>OY728155.1:36501299-37911642 GCA_963277665.1 Viscum album | reverse complement strand
TAGTATAGTGAAAAGATGATCCTCATGATTCTCCATGGTTTTGGAGTAATTTAGAATATCATCCATAAATACTTCCAAATTATTTCCTAGATAATCTATAAAGTCACTATTAATCATGTCTATAAATATTTATAGAGAATTGATGATTCCTAATTGCATTTACATGACCTCATAGTTCTCGTACCTAGTATGAAACAAATTCTTGGAGATATGAACTTTCTTGACCCAATCCTTGTAATACCCTCACCACATATCCTCCTAGGAGAAGTAGTGTAATCTATTTAGATGTTCAAACAAGTTACCTATCTACGAAAGAGGATAATTTTCCTTTATCATGATCCTTTTCATCTCATAATAATCAATGTAAAGGTGCATTGACTAGTCCTTCTTCTTGATGAAGAGCACTGGTGCACCACATGGTGAAGTACATGGTCTTGTGAGCCCTTTATCCATATTACCATGTAGTTTTTTCTCAAATACTCTAGTTACACAAAATAAATTATATATATAGACATGGATAATAGTGATGACCTAGGTATCATCTTGCCTGAAATTTCTTCCTCTTAGGTATGAGGAATACTAGGAAATTATTTGAGAAAACATTTAGTGTATTCCCTTATAATGGGAATGTTTTTAATGATTGTTCATTCCTTAGACTCAATAATTTGAGAAATATGTTATTTCTAATTAGGTAATGATATCCATGATTGATATTATGGTGATAAAAATGATTCACCATCCTCATTGCACTTGTATATAATCAAGGGATTATTTGAGATTCTAAAATTTATTTACTTCACCAAATAATTTATGTTGGATCTATATAGACAAATCCAATCTATACCCAAAATTGAAACAAACTACACTAAATGCAATATCACAAGGTTCCCTAGGAATTTCATCACAAAAATAATTAAATGGGAGGAGTTATATACTTGAGATGCCATAATATTTTAACACCCCGACCCCAAATGCCTAGAGTCGGTGAATTATTTTAATACATTGGCATTATTACAAGGAATCAAGTCCCGAAGGACCGACCAGTTTAGCTGTCTTGGAAAATAGATTACATACATGAACATTACATTACATCATAATGTGAAAAAATACAATAACATCTTGTCTCCACACTCAAATACCCTCATACTATCCCTGCAGGTCATTCATAAAATACTTCTTCACATCTTGGAAAAAATTAAACATAGAAAGGGGTGAGCTAAAATGCTAATTAAGGGTAAGAAATACAGCGGAAGATAACATAAATATTAAGCATGGTGAATAATTGAAACCACATGCCTTTACCAAAAATAAACATTAATACTTTTATGGAAGGAGTATGAGCTGATTAAATAATGCCATAATAAAACATAATCATTGGTATTCTGCTAGTCGAATGACCACATGAACCATCAATATTATTTTCATAATGTGGAAATGTATAATGCCGGACATTCTGAATCATTTTGTCAAGGTCTCAGCCAAGACATCTAAAAATTATTAAGGCCTCGGACAAAACCATATATCAAAATTGGGAAAGGGCCTCGACCAATTCCACGTCTAGTTGCCTCATGAGACCTACCAATGCATCGAGGAGCTATAGCGGGCTACACCCGTCACTTACTAAGCCCAATACATTCCTCATTTGAAAAGGTTTAATCATATCATAAACATTCATATTAAAACTAGCATATGAAATGTCAATACATTAACCATAAATCATTAATGGTATAAGAATAGCACATCCACAGCCAAACATATCAGAAAACCTTCAATACAATATCGATGTTTTGTATCATAATAAATCAATTCCAAATAAACTTAAAATCCATCAAAGGATGTTGACATAGATGAAATCAAAACCCCTTTTAGAGAAATATCACTTTCTATTTTGAAATCATTTAAGAGTCACATAATGTCACGGCCCGTCTTTGGGGCCCATGCCGTGACTACCCCAAGTCGTCCTTCCATAGCCCAGGGGCTGGCGACTAGCACCAAAGGCGTAAATCCCGATATAAGGGAAGGCATTGCCTTTATGTAAGAAAACAAACACCACAGAGTACACAAGCTGAAGTAAACACTAAGTAAACTGAGTACAAAAGTATGTGCTAGATGTAAATGGGCCAGTATACAAACCCAACTGAAAGTACAATACAACTGAGAAAAGAAAGTACAACAGCTAAAAACTAAAGCAGCAACCACCAAGTCGTCCTCCGGAATTTCCACATGAAGAGTGGGTACATATAGTCTCTTCAGCTCCTTGGGTTTGATCGCCCTCTCTGAATACGTCACGCATGATAGTCCCCCTCTGGAAACCATCCCACTCCACAAGCCTCATCCACGATCTGCGATGTCCATCGTCTGCATCCAACACATCATAGTGCGGGCATAGCCCGTGCAAAGGTGAGTATACGATACTCAGTAGGGACCCCGAGACCCCCGAAGGTCTCCCAAAATCCACAAAGGATATACCAAAAAGGAATGATTTAAACAGAAAGTTTCAACCAACTATACTTAGGTATATGCCCATACATATACCTAAGTCATCAATTCTAGCTCTGCTCTAACTCACAAGCCCAAGTACAACCCATTCCACATAGGAAAAAACAACCCAATCCACACAGGAAAAAACAACCCAATCCACACAGGAAAGCACCACCCAATCCACACAGGAAAGCAAAACTCAATCCACACAGGAACACATGTCAATAACAACAATGATAACGATTGAAATTCAAGACTCAACTCACACAGGTATACATTTCGTAAGGTGTTATAGATGATCGGATGTAGCCACTGATTCATCTAAGCTGTCGGATCCACATAGGATACAAGACCAGCTAAGCTGTCGGACCCACAAAGGATACAAGACCAACTACTCTGCCAGACCCACATAGGATACATGTACAGATTCAAATAATGTCGGACCCACATAGGATACAAGAACAGTAGTCATCGTCGTCGAACCCACAGAAGATCTCAGTATGGTCGTCGTCACTGCCGAACCCACGGAGGATCCATGTATAGTCGTCATTGCTGCCGAACCCACGTAGGATCCAAGTAAATTCATCATCACTGCCAATACCACGTAGCATCCAAGTATAGTCGTCGTCACTGCCGAACCCACGTAGGATCCAAGTACAGTCATCATCGTCGTCACAGTAGCAACCAGCTCTAGGGTTCCCGCACACAGCATGCTCAATTCCGGGAGGGTCTGTTCCACGAGCCAAGGGGGTCGATACATAAACTGACACGAAGTCTGGAGTTGATGTATCCCAATGTTCCGTATCGTCAATAGAAACTCAACGCGATAGATGGCGCGTCAATCAGATGCCCGGTCTGAGAGTTATTGGATTTTTCGTCCCTGGGGCCTGATTGGTTTTTAAGCTAAAACCAACCCGACCATACTCCAGCTGCGTTCAAAACTCAAGCAGAGTAAGCCAAAAGAAATTTCTCACTAAGAGGAATCCAACAATGTCAATGGCACATCAGGAGCTCGATTTATAAGCGTTTCCACTCTGAGGGATCGGTTGGTTTCGTGTTCGAACCAACCTGGCCATACCCAAGGTTCACCCAAACCTTTATTGTAATATACCAAAACGACCGCCTCGATCCAAGGATCACTATGCAACTAACGGTGCATGAATCAAAGGTCCGTAGCCCATGTTATGGGTGTTTGAACGGATCTGCCCTAAAAATAGGGGGTTCAGGCCCGGTCCCACCCAGCCCGATACCCCCTGGGTCAGCCCGAACCGAGTCGACCCAACCCGGGTCTGGGTCCGGCCCATTTGGGCACGGCCCGGCTCGGCCCAGCCGGCGTGGCCCGACCCGGCGAAGAAGGCCCGGCCCGGCGCGGGCGGCCCAGCCCAGCGTGGGCGGTCAGGCCCAGCACGGGCACCTCGGCGCTGGCCGATCGGGGCGCAAAGGGGGGTGTTGCCCCTTGCACGGGCCGGGAGTTTGAACCCCCAGCTTTTCTGGAACGGGCGGCCATTAAGGCTGGCCAGTTGATCCACGTGGGACCCACGGGGGTCCCACCTCCGGGGTGTGCCGACGGACGGCTTGACCAGCTGCCTCCTGCAGTCCCGCCGTGGCCAAAGGCCGCGTCTCTATGCTGATCGGTGCTGTGCGACGGGGCCACACCCTCCGCCGCGGCCCGCTCCGGTCGCGGTTCCTTCGGATTCATCGGCGCGGCGCGATGGTGCCGCGCACCACTGCCTCGGCCCGCTCCGGCCACAGTTCTCTCGTTCACGCGCGGTGCAACGACACCACGCCGTCTTCGCCACAATGATCCACGAAGTCCAAGAAAAAAGGAGAGGAGGATCGACTATTTTTGTGTGGTCCAACTGCCTCCCGTTATTATGAAAACAAGTGGTCATATCTTAACTCATGAAGATATTGAACAAAACATGATCGAAGGAAAACCCCTACCTCAACAACGATGACGAAAGTCGGTGTCACGGTTGATGGCGTCACGTGGTGAGGTTTTGATGACAACATTGGCATGCATCCAAGGAAGGGATGACGTCTCACACTGGCTTTGGAGAGGGGAAAGAACATCACTTCATCTCTCATTGGTGTCAGTGTTCTTCATCGACGTCTTGGCGTTCTTCAACGAAGAAGATGAAGTTCTTCAGAAAAAAAAAACTCAAGAGGTCTCTCCCCTTTTCTTCCACAAAAAAAGCTATCCAAAATAAAATAAGGCTTTGCCTTATTTTATTTACTCATGTCAACATTTCAAAACTTCAAAATTCAAACTCAATTAATTAATCTTGAGTAGACTAATTATTCGAATGACCTATTGGAAAATTTGATGAGGGGTTAGAGAAGTTAAATGAATTTGATGGGGTGGGGATCGTGTGGGCCCCACCTCACAAATATCTTAACAAGAGGAGTTAAGATCTAGTGGGTCCCACCCCAACTCCCATACTTAGGATAAAACCACATAGAAAAGATAAATAAAATTGCAACACAATTTTATTTCACTTTACACTTAAACCACATTTTTAAACAACTCCTACCGAGGAAACGCAACTAGAAAAAGTCTTCTTAAGCAATTATCGGCGCTACGGTTTCATCGGTACCCTCATATTTCGATTCCTAGAACAGGTTCAAAAGATAGAAAAACTCACTCGTTCATTCACTGAACGTACCAGAGCTAAACTTCGGAAATTGATTCCGGGCACAGCGGGCCTCGGAATTAGGTGCTGTCAGAAACTGCGTACTCGTAAAATCCCAAAACAATTAAGAAAAAAATTTCCTTGAAATTGACGGTTCTTTACACATATTTATAATGAAAACATTTATTTTGAAAATATTCTTATAAGCGTGTAAGGGAAGTTTTGACGATTTTATAATGGTGGAAAATAACCGCACCCGCCGTATAAGTTAAAAAAATACATTCTTACCTTAAATTTGTCGAAAAGGTTAAAAAGTACCTTGTTTGAAAAACGACATAAAGATTCCTTTAAAAAACATAACGATATAAATGAATTTAACCCATTCTATAGTAAACAGTAAAAATGTTTTCAAATACATTTTTAAGAAACATGGATGTGAATGATAAAGAGGTCCCAGTAGATAATTACGTATAAACAACCGCAGATAGTATAGAGATTGTGAAATTAACCCTTACCAATTTGGTAACATATGAAACATACACCCCATGAAATAAGTGTCATACAATGAATATGTAAATACATATAAATTAAATATTATTACACAAATAATAAAATTATTGGCAGTACATACACCACACAAAATGTAATAATGGCAATATGGCATGAATCTCACGAGAATAAGGAGTGAGATGAAAACCCCTTACCCCGTACTTCTCCTAGGTCGAGGGTAGTTTAACCTCCTGTATAATAGTTAAATAATTGTTATTAAATAATATAAGAATCATATACATAAATATGATATCATATATTATCTTTTAATATTGCTTTGTTAATAATATTTTAGTATTATCGTCGTTTCAGTTGTTTACTTACTCATTTTCTTTTGTATATTTTTTTACATAATTCATGTTTGTTATCAATAGGTTGTATCTTATTCATATCCAGAATTATATAAAGTCTTTAAACAGTATTTTTCATCATCAAATGAAATTAGTCTTGAATGGACACGATGGGGGATGAATCTCGCTGCGTTCTTGGAGAAGGTAGTCCGTACGTATGCACAGACGCTACTTCCATTTCATTTTTAAATTTTAAAAGGAATCAAAACAAAATGATAAATAGGTATAGTATTATTACATTATAATATAATATCTTATATTTTTTACTTATGTTCATTAACACCATCCTTTATATGATCCATGTATGGTATGAACGAGTCATATCACTTTGAGGGGGCGGTAGTCCGCACTTCCTCAAATGAAATCATCTTATATATATATACAACAAGAAACGAATAATGGTATGCCATAAAATGGAATTATATAAGATTTTATATAATATAAATATCATAAATATCATATTTAATTGTAGTTCCATCATAATGGCCACCATTAGAGGTGGTACGTGATAATTGAACAATCATCGTTTCGTGAGGCGTTTGTTTTCATTCCACAGAACCATTATGTTCGCCACCCATTAGATGGAGGTGTCTGTAAGTGTAGTTATAATAATTATCATAAAAATATCCTAATATATTTATTATACTGGTATTGTTACAAAAGAAAATAATAAGAAGAGTTTAGGGGTTAGAAAAATAAAATAAAATAAAAGAAGCTAAGAGAAATCATTACCTTTTATTTGGGTAAATCCCTTTGGTTTGAACAAAAAAGAACTCTTGAAGTGAATTATGCCTAAGGTAAGGCTCCTAGTAGAAGTATAGGGATGTAGGGAGGTTAATTGGGAAGTTTTGAGAGGAGCCAAAAGGATTTAGAGGTGTGAGTAATTGGTTAGAAGTGGTGTCCTTTTATAAGGGGGAGGAGGGGCTCTTTAGAAAAAACTTAAAGTATTATTTTATAATAAATTTATATTCGGTTTATAATGGCCCAAAACTGAATTATTTAAATTATATGGTGGGTATGGTTATAAAAACACTCAACCAATATGTTTTAGAGATTTTTGGGTCACTATTTTACCAATATATGTTGGATTTAACTCTTAGTTAAATAGTTTGACATTTACCATGTCTTTTTGTATGTTTATATTATATGGTTAATAAACAAACAATTAATGGCCAGGAGAATCCCAAGTGGTTCATTAATGACATACCTATCATCATATAAGTCTTTTGGCCGAAACTTATATTTTTAGGAATATTATATCAATTAATAATATAATATTTGTTTCAAAAACTCCTTTATGTCAATTTTAACACTATTTAATAATTGATTTTTTTAAAGTCTAAATAACTTTATTAATTCGCACCAAATTCATTTATTCAATCCTAACATGTCATATTAACAAATAATTTTTTTAATTCATTAAAAGTCTCAAATTATATTTATTTGGGTATTTATAATATCAATTATTTTAATATTTTACTAATAAGGTAATTACTTCATCATCATTGTGCCATAAATAAATTAAATTATTTAATGTCTAGAAATTATAAATAAATTAAAATTATGCAGGAAATAGTTTTATCTTTCTAATGAATATTTATAATAGAATTTGTCTTATGTATAACCCTCTATTAAAAATGTTTCAGTTATTAAACATTGATTTTAACTCTTTTAACTCTTCTTTGAATGAAATAATAATAAATGTCCTAATCAAATCCAGGTGGACCGAAGGGGTTCATATTTTATTCCTAAGGTTTTTTTGGTTGAATTATAAATATACAACAGAATTAGGACATGTGTGATGGTAATAATAATATCAATTTTACTTTTAATTACCATATTTTCTTTTTATCACGGTAAATAAAAGTATAAAGTTACTATTCACCAAAAATTATTTATATCTTATTAAACCACATTTTAATCATTGATATTAACCGTGTCTCCCGGAATTTCAAAATTCCACTATCATAAGTGGTAAAATGTAATTTTATATATATTTGCAAATTCTCCAATGAGGTGGGTAAAAGAGGGTGAGAAGTTCAATAAAAATTTTATATATCTAAAATTATTATAAAATGACTCCAATGAATTACATTGAACTTATATAGGTATTATGTATCTATTTTGACATAAAATAAATTGAAATAAAATAAATAATTATTTAAATAAAAATTCGGGTTTAAACTATAACTCAGTGTTTTTTACTATTCATCAAAAATTAAAGGTTTTCAAAAAAAAACCAAAAATTTACCCTTTGCTAAATTTGATATTCCAAAATCAATAATGAAATCTATTTTACCAAATTCAAAACATTGAAGTTGCATTTATTAATTTAAAATTAATTTCTACTGTCTAAACCAAAAGTCGTATTTTTAAGATATAAAAACTACCAAAAGTTTGACACTTGTTTATGTCGAATTTCAAAGTGAAATTACTTACAATGACCATCATTGGATTAAATGGTAAAAATATAATCTATTTATACTTCCAAACCATTATAATTTATAACTTAAAAATATAAATTATTTCGATTTAAAAAGATGTTTTCAGTTAAAATATAGTATTTTTCACTATTCACCCAAATATGAAAGTTATCAAAAAAACAATAAAAAATTACTGAAACTAAATTCTTATGTCTCGATTCTAGAGAAGAAGTTTATTTTGTCAAATTGAATATATAAAATTTTCAAATATTGGATTTATAAAAAGCTACGCCATTAAAAGGCAGTTAAACTGCATTTTTTTGAAAAATACTTCTTTTATCTGAAAAAATGTATTTTTTCTTAAATTTTGTCTAAGAAACTCATAATATTGATTCCAAAATTATAAGGATTATATAAAGTTCAACATTCAGTTAATAATATTCATAACCTCTTTTGAACGGCTTGTTTGGTAAGTCATGGTGCGTGAGAACTCGGTGTTGTGTATAGTGAAAGTTATTGAATAACATTGAAAAAATAACATACTATGAAATCTTGGGGTGTTACATTATTCCCTACTTCAATAAATTGTGTCCTCGCAATTTGAAATTATTTTTTGAAAATAAAATGTTGAAAATAGAAATTACCTTTGGGAAAACCCACATCGAAAATTAGGTAAATAAAATTTAGTCTTAATAAGAGGAAAAGGGAAATGAAAGGGTCACCACTAAATTATGATCTTGATTAAAAGAACATTGGTCGAAATTAATGAAATATAATTGGATGAAAAATGTAAATATTTATAGGTAGTGATTGAGGTCATCAATCACAAACAAGTGTAAAATTGAGGGCCTTAAATTCATCAATCTATGATGATTTAAAATACCATCGGTTCAACAAAACATATGGTATTAGGATAAGACATATTTTTGTTTTAAGATCCCTTCAGTAAAGTATAATAATTAATTTCATCCTAGAATAAGAGAATAAGAAACATATATAGTTGACAAGTAGAGTCAAGTTCTTTTACTAATTTCTACCACAAACTCATCTTTCACTCTAAAAGATAACATAACTTAAAAATAATATTTTATTTATCCTATTCGTATAGGGTTAAAAATGAATTTATAATTCATCTATTAGATTTTTTTTAAAAGACTATATTATTCAATCCAGGACATCACGTGGGCCAGTGGTAGGTGATACACCCATGTCGCCCTCCGGTTGCGGGTTCAAGTCTCGCGGCCTTGCCAGATGCGACAGGTTGCCGCCCGACCTCTGGGTTGTCCTTTTATGGAAATCCAAAAAAAATCTAAAACTAGAATTAACCAAAATAATTCTGTCCAAACTCATATTTCAAAATCTATAAGGAAGGTAAACACAATGAAGATCCTTTTTTCCGCGTAATAATATGTGAACACCTTCATCATTTATTCTTTTAAAACACTACAACATCCTGAATTACCATAAAACCTTATTGATTACATTCATGATCCATTATTCTTTATAGAATACTGGATATACTACTTCTATCCAAAAATGTTGTAAACTCCATCAATGATGGAATATACAAATCATTAATCATTATCAAGGTAATCAAGAATGTCCAATATAATTTATCCAAATCAATCATGTTTTATTCTAAAATCACTACCTCGGTATCAGAACCATGTTATGGTTTATCTTTCTCTTAACCATATATTTTCCAAAAATTTAACCTACTGTTGAGTCACTTTTCTTGGTTCTACACAATCTCAAGTCCTTAATGAAATATTACTGCAGTACAATCCTTATATACTCCATAATTATTATAACTAGTACATTGTTGATAGAACACTCAAATGACATAATTCACTAATAACAACATAAGAAATCTAATCATTCCTCCTCATATGTGGTAGTATCATAACTTTATTATTATCCAATAACATCATTTGGGAAATAATCTGATGATTTGGACATCGGTTCGTGTAGTGTCCCTTGCAGAAGAAGCATTGTTCATTTGAAACATTTTTCTTACACTTTCAGTCACGTACTTGATGTCATTTTTCTCCACACTTATAACAAACTCCCATTCCCTTCAGGCAAGTGCCAGGGTGTTTCTTCCAACAGTTATCACATATGGGAAAATTCTTATTTTCCCCCTCCCCTTTATCCATATTTCTCTCTTCCATCCTTTTCTTCTCTTGCTTCCGTTCAAAGCCATAGGACTCGGAGCATTCATTACTAATCTTATTAACACATGATACTATTTCTTTATATGTTGAGAATACATGGGAGACTATTTCCCTTCAAAATGTTCGCTTAATACTATGAAATATATGATCATTATTTCTCTTTGGATCATACGCGTTGCTGGAGTTCACATTCCTTCTACTGGGTGCCATTTCTATACAATAGTATAAACTAGGCCAGTTTATGAATTGCAATGAATAATTCCAAACTTGTAAAATACCTAAAGTAAATTGAATGGTTTATGGATATAATCCACAATCATAAAGATGTTTTCATTGAGGAATTATATACTCATAAACCATTCATAACGATTTGTAGAGAAAATGAGAATTATCCTAAGCATATCCCCCAGGCGTGTCGTAACCAACAGTGCAGCAAGGCCCGTTGTCGTGCACCAGTTCCCGTTTGAGTCTAGCTCAATGCGGGGTTTTCAGGTTTTACCCCTAGGTACATCAATGCCAGATGTTCCTCTACCTGCTCATATCCAGACAGGGATGTATTGCCCGGAATACTCATAAAATCTCTACAATACCAAAATTCTAGGAAGTTCTTCTATACTAATCCTCAAAATCCATCTTAGATCTATGTGATCTAATCAGAGTTTATCTAAATCTAGCTCCCAAGGCTTGTACTAAACTTCCTCTGATACCAACTGTAATGCCCCGACACTAGATGCCACGAGTCAGTGCATTATTTTAATACATTGGCATGATTACATGGCATCCAATTCCCGAAGCACCGATCGGTTTAGCAGTCTTGGAAAATAGATTAAATACATGAACGTTACATTACATCATAAAGAGAAAAACTACAATAAGATCTTGTATCCACACTCATATCCCCTAATACTATCCCTGTTGGTCATTCATAAAATACATCTTCATATCCTGGAAAAAATAAAACATAGAAAGGGGTGAACTCAAACACTCAGTAAGGGTAAGAAATAAAGCGGAAGATAATATAAATATTAAGCATGATGAATAAATGAAACCACATGAATTTACCATTAATAACCATGAATACTTTTATGGAAGGAGTATGAGGTGAGTAAATAATGCCATAATAAAACATAATCATTGGTATTATACTAGTCTAATGACCACATGAACCATCAATATTATTTTCATAATGAGGAAATGTATAATGTCGGACATTCTGAAACATTTTGTCAAGGCCTCGACCAAGACGTCTAAAAATGATTAAAGAATCGGCCAAAACCATATATCAAAAATGGGAAAGGGCCTCAGCCAATTGCATGTCTAGTTGCCTCATGAGACCTACTGATGCATCGAGGTGCTATATCGGGCTCCACATGTCACTTACTAAGTCCAATACATTCCTCATTTGAAAAGGTTTAAAAATATCATAAACATTTGTATCAAAACTAGCATACGAAATGTCAATACATTAACCATAAACCATGAATGGTATAAAAATATCACTTCCACAACCAAAATTATCGCAAATCCTTCAATACAATATGGAAGTTTTGTATCATAATAAATCAATTTCAAATAAACTTAAAATCCATCAAAGGGTGTTGACATAGAAGAAATCAATACCATTTTTAGAGAAATATCTCTTTCTATTTTGAAATCATTAAAGTGTCACATAATTATATAGAAAATTTTTATTTTGAAAATATTATTATAATCTTGTAAGGGATGCTTCGACGATTTTATAATGGTGGAAAATAACCGCACCCACCGTATAAGTTAAAAAAATACATTCTTACCTTAAATTTGTCGAAAAGGTTAAAAATAACCTGTTTGAAAAATGACAGAAAGATTCCTTTTAAAACACAAAAGGGTATAAATAAATTTAAACCATTTTCTAGTAAATAGTAAAAATTATTTGAAATAAATTTTTATGAAACATGGATGTGGATGATAATGATGTCCTAGTAGATAATTACGTATAAACAACCTTTGATAGTATAGAGATTGTGAAATTAACCCTTACCTATTTGGTAACATACGAAAAATACACCCCATGAAAGACGTATCATACAATGAATATGTAAATATATATAAATAAAAGTGTATTACACAAAGAATACAATTATGGGTAGTATATACACTACACAAAAGGTAATAGAGGCAATATGACATGAATCTCACAGGAATAAGGAGTGAGATGAAAACCCCTTACCTTGTACTTTTCCTTGGACTAGGGTAGTTTAACCTCCTGTATAATAGTTAAATAATTCTTATTAAATTATAAAATAATCATATACATAATTATAGTATCATATATGATCTTTTAATATTGCTTTGTTAATAATATTTTAGTATTATCGTCGTTTCGGGTGTTCACTTACTCGTTTTCTTTTATATGTTTTGTAACATAAGCCATGTTTTTTATCCATAGGTTGTATCTTATTCATATCCAGAATGATATAAAGTCCATAAACATTATTTTTAATCATCAAATAAAATTTTTCTTGAATGGAAAAGATGGAAAATAAATCTCATCGCGTTCGTGGAGACGGTAGTCCGTACGTACGCACGAACGCTACTTCCATTTCATTTTTCATTTTTAAAATGAATCAAAACCAGATGGTACATAGGTATATTATTATTATAGTATATTATAAGATCTTATATATGTTACTTAAGTTCATTAACACCATCCTTTAGACGTTCCATGTATGGTATGAATGAGTCATATCACTTTGAGGTGGCGGTTGTCCGCACTTCCTCAAATGAAATTATCGTATATATATATACAACATGAAACAAATAATGGTATGCTATAAAATGGAATTAAATAAGATTATATATAAAATTAATATTATTAATATCATATTTAATTATATTTCCATCATAATTCCACCATGAGAGGTGGTAGGAGATAATTGAACAATCATCGTTTCGTGAGGCGTTTGGTTGCCATCCCCAGAAACATTATGTTCTTCACCCATTAGATGGAGGTGTGTGCAAGTGTAGTTAGAATAATTATCATAACAATATCCTTGTATATTTATTATACTGGTTTTGTTACAAAATAAAGGAATAAGAAGATTTTAGGGGTTGTAGAAGTAAAATAAAAGAAAAGAAGCTAAGAGAAATCGTTACCTTTAATCTGGGTAACTCCCTTTGGTTTGAACCAAAAAGGACTCTTGAAGTGCCTTATTTATAAGGTAAGGCTTCTAGGAGAAGGATAGGGATGTAGGGAGACTAATTGGGTAGTGTTTGGATGAGACAAAAGGCTTGAGAGGTGTGACGAATTGGTTATAAGTGGTGTCCTTTTATAAGGGGGAGGAGGTGCTTTTTAAGAAAAACATAAAGTATTGTTTTATAATAAATTTATATTCCGTTTATAATGGATCCAAACTAGATTATTTAAAGTCTAAGGTGGGTATGGGTCGAAACACACTCAACCAATACGTTTTAGAAATGTCGGGGTCACTATTTTACCCTTATCTTTTAGATTTAACTCTTAGTTATATAGTTTGACATTTACAATGTCTCGTTGTATTTTTATATTATATGGTTAATAAGATTACTATAAACTTCCAAGAGAACCCCAAGTGGTTCATTAATGACATAACTATCATCATATAAGTCCTTTGGCCGAACCATATATTTTTAGGAATATTATATCAATTAATAATATTTTTTTTTAAAAACTCCTTTATGCCAATTTTGACACAATTTAATAATTGATTCATGTTAAAGTCTTAATAACTTTATTAAATAGAAAACAATTCATTTAATCCATCCTAAAATGTCATATTAACCAATAAAATTCTTTTAATTCATTAAAAGTCTCAAATTATATTTATTTGGGAATTTATAATATCAATTAGTTTAATATTTCACTAATAAGGTAATTACTGCATCATCATTGTGTCATAAATAAATTAAATTATTTAATTTCTAAAAATTATAAATAAAATACCATTATGTAGGAAATATTTTTATCTTTATAATGAATATTTATAATACAATTTATCTTATGTATAACCCTATATTACAAATGTTTTAGTTATTAAAATTTGATTTTAACTCTTTTAACTCTTCTTTGAATTAAATAATAATAAATGGCCTAATCTAATCCAAGTGGATCAAAGAGGTTCATATTTTATTCCTAAGTTCGTTATTGGTCGAATTATACTTGGCCAATAGAACTAGGAAATGTTTTAGGGTAATAATAATATCATTTTTACCCTTAATTACCCTATTTACTGTTTACTGTGGTTAATAAAAGAAAAATGTTACTATTCAGCAAAAATTATTTTTATCTTATTGCACCACATTTTACTCCTTGATATTAATAGTGTGTCTTGGATTTTTGAAATTCCACTCTCTGAAGTGGTAAAATTAAATTTTATGTAAATTTTAATATTCTCCTAAGTGGTGGGTAAAAGACGGTGAAAAGTTTAATAAAATTTTTATATATCTAAAATTATTATAAACTGACACGAATGAATTAAATTGAACCTATATAGTTATTATGTATCTATTTTTACATAAAATAAATTTCAATAAAAAAAATAATTATTTAAATAAAAATTCGGTTTTAAACTATAACTCAGTGTTTTTTTACTGTTCATCAAAAATTAAAAGTTTTTAGAAAAATACTAAAAATTTACCGTAAGATATTTTTGATACTCTGAATTCAATAATTAAGTCTCTTTTACAAAATTAGAAACATAGAAGTTGAATTTATTTATTTAAAATTAATTCCCGCTGGCAAAACCAAAAGGCGTATTTTTAAGAAATAATAACTACCAAACGTTTGACACGTGTTTATGTCCAATTTCATGATGAAACTACATACAATGACCATTATTGAATTAAATGGTAAAAAAATAATCTATTTATACTTCCAAACCATTAAAATATATAATTTAACAATATAAATTATTTCGATTTAAAATGTTGTTTTTAGTTAAAATATAGTATTGTTCACTATTCACCCAAATATGAAAGTTATCAGAAAAACAAAAAAACTTTATTTAAAATTAAATTCTTATGTCCTAATTCTAAAGAAGACGATTATTTTTGTCAAATTTAATAAATAAAAGTTTCAAATATTAGATTTAAAAAATGATTTTCCATTAAAAAGCTGTAAAATTGCATTTTTTAAAAATGCATCTTTTATCAGATAAAATGTATTTGTTCTTACAGTATGTATAAGAAACTCATAATATAGATTATAAAATTATAAGGATTATATAATGTTCAAAATTTAGTTAATATTATTCATAACCGCTTTTGAATGGATTGTTTGGTAAGTCATGGTGCGCTAGAACTCGGTGTTGCGTGTAGTGAAAGTTTTTGAATTACTTTGAAAAAATAATGTACTATGAAATATTGGGGTGTTAGAAATTTCCCCATTTTAAATTTTCACTGAAAACTCTACTTCCATTCAGTGTTTTAGTATTTGAATTACCTTCTACAATTTTTTGATATAAAGTAATTCATAGGAATAGAATCAAAAAGTATGTTCTCTACTCAATAAGGAGTAACTATTGTACATATCAACACTTCATGACAGGGCCCACCTCAGTGGTTGTGATGGAAAACATCCCAGCCATGGTTCCTTGGAGGCTATGGGTTGTCTTTGAAAACCCTTAGATTAGTGTATTTTTTTTAAATATCCATGTTTCATATTAGTTGAAGCAATAAAAAATTCACTAAGTGTTTATAGGAGAATTCCATTACTCTATCTCAATTGTAATTTATTTATATGTGTAATCAAATAATACAGGTTATGGTATTTTATTGTACTGATTTATGTAATTAGATGGGTATTCTAGCCAATATTTGAAATATTTGACTTATTTTATGATTTATGTACGGATTCAATGGGTATTTTGTAATGGACTTAAAATGGATGGAAGTGTGAGCATAAATACACTTCACGCCTTGAGCGATGTAAAGCATTATGACACAAGATTTTCAGGAAAGAATGATGATCAAAATTATAGAGTGGAATGATTTCACGCCGTGAAAATAAATCAGACATCTTGAATTTTTCAAAAGGAATTGTACATGTAGTAAAAGTCATGACTTTATTACATGTTGTTAAAGACCATTACATTCCATGTAACTACATTTAATGACATTATTTTTTTTGAGATATGTTTTTGAAGAGGATTAGGCTGAGATCCTAAATTCCATAAGTCTGAAGGATTACACGACTTGTAACCAAATTACATGTCATGAATACTGTGGGATGTAAAAAAAATAAATTTGGATGTGGACAAGGTGTTGATTTATTTACCTATAAATACACCCCTTGGTCGCCCATCAAATGGTGTTGGGGACTAAAGGGAGTCAAAGAGACGCTAATGGAAAATGACTGGATCAAAGATTGATGATATATATCCCTTCATTATCATTGTTCTTTAACACTATTCTTCTTAGAATACCCCTCCTTCCCATTCTCATCATGCCTGGCATGAGGGATTACTTCTATTTGTGTTAAGTGAATTGATTTTAGAGGGGGTGTGTTTTTAAGAATTATTATATTTATTATTCTGGTCTTTGAGTGTTGTGAAGACCACTTTATCAATTTAAAATCAATTTATTTTTAAATTGCATAGCCTTTCTTTGTGGATTGTGGAGTTTTGTTTCTTTACATTAATTAATCGCCTTAGTGTGTGAGCGATCATTATGCAATCTAGGCTAGTTATGTTTAAATACGGCTTTGGGTTGCCTATTTCTATTATTGAACCTAGTATATGATCACTACAATGGTGTAATGATATTATTAGTGTAGGGTACCCAAACCAAGGATCCCTTCAGACCCAATTCCGACACCAAACTTGAATAAAACCATATCAATTTAATCTTTTACACACAAACCATAAAATCACTAAACCCGACATGCCTTATCTCTTGAATTCACAATGTAATCTTTTTTACTTCACATTCTCTTTTCCCAAACAAATTAAAAATATACAATTTTAGTTTCCTTTTTTAATATAGAACATGTAATCTGTCTCTGTGGGTTTGACACTCAAATATACGTAATTATTTTTTTTGTTCGGTTTTCTTAGTTTTATAAATAATTAAAATTTTGTATCCCTGTAAGAATTAATGATGCTATGCAGGCTGTCATTTTCTCCTGTCAGAAATTAATATCTATTTTTCCTTCAATCAAACACTTAAATCACTTCCTTTCCATCTTAGAAAATTTATGGGGTGCTTATTTCTACACCGTTGACAAGTAGGATATTGTAATTTTTTTCGTCGTTGGATCTCTTCATCATCCCTCCATAATTATAGAACACATTCTACTCTTATCCCCACGATACCCTTGTGATTCTCCATTATCCATTTCATCTTTCAGGGCACATTGGAAAATTTCTCATAGCTATCAATATCTCAGATCTCCAATAATCTTAATAGACTATGATTAATCCCATAAAATTAGTTATCAAACTTGCATTCAGGTGTAAAGACCAAGAAAAAAGAATATCATGAAACTCTTATGAAATTTCCCTCATTTATTCTAATCGATTCATCGTCACTATTTCATGAGGGAAAGGAAGTACCTTTTCATTTTAGATGGGAGAGTGTGAGAAAAAATAATAATAAAAAACAATTATTGAATTAGTTCCGCCCATTCACTTCAATATCTATATTAGGCATTCTATTATTGATCAATGTACACCACTGATCAACTTCTTTATCCATATGATAAAAAACTAGTTGAAACATATCCTTTTGGGAATATGGAAGGATTGAGAAGATATTCTCAATAGAGTTTATCAATTACCCCATGAATAATAGATCATATTATCCCTTTAATGTTACATTCATTTGATGCATAAAGACCTCAATAGTTTATTTTCATTTATTAGTGAGATTTGGGTGCTCCTTCGGATCTAGGTTTTTATTCATAATGTGAGTCATATAAGATATTATTTTAATAAAGTTTGAGATTCTCGCTCTCATTAGGTTGGATATCTTTTAAGGATAGTCCCCACATTTCCTGTTAGATTGGTTATTTACCTGATTCATCCTATTTCCATCCATTTTATATAATAAATTTCAAATAAGGTATGACAGTTTTTAAAATATAAAACACATAAACAAGAATTTATGAACCCTATAGGTATGACATATAAATGAAATTTATTTCTCAACATATGAATTTCTAGTATTCAATGTATATTATCCATGATCTATTTCCTAGCATTCAATCTTATGGGAATTTTTTGTTACCTAAATTATATTATGTAAAGAGATTGTGAATTTAACAACGAATATTCCCTTGGAGTTTCAAAACAAATGTTCATGAAGGCATATTTTTGTGCACTAGGTCCATGTCATGACTGGATGAACATAGTATTTTTGGAAGTTTCCCATATGTACATCTATGTCAGATCCACATTCTCTTGTAGTATCCAAACAAGGATAATTTTTCATGATAAACCACTTATTTTATAATTTTGCAAACTTTAGGTATGTTTCAATACACATGGTTTTATAACAATGGATTTTGTTGGAGTTTTGTAATCCTAATTTGGAAAAAGAACTTATCTTTTCCTTTGGTACAAAATATTACAACATTTACCTTTATTACAAAATAAATCAAGATTTATTCCATTAGATTACACATAGTAAAACCTGTAAGATTGATAAGTCTAGTTTCTTTGAAAATTACATACATTACATATCAACTTAAACTAAAAAAACATCCTCTTTATGAAAAACATCATTAAAAAGAACATACATAAAACAATATGGATAACCTAGGGATATACAAGATAAATTAGTGATCTATAAAGACTAATAAGGGAATAAAAATGATATAACATGATGAATGTAATACATGTTAGAAAATAGGAATATAATTATATCACAAAAGGATTTGAAATAATAAACATGAAGACTACAACATTATATAGCATGATAATCATAACAACAACATGGGAAATGTGGGAACAATGTAAAACACCACATCATAAACATATGTAAGGGATAAAATATAATAAATAATGAGGATAAAGTCCAATGATGGATTTTTTTCAGTAAATTATTCCTTTTATGGCGTCTCATGAGACTTAAACATTATCCAACGCATTTGAGCGCTATATACTTCTGGGTACACCCATCATATTCATTTTATTTTTATGGTTATGTTCTCTACATATAATATCAAAAATTGAGTCATTTTTTATAATAGTTTATTATATGATCAAGGTGTGTGGAAAAAATACACATATATACACAATAAAAAACTAAATGTGGATAAATTTGAACACCCTTGATAGGAATTGGGTATGGATATTTTCTACACATATTTTGGCATGGAATCCCATAGTGAAACTTTGGCAGCATAACAACATGTCATAAAGATTCATAAAATTTGTTGATGATAGTGTAATGGGTCTCTCATCTTCAATAAATTAGATTTATTCTAATAGGTACATAGGAAAATATATCCCAACATTAAAATTTCAAAATAGAATGCATAAAATAAGAAGAAACATATATAAAGTGGGGAAGGAGGGGATCCCTTACCATGGGAGGGTAACCCCAAATGATTTGGAGCAGCTTTTTGAGGGATTGTGAGAACATTTAAAGTAATCTATAGAGGGTAGGGAAGAGTAATGACAAACTACATAGGTTTTTCATGAAGGGAAATGAGATACTCGATTAGTTTATATAGGAAATGAGTGGGGATTTATTTGTTATTTCTCAAACATAGGTTTTGGACTTTATATAATAAAATAAAAAAATCCAAAAATCATACCATGTGGTTTCCCAATGTTTTATTCCAAATGGTCGTGGTTTGATTTATTTTATATGTACAGGGTACAAAAATATTAAAATATTATCCTTGATGACGAGGAAGTGAGTCATACTATTAAATAAATGATATTCAAATATTCAAATCTATTATAAGATTTGGAGGATTCATAAAACCTTTATAAAACTAATCATATAAAAATTAAAGGGAAAACATATATTTGGTCATTTATATAATTAAAATTATTTATTACCTCACTTTTTTGTCATTATGAAGTCACAATACACACCATATATTTATACCATATTTAGTTTTTACAAAAACATTTAGCTGTCTCAAAAAATTATGAAAATTTTAGTATTGGATAATTTTGAAATTATGATTCAAAAAATTATTTTCAATTAATAAAAATTATTTTATAAATATCTATATTTAAACTTTTAAATTAACAATCAATATTTATTGAGAAATGATGGGGTTTTTAACAATAGTAGTATTTCAACCCTTTTAGATATTATATTTTACTTTACCAAAATTATATGAGAATTTATATTTTATAAAAATATTTTAAGAAAAATATTAGTAATTTAAAAAAAAATTATTTCATTAAATTAAATTCCACAATTAATTTTGAAAATTATCAAAAAAAACACTCTTTGTGTTTTATTGTATCAAAAAAATCATTTATAATCTAACTATAAAGAATGAAAATATAATAATGTTTCAATAAAAAATAATGTACATACTCATACTTATAAGGTCTTAAAACATATCCCTTGAATACCCCAAAACATTATCTAAGAGTATGGTGAGTGACAATGAGACTATCATTGGATAGATCGACATAAATGGTTTGGGTCGTGATCTTGATGTGTTGGAACTTCTCCTATAAATAGTTTTATCTTGGAAATAGTTTTTATATATCTTATTGGGATTTGTCAAGGGAAAATCCTAGTTATACTATCTCCCCTAAAATCTATAATAAATGATATTTAGTGGTTATGATCCTACTTATTGAGGGGATAACATCCTTTGTATGTGTCAATTGGATTTGTTAGAACCCTATATTTGTAATGATTATATTATCATTTATCAATTGGAATATTATCAACATTAAGGATGCATAATATTCTTTTAAATATGATATTATATTAAAAAATTAGGTGAATGTGTTTTTTATATCCATAATATACTATGATTAATTTTATTAAATCAAAATTAGAGTTTTATTTTTTATATTTTGGGTCATTTAAACAAATAATCCTATAACAATATATATAAACAATAATAATTTAATCAAACTACAATTTTTCATAGATCAAATTCATTAACAACTTTACATCTATAATATCTACCTCTAGTGTTTACATTATTGGCATACGAAAAACAAGTATTAGCACAATGATTTTTTCAATAGTGAGAAAAAATGAACTATAAAATTTTCCAAAGCCTATTTTATCACAAACGTTATGAAAGTAAAACTTTATTATTTCATAATGGTCCAATTAAACATGTGGGTAACAAATAAAACTTGGGGAACACATAATGTGTTTCAAAAATACCATGTGTGTCCTTTCCCATCACTATAAATAGGTACTCTACCCTAACAGAGCCTCATACCTCTAAGAACACTTTGACTCAACCAATATCCTCACACATAGATCCTGAAAATACCTCCCCTCAACCTATAATCCTCATAATGTGTGTAAATCCATAGAATGAATCCCTTTGGTGAAAACTAAAAGACATTACCTGAATAAGGGGAAACATCCCCCCTCCACCTCCTTTATTTTATTTTCATTCTCCCCCACCTAAATTATTTTTGTTCCATGATTATTTAATAACTCCAATATCATAAATATATATATATTTTTCATTCAAATGGTTTTATATGAACTTACAGACACTTTCATCTAATGGGTAATGAACATATAATTCTATTGAATGATGACCTACCGCCTCATGAAACAATATTGTTAGTTTTTCCATTACCACCATTCATGGTTGAGAATTATGATGGAAACTATGTTTATATATTATATAGGTGATAATTTATTATTTATGTAATTTTTATGTAATTTTTATACAACACATGCATTTATTTATTCAATTTTCTATTACTAAAATAAAATCATTTCTGGAGGTACAAACTACCACATGCTCCAAATGATGTGATTCATTCACAATTTGAATGATATGTATTAAGTATGTTCTTAGTAAAAATATATTATTTATATTACATAATAATTTATATGTAATTATATTATATATTTATATACACATATTTATTTTACATTCATTCTTTCAATACGACAATAAAATAGAAGAAGCATTCATTGGTACGTACATCCTACTATCTCCAAGTGTGTGGAATTTATTTTAATATTTATAATTGATATATATAATTATAAATAAATATATAATCAATATATTTTATATTAATACCATGTTATACATAATCAAAAAATTATCTAAATGGATTCCACTATAAATAGTTTACCTCCTATCACTTCTTAGTATTTTGAATTAATGATGAAAATTGGTTCGCAGATTCCCTTAAATTATATGTTTCCAAGATAACTTTTTAATTCATAGTACACCCTAATACCATAACTATCATCTCTATATAGATTTTCAAATTATCTTCCACAATTTGATTAGTGTACATGAAAAATAATGGGGGTTGTTTCTATATAAATAAATTTAAAATGGTTTATCTGTATTGTTGGGAAATTGTTCACTATATATAGAATTGATTATTTTTTTATAACATGAGATAATTAATATAAAACAGTGATCATTTTTTTTCACCAAAATTTAAACTATTACTTTGATTATTTTCAGAATCCTCACATTATCCACTACTAATTCCTTAGATTTCCTTTTATATACTAGTTTCCATTACCTAAAAATTTCCAATGGTTAATTAGTAATATAATAACTATTAAATATGTATAATATGTATTATATACACTATTTTCAATAACTAAATTCTTATATATTTTACAACTATCAAAAAAATTCTATAGATTTACATGATCCATATATTATATTCTCTTACTATACTTTTATAAATCTAGATATTAAGAATTACATTAAATCATTCTCTAAAATCTAATGTTACTTCATCAAGATTAGTCACAAATAGAAGACAATTTATTCAATATAAGGTAATTTTAATACATGAGATTACATAACTATGATTATGGTTTACCATCTCTTAATAGACATTATACATAAATATTACACTATAACATTATATATTACATAATTTTAGTATAATGCATTCTTCATTAATATTATCCATGTACCAAGTCATATATAATATTTAACATCATTAAATATGGAAATGGGAAAGTAGAGGAAATGGTGAGCCCATATTGTTATTAAGGTATAATTTATAATGGAATTTAATGTGTCTTAATAACAATATAAACAATATAATGGGAATAGATAAACAAATGATTCCATGTGAATGAATACATATGTTTAACCTAATCTATGGATTTCAAAGGAAACAAATAACCACATTCTTAAAATTTAATTATTTCATAATGATGAAAATTATTAGAATATATTATTTTTACATCATAACAATGTCATAAAGGCCATGTACCAAGAAATCATATATATATGGTAATGATACTAACACTTACCAATCGAAAATTTCAATTAATGCCTACATATTCACTAGGAGGGATATATAATTCTGGTACCACTTATAACATTATATTATACTCTATTAAATAAAACAGTAATGCAATATATGTCATATAAGGAATAATTTTCATTAATGAACAACTTTAAAACATATATAATAATTTCTCTATGATTCATATTTTATAGGATACTCCCAATGGTAATAAAGGATTACACATGAAAATCAACAGTTATACCTACTTAGTTAATTATATATGTTGTCTACGATAATTCCCTTATATAATATTAGGAATATTCAGTAATTCATAATGTTAAAAAAAAGAAACTATATCAATTGAAAAATATGTAATTTTAGTTATTTGGTACTTATAAATATTAATATTATTGATGATTTTAGTATATTTTATTTATGAATTTACAATAGTAGAAGAAAAAATATGTCATTGATAATTCCCCTCTAGCATTTATATTATGTAATAACACATATTTAATACACATTATGGATATAGAATTCATGTTTGATGAAACCTCTCTAATGTCATTCTTTGATAAAAAGTTTGAACATTCCCAAAAATTTAGTTTATTAAACATTAGTCCTAATAGAGTCTCCACTTTCTAAATCTACATATACCATCCTTCTAAAATTTCACCCTATTATAAATAAATTATCGATAATATTAAAAATTCATTGCGCATATATGGATTTTTTTATCAAGGGATAACATATAATTTCTTTCATCTTCGGATAAATTCCACACTATAATAGATTATGTATAGAGTATATTGTGATTAATATGGGATCTTATTGAATATGATATCTCAAGAAAATGACATAAATTTATATTACAAAAATATTAGTATAATAACACATAAAATTAAATGGATACAAAAATGTAAATAGAAATTGGAATTGAAAAGAGAGAGAAAAAGAACCATTTCTATCCTAAGATTCTTATATTACACTTCATCTTTATAACTATGAAAGAAATAAAATACTAAAGAGTTATTTACATTATATACTCATATAGAGAGATTTGAATAGATAACTAAATGTTTTTTTTGTGGATAAATAAAAACATGGATGGGTATTTTTCTTTGGGAGTAGTGGAATTCAATGGAATATAGTATTGAATATATATTTTACATTATATAAATTGGTACACTACACCAATAGTTCCCCCATTACGTCCTTTAATGATTCACTATAAGGGTTATACCTTAAATAGTTAAATATAACTACCAAGATAGAGTTTAGTGATGCTAACATATATATATATATATATATATATATATGACATCATATTTAATATATTTTATAAGAATTTATCTTTCTATTATTTTTAATATTTTTATCAAAAACTAAAAAACTTATCCCCTTATGATAATTTAAACATCTTAATTACAATTATTAAATAAATTTCATCAATTTAATACTATATTTATTTGAGTTTTAAATTTTAAATATGGATGATTCATTTAATAAAACTATATCATTTTAGTAAACACTATTTTATTACTAAATGAATTTATACATTATTGCCTCTAAACCCCTAAATACATAATACCATATTAAAAAATTAAAATCCATAAGAGTAAAGTGTTCAACGGTAGTACATCCATGCGGAATAATTTATTTGGTAGTAATTTTTACAAACATTAGCTTCTATAATAATTGATTCTGGTCAGAACTCAATTTCAAAAGTTTAGCTTTATTCTTGTAAATTGAAAACCCATTTGATTCTACCTCCCCTGACTGATTCAAAAAATGTACATCATAAGGTATGTTCATACTAGTAAAATCCAGTTTAATTAGTTATACATCAATACCATCCTTTAATTTCCATTAATATACACTAATTCAAATGATCATGTAATAGTAGTTGTATCACCAAGGATCATAATTCCCATAATCTATATAATTTCCCTATTTAATCTTATATATTATAAATTCATTCATACGAAAAAACCAAATTATACATCCCATTTTTAGTTATTGTAATTTAATTTTTTTTTCTTGTATTATTTTTTTCATTATACTTGTTATAGTCATGATGTTTTTTTGGGTCAAAATACTTAGGATACAACTACATTATACTTGGATAATTTATTTTTTCTATATACCCATACTAGATATATAGGTCTTAATAAGTATGTGTATTTTATATTTCTTCATCATTTTATAATATATTATATTTATTTTTCATTATAATTTCATGATCTTAACAAAATATGATAGCATTTAAAAAATTCCTTACTAAAAATCATTCCATTCATAGGTCATCCTTAGTCACAAAAGGGGGTGAAAATATAAACCATTAGCCTCCACACATACATGGTTTGATAATAATGGTACATCCCATAAGAAAATTATCCTCCCAACATTAAATAATAAACCTAGATAACTTTCATATGAGGTCGATTTATTCACATCCAATCTTCCAATTAGGAAAATCCAACATAAAATACCAAATATGATCATGGAAATATGCTTCTCTTGTCTTATTTATAATCCTCATCAACACCCATCAAGAACAAATATAAATATTTATAGATTATGGAAGAAGGGGAATTAGAATCCTCTATATTAATCTCTTCCATTTCATTAGATAACATTACAAATTAGCACCTACAACTCTAAGAAATATTTCATCGTTCATTAAAGGTGACCTAGTTAGGGTATTGTCATTTATATATGAATTATACTAATGAAAAAATATACGAACTACAATATCTTCATAAATATTCCATGAAATTACCACATACCTCATAGAAGACCCATTCCACCACAACCCAATTTGAAGGGTCCTAAAGACTCAAATATCATGAATCTTTCTTCTTTAGACCCTGTGATAACCAACTGCATAATCAGAGCAACCGAAACTACATTCCAAAAAGTAATAGCATCTAATACGTAGGTACGTTTTCCACAAAATGATGATTATTTATGTCTTGGGTGGATTCATACCACAATATACCTTTTCCCTACCAGGAAGACCCATGTTAATGTTTATTATTCATTGTACCTAGAAAACAATCACAGGAATACCATCATATAACTATATAATAGGATAATATTCTCATCACATTTATAATATATTACATGTTCTTCATCTAAGGACACATGGTCAGACATAATTCAATAATCAATATCTCATAGATGGCCTCCCATAATCAGTAAGAAATAATAGCCAACATGATATATCAAATGTATTATCATCTCAATATCCCATTAGAACCAATTGTATTGGAGTTAAATTCATGAAAATACTATTATTATCTTGGAATAAAATTTATTTCGAAGGTTAGGATATACCATGATAATGTTATTCCACTTTAACTTTATAAACCATTACAACCTCAATCTTTACATAGGCCAAATTCTTTCATTTTCTCTTAGATGACAAGCCTATGAAGAATGAATCTCTTGAATCCATAATGCATTACTCAATTAATCACTATATAGATGCCTATATAAATGAAATCTATGAAAAAGGATAGATAAAATGATGGTTTCATAAAATAATTCCACCTAAATTCACTTCATGGGTCTCATGAACATAGCATAACCATTCGTCACTACCAATTAAATTACAAGAAAATTTTAATCATCATAATTACAAATTAACACTTTTTTCAGTGAATCTTTTAAAAAATCATGATTATGATGAAATCATAAATTTATTATGAACAACATGAACAAAATATCATCATTATTTTTGGTTAAATTGGTTAAACTGGTATTGATGTAACCTTTATCTTTTATGGTCTTATAAATTACACTCATGGACCCCAGAACTCTATTAGGCTACGTGATAAACTATAGAAGTTATTGGTGTTATCCTATAAATTAAATTAATTTAATAATACATTACCATATATAGATATTAATATAATTTATTCCAGATAAAAATCAATATTTTTTTAACTATTATAAAAAATCATTCTTTCAGAGCATCTATAGGGAACAATATCAACTCAAAACTATAGGGTTAAATGGTTTTAACCTAACAAACATTGGCCATTCCGACCCCTTAAAAAGGTATAACTCACCATTTAAGTTTAATATCGACCCATCCACCCACTATAACCTCACCTATAAATGATAAAAATCAACATAAGACTGTACTATGAACAAAAGTTCCATTCATAGGATGATGTGGCCATATCTATTATTTATTATGATTAAATCGCATGAATTGATCCCATTTTTTTTATGAAAAACCTGATAGTATAAGAAGATACGTGAGTGGAGGTGATCAACACTAGTAAGAGACTCTAGATGAAGGTGTTATACTATGAAATCTACTGTAATGTTTAACTCGTCTAAAATATTATGAACCGACTGATTGAATCCATTCATCATGTGCCTCTACCCAAAAATATATCTGAGATCAACGTGAACATGATATGAACCTTATATAGGTGTTATTAGTGGTAAACATCATTTTTTAATCTAACTCTAGTCAAATTTTCATCACCATCATCTCTTCCAGAGTTTCCTCATAGAAAGACACTAAGAATACAACATAAAATCATATGATTCAAATAATGTCTCACATGGAGCTCTATCCCAAAAATCATCATAGATATCATCAGTAAAATGATAAGCTATTGAAAATATATGTTGAATCTCTACAAGGAATCCCAAAACATCCAACACACTATAAAGGATTCTTTTATTTAAAAGGATATGGAATGGAATAACCACATCTAGAACTCTCTCTCCATGGACCTCACTCTAACATCAATGAATAATGGATACCATCATGAATTATTCCTATGTAAAACTTATATAGTTCACGAATCTTAATTTATTCTAGTTCATAGTCATGCTACCCTAATGAAGTACCAACATCTCATATTATTGAATCATACAAAATTATTTTTGATAAAACTACACCCAAAAAAATTTATCCAAAAATGTTAAAGTATCACTGGAATTAGTTTTAGATACAAATATCTACCATAACGAGACCACATTTTGAAATACTCATTGCATGAGTGGCCATATATTTTTAGGTTGTGAAAAATAGATGAATTCCTTAGTCAATAACAACCAATAATCCTTTATCTCTTGAAGATGGGGGTCACCTCAGAAACTCTGAGGCCTCTCACACTATAAATTTTATAGAACACTCACCCAACAAGTAGTATCAACCTACTAAGGGGGGTACCATTATCTTTAAATAGGTTTTTTAGATTAACATTATATTGGAATAATATACCATGTAATGATTTGGTTGAGATATATCTCAAACATTTAGGAATATTATCACATAATTACACATATACTTTTTTGTGAGAGGTTAAAGAAAATGATTGTGGTTGTCATGATCCCAACTATATATTAGAGTTGGGACTCTAATACTATTTTGACATGACCCAACCCACAAATACCCCATGTGGTGTAAATTTATGATTATTGTGCTACACCAATCCCATGTCTAATAGGACAAGTTCCTGAAACTAGAACTATGATGGAAAACATGAATGGAAGGACTTACCATATACCAACAGGAATTAGATATCAAACTCTGATACATCATATAATTGAAAATACATTGTGTGATAGAAATTCCAAATTTTATAAAAAAATCGTGAATGAGACATAAACAAATTGTAAAATTCCATATAGTTAATGAAATGGAAAATCAAAAAACAATATGAATATTTATTTAATATGAATTGTGAACACCTATCCTAAATTGATATACTTATAGAATGATCTCTAAATGCAATATCCTCTGACCTTAAAACATATTAATCACATTTAAATAGCTCTATTAGCTCTACATCCACCATCAACCCTTATATCTATGAATTTCTTATACAAAAATAACATATGTGGGAAGAAATCCCATGCTTTGGTGTGTATAATCATACCATATCAGATGTACTAAAACACATTAAAGTAAATAGATAAAAATCTATATCAAAATATAGGAAATAATATAATAATTTATATGATCAATAGAACCAATGATAATAGAAGAATATTAGTCTATATAGATCAGATTCATAGAGATTATATACTAATACGAACTACAATAACTTAAAACCCATGATACTTAGACAACATACCCTCTCATAATTTCCATGTCACCACCCTAAAATTTTATTTGGCGGGGGGGGGGGAACTTACCCAATATATGTGTCCAAATTGAGGGTGTTACCATCCAAGAAAAATGAGAACCCAAACCTATTAGTAATTATTGGGTTTCAACTTCTTTTAATATTTTATAATGTGAAAGAACTAGGCTTGAATCTAAAAGGGTTACCCAACTCCATGATGTGTAAATAGAAAACATACCCTCACATGTTTATATATATAATATGATTAAAATCACATTTCCAACATTACATTTCTCACCCACTCTCTCTCACCACCTTTACCAGTGTTAAGGGAATCCATATACGAAAAAATACTCAATAAAGATACAATAAAAAGAAAAATTTTATGTAGAAAAATATACATTATGGAAAATATAGTTATCTCATTTTGATACCCATGTTGGAATATATCAAAATTACTAAGGAAAATATAGTATATAACATGTAATCAAATGAACAAGGCATGTGCACCTTTAGTAGTAGTTGGGTGTGTAGAACATCTATATTTTTATGTAATTTGTTTATAATTTAGAATGAATTTAGATAATATTTTCATTTTAATATAACATTATTTTTGATAGAATACACTACATGCAACCCTGAGTTTAATCAAACATTGAAATAACATTATTTTAATATAACTATTACAACCTAATTGTTGATTTGGAGGATATGAAGATGAATCATAAAATTAAGAATGATATTTATCAAGGATTTAATTAATAAAAATGAAAAATAAAATAAACAATATTATCTTTTTTCTAGTATTAGTTTCTAGGTAAATTATAATATTATATACATATTTTCTTTAATTTAACTTTTCATCTTAAATGGTTATTATTCAATTTTATTCATGGATATTATAACTAATTTATGCCACTTTTATAAATGTTATTTGAAAAAATGCACATCATTTTTGAAATATAATATTTATAATATTTTTATGATTTATATTTTATATTCTTCCAAAAAATTATTATTTTTGAGTGAATAATAAAAAAATAAAAAATTTTGTAATGCAATGTTTAATTTATTTTAAAACATGGAATTTAGAAGTCCAGTTATACATTGAATTTTGTATTAACGAAACATATTACTCTATCAATTATAAATTATCTAAATAATTAGATTTCAATATTCATTATAATTGATTTTTAGATGTTCATTTTTTTCTTATTAACTCATTTTTCTAAATATTGTTTTCGTTTTGTTTTAACAAAATTAAAAAAATAATTTTTCTCACTTGTAGTAATTTATTCATGAATAATGGGTTATATATTTTTAATTAAAATGTATAAATTTACTAAATAGTTGAAATTTATTTTTATTCATTATGAATAGTAACAATGGTAATGATTTTCACATTTGTTAGGGTAAAATCGGTAAAACGGGGTTTACACTTTGGTACAAGGCCTTAAAATCCTTATAAAACTTGAATTTATTCTATTAGATGTGTTTTTTCTACAAAATAAATCTTATAATTCAAATTATATCAATTTCATGCTATATTCCATTAATTATAACATTTATTTATTTTAAGAAAAAGATAAATAACCAATGTCACCCCAATCATTTTTATTTCCCATATATGACTAAATAAAGATGAAAAGATGTTATAAATAAATATAAATATATATTTTTATAATAAATAAATTATTTTAATGATTGAAATTTATTTTTAATTTTTTTGATGGTGTAAATACATTTATTGCATAAGAGATGATGAATTAATGCATGTGAAACAATTATGAAAACTCTTTTAAATGATTTTAAAAATTGTCAAAAAAATTATGTTATAAATGAATTATGTTGTTACATAAAATTTTCAGTTAAAAATAATTTTTAATTTATGGTAATGTAGTTTATTTTTTAATTAATATTTATATTTAATACATTATTGTCAACATAAATTAATTGTCTCAAATATTACATTTACGATATTTCATATTAAGAAATATTTTATTAAATGATTTTAAATTTAAAAAAATATCTAATGTGGAAATTTGGGATGTCTAATGGTAAAAATTTTAATATAATTTTCATTTAGGCTCTTATTTTATGTCCCTTAACAGCTAAAAAAATTCAACATAATAACGGTTAAAAATAGAAAATGAATTGGTTAAACCAAATGATAAGGTTTCAAATGTCACTAAACCATGTCTATATTTGAATGGATTATTATAATTTGAACTTATCTTATTTTGCATCAAATCAATGTTTATTTGGAATCATTTTTATTGAGATTTACATTAATTATAATTAAACTATTTTTGTAATTTCGAGTGGGGCCTCTCCTCAATTTTAAAAGGGAATGACAATCCTTCATTGTTGAAAATCTTTCAGAATTATAATTTGGACAATCACTTCACAAATACCACAGTTTCTTCATTATATCCATTGTTGGTCTATTGTACTTACCTTAAAACCATCCTATGAGGCCTTAACGTGTAAGATAAAGGAGACCTCTCAAAGAAGAAGAGATCATATCACTCAACTCATTCAATGATTATTTCAGCTTATATATTATCTAAATATTTTATATCTATAAAAAATAATGAATATTGTAGCTATAATATAAAAATATGTTATTATGATTATGAAAACACTATTTTCTACCTCCTTTATATCTTATGGAAAATCAATACATCACTCATGTGTGTGTACAGCCTACCGTCTCAACATGAAGTGTAATTCTATTTTTTATACCCACTGTACTTAGAATATTATAAAGGTATAATTAAGTAATATATATGATATTTATGAAATAATTATGATTTTATGTATATAATATATCATCAACCTTATTACGCATCCATCAGTTGGAAAATGATAATTTGGTTCATATATACATGTCAACTAACACCCAAATAAAGCAATGTGATTAATTTCTGATGTCATCCTTTCATGAATGATTATAAATTTATATTTAACATATAAAAATTATGATTATATAATTATTAATATTTATGATATTTTTAACCCATGACCATGATTCAAGGACTATGACTACTGAACTGAATGTTATACGATTAGAGGAATATTTAACACATAATGATGATATTCATAATGAATTGTAAATAAATGGGTGGTGGAATATTGTAATTGTTATTTGATAACAAAATTGTTTTTAAATATTTATAATAAATCATATTTTATTATACAAGAGGATACTATTGCATATAGAGGATGTTGAACTTGAGGTAAGGGTTTCTCATCTCAGTTTTTAATTCTGTGAGATATATGTTATATTCACCTCTTTTTATTTTGTATGGTTCATTTACATCTTCTGAATTTATTTCATGATTTTTTTATTTCAATTATTGGTTTTTACATATCATTAAAAAGACCACTGTTTAATGTGGCTTTGATTCAGTGATTTCCAAAAATGAAATGCAAATTTTATCCTGTTTCTATTTCAATGAGATATGTTTTACATTATGCATCTAATTTCATTTACAAGGTTTAATTTTCCCCATGTTCACTCTATATCTTTAATCCCACATTATTCATTATTTTAAAAAAAATACAATTTTTACCTTTAATGGTTTTTTATTTTAAATTTACCATATTAGTAATGGATTTTTGTTACAATATCATTTTATTTTGGGATTTTTAATATTTTTATTTTCATTAAATTAAAACCAAAAAAGCATATTCTCCCAAACTACAGAAGATATAGTCAATTATTATACCATAAGATCCATATTTTTATTTCTAAATATACACATCATTCTCTATGATTGTTCTCTAATCCCATGTTTCATCTAAACCTACCACCCATGATGTTCATCCACACCACAATAATAATATTTAGTTTTCCTCTAGCCACCATTCTCCACTCGGTCCAATCTGAGATACTTCCCATTCTCAGTCATAGAACCACCACACCATTCACCTATTCTACTTACGTTGGGGAATCAGTTACATCCATAATTCACACAAAATTATTTACCTATCAATATATTTTATTTTTTCCCCTATAAATCACCTTCTTCTATTACCCTTTTTAATTTTTTCACTGAGAATCCATTCAAGGCCTCTGTATCACACAACACCACACATAATCAATTATTTTATCAATGTTACATACAATTTTGATGTTAAGTGGCTTTTCATCAGCTCACTATCACAATAAAGTCTTAAATTAAAGTTATATAATGAAATTGAGAGGTGTGGTTAGTAATGAATATAATTGAATAATATTGGTTGAAAATAAAGAGGCCAACTATTCGTCATTGTTCATTATGAAAAAAATTTATTTTTAAATAAATATGATAATTATAATAACATAAATTTAATTTTTTTAATTGAAATCATGAGCTTAATTTCAAAATTGAGATTAAAATCATTTACCACATAGATTCAGGCAATTGGAAATAACAATGTTGAACAACATGGTAAAACACTGAAGATTTGAGATCTTCTTTCCAACAATATTTAATTCATATCTATCTAAAAAATAACAATATAAAATCCCCCAGTCAAATTATCTATGGTTCATGTTGGGATATGTAGTAATCACTAGTGAACATAAGATAACGGTAAATTATATCGATCCAGTTTGGTCCACTTGGTGAAATTTTAAACACAAAAAATGGTATGGTATATAAACAGAAGCAAGAACCCCTAAATTGTACCTCTCCATGATAAATCCTTCAATATTGAAACAAACATTATTAAAATTTATTTATCATGGGATTAATTTAATATATATAAATATTTATATTTTGGTTAAAAAAATTCATTTATTAAATTAATATTAACCATTATCTAAATCCCAACTATCTCAAAATCGCATGAAAAATGATCTTAAGGGAAAACATCATGCCTTATGTTCAATGGAATGATCATAAAATAATATGATCATTTAATATAGGGAATTATCAATTATTAATTTTTTAAAGTTCATTATTTCAATGTTCAAGGTTGATCTATGTCTTATATATAGAAAAAATGAGGTTTCTATAACTAACCACACTATTTTTCTTTACACTAGATTAGATAAAATGGATAGAGTATTTTATGTTATATTTATCATAGATGTAATTTCTCTAAAGTGTGATCGTATAAATATGTGGTGAATAAGAGTTCAGATAGACATAAATATCAATTAAAACCTATCGAGTTGTACAATTTTGTCACTACATTGTACTTTTGTGTTTATCAGAATATTTTTCTCACTTGAGAGTTGATAAGCTAGTGGTTTATAAAAACCATTTCTTTCCACTAACTTTATAAAGAATTTAAAATAAGTATATTTGAAATATATAAAATCAAATGAGTTCCCATATATACTAAGATATATGATGAGTTTTCCCCTAAAAAACATTCGGTTACACTAATAAAACTATAGATTTAGAAAGGGAGTTACTATCATTATTTAAAAATAACATGAAAAATTAGTATAATATAATTTTAAATATATTTTTCAACATGGAATGTTGAAATAAAATCATGTAAGGATGGTGGTATGGGGTGAATTAATAAAAAACATTTTATTTGTTTTACTTTTATTATTTTCATTAATCCTACATTAACATAATCTTTTATCCTAGTTAAGAGGAATGGATAAATTTGATGCACTTTCACACCTATCCTTGTAATGCACTTAAAAAAATAACAATAGAACATAATATATTAAAATTTTATCCTTGATGTGAGATCCAACTCATTATCATGTAATGTTTTTGTTGGAAACCTATTTTTATTAACACTTTGAAATTGTAGTAATTAATTATCTATTTCACAAGATAAGGAATTGTGAGTAAGGTATTATCACATTCACAAAATAGTATTGTTTTTACAAGAACCATTATTTATTCTCACAATAATTCTTTTTTAATTTTCCTATTATTTTAGAAAATTATTTTTCATCGATTGGTTCCTTAAATTTCAAGATGATTCCTTCTGATTTTTTTATTTTATCAAGTTTTTATCATCATACATGCTCAATGTGCACATTTTTTTAAAAAACTATCTGGGTACCATTATGTATGAATTTTTCAACTTCATTTTCCTCTGGTAAATTTTATTTTCTTTGAGTGACACACATTTTAGTCTAACCCATGTGAAACCTAAGGGATAATATGTGGGATCTTGAATTATTAGTGAGATAATGTATAGATTATACACATTTAGTTGAAACCATGTGTCAAGCAGTAAGATGTGTATAAAATATTAAGACAAACTTTTTCAATAGTTGGAACAAGACTCCCAAACTGTGTGGCCCACCCACAAAAAGGTTTTCCCTTTTAGTGTGGTGTTCATGATGGGGACATGATTTAGTGAACAGTGTCTGTAAACTATTCAACAAACCTAGATTTAGTAAAACGTTTTATCCCTAATCATCCTTCCCAATTTTAAAACCCCAATAGACATTCCCATCTCCTCACATTTTCTACATGCATGATGGATCTCCCTCAAGTACATACTTGCGGGTACTCACATTGATATTTTATGGATTATTCCCTCAATTCATGGTTCCCATCAAAAGGTAAGCTAATTTACATCCCTTATCATATGTTATTCTTGTTTATTCATTAATTACCAAATATTTTTAATCATTTATCCAGACCCAATGGTGTTGTTTTGATATTTCATGATTTAGATATTCATGTTATAATTTTTGGATCATGTATAAGTACCGATTATATGCCTTTATAAATGTATTATTTAGTCCACACATGGGATGGGGTATGTAGTTTCATGTCATTTCCATTTTAGGGCACAAAAAATTTGATTTGGAATTATAAAATGAGATTCTTTTTAAATTTTGGGTTTTTAGTTTTTTTTAATGTTGTTAAAATTAATTAATTAATGGCATGATTTTTTCTATGGTTTCAATAGATATAATATTATTACAACTGCTTTGTAAAACTACGAAATGGTTTTTATGTGGGTTTTTTATTTTTTAAATTGATTTGTTTTGTTTTTAAGGATTTTTCATTATTTTATTTGGGTTTGAGATATTTTTTATTTGGTGTTTTTATTGTTATTTACATTTAGTTATTTACCTTGTTAAACTTCCTTGGTTTTGATTAACAGATTCAATTTTGTTTCTGATTAGAATCCATGATCCTTCTTATGAATATTTTAATATATATATTCATATGTTTAATCACCTATATATATTCATGTTTTCATATATATATAGGTTTTTGAATATATATAAATATATGAACTCAAAGTATTAATTGATTTGAGAATGGTCCCCTAAAACGTTAGTGGAATCTCAATAAATAAAATTAGATATTGATTTTTGATGAAACATTCAGAATAAATCTCATAACAGATTATAAAGAAATTAAAGATTTGTTGGAATGGTATTGGATTATAAATGTATTTTATAATGAATTTGGAAAACATATTACTAATTTCAAATTATAATTGTGAGGTTGGAATTTTGACATTATTTCTTAAAGGGTGTGCACCTACACTGAATTCCTCTACATTAAAGTGGGGTTTAGCATGGACACATGTGTGGAGGCCATCTTGTAAATTGTGATCATCTTGAGATAATTTTTTATTGAGATATTTTATGTGAGTACCGACTAAAATAAGATTTTTTTATCACCCTATGATCTTAGGTTTCTTACTAAGGGTTAATATATATTTTTACATAGTCTTGATGAGATAAACATGATCATATAATTTTTGAGACACTATATGTTGTTCTACCATGGTAAGGGTGTATTGAGAGTAGTGGTATGGTTATAGACGTAGGGAATTCGTCGATAAGTCGACAGATGGTACCAATTTGAGTACATCTAGGGTTTACTTGTAGGTTGTGTAGAAATGTCTCATAATTATCCATCCATTATGGTTTCCTACTTTTTATATTTATATTTTTCACTCATCATAATTTTTTTTATTAATTATCCAATTGGTACATCATTTATATTATGTTTCTATTTATATTATATTGTTTCACTTAATTAGTTAACTTTTCCCCAATTTTTTATTTGTTTAAAAGTGGTTTCTAACAGGAATATTTAGTATTTGATGATTTGGAATGGGATTTATTGTTTCTTTAAAAGGTTAATGTTTTTTAAATATGTTTTGTTTTGGAAAATATCTTGATATTTTTTTCAATTAAGAATAAAATTTATCTTTTTCCTATATCCCAAATAAGGAAAAATTATTTTATTTAGGTAAGGAAATGCATAGAAACTATGGTGAGTGATAATGGATTTTTTTATTCTCACACCATTATTGTTCCACAAAATATTGGTAGACATTACTCAATTTTATAGGCCTATATATCACCATTATATCACTTGTAGATAATGTGGTTTTAGGGATTGATGGTGACCAAGAGGTCATATAGAGATTGTGATATCCCCATAGAGTTTGATTTTAATTTCTATTTTTGTTAGTAGTTTTATCATTATAATCAGCCTCTAGTATCATTGATATCATATTTGTATATCTGTGATATTTTATTTTATCCTTAGTTATTTTGGATATGTATTCTAGATATGATGTGACACTTTATTTATTATTTATTATTTCTTTATGTGTTTGACTTAGCACGGGCGTCAAATGTCTAGATGGATAACCCGATAATTTCTATAGAAATTATGCTATTATAGAATCATTTTTATCGGGAAAATTAATTGACCCTGATTACCTAAGATGCATTTGATACTTTTTATCAGTATTGGGTGACCGAGAATGTCACGACCCGTCCCCTAGGGCCCGTGCCTTGACTACCCCAAGCCCTCCTTCCATAGGCCAGGGGCTGGTGACTAGCACCAAAGGTGTAATTCCCTAAAACTAGGAAGGCATTGCTTTTATAACCTATAAACACCCACAACAGAGCACAACATGAAAAAAACACTATGTAAAATTGTATAACAAAAGTGTGTTGAAAGTAAAAGGGGCCCGAAATACGAGCCCAACTGTAAAGTACAAGAAATCGAAAGTACAACTGAAGAAAACAAAAATTGTCATTGGGTCATCCTCCGAGGTTCCTACCTGAAGGGTAGGTAAATATCGTCTCCTCAGCACTATAGGTCCGTCCATATCCTCTATGTACCTCCATGTCGTTTGGTCCACCTTGGGGTACCATCCGGTCCTAGTGCTCTCAGACTTAGTCAGCGTTGTCCGTCGTCTGTATCCAACACAACGAGGTGCGAGCATAGCCCGTGTAGGGGTGAGTATGATGATACTCAGTAGGGGCCATGAGACCCTCATAGTCTCATAAAATCCAACAAGGATAAACCAAAACGTATGAATTCAACAGATAACCCCACTTATGTATATGCCCATACATATACCTAATTTATCACGTAATCCATCCCAATCATGAGGAAAACACAAAAGTTACTGACTCAGCTCAACAAAGATTTTTATTCACATTATCGAAACTAGGACTGCTGTAGAACTCCTTTTATGTCGAGTACATTGGTCATGCCTCGAAACTGAGATGCTTCCCACTAACCTTGGACTGTTGAGGTACTCCTCCTATCGAGTACCATGGGTCTGCTGTGTCACCAAGGCACTCCCCACCGTGGGTCTGCCGCCACAACCATGTGCTCCCCCAAATAGCCTACAGAGGTACTCCTCCTATCGAGTACTGTGGGTCTGCCGCCACAACCAAGCTCTCCTCCGTCATGGGTATGCCGCCACAACTAGGGGCTCCCCACTGGGATAGTCGAGTCAATCTAAGTCAATCAGTTAGCATTCATCAAATCTCAACCAGCTACTAGGTCTTCACACTCTATCTACTCATCTCTGAAAGGATCCGCTCCAAAAGCTACTGGTAGATACTCTAATTATCACGAAGTACCATGAATACGTATCTCAATGGTCTGCCACATCATAGAGGTCTCAACGCAACAGACGGCGTGTCAATCGGATTCTCGGTATGTGAGTTATAATTATTTTAGTCGCAGGGGTCCGGTTTGATTTCTGTGCGATCCAACCCAATTGTAAGTCAACAATACCCCAAACTCTAGATGGGTATACTCAAAGGGGACGTCATGCTCCATGATTACAAGGGCTACTGACGGTTCATCCAATGGATGCCCGGTGCCAATGATATGGCCAAAAGAGAGTATAGGGTCGTAGTGGGCCCAGGTCCGGTCTGACCCGGTCTGACCGACACGGTTTGGTTCGATCCGGCATGACCCGTTGGGTCTGGACCGACCTGTCAGGTGGGCCAGCCTGTTAGGTTCGACCCGGCCCATAGGGCCTAGCCCAGCAGGCCGTGAGAGCACGGACCGGTCACGAGGGAACGGACTGGCCGCCGTTTGACGCGATGGTTGTTCAGCACTGAGGGGGCCACGTGGGCGGCTCGGCCCAGAGGACACAGTGAGCGAACATCTCAGCTCGGAGGGCACCTTGAGGGGCTGGGTCAGGGCGGCTTAGCATGGGGCTGGGGGCGTGCGGCCAGGGCTGGGAGGTCGGCTCGGCCGGGGCGCTATGGAGCGCGCAGACGGCAAAGCTGGAGTCTGCGCGCGGTTCGCAGAGGCCGGCGCACACGGGGCGCGCGGATGGCACGCAGAGGCCGGAACACATGGGGCACGCGGATGGAACGCGGAGGCCGACGCACACGGGGCGCGTGGAGGCTAGCGGACTGGGTCGTCCAGTGGTGGCGCGGGGCGCGTGTAGTGCGCAGACAGCAGAGCCACGAGGTGCATGGGGTGCACAGAGGCTGGTGTGCCGGGACTCGGGAGGGTGTCGCGAGGGGCCTGGGAGGCACGACAGCTAGGTGGTAGGGCATGGTTGCGGCTGGAGCGCGGCTCGACAGGGGTGCGGCGCAGCTCGACCGGTTTGGCCAGTGGAAGGCGTGACTAGCGGGCAGCGCGGCCGGGGCGGCTCGGATGCCGGAGGTCAGCGCGGTTCAGTCCGGGGTGCCAGAGCATCGTGATGGAGCCTCACGTTGCCTTTATCGCCTTCGTCGCCCCATAGTCATGTCGAAGAAATTCACAAAGAGGATAGGTGGAGGGGTTGGACCACTTTGGTTGGGTTCTCACACTTCCGCGTTTAGGGTGATATCGATTGGATCACAAGAATGAAGCAAATAATGAGCATGGAAGATATTTTAAAAACATCAATTCCCATAATCCCTCATTAACAAAATATTCCCGAGCTGTATGGAAAAACATCTGCGGATCAATTTCATTATAAGTTGGTCCTTGTTCTTTGTTTTGGAAGAAAAGTAACAAGGTAATTGTATCATACTTATATAAAATTAAACCCCTACCTTTGTTTATTGTTCATTGATGGAGTCATAGGGAGGAAGAAAGATTTGTCATCGTTCGTCGCGTCCACCACACACTTCAAATCCCAAGCTCATCCGTCGGTTCATTAACAATGATGAGGAGGGAGGTTCGGTGATCGAAGACTTCCCACGTTGGTTACTTCTGCATGGTGCTTCCGAGGAAGAAGTTGAAGATGCTCGTTGTTGTCATTTTTCATTGGAAGAATGTGTTCTTAGTTCTTCATTGGCAAGATCTTTTCTCTCAAAAGCTCCTTCCTCCTTTTCCATCAAAATAAAAGGTATCCAAGAATAATAGATTATAAAATCTATTAATTTGTTGGCATAAGAATTAAAATTGTGTGAATTAATTAAATTGGCTCCACTTAATTAATTCATGAGGTTGGCACAATTAAAAGAGTGTAAGGGTTAACCCCATTAAAGGAGGGGATGTAGAGACTCTCCCTCATTAATGATGGGAGTTGAGAGGTTTTCCACAATTAAAATGAGGTTTTAGTCCCGGGTGGTCCCCACCACTGTAACCTTTCATGGGAGGTTATGGTTGTGTGGTCCCCACACTTCAACTCCCACAAGGAGGATTTGTTCTGGTGGACCCCACATCCAACATCCACATGATGGCTCAAAAATAAAATAACGTGTAGTTCATTTTATTTTATTATTTTCCATGAAAACTCAAAAACTATCTTTTATTCTCGACCGACAGCCATCGAGGTGAAAGTCTCCTTATGAGAATATTGGCACTGTGAGTTCAAAAGTTCCCTCGGATATCAATTCCAAACATCGTTTCAAAAGTTATAAAATTCTGCTCGTACATTTAATAAACATACCCAAAAAAAGATCAGAAAATGATTCTGGGCATACCGAGCCTTAAAATCTTGCACTACAAATTTTCGCGGACTCGTAAGATTCCTATTTGATTAAAAAAATTACATGTAAATTATGGGTCTTTATATTCTCCCCATCTCAGGGCTCTACGTCCCCATAAGCCACAACTAATTCTAAGGAAACATGTGTGGGTACTGAGCACACATCTGAGACTCCCACTCCCATGTGCTATCTTGGAGGTTAATGTGCTGCCAATGAACGTGCACTAGAGGTATCGACCATCCACAAAAGACCCACTTTTATTGATCCTCAATCAAAACTAGAACATCTGTAAAAGTCACCCCATTGTAGATGTCTAGATCCCCATGGTCGATGATGTGATAATGTTCATGCACGTATCTCCTCAGCTGGGATATGTGGAAGAAGCCATGCATCTGGTGAAACTGAGGTGTAAGAGCTAAGCGGTATGCCACCTACCAACTCTGCTAAAGACCTGAAAAGGTGCGATGAATCATGGAGATAACTTGCCGCCTCAGCCAAATCTATGTTGACCTCGTCAGGGTGAGACACGTATCAAGACGTGGTCGCCGTCTTTGAACTCCAGATTTCTCCGTCTCTTGTCAGCACATGACTTCTTCCTGCTATGTGCAGTCTCCATCCACTCCGGGATGATCTCCACCTTCTCTTTGCTAACATGTATCATCTCTGGTCCCACTAGTGCTGACTCCCCTGGGCCAGTCCAGAATAATGGTGATCTACAAGGTCATCCGTATAACTCCTCAAAAGGTGTCATCCCAATTATTCACTGAGAGCGGTTGTTGTATGCAAACTCTACCAAAGGAAAGTGTGTAACGACCAAAAGTTTCATTAATGTAAATCCCTCTTGATCTAATTAAATGTCTCTTTATGTTTATATAAAATGTCAACTTCTTTGGTTTTAGGATAAGAATTTTGACCGTTGCTAATATAGCCATCGAACAGTGATCACATGATTAGTATAAATATAGGACTTTAATAAATGATTATGTTTTATGAATCCATGTTTTATGATCCATGTGGCACACAATTGCATTAAATGATATGGTTAAGAAGGGTGCACCCTTATAGTGCTCCAATGCATTGGGTAAAGTATAGTATCATGATACGCCATGTGCAATGAGTGTTGACTAATTCTAATTCAAGTGCAACGAGGGTTTACTCGTGCTTCATGTGCAATGAGGATTTACTCATGATCTATATGCAATGAGCCTTGGCTCATGCTAATTCCATGTAAAGTGTGGTTGGCACATTTCCATGTTATGATTATCATGCTTTATCATGCCTTTATGTTCATGTTTCTTTTATGCTCTATTTATATGCCTATTTTCTAACATGTATTTTACTCCTCATGTTATTCCATATCTACTCCCTTACTGGGCTTTATAGCTCACCCTTTTCTTATGCATGTCATCTGGTTATCCCATGCAATGCTAAGTACGAGGGAATTTAGTTGTCATGTAAAGTAAGTTTTCAATAAAGATGTTGTATTTAATTTTTTATGTTTTTATGTAATGATCCTAAGCCCCAAAGACACTAAACCTCTTGATATTATTTGTTGTATCAAGTGAAGTTTTTTGTAATAAATCATGTTTATGTTGTAATAAAAAGCAGGGTTGTCATAGTTGGTATCAGAGGATAGGTTTAGTTATTTTTGGGATTAAGAAACCCTATTAAAGCCTTAGATACAAGACTATGTATAATAAAAACATCCCTAAGTTTTGGTAAGTACTGAGTAAGTGGTTTATCAAGAAAATACATCCCTATCTGGATACGAACAGGTAGAGGCGGCTCTGGCATAGATGTATCCTAGGGGTAAAAGCAGAAAACACTGCTTTGATCTAGACTCGAACGGGAACTAGTGCATGACAATGAGCCTTACTGCACTCTTGGTTACGACACTCCCGGGGGATATGTTTTGATAAATTCAAAAGCTTATTATGAACCCTTATTAAGGGAATTAAAAAAATGCCCCTATGAATATATGTTAGAAATTAGATCATGAAAATCTTAGATTGAAGCCTATAGACTCATGAGTAAAGAAATAATAGTTTATTTATAAGTCATCAAATTTTTTCATTGGATTACACTTTATGTGTTACCCCTAAATATCCTTTTATTCCAGCCAATGTCCGGTAATAGGAGGACTCGGGCTAACAACCGTTGTGATGATCAGTGTGATAACAGTACTAATGAGATGCCCAATCCAATGGGAACGGGAATCATGAACTTTGTCATGATTCTCTCTCAGCTAACTCATGTTTTTAATAGAAAAACGATTCAAAAGGAACATTCAACCCCCCCCCCCCCCCTCCATGAAAGAACAAGTCGCTATCGAGAGATTCATGAAACAAAGGCCTCCTACTTTTAGTGGATCACCCGATCCCACGATCGCTGAACAATGGATCAACTCCATTGAAAAGATCTTCTCTATCCTTAAATGTTCTGAACAAGATAAGGTTCTACTGGAAGATTATCATATGGAGGGTGAAGCTGATCAATGGTGGACGTTGATCAAAAATACAAAGCCTGAGGAGGAGATAGAGGTGTTGGAATGGAAGGATTTCCTGAAGATGTTTATCGATAAATATTTTCCGCGCACCCTCCGACTTAAGATAGAATGGGACTTCCTTTACCTCAAGAAAAAAATGAAGAATCTGTTGGAATGTATGAGGAAAACTTTACAAGGCTTGCACGATATGCTTCTGGCTTTGTCATTACCCCCGAATGCAAGGTTGACCGCTTCTTTGGTGGGTTGAAGCCTAGCTTGCGGAAAGCATTAGTGATCCGTGACTTCGACAGCTATGAGTAAATTGTCTGATGTGCCCTCAAGGTCGAAATGGAGATCGGATAATAACAAGGGTATCATGGGGATAAGAAGTGTAAGGTGGACTTCAATGCTGCTGGTACGATGGATAAATCCAACGGTGCTAAAGAAGATCCCGCACCCCACATGCCAAATGTGTGGAAAGAAGCACCCTGGAAATTTCCTTAAGGGGACAAGGAAATGCTTCAGGTGTGGAAGAGAAGGGTACCTAGCTGTTAAATGTCAGCAAGAAAGACTCACAGCTGCGATAGAGGAGAGGAATTCTCCATTCGAACCTCAACGCGTTGTTCAATGGTACAAATTCAATGAACCGTGTCATTTTGCAAGTCAGTTCCCAAATCCAAGGGTTTTCAGAGGCGACCAACAACCTCCAAAGTAGCAAGGAAGAGCTTTTTCCGTCACTTCTACCGAAGTGAACCCCGAATAAGATGTGGTGACAGGTACGCTAGTTATTCATTCAAGAATAGTGAATGTACTTTTTGATTCAGGTTCTACGCATTCTTTTATATCTCTAAAGTTTAGTAGAAGAATCCCAGCACCACCACAAATCATGGAAGTGAAGATGTCTGTGAGTACGGCAAATGGGGAAATCATTGTATCCCATGAATATAAGTCCTCCCCTTTTATAATCTGTGGATTGAATTTCCCAGAGAACCTCGTCATACTCCCTCTAGTGGAATTTGATGCGATTCATGGTGTGGATTGGCTTTCCTTATATATAGCCAACATAAATTGTTGGGAGAGGGAAATCACACTCCATATGGAGAATCGACCCTCGATTCTTTACAAGTGTCAGGAGGAAGATGAATCTCCTTTAGCTCCATCATCTCAAGCATGGATATTACTGCCTTATGAGCACTTGTATCTGGATCAGATGATTGAGTCCATGGAAGAAACCATCCTTGAAGAAATGCCTATTGTGAGGGAATTCACTGAAGTGTTTCCGGAGGAACTGCCTTGTCTTCCTCATAGAAGAGATGTTGAGTTCTCAATTGAACTTATACTCGGGGAATTACCAATATCCAATAATCCATATAGAATGGTTGTTTTTGAGCTTTAATAGATGAAGAAACAACAACATGAGAATCTGGATAAATGGTTTATACGCCCAATTGCTTCACCATTGGGTGCACCAGTCCTCTTCGTCAAGAAAAAGGATGGGTCAATGCGGCTTTGCATTGATTATCATGAACTTAACAAAATCACGATAAAGAACAAGTATCCTCTCCCACAAATTGATGAATTGTTCAATCAACTGCGTGGAGCACAATAATTCTCCAAGGTGGACTTGCGGTCTAGATATTATCATGTAAGGGTGAAGAAGGAAGATATCCCCAAGACTGCTTTTCGCACAAGATACGGGCACTATGAATTCATTGTAATGCCTTTCGGACTCAACAATGCTCCAGCAATCTTCATGGACTTAACGAATAGAGTCTTTAGAGATTACCTCGACAAATTTGTGGTAGTCATTATAGATGATATTCTAATATACTCCAAAACCAAGGAGGATCATGAGGAGCATTTAAGAACTATACTAGAGACTTTGCGCAAGGAGACGCTCTATGAAAAGTACAGAAAGTGTGAGTTCTGGTTGAAGGAGGTCTCATTTTTGGGCCATATCATCACAAGCAATGGGATATCTATGGACCCCTCCAAAACAGATGCAATGGAGGGATGGTCGAGGACAACATCGGTAACAGATATCCGTAGCTTCTTGGGGTTACCTGGATATTATCGACAATTTGTGAGGAATTTCTCATGATTGTCCAACCCTCTTACCAAGCTAACTCGGAAGGGAGTAAAGATTTCTTGGAGTGATTAATGTGAAGAAAGATTCAAGGAGTTTAAAAGGAGGCTTATCACTGCGCCCGTTCTCACTTTACCCACAAGTGGGGAACTTTTTGTGGTATTCAGTGATGCTTAGAAGAAGGGATTAGACTGTGTGATGATGCATAATGATAAATTGATATCCTATGCCACAAGACAATTGAAAATCCATGAGAAAAACTATCCAACGCATGATCTGGAGTTGGCAGCGGTGATCTTTTCCTTGAAAATCTAGTGACATTTTCTCTATAGAGAGAAATGTGAGATATATACTAACCACAAGAGTCTTAAATATACATTCACAGAGAAAGAGATTAATATGTGCCAGAGAAGATGGATAGAGCTCATCAAGGATTATGACTATTCAATACATTACAACCCTGGGAAAGCGAACAAGGTGGCAGATGCCCTAATTAGAAAGGATCCAGTGATTCAATCAGTGATGAGAATTTAGAAGGATCCAATCTTCGTAGAATTGATGAAAATGGACATGGAAATCATAGAGAAGGGATCATCATCAATCCTTCCACAAATTATTGCTCAACCATCTCTTTTGGAAAGGTTAAAGGATGATCAAAAAGATGATCTGGGAATTCAGGGAAAAGTGGAAGCTATCAAAAAAGGGAAATCCTCAGAGTTTAATGTTAATGAAGAAGGAATTGTGCGGTTTGGGAAAAGACTCTGTGTTCCATCAAGTCTGGAGCTGAATAAGGAAATTTTGGATGATGCACATAGTTCAAATTTCTCTATTCACCCAGGGAGCACAAAGATATATCGAGATCTTCGAGAAAACCTTTGGTGGGATAATATGAAGAAGGAGATTGCTGAATATACATCAAAGTGCCTCATGTGTCAGCAAGTGAAGGCAGAGAGGCAGAAGTATAAGTTGATGATGCAACCATTGCCCAAACCAGAATGGAAATGGGAGAACATCACCATAGACTTTGTCACCAGACTTCTAAGGACATCCAAAGGCAACAATGAAATCTGGGTTATTGTGGATCGTCTTACAACGCCTGCACACTTCATTGCTATTCGGGAGGATTTCTCTTTGGATCAACTAGAACAGATATATATCATGGAAGTGGTAAGGTTTCATGAAGTACCACTATCTATTGTGTCTGACCGAGATCCATGATTCACCTCTAAGTTTTGGAAGAGTCTTCAACATGCTCTGAATACTAAACTAAACATTAGTACGACCTATCATCCTCAAAATGATGGACAATCCGAGCAGACTATCCAAACACTTGAGGATATGTTGAGAGCCTCCTCAATGGACTTTAAAGGAGGATGGAATCAACATCTTCCTCTCTTTGAGTTCTCTTATAATAACAGTTTCCACTCGAGCATCCAAATGGCACTATATGAAGCCCTCTATGGGAAAAGGTGCAAAACACCGGCATGTTGGGATGAGGTCGGTGAACGTAAGATTCTTGGACTAGAAATGGTCGAGGAAATGGTGGAGAAGGTGAAAACCATTCAGAATCATATCAAGGCACCTCAGAGTCAACAGAAGAGTTATGCAGATAATCGTCGACGAGACCATGAGTTTAAAGTTGGAGACATGGTGTTTCTACGCATATCTCCGTGGAAGAAGGTCATGAGGTTTTGAAGGAAAGGGAAGTTAAGTCCAAGGTACATCGACCCCTTAGAGATTCTTGATCGTGTCGGGGCTTTGTCCTATCGACTAGCACTTCCACCTACTATGGCCAAAGTACATGATGTATTTCATGTATCACTCTTAAGGAAGTACATATCGGACCCTTCACATGTACTCTCTTCTGAGGTGGTACAATTGGAAGATGATCTTTCTTATGAGGATCAACCAGTGAAGATATTAGATCTTAGAGAAAAAGTTCTATGAAATAATACAATGCCCCTCATCAAGGTGTTGGGGAGAAACCACATGTTTGAAGAAGAAACTTGGGAATCAGTGGAAATGATGAAGCTGAGTTACCCACATCTGTTTTAGTGTGGGAAAAGGAAAATTTCGATTGTGAAATTTCTTAAGGGGGGAATATTGTAACAGCCCAAAGTTTCATTAATGGAAATCCCTTTTTATCTAATTCAATTTCTCTTTATGTTTATATAAAATGTCAAATTCGTTGGTTTTATGATAAGAATTTTGACCGTTGCTAATATATCCATTGAACAGTGATGACATGATTAGTATAAATATAGGACTTTAACAAATCCAATTTACTCAGACAAAGGAAGCGATGGCCTCATCCAGTAGAATTTCCCCATACAAATCCCATTTTTCGGAGCTCGGAAAAGAGGTGGCGTCTTTGGGCTTCGCCCTTGACCAAGCCCAAGCTGCGCTTCATCTTGTCAAGCTCGAACGTGACCGTCTACGGGAAAAGTGGAAGTTGATTGAAATTACCACTCGAGCGATGTTATCGGAGCCACCCCAAGAGTCTGTCACCGTCGCACACCTTACCCTTAGGTCTTATACGGATATTTTAAGGGGTTATGTAAGAAATAAGTAGTACTATGTTCATGTACATTATTTTTGTATATAATAATGAATATAATTTGTAGTCATTTTTGATACATTGTAAATAGTTTTTAAAGTACAAATGGTGTTTTTAGTTATTATTTAAATAAGAAATCTATTTTATTAAATTAAGGGATTTTTTAATTAAATAATATTTTAATAAATTAATCTTATTATTATTAAATTAATTTTTATTAAATATAAATGATCTTATAATTTTATGAATTCAATTATAATTTTTATTAAGGTTTGAAAGCCATTTTTGTCAAAACCCATGAATTTTTTATAAATGTCGATTTTTATTTTAAAAGAGAAAATTAAGATACTTAGAAATATATTTAGATAAAATAAATGTTATTTTTGGAATCCGGAAATCGAAATTATCCAATGGTGAATTTTTAATAATTTTCTGAGAGAGTCAAATTTTTGGGTAAAAATTAAATACCGTTTAAATATATAATGTGTTTTATGACATCATAATTACCCAATAGTGATGTAATAAAATACTATAATCTTTTTGTTCAGCAAATATATGTTTTACCATTAAAATAATGTGATTTTGGGTTTTTTTGACTTACTTTTGAAAGAATTAATGGACCCCTCAAGACTTATTCAACACCTTGCCTTTTTAAATTAATTTTCATGGGAGTGTGACTCACCTCCATATAAGAAACTCTAATATTTTAAGAAGTTCAGACTTTGGCCTTATAAAATATTGTTTTCATCTTCCCTTTTCCAAAAACCATGGGCAAAAACCAGGGGTTGGATTGTGTTTTGGATTAATTTAATATAAGGGGTCCCAAACCTAAATAATAAAGAATTCCCTCACCTTTCCTATATAAACCCACCCAAACTCCCACTTCCTCCTCACTCAAAGCCTTTGGAGTTCGTCCAACCTCTTCCCTACTCCTTCTATAATCCTCCCAAGGTGCCCCAAGCTCCCAAGAAGCATCTCACAAGCCTCTCTCTAGCCTTTGGAAGCACACTTCCAAGTAAGGGTTTTTTCTTCCTTTCTCATTTTGTCCAATTTGCTTTAAGTTGTTTTTCCTTATTAATTTCAATTATGAATGTTCGAGTATGGTTTCGCACCTCCATCATACCGCCCTCTTTATGTTTGAATAATGGGAGACCCCTTTCTCTCTCATTAAATGCCTCCCATGTACACCTGTTACTATGCCGAAATTCCGGAAGGAACTTCTCTCTCTTCTTTTTCATTCAAGAAATACTTCTGTATCATGAATCTAAATTCCATTACAATTGTTTGGACATGTATCTATATGACCCCCTTACTTTCCATTTCATGTAAATATGATGAGACACCCTTTCTCTCTCATCAAACCATTGTTATGAATTCTTATGGCACGCCATTACGCTGTCGAAATCACACCGATTTTCTAAGCCAATTTCATTGTGTAGTGAATACCATGCCCATTTATCCATAAAGGGTATTCACCTTTATGAACATTTACTTATTTTTTATAAAGTTTCACGTATGAATTCCACATTTCATTATCGTGGAATAAATGATTATGTTTTATGAATCCATGTTTTATGATCCATGTGGCACACTTATGCATGAAATGAAGTGTTTAAGAAGGGTGCGCCCTTATAGCGCTCCAATGCATTTGGTAAAGTATAGTATCATGATACGTCATGTGCAATGAGTGTTGACTCATGCTAATTCAAGTGCAACGAGGGTTTACTCGTGCTTCATGTGCAATGAGGATTTACTCATGCTCTATGTGCAATGAGCCTTGGCTCATGCTAATTCCATGTAAAGTGTGGTTTCCACATTTCCATGTTATGATTATCATGATTTATCATACCTTTATGTTCATGTTTCTTTTATTCTATATTGATATGACTATTTTCTATCAAGTATTTTACTCCTCATGTTATTCCATGTGTACTCCCTTACTGGGCTTTATAGCTCACCCTTTTCTTATACATGTCCTCAGGTTATCCCAGGCAATGCTAAGTACGAGGGAATGTAGTGGTCATGTAAAGGATATTTTCAATAAAGATGTTGTATTTCATGTTTTAATTTTTTATGTAATGATACTAAGCCCCAAAGACACTAAAACAATCGATCTTCTTTGTTGTATGAAGTGAAGTTTTATGTAATAAATCATGTTTAAGTTGTAATAAAAAGCAGGGTTGTCATAAAGTGATCCTCCCAGCTATGATCGAATTCAGGAACTAAAGCACGCAACATGTCCTCGAGGGTATGAATGGTCCGCTTAGTCTAGCCATCCATCTAAGGTTGGAAGGCAGTACTCAAACGAAGATGTGTCCCGAAAGCTTCCTGCAACACCTTCCATAGATGGGAAGTAAATTATGTGTCACGATCGGAGACCATCGTTGAAGGTAATCCATGTACACGGACAATCTTCTGCACATAGAGGCGTCCAAAGCTCTCTACTGAACCCTGCTCTCATAATGGTAGGAAGTGGGCCAACTTGGTGAGTCAGTCGACGATCACACAGATTGAGTCATGACCTCTTGATGTATGTGGAAGTACTGTCATGAAATCCATGGATATACTATCCCACTTCCACTCTAGGACCTCTAAAGGCTGAACCAAGCCTTCTGGTACCTGATTCTCCGCCTTCACTTGCTGACAAGTGAGGCACCGAGAAAAAAACTCTGCAACTGCTTTCTTCATTCTCGGCCACCAGTGTTGTTGTCGGAGATCCTTGTGCATCTTCTCCACTCCTAGATGTACCGCAAAAGGGGATATGAGGAATTCCCTCAATACTTCTTCCTGAAGTGACACTGGTACCATAGTACATCCTCTGAAGAGGATGAGGTAATCCCCACCTTCAGAAAATCCATCAGGTGCATGTCCTATGGATATCTGAGCACATCATGCCACACAATCATCATCCCTTTATTGCGCCTCCCTGACTTACTGAAGAAGTGGGGGAGTGTATGTAAGAGACTGAAGGAAGGATGCTCCATATCTATCATCTAGGAATATCTGTAAAGCATCCAACTAATCTATCACCTCTCCAAGTAGTTGTATACCAGTTCTCCTGTTGAGTGAGTCTGGAACAACATTCCAATTCCTAAGAGTATAGACAATCATGAAGTCATAGTCCTGGAGGAACTCAATCCAACATCTCTATCTCCGGTTCAGGTCCTTCTGAGAGAAGATATACCTAAGACTCTTGTGATCAATGTACACAGTAAAACGTTCACTCATCAGATAGTGTCGCCACATCTTCAAGGAAAATACCACTGATGCTAACTCCAAGTCTTGGGTAGTGTAGTTATGATCTTCTTATCTCAGATGACGAGAACCATAAGAGATCACTGCTCGCTCCTACATAAGGAAACATCCGAGTCTGGTCCCTGATGTGTCGGAGTAGAATACTTACGCTACGCCTTCCTCTGGAAGCCTGAAGAAGGGGGCACTAGTCAGCCTCTTCCTCAACTCCTGAAATCTCTACTGATATCTCTCCGACCAAACAAAGGGTTTCCTCTTCTTTGTTAAGGATGATAGTAGTGCTGCAACTCTGGAGAAATATGGCACAAATATCCGGTAGTATCCGGCCAAACCCAAGAAACTCCATACTTCCATCACACTTCTGGGTGGCTCCCAAGAAAGTACCACCTCAATCTTTGATGGGTCCACTACAACTCCAGCCTCTGAGATGAAATGTCATAGAAAGTGAATCAATAGGATCTAGAACTAGTACATCAAGAGCTTACCGTAAAGCTGGTGCTCTCGGAGTGTGTCTAGTACGACCTGCAAATGGTAGGCTTTCTCCTCCTTAGTAGTTGAGTAGATCATAATGTCGTCGATGAAGACTATGACAAAGTGATCCAGTTTTGGCTGGAAAATCCTGTTCATGAGCCCCATGAAAATTTCTAGAGTGTTGGTTATGCCAAAAGGAATATCCACGAGCTCGTAGTGGTCATACCGACATCTGATGGTCGTCTTCTGCACATCCTCATCTCGAACATTGAGTTGGTGATAGCCTAATCTGAGGTCTGCCTTCAAGAACCACCATGCACCCTTCAACTAATCAAAGATTTCATCAATCCTCGGTTGTGGGTACTTGTTCATCATGGTCACCTGGTTCAGGCGCCAATAGTCAACACAAATCCTCAAGCTCCCATCTGCCTTCACGGTGAACAGAATCGGGGCTTCCCAGGGAGAAACACTGATCCGGATGAATCCATTCCCCTATAAGTCCTCTAGTTGAACCTACATCTCACGAAGCTCCGAGGGAGCCATTAAAAAGGTTTGTGTAGATATCGGTGCCCTACCAGTGTACAAGTCAATGTAAAATTCCACCTCTTTGTGAGGAGGTAGACTTGAGACATCATCAGGTAAAACATCTGTGTACAAGTCCACCACTGCATGATAGCTCAGCCACTCCACATCAACTGATCCAAGGGTAAGGGCAGCCAACTGATGAGTGATCGGCTGCACTCTCCTATGGGAAATTCCATCATGTGATGCAAAGGCTCTCTTCTCACTGGTGAATGTAAAACTAGTCCCATCCGTGCGGACACAACGCACTTCGCGCCTAATACAACCTACCTCAGAATGGACTATAGATAACCCGTCTATACCCAAGATGACATCGTAAGGCCTCAACGCCGCTAATAGGAGATCCCAGTCGAAACTCTCGCCTCATAGAGTAAGCTCACACTGCCTGTACCAGTGCATAATTCTAGAATCTTCTCCCTTAGGAGTCTCTAGCAATAATGATCGAGCCAATGGCTCCGTCGGAATCTCCATGCTCCAAACGAGGGTAGTGTAAATGAAAGTGTGACTGGAACCTGTGTCTATAAGAACCGTAGCTAAGGTGGGATAGACGCAGATTCTACCTTGAATCATCTATGGAGCACCGTTATCGTAAGCCTCAGCTGCCTAGAACTGAGCTCTCCCCTATCCACTTACTCCATACAGTCGGGGTAGACCTCCCGGTGGTGGTGGTGGAAACACCTCCAAACGTCATCTACAACCATCTTCACAACAATCTCCTCTACCACATCTGCATACTCCCTACGGACTGCCTCGATCTAATCTTTGTCTCTGCATGGGCAGTCCATCGACAGTCTGCTGATCATCCAAATGGCGGGTCGGACATTCACGAGCCATGTGACCCTACCCGCCCCATGTGAAATACTGCATGCTCATGGCATGTATGTCTCTACTTTGGGTGCCCCACACAACTGATACTGAGTCATGCAGTCATCCACCCGAAGGTCTGGTCCTCTTGGACCACTGTGACATTCTTCTACTTCCTGTTGCAGAAGACTCTTCTACGTGTCGACTGGTGGTGGATCTCGTTGCTAGAGACTGCTCAATAAGGTAAATCTCTACCAGGATGGCTCTCATAATCACCCCCACCTACGTTGGGATGCTGAGTGAGATCATAGGAGCACTGATCTCCAGTCTGAGCCCCTGTTTGAAGGTTCGAGCCCTGATGAATGGGTATCACACCATATTAGTGGAGTAGCATGATAGGTCAGTGAACCTCGCTGAGTACTGAGCTAAAGTCATGCTACCTTGTTGTAGATGAAGTAGCTCCTCTATGTGCACTGTAGAGAGAGTCACTGGGAAAAACTCTACCTGAAACATGCTCTCGATGTCTGCCCAGAGTAGCGTAATCTCATCCTGAACATGGAGCATCAAGCCCCACCATCTACCTGCTTCTACCTATAGAAGGATGGAAGCAAGAATCCACATGAAGTCATCATGTGTCCATACCAGTCATAAAACTCTCACCATAGCCTCCAACAAATCCTCAATCGCCCGTGGTTCCGTCTCTCCTCAGAACCTGTGTGGCCTCGGGGGCTGGAACTCGTGCAACGCGCTTAAGAAGCATGCATCGTCTACTGGTGGGGCTGGTGTCATCGGTGGCCCAATGAGAATTGCTACCACTGGTTCCTCCACTAGAAAAGGTCCCTACACCGAGGCCTCATCGCTCGGTGGGATATATGTACATACAACTCTCGGGACTCTAGCTATTCGTCCGCAGGGAGGCATCCTAAAAGAACCAAATGCGACACGGTCAAAAGATTATACTAGGTGAGGTGACCTGGTTGAGATGACATAAAGGAAACTTTTAAAAAAACACACGCAATCATTGTTTTCATGCACTGACTCCGAAATTAGAAGTCAGGGTCCTGGTGTATGGATACGTCGGTCGCTGCACCAACACTGGACTCCCTGAACTAAAAATCACACTCCCTACACTAAACACTATTACTTCTCAGAAAAGATCATAATCTATGTTTTGATTTAGAACCGACTCCTCTGATACCAATTTGTCATGAACAATCCCCCGGGGCCCGTGTTGTGACTACCCCAATCCCGCTATCCTTAGTCCAGGGGTTGGAGACTAGCACCGAAGGCGTAATTCCCGAAAACTAGGAAGGCATCGACTTTATAACCTGTAAACACCCACAACAGAGCACAAGTTGGAAAAAACACTATGTAAAATTGTATAACAAAAGTGTGTTGAAAGTAAAAGGGGATGGAAATACAAGCGCAACTTTAAAGTAAAAGAAACTGAAAGTACAACTGATGAAAAGAAAAACTACCGTTGGGTTGTCCTCTAAGGTTCCTACTTGAAGGTTAGGTACTGATCGCCTCCTCAGCATTACAGGTCCATCCGTCTCCACCGTGTACTGTCATGTCGTATGGTCCACCTATGGGTAACGTCCAGTCCTGGTGCTCTCTGCCTCAGTCAGCGCTATTTGTCATCTACATCCAACACAACGAGGTGTCGGCATAGCCTGTGTAGCGGTGCATATAATGATACTCAGTAGGGACCCCGAGACCCTCATGGTCTCACAAAAACCAACAAGAATAAAACACAATGAATGAAATCAATAGATAACCCCACTTAGTTATATGCCCATATATCTACATAAGTTATTAAGTAATCCATCTAAATCATAAGGAAAACCCAAAAGATTCTGACTCAGCTCAACCAGGATTTTTATTCACATTATTGAAACCAAAGGTACTGGATAACTCCTCCTATGTCATGTACATTGGGCCTACCATGACACTAAGGCACTTTCCACTAACCTTGGACTGCTAAGGTACTCCCCTTGTTGAGTATCGTGGGTCTGCTGCGCCACCAAGGGGCTCCCCACCGTGGTTCTACCACCACAACCAAGCTTTCCCCCTAATATCCTATAGAGGTACTCCTCCTGTTCAGTACCACTGGTCTTTCACCACAACCAGGTGCTCCTCCACTGTGGGTCTGGCACAACAACCTGGCACTCCCCATTTAGCTAGTCGAGTCACTATGAGTCAATCGGTCAGGAGTCCTCAAGTCTCAACCAACTACTAGTTCTCCACACTATTTTCGCTTGTCTCCAGAAGGATATGCTCTATGATCTAGTGTTCGATACTCCAAATTTCACGAACTCCCAGGTTGAAGTATCTCAAAGGTACACCACGTCATAGAGGTCACAATGCAATAGACGGTGCATCAATCGGACGCCCAGTCGGTGAGTTATTAGCTGTTTAGTCCTGGGAGCCCAGTTGGATTCGTGTACGATCCAACCTGACCATATCTCAATTATACCCCAAACTCTATGGGGGTATACTCAAAGGGACCTTCAAGCTCGAAGATCACTAGGGCCACTGACGGTTCGTCAAACAGACGTCCTGTGCTAGGTTGTGTGGTCCCCACACTTCAACTCTCACAAGGAGGTTTAGTTCTGGTGGACCCCACCTCCAACTTCCACATAGTGGCTCAAAAATAAAATAAAGTGTATTTAATTTTAATTCATTATTTTCCACAAAAAACCCAAAAACTATCTTTTATTCTTGACCCACTGTCGTCGAGGTGAATGACTCCTTAAGCGAATATCGGCACAACGAGTTCAATGGTGCCCTCATATTTCAATTCCGATCACCGATTCAAATGTTATAATAACCCGCTCATACGTTTACTGAGCATACCTAAACAAAACATTAGAAATTGATTCCAAGCACACTGGGATTTGGAATCATGCACCATAAATTTTCACAGACTAATAAAATTCTAATTTTATTAAAAAAATTACATGTAAATTTCGGGTCTTTACATATAATGACCCTTGGGTATACCAGGATCCAACTTGGGATCTTGTTTAGGGATGACCCCATATGGTTCAGGAAAAATTTCTATTATAGAAAATATTTCATGGAGACATTAGCCTTGGAATACCATATATTATTAGTATTTTTTTGATGATAATAAACTATAATATCCAAAATGGATAGGAAAGTGGTAGATGAGTGTTAATAGTCATTACTCATCCTAATCCTCAAGTTACCATTGAATATTGGGTTTTCATTATTCATTTTTTATCATCATATTTTTATCACTCATCTATTTTTTTAGATAAAAGTTATTTTGTATTATATTGACGAAATATTCATGTTTAGAGATTTCCCATGATATAGAGGTGAATAGGACATGAAATTCAAACGTCAAAGGTTGTTACGCATGGTCTAGAAAACCATATAGTGACTATAAAACAAGTTCTCTTACAATCTAGTGCTATTTCACGTAGTTTTCATATGGTCCACCAAACCATGAATCCAAAACCTAAACTGAAATTAAACAACTTTAATAATTTTACTCATTTTGATCTAATTTAATCTTGAGATCTTTACAGATATTATTAGAGTGACTTAAAATTATAATATTATAGTGTTTTGGTGAAAATTGGTTTCAAATTAAAAGAATTTTAAAACTAAAATATGGTTGTTAAGATATGATGAATGGTTTTGAAAATTAAAAACTATGTTTTATAAAATGAATTTGGAGAATATGCTTTCATTTTTCTATTAATTTCTTGAATAGAGGATATTTATGGTTTTGAAATTATTCGATGTGATAAATTTAGGGTTTGATAATTATTTTTATGAATTTAATGTGGTTTTCGAAGGGAAATTTTATGAAAATGAAAATTGAAATGTGGAGATTTAAATTTGATTTAAAAATAATTTTGATGTTATGTTTAGTGATATCAGTTAGTTTTATCAAATTATGTTTTTGAGTATATATATTTTTGGTTGGTTATAACATAATTTGAGTTTCTATTGATACTGATTTGTATTATCCTTTTTTATTTTGAGTATGCACCACTATGATTTAAGAATCATAATAGAGGATTGAGTGTGTCCTTGTATATTTAGGACACTATTAAAAATTATGAGGGAATGGTATATTTGGTTTCCTCTAAGCGTTTTTTATAGTTATATGTGATCTAAGTATGTTAGAAGTTCCAATGAAGCATGGTATTATTGAGGATGTTTTTAAATATTTGGGTGCTATTGATGAGATGAAGTTGGATTCCATTTTCAGTCTATTTAAAAAGTTTAGTTTATATTTGTTTAATTTTATATCCCTAGATTAGTTTTAATTCTGGATGGTGTCAGAGTCCCTTATGACCATGTTCTATTAGTGGTGTATTCTTGAGGAGTCTAATTTCAGTAAGGTGGAAAATCTTATGAGTCTCCCATAGGGTTAATGAAAGGTGAAGGTGTAACACAACCCTTTTAATAAGTTGTTTCCTTTATCCCTAAAGATCCCGTGAAGGGAATCCATGAAGGATAATCTATTTATGAATTTTATTTTTTTAAATCATTGTTCTATATTACTTCTATATGAACTGGCCTCAATCTAGGAGTTAGTGGATGAATATTATCTAGTCGAGCCGAGTTTTAGGGGAAAGACCTTAATGGGTTATATCCTTACTCATTGTGGAGCTGGTTAGGTTGACCAACCAATTTATGAGTAATTATTAGAGGAAATTGTTTGGGGAGAGACCTATTATTTTTTCTATCATTAATTGTATAAAAAAATACCACACTAATGTTCTCCTATTTCAGTTTTATTAAATGATTCCATGTAATCTTGCCCAAATGTTCATATACATGTCCTTGATTTGTTCGGTTTGGAAACCTAAATATGTTTTTTATGACAAATCATCATCAATGTAATAATTCTTTTCATTATTTGGGTCTTAATAGTGACCTGTAATGATTTTAATCAATTCTCCATTTATCTATTTCATTTTATTTATTCTATGCTTTACTAGTTCAAAACATTAATGTGTGTTTTTAATATGCTTCGTATTTTCTGGTCACATAGAATGTATGAATTATGTTTTTTGGGAATTTATGACTATGAAATTATTTAGTTTTGTGTATTTAGTCTACTAGGGTAGGACTTCATGTGGTTGATGTTGATTATTTGTTTGATCCACCATGGTAGTGAATTCAAAAATATTTGGGAGACACACCTAGGGTATTCACCTCTTAATTTCTAAGGTGGATCAGTTGGGAGTTACTATTTTTTGGAGGTGGATTCATATTCTATTCTTGTAGTTGAATCTATGTGTTTTTGGTGATTTAGTTAGAAGTTTTTTCTCTTTGCGATTGATTCCTTTTTTAATGCTTCTCTTTCACTTCAAAACATGATAGTATTATTGAGGTAGAAATAATTATGGTGGTTAGTTGTATCACACCCCAAAAAATTTTATTTTACTGTTAATTTAATTATTAATTAATATTTGGTTTATGATTTTAATTTCATACTGATCCACTATTTTTTAGTTTTCAGTTAGTTTTTTCACATGTGATCTTTTAGTATGTGCGGTTAATAATAAATCACTTGGATTCCCATACATATGGGTGTTTTAGGTTGATTTTCATCTTGAATGATTTATTTTTAATAGGTTTCACATAGTTTAGTAAAATTAGGTGAAATCTAGGGGAATCCATGTGAGTGTTTTGAGTGTTGTGAAGCTCGAATACAACTTGGGATCTATTAGTTATAAAATTTTGAAAAGAATTAAATTATATCTATAATTTTTAAATAAATTTTATTTATTGTTATCACATGGTTATTCAACTATTATTACGAACCATATGTGGGTATTTTCATTTCATGTAATGGGAAAACAGTTTGTTAAATTGTGAAGAAAACCCATGGGACTTGTCCAGATTCATTAAAAAGATAATTTCATAATCTACACTCTCGATATTAAAACAACAAAACACTCTCCCATCCACTTAAAATATAGTCTCATAAATAGTATCCACCTAGGGTGCATCCCCTTCCCTATTTACATACATTTTAAGGGTTTCTTCCCTCCATTCATTGTGATCTTCATGTTGTAATCACATTTCTTTCTCTCTTTATTTTCCATTCTTGTTTTAAATCTAGTTGTATGTCTTGGTTCTCTAATATAAGAACCATAATGTAGAGGTATGTTGTTTAATCCTTTTATTTTTATTGATAGGTTGTAAAGATAATTCTTCAAGTCTTGTTCCACCCATTTCTGAATGTTTCTTTCAATCCAAAAATAGTTTGAAGTAGGTGTAAATATACATTTACATTATTATTAGACACCATATATTCATGGGATTTATAATATTTTTATATCATAAAATTTTGGCTATTTTAGTGTTTTTTAATGAGTTTATAAAAATTATTAATTATTGGTAATAAATCTTGAATTGGTTTCATAGGATATCGGTGAATGTCATATATTTGAAAAAATTATTTAAAAGTTTTTAAGTACATTTTTTTATTAAATTGTTGACATTTGATTTTTTTGTATTATTTATTATTTTATTATGGTTTTTATGAATTTTTTTATTTTATTTCATTATTCATATATATATTTTTAATATATTTACCATATTAAGCTACGTTGGTTTTGATTAGTGGCATGAATTGGGGTTCTCATTCCATACCATTGTGTGTCCTCTTAGTATATGTATATTTATATACATGTTGTTAAGAACCTATATATATATATATGTATACATAAACATATAGGTGTATGAATATATATCTTGTAATCCATAGGATTCCTTGATTTATTTTTGGGGCTTCAAAATCTATTTAGATTATTTTCAGTGATTAAAATTTGACTTCAAAATGAAAATTTCATAGGAAACCCCTTTATAATATTTTTCATATTTAATGGATTCATTGAATGAAATTAAATTTTAAATGAATTTTCAATGGGATTAGTAAAAAATATGACTATTTATAAATAATAAAGTTATAATTACCATTTTAAAATATTTATTCCATATGTTGGAACCTCCATTGAAGACTTATCCTTTAAGGTGTAATTTTGCATGATTCTATGCAATGAGGTGGGATAGAAAAAAGTGATAGTCTTGATCTGAAACCCACATTGTATATTTTATGTGATATAGAATTAACCTCATAATTTCTGTGTCATCATGGGATCCTATAAAACATTCTTAGGTTTGAGAGAAATTTCACCAAGTCCTGATGAGATTGACTATTATCTATAGTGTTAGAGACCATAGGGTGTTGTACAACTGATAAGGGTATTTGACAACATCCATGTAGTTATAGATATAAGGACTTCATACATTAGAATAAAAATTATTCCAATATGATCATGTCTATTGTTCCCTCATGGGTAGTTTAGTAATTTCAAATTATTATCCATGTTTTATGGGTTTAACTTAATTTTTTAGATTTTTTGCTGGTTTTCATATTTATCTATTTTAATTAATCATCCACTACATCCAATTTTATATTATGTTAATTTTTCAAGTATATTTATTTATTTATTTGGTTCCATTGGTGTGAGTTCAATTCTTGTTTAAATTATGTTTTAAAATGTGATTTTGAAGTGAGATGATTGGGAAAGGATTTGAATGATTATTTATAACATTCATGGGGTTTTATGATGGCTTATATGGAAGTACTCTATTCTGTTTTTACATAAAAGACTAAAATGTATGTTATACCTTTATTCAAAACTATAATTGATGGTTTACTTTTGAAATGATAACACGTGAACCCCATAATGATTTTATACTAATCTTGGTTATGATCACACCCATCTTGAAACAATTTTCATAGTGTGACATGATTATATTTTTTATTTTAAGGGAACTTCGTGGTATCACTCTTGGAGTGAGTGGTGTTATGGATAAATGGTGACCAAGAGCTATCAAAGAGATTGTGTCAATTTATTATAGTTTTTCAGCTTCTATTGTTGTTAGCAGTTACATTTTACAAATTGTATTCTTGTATCATGGATATAGTTTTTTACTAATTAATTTATTTATTTTATCCATTTTATCATTCATTGTGTATTACTACTATATTTCATTTCTATTTATTATTTTTTATCTATTTTTTTAACTAGGTGTGGATGTAAAATTTCTATATAGGCCAGTCATGAATTATTGGGAAATTTTTAATATTTTTAGTCATTATTTATGGGGAAGTATTTTCCTTGATTATTACTCTATATACCATCAATAATTTTCATCATACCAAAGGGATCGAGGATGCCCCTCGAGTGTGTCACTTGTTCGCTCAGGGTCCAGTTCCGAGATGACCTAGGATGGATTGTTAACTCGTTAATGGAATTACATAGAAATTTTCATCTTTTTATTGAACACTAATTTATGAACCATAGAATAAAAACTAAATAGCTGATATTAGATCAGTTGAGATTCAGTCATGTTTTATTTTTTCTCCACTCAAACTCACTGTTGTTTGATACTACAGTTTTTATTCAGTCCCCATGAGACTCGATGTAATGAATGAATAGAGAAAAAGGAATAAATCAATTATAATAACAAATATGTTTATATTTTAATTAATGATGGAATGCATAAATGAACAAAATATCCTTTCTTCTCAACAAGTGTATCGATAATGAGGTATTCAATAGAAGCAACATCATCAGTCCCCTCTCATTTATATCACATTATCTCATGCTTCATTGACTAATGTTTTTATTCAAGAATACCCTAATAAAAAACTATCTTCTACATCATCTCACATTCAAAGCCATAAATTATTAATGATAATTGGAGTTGAGAACTCCATATATTTTTTAAATCATAGTAGTTTTCTTGAAAATATTATACCCACACTCCTCTCAAAATATTGTTCTTTTAACAGTGGAAAATTTCTCTATAATTGAAACAATGAGAATTTTTACAGTAATTTACTTATTTAAGAATAATTATATTCTTTCCCTTCCCAATTTTAAATTAAATTAATTCATCTCAAACATGCATGTTATATATATTAGAATAGGGATATCAAAAAATTCATTGTTCGTATCAGAAAAAAGTGTGATTAACTCACTACACTCATTCTTCATAAAACAAAAGGTGCATTGATCTCCACCAATATTCTTTATATGAACTTATATCAGACTATAATTGTTAGATAAAATCATCTTAATAACATATTTTCCCCTGAATTCTCTTCTAATTGGATATATACATACTATATCTTTCTAAGGGGATGTTGTTTCATGAGTGATACTTCATGGGGTACCACATTGTGAATCAGATGCTTCATATAGTTTAGAGACTACTATATAAAACGAAACTAGATAAAAGAATACACTAATCATGAAAATATCATCTAAATAATTAATCATGGAAAAATGATACCAAAGTATGTATTTATAGGCTATATTGAACATTTTATTGACTTATGACCTAATAAAACACATTCCGCTACTCAACAATTCAAGTATCCAAAAAATATTTACTATTATGGACAAAATAATCTAGTATAATATATAATTATGCAAAAAATATTCATTTACATAGTCATCACATATGAGTTTAAATGATTTAATCATGAACCATCTATTCGATTCCATGTACTAATTCTGGTATAAAACATATACATGCACAATTTTTGAACTCTCCATCATGATACACCATTGAAACTATCCTCTCATATTGACCAAATGAAGATATTCACTCTATTTTTTATATAGACTATATACATCATTTTTAAACTAAAAAACTCATCATGTACTCAATATCCTTTAAACATTGAAAACTATATCTTTTTTACAATAGTTTGGTAACTTCATGGTCATGATTCATGCTCTAATCGAATCCACAAAAGACCTCACATACTGTAACTACATTTTTAGGCATGTTAACCTCAAGTTATCCGCAAATAGTTTTCTTGAAATAATAATACTTTATTTAGAATAATCCTTAATTTTATGACTACGTGATATCTTAACAATATCATATCATCCATTAAAAACTAGATAGCCTGGAAAACTCTTACTCCACTAATGCCAAATACAATGTTGTGTTCCTCAATTTTCTATCAATTTTACCTCACTAAATCAATCATGGGCTCTATTTCAATGATCTTATCATTCCCAGAGTGGTTGAGAGTTTTGAGTTTGTCCACATCATCTGAAAACCCTAATATGAGGTGAGGATGGTGACTATGAATGTTTTCATTTGATTTTTATTTATTTTTCCTAATTATATCCATATCATTTTAGAATATTAATTGTACCTGATTAATATTATTAGCCCAATGTAGATCTAGAAGATGGAAATGATAAACTAAATAATATACCATTCACTTTTAAAATGAAATTAATCCCATATAGAGTCACTTCTATCTATTAGCCTCATGGGACATCTAGAATGTGTTATAGTAATCACTATCCACCCCTACATGAGCCAATATTTTATCCTGCATGAATTTGTTCCCAACCATATATGTGATATGGTTCTCACTACACTCCTCTTCTATATAAATCTATGTGTTTTCTATCTTTATTCTTTTCCAAGTACCCCCTTTGGTGCTTTTTATGATTCATGGGTTGTTAGTTGAGGATTGATCAATTTTTAATAGTGTAAATATATATTCCATGATACATTGAGCCATTTATAAATTTTCTTCATAATGTGGAACACCCGGTGTTTTTTCCTTGAAAAATAAACACAATTATGGATTCTCAATTTTAATCTCATAATCATTTAAATCATCTATATAACATGAATAATATTGTTTATTGTGTGACTATAATCATCATCAATTTTCATTTACATTAATACCATCTAACTAACAATAATTAGAAATAGAAATATTAATGTTGTGTCTATATCAATAATCCAAGAATCATCACTACTGTATATTGAAAGTCTATTTCCTACAAAATTTCATTATTTACAACTAGGAACCACACAATAACTATTATCCCAATCATTCCCACATTAAAATAATTACACACATATTGACACATTCTATCTCATCAAGAAGCCTATCCTTATTGAAAAAAATAAACCCATTAAACAAGGACTATTCCATCTCCCACTTTGATTCATGTTTTCAATACCCCCAAAATACCATATAAAAAATATGTATGTATACAATTTTTTAATATCCCCCTAATTGATAACATATTAAATAGTGTTTACAAGGGCAGGAAATCACTTTTAATCAAAAAACAACTCATTCCACGTCATATTTTAAACTAATATTTTAAGAAACTGTAATAAGGATTGGTGCCACATATTTTTCTGTGAGGCACCTCTTGTTTGAAAACTCTAATTATATTTGAACTAATTTATTGTTGAAAACTAGAGTGAGTAAAAAATGTATTCAAATCTATTCATAAAAATAGATTCATGTGATACAAGTCAAAATTATTCAGATTAGAGGCTAAAATTATAGATTTATCTTGAAGATTTATAATTTTAATAATGTCAACAAACCCAAAAAAAACATTTCTAATGCATAAATATTTACACCCACATTTTATTTTAATTATCATTAACCAATACTCCCCCATTGTTATCATTCATAACATAAAACTATACAATTAGGAAAGTGTTCTATAAATACCTAATATTCCAATTATATTTTTTTTTGAAATATAAAAATTACTCTAAGTTAACGATTTAACAACTTCTTGTTAACATGGTTTATTTCCTTCATGTACATTAGTATTCATTGAATATTTATGCACTCTATGATGAATGATAACATAAATAAATATTATTCCATTAATTATCTAGATAGAACAAAAAATTAAAGTTGATAACCCATTTTAATTGAATTACATCCTATGTTCCAAGACATCATAATAATAAATAAAGAAAAAAAAGTTAATGAATATATAGAAGGTTTCGTACTTTTATAAAAAAACCTGAATTATTTCTCAAATTTTAAACATTATATCTTTTCTATTAAAGAAACCTATCCTTATAATTATTTAATATTTTTCTCTTATTGAAAAAATAATATGATCCCATAATCATTTTAATTACTTTACCTCATCCGATTTTTTAAAAATTAGAATTTTATTTTTTTTCAAATTTTCAGGAAGCTTCTCAATATCTTCCCACTATTCTCCCCCATTAATGAGACCCATATAAATTATATTTTTCATTGTGGATCTTCACTCAAATAAGAATTAATAATTGAAATATTAATATTGAATAATAATGGATCAGTTAATACCTTCACTAAATCTTGAATAGTTATTCCATCTTATCACTTATTCATATTGTTTCCAAGTCATGATAGCTTACTCAACTCATTTCATAACTTTTAATTCCTTATATTGAAATAACAGAAATAAAATATAAAGGTAAGAAAATGTGATGTAACTCTTTATTCGTCAATTTAAATAACATGTTTTACGATATTTTCTATGTAATGTTTCACATTTTACCACTCCATTTATAATTTTACATTTGGTCCTCAAATCTATTATAGATTTGGGAAACATATAATTCTGCATTGATTTAAATTATTTGTGTGGGAAATTAATCTTTAAAAAAAATATGGAATATTAATCTCCTTGCCTCATATTCTTTCTCTTTATCATATCATACTAGGATCAACATATGGTTAAACAATTCATAGAAATGTATGTATCCTTATTATTCCTCCAATATAGTTCATTTTAAACTCTAGGGTTTTCATTTGTTGATAACAACTCCAAAAATTCAAGATCTTAATGTGGAATATTCTCCTTTACCTTTTCATCAGAACATTACAATTCTTATTAAAATTGTATACCCTTTTCCAAAATATTTATCCAAATAATCACAAGATATTTTGGAACTAACTTAGCATTTTTTGAATCTCTACATGGAATCTTGGGAGTGATTTTCAATGTACCAAACCCATTTTTTTGACTAATATCCCTTTATAATTTTATTTTATTACACTAAAAAATCATACATGTATTTTATCCATGTGTTTAGGGTATATGTTATTCCTTGAAAATAGAATAAGTTTATATAATCACTCCTAATGGAATTGAAGGTTGAGGCATCATTCTGCATTGATAACTTCATGCGAATAATGTTTCTAGATTTTTTTATTTTGAAATTTTTCCAAGGTTTCATCTCAAATTTACCAATAATTTTTGTGATATTCTATAATTATTTATTTTAGGTGTAGGATTAAATTATTCATAAAGAAATTCCCCTTCATAACAAAGAAATAAATGCACACTCTATAGGAACTCTTGAGAGTATGAGACATATTTTTAACAAATATATTCTTCATTTCTGGGTTATGAAATAACATAGTCTTACGCCCATCAATTTACAACTTACATAACATTAATGAATTTATGGATTATGAAATCAATATAATAATTTGTTTATGAACATTTACTAATAAATTAAATGACCTAGATACTTTTATTATCATTAGTGTGCTTGTTGTACAAAATTTCTACAACACAAATATTGCAATATTATGGTCTTCTTATAAATATTTAAATATTATCCTAAATAATAATTTAATACATACATTATTTTATCCATCCTTGACATGGTGGTAGGCTTCACATTCTTCTTACTCATCAATATTTTTTTTATAATTTTTCATTTAAAAAATTATATATTTCAGAAAAATAGTTTTTGTACGATCAACAAAGTTTATTTTGGATAGTGTCTTTTTCAATGAGATAGAATTGAATGATCATTAAAATGATCTCTAGTACATTTTGAAATTTTCATTCTCCCATTTTTGATGAGATAATCCCGTAATTATAGTGTTGGTGAATCAATTTTCCTAATAAATTTAGAAATTATAGTTTTATTAGTTTCATGGTTTTTCAATTTTATCCCATTATCAAGACATGTTATGTTGAGAAAATATTTCATAACCTCAATATATAAAACCTTATATTCCCAATCCCTATTCATATTTTGAATATAATTTTCATGTAACTGTATTTCTTGTTGTAATGATTTGTCAAACTCATTGATTTTATTTTCCTTTTATCTGTATCCGAGCATATTTTAAAATCGTCAAGATTTTATTTAATTTCATAAATATATGAGTTACTTATTAAAGAAATATTCTTATTGAATCCTTCTAGAAACCACGAAATTTTAATATTTAAATAATTAGGGAAATATTTTCAGTAGAAATAATTAGTAATTTTTCATTATCAATGATAATGAATATGTGAGTAGTGAATACTTTTAATTTCATATACAATGAATCTAATATTTTATCAAATTGTTCTTATATATATTAATCTTCATCTTGAATCCACATAAATAATCCATGTATATATGTCTCTACTTTAATATTAAAAAAACTAACATACATTTCAAATTTCTAGTAGAAGTCTTCAAAAAGTTTTATAGAATCATACTCATTATACTCTCCACATCCAAAAATTTATTCTCCAAAAATATCACTATCAATAGATTTATGAGATGATAAATTATCACATTGTTCAACTTCAAATAGTGGATGATACCTCTTGTCTCGTGAGATACTTCTCAGTTTAATTTTCTCTCTCTTCTTTCTTTTTTTCTGTGCCTTGGTATTAAAATTATTCTCTTCTTAAATATGAATAAAAAATAAATTTTCCACCTTATGATATTTTAAATAAAAATATAATCTAAAATTCATATAGAAGAAATTAAAATAACTAGGAAACATTTAGATCCAATAATATGAGGTACTATTCATTCAAACCACATTTAGATCCAAGATGGATCATGAAACTACACTAAGATGGGTTAGGTGTGAATTATTGTACCCAACAATTACCTTGTATTACATTTTATAATTTAATTAACCCCTCTTGTACGTAATCCAATATCCAAGTTAATAGGAATGGTTCAATTTGATGTTCCCTTAATCATTACTTTTTGATTCAATGTTGAAGTGTATTGGGATAGTAATAAATGATATTTATATGGTTTATCCTTTATGCGAGATCCAAATAATTTATAATTCTAGCTATAATCATGTATATAGTTTTTATTAATAATATATAATTATAGTGATTACACATGTAGTAAATGTCACACACAACATTGTGGTATGCAGTATCAACATCCTAAAAATAAAATTGTTTATACTAAAAAAATTATTATTCATTAGTTTTATTTAGATTCATACCACCTAATCATCAAGAATAATTGATCCACTGAACAAGAATTCAACTCCCTGGATGTAAGAAATTGAACATCATGCACACTGCATTTTTTCTCCACTCAGACTCACTAATATTTGAATCTATAGTGGTTCTTCAATTTACAAGAGTCTTGATAGAATGAATTAATGGTAAAAATAGAATCAATAACAAATCCTGAGTGTTTTCATACAAAAAATAAACAACCTTCTAACTTAGAAATGGTATTGATAATAATATTTACAACATAAAAAGAATTGACAATTCCTTCTCATCTATATCCAATTCTCACCTGAATTTGACTTTTTATTTTCTTAAATAATTCACCAGTAAAATCAAAACAATTTACTTCTTCTAATTTTTAACTTCATATAATATGAAACAAAATCTAAGATAAAAACACTTCATAATTTTGTAACACACATTGTGATAAAAAGACTAATAGAGTTGAAATCCTCTCAAAAAAAATTTAGACCATCAAATCATATCTCTAAGAATTAATCTTCGAAAGTTCATTACAATAATACCCTCATGAAAGAATACTTTTTTATGGGATTTTCTACTTTAAATTACCTAAATTCATATTAGGTATTCATATCACATATACATGCATGGTTTTTTCAAAAACTACATTATTCTTCACAAAACCATGGTTTTTTCTCATTGTACTCTATCTCCACATAAAATACATTGCATTAAACTCTTTCAATATTTATTTTAGAATATTGTAGAATATTTCAGTTCAAATAGAACATCATATTTTTAGAATATTTCATCATGTATGTACTTCTCATATGATATATTAAAATTAAATATTTAAAATATATGGTTTATCGTGAGTCAAAATTAATGATCTAATAATATGTTATTTAAATTATTATTATACTATACTACCTACTATGCAAGCCTAAACTGGAGAAAAAATAATCCACATTCAATAATATCCTTCTTATAATTAAAAACAAAACAATGAATCGAATTCTAGTACTTACTGTCAATAGTAAACTTTCTTATAAGCTTATGAGCCAACAAAAAATGTTTATCCACTAATCCCTTTTAGGTTTTTAGAAATGTGTTGTTTTAAAAGTATAAAAGTCTATTCCTTCTTGTATAATACATTATTATACATAGAATAGTCATCTTCAACCTCGTCATTTAGTATTTTAATATTTTTCATCATGATATTTCCAAATTATTTCATATAATAACTTCATGAGACAACTTCTACATGCCACATTTTCAATGTTTCCATCACAAACGATAACTTTTCACAATCTCTAGATACTTAAAATATGAAGAGAGTAACTCCATGATCCCTATATACAACATGACTTGTTCAAATATTTAAAATATAATCATTTATTAAGATTTATTTTTTCACCAAAAACTATCATTATTTAAGTCCATGTTGTAGATTTGTGGTTTTTTGTATTGTCTTTCCCTTTCTTATTGACTTGTAAAGGTGGAAGGATTTTATTTGGCCTTAAGAGACATCCCCAAGATGCCAAAAGATGGAAGTAAATGCTGAAGGGCATCAAAATATGTGGGGGATGATTTTCCATTTGAAAAATACAACAACCAACCAATCATACCATAACATATAAACTACTACATGAATTAGGATTTTAATGAAAGAAAACTCAAAAATTTATGTTATATCAAAACCTCTAAAAAAGTGTACCATAACAGAAGAAAAAAACCAACAAGTAATAAATAGAATAAAAAACTATCAAATATAATGGATAACGAAATAATATCCAAATTTACATATTATCAATGATCCATATCCACCAAAAATCCATGTATCCTGAAATACTACTAAAGATGTGTAATACATTAACCTTTCCGTTTTTTAGTAAATGAAGTCTAAAAAAGAACCAATGTTCCAAAGAAAGGGTGACTAATGAAACTTAGTATATTTTCCACCAATTAATTCCCTACTCATGCCACTAGGATATAAAATATTGGCAACATTTTTATAAAATATTTAAAATAAAAAATTTAAAAAATAGTCTATATTAAAATATAAACATGTTCTTTAACAAAAGAATTTCCAATTAAATCAATTCTTCTAATGTAGGAAAAAAATTCTTTTAAACCATTTCATAATTTCTATCTTTGAATAATTATTTCCCTTTCACATATCCATACATCCAAAAATTCATGAAAACTTAATCCTCCATATACTCGTGAGTGGTGAGCCATTATTTCATTAAACTATCACTTAGTGAACCAATTTGATGGGGGAGGGCCCTTACCCTTATTTATCCAACTCATTATGGGGGAGACTCCTTACCCTTATCCATATTGAATTCACATGAACACACACAAAAAATATGCAATAAACTAATGAAAAAACAACCATTTCAATCATTTTAATAAAACGATTCATTTATTGAAAATTTTTCAACAACCTAATTAAAAACAACCATTCCCATTAATTTCAATAAAACTAACCCTTTTTTAAAAACATTTTAATTAATCCATTTAAACTTATTCAATAAATTACGTATTTTAAAATATCCATTTTAATATCAATAACCAAATCACTTTCTACAAAAAAACACCCAATTTATTGGTTTCCACAAACTATCACTGAAGAAGGTTTGGAAAAATTAATACATTGAAAATTTAAAAAACAATTAATTACAATAAACTATTTGAAATAAATACTTCATATTGTAGATATACAATTCAAGATTGAATCCACATAACTTGTGTTTTATGGTGAACAAAAATAATGATAGTCAAACACCAAAGAAACGAGGTTGAATCTCCAAAACCACACCTTAGATTGCCTAACCATTAAAAATGTAAAATCTAATAATATATGGAACTCACTATATTATATATATTCATAGAGGATGTTGATCTAATAAACCAATAGAGATATTGATGAATACATAAGAAAAACAATGAAAATGACTAAGATCAATCACATGTTGTGAGTGTTGGAACCAGGTTCTTCAAAGCATGATTTGGTGTATGGTTTGTGTTTGTTGTCAATCATCAGTGGAAGTTCCGAATGTGTTCCAGCAAAGTGATCATACAGTTCAAGCAGACAACAGTTTTGAAGGTGGCGCTGTTTCCCAGTGTTTGCCAAAGTTTTGGGCCTCAAAATCGGAAAATGAAGACATGGATTGTCTGCAAAAGGAGGTTAGCAGAAAAAGGAAGTGGTGCGCGAAATTTTAGAGGCTTGCGCGAAATACTTATGTTAGGCGCGAAAAACAGCGGGATGCGCGAAATAGGGGATCAAGGTTTTTCGCGCAAATAGTGTTTCGAAATCAGTTCGGTGAAAAATGGCAAAGGCATGGGCTGCGCGGAAAATAAGGGTTGTGCGCGAAATACTTAAGCTGGGCGAAAGATTACGCGCCAGATGAGAGGTTTTCCGCGCCGAAGGGGATTTTGCGCGCAGTGGTCTCAGTCGCCTATAAATATGAGGCGACCACCTTCATTCGGAGAGTAGGAAGACTTAGAGAAGATCCGAGGTCTGATGCGCGAAAAAGGATTGCGTAAAGGAGCTTGCGCGAAATATTTGGAGTTGCGCGAAAAAAAGGGGATTTTGCGCGAAATATTTTTCCGCGCCAAAAGAAAATGTTGCGCGCAATAGGCTGATTTTGCGCGCAAATGGTTGATGTTTCGCATATTTCTCAGTAAGGTTTGTCTGCACGTTTTGGTTATCCAGTTCAGTGGTTCTGTGCGTTCTAGTGCATCTCTTCCGAACTTCGATGCAAGCAGAGTCTCGTGCTGAGCAGAGGCAAAGACTTCAATGCAAATTTATTGAAGAGACCTTCACGTCTATAAACTGAGTGAGACTTCACCAACGGCAGTGAGCCAGGGGAAGTCAACGGGAGTGACCCGAGGGAAGCAGTGAGCTATCCCTAAACCTTATGTAATGGCAGTGAGCCTGGGACAGAGTGTCTGTACCCGAACTTTTGTATCCGCAGCTAGTGAAGCATAGTGGATTTAGGTACGACCGACAATCTATCGGCGTATGCTCCTTGGACGTAGCCCTTAGTGGTGAACCAAGTAAAAAATTGTTGTGTCATCTCTCTGCATGTGAATGTTTAATTGCTGATCATATCCTTCATACATGTTTAAGAAGTTCCTGCCAACGTGGGAACAAGATCCACAACTTTAAGAGGAAAAAGTTTCCACTCTGATTCACCCCTCCCCTATCAGGGTGTCCCGGGGTCCTTCAAGTGGTATCAGAGGCAGGTTGCTGGTCTTGAATCTGTCCTTTGTCGCCATGGAGAATGCAGCCAATGTGAGGGGAGTCCCTCTCTTTGATGGAAATAATTTTCAGATCTGGAAGAATAGGATGCGATCTCATCTAAGATCTCTTGGAATGGAAGTTTTGTTTTCTATTGTGCAAGGAATACAAGTCACTGATCAAACAGGACTGGCTATGACTGACACAGACAGGAAAATTCTTGATGCAGATGCTAAAGCTCAAAATGCACTCACCGCAGCTCTTTCTGATCAGATATATCTAAAGGTGATGAGTTGCACATCAGCAAAGTCTATGTGGGATAAACTTGAAAACATTTATGAATGAGATAGCAAGGTAAAGGAGGCAAAACTTCAGGTTTTACATAACAGGTTTGACGACCTAAAGATGCATCCCAATGAAAATGTAGATTCATTTTTTAATCGAATTACTGAAGTAGTGGGAGCAATTCGAGGTCTTGGAGAAGAAATCAAAGACATTGATATCGTTAAGAAAATATTGAGAAGACTTCCTCCCATGTACAATGCAAAGGTGTCAGCCCTCGAAGAAAGAGATCTATCCACACTTTCTCTGGATGATTTGTTAAGTAGTTTAGTGGCATATGAGATGAGAGTCAAACCTGAAGATGCCACGACTCGCGTGAGCAAAGAAATGGCATTCAAAGCCATGGACAAACTGAAAATTTCAGAAGATAGTAGTGGTGATGATGACGAAGAAAAAGAAATTCTTTCCCTCATCGCGAAGAAGCTGAAAAAGGGTAAAGGTAAATTTAGAGGTAAGTTACCTCTTGCTTGTTTCCGTTGTGGAAGAGTTGGGCACATTGCCTCTCAGTGCCAAAGAAAGTTGGATAATGATGAGAGCGAAGCTGAAGACATTGAAAAGCCTCGGAAAAGGTTGTTCAAAAAGGGTGATTTCAAATCTGGAAAGAAAATGCAGAGGAAGAGCTTTGTCTGTGAGGAAGAAGATGATGATATTGAATTCTGTGAGGAAGAAGAACCAGAATTTAAAACTGAAAAACATGCTTCCATGATGGCTACCACTGAAATATCAGATTCTTCAATCAATAAAGGCATAGATAATCAGAGTACTGTCCTTGATAATCCAAAGGTTCAAATTAAGGATTCTTTCTCGAAGATTGAGAGTAAATGTAAGAAATGTAATAAGTGGAAGGAAATGGTCAAAGAGTCATCAGAATATGTTGATGAACTTGAAGCTGAAATTGAACGTCTGGAAGAGTTTGTGAAAGTTCAGTCTAAAATCATTGAAAGCAATGATGATGTTTTGGATCTTAAGAAAAGAATTGAAGAGCAGGGAAAGGTCATCAATGACCTCACCTCAAGACTGGAAGAAAAGTCCAAGACTACTGAGGGTCTTGAGGAGGAAATTGTTACTCTTAGGAGTAAACTTGAGACCGAATCTTTTTCAAAAGAATCAAGGAAGAAAATACAACCTAGAAGATTCTCAGATGCTGAATTATTGGCAAGAGCCAAATGTGGTTCTGATGGAGTTGAAAAAATCTTGAGCATTCAAAGACCCGCCTGCATGGGAAAGCATGGAATTGGATGTGAAGCTGAGACATCAACTGCTGGAAATAAAGAAATTCAAAAGAAAGACAAAACGAAGGTTGAACATGTTGAAACATTTTCTAAAGTGCTGAAAAAGGAACCCTCAATCCAAACTAGAAAGATAACTGACAATTACCATCAAACATTTAGAAATGATAGGCAGTTCAACTACTCTCACAGGGATGAAGGTATGAGGAGAAATTCAGGTGTGAAGGCATTCCCTCACATGAAGTGTCAATTCTGTGGCTATCTGGGCCATACTATGTCATATTGCGAAGAGGCAAGGAGTTACTTTAATGGAGAAGATCTGGGAAATCAAAAAAGGAGACCGATTTCATATCCTCCATCTTATAGAAGAAATATCTTCTATGGTTACTGTTTTAATTGTTCTAACTTTGGCCATAAAGCTATGTTTTGCAGGTAGCGGTATGACAAGAGAAATTCATACAACACCCAAAAACGGGACAGGGTTCATCCTCCTGATGATGTTGTTCTCACAAATAGTTTTTCTCTTCTGGAAGAAGATTATGGGTATGAAGACTCAGATTATGCGGAAGAAAGTTTTAAAAGGCCATCAGTGTCTTATGCTCAATCCAATATCTCATGGAAAGAAAAGAAGAAAATCGAGAAATCCAATCTTGCGGAAGTAGCCCTCAAAGCTACAAAGAGTAGCAGCACCTGGATTCTTGATAGTGGATGTTCTTCCCATATGACAAGAAATGCTGACCTTCTGAAGAAAATTGAAAAGAAGGTTGATGGAACAGTACGGTTTGGTAACGATGGCGCTTTGAAGATTAAAGGCAGTGGGAATACTGCTCTCGCCAACGGAGAGCTGAAAAAGACTGAAGTTCTTTATGTGGACGGTCTACGCCATAATCTCCTCAGTGTAAGTCAACTCTGTGACTCAGGGCTCATAGTAACCTTCAATCAAAAAGGCTGCACTATAAAAGGAAAAACATGGAATTCTCTTATGAAAGGTTGTAGAACAGATGGAAACTTATATCAGGTTGACAGCAAAGTGAACTCTTGTTACTTGTCTGTTGACGAAGAAAACAACTTATGGCATCGAAGGCTGGGGCACATTAACCAACAAGACATGGAAAAGATATCTAAGCTGAAGATAGTCATGGATATTCCCATTCTAAAACGCGAACGGGAAAAATCTTGTGATGCCTGTATTCGTGGGAAGCTGGTCTGTAATTCGTATCGTCCAAAGAAGAAAAGGGCATCACATCTTCTTGATCTCATTCACACTGATGTATGTGGCCCAATAAATGTTGTTGGAACCTATGGAGAGAGGTACTTCGTCCTTTTCATTGATGATTATAGTAGAATGGCTTGTGTAATGGTGATTCACAGGAAGCGACAAGTACTTGATTGCATGAAAACTTATCGCCGAATTGCCGAGAATGACACTGGACGGTCAATAAAAGTCCTACGATCGGACAATGGAGGGGAATACACATCCATTGAGTTTGAAAACTATCTAGAGAAACATGGAATACAGCATGAGGTAGCTGCTGTGAGAACTCCACAACAAAATGGAGTTGTTGAGCGTCGAAATCGACAGGTCAACAATATGGCCAGGACTATGTTGATTGAGAGTGGTATCTCTCGCCATTACTGGAAGGAGGCTGTTGAAGCTGCAGTTCACATTCAGAATCGAACAGGGCTCTACATGGGAGAAACGAAGACACCGTATGAATTATGGCATGGAAGGAAGCCTTCCCTGAAATACTTTCGGGTTTTTGGAAGCAAATGTTTCATCCGGAATAAAGAAGGAAACCAAGGAAAGTATGGTGACAATGCTGATGAAGGAATTTTTCTTGGGTATCCAATGAACAGTAAAGCTTACAAGTGTTTCAATAAACTCTTGGGGAAGATTGTGGTAAGCAGTGATGTTAAGATAATTGAAGAGAAACCCACAAATGCTTCAAGGACGCCATATGCGGATGTGATGGACAATCAGGAAGAAAGTGAACGTGAAGAAAACACAAACTCAGAGATAGAGGAAGTTGTTCAAAACTCTCAGCAGTCACATCATGATGTTGACTGAGAAGAAGAATCAGAAGAAGAACCTATAGCTGAAAAGAATGCTACTGAATCTCTCAGGAGAAACTGAAGAGCTGAGATTGATCCATCCAACATAATTGGGGACATGAATGCACCCACTCAAACAAGGAGGATGAGAAATAACACACCTTCTGCATTTCTATCAGTTGTAGAGCCAACCTCATTTGAAGAAGCTGCAATGGATGAATCCTGGGTGAAAGCCATGAATGAAGAGTTAGATCAGATTGACAAAAATCAGACGTGGGATTTGGTCCAGAGACCCAAAGGTCACAATGTGATTGACACCAAATGGATTTTCAAGAACAAGTTTGATGAGCATGGCAATGTTATCAGAAACAAGGCTCGACTGGTATGTAAAGGGTATTCTCAGATTGAAGGTGTTGATGTTGAAGAAACCTTTGCTCTAGTGGCTAGATTGGAGTCAATCAGGCTATTCCTTTCCATGGCTCTCCAAAGAGGATATAAAGTATATCAAATGGATGTCAAGACAACATTCTTAAATGGTGTACTCGAAGAAGAAGTCTACATTGAACAACCAGTGGGTTTTCTTCTTGGTGCTGATGAATCAAAGGTCTGCAAGCTAAAGAAAGCACTTTATGGATTAAAACAGGCACCAAGAGCATGGTATTCTAGACTAGATTCGTATCTCAAAAAGCTGGAATTCAAAAGAGGAGGAGTTGATCACAATCTCTATGTGAAGAATTCTCCAAAAGATCAGTTCATGGTTCTTGTTTACGTCGATGACATTATATTTGGTGGCAGCAAACAGAAATCAGTGGATGAATTTGCCAATCATATGAAATCAGAATTTAAAATGTCAATGATTGGGGAGCTCAGATATTTCTTGGGACTGCAAGTGACTCAGAGGAAAGACTACACTTTTATCTCTCAGGAAAAGTATGCAAGAGAGCTGCTGAAGAAGTTTAACATGCAAGACTCCAAACCAATGTCAACTCCGATTGCAGTTGGAACCAAACTTGGGAAGCATGAGGATGGGAAATCTGTAGATCCCACCCTGTACAGGAGAATTATTGGGAGCCTATTGTACCTGACAGCGACACGGCCAGATATTGTCTTTGCCACATGTCTTTCTGCCCGCTTTCAGAGTAATCCAAAAGAGGAACACATGACAGCAGTGAAAAGAATCATGAGGTATATTCAAGGTACTTACAAGTATGGATTATACTTTGCTGTAGGAAGGGATAGTGAATTATCCGCATTTTCTGATGCTGACTGGGCTGGCGATGTTGTGGACAGAAAGTCCACCAGTGGTGGAGCATTCTTTATCGGAAATAATTGTGTTGGCTGGTTGAGCAAGAAACAAGAAAGTACTTCTCTTAGTACTGCTGAAGCTGAGTATATATCTGCCACAAAGTCATGCACTCAACTGCTATGGATGAAGCAACAATTAACAGATATTGGTGATGAGGTAAAGCAGCCAATGGTGATCTACTGTGATAACAAAAGCGCAATTGATCTCACGAAAAATCCGGTTCAGCATTATCGTACAAAACATATTGAAATACGGTATCATTTCATCAAAGAAAAGGTTGAACAAGGGGTGATTAGACTGGACCATGTGGGAACTGATAAACAGGTAGCTGATATCCTGACAAAGCCACTGTCAGCAGCTGTGTTTGAAAAGCATCGGTTGAACCTAGGTGTTCAACCACCTCCTGCTACATAAGGAGGTTTCGAAACTCCCCTCTCCCCGTTTGTTTTAACTGTTTTTATCTGTTTATGGCTGTGATGCAGGTTTATGGGGGAGATACTATCCTGGGGGAGTATGGCTTGAGCTGAACGTTGAACAAACTTTTCGGTCTTTGGTTTTATTATCAATGGGGGAGAGCGGAATAAATTCACGGCAAGAGAATTCACGGCAAGAAATTTACGGCAAGAATTTCTTCTGTGATAGAAGTGTAAGATTGTGATGAGAAGTTTAATAAGGATAACATCGGGCGTCATGGAGAATTTCAAAACACTAAGACCCAATTCAAACTTCCTCTCTTGTTTTCTACACCGAGCATTGCTCACGTAGACTTAGAGTGTTGGCTGAGTTGATTCTTGCGTTTTGGATTTGCACATGGTTGGAGATCTATTGAATTTATTCTGATTGCCAACAAACCCAAAGGGGGAGATTGTTGGAACCAGGTTCTTCAAAGCATGATTTGGTGTATGGTTTGTGTTTGTTGTCAATCATCAGTGGAAGTTCCGAATGTGTTCCAGCAAATTGATCATACAGTTCAAGCAGACAACAGTTTTGAAGGTGGCGCTGTTTCCCAGTGTTTGCCAAATTTTTGGGCCTCAAAATCGGAAAATGAAGACATGGATTGTCTGCAAAAGGAGGTTCGCAGAAAAAGGAAGTGGTGCGCGAAATTTTAGAGGCTTGCGCGAAATACTTATGTTAGGCGCGAAAAATAGCGGGATGCGCGAAATAGGGGATCAAGGTTTTTCGCGCAAATAGTGTTTCGAAATCAGTTCGGTGAAAAATGGAAAAGGCATGGGCTGCGCGGAAAATAAGGGTTGTGCGCGAAATACTTAAGCTGGGCGAAAGATTACGCGCCAGATGAGAGGTTTTCCGTGCCGAAGGGGATTTTGCGCGCAGTGGCCTCAGTCGCCTATAAATATGAGGCGACCACCTTCATTCGGAGAGTAGGAAGACTTAGAGAAGATCCGAGGTCTGATGCGCGAAAAAGGATCGCGTAAAGGAGCTTGCGTGAAATATTTGGAGTTGCGCGAAAAAAAAGGGGATTTTGCGCGAAATATTTTTCCGCGCCAAAAGAAAATGTTGCGCGCAATAGGCTGATTTTGCGCGCAAATGGTTGATGTTTCGCATATTTCTCAGTAAGGTTTGTCTGCACGTTTTGGTTATCCAGTTCAGTGGTTCTGTGCGTTCTAGTGCATCTCTTCCGGACTTCGATGCAAGCAGAGTCTCGTGCTGAGCAGAGGCAAAGACTTCAATGCAAATTTATTGAAGAGACCTTCACGTCTATAAACTGAGTGAGACTTCACCAACGGCAGTGAGCCAGGGGAAGTCAACGGGAGTGACTTGAGGGAAGCAGTGAGCTATCCCTAAACCTTATGTAAAGGCAGTGAGCCTGGGACAGAGTGTCTGTACCCGAACTTTTGTATCCGCAGCTAGTGAAGCATAGTGGATTTAGGTACGACCGACAATCTGTCGGCGTATGCTCCTTGGACGTAGCCCTTAGTGGTGAACCAAGTAAAAAGTTGTTGTGTCATCTCTCTGCATGTGAATGTTTAATTGCTGATCATATCCTTCATACAGGTTTAAGAAGTTCCTGCCAACGTGGGAACAAGATCCACAACTTTAAGAGGAAAAAGTTTCCACCCTGATTCACCCCTCCCCTCTCAGGGTGTCCCGGGGTCCTTCAGTGAGAATCATGATTCAAATCACCAATATTACCCTTCGGATAACCTCTAGATTAATTTCATAATATTATTTGAGATTTTATATGGGAGATTATTATGTTATGGATTTATAGGAAGAAACTTAAGGGCCTCATTGGTAAAAATGTATGAGAACCATAATTTTAGGGTCTCACTTTCAACCTAGGCATAGTTACCCACATCGTTATGAAAACCATGTGGTATTCGTGCATTACCCACTGCATCAAGGATGAAACTTTTTTGGTTTTCTCAAAAGGTCTACAAATTTTGTGCCAACCATACTAAGAAAACTATCTCAAAAATCCAATTATGATATTTACAAGTGAATGGGTTCTTATTGGTCGGTGCATGGTTTGTGAAACTATGTGTCGCCCATGCACATTAACTTCTTACCCTTCCTCACTATACATGAGTTCATGTGGGGTTTGCATGGTTTTACCAAAAGTTTCTCCAACCACGCACATATATAATATCCTTAGAAACACTACTCATGTTCTCTAAAATCTCCTAAAAATTAATCATAAACTCTACATACATAAAATTAATTAAATAAGTGTTACTTATTTGAAACATGGGATGCTCCATTTTTCCAACCATTTAACATTTCATACTAAGAAATTTTCAAACCATTGGTTCCTTGAAACTGTTCCGACCATTGCACTTTCAATTCCTTCTTCTAATCCGAAGTATCTTACTTAATATGTCCATGTTACTAAAAACCCTAAATTTGAATGATTATTTTTTCCCACAAGACTTTCTCATTCCTATAAAAAAATTCATTGGTGTGTTAACCAAGGAAGCATCATGTTCTAGGTCAATTTCATCCAATCTGATCACATGGTCATGATTAGAGATGAAACATTCTAAATTTAGATACATGAAACACATGGTGTACAACACTAAACCATGTTGGTAATAAAAACCATTATGCTACCTGACCAACCTGTTCATATATCTCAAAGGGACATATGTATTGAGCAAAAAAATGACATTCTTCCCAAAATGATAATGCCCAATCCTTGGAGATATTCTTAAGAACACATGATCACTAAACCTGAATAATAGTGGGCATCGATGACAATCAACATATTTTTTTTGATGACTCTGATCTATCTTCATCCATTTTTTGATCAATTGAATTATTTTTATTGTCTTTTAGACAATGATCTATCAAATGAGTGATGTCTCTCATGTTCCCACCAAACATAGTGGAAACAAAAATGATGCCCATACAATGATTAAAACGGTGCCATATGAATTAGGGCATATTAATTGTTGATATATGATAGATCCACCAAGGAATGTTGATCCTCCCATGAGCCACCGAAATTCATTACACTAGCCCACAACAAGTCTTCCAATGTATGTATCATCCTTTTGGATTACACATCTATTTCCGACTCTTTCACCGGGGCGCGCACATCTGTCACACAGAGGATGCGCTGCTATTACCCCTCTTTCCCGCTTTCCAAAGGTAGGTGGAATCTTCTCTTTATTTAGGGATGTCTGCTCCTTGATCGAAAAAGGATGACGGGATGTTAGTTCTTCCTTCTGTGGATTTGTCCTCGGAGCTCGACAACCAGTCCGGGTATCCCTCATAGATTTAAAACATAGCTCATGAACCTCTTCCCGGTGTCATATCTTCATGGACACCAGTTAATTACACTGCTTCTATCAGGACCTTCCAAGGAATCCGGTCAGGGTAACAACCTTCGGTTAGAAGTCTAGTCACGTTGGGTCAACATTGGCGTGTCTTGACGCTGGGGATTGTCATGTTTGTGTTTTTTCCCCTATTATCGGGCTTCTTGAGGGCACGAAAGACCGAGGGATCCCAAATCTAACGCGGGGAATTGTATTCCATAGGAATGTATCTGAGGTTTTCCTCATCTTCCAATGTTTAACATAGGGTATGCCGCAAGTTTATCATCCAGTGGAGACGGATCGAACTGATCGGAACACTAGCTAGAGTGGATCAGATTGAATAACCCCCTGGAGGGAACACCGATGCTGGGGCCAGCACATGGGTGACTTCTTGAATACTGTGGAGGGGAGTGAGGAGTGGAGTGGAATGATCTCACCGGGATGTGGCCACCTGGGTAAGAGTCAGGATGGATGGTGGATTTGGGATTGGGTCCCGAAGAGACTTCCTACGTATCCCTGTGGCAGGGAATCAAAGACCACATAGTTCGATGATGTAGTGGGACAACTGAAGAGTCAACCAATGAGAATGGACGCTTGGATGGGACCCAGAGGAAGTGGAACCTCTGAGTAAAGTCATTAGCTTCCTGAGACCCATGGGCTCGAGGGAGAAATCAGAATGAGACATGGGCATGAGCCTCGTGGAGTCCTCTTATGTATCCCCATGATGGGGAATCAAAGTCCTCGTTGTTCCGAATGTAATGTCGTTTAACATCATGTGGGACAAGAAACTTTGGGGCTCACGCCCTGAGGCGACCCAATGTTGTAGTCAATGAACCGACGTGAAGAGGGACCTGGGGTCTAGGTGGATTGGGGGCTTGGCACATCGACACGGAGACGGTTGGGGCCAATGTTTTGTAGGGTGTGAACCTCGTGGAGGCTTCCTATGTACCATTCCTTAGCATGGATCAAGGAGCCTGTAGTTCGGGATGGTTGGGGCTTACGCTCTGAGATGGCCCAAGGTGGTGTGGATTAACCCTCGTGGAGGCTTCCTACATACCATGCCTTAGCACGGATCAAAGTCCCCGTAGTTCAGGATGTTTGGGGCTTACGCTCTGAGATGGCCAAAGGTGGTGGGGCTTGAACCTCATGGAGGCTACCTACGTACCATGCCTAGGCACGGATCAAAGTCCCCATAGTTCGGGATGGTTGGGGATTATGCTCTGAGATGACCCAAGGTGGTGGGTCTTGAACCCCGTGGAGGTTTCCTATGTACCAAGCCATAACACATATCAAAGTCCCCATAGTTCGAGATGGTTGGGGATTATGCTCTAAGACGACCCATGGTGGTGGGGCTTGAAACTCATGGAGGCTTCCTACATACCATGCCTTTGCACGAATCAAAGTCCTCATAGTTCCGGATGGTTGGGGCTTACGCTCTTAGATGGCCCAAGGTGGTGGGACTTGAACCTCGTGGAGGCTTCCTACGTTCCATGCCTTAGCACAGATCAAAGTCCCCGTAGTTTGGGATGGTTGGGGCTTACACTCTGAGACGTCCCAAGGTGGTGGTTCTTGAACCTCGTGGAGGCTCCCTATGTATCATGCCTTAGAACGGATCAAAGTCCTCGTAGTTCTGGATGGTTGGGGCTTATGCTCGGAGACAGACCAAGGTGGTGGGGCTTGAACCTCATAAAGGCTTCATACGTACCATGCCTTAGTATAGATCAAAGTCCCCGTATTTTGGGATGGTTGGGGCTTACGCTCTGAGATGACCCAAGGTGGTGTCACTGTCGGTGCTCACTCTAATCTCATGGGAGTCATGCTCAGTGTGAGAATCAATAGGTAGTAGAGACCTGACAATCACATTGTGAAGGGTGCATCCATGGGATGTGAAAAGGGACTTACACATTGAGCAGCCCATGGTGTCGGGACTTACACCAGTGTGGAGGCCCGAGGGTGACAAAGAACAATGGGAGAGGGATTTGGCTCCCAGGAAGAGAGGAGGGTCCCTATTCCGTATCATGCCCTCCGCTGGCCTTGGCACCGAGTAAGTGAGGAAGAGCATGGGTGCTGCCTCTTGGAAAGATAGCTAGGGGCTTACAGCAAGGTTGCCGCCCTTCCCTGTGGGAAAACACCACTCTAATAAATCACCCCCTTGTTAGGGATGATCTCATACCCATGGTGACGAGTGGGCATGGAGAATGTCCAAGGTGGGGGGGCCCTTGCGTGCGAGGCATGGGGTGAGGTCACAGTTTAACGTCATGTGTCGAGGACGAGGTGCTTGGCAGTTTAACGTCCTGTAGCTCAGATGAGGTGGGTTTACCCCGCACCCCTAGGACTTACATAACTGGTACCCTCTACTCCTTGTGGGAGGGAAGGTACCAGCAAAGCCATACTGAGGGGGTGTCGTAGAGTGAACCATCCAGGGGTCCACGTTAGCGTGGATATGCGAAGATGAAATGGCTGTTAGTGTGCTTATGCGAAGAAGCATAAGGCGAAGCAACGCAACGGGAAGGATTGTCCAAGGGACTTTGAGATTATTTCGTATGAGCCTGGATGGTCGCACGGGAAAGCCATGCATGATACAGATGCCCGAGGTGCACGAGACACCTGTGAATGGCACCTGGGAGAAGGGCATTGGGCGCTCGCGCAAGGGGGGTGAACGGGGAGTACCGAGGCGAAGGGCCCCTGGAATTGTACACAACTCTCGAGTCTTGTGCAAAATAAAGGGGCCAGGCATGAAAAGCCCAGGGTTGGTGCGAAATTAGTGTCACCTGTGTGGGATTGGGGGTGGAGGTTTTGTGTGTGGCTTAAAGGGTTTGCGTGTAAAGGAAGAAATTGCGCGCAAAGGAAGGAATTGCGTGCAAAGGAAGAACTTGCGCGCGAAGGAAGGGGTTCCCGAGAAAAGGAAGGATTGCGCGTGGCTTGGTCAATGTCCGCGCCACGGAACGGGTTTCGTGCAAGGGGCAGAACTTGAAGGAGTTGAATTTTATTCTAAGCCATGGGAATCTCGTGTGAAGGAAGATCCCAGGAAGACATGGCGTGAAAAATAACCATACTTGAAGGCCATATTGTGTGTTCGCGGAATGCCAATTACGTGCATGAGAGGCAGTTTGAATTCTTCAGACCCCGAAAAGGAAGGGGGTCACTTCTATTTATAGGAATCCGACAGTGCAGAATTTAGGGTGGCGTGCAATAATATGCGCGGCGGAGGCGGCGGCGTGGAATATCACCGCGCAGGGTGCGGGTGCAAAATTATTGTGCGCCGGCATCGAGACCCTTCGCGAATCATGGTACTTTCTGCGCAGGAGAACCTTCATTGCGCGCTTGGACCTTTTTTCCACGCCACACCTCTGTGCCCTTCGGACCGAGCCTCTGGGTCCGAATATGCCTTCTATTTTTTTTTCGAAACTTTCTCCAGAACTTAAGAACTTTTCGGTGTCTACAAATACCCCCCCCCCCTCCTCGGAATTGGATTGGAAAGAAGTCACAAAGATATGATTCTGAGGGAAGCGCCGAAGTGCAGGGCTTTGTGGGTATTTGCGTGCAAAAAATCTGAACAGCGTGCAAAAAATAAACTCCCGGCTACACGTAGAAGCTTCTTTTTGCATGGTGTGGAACCCTGGTTTTTCCTATAAAAGCTTCCACGAGTCCCAGGATCCGTACTACATTTCTCGCGCAACAATCCTTAAGCTCACGTACGTGAAATTGATTCTACTCTTGCGTGAAAACCTGCCTCGGTCACGCGTAAATCTGAGGAGATTTAGTGGCATTTTATGTGCAAACCCAGAACTCTTCACGCACCAGACTAACATTTCACTCCAGCCATAGCTTTTTCATGATGGGATCTCATATTTCGTGTCAAACTCCTCGTTTTCGAGCCAACTCCTAAAACTCTCACTTGGAAGAAGATGGATGCAAACCAGGTTGATGAGGGGCAACCCGCTGCTCGTAGGACCAAAATGGCTGCGAACCTGGATATTTATTGCGCGAAGAGGGTTGTATCCAATAACCACACCCTCTTCAACATGGTAACCCCTACCCAGAAAGAGTATTCCATGTCTAACAATCTACTACTGTGGAACATAAGCAATCTTGAGGAGGCCCCTCTACTGAGTTTCATGTTTGATACCTCGTGGTCATGGGTGACCCATGAAGATGACCATCCTCGATACAACATCACTAATAACCATCACCCCGCCAGAGAAACCATGAATATGGATGTCTATTTCCACAACTCCTGGACCAGGACCACTGTAGGGGGTGACCCTATTGCGGAGAGCTCGCCAGCCCTCTACGCGAGCACCTTTCATCAGAGCGTTACTGACGAGACCAAGGGTTGGTCGCAAGACTGGGATCTGCAGTTTGGAGGCAACATCACTAGTGATTGGGCCTAGGTGTACTAGGCTCACCACACATGTGATCAATTTGGGGCCGAGCTGTGGTATATTGGTCTATTTGAGGCGGTCTGGACATCGTAGTTCCACTTCTACAGGCAGCCTCAGCTCGGGCTGGAGTTGTTCACCCGATGGTCCCCTAATACCAACAAATTCCACCTCCACCATGGAAAAGTCATTATCAGCCTCTGTGAAGTCCACTACATCGGAGGCATCCCTTTGGAGGGCCATTAATACGATGAGTTCCTTCCACCGATGAACATCTAATGTGACAGATCACGAACCCCCATATTGACATGGAACCTGCTAGAGTTGGCCAACGAGAAGCTAAAGGTCAATGACTTCCTAAAGGATATCACCTACAAGGAATGGTTCAGCCTGTTCCCAGAGAAGGATCCAGAGTTTAAGATGCCAGGTCGGGGAAAATGTTGTCCAACTGCGGTTCAGAGGAGCAAGAGCGGATCCTATTGGAGGATCCTGGAGGCAGGGTAATACCAATCATGGGGCTACAAAATCAATGAGGCTCAAGACCCAAATGTCTGGTACGCTGGATTCCTCGCCACATTCTTGAGTGGATGGCTCTTGCCAGTGCGGTACGCAAGGATGGGAGTCTATCTAGAAACTCTGGTGATGATGGGCATCATGGCGGCCAACAAGAGGTTCAACCTGGGGGTCCCCATGTTGGCCCGACTGTATGCCATTTTGGGACGCATCTCGAGAGGGGGATTTACTAGGAGAGTGTGTGTCCCCTTCCTGATCTTCCACGGGTGGGTTGCAGCTCATTGCGGCGGGTACACCTTCTCGAATTCCATCCATCCCCCGGGTGACGACCTGTGACCCTCTCTGCTAAATATTGTCGGGTTCATTCCGATGATGCTCAATGAGGAGGGGGTATAGATTAGGATTTATAACCACGCCAACTTCACCTTCAGCCCATTTCCCACCCCAACTGGTCAACTGATAGACAATAGCAAAGGCCTGCTGGAGCAGAAAGAGTACTTCCAAAGCATCAGAGGCGGGGTGCTTGTGACCTGGAATTAAGGGAAGATTTTCTGCAAGCCTTACATGCCATCCAGGTTTTCCATGCAGTTCAGATGCCTCTATAAAATGCTGAAGAATGTTTAAACAGATGTGAGGGATGATAATCATCCATGTGTTTTTCGTCAGCATTGGATGATGTTCACAACCTACGTCTCCGGAGACATCATCACTCTTCCTCCTACCGGAGTCAACGCTGGCCTCTCGACCGAGTATGCTGAACATTGGTCCATAGCATGCCCATAGGGGATTCTGCAGAAGTGATTCCAGCAACTCATGGTCGCCAGTACGGAACCTCGGCGGCAAGAGAGCAGGCAGGGTGCCTCTAGAGGAGGAGGAACAGAAGCACCTCAGGGAACGGGGCCTGCAGTGGTTGGGGCCTCAGTAGTGGGGGAGTCTCATGTCATGTCCACACCCTCATTTACAGGATGAGGAGAGTCCCATGGATAAGCTAGAGAACTTCCTGGGAAGCAGATAAGATACTTGTTTCAACCTTCCCAGGATGTCGTCTTCCCTGCACTGTTGTCGACCTGGATAACCCTGCAGTAGTCAACAAGTACTGAATACCTCTGGAAGAAGATAGTGCGATATGGGATCCAGTTTCTAGAAGTCGTTCTTGTCTAGTTCCCTCTAAAATGTGAACTTCCACCGATAGCATGCATACCTAATGGCTATGGACTCATATGCATGCCAACGGGGTCATCGTGCGGAGCCACCTCTCTTAGTGAAAGTGAAGCTCGGCCAGAAGCATGATTTAGAACGGATGCCATCAGGGGAAGATGACAACGACGAGGATTCATAGGGTGGGAAAATAGGATTGGAGGTAGAAGGAGAAGGGGAAGGTGAAGGCGAAAGAGTAGGATAAGGGTAGCCCGAAGGTGAAGGGTCTCAGGGGTCGTCCTACAATGGGAGTCTCCAAGAGGGGCGAGATCATCAGCTCCGATATAGATGTGACCGAGCTACTCGAGGTATGATTCGACCCTCATTTTTTCCTTTATTCTCATTCCTTCGCAACCCTTAAACCACCTTTCTCATATTACTCAGGAGCACATTGGTGCTGACTAAGCATCTCTGGCTGAAGGAGGGGAGGAAGAATCAATAGGACAAGGTAGGGCATTGACGCTCGTTATCGAGCTGACAAGTGCCGAGGGATCCCCCGCCATGACAGATCTTTTAGTGGCCAAAGAACTAGAGGCTGATGCCTTGGGTTCCTGTAAGTTCCTTGCCTCAATACCGGTACCCACTATCGGAGGACTCAATTAATCAGGGTGCTCCTTGTCTTTACAGTGATCACGGCGCTGGAGGCTCATCGGGCTGCTGAGCCCGGACCATCTGCCAGCGTGCCAATGGAAAACGTGCTGCCCCATCCAGAATTTTCCCCACAAATTGAGTTGGCTCCGAGAATTGGTGAACACTGAGCGGTAGACATTGGAGGTTCTGTCGTCGAGGCATGAATCTCTGTGGATCCTATTCCCTTGGGAGGAATCTCTGAGGAAGACATTGATGCTGCCTTGCTGGCTGTCTTCCATGTCTATCGGTCTGCTGACCCCGAAGAAATAGATGATTCAAATTCAGAAGCAGGTGAGGAGAGTCGGATGACACGACACAAGGGATGGAAGTGCATCTCGTGTTTCATCAATCATCCCTAGGCAGAATGGTTGAAGCAGATGGGGTCACTCCATACGTGGCTATGCTTCCTGTTTACTAGAGGGGTGAATTCTCAACATCTTCACCTGACGGTCCATGTGTACATTGCTGAGAAAATGTAAGAGAGCAGATGGCGTGCCGATATCATTCGGTGCCAGGAGGAGTCGCGGAGTACCTGGGCATTGCTGAGGGTAGAGCAGGAGGTCTGATGCCTCGAAGAACAGGTGAAGGAGTAGGAGGTATTCATTGAAAAATGCTCTGATCATGTAGAGAAATTGAGGGCCTAGCCATGTAGAGACCCGAAGCTTGACGTACATGGACATTTCATTACTTTTTCATAATACATAGTACATAACAAAAACACACACACGAGGACCGTAATAGTTTAGTGTCTTTGGAAACTCGGAACGTAATATTCTAATCATGGTGAAAGATCTTCAATATCTACCATAAATATATTCCCTTTTTTTACCTAAAACCTTTCTTTATATCCTGGGGAAAAGAAAACATAAAAGGGTGAGCTCAAATGCTCAGTAAGGGTAAACAAAAGAAATATCAATCACATCATATTCATAAGAACATATCTTTTGGAAATCTTAACCTGCAAAAGAGATCGTAATTTCATAACATGGGATAAATCATAGTAGTGAAATGTAATCCCAATAATCATAACTTAAAACATGAAAATTTGTGGCATATACACATAATCATAGAGAATCATTTCTTATTAGTCAAGACTAATTTCCAAGACTATCTTAGTGGACAAAGTCCCTTTCTGAACTGAGTTCACTCCTCGTTTCAGTCCTGTTTCACTGAACCAGTATAACCTATCGTTCCAGCCATGTCTATCTCATGAGATATAAAATCTTTACCCAATGCATTGGAGGGAGATATTGGTCCCACCCATCTCATAATGATACCATTCTTATGTGTGCCACAAAATCCTAAATCATACATCATTGCATAACCCATTTAATAAAAATGGGATTCTTAAACAACATGACATCATAAAACAATTTATATAAGATGAAGGAATTCATAAAAATAATTCCATCACAACATAATCAAATCAATGTAATAATAGGGATATAAACAGAACCCTATATTATATTATATGGAAAATAATTTTGATAAAACACTTGAACTCTATTCTTGAGGAAAATATCCTTTCTACTTCAAAAAAACACTTTTACTTTCTTAACATGTCATACAATTATAAACTAAAAGAATTTGATTAAAAATAAACTTGAAAATTTTTAAAGGAAGAATCTTGGAAATAATGTTTTAAAAATGCATTCATGTCGTATAAGTTAAAAAAACATTTTTCTCGTACTTTTGTCGGAAAAGTCAAAAAGTACCTCGTACGAAAAACGGCAAAAGATTCCATTCATATCTTTTACTAAAAACTCACCGAAGGGTAAAATTGGATTTAAACAATTTTAGGTGGATGGGAATAATATTACATATTGAGAAAACATGGATTTGGATGATAAAATACACCCCAGTAAATACCGAAGTATAAACAATCTCGGATAAAAATGAGATTGTGATATCTCCCTTACCTTAGGTCCGATTTGCCTTGTAAGTGTCCGAACCTACTGTATAATGATTTAAATAATGTTATTGACTTATTCCAGAATCATACACATTGTTATGATATCATATATGGTTCACTTATGACTTTATATTACCCGTTCTTTTGTAAATTCCATGTTAAAGAAGCGTTTTGGGTAAAATCGTTTCATTTATCGTAGGTGTTTGGACTTGTTGTTCTTGAAATTATTATGATTTACTTACTTCCAGAATATAAAATATGATTTATATATCATATATATTCAGTATATATATATATATATAATAGATAGATAAATGAAATGAAACACACCATTCAGGGAGACGGTAGTCCGTACGTACGCATGAACGCTGTTTTCCTTTCCTTATTGTCTTGAATGGAAGTAAGTAGATGAAATATATATATACATAAATCCAGTAGATTTACCATGTCATATATTTCATTATTATTCATTATATATACTTTATAATCATTCTAGAATGGTTAACATGGATAATGAATCTCATCGCGTCGTGGAGACGGTAGTTCGTACGTACGCACGAGCGATGATATCGTTCCCATGGTCGTGGAATTGTGTTGAAGTGTATGTATACTATTTAAGTATCAATATCACTTTATAATAATCATATATAGTTACTCATTACACCATTATACCCATCCAATTAAGGTGGTGGCGGAAAATAGATTACACCACGACGTGGAGACGGTATTCTGTGCGTACGCACACACGGTGATTTCCTTTTTCCGTAGGATGGATAGAAGGTTAATTATAGTTGCTTCATATTTATAATAACATATAAGTATATAATAAATACTTATTTTATTACTTTATCATGAAAAAACTAAATAAGAAGAAGTTGAAGAAGAAAGAAATTGAAAAAGATCGGTAATGGATATTACCTCTTTTTGACACGCCTTCACTTAAACTCCACTTAAAGATCTAAGGCTGGTCTTTGAAGAAGACCAGGACCTCTAGGATGATACTAGGGAAGTGTAAAATATATTTTGGCAGGGTTTGGCCAATCTTGAATGCTCAAATTGGTGTGAGGAGGAGAGGGAGGAGGTGCCCTTTTATAAGGGAGGAGAGGGGCACCTTAGGAAAATCTCAAAATATTATTTTATATTAAGGTCAAATTCGGTTTATAATGGTTTAAAAGGGTCTTATTTCGAATATAAAGTGGGGATGGGTAGCAATACTCTCATCCAATAGTATTTAGACAAGTTTAGGTTATTATTTTAACCTTATCAATTAGATATAACTCTAAGTTAAATAATTTAACTTTTACCGTGTCTTTTTGTTTTCTTACACTATATGGTTAATAAACTTACCATAAAAAGCCAAACGAACCCCAAGTTGTTTATTATTAATATATATATCCTTATATAAGTCACTTGGCCGAACCTTAGATTTTTAGGAATTAAATAACAATTAATAATATTATATTTGTTTTAAAAACTAATTTATGTCAATTTTGACACTATTTGGTACATGATTTTTATGAAATTCATAACAGAATGATAAGTTCGAACCAAGCTACTTATATCAACAATAACATGTCATATTAACCTAGAAAATTAATGTAAGTCATAAAAAGTCTCAAATTAAATTTATTTGGGCTTTTATAACATCAATTATGTCAATATTTCATTAATAAGACAATTACTGCATCATCTTTGTGTCATAATAAATGATAATTATTTAATCCCTAAAAATTATTAATAAATTCCTATGATGTAGATAATTGTATTAGTTTTCTGTAGACTATTCATGTTCGAAGTTTCATGAAGTTTATCACTAAATAAAAATTATTGTACTTATATGATTTAAGAAAGTGACATGTTGTCACATTCTTTGGTTTTAATAATAATTAAATTATTTTCATGGAAAAAGTCCATACAATGAATCTAATCCGACCATTAGGTTATATGGTAATACTTTTAGACATCCAATGAGATTTTTCCAAGTGTTAGGGTAATTTTATAATCTTATATTTACCCTTAATTACCCGATTTATCTTTAACTATAGTAAATAAACTTTTCCGTAGTTACTATTCACAATGCCCAAAAATAAAAAGTAGCTTATTAACATAGTTTGGACCCACTGATTACAAATATGGAATCCATTTTTCCAAATTCAATACACAAAAGGTTCAGAAATTAAATTAAAATTATTCCCGTTGTCGAAAGAAAACGGGTTTTTCTTTAAAACATTGCAAAAGATTGAATTGATTTAAACTATGAATTCAAGGTAAAATCAATGCTAATGACATACATTATATTAAATGGTAAAAATATATTCTATTTATACTTTAAAACCATTCAATATTATAATTTAACCACATAAGATATTACGATGAAAAAATTTGTTTTTAATTAAAATATAGCGTGTTTTTACTATTCATTAAAATATGAAAGTTATCGGAAAAATATCAAAACTTTATATAATGTAAATTTTTGTATCCTGATTCAAAATAAGAATTTGATTTTGTCAAATTGAACTTATAAACATGTCAAAAACTAGATTTAAAGTTGGTGCGCCATCAAAAGGCGGCAAAACTGCATTGTTTGAAAAATACTTATTTTACCCGAAAAATTTATTTTGTTCTTATACCATGTTCTAGAAATGTGTAAGATGAATAATAATGTTATAAAATTCAAAATTTAGTTAACACTATTCATAACAGCTAGTTCATAACAAAATTATAATAATATATCGTTGTTTAGTAAAACCCGGTATTGCGTACAACACACGCTATCAAGGAAAGTCGCGATTGCGTGTAATGCAAGCCAAGTCAGGGTTGCGTGTTGTGAACGAATCCTTCATTGTTTCGTATAACAGAATCCAACCATATTTCATTTATACATTGAATATATATATATATATATATACTCAATGTTGCGTAGAATAACTATTATCAAAATTGTGTGTAACACGATCCAAGAATAGTATTTCGTATACTGCAAGCTAATACGGTGTTGCGAATAGCGCAAGGTAATCTTGGTGTAGCATACAACACAAGACATTAATGAAATTAAAAGAATATTTTTCATAAAATCTCGGGGTGTTACATTCTACCCCCCTTAAAATGAATTTTTCCCTCGAAATTCGTCGGGGTTATAAATGGTTTACTATTCAAAAGTTTATTTAATAGAAACCCACATCATAAAAAGGAATACCAAAACCAATCTTTAAAAACAAAACTATGAAACGTAATGGTTACCCAAATAAACTAATCACTGGGTTTCCACGTAGGTTAAAATATGGATATGGAAGAGAAATCTAACCATCATGTTCTGATGGAGAGTGGTAGAGAACATGGCTATGGAAAATCCAGCAATCACAAAGCCATACATTTGTGACAATCTAAGGTACCATCTGATTCATCAGATATAAGAGCACTAGGACAACATTTTTGGTTTTCAAGATCATTTCCTTAAAGTTGGTGAAATTGGAATTAGAAGAAATACTTTCGTGATTTTGGTATAGTCTCACCGTTTGTCATTCTTTGGACAATTTCCACTTCATCTCTTAAAGAAATGAAGTTGAATTTGACATTTGTGATGTGTTAGCAGATCATGTGATAGAATGATGGGTCATTCCATCTGTCTCAAACAAAAGGTTAGAAAAGTTATCAAAAAATACATAAGTCCATCTATAGTGAGATTAATCATATATGGTTCCTAAAATGGACTTATACTTCATATATCATACTGCTAAATATAATAAAACTAGTTTCTACTAAATAGGGACTTCCTATAGGCCAGTGGTAGGCGATAAAGGCGAGTCGCACTTCGGTTGTGGGTTTGATTCCCACAGCCTTGTCCGAGGCGATGGGTTGTCGCCCGTCCGGTAGGTTGTCCTTTTTCTAAAGCTATATTACTATAACATCCCATCAACAATATCAAAAAAAGTTTTATCCTTAAACAATACTAACTTATGTCCAACCTAATCCATTCCGATCTTTAGGCTTATCTAAAATACTTCTATCCAAGCTCATAGTATAAAGAAAATGATCGCGTGAATGCCATCATTTATCCCCCATATATCATAAGATATATCTTATTGGTCAATTTGCAAACATGTGAATATAACCTTCTCCACATATCAGTCATGAGCTCATGAATACTATCAAACATTTAATTTTCTCCTTATCCCTTCATTATGCGCATATCATCTATATTCCAAAAATATCTGAATATCCTTTAATGGATACTGGTACCATTAATCATACACATTCAAAACTCTAGGAAAGACAAAAGTGTAACAATCCTTAGATGTCTATTTATTCCATAGTAACATGAAATTACTTATACAACATTACACTTGATAAACATCTAATCATTCCACTACCTTCTTAAACCATTGACTAAGCTTTAACAATTCTTTCAACTCACATTTCATTTGTAGTCTCTTCATCATCATCAACATAAATACTACTCATACGGTTGTACTGATTCTCTTCATGAGACTTTCCCTTAGGGCATTGGTTTTCATAATGCCCGTACATTCCACATTAAAAACATTTAACCATTATTGATGTCGTAGCAATACCATTATCCTCATCCATAGTGTTAACTGAACCTTTTCCTTTTCACTTACTGGCTTTTTGTCCTTCTTTTCCACACCCAAAGCATCTTCTAGTTCCCTTGAAACATTCTCCTTGATGCCTCTTCCCATATGATTTACATTGGGGAAATTGAACTTTCTTTCCTCTATGATCATCATGAAACTCCATCTTTCTATTATTAGCCGAGTCAGAAAACTTACCAAATTTGAGTTTATTGATCATATTATGAGATTGCTGATTCGGCATAATAATGATGGTTGGACTTCCAAATCCCATTTCATTTGGTTTCTCATGAATAATATCATTCCATTGTCCATAATATCCTCCATTACCATGAATCATCTTGTTTCCGGCCATTTTCTAAAACCCAAAAAGAATAGTGTTAGAGAAAAAATCATAATAAAGGGGGAGTAACTTCAATATCTAACATCTTAGGTTAAATTCTAAGATCGTTACCATAGTTCTAGGACTATATCCTATACAAATACTTATCCTTAGGGGCATCCTTAGAAATATCTCTAGGGATCTCACTAACGTTCTCACATCCTAGTTTCCAAAGGTTGACTAAACCTTCCCTTTGATACCAACTGTAGAGACCCGAAGCTTGACGTACATGGACATTTCATTACTTTTTCATAATACTTAGTACATAACAAAAACACACACATGAGGACCGTAATAGTTTAGTGTCTTTGGAAACTCGGAACGTAATCTTCTAATCATGGTGAATGATCTTCAATATCTCCCATAAATATCTTCAATTTTTTTACCTAAAACCTTTATTTATATCCTGGGGAAAGGAAAACATAAAATAGTGAGCTCAAATTCTCAGTTAGGGTAAACAAAAGAAATATCAATCAAATCATATTCATAAGAACATATCTTTTGGAAATCTTAACCTGCAAAAGAGATCATAATTTCATTACATGGGATAAATCATAGTAGTGAAATGTAATCCAAATAATCATAAATTAAAACATGAAACTTTGTGGCATACACACATAATCATAGAGAATCATTTCTTATTAGTCAAGACTAACTGCCAAGACTATCTTAGTGGACAAAGTCCCTTTCTGAACCGAGTTCACTCCTCGTTTCAGTCCTGTTTCACTGAACCGTTATAACCTACCATTCCAGCCATGTCTATCTCATGAGATATAAAATATTTACCCAAATCATTGTAGGTAGATATAGTTCCCTCCCATCTCATAATGATACCATTCTTATGTGTGCCACAAAATCATAAATCATACATCATTGCATAACCTATGTAATAAAAATGGGATTCTTAAACAACATGACATCATAAAACAATTCATATAAGATAAAGGAATTCATAAAAATAATTCCATCACAACATAATCAAATCAATGTAATATTAGGGATATAAACAGAACCCTATATTATCTTAGATGGAAAATAATTTTGATAAAACACTTGAACTCTATTCTTAAGGAAAATATCCTTTCTACTTCAAAAAAAACACTTTTCATTTCTTAACATGTCATACAATTCTAAACTAAAAGAATTTGATTAAAAATAAACTTTAAAACTTGTAAAGGAAGCATCTTGGAAATAATTTTTTAAAAATCCATTCATGCCGTATATATTAAAAACTATTTTTCTCGTACTTTTGTCGGAAAAGTCAAAAAGTACCTCGTACGAAAAACGACAAAAGATTCCTTTCATATCTTTTATTAAAAACTCACCGAAGGGTAAAATTGGATTTAAACAATTGTAGGTGGATGGAAATAATATTACATATTGAGTAAACATGGATGTGGATGATAAAATACACCCCAGTAAATACCGAAGTATAAACAATCTCGGATAAAAATGAGATTGTGATATTTCCCTTACCTTAGGTCCGATTTGCCTCGTAAGTGTCCGAACCTCCTGTATAATGATTTAAATAATGTTATTGACTTATTCCAGAATCTTAATCATTGTTATGATGTCATATATGGTTCACTTATGACTTTATATTACCCGTTCTTTTGTAAATTCCATGTTAAAGAAGCGTTTTGGGTAAAATCGTTTAATTTATCGTAGGTGTTTGGACTTGTTGTTCTTGAAATTATTATGATTTACTTACTTCAAGAATATAAAATATGATTTATATATCATATATATTCAGTATATATATATATAATAGATAGATAAATGAAATGAAACACACCGTTCATGGAGATGGTAGTCTGTACGTACGCATGAACGCTGTTTTCCTTTCCTTATTGTCTTGAATGGAAGTAAGTAGATGAAATATATATATACATAAATCCAGAAGATTTACCATGTCATATATTTCATTATTATTCATTATATATACTTTATAATCATTCTGGAATGGTTAACATGGATAATGAATCTCATCGCGTCGTGGAGACGATAGTCCATACGTACGCACGAGCGATGATATCGTTCCCATGGTCGTGGAATTGTGTTGAAGTGTATGTATACTATTTCATTATAAATATTACTTTATAATAATCATATATAGTTACTCATTACACCATTATACCCTTCCAATTAAGGTGGTGGCGAAAAATAGATTACACCACGGTGTGGAGACGGTATTCCGTACGTACGCACGCGCGGTGATTTCCTTTTTCCGTAGGATGGATAGAAGGTTAATTAGAGTTGTTTCATATTTATAATAACATATCAGTATATAGATAAATACTTATGTTATTACTTTATCATGAAACAACTAAATAAGAAGAATTTTAAGAAGAAAGAAATTGAAAAAGATCAGTAATGGATATTACCTCTTTTTGACGCGCCTTCACTTAACCTCCACATAAAGAACTAAGGATGGTCTTTGAAGAAGCCCAGGACCTCTAGGATGATAATAGGGAAGTGGAGAAGAGATTTTGGCAGGGTTTTTCCAAGATTTAATGCTCAATTTGGTGTGAGGAGGAGAGGGAGGAGGTGCCCTTTTATAAGGGAGGAGAGGGGCACCTTAGGAAAATCTCAAAATATTATTTTATATTAAGGTCAAATTCGGTTTATAATGGTACCAAAGGGTCTTATTTCGAAGCTAAAGTGGGGATGGGTAAAAACCCTCTCATCCAATAGGATATAGACAAGTTTAGGTTATTATTGTAACCTTATCAATTAGATTTAACTCTAAGTTATATAATTTAACTTTTACCGTGTCTTTATGTTTTCTTACACTATATGGTTAATAAACTAACCATAACGAGCCAAACGAACCCCAAGTTGTTTATTATTAATATATCTATCCTTATCTAAGTCATTTGGCCGAACCTTAGATATTTAGGAATTAAATAAAAATTAATAATATAATATGTTTTTAAAAAACTAATTTATGTCAATTTTGACACTATTTGGTACATAATTTTTATGAAATTCATAACAGAATGATAAGTTCGAACCAAGTTACTTATATCAACAATAAAATGTCATATTAACCTATAAAATTAATGCAAGTCATAAAAAGTATCCAATTACATGTATTTGGTCATTTATAACATCAATTATGTCAATATTTCATTAATAAGACAATTACTGCATCATCTTTGTGTCATAATAAATGATAATTATTTAATCCCTAAAAATTCTAAATAAATTTCTATGATGTAGATAATGGTATTAGCGTTTTGTATACTATTCATATTCAAAGTTTCATGAAGGTTATCACTAAAGTAAAATTATTATACTTATATGATTTAAGAAAGTGACATGTTGTCACATTCTTTGGTTTTAATAATAATTAAATTATTTTCATGGAAAAAATCCATAAAATGAATGTAATCCGACCCTTAGGTTATATGTGTATACTTTTAGCCATCCAATAGGATTTTTCCAAGTGTTAGGGTAATTTTATAATCTTATATTTACCCTTAATTACCCTATTTACTTTTAACTATAGTAAATAAAATTTACCGTAGTTACTATTCACAATGCCAAAAAATAAAAAGTAGCTTATTAACATAATTTGGACACACTGATTCCAAATATGGAATCCATTTTTCCAAATTCAATACACAAATTATTCATAAATAAAATTAAAATTAATCCCGTTGTCGAAAGAATACGGGTTTTTCTTTAAAACATTGCAAAAGATTGAATTGATTTAACCTATGAATTCAAGGTAAAATAAATGCTAATGACATACATTATATTAAATGGTAAAAATATATTCTATTTATACTTTAAAACCATTCAATATTATAATTTAACCACATAAGATATTACGATGAAAAAAGTTGTTTTTAATTAAAATATAGTGTGTTTTTACTATTCATTAAAATATGAAAGTTATCGGAAAAATATCAAAACTTTATCTAATGTAAATTTTTATATCCTGATTCAAAATAAGAATTTTATTTTGTCAAATTGAACTTATAAACATGTCAAAAACTTGATTTAAAGTGGGTGCGCCATCAAAAGGCGGCAAAACTGCATTTTTTGAAAAATACTTATTTTACCCGAAAAATTTATTTTGTTCTTATACCATGTTCTAGAAATGTGTAAGATGAATAATAATGTTATAAAATTAAAATTTTAGTTAACACTATTCATAACGGCTAGTTCATAACAATATTATAATAATTTATCGTTGTTTAGTAAAACCCGGTATTGCGTACAACACACGCTATCGAGGAAGGTCGCGATTGCGTGTAATGCAAGCTAAGTTAGGGTTGTGTGTTGTGAACGAATCCTTCATTGTTTCGTATAATAGAATCCAACCATATTTCATTTATACATTGAATATATATATATATATACTCAATGTTTCGTAGAATAACTATTATCAAAATTGTGTGTAACACGATCCAAGAATAGTGTTGCGTATACTGCAAGCTAATACGGTGTTGCCTATAGCGCAAGGTAATCTTGGTGTAGCATACAACACAAGACATTAATGAAATTAAAAGAATATTTTTCATAAAATCTCGGGGTGTTACAAGCCAGTGGATGCTCAATATTAACACATAGAAACGAGTCATCAGATAACTCATCTCCAAGATGAACATACGCGGGTAGAGTCCAAGGTCAGCGAGTTGCGTTCCGTGGCCGCCGATGAAGAAAGGGTGCTTAGGGGACGGGAAGCAGTCCTGGGGGCCACCAGAAAAAAGGTGGAGGCATTGGAGAGATCTATCCAAGTAGACGACACTTAGGGGACCTGTTTTGGCCACACCCATACACCTATCCCTCTTTTATTGCTTCTTGTTCTCTTGAACTGCATCTATAGACAAATTTACATGCCCCTTTTCTTAAGCTGTTTTTCCCTTTGGTTTAACACGCTCAACCATAATCCCGAAAATAGCAATCCATCACTAAGTTCACATGGGCTGTGAGAAATAGAAGATCATACTATCACTTCGTTTGATTGTGGGAGCGTAAACCAAGATTCAAGTATTTGAAATTCGAACCCGGATTTCCAAGGAGAATAGGGAGGCTCATCCAATGGAAGAGGACCTCAGACCAATTGATGTATCATCTTCTCAATGTTCTCTAGCACAAAAGGGGTGAAATTCCAGGGGCATTTGAATCAGTACGACCATAGGTGAATGAAAAATGTGAATCACGTTACCCAAATTTGGAACAATACGGGAGTGGCATTGTAATAAAGGATGATTTTTGACCGTGTTCAAATCATATTATCCCCATTACACTAGCCTAAAATGGGGATAACAAATGAGGGCCGACCGCTAACCATGTTCGCAAAATGGGGCCTAACTCAAATATTGTCGATTAGTCTTTCGTAACGTTGGCCCAGCACATCAGTCGTACCATAGGTCGAGCATCCATACAATTAGGGGGTCCCTTCAAATGTGAAAGAGGATAAAGATCTGAATAAAGGGGAATGAAAATCATGGGAATTGAAGTGGTGGTTTGTTCGAACAGAATCCAAAACACCCAAGATTACGCCACCGTGGTGGAAGTACATTAGGTGGGCACATGAATATTGTCAAGGATCATTCCTACTTTTAGACAGGACCTCTCTGGTGAGGGAACCATTTCTTCCCAATGTCATTATGGGGCATCCCGAATTTGTTCCGGGAAAATGTTGTAGTTACAAAATTTCCCAAGAAGTCAGCCCAAGGGGTCGACAATGAGCAGGGACGGGATTTGGTGATCCCCGGGGCTGGACCCTAGATGAAATGTCTGGGCATTACTACTTATCCCATAAGGACACGAATCAAGACATACATAGTTCTGGAGGGGTTCTATGTTTAAGGTCTTAGAATTCGGACCAAGGATGGGTAAGGAGAGTAGGAGACACATGGTAAGGTGGTTACGAAACCCGACGTGAATGAGGACATGAGTCCCACGTACAATGTGTTCTCTGGGGAAGTGCTCAGGTCAAGGGACCGAACCTGAAAGATAGGATGGGTCCGTAGGGAAGTGCATGGGAGCTCCTACATATCTCATGAGGATGATAATAAAGCCACATGTAGTTCTTGGAGGGTGGCACAACACGGTAGGGTACCCATGCAAAGGATGAAAGGGGCGTGCAGGTCTATCCCTCGCATTAAAAGAAGTTGCATTTGATGTATCTTGTTTTTACTTTAAGATGAATGGTTTTTCTTTGGAGAGACCGACCTAGGGTAGAGATTCCTGGCATCACCACAATAATCAAGCCACATACGGGAATTGACAAATGGTATGGTAAATGAACGATACCCAACGGATGTCCTCTATGAGAGGTTATCACAATGCAGTGCCATTTTTTGTCATGCGGCCGGGACAATATCGTCACAGATTATGGTCAAGTGGTCCGACCAAACTGCACAGTTTAAGGTCATATGGCTTAGACCTAGGGGAATGTGCATGACTGAATAAAGCATACCTAACATGAATGTGGACAAGGTCCAGATCATCATCGTGCGTGATCCCAGGAGAGGAGCCTCGGGCCAAGAGGCCGGCGAGGGTCAGAGGACAAAGGGGCAGGAATGACTAGCTCATAGCTTAGCTGGACCTGAAAGCATGATGTTCAGGTGATCCCATGCATCCCATGGGGATAAGGACTGAGCTGAACATGGCCCTTAATGAAGATCCCAGTCTATAGTCTTAGCGCTCAGATCGCGGGAGCCTCGAGAGACACCGTATTACAACATTGTCCCCCTGACGTGCGATGGTGCACTGAGGGATAGTTCGAAGAGTGTTGAGATTCCACCCTGACATGATGGGGTGGGACATAATGAGAATCATGCAACCAACATTCAAGGCCTAAAGGGGCTGGCGTGAAGATGGAGGATTACTACTGACCATGTTCGCAATACGTCATCCTATCGCGTTAGCCTAAAATGGGGACAAACAAATGAACATCGACTGCAGAACATGTTCGCAACACCAAATTTGTATCAATTTGTTGTCTGAAACCTTCTGGTGTGTTGGACCATAATGGTAGGAGAGCCCTTAGGCGTGGTATCCAGGTCGTTCTCAGGGGTCCCTTCAGGTGTGAAAGATAACGATGGCCCAAATGAAGGGATACATGAAGCTTGACATGTGGAAGGAACATGCCTTTGTTGAATCTGACACTCTATGTCCTAGACCAGAGTACTCTGAACACATTGACAGACCTCTCAAAGGGGTCGAGGGACTCAACTTGAGAGCAGCCAAGAGATAGCATGTTCCCGGGAGAAGGGGGCATGGTGCCAAAAACCCCGTATCGCACCTATGTATCCCCCTCATGGAGTGGGACATGCCAAGGGGCCTAGGTGACCAGGGCATCGGGGAGATCTCTTAAGATATGGGACTAGACCTGAAATCTAGATGTTCAGGCGGTCCTATGTATCTGATAAGGATGGGAATCAAGCCACACGTAGTTCTGGAAGACACCCAAGGGTATGATGTCCAATAAAAGGGGGTGTAAGGCACGACAAACAACCTGATGTGAATGAGGACATAATCCCACACCACACCATACACTCTGGGAAGAACTGGGGTCGGGGGCCCAAGAAAGGCCGAGGGGCCTGAGGCTGGGCCTCGGTTAGGTAGGCCTGGCCATCTTATAGTTTAACGTCATGCAGGACGAGGATGGGATAAGGTGTCTCATTCGGGGATGTGTACGGCACAGTGAGCAACCTGATGTGAATGAGGACATAATCCCATACCACACCGCACAACCCCATAAGAGAGAACCTGGGTCGAGGTCCCGAAAAGGCCAAGGGGCCCGATGGTTGGCATCGCCCTGAGGGAGTTCGTCGCATGGAGATACAATGGCACAGAATGAACCACTACACATGACGTCTCGGACCTCTTGGGGATGCCCTAATGATCCAGGACGACTGTTGACCATGTTCAAAACATAGCATCTCTATAGTGACCTGAGAGGTGAAAGTGATGAAATATCCATCAAAGAGTGGGTGAACCAAAGATGTACCCACCTCTCAAAGAGGTGAATGTATCTAGGGACCAGGACGTATGGCCAGATCGAGGTTAGCTCGACATGATTTGGGGAAAAAGTTTGCAACCCTCCCAATGTCTTGACCCTGGGGGGATGACTTTGGCATTTCGGCTAGGCCAATAGACGAAATGTCTGGGCATTCCAACATATCCCATAAGGATGGAAATCTCGCCACACGTAGTTCTCAAGATGTAGTTTAACGTCATGCATGACTGGACAGTTTAAAGTCATGCGTGACCGTAGGGGCACGAATACCGGACCAAGCACAGTTTAAGGTCATGCAGGACCAACATGTAGTTTAGGGTAATGCAGGACCGACATGTTTAGGCAAAGTAATACTTGAGGAATTTTTCATTGGTGGGAGGAATTATACGCTCACCATCCATGGTAACCAAAGAGCACGCACCATTGGGGTAAACCATATGAACCATGAAATGTCCTTCCCATTTGGTCTCCAACATGGGTGGTTTCCTAAAAGGGATCATTGGTGCCCTAAGAGATAACACCAAATCACCCTGTAAGAAAGAGAATAGGAAAACCTTCTTGTTGAAAGCTTGAGCCATCCTACTCTGATTCCTTTCTAGGTTGTACAGAGCACTAAGCCTATTCTTGTCCAGTGCTTCCAATTCTGCTAGACGGATTTCAACCACTCCATCTGGATCTTGCTTGTCGTAGACCGCTGTGCGTAATGAAGTAAATTTAATTTCGATGGGTAGGACGACCTCCGTTCTGTACACCAGGGAATATGGGGTCACCTGGGTGGAATTACAGGTCTTCGTCCAATAAGCCCAAAGGGCATTGGGGAGCTTATTTGGCCAACACTTCTTGTTCTGACTAACCATTTTCTACCGAATGTTAGAGAGGGTTTTATTGAATGCCTCAATCTGCCCATTTTCTTACGCATGATAGCGAGAGGTATGGTTGGAGTGAATGTTGTACATGGCATTAAATTTCATCACCTCGGATGCTCATAAGTTGGTGCTCTTATCGGTGAGGATAGCGTGAGGTACCCCAAATGGATATATGATATTGGAACTCATGAAGTCGAGAATAGAATGGGCCTTGACTTCCTTGAGTGGAATTGCCACTGCCCACTTGGAAAAGAAATATGTAGCGGTCAAAAAGAATTGGAATTGGCGAGCCGTTGCTGGTGGGTATGGTCCTACGACATCTAGCCCCTAGACTGCAAAGGGCCAAGAATACTTGGTGGTGTGTAGAGGCTCCAATGGACAATTCAAAATGTTAGCAGGAACATGGCATGAATGACACCTTTTGGCGAACTCGATGCAGTCGTGGATCATGGAGGGCAAAAAATACCCTAGTCTCTGAATCTGGTGAGACTGTTTCTGCCCGGCCTGATGAGCACCACAGGAACCATCATGAACCTCTGGCCTGACCTGTGGAATCTCGATTCCATGAAGGAAACGTAGGAGAACACCATCAAATATGAAATTATAGTGGATCTTCTTGAGTCTGGGACCACTTTGGAGAGTACATTGCAGCGCACGACATCAGATTCGCTTGTGCTCGACCAAGTCTGATAGGAGATTACCATGTTGGAGGTATTCGAACAAGGGTGTCCTCTAATCAGCCATTACATCGATCACCGCATCTGAACTACCTAGGTGCCCTGATGTAGAGGCACCATTGGTAAGATGGTTTAACCGTGGGCTGTCATCACCTTATCAGGTGATGGGAGCAATGACTCTCCGGTGCGCCACGTGGATAATCAGATCATCCAGCTCGGTCTCTGCAAGCGACACGACCAGGCTGACCAAAGCATCTGCTCTACCATTCTATGATCAAGGGACATGGATAACCCTTGTCCGAGAAGGGAACTCGGCTATTAGATGGAGAGTGGGTTCTAACAGTGGTACGAGTTCTGGCTTCCTGACAACATAGTGACCATTGACCTGTTTGATGACCAACATGGAATCCCCTTTCACATCCAAATGGGGCACATCGATCTCAAGGGCCAACTCGAGACCAATGATGAGGGCCTGATACTCAGACTCATTGCTGGTGCAGCCTTATAACAATAAGAATGATTAAGGGAAAACGGATTCTGCCAGGGTGATAAAGACGATGCCCTAACCAACTCTGTTGATCCTAAGATCATTGAGTCTCCTACCGGTGCGGCTCTGGGAGGTGCCATCAAAGTGCATCTTCCAACATGGAATGACTTTATCGACTAAGAGGATTACCTCGCCAGGAAAATCTAGGTCTAGAGACTGGTCCACGGTGGTTGGACGGGCAGCTAGAAAGTCTTCCAATTCCTGCCCCTTGATGGCCTTTTGGGGCATGAACCTAATGTCGAACTGCTGGAGGATCACCACCCACCGCGCTAGTCGGCTAGCCAACATAGTATAGCTCAGAATGTACTTCAGCAGGTCTACCCAGGAGACCAGCTATACCTCTTAGTGTTGTAGGTAATTCCACAGTTTCTAGACAACAAATATGAGCGTGATTCATCTCTTTTCGATGGGGTAGTATATAGTCTCCGTGTCGAGGAGCAAGAAGATGAGGTAGTAAAGGCTATTCTCTATCCCCTCGTTGTTGTTCTAGGTGAGAAGTGCTCCCAGGGATCATTCCAGGGCAATGACATAGAGAATAATCACCTTACCGGAGATAGGTGGCATCAAGACAGGAGGATGGAGCAAATATTGCTTGATTTCCCCGAACGCGGTCTGACACTCCTCATTCCACTCATAAGCGGTTCCCTTCTTCAAGAGTTAAAAAAAGGGCTTACAGTTGCCAGCAAGATTCACAATGAATCGACATATGTATGCTAATTGGACTTGGAGACCTCAAAGCTCCCGAATGTTACTCGGGGGAGGAAACTGGTTTATTTCCTTGATCATCTCTTGGTCGATCTCGATGCCCTGGTACTAGACAACAAGGCCAAGAAACTTCCCGGAGGTGACCCCAAAGCAACACTTCAACAGGTTCATCTTTAGGTGGCGGGAATGGAGGAAACTGAACACTTTATCAAGGTCCTTGAGATGGTCCTAGTGCCGGTGAGATTTGACCACCAGGTCGTCCACATAGAATTACACCAATGTTCCCAGAATTAGCTTGAATATGCGATGCATGTCCTGCTGATAGGTGGCACCGACATTATTCAAGTCAAAGGGAATAACCTGGTAAGAGAAAGTACCTTGGGGTGCCCTGAAAGTGGTAGACTCCTCATCCTTGGGGGCCATCAGGATCTGATTATATCAAGAGTAGCTATCCATGAATGAGAGGGCTTGGTACCATGCCATAGAATCGATCATGAATTCTGTCACGGGAAGGAGAAAATCATACTTCAGATAGTGACGATTGAGATCGCGGAAGTCGATGCAGACTCTGATCTACCCGTTCTTCTTTCTGACTGGCATGATGTTGGCTAACATCTTGGGATACAGTACCTCCTTGACAAAGCTGGCTTGGATGATCTTTTGGACTTCAACCACAACCATGGAACTATGAGACGAATGCATCTTTCTAGGAGGATGCTTGAACCCGCGATGGTTTTTCGGGAGACAGAGGCGGTGGAAGGCCACCTGAGGATCTAGTCCTAGCATCTCTTTATAACTCCAGGCAAATATATCATGGTGATATTTGAGGAATTCCACGTACCACTTCTCCTCCTCAGGGGACATAGCGGCACTGATCAATGTGGGTCTCAGATCCACCTCGCTACCAAGGTTCACCTGTACCAACTCGTCAACTGTGGCTGAGACACCTTCCTCAAAAGAAGGGGGAGCGTCCTCTATATCTTCTTCTTTACATATGAAGGGATCTTCTGTCGGGGATGCTGCTTCTGAACTACCGAACCCTGATGGGAGGCTACTACCAGCTTGTGAGGTTGTGGTCATTGCATCGGTGCACTCCGGCGCTACTAAGACCATGGCTATGAAGGGTGTCGACTGGATCCCATCTGGTCTCTGGCCCAAGGGGCCACGCTTGATGATATCAAAGTATAAGTGGTGTGTTTTTCGGAGCCGAATTATTCCTGTTTTACAGAACAAACAGTTTTGACGTACTGTCATTGCCATGAGTCAGACGTTCTGATACCTGATGAGAGTGGGAGGATCCGGGATCACTAGATCCTGGATCTTATATGAATATGAAGTGATCTTCTAATGCTGCCTGGATTTGGGAGCATGATCCCCCCTTATCCTGAAAATGACAAAACATTTCCCCTTATTGGGGGTCTAGGCCTCCAACCGATGGATCAGGAAGATGTAGGCATCATTCAGGTCTGCCCAAGGGTCGGTCATAGCGGCAACGGTATCAACTTCGCTTGGATGGACTTTCGTATCCTTGCTCTTGTAATAATCATCATCCAAGTAGTGGGCTTCACAAGAGGTGAAAGGATATGCATCACCTTGGTGTACGCCTAATAGACCATTAAGGGAGTACATGAGGCATTGGTGATATGATGAGGGGACCACTGCATGCAGATGGAGCCATGACCTACCCATAAATGTGTTGTACGCGGTGTCCGGGGAGACATCCATGAACTCGGTGATGGAAATTAGGCCACCGAACTGGGTCTTAAAGAGGATCTTTCCCACTGGTTTCTGCTCTATCTTGTCATATCCCTGGATCCTTAAATCGGAGGGATTCAGGTCATCTTTGGATAACCATAGCTTTCGTAGTGTCCATGTTGGGATAAGGTTGATCCCGGAGACAGTGTCAATGAGATAGCGGCTAATCTTCACATCATTGAATTGGCTGGTTATGTACAGCGGGCGGATGTTCCCCTATATGGGGGAGCCTTCTTCCTCTCCCGAGAATGATATGACGACCTGGCATTCGGCTTCCTCAACTGCAACAGCATGGAAGGCCTCTACAGATGCTATCTCTATGTCAAAATGGAGGGGGCTCCATAAATCCTCGGCGAGTGCTTCGTGCATATCTGGTGAAAAGCGAAGGGCTTAAAGTATGGAGAGCCTTGCTGGGATGCTAGAGAGGTGCTTCATAACATCATACTTCCATACCAGGTGCGGACTTCTTTTTACAGGAGGCCGCTCTACGATGGAGGGAATGGCGGACCATGCCGGCTGGACCGGCGGCTGACTGGTACTAGAGACACCCTGCTACTCACTAGTTTAGACTCATAGTGTAGCTGAAGGATGAGGACCAGGTGATTGAGATCATCCTGTAGAAGGGTGAGGCTGGTCACGATATGGCCGGAGTGGCTCTTCCTGATACAGTATCAAAAATGGTGGTGGAGGTGGACCTGTCGACACCGGATGAAGAGGCTGTGTCTACTGAGTTCTGCACTGGACCTGTTGTCTTATCTCAATGGCATGCATGACCTGGCTGGAGGTGCCAACTAATGTTCCCCAGCGACCCATATGGCTATGGTTCCGTTGACGTTGGCGTTAGCTGGGGACATCGGGGAGGTTCTTCTGGCACTCCCTCTAGTCGGGAGCCATATAGGGATTTACCAACTCGATGGTGTTAACTAAAGCGTACCCTTGAATATCACTTGATGAATCATCCACCACTATGCATATTCTAGGAGGGATGCCCATATTTGGGGGAATTAAGCCACCAAGAGTGTGGGACGACAACAGAATTGGTGGGGCGTGTTTCTTCTTCTTACGTCGTTGATGCTTACTCTTCTAGGAAGAGGCCGACTGAGATGATGATACAGAAGTGGTGGCCACAGATTTTGAAGGCTCCATCTAATTCAGGCATTCACAAATAATTCCATGGGTGTGGGAGACCATTTTGCGAGCCATCCATTTGTTATACTTCTAGGACGGGCGGTCAGGATCCTGCTGCCACTCGCCTGCACCATCGCTACTGTTATCTGGTCTCACAAAGACACCCGCCACCCGTGCCAAGGCTAGGGCCAACCTGACTATGTTGTTGTTAATCTGGTCTTGGAGCCTGTCCTTGAACACATAGCATTGGTTGATCGTGTACCCCAGGATCTGGTGATAAGGGCAGTAGCTGGGTTGATCAGTGAGATGCGCCTCTTCCGGCTTTCAGCACTCAGGCAGTCAAACAATTATCTGCTCTAAGGCACTACAGAAGTAGTCGGGGACTTGAGCCTCATTTAACGAGTATGTCTGATTCATTCTGTCCTAAAAGGGGGATCTAGGAGTGTGACCTTGATGGGGGCTGGAGGAGCCTGACGAGCGGGCGGAACTTGATTATCCCGCCATGGTGGCGGCACATTACGCGGTGGCACCTGCTGATTCTGGGGTGGTCACTGCTGGGCTGGAAACTATGCCCTTGGTGGAGGGTCTCTGCGGGGCTGCAGAGCTGGATCCACTGGTAGCAAGTCTCGCTGCATGGGGACCTCTATCTGGGCCATGATGGTGGGCTCGTCTTTGGCAGATCTCCTTTTTGGGATTATAGGAGGCAACAAGTGTGCCTTTGTAGCCTGTTGAAAGGCTTCTTCGAGGCGCTGGGCTGTATTTGAGAAGTCTCGGAACCCTCCGGGATAATACTGAGTGATCAGGGAGGGAACCAGTTCCATATTTACATTACCCACACACATCATCAGTAATTTCTCCTGAGTCAGTGGAATGTCAGGGACTACGTGATCCCCTTCCACTGGGTGATGAAGTCTGTGACTTGCTCATCAGGCCTCTGCTTTCACCTGAAAAGGTCTGCGATGTTCGTCTTCTGGGTGGTACAGTTGAACTGGTAAAGGAACTGCCTGCGAAGGTCCTCCCATAGATTCACGGATCCAATAGGGAGCTGGCTATAACAAACGAATGTCGGAACCTCCAGCGTCTGGACAAAGCAACGGAGCTTGGCGGCCTCCTGCTGTGCTGGGGTTCCTAACATAGGTCCGCACCTTGAGTTGAAGTGGTACAGGTGATGCGGTGGGTCCCCCATCCCGTCAAAGGGGTAGAAAGTGTGATTTCCGAATACGGGGGGTGCCGGCATGTCATCCACCCAGGTCGGGTATGGCTTTCCATCGTGCGAGATAGACACTTGTCGCATTTCCAAGGCATCCAGGTGGGCAATGTGCACCGCCATCGGATCTTCTGGATGCGAGTCCCTGTCCTAGTGGGGATCTCGAACCACGAGCGCGTTGTCGGGTTCTTCAATGTGGTAGCCAAGTTCAGTGCCTCGTGGAGCAGCTAGTGGAGCGACTGTTGGGGCTGCTGGAGGAGCCTGGACGGGGTTCACTGGGTCGTCACGTCGTTCCGGGGGGTTCGGCAAGACATACCGCGCCCTCCTGCCATGGGATCTAGCCTCTGCCCTGTCAACGAATACGGAATGATCAGGGTGGCCTGGGAGAAGCTCACCAACATGTAGCTGCTACTACCCCTACTACCCCGTCCCAAGATCACCGTAGTCGGGTCGCCGCTCTGCAATGTGCTCGGCCAGAAGTTCATCAACCAACTTCTTCTGCTCAGCATGTTTTTGGCACAGTGTGGCCTTCTCGGGGTCCTCTTCCCTCTTCTGCACTAAGGCTGATGGGTCGGAGTGTTTGATAGCTCCAACATGATCTTTTTCTTTACTAACATTCCGGCTCAGTACAAATGTTTTGGTGGGTGGAGGGAGACCTTGTAGGTTCTTTCGGTGACGATTAATTCTCCCTGATGGTTCCAGTGGCGGCATGTCCTCAGGGGGAACGCCCCCATCGAGATGTCCCAGCTCATTCATCTCTCCTTTCAGATTAGTCATGTTGACCAGCACTCTTCCTAGGGGCATGTCCTCACAACCACCAAGTGAGACTTGTTGCCGATGAATCGCACTGAATAGGAGGGCGGTGTACTTCACCCATCCACGAACTTGCACGTGGGGGGGTGGCATCCTCAACAACTTTGCGGAGAACTTGGAAACTCGGAATGCATTGTTGCTGGAGGGCCCTGTGGTGGCCAGGTGACTCATGGTGTCGAACTGCAGGGAGTGTGGCCAGGTAAAACAGGCGACATTGTTCGCTGTTGTCTTCCAAGTGCGTTTGTCTCCTGGGAGCAGTCACCTGCCGGTGGCGAAGATGAAAGTGAGTCGCCGAGAGGGTCTGGCAGAAACATTCAAACTCCTTCGAGGTGTGCGATTCTAGAGTATCAATGTTCGATCTCGTAACCTGCCAAAACACCTCGGGGAAGTGTCCCACCACGAGGATGGTCCAGAAGCCCCCCAACTCAGATTCAGAGTCTATCCTCTGATTGCCCCAATTATCAACTGAGGGTGGTTGAGGAACCGACAGTGACGTTGAGGCGGGTCGCTGGGATGGTAGGCTGGCCGGTGGAAAATATGGCGAGCGGGCTCATTGGCCACCAAATCTTGGACTATCCTCAGAGGACTGTAGCAACCAGGATGCCATGTCATGATAGGATGGACCGACGACCAGAGCTCCTGACACAATAGTGGCACCAGTCGGGGGTGGGCTACACCCCTGCTTTTCAATCATTGACCCCCTAAATAGATTTGTGTCATAGGGCCCTCTCAGAGATAATTGTGGCGACTGCGTGGTCGGCCCCTGGAGACATGCCATAGACTCGTCCTCCTGAATATACCTTTGGTGGGAGAAAATGATCCTACGAACCTTACATTCCGGGAGCACGAGGCTGATGCTCCTCATTCCTACCCCATCCCTTGACTAGGAGGACTGAGGGGAGGGCTCCTGCGCTGAATCATACTCCACCTCAGAGTCTGAGAAGTGGAAGTGTCTGATCCCCATCCATCCATTCCTAGAATTCTTCTTGTGGTGGTGGAGATCTACTCTTCTACCACTAGATGGTTCTTCGGGGAAGGGATGATTTCCAACATGGGGTCCTTCGGCCATACTAGTGTTAGGGTGGAGAAATTTTATGCCTTATAAAGACGGGGTGGGAGAGGCACCAGGAAAAATTTAGAAAGGGACACGGGGAGGACCTCTATGTCGGCGAGTGACCGGACATGGAACGTCTCCATACTCGCGGTTCGTGGTAGATGGAGTGACCTCGTACCCACTGTAGTGAGCACTGTAGAGACCCCCATAAGGAGTGTTTCTATCACGAGGAAGACCCTCGCCTGGGTTGAAGGTGGCATGGGGCAGAAATCCAAGCCGAGGATGGAAGCAGGGAGGGCCCACACCTTCTGTAGTGGTGGTGCGGAGTGAGCCTCCACATAGGGCGTCACTGCTACAGATTGGTCTGCAACGGCCATCACCTGTGCCAACGATTGGGATAGTCAACCAAACCTTCTCGTGGGGCAGCTGGGGCCTCGACCCGTCTCAGGAATATAGTTTCCTCTACACAATGTATGTAGGGATTTAGGGATATGAACCAGCAATTGCTCGGGCCACATTAGTCACTAGCATTGATGCAACACAGCAAGCGTCTTCTTCTGCTCATGCCCGACACTAGCGTCAGGTCATATGGACTGGAGATGGTGGTGAAGGCACATGGATTGCCTACTCTTTGGCTCGGGGAACTAGGTGGCGCCACTGACGCGACCTATTGGGGGCCCTCACCGGGAGTTCTAGAAGCGGGACACTGATCGGGACGACCTGGATATCCCCTACTTCATTGGCATCCAGGAGGGAGCTTTCAAGGCACTCCAGGGACAAACTCCCGAATCAAATGAATATTGGGGTGGGGAGCATTGACTCTCTTTGCGGCCCTCGGGGGCAGCATGGATGGTGGGGCACGACTACCTTAATATCTAGGCGGGCCATACCCCTTGTGGGAATTACCCCCTCCTCCTCATACCTGTGTATATGGTAATTGATTATGCTTCATTGGATAATCTCAGATGGGGAGAGGGGGCATGTGTGCCCAGAAGTCATGGCATTCACGACTGTCGTGGAAGAGGCAAAACCGTGTGGGGGAGCCGCGTTGATATTTCCCAAGCCCCTACGTCAGTGGGCAGGTGATCGAGCTCCGGATGCAATGACAAATTCTTGAAAGCAGGGAGATAAACTCATTAACACTGCTAGAAAAAAGAATTGGCAACCAGTTCCCCATTGTTGTTTCGTCCTCCGTGGTCAGAAAGAGGGATCAACACTGACAATGTCACAGAACGGAATGCTCAACATCCCGACTGTCCCAACTTCTGGTGAGTTTCACATCAGGCCTGTTTGGTGGGACCAGGTATGGGATGACGAGGTTAGATGACATGATTATCCACTGATGTCTATCCTGAACGATAGTAGACTCCAATATGAGGAGAGGAGATTCATGTCGGGTTCACCATTTTCTATTTCTAATGTTTTGTCGGGGTACAGACATCAGTCATGCAGAGCACACACTGCTGTTACCCGGTATTCTCGCTTTCCAAAGGCGGGCGACATCCACTCCTTATTCAGGGACGCCTGCTCCTTGATCGAAATGGGATGATGGGATGTCAGTTCTTCCTTCCATGGATTCCTCCTCGGTGCTCTTCACCTATTCCGGGTCTCCCTCATAGATTTAAAATGTAGGTCGTGAAGCTCTTCCCAGCACCATATCTTCATGGACACCAGTTAATTACGCTGCTTCTGTTAGGACCTTCCAAAGAATCTGGTCAAGTCAGAAACCTTTGGTTAGTAGAGTAGTCACGTTGGCACATCATTGGCATGTCTTGATGATGGGGATTGTCATGTCTATCTTATATCCCTTATTATAGCGCTTCTTGAGGGTGCCGAAGCCCGAGGAATCCCACATTGAACATGTGGAATTATATTCCATATGCATGTATCTGAGGTTTTCCTTAGCTTCCCATGTTTAATACAGGGTATGCCGCAATTTTAATGTCTAGCGAAGACGGATAAGACTGATTGGAACACTATCTAGAGCGGATCAGATTGAAGAACCCGCTAGAGGGAACACCGTTGTTGGGGAAAGTACATGGGAAGCATCCCAAATGCGGTGGAGGGGAGTGAGGAGTGGAGTGGCATGATCTCACCAGGATGTGGTGGCCCGGGTAAGAGTCAGGATGGATGGAGGCTGTGGGCTTGTGTCCCGAAGAGACTTCATACGTATCCTCATGGCAGGGAATCAAAGTCCGCGTAGTTCGATAATGTGGTGGGACACCTGAAGAGTCAACCCATGAGAATGGACGCGTGGATGGGACACATAGGTAGTGGAACCTCTGGGTTAGGGAATGAGATTCCCGAGACCCATGGGCTTGAGGGAGAGATCAGGATGAGACATGGGCATGAGCCTTGTGGAGGCCTCCTACATATCCCCTGGATGGGGAATCAAAGTCTTTGTAGTTCAGAATGTAATGCAGTTTAACGTCATGCGGGACGGGAACATTTTGGTCTCATGCCCTGAGGCCACCCAAAGATGGATTCGGTGAACCGACGGGAAGAGGGACATGGGGTCTAGGTGGATTGGGTGCTTGGCATGTCGACACGAAGACGGTTGGGGCCAATGGTTTGTGGGGATTGATCCTCGTGGAGGCTTCCTACGAACCGTGCCTTAGCACGGATCAGAGTCCCCATAGTTCGGAATGGTTCGGGCTTACGCTCTAAGACGGCCCAAGGTGGTGGGGCTTGATCCTCGTGGGTGCTTCCTATGTACCATGCATTATCATAGATCAAGGTCCCTGTAGTTCGGGATGGATGGGGAATACGCTCTGAGACGGCCCAAGGTGGTGGGGCTTGAACCCTGTGGAGGCTTCATATGTTCCATGCCTTAGCACAGATCAAAGTACCCATAGTTTGGGATGGTTGGGGCTTATGCTCTGAGACGTCCCAATTTGGTGGGGCTTGAACCTCATGGAGGCTTCCTACGTACCATGCCTTAGCATGGATCAAATCCCCCATAGTTCGGGTTGGTTGGGGCTTACTCTCTGAGACGACCCATGGTGGTGGGGCTTGAACCTCTTGGAGGATTCCTATGTATCGTGCCATTGCACAGATAAAAGTCCTCGTATTTTGGGATGGTTGGGGCTTACCCGCTGAGACGGCCCAAGGTGGTGGGGGTTGAACCTCGTTGAGGCTTCCTACGTACAATGCCATAGCATGGATCAATGTCCCCGTAGTTCGACATGGTTGGGGCTTACGCTCTGAGACGGCCCAAGATGGTGGGGCTTGAACCTCATGGAGGTTTCCTACATACCATACCTTAGAAAGGATCAGAGTCCCCATAGTTCAGGATGGTTGGGGCTTAAACTCTGAGACAACCCAAGATGCTGGGGCTTGAACCTCGTGGAGGCTTCCTACGTACCATGCCTTAACATGGATCAAAGTCCCCATAGTTTGGGATGGTTGGGGCTTACACTCCAAGATGGCCCAAGGTGGTGTCATGGTCTGTGCTCACTCTAATCTCATGGGATTATTTCTCAGTGTGAAAAACAAGAGGTAGCAGATACCTGATGATAACATCGTGACAGTTTTATCCCTGGGATGTGAAAAGGGGCTTACGCGTTGAGCGGCCCATGGTGTCGGGACTTAATCTAGGGTGGAGGCCCAAGGGCGACAAAGCGCAGAGGGAGAGGTATTTGGCACCTAGTAATAGGGGAGGGGCCCAATTCCCTATCATGCCCTCCACTGGCCTTGGAATCGAGGAAGTGAGGAGGAGCAGGGGTACTGCGTCCTGGAAGGATAGCTGGGGGATTACACCAAGGTGGCCGCCCTTCCCCGCGGACAAACACCACTCCAATAAATCACCCCTTATAAGGGATGATCTCATCCCCGTGGAGACAAGTGGGCGTGGAGAATGTCAAGGTGGGGGGACCATGCGTGCGAGGCACGGGGCCAGGTCACAATTTAACGTCATGTGTTGAGGACGAGGTGCTTGGCAGTTTAATGTCCTGCAGCTCGGACGAGGTGGGTTTATCCCACACCCCTTGGACTTACATAACCCATACCCTCTGCTCCTTGTGGGAGTGAAGTTACCAGAAAGGTCGTACTGAGGGGGTGTCGTGGAGCGAACCAACGAGGGGTCCACGTTAGCGTGGCTATGCGAAGAAACAATAGTAGTTAGCATGCCTATGCGAAGAATCATAAGGCAAGGCAACACAACAGGAAGGATTGTCCAAGGGACTTTGAGGTTACTTTGTACGAGCCTGTAAGGTCATACGGGAAATCCATGCATGATGCAGATGCCCGGGTTGCATGAGACACCTGCAAATGGCACCCGGGAGAAGGGCATCAGGCCCTCGTGTAAGGGGGGGGGGGGTGCCTGGGGAGTACCAAGGCGAAGTACCCCGGGGATTGCATGAAACTCTAGGGGCTTTCATGATATAAAGGGGCCAGGTGGGAAAATCCCTGAGTTGGTGCGAAACCAGTGTCGCCTGCGTGGGATTGGGGGTTGAGTTTTTTCCCACGGCTTGAAGGGTTTGCACACAAAGGAAGGAATTGCGCGCAAAGAAAGGGGTGCCCGTGTAAAGGTAGGATTGTGCGCATATTGGTCGGCCTACGCACCGCGGAACAGGTTGAGCACAATGGGAAGACCCCAAAGGGGTTGAAGATTAGTCTAAGCGAGGGGGATCTCGCACGAAGGTGGATCCCAGGGCAACTTGGCGAAAAAAAGAACCATACTTTAATGACATATTGCGTGCGCGTGGAATTCCAATTACACACATGAGAGGTTGTTTGAATTCTTTATCCCCCAAAAATGAATGTGTCACTTCTATTTATAGTCATTCGGTGGCACATATTTCAGGGTGGCACGCAATAATATGTGCGGCGGAGGTGGCGGCACAGACTATCATCGCGCGGGGCGTGGACGTGAAATTATTGCACATAGGTGCCAGGACCCTTCGCGAATCCCGGTACATTCCACGTGGGAGAACTTTTTTCACGCGCTTCACCCTTTTTTCCATGCCACACCTCTGATCCCTATGGACAGAGCCTCCGGGTCAGAATATGCCTTTTATTTTTCATTTTGAAACTTTCTCCGGCACTTAATCACTTTTCAGCATCTACAACGTCCATCTGAGGATTATATTCCATACTCATAGTCAACTGATTCAAATGGGATTCCTATAAGGATCTCCAAAAACCAGATGTACACCTTAAATATTTCTCTGATATAATTGAAATTGGTATGTATTAACTCTTTAACACATCAAAAATATATATTTTGGAAGATTCCTCCACTGTATGAGATTCACGAATAGGGATGAAATGTTCTGACTTTGTGATCCTATCAACTATCACTGATATGGAACCATGTTTCTGAATAGATATTTGGAGACCTATTATGAAATCCATAGATATCTCCTCAGATTTAGAAATAGTGCTAGATTAATATCGCAACATACCTTCTATTCATTGATGCTCTAACTTAACTTACTAATTAGTTAATCATCTATAAAAAAACATATCCAATTTCATTTCATATAATTCCACCACAACTATTCTTTCAATGATATATACATAATTTGTATTATATGATTAACATAACATATTGAATGGTGATGAGAATGAAGAACTTATTCCTCAAAATCCTTAGGAATGACCATATTATTTCTGAACCACATCACTAAAATACCATCCAACATCAAACTCTCGATGTTTTATCCACCACTGAGTTGTGAATTCAACATAAAAAATTATGAATCATACATATCTGTCTCTTTAACCATATTAAAATACTCATGAACCACTAAAACTGAAAATCAAACCACACCATCACCTCAGTCTGCACATTCCACATTCATGTCATCTAGGACTGACATCAATTTCCACCCATATAAATCTTATTTTGAAAACCGAGAATATGTTTTTTGGGATAATGCATAAGCCACCAAACTACCAATACCCAGTTTATACATCATTTCAAATGCTAACATATGGAGATACTTCATCCATTTTCTTTAACAAAAGATCAAATCCCGCAATGATAAAATATTTTTCTATCTTTTTATCGTAAATTTCTCTGTAAAGAGATAATGACACCATATCTTCAAATCATAGACTAGGACAACTAGCTCAAAATATTGTGCTGGGAACTTCCACTCATGGACCCACAACTAGCATGAGCTATAAGAAAAAACATGGTCTACCTACATGATAAAATATCCCAACCCTTATCCTAAAGCATAACAATACACCACGTATTGTTTCCCTTGTTCAAGAAAATTAAAGATTATTGCTAATGTAAGGCAAAATTTTAATGATTGAATAGACTTCTTATATTCTGAATCCTGTTGAAATGGAAAATTTTTGTTTTTAAAAGGGTTAATAGGTGAGTATAGTCTTCATCTTTCATGAAAAAAAATAAAAAATAACTATATATCCCATGTAAACATCATATTTCAAAATAATTTGTTATTTTTCTCAAAGAGATAAAATCTTCTATCATCTCCAGATGCATTTAAATATCTCTTTTAGAATTTATATAGCTATAAAATAAATTATCTTGTATACAAAATCACAAATTGATAATTTGGAATACAACTAAAGGTACCTCAATATTCCTAACATGGTTTACCTGTGTGTCACATGATCAACCCTTATTCTTTACTAAACCAATATGTTGTCCAGAAAAACCACCAAAAAACAATATATATATATCTATATAGTATTTGATTCATCAATGATATAAAGACCTATATTGAATATATAAGATCTAAAGGAATTTCCAAAAATTCATAAAGGGTATATCTTCTTCAAAAATCAATTCTCACAATATCTTCCTTCAAAACTCACAATTAGTTGTATTATGATTCCAAGTCAGTCTTAGAGAACTAATAAACTCCCCCTCAATTTATCAAAAAAATCATCAACATATGGAAGTTAATATCTATTAATTATCCTAACATGGATAATATTATGATAATACACACACATCTGTAGAGTTACATATTTCTTTTTCACAAACATGATAAGTGCTTCCCATGGAGATGTTCTCGGCAGATTGAACACTTTTAATTCCAACTAACATAACTGTACTGTTAGTTCTATTAATTCATATGGTTCTATTATATTTGATGGAATTGAGATAGTACAAGTATCTAGAAGGAGACCAATCATAAACTGCACTCCCCTAAAATGTGAAAACCCTAAGAAATATTTGGGAAACATTTCAATAAATTTATATGTGATGCTAGAAAAGTGTTATTATTGATATTTTCCATTGATGACAACCTAAATGCTGAAAACTAGTAAGTGACCATTATATCTACTGGAAACAATAATCCCATTGTACCTATATTTACATTCCTTTATCTTCAAAACAGATACATGACATTATCCTTGGTAAAAAAATAATGATTCTTCTATAATAGTCGATGTTAGCCTTGATCATTGTCAACCAATACATACCAAAGAATATATCACATAATTCTATCTCTATAATAGATATATCACATATTATATCAACTATATCAATAGTTATATAACATGATTTAATTACAATGGATCAATATTATCTTTTCCAAATAGGAGTCAAGAGTTAAGCCACCTATGTAAGGCTTACTTGCAAAAACAAAGAATGACACTAAAATGCCAATGAAATGAGGTTGAATCTCTTGAATACCACCTCTGATATCTTATCCTATCATAAAAAAACAAATATAATCATATGAGTAACCCGCTATCTTATATCAATCCACAATAGTTGTCAATATTGTAAACCAATAGAGATAGAAAAGTTGATCTAACAAAAACTATGAAAAATGACCAAGAAAAATCCCATACGATGAGAATCCAGCATCAGATCATCATGAGACATTATTGGATCACCCGCATATCAACGGTACAAGATTTTTTTACCATTAGGAAGAGAATATATTATATTAAGGTAGCATATGTGGAAAAAAGATGGTGTTAGTGTTCAAAACATGTGAGGTCCACAATTTTAGGATATCAATTTTAACCTGTACTTGGTTACTTGTATGGTATGGAAAATAGTGTTCTAACCATGTGTTGGAAACTACCTCAAGGATGGACCTTCTGTGGTTATCTCACCCATTTTCAAAATCGAGTACCAACCATACTAAACCCATTGTCTTAAAAGGCTAAATTAACCCTTTCACAGTGCATGCTTTCTCGTTGGTGGGAGGATGGTTTGGTGAAATTGTGCGCTACCCGTGAACCTTTATTTTTCCCCATCTTCAAAATTATTTGTTTCTTATAGGTGTTTTAGTGTTTTTTCCAAACCATGCACCAACCGTGAACCTATATAAAATCCCCAATAACACTCTAAAATTTCTTCAACTCTCCCAAACATTTCTTATAAACAGGAAATAATTAAATCGCAAAAAAAGGGTTATTTATATGAAACTGGGAGTTCTACATTTGGCATCATAGTCTAATATCATATGTGAATAACCCTTATCAACCACTATGGAATGTTCATCATCAATTCTCACATGGTGTTGTCATGTATTTTTACAATTTATACCATCCTTTAAAGTAACTTATCTATCAATTTACGGTCATGTGGTAACCTCATGGTATGATATTGTCAATGAAAAAAATATAATATCCTACCAAACACCATTCTTTTATCACATTCAAAATAAATTTTTCTATTAAGTTTAACAATTTTTATTCACTTCTATAATCATGACCTCACATGGAATGATCTTTTCATTCTTCATAGGATTGAGGATTTTAGTCTCATATGTGTTTTCGACAAACCCTTATTAATAGCGATGATTATAATTATATATTTTGTCATATCATTTAATGGGATGGTACCTCGTTATCTCAGTATCATTTAAGTTGACTAATTGTACCCGCTCAAAATGAGGAGTCCCACATAAAATAAGAGGATGACATATTCGTCTTAATAATTAATCATGCTATTTAAACTTCTTAATGAGTCCCAAATAGAGCCATTTCTATCCATTATGATCATGTGTCAACCCACACATTTGAGGAATGTCACCCTTCTCCCCCTTCATGCACTAAGCCATGCTTATACATGAAAGAGAATCTTACCTGATGTGTGATCTAGTACTCTTTATACTATTATAAATAATTAATCTTGCTTAGGTACCAAATTTTGTTGGTTATAGGTTATTTTAATTGTGATCCAATGATGGTCCCATTTTTTACCAAGATGAAAAAATGACTCCTTAAAACATTCAGATAAGCATGATATTTACACATCTAAGACAAATGAAACATTAAATTTCATAAGAAAAAAGTCACAATGATGACTTCTCAATTTTAATCTCACCATAGTCTACCTCATGAGTGTCACATGGGTCATGTAGTAGATAAAGTCATCATAATTATCAATACATCTCATTTATATTAGGCCTATCTTGTTGAGTGGATACTTGAATATCATGATGATTTTATAATTTAAAATTCTAATATTTTAACTAAAAATTAAAAAATAATTTTTTAATATAATTACTATATCATGTATTAATTAAAGTATTCTTTACCAGGACTATATCACAATATTTCCTTGTTTAAAAAATATCATCTTTTAAAGTTTTGATTATCCTTAACATGTTCAATAAGTTTCAAAATGTATTCTAAGGATTAATAATTCATTTGGGACCAGTAAATATTATTTATACATGCCTTTTACTATGACCATATTTCCCAACAATGTATCCAAATCTCAATCATTTCCATACCACTTAGCAAAATCTCTTATGTAGTCAAACCACGTATCCAATTTTTTGTATTCCTTTTACCTTCCATATTTTTTTATATAATTGGAAATATAAATCCAAATTAATTTATTAATATTCATATAAAAATAAAATAAAATAATATATATTTTATTAGAATAAATAATATTTTTAATTGATCTTTATTATCTCTAAAATTACAATATAATTCAATGAATGTTTGTATTCAAAATTCTGTAGTTTTTTCCAAACTATTTTTCAACAATAATTTAATGATAAAATGAGAAATAATAATGATTATTTTCAAATTAAAATATAATTCAATGCACCAAAAGATTATTAGGAATTTTTTTCCTACTTAAGGTTTGAAATTTGACACAGGACACTTACTCGCAGAATAACCTTGCACTGGTGGAAAGCTTCTTTATGTTCAATTGTTGGGGAGGAAAAGATCCATGTTTACAATCCTCTTGTGCTATTCTTTTTTTTAACTTCAGATGTGATCTTTCTAAGTTCATGATGTCTTGTTGGTTCCCCCATTCTTCCCTTAAAATGGATCTTTATCAATAGTTTAAAAAATTGAAGGCCTGCGGGCCGTTGGATGCATGGATGATTTGAAATTTGATAAGTCAAGCTATTTCCATATTTTAGAATTTCACCTGCTAGAATTTGGATTTGGAAATTCAATTATGTGAATTCATCAACATGATTTTACATATATGAATCTGGTATGTGAAAATCAGAAAATTGGACTCATTATATTACATGTAAAAATTCACTTACAAGGTATATTTATCTATATAAATTTTGGATAATTAGTTAGTTTTATTATATGGATATATCACATATATGATCAAATTGAATTCATGAAAATCACCAATGTGATAAATTTCCCTTATGTGGAAACGTTATTGTCTACAAGTTATTGAAAATGAGAGGTAGGGAACTATTTTATTTATTTATTAATATCTAAATTTTCAACATGTTTACCTTAAATTGTTGTAATGTATTAATTGTTCTAAAATTTAATAGTAATTATATAGAATCCATAAGAAAAATGCTTTAGAGTTTCTTATGAAGAATTAAATGAGATTCACACTGAATTAATCATGTATAGATATCCATACTAAATATTTAAATATTGATATATTCCAATTCAAATTAGTTTAAATATGAAGAGTATGTATCTTATATTTTTTGGGGGTTTTCTAATAAAATTGATACTCATAATTATGGGAGTGTTTATAGTATTATTAAATTTCTAACAATATAAAATATATTGTGTTTTACTAAAATATAATGAGGTATCTCTTACGGATACTAATTATCTCAGTTTTATACACACGTGAAACAATTATCTAAGAAATAAGAATGAGTTGTACGAATTTATGAAAAAATATAACATTTGAAAAAAATATTAAATTTGAATATTAAGAGTTAGCATCACATGAATTATAGGAGTATTCTAAGGAATTAATTATCAAATTTTTGGGATGTATTTACAACTTCATTATTCTTCCAATGATAGTTTTGTATATAGAATGGTTTTCATTTTTTAAGTATATCATTTATAATTATAAGATACTACCACATGAAGATATTTTATTTTGGAATTTATGATGATGAATTGTTTGTTTAACTATTGAAAATATTTAATTATATTTAGGTGTAAAAATACCAAGGAAATTAGTGATGTAATATAAATGTAACTTTACTTTATGCCTTATGTGCTTCATAGTTTTGAACTGAGACCTCAAGATTAACCATTCCACTACTAGCTAAAGTAATGGGTTGGTTTTCTAGACATCATTATTTCAATATCTTGAAGCGCCCAATCACCACATGATCCAAGCTCTAGTATATTCATTGAAAATCTATAACATGATTAAGTTGTTTTATTATTTCATTATTATTCAATTTTATGTGATGTAAATTAAAATTATGTTATCCTTTAATGGAGCTTTACTACCTTCAAAATTTTCAGTTTTGGATTTAGTGTGTTCCAATATAAGGATTTGTTTTTTATATAGCCTTATAAGAACATGTTTATATTTTCCAATAAAACATCATAGGGAAGGAACAATCTATTTAATGTCTACATTTATTCTATCCCCTTAGAAAATTGGGTTCCTCTTGACATATAACATAGAATATATTATGAATTAAAAAGTTAAATACATGGATTTGTTTACACCTTAAACATATTGTCTAAGGTTTTCACCCATAAAAGACCAGATCCTTCAAAACCAAGAAAATTTGTGGTTAGGAATGAACCACTAAAAATATAGGTATGGTATTCTCCAATAAATGGAAGGGTTTTAATTTAAATTCAAAAAAGGAAAGGAAATCATTTATTCTATGAGGATTGAAAAAGGCCAATGTAAAGAGTTGTCAATCTACTTTTACAGTGGAATACCATAGTGGGTTTCATACACCTAGATGGTGTGAGAATAGTAAATTTAAGATGATTTTGATCTGAACTACAATATGGATATTTTTTCTTCATTAACATTCATTCATTTTATTTCCATTATCTATTCTTCTATCAGAATTGATGAATTGTTTAGTATTTGGACTGATCAATTTCCACTAAAATTTCTAACACTTTGATTCTTTTTCAAGAGGATTAGTCTCCCATATTATCTATTTCCAACACCCCATTGGGGCCAAAATATTTTATCTGAACCAGATCCATTAAAGATATGTTAGACTGTCACTTTTTTAGAGCTCCCAATTGATATATGAGGAATCTATCTTCGATATCTATTTTGTCTCATTTTATTTTTTATAATAATTATGCCAACAAGTTTTTCTTATTCATTAAGAATAATAATGGTATAATCTAATTTAGTGATAATTGAAATGATTAATAGAAATTCATAGATTTTAATATTACTTCCACATTTCAACTGTAGTAAATATACATAGTAGAAGATACCAATGAATGTTTATATATATATTTTTGATATTATATTTTGTGATTTTGTTATTAAATATTATTTTTTAAAATGGAACAATTTATTATAAGGTGAAAAAATGATTACATGATTCTAAAAGACGGAATATTATTAAAATCTTTCTCAAAAAGAGGAATCAAATCTCTAGGAAATTCATCCTTCCATGTAATGACATGGTTGACTCCTTTATTGGAAATACTGTACGAAACAATATTTACTTCACGAATATCATGTGTAATAATATTATTGGTGTCCGAATGCAAATCAAGACAATTCAACCAACGATAACTGAGCGGCCATGAAAGATGCACCACACCCATACAAATAGTTGCAGTACTATGGTATGATTAATTTAATATGTTAATATATTGTTAAATGTGATTTTATCTATAAGATAATGAATATTATTTATCTTCCTTTTTGGAAATATATTAGAAATATATTATAGTTGCAGTACTACACTTGATATTTGCAAACTCCTTAAATGAAGTACCATTGAAGAAGATAATTCTTTGAAATCTAAATTAATTAATTTTAGAAAGTCAAAACACATGAAAATGGAGTTTCCTTGCAAGAAAAAAGAGAGATTAATTCTTTTTTACAATGAAGAGAGCACTCAAGGTAATTCACATTAGATTTTAGATTGTTCAAATATATTTTTTATGGTTGCATGATGAAATTTCGTTGTGAACATAATTTTATGATTCTCACAAATCAATGGAATTTTAAAAAAACATGAAACTTCTCAGAGTAATTCTTAAAGATCATGTAATAATATATAAAGTTAAACAGAAACTGGTATTGTTGTATTTAGGTAAAAATATTATATTATAACATATATACCTCATAATAATAATTTATCATTCTATATTGTTTCATACTATAAAAAAATAAATAAATTAGTTACAAGCATGAATAAATATAGAGATTTTAGTAATGATTCTCATGATTCTATTGATTTTTGATATAATTTCCCAAATATTGAAGATTGGAGGGAAATGAGTTATTTTTATAAAGATAAAGTAATTTAAATGACATGGATTTTTTTTTCAAATAATGAAATATATAAATGGGTTCATGAAATCGAATATATCTTTTAAACTAAGGAATTTTTATGTAGATAATTTAAAAAATAAAGAATATAATGAGATTTTGAATGAAAATAATAGAAACATAACTTCTTAAACACAGGAAAAGCTTTCTAAATAATTTTAATTTTTTTTAAATTTAAATGAAAGCAATAAAATAATTATATGATTTTAGAAATGGAATGGTTTCCATAAAAAGGAAAATTTATAATTAGTATTCTTTAAAATTCAGTATAAAAAAATATTTTTTATTTAAGGAAATGTTAAGATAGAATAGGTTGGGATTTTTTTATTCATATTATGTTAGAAATAATTTCGTAATATGATAATATAGAATAATTTTTTCAGTTAATAAATTTAAATGTAGATATTATTGTCATTATACTTGTGTTTTTTTGTTTAAATTTCTCTGAATATTTTGGACAAAAATAACTTTTATGAATAAATATGATTTCAAGTGAAAAAGTCTAATAAAATATGCTACATCATAACCTAAAGTTATGTATTATTATTCATGGGAATTATTTATACCCAATTAATGTTAATTTTCCTATTATTATATTCAACAGAAATGTTATTATAGATGTATTCATTCCTTGTATGGATGATTATTTAAAGAGTTAGTATTTATTTTGGACAATATAGAATAATATGAATCCTTTTTTGACGATACCAATCACTTTAATGATTAAATATTGTTTATTCAGTAAACAATGGTAAAATTATGTTAATATTTTGTGTTATAGAATTTACATTTCTATATACCTAGTCTATAGATTATTTTTTTATAAATGTTTCTTTACATGTATGATATTATCATTTGAATAAATTAAAAATTATATTACAATATTATGACATGATCTATATCTTCTAGTTATAATAAACTTTGTTTTTGGATGACTGTTCACTAGTGGAATTAAAATTATTCTTATACATCTTTTATACTTTCATTTTTAATATAATATATGAGAAAAATATATCTATTTTATTTTTGAATTATCAAAATATATATAAATATTGTTTTAATTTATGGAAAAAAATAAATAATAATTAAAGTGGGGGAAATTATTATTTATTATTTTTTAATTATTTCCTTATTTAGGAAAAATTTAAATTATCAATTTATAGATTTTTAATTATTTTTCGAAAAAAATATAGTTTAATTGTGTAATATTTTAAGCTATATAATATATTTTCAATATTCAAATATGTATAATTTTTAAATTTTCTATGTGATATATCAAGGAAAAATTTTTTACATAAATTTTTTATCACTATTTTATGTAGGTTAGAATTTAATTTCAATATAAACAAATTTTTTTATTATTGATATGGTAATTGGAATTGATATGAATCTTTTTTAAATTCATTTTATTTTCATTAATATATAGATTGCATTAATTTATGGGAAAATTATTTACGTTATAAAAATTTGTATCGAAAATTAATATTTTTTTAAATCTATTTCGATCATATTGGAATCTCGTTTTTAACATAATGAAATATTAAATATATAATTTTGTGCATTTTGTGACATACTGAGGGGAACTTTAAGTGTTTTATTTTTAAATATAATCTATTCTGTATGATTCACATGGGTCATATTCAATTAATAAAATAACTTTTTAAATAGCTTCATCATGTAAAATTATGGTGTGGAATTTAGGATATGGTCTACTCTTCAGTAACCAAACCTAGTTAGTTACACGACCTCAATCATTCCTCCCTATATTTGAGTGGTTGTAGAATATTACTAAGGGTTAATGATAGTATGGTGGTTAGACTATACTCTCATCATTTGAGTGTATTGTAATGTTATAGTATATAAATAAACCAATGGGAGTAGTAGAAAATGAAATAGATAAAGAATTATCTAAATTAAATCCATAAGATATAATAACATGGGTGGAGAAATATCCATTGTCATGAAAAAATGATGATCATGTCATGATACTTTACAAATTAGAAATACATGGGATACAAAGAATCATGCATATAAAAAATGCTATACAAAAATAAGACAAACTCCCAAAGATATATCCAATAGAATCACAAGTACAATTTTGGTCCTCTGCTCTTGTGGTCCTTCCAAGTACAATCAATCAAGTATCTATAGTCATATGCATATTTTCCCCACTCGCAACCAAGAGGTCAGTTCGAGTACCAATCAACAACCCAAAATGGGTGTGAGATATAATTACAAGGCCATCACCAATGAAATATAGTATATTTAATATATTTTATATAAATTTGTAGTGTATAGATATAAAAATTAAAGAATAAATATAGACTATAAGTATGTCAGCTTGGGTCCCTTGAGGACAACCGCCTGATTGTACCCTCTTTAGCCTATGCATGAATACCTCTATACATGTGTCATAATATATATATATATATATATATATATATAAGTATATGTATATATAATAGGATAATTATAATATATGTATCTATAAAAACATTTATATGGATATATATACTAAGTACTATTTAGGACCCAAGGTATACCCCATATGAAAATATAAAATCATAAGAGTCTCATATTGTAGATAAGGAAAATAGCCCAAACTTTGAAATCAGTATATTCATTCTATCGTATCTTCCATCCCAATGTGAGAAGTGAAATATAATGTCCATGTACCTCCATGTTAATGTGAAATAAATTTCAAACATTCAATAATTTATGTGTGAAGACATGCCCGACATCATGCATCGAGGTTGCATGAAGTGTCATGTCCAATTCTAGCCTTATCCATTTCTCAACTTCCATTATACATGGAAAATAAAATATTATTAATATTATAAATCAATAAGATAATTCTTAAAAATTATTTAAGAGATAGTCACCAACCGTTTAACTATTATTTAACTAATATCATAATTCACTATTTACATAAAGGTGTGTGACATTGTCATATCATTCACATTGTAAAATTAAATTAATACATTACAATTCAATTACCAAGACAACACCACTAAGAAGATGGTATGGTCACATAAGTATTTCCATGGTCAAATTTATTTCCTACACACACCCCAAGGGGTGTCTCTATTCAAAAGTATGATACTTTGGAAACAAAAGGAGTCTAGGTGTGTATATCTAGCATAGAAGAAAACTAAATTAAGGAAATTTATAGTTTTAAGCTAACACACAAAATTTCTATAATTTTTTCATCACACCAATTTTTATATAGGATTGATACAATAGAGATTAATACTATACCACCTACCGTGTAAAGGTATATAACTCATCATTTGGTATCAGATTCGTACCTATTCAATAATGAAAAAAATGAATTACATAAATACCCTAATACTGGGGAATATTTTCTGACAAGGATTAAGATTTTAATACAGAAATAAAATTGATGAAAATAATCATGTTTGTTTAATAGCATACTGGTACACATCCAATGTAACAAATGGTGAGAGATTTATGTGATGTAAGAGGGAAAAGCCTCAAATAATAGCATCGTAGATGATGGATATATCGAGCAGTTGTGGGAGGTGAAACTTGAGAAAGGGAAGGAAAAAAGGTGAAAGAAACCTAAAATTATTCAATTGAAAATTTCCCTTTTCCCCAATTTTTAAATGGGGGCACTATTTGGATATATGGTTGTATAAACTATGCACCTAAAACTATCAGATCGCTTGTTAATTAGAACTAACCATGCATATCCCATGCATCCTCTTCTTGGTTTCTTATAAAACCCTATATAGTTTGAAAAAGCCATATGTCCTCAAGATTAGAGCTTAAAGATTCCATATATATTACTTGTTTCCTATAAAATTTTGGGCTTTAGGCTCTGACCAATCCCAAGATATTCATGAAGCATTCATGACCTCATTAAGCTCCAAAATAAGGATAAAAAATAATGTTCAAACTATAATTAAATTATAAGAACCTCTATAAAAATATATATAATCCACATTTTTAAAAAAAATTACATTTCTTATATTAATATTAAAGAAAAGTTTTGATTTTTTGATATTAATAGAGTATCTTATTTAAATCTCAAAAATTTGGGGTGAGATTGAAAATATTTATTTGCTAAAACTCTTCAGATTTACATGAATCTATAGTATTATAAACTATGAAGTTTTTCTATTTTTAATTTCATTAAAAATTTTATTATAATTTTAAACCTTCACATAAAAATTAGCCCATGTCTACATATCTATTAACCTTTAAATTTTCATAAAATATAATTTTATAATGAGTCTATTATAAATTTTCATAATTATTTATCCAATAATCTCACTTTATAAAACTCAATGTTATAATAATGATATGATTTAGAGAGGATCCTTGAAACATTTTTTGAAATATCAATGTTTATAAAAGTTTTATACAATATTTATATCTATTATTATGTCATTTCATAATGAAATATCTTCCTAGAAAATAAAATGTGTTTCCATTTTTAAATTATACGTCAATTTAGGGGGAGTTAATTTTTTACTCTCAACCCAAGAAAAAATAACAGTATGTTTAATAGAGGGGAATAAGCATTATTATTTCCAATGGAGAATTTTTCCATTTAAGCGTATCTTTTTGATAATTTCAAAAGGGGAAGGTGCTTTCAAATTTTATATAATTTTGTAATTATAAGTAGGTGTATAATTTTTAGTGGTTCCTTAAAACAAAATATGTTTTTATAATTACAGTGTTTTTCTTTTTCTATTTTCCTCAAAAGAATTAGTATTTATAATTATATTAATACATTTATTATCTTAATTGTTTATTTTTATAACACCCAGATATTTTATAATAAATATATTTATAAATAACTTTATTTTGATAGGTGAGATACACACAACACCAAGTATAAATGAACTATAATATATTTTTTTTATATATTAACCATTAAATTGTTTGTATTAATATTAAAAACACATATTATATTTTTTCTTAAGGATTTACATTTATTTAATATATTATTAGTATAAGCTTCAAAAAACACTTCCTTAAAAAATTGTTTTTATTTCCCTTTATGAGAATAAACAATTTTTATGTTTTTCAATTTTTAGAAACATTTTTTGAAAAAATGATCATAATTTATGAAATTATCATTTGAATTTTTTTTTCCAAATTTAATGGTTTTTTTGAAATGGATAACTCTTCGATGAATACTATAAACTATTGTTTTTAAATGAAAAATATATTTTTATTTAAAGAATTTCAAAAAGTTATTGTATATTTAAAAAAAGTGAAACTAAAATAACTTCATTTATATAATTAATAATAAAATTAGGTTTATTGTAATTACTGTTATTTGAATTTTTCTGTAAATACTTTTTATTCATAAGAAAACATTTTTTTTGAAAATCCTTCCTCATAGTATTATGTATTAAAATTTTAAAATTAATTTCTAAAAAATTTTGATATTTAAATTGTTAAAATGTATTATAAATTTGGAATCATTATTTTAGTATTTGAAAAATTTTCCACATTTAAATTTTGTTATAATAAATAGTAAAAATAGTAAATAAATTCACCACCATTAATGTTTAAACGGGCTTAAAAGGGTGTTAAACCATGATATAAGATTAAAGTATACAATTAAAATTTTCTATAGGATACTTAGATAAAATATTTAGAATATATAATATACTCTCATTGAATCTATTGATATTTTTAATCATTTTTCATGATAATGACTTTATTATATTTTAATCATTTAATAATTTCTATGTGTGTCCTCTCCCCGACTTATAAATGGGAACACCTAATTTATCTTTTATATAATACATTAATAATTCCATATGGACCAAACTCTACTAAAATATCTTAAAACCTTCAATATCTATGATTTACAGGATTTGGGCTTCTTAAAAGTTCATTAAAAGGGTCCAGGAAAAATGATCTAAAGGAGGACAACAAAAGGAGAGGTAATCATATTACATGTCCTATTTCAATTTATTTCTTCATATAACTCTCCTAAATATGTGGTAATCATGAAAAAATAAAAAATTAAGAATCTAAAAATATATAAATTTTATTATGATTATGGAACAACCAATATTCACCTCTATCTGTCAAATTGGATGTGAAATTATTACTTGTGTGTACGTGTGGTTTATAACCTACACATAATGATACAATTAGTTTTCCATCACAACATTTAATGGATATTTACTATGAAGGTTTTAAATTATATATATTATATTAATTAAATTGTTATGATTATTTAATTATAATGTAATACCCACCATCTTTCATTCCAATCATTTGGAAAATGATAATGTTGCTTCTGTGTACACGTGGACTATCACCATCAAGAATAGATGTGATTAATTTTCCATTTTTAATTTACATGGATGGAAATAAGGATATATTCAATAAATATATATTTTATTATAATGATTTTTAAAATTTGTATTTTTATTTTCCTTTCCTTTGTTACACCTATCAACATTTTTAAATCAGCTTCATGAGTATGTATGGCCTAAATTTTACATGAACATTGTACTTAATTTTTATATCTCTAAATTTTATGGATGACTATAAATATATTTAAAATGAATATATAAGATATTTATAATATAATTAAAATTTTTTATATGTTTAAACCATGATCAGTATAAATGGATCGGAACTATCGAACAGAAATTCTCATGAAAAATTAAACATATAACACTTGGAAATGACAATTTAAATAAGGAACTATTGATAAATGGGTTTTGAATCATTATAAATTTGTCATATATGATATTATAAGTATGTAAATTAATCGTTTTCATAAATATAATAAATTTAAAATAACTATACATGATGATAAATTTAGGTCAAATTAATTCAAACATGAGGTGATGAGTTTTTTGTTATAATATTGTTGTTTACTAATATTGTTCATGATTTTGTTTTTGGTAATGGAATTTTATTAACTATCTAAAAATATTCTAATTAATTTTATTATCCTACGATTATGTCTAGATAATATATTTTTAAATTTAATTTTCCTCAGTTTATGAACTCATGATATAGTAATAATCTTTTTATGGAAAATCATCTTTATTTCTTTCTTTGATCGAAAATATTTTTTCTTCCATGTACATTATTTATAAAAAAACGTCTTCAATAATGTTTTTATATTATATTATGACTATTTAAATTTATTTTTACTTGTTTTTAATATTTTCTTATTTATAGTTGATGAGATTAGCAGTAGATTAAGAATGTATGTATAGTCATAGTAAAATTTAGAAACATGAGATATTAATATTCAAATTAGTATAAATATGGACAGTTAGTCTCTTATATTTTTCGGGTGTTATCTAACTAAATAAATAATTATAATTATGATAGTGTTTAAAATATTATTAAATGTGTAACAATATCAACTATATAGTTTATTTTACTAAAGATCAAGAGGGAGCTCATATAGTTTTTAATAATCTCTCTTTTATATACACATTAAATATTTATCATGGATATAATGATTAGTTGTATGACAATATTTAAATATTTAATAGTTCAATTTAAAATTTCATTGTAATATAAAGTTTTATCATCGGATGAATTAGGGTATTATTCTAAGCAATTTATTATAACATTTTGTGTATGTATTTACTATTATTGTATATTTTTTTTCAAATTAATTATTTGTAATTGGAATGGTTTTAATTTTTTGAAGTATATTAATTTTTTTTGGAAATAGTTGGTTATATTTTTCTATATAAAAATACCAAGTCATTCAGTAATGAAATATAAATGTGACTTGGGTTTAATCCTTACATATTAAATAGTTTTTCAAATGAGTCATAAAGATTCAATATTCCACTACTTACTGAGGTAAATGGTTTATTTTTTAAACATAACTAGTTTAATATCATGAAGGTCCTTATCACTACCTTATCCAAACTCTGGTATCATCAACAAAAATATTTCACTTGTTTATGTTGTTTAATAATTTCTTTTTGTTAAAACTATCCATGATGTAACATAAAACTAAGTGCGTTAGTAATATTTTTATACTTTCCTAACATGTGGTACATATGAGATTACTTTGTCTTTGTATAAGGCTATGTTTTTCCTAAACCCTAAGGGGAATAGATTCCTATTGGACCATAAAATAAGAGAGGAAAGGACTTCCCCATAAAAATTTTGGGTTTAGTCTATCCCTTTGAAAAATATGGTTCATGTTAACCTATACCATAGAAGGTATTATGAATTATCCTGTTAAATTCATGGTTGTCCTTGCACCTTTAAAATACTATGTTATTTTTTCACGTATAAAATACTAGGATCCATCAAAATATAGAAAAGGAAATATTTTATAAATAACCCTGTAAATGTGTAGGCATGGTTTTATCTTATAAATAGCATGGTTTTTTTCTAGAACTGTAATTAGAAATGGAAATCCTTTTTCCATCATTAATCTAGTGAATTATTCACCATGATTTAGATTATAATTTTTATTATATTTCTTCTTAGAATCCTTATATATATTTTCTGATTGATAGAAAAATTAAAACCCTAAAGGATATATTGAGATATTGTTCTATTGGTTCCCAAGGTAGGCAGTATTGACACATTTCTCTAGTAAAATTATCTTGAAACAATACATTTCACTAAAGAATTTTTATGGACCCATATAAATATTCCTATGGAAAATTGTGTGAAAATCCAATGTTTTGAGATGAGTTTAGAGAAATAAATATATTATGCCCTGAAGAAGGTTAATAAAATAATATATAGTGTCAGAACATTTTTACAACACATCATATAGTTTAGAGTTGATAGAAAATTTATACTGATAGTCATCAATGAAATATATAATTTAAATTTGGTGAGAATATATTCCTAAAAATTACTCCATGAAAAATTATAATTGTATTTTTAAACAATGGAATGTTAAGTCCTAGGTTTATTAGACCTCTCGATATTATTTATCAAGTTGGGATGGTTGTTTATGAAAATCCCACATTATATAGGTATTGTATATGTTGTTAATTAATTATCATTGGTTTTTAATGGATATCACTTAGAAAAAAAATAACAAATTGTGGATAATATGATTAATTAGTTACAATGTTAATGGATATTGGAAAATTTCCTAATATATTCATATTCCAACAAAGATGTGAATGGGTTGAAGACATTGAGTTATTGTTGATTCCTAGAGAATTGTTATGGATTGATTTGATGATGTTGGATGTAATGGTAGAATAATTCTCCTAGTTAGATATGAAAATGATATTCTATTTATTATTTCATAAAATTCAAAAGTTTTTAGTGAATTTTTGATGCATACCTTATGAAGGAAAGGGGGATAAATGGCGATTCCAATCATATTTAGGTTTGATTGGAAACAAATATATTATTTGATAGAATTGAATTTACGAGACATTCCTTAGTAAGTATAACATAATATAGGATACCAATGAATGTTTTTAAATAATAATAGATAATATTTTTGACAAGATCCATATGAGTAATAATTAGTATGGTTTGTATTTTCCAAGATGGTTTTTAAAGTGGTGTTGTTTCCCAGTGTTATCCAAATTTTTGGGCCTAAAAATTAAAAGTATGTTTTTTGGAAAATGAATGAATTCCATGAAGAATATTTTTAGTAATTTGATGTATTTTTTAGACCACTGAAATGGTATTTGGAATAATCATGGAAAATCTACAAAGGAGGGATTCTTCATTACAGCACTATTCTGACCCTGGAGCGCTCTATGCGGACCGCTTAGGGGAAATTTTTCATAAGATAATGAAATTAATGGGATGATTTTAGTTCATGGAAGCATATCAATTTTTTCTGAGAGGAGGTGATTCATTTGTGGAAGGAATTGGTATCTATGAGGAAATAAAGGCACTACACAGACCGAATAGGGAAAAATAGTTTGCGAGATGATCACAGTTCATATGATGCTTGATGTTCACGATGAAGGTCATCCCATATTGATGTTTTGTTAAAATTGGATTACTGGTATATGTGGAATCATTTTTCTCTTTAAAGGACACTAATGTCATAATTAAATGATATTTATTTTCATTATAAAATATCTCTACTCCACAGAAAGAATTCAGTGTAGTCTGAAGAGTTCATGAGGGAGAATTTTGTGATGGAGAGGAAGTTTTCATTTATAATTATACAAATTATAGTAGTTAATGTAGAAAATATTATGAAGAGGAGGTGGTTTTATATTATGTAAATTAATGGAAATGTGATTTTTAGGGATCTATAGTTTTTAATAGAAAATGCACCACGCAACATAGGCGATCCGTGAAAGAAAGAAAAATTTGCAGAGTAAGGGAAGTCCATGGAATAAGTGGCAGTCCGCGTAAGAAGCAGAAGCCTATGGAATAAGTATTAGGAAATTGAATAATAAATGGTTCGTGAAAGAGTATATGGATTATGGAAGAAGTGGTGGTCCTTGAAAGAATGTCTATCTGTGAAATGAATCACTGTCTGTGGAAGGAACTATTGTTAGTGAAGCACATGCATCACGTGGTGTAGGTGTGTTTGAAGATAATAGAGGATAGTTCATGAAAGAGAAATACTACATACAAGTGATATGTTGTTAAACCCCCATCATTCTTTGTGAAGAATAAATATATATCAAGAAAATATTACATAATTGGACATTATTGCGTGTCTAATAATATTAGAGTGATCCCACTAAAAAGATTGATTATTATTCAAGGTAGATTAATTTTGATGATTCTAAGTTGAAAGGATATTCATTGATTTCATAATCATAATAGAAATTTGTTATTCTAGTAATAAAAATAATAGATCCTAGTGATGTTGGTTTCTCATAGAAGAAGGAAAAGATAAGAAACTAATATGGTATGGTGACAAAATTGATATTAGCTAATTAAAATTTGGGCTAAAAAATATTCAGTGTTCATCAATACACCACACATTCATATTATTGTGACTGACATAAGAAGGATTTCATGGGTCTTTCAATATTTTTGTTGGGAAGTTGTAAAATGAGTTGCATGCATACTGTTGTGAAAGAGACAAAGAGAAGAATAAAGTTATAAAAGAACAATGAAAAACTGTGACATCGTACATGACTCGATAAGAGGAATTTATTGGTGTTACAAGACCTTATCAACAAGGACAATACTATCTTTGGGGGTTATAAAAAGACCCACACAAGAGATATAAAACATGCACTATTTAATTATATTCAATGTGCCACATGCGTATGAGGGTATATCCAACTAGTTTTAACCACAAAAAGGATATTTTTTCAAGTGGATGTGTGATCCTAATTACTTCAAGACCATTCAATGGATTATCTACTCATATTAATTAGTAAACCTTTTAAAAACATTATATCCTATATTTAATAATGTCATATTCCTTCATGTGATAGGTAATAGAGACTAATATAATTACGATACTAACATGTATAAGAGCTATAGGGATAGAATATTGAAATATGATAAAAAGTCCCCAACACTGATTCAACACACCTATCAGTGTTAGTTGTATCCCAAATTGGTCTTTACAGTTTATCGCTTGATGATTCCACTAAATATCTCTCAGTTTTACAATGTGTTCCTTGTATCTCTCCCAAGGAAGTACATACTTGATCCTTTACATATACATAACTCATAGGTTGTACCCATAAATAATGATCTTACCTCTGATGAAAAAATATTAGAAATATTTGGTCGTGGGGATAATATTGATATGGAAAAAGAAAATTCATCATATTAATGTTCTGTATAAAATTCCAAAATTCAATGATACTATATTAGAAGTATAGGATGTAGTGGAATAGATATATACTCATTTTTTATAATATTTATGTAATTTCTATGGTTATATCCATTTTAATGGTGGTAGAATGGTTCACCCTCAGACATTATGATATATATATATATATATATTTAAAAACACACATCAATAACTTATGATACATTAATCCATAATTCTAAATGAAAAGTAATGTTGTCTAAAATTATAATAAATCCATTAAATTAAATTTATAGATATGAATAACAAAATTTTAATAATATGAATATGGATTTTAGATAATGTAAATATTTTTTAACTAAGGCCTTTATTTTCTTCAAAAAATATTTTCTCTTCAAATATGATTTTTATAGATTTTCATGGGAAAAATTATATTTAATTTCATACAATATTAGAATATTTATTTGAAAAAATAAAAAACAATTTTTAAATTATCCTATCCAAATTATCTTCGAGTTATGTTTTTATAACATTCTAAAATGATTAATTTTTTTTTGAATAGTGAAAATACAGATTGTTATTGATAACTATATTTTCACTATGAGAATTTAAAGAGTTTAAATTTCTTGAAAAATTTGTTCAAAAGTAAAATTATTTCATTTATATTTTGAATAATCAAATTATTTTAATTGTAATAAATTTTAATTGGATTTTGGATCCTAAAAATTATTTGTCATCATGTTTATCAATTTGATTTGAAATTTTATTTTTAGCAATATTAGTAATTTATTTTAATAAAAAAACTCCATATTTAGAATGATAATTTCCATGTTTTATAATATGCCTAGATTTTTTTGTTGGTAATAAATAGTTAAAAAACTCAAAATATTCATCACGGTTAACGATAAAATAGGTTTACCATGAGTCGAAACAGTAAATAAGGGTATATATTGTAATTAAACAAGTCTACATATTATTTTATAACCATATTTTGACCTCATATTATCCCAAAATTTAATATATTAATGTTTTAATTTATTTTTCTAGATAATTACTTTATTATATTTTAAATCTTTTAATAAATTCTATGTGTGTCCACTACCCCACATATAAAATGACACCCCTCCTTTATCTTATTAATACCGAATTTAGTCTTCCATTTCAATCAAAATATGTCCATATCTATTGTAAAATTATTATTCCATGATTTAAATATTTTTTATTCTTAAAATACCATTCTAGTGGTCATTAATAAAGGATATAAAAGAGGCCAACCAAAGGAGATGTAATATTCTTACTCGAGCACTTTCATTTTGTTTATTCGTATACCCCATATAAATAAGTATTATTCATGAAAAAATAATAAATTACTTGTCCAAAATGTATTAAAATGTTATTATTATTTTTAATAAACCATTGTCAACCTCTATTCCATAAAATGGGAAGTGAAAGAACCGCTTGTGCATTTGTGTAGAGTTCCACGTCCACGTCACAATACAATTTAATTTTCATCACCACCATTATTGTATAGTTATTATAAATTTTTTTAAGTATATATATCATACTATTGAAATAATATAATTCTATAAATACATTTTTATACCTCCCTAATTAACATCCAATATGTTCTAAAATGATAATGGTGCTCGTGCTTATATGTGGACAACAACCTCGATTGTACAATATAATTCATTTTCAATTTATGCTATAAATTTGTGGAAATAATGAAATATTTATGGAATATATATAATATAATAATGAATCTATAAAGGATTAGTTTTGTTTACCTTTATTTTAGTCCATCCATAGAATGGTGAAAATAGTATTCATGTGTTAGTATGTCTTACCATATCAAAAATGGTGTAATTCATTTTTCGTTCTCTACCTTATACAGTTGACTATAAATATATATATACAATGAATTTATATTATATTAAAATAATTTGTAAAATTATGGAAATTATGGAACCTTGATAGATGTACAAGGGCCAAAATAACCAAAATGAAATTTTCATAAAAAAGAAAAAATTAAAAACAATAAACAATAATTTTAATAAAGAATTATTAACAAACACATGTTAATATATTATAATTCGACCATATATGATATCATAAGAATGATAATATTTCTTGGATAAAATTATAATAAATTTAATTTTGTTATACTATTTGTAAAATTTCCTTCAATGAATTTCTAACTTCAAATAAGTGTTTTATGTTATCATCTAATTTTATTTAGGATTGTCTATAATTTAGTTTATAGTGATGAAATTTAAGGATATAAAAATCAATAATCTCATTAAATTTATCCTTATTAAGATATTTCTATATAATATATGTATTCCACTCATTTTCTTGTCTTTAATAACTAAATATTCTACATGAATATTTATAAGAAAATTTTACTTTATTTCTCTCTTCGATTGAATATATTTTTTATTCTGTGACCATATAATATAAAAATGTTTTCATGAATGATTTTAAAATTATCCAATTATTGTTTAATAATAATTTCACCCATTTTTGAGCATTTTCAAAATAGTTTTAAGGGGAGTCATTTTTTTCATTTTTCGAATGAGGTAGTTTTTTGTTTTTTCTGAACACTTGAAAGGAATCATTGTTTTAGTGTAGAAAATATGAAAAGAATTTTATGATGTAATAACATATCAATGAGTGGAAAATTTTATTAAATTCTTATGAGGTTCATTTATGTTAAAAAAATTACATAATATTTGGGGTATTTTTGTATTTAAGAATATTTATTTCAATTTGGGAAGGGTATTTTTGCCAATAATTTTTTAACTAATCATTTAAAGATGTTTCTCATCATTAAGAAAATCCGTTGATAATTCTAACGCTTAATTGGGATTATTGTCCAATGATACCCTTCAATATCATTATTTTGATGAATTATGTACATGATTTTTTAAGGATGATTTTAAGAAACCCATTTCCTTCCCATCTGTTAATCAAATTATGATGAAACATCTGTTAAACACCTTTCCTTTCTATTTGTTATATTTGGATTTTTTTATGATATTGTGACATACATATGGATGATTTTAATAATATGATGGTATGGAATATAATTATTCATCCTTAAAATGAATTGAGTAAATATAGATAGATTATGATATAACAAGGATCATAATGTTGAGTAAACCCAATTCAGTAAAAGAATTTTTCCACTATGATAGTATTGTAAGTAAACCATGAAAATTGACATGATATAAAGGGGACTAAACCCAATCCACTATGATATTAATGGCAGTGATACTTAACTAAAGAAAATCATTTTCTAGTAATATTTTTTCTATCAAATTAATCATTCTTCTAATGATAGGATGTCATGGCTCGGGTTCTTCATTCCTCTATAATTCATGTCTTATAAACTATTAGGCCTTATTTAAAGACTCATCATTATGATATATGATATTCATTGAATGGTTTTCAAGTGTTACACTCATGTTATCATACCCTTATTCTTATGTTATATTTAGGTAATAGTTATATCTCTCATGTTTACCCATATTGTGCATCAAATATTAGACTTTATTATGGTTCCTTTCATTAGGCTCTGAAGAATGGTGTTATATATGACATATCAATGAAGGGTTCTAGTTATAAAAAAATTATTGGGAAATGATGTAGATCTCTTATGAACAAGTAGTTTATTTTTCCATGTTTCCATATATACAAAATCTTTGTGGTTCTTTCATGGATCATAATGTTATATAATTAATATTCATCTAATAAGATGTAATATTTATATATGAAATGTATGGGTTTATTATAATTATTGTATTCATAGAATTAAATATCTCTTAATATTTTAGTACTCAAAATATCTGAATATTTCATTTTATTTATTCTTCATATTAATTCCAAACTGTTTAATACTGTGTTCCAAGGATAAGTAAGTCATTTGGGATATTTAAATATAATTTATACATATTTTTTTGTTCTCATGTATCCAAATCTCCTACATAGCCAAATTTACCTCATAGCCAAACCACATTGCCACATTTTATGTTTAATATAGCTTCTATATTTCAAATATTTCATGGAATAATGTATTTTAAATTGATTTATTCATATTTTATTGAATATAAACGAAAACTATAATCATTAAATTAGAAAAAATAAAATTAAGAAGCATTTTATAAGGTATAAAATTATGTTTGAATTCACCAAGTAATTTCAATCTGAATTCTATTAATTTTCTGAAAATTGTTCCTTTTATATTTTAGTTATAATATGTACTATATATGTCTGAATAATGTGATACATAATTATTTGTAATGATAATTTTTTTAATATAGATAAACTGGACCCAAAGTGGATTGTTCCATTTATTTGGACGAATTTAGTTTTGAAATTTGATAAGTCATGCTACATATAGATTTTATAATTTCCCATATATGAATTCTTTTACATGAATTATCTTACATGAATGTGCCTATATTAATTCACTTATGTGATTATAGTTATGTAAATCCACTAACATGAATTCATCAATGTGAAAATAAGATATGTGGAATATATTTTCATTTGTTTTAAAAATCACATACATGGTATATTCAACTATAAAAATTTCAGTTAAATAGTTATTTTAGTTATGTCAATATTTTTCTGACATTACAAAATCACATATGTGAAATCCATTCACTCACTAAATTTCACCAATGTGGTTATCATAATTTCTACATGTTTTTCAAAATCATGAATTATGATTTTTTTATATTATTTCATATTTTAATTTTATACATGTTTATTTTTAATATTTTTATTTATTATTTATTATAAAATTATTAATTAGTTATTTAAAATTCATTAGAATATGTTCTGGATTATTTTATAAGGAAAGTAAAATTTTTATTTTGATTGGAAAAACTATGCATTTTAATTTTAACTAAAATTTTGGGACATGAGATATTAAAATTCAAACAAGATGATATATAAATAGTTAACATCATATATTTTTTGGATCTTTTTAATAACATTAATAGTAATTATTATGATTTTATTTACTCGTGTATTAAATTTCTCGAAACTTCCACTATATAATTTGTTTTACACGATATTGAGAGATATCTCACATGGATATCAATTATCTATCATTTTTATACATGTGGAACATTTATCATAGAAATAAGAATGATTTGTTTGTACTTGTAAAAAATGAAATATTCAAATTATAATTTTTTTAAAATATGAAGTGTTAGTGTTGAATGAATTATGGGAGTATTCTGTATATTCTATTATAACCTTTTTTGAAAGTCTTTATTATTGAACTTTTTTATATTATAATTATTTTTATACATTTAATGTTTTTCATTTTTAAAATATAGTGAATTTAATTATATCTTACATCCATGTGAATATTTTATTATTAGAATTTATAAACGTTAATGATGTCTTTAAAATAAAATAAAATAATTGTTTCTATTTCGATGTTAAAAATACTGCGACACATAATGAAGAAATATAGATGTGACTATAATTTAAATATAATATGTTTCATGGTTCCCACCATAGTTCTACAGCATCATCTCTCAAATTCTTCTTGATGTAAACTATTGGGTTCCCATGCATCATTGTTTTAACATCTTAAAGGGCCTGGTCATAAAATAATTCAAATTCCAACATATCCACTGACAATCTTTCTCTTTGTTAAATTGTATTATTATTTCTTTGTGTTATAATTTCCTTTGATGTATCATCACTCCTATTCCATTTTTCACAGGATTATTAACCCATAAAAATAGTACATATGGTTTTATTCAATCCCCTAGGAATAGTGGGTTTAGTGTATCCACATCTAAGATGATATTTTTGTTACCTCATAAATCATGACATGAAAGGGCCAATAATGTATGATTTTGTGTTTAATTATTCCCCTTGAGAATGTGACTCCTTACCCAGAGCATAAAATAAGTGAATAATTACCCCATGAATGTATAGGTTGGGTCTACACTTCTAAAAGGATGGATTTGGTTTTCGACATCAAAATAATAGGTTATGTGTAAACCCAATAATGGATTGAGGTTAGGATTGAGCATGTAAAAGTCAATGTTGGGTGTTCTACTACAAAAGGATTTGTTTTTTTCATAACCCAAAAAATAAAAGGTAGTTGGATTAATCCAATAATTTTAAAAAAAATGTTAATATAAAGAGTTTTTTTCTCCTTCAAAAGTGATATACTGTATTTTCTTTCACACACTGGGAATTTGTGTGAAGAGTTGACATAGTATCATTTAGATCCAAAATACTCTACAAATATATTCATCATATTTTATTTTACTAAATTTTCATTTTTCTCTCTATTACTATATAAGTGTGGTTTAATTGTTTAATATTTATACTAATATATTTTCCTCATAATTTTTAAACTGTATTTATTTTTTAAAAAAATAATTCACCCCACTCTTATCTATTTCTATATCCACTGCTAGAACTAAAAGAACCCACCAAAAATCATGAGATAAAACAATAATGATTATGTATCCATTTAAATCATCCATGCTATATTACTTCCTTATTTGAAATTCATTTACCATGAATTTTTATCCATTTCATCCAAGTAATTCCTCAACAATAATTCTCCAAAAATTTCACACATCAATGAATTTTAAAACATATTGAAACATTACTAATAATAAATATAATTATCCTTATTAATAAAACATAAAAACATTAAGAATTGGATCTATACAACACATTATTCGACATCATTCAATATCCTCAAATGTTGAGACCAATAGAAATGATTACATGGATATTCCCAGTCCAACATGATCATTGGACCAAGGGAAATTTTTAGTCCACATTATTTGAAGGTAAATATATGACATGGGAATATTATATCAGGTTAAATCATCCTAATATATTTTATTATAAGTATATTCAGTTATATTTATCATTATTTGATATATTGATTAAAAATGTAGGAGTTAGGACATGAACTATTGTTATGGCCATATAACTGGAATTAGGGAAATAGAAAATTATTGTCGTAAAGTCCATAGGATGATGTTACTACGTACTTATTGAAATTTAATATGACCCCACGTAGATCTTTTATCAAGTTACAATTCTTACATGTTTCAATAGAATCGTACCTCTATGGCTATTAATTTGGGAATACAACACTAGATCCAAATTTATAACTCATATTGATATTAATAGATATCACGAGTATATAACTTGTGACCATGTATCATTATGATCTACCTAATGCACTCGGGCAACACTCTTTATTTTCTTTAAATCTACATGAAGATCTAACTATGTTGTTATAAACTGAATATAATGATATAGTGTATGGTTTATATAATATAATATCATTCTGGGATGGGATTATCAAAACCCTAGTTGATGAGCTTTTAATTTATGAGTTTTAAAAAATTTATTTATATAAATAGTAGTTAAAATGTGTTATAAAATTCAACCTCTTAAATAAGGGTTATCTTATAAGAAACACACAATTATCATATGACTATTGATGTTGACGATTACACATGAGGATACTATAATCCAAATCAATTTTCCACTAATATATTCCTTTATTATTATTAACCTTGAATATGCTTTGACTTTTGATGGATATTTTGTGGGTGTGATTTTGATTGGAATTGGAAGCTGATTACATGGGACATAATTAAATGAAATGAAATAATATTTTGGTCACCTGAAAATTTTATAAAATCTCCCCAATGAACATCTAAATTGAGATGAAAGTTCCACTCATGGTGTAATTGTAGATTAAATATATTAGCATGATGAAAATATTTATTTAGATTAATAATGCAATGAAGAAGGTATTATATTAATAGAGACTGATCAACCTTCTATGGAACTTATTTCAAATAAAAGAGAATAGTTTTCCATTATGATATCAAATCATACATATTGACCTCTTTTTTATTAACAATCAATATATAGTGAAATGGATCGAAAATACCTTGAAGATGTGCATATTGAAACACAACTACTGATCCCCATAATCAATAATTTCATTGTATAAAACAAAAATCATTATCTTCTAGAGTTTTCTACTCCTAGTAAAAGGGCCTTAGCTGTGATACCAACTTCATCCATATTAGTGGTTTTAAGGATATTTCAAATATGTTCATTTATTCCATCATATGTTTAAATCCTAGATGATGAAGTAAACTATAGATATGAAATTATCCTTTCATATTGAATAACTCTATATAGGTTAGGAACAAATAATATTTCATTGATCACTCAATATATCATGAGTGAAATGGGTGGCAATAAATGTGGTATATATTAACTCTATTAAATATTTTGACAAAATTAATTGGATTTCCAATAATATTTTACCATCATCCATATAATTTTGACTATATAGGATCAATTATAAGACCAATAAATTAATATTGATGTGGTTAAAATTATATATCATCATACAAAATACATGGATTTATTTTCTCAAAATAATAATCACTAATAGTTTAAATAACCACAACTATGAAACAAATAAGATAATCATATAATAGTGATAAAGAAGAAAAGGTGTCACATTGAATCCATTTGAGTGAAGCTATTAAATAATATAATAGTGGTTACAATGATATAAAAGTGTTGTTCAGAATTATTATTTTGTATTGTGAAGTTACACACATTAGCAAAATCATAGTCAATTAGATAGACTAATATAAGAGGACCGATTATTGATTTCAACCAAGAAATCATTAGCATGTATTATTTATCTACCAAACTATTTTCATATGGTTTTTAATTCCATTGAATTTCATAATCAACACATTATAGTCTAACATAATAATGTTTCATCTTCTAGATTTACTCTCATCTTTTAGTCAACCCATTACTTGATTACTTGGACTAAGGAACATTTTTTGCCCATTTTAGTATCCAATATAATTTATCACCTTCAATATTAAATAAATTACTAATTATATAGGTAATAAAATAAAATATATTTATTCCAATGGAATATTATAAATTTAATTGGCATTAATAAACATGATTTAAATATTTTAATTTAATGTTAAAAATAATTTTGTTGATCCATTATGTTCTAAGGTGTGTTATCTCAGATTGATATAGGTAATCTGAATATATGTGCATGTGTCATAACTAAAAATATTTATTAACCTATAAAATAAAATATAGAATAAATTTGGATTTTTTACACTTCCACTTGTGATATTTGATTGGTATAAGTGGTCAGTATATACATCACATATACTTTCATCATAGATTAAGCTTAAATTAAAAGATATAATATTGATGTGATTGTGATTTTTCCTCTGTAAATACACTATTCTATGTGTAAGGTCATGTTTTATATATTAGAAAAAGTAAAATTGAAATATAATTGGGGGTTAATGGATATTGAAAATTAAAAAATAAATATGTGATAAAAATATTAAATTAATGAATAAAAAAATAATCAATTTAAACATAATGGAATGATATTCATGTTATAATAAAATGGTATGAAAATAGTGGGAAAATGGAACAAAAAATAAAGAGATTATTTTTACGAGATTAAGTGATTAGTTTATTCAATTCTTAATTTATTTAGTGAGTGAAAATTATTAATAAATAAAAGTTATGGAAAGTAAATAAGACACTATATTTATTACGAATTTTAGATAGTATCTCAATAATGATCCCATAAATCTCCCACCTCAATGGATTAAGTATTTTTGAATATATATATATATATCATGAACATATTTGTATCCAAAAAACCAAAAAAACAAAAAAACAAACCAATCTATTTGTTTTAATATTTATCAAGAAACTCAGAAAGAGGTTCCTTGGTTTTAGTTATTTTCTATGAACATTAAGAGAAATATCCCTTGGTATAAAAGTTCTTCTAAGAAACTGAAGATAGAAATGTAAATAATGGATTATATATTAGGATAAAATTAGATTAAGGAACTATTTAAACTATATACGAATATATATATGTTATATTTTAGATAACGAGAGAGGGAAATATGGAAATCGATTATCTATGAGAAGTAATAATAATTTGATATCAAGAAGATGAAAAATGTAGTTGATGAATATTTTCATTTTCATTGGATTGATGATGTTAATAATTATTTAGTAACATATCATTAAAAACTTATATTTGGTTTTATTTATAGATTATGTGGGTTCAGTGGTTCAGCAAGAGGAGTTAGTGGATCAATGGAGCTATTGAAGACCTTCGTTAATGTGTATTTGGACTTACTGAATCAGAATGACTGGATGGCCACCAGAGGCCACTGGGTACTGAGTATGAATACATTATGTATCCTAAAATACTACATAAAACAATAGATATCTACTGAAAAACATATATTATAAGTGTCTCACTCCACTATAGTAAGTTGTTTAGTAACATTCCACTGTGTTTCCAGTGACATTCCACTAGGTGGTCGATGGGATTCAAGATGAATAGTTTCTTTTATCAATGTCAAAGAATTCTTGGTGACACCCCACATGGTAGCAAGTGGTTATATAGTTTCTGGGATCCTACCTTGGTTATCTTCGTCCAATTTTATATCATCTACTGGTCTATTAACTTCATAAAACATCCTCTAAGAAATATATTGTAATACAATCAATTCAAAATTGCATAACACAAAAATGTGTTTTTGATCATTAAAACACATTGAAATAGTGATTTAAAACAAATATCCCTATTTTATAATGAAAAAAAACATTTAATAATCAAAATATAATTTCAATAATAATTTTAAAATTACATAATGAAAAAATTATATTATAAAAGAAATTATAATGAAATACAAATGAGATGATAATATCATTTTCAATACTCTATATATTTAATTAATATAACCAAAAACTCCCCCCATAAATATTATAAAAACAAAAAATTAAATAGTTTCCAATATAATGAAACATATATTAGGTATCTCATCATTATAGTTATTAGGAGAGTGATAATTATAAAATATGAAGTTTTAGGAATAAATAGAAAGATTTCATATTTCCTAAAATATATACACAAACAATTTTAATATGTTTAAAACATTTCAAATAATTATTTTAAATGTAGATATATATTATATACAAGGAAATTATTAATGTTTAAAATTGTTTTTATAAAATCAATATTGAAATTAAACATTCAATTTTCTCTAAAAGAATATCATTATTGAAATATTTCATCTCCTCTATGGGAATATCAGTATAAAGAAAATGAATTCCACCATAAATTAATGCATTTAAAAAGATAGATATAAAATAATAAAATTAAAAAGATAACTAAAAAAAATTCATCATCAATATAGTGTTTCAAACCAATAATTATGGTTTATAACTATTGTGGTCATTATAAAAAAAATTCATATTAGTGTCACACCATGTGTACAGAAAAGGAAGATTATGCATGATTATAATTAATATTGGATTAAAAATAAAAAATAAAAATTTTTAGGTTAAAATTTATTATTTCATATACACAAGAACAACATCAATTTTGTTTGTATCAAAATAGGAATTTATTTTCTTGGAATATTATGCTCACATTATATTACAAAAACTATTGCTTTAGAATGTTAAAAAATATAATTAGTTTCAAAAAGAAAATTTTTAAAGAGATGAAAATATTTAAAACATTTGAAATAAATCAATCATTCCATAGTTAATGAATATATGTCACAAAAATATAATTCTTAACTAACCTTAAATTAAATATGAATGCTCAAGTAAAATAGGATTTTTAACTATATTAACTAATTGATTATTCTTATAAATGAAATAAAGAATGATATCACCTTTTTGTAAGTGATGTGTCAAAACATGGTTTCTAGGTTGAATTTTCATAGTGAGATAGTGTTGAATTAGATATCAATAAAAACAAATTTCACTAGTATTATAAAAATTAATATGGAAAAAATATTAATTTAACCATGAACTTAAGATAGAGTGTGTAATACAAATAATTTGGGCACAAATCTCAGAGAATATATATCCTGCTTCAACCATAGAAATAGAAATTGAATTTTTATATTTACTACTCTTTGGGACATGTTATTTTACATATAGGTGCGAGTCCCAATGCATTTTTTATATAATTGATAACCACCGAAATAGGAATTGAAAAACCTTATAAGTTAAAAAGTGGGGTCTTTTGGACTAAACATACAATGATTTTTAAAACATATTAAATATATATATATATATATATTATTTTATGATATTTAAAATATAATTCTTTAGTATTTTTTTAAATTATATAAATGGAATACACTGAACAAGATCTATATTCAAGTCAAATTAAGGTGAAAAATGATCCCAATCAAACTTCTATAAAGCTTGTTAAAAACCAATTTTCTAGACTCATCCTGTAATAGTTTACAATAAGTACTCATAGTTTTACTTATTTCATTTAGTTGTCCATTTAAAAAACCCAATAAAATGTAAATAGTTTATTTTATTTCAAAAATAAAATTTTCAACTTTATTTTTAGAAATGTAAAAGCCATGAAAAAAATTCATTTATTCCATAAAACTTATTTCATGATATTTTCTAAATAATAATAAAAATAATTAAAAACATATTATTTTGTAAAACCAAAATATAACATTATAAATATACACTATAAAATTTATTAAATCATTTTAAATATATTTCAAAAAACTACTGGAAGAATATTTTTTCTTTTTATAATCATTTTTTATAAAAAGTTAACTAACTATTTGTACCAAGACTGGTGGAATTATTTAAAAGAATAAATAGAATTGGTTAACATGAAGACATGATTTGTAAATTTTCAATATTTTTAAATTTATGTTTATCCAAAAATACCATTTTTTAAATAAAACCATTCAAAAAAACACTTTTACCAACAATTGTAAAATGTTTAAAATTCAAATGATTAGTAAATTACAATAATATTTCAATGGATTCAAGATTACAGATGGGTGGAAAATGTATCACTGTAATTAATTCCTTTTTATTTATTTCATTATTTTTCTATTATTATATCCTTATTTCATGTGACATTACCATTCATGTCTAATTTATTTCTAAAACCCAATTTAATATCAATAATTGGATTATCATTGTGCCTTTAAACAAGAGTGTAAATAATATTCCATTAGAATTTTTTAATTCCTCTTAAATTGTGAATACATAAAATTCATAATTAATGTAATCATAATACTTTATAGGTTATAGGTCCAAACCAAAATCATAATGTTCAATCTCAATGAAAATTGATTTGCTAGTGTGACTTCCAGATTTCAAATCACCATATAACATTTAAAAAGGATGTTATTGAAATTTTTTCCAAGACTTTTTAATGGGATAAATGGTGTTTCACCCAAATGATAAATTTCTTTAGATTTATGTGCATTATTTAAAGAAAAAATTTCTACGAAAATTTTTAAATCATCAATTTAAGAATGATTTTATGTAAAATTGTCAACAAATTTGATCTGAACTAGTTCATTATGTTATCAGTTCTTCTATTAAATATTGGGTATAATTACATGATTTGGGGTACCCAATAAAAATACCATCCTAAATTATCAGGTCGAATATATCCATGTTGTATTTATTGTTTTAGAATAAAGAATGTAGATCCAAACAAGTCAAAAAATGAATATTTTTGGAATATGTATTTCTAAATATCCTAAGGACATTTTTATCGAAGGTAGTTATGAGAACTATATTTCAGGTATAACAAGACGTATTAAAAACCTCTACCAACATATATTGAGGTATATTATGTTTATTTCAGAGAGTTATTGAAATTTATTTATCAGTTCAATTTCATATCACAACATCACTATTTCTTTAGGGGTCATTTGAGAAAAAATGTGTGATTATAACCTTATCAAGTATAATGATCAGGAAAATATTTTTTTATCAATCTCTCCATCATTATTACTCTTAATAAATATTATAACATAGACTTTTTCATTTTTTAAAATTTTATGAAGATATAAAGAATTCATTACATTCTTTATTTTTTATATAAGAAGTAAATCCACATAAATTGTGTATAATCATCAATACTTGAAAAATTTTAAGATTTACCTCTAATAGTTGAATTATTTTTGAGTCAAAAAATATCAATATGAATATGGTTAAGGTACTTATAGTTATACACGTTCAAATTAAATTTAATAGATGTTTTGTGTTGCTTACCAAGTTAGGATGAATTACTGACAATGTTACTTTTTAAATGAAAATTGGGTAAATATCATACAAGATTTTTATAGTTAAGTCTGAAAAGTGAGTGTGTGTGATATAGTTACAAATGTGCCTATAAGAAATCCATGACACACTATCTTATAGAATTAAACTGTTAATATTTATCCTTGAAATATATTTTTAAATCTATAACATAAAAATTTTGAATATGAGAATATGAAATAGATGTTTCCCATTTGAATGAACAAAATTTCAAAACAAAAATCAAAAGAAACATTAAAACCATTATCACAAATTAGAATAATACATTGAAAATAATGGTTTTATCATTTATCATATAAAATATCGTTTATAATAGATAATTTTGAAAAATAATATTACCTATATTGATGATCTTACTCCTAGAGATATCGATAAAGGTGATGTGGACTCCATATATCTTTTAAATATGATTGAACTTAGAGTAATCACCAAACATGTGTCTCAAGAAACAGTTATAAAATTACTATTCATCTATTATGGTATTTCTCATGCGATAGTTTTTGTATAAAATAATGTGGACTCTAAATCATTTGGTACCCAAAAGTAATTTCCACTCATGTAATCCATATGTGATATTTGAATCCATACTTGTTTGAAATAAAATTTTCGATAATAATTTCTAAAAAGGTATTAGAAGAGAAATGAATAGACTCGTTACTTTAATAATGACAATTTTTAATACCAAATTAAAAAATAATTTCCTTTATTTTTATATATTTATTAAATAATTTATCTATAGAGAAACATTTTACAAAACTAGTAGTATTTGTTAAGGTTTTTGATTCATTTTTCAAAAAACAAAAGGATTTTTTATAATTTGTTGATAAAATAGAATCTTATTAATATTCTTTTTCACAATGGGTTAATATAGAAATAATGGGTTTGAGACCCAAAAATTTTGATTCTTGTTTAACAACATTGGTTTATTCTTTTAATTAAAATTATAAATCATCATTTTCTTTATAAATTTGATTTTTTAAAAAATGAACATTTTTTTAATTCCTTTTTTATATATTTATTTTTTTAACTATGTTAAAAAATCGATTCACTAAATCTTGATAATCAATTGTTTTTGAATAATAAGATGTTGTTGAATAATTTTATGTTAGTTAATTTGCATCATCACAAAGCTCAATTTTTTCCATGAGAAATTTGGAACATCCATTAATTATATTGGAAATGATAGGGAATCATCACATAATATCTATGTATAATATTTTATGGACTTATCTTCTTTATTATTTTTATTTTTTCATGGGGAAATATGACATCATTTTTTTTCTTTTTGTTATAACATTAACAATTTACATCTTCTTATTTCTATGTATTTTGCTTCTCATCATGGTCCAAATATTCATTTTTCATAGTTAATTATTTTTAATTACTTGGATATAGAAGCAACTTCGATTGAATTAGGAAAGATTAATCATATAAATAATTATAATAAAATGTATTATTTTCATTAACTTATTTTCCTTATTTTTCATATTGTTACTTCATAGTGATCTCATAGCCTATAAGAGATCCAATGAGTTCTTCAAACACTACTTCTTTGATATAACTGGTTTCATAGAATGTATTTACCATGATTTCCCAATTAATTGTAAGGACTCAATGATTTTTTACAAGGTTTTATTTATTAATATTATCACCATGATATTTTTTCCACTGAAAATATTTTCAAAAAAATTATTCATTTCTGCTATAGATTCATTTGGAAAGATAATAAAACATTAAAAAACATGTTTTTTTATATCAATTATAGTATCCTTCACATTATTATATTCATATAGAGTAATATGACGTAATTTAAAAATATCCTGATGTGTTTTTTTAGTTGAATAATGAAAAAATTAATTTTTGTATATACCAAAATAAAGATCATTCCTTGATTTTCTGTCAAGTTCAAAAGTTTCAATAACATTATGAATCCATTATCCCTATGATTATTTAGTAAGAGTATAACTATACATCATTATTTTCTAAATAGGATACCTATAATTCTATGAAAAGTAAGCATATGAGTTATTTGATAATGATAGATGTTTACATAAATAATGGGCAGTGAAACATTGAGAGTTCTTTGGGATAACCTTGGATTTTAGTAGTCTATCCCAATTTTAAAATAACATTTCCCAAAATTGATTAAGTTATTTTAAAATTTTATTGATTAAAAAACATAAATAAATTTTTTCAAACTTAGGTTTAATAATAATTAATAAAAAGAACACTTATAATACTAATAGTTGGTTAGAGTAAAATTAAAATATGTGGGTAAATTTCCTATTAAAAATTAATAATAATTATAATACATATATATATAATTCAGTAATAAATTGAAATAACAAAATTAAGAATGTAAAATGTTTAGCATTTTGAAATTAAAAAGATTGATCCTGGAGGAAAAAATATTGATAAAGAAAAATATTGATTTAATATATCAAGTACTTGATGAATTAAACAATTGATATGTTAAATGAATGAATTAAATTAATAAGTAATACATGTTAAAAGTAAACAAGACACAAAAAATTGTGTATTATGTTCTAAAATAGCTCAATAATGAGCCCATATGTCTCCCATATCAACGTATTAGGGATTTTTAGTATAAAAACACACACACATAAACACACACACACACACATATATATAAGCATTAATATATATACCATGAGATTATAGGTAACTAATAAATCCAAAAAATAACACAAACCCATTGTTTTATTAGTTATTATGAATCTTGGAAAACTGAACTTTGTTTCCATAGATATTTAATAGCTTGAAAAGAATGATCCCATTGTTGGAGTTTTTTACCATGATAACAAAGAGAGATATACAAATGGATATATAATATTTTAAAATACTTATATGGAATTCCCTCAATTCCTTAGGAAGGTATATAAGAGAAATATTAGAGCGTGATAGAAAGAAATGTGAAGATCAAACAATTAGGAGATGGAATTACAAAGAGTTATCAAGAGTAATCATAGATTTTAGTGACACTTAATGTTGTTTAATTTAGTTAAATGAATTTCACAATTTCTTAACTTTAAGGATTTTCAATCCTTACATGGGTTGTATTTATATCATCTATTGTTCAATAAGATGATATAGAAGATTTTATAGGTCAAGGGACCCTTTGAAAACAAACTTTAATATAATATATTGATGTTCTGAATTAGCAACACTGACTACCATATTTTACCAGACCTCCATTAGGAATATTTTAGGTGTCCTCATTTCAACAACCTTTACTATGTAGATGGTGAGAAACCAGAAAAAAATAGAGGTTCTTTCTCCAACCGCTCGATGGATGGTTAAATTCCAATAGGTAGCCAGTGGACATTAAATATGATATGTTCTTATCTTAGTGTCATAGGAATGATGGTGACACCCCACCGTGAAGCTTGTCACACCCTGCTATGTTTTGAATTATTTCTATTATTATTTTTCCAAATTAATTTATCTTTTTGACATTTGAAATTCACGAAACACTAAAGATAGATTTTGGTTATAATATGAATATTTTGTGTTTTGATTGTATTATTCGACACACTATGTCATTTTTTCACTATATGAAATGACTAATTTTTTTGTGTTACCCACAACACTTAGTTTATATGAAACAACAATTTTTTATTATAATTACCTAAATGATATAGTTATAGCCTAGATATTAAGCTTATTAATATGAATAGTAATACTTAATTTTTAAATTCTTATAAATAAATAAACAATATTTATAACGAAATGTATAATATTTTGAAAAGTGTTTCTATGTTAAGAAATACAATTTTCATAAAGGGAATTCTATTAATTTCCTTTTATAAAAAATAAAAAAAATTAATTTTTGAAACAATTACAATTATATTTTGATAAATATCCTTATTTTTCAAATTTGTATTGTCAAATATATCTATGAGTGAATTTCTAGTATTTTCAGGGAAGTATTATGTTTTGGTGAATAGTGAACAATACTGCATAATAGTAATCTGCCTATTTCATTTAAATAATTATTAAACATTAAATTGAATTTTAAGTAAAAATAGATCAATTTTACATATATTAAGACAATATAGGTTATTTTAATCTTTTATATATTGAAATTTTATATACAAAACTTATTAAACTTTTGAATGTTATTTTTACCCATTTTCTCACCACGTTTGCGAGATCAACATTAAAATTAATTTTGGAGCTTTTGTTAATTGAGTATTAAAAAAACACAAATAATTTGAATTAGTATTATATTTAGAGTCTAATATGATAAAAATAATTTTTGGGATATTATGAATAGTAAAAAAGTAAATTTTAATTTACCATGATTAATGGTAAATCAGGTAATTGAATGTAAAAATAATATTATAATATATTAAAAAAATCCTAATGCTTTTCATAATTTCACTGGATAACTGTGTTTCGACCAAAAGAATCCTTATTTAGAAATTATATCCTTTTAATCCACATGGACATGAACATGAAATATATTTTATTTTATTTAAAGATAAGATAAAACGCCATACTCATATTTCTAATATGTAAATCAATTTAAATATAGGGTAATATATGAAATAAATTATACAATAAATATTCATTTAAAATATGATAATTATATTTTATTCACGATAATTATGTTTTTTATTTTTAGATAAGATAAAATTCAATTAAACTCTTGTATAATAATGATGTTGTAATTGTTTAAGTAATGAAAATTTTAAATAAATTTTATTAAAAATGTTAAAATAAATATTAATAAAAAAATTAATTACATACATGAATTTTATAGATAACAATTATAGGTTATAAATATATTAGGAGTGTTTTTTTGAAATTATCATATTAGGGTAATTTTCAAAAGAAAAATATTTAATTGTGTTAGAATTGTCCTAAATGATGATTTAAAATAAATAATATTTCATTAAATGATATAAAATAATATATATATATATATATATGTATTTAATTCTTCAAAATTATTATAATAATGTTAAAATTTTATTAAATAATCCATTTTTGGATCCTTATAAAATTTATAATGAATATATTAACCCAAAATAGTTTTACTTCAAGTTGTTATGGTAAAATTTGAACGGTATTACTAAGGGTTACATCCAAAGAATAAGTTTAGTATTTCAACATAAATACTTATAAAAAAATTATTTTGAGAATATTTATAACCATACTCTTCTAATATTCTAAATAACTCTCTTTGGTGATATTTTAAATCAAAAATCAATTTATATTAATTTAATATATTAATTTTTTTAAAGTTTCCCACACATTAATTATAAAAGGAAACACACTCATACACTTGCTCCCATTAAATTGTGTCTTCAAGATCAGCCAAACCCTTACATTTTCCCTTAAAAAATTCCCTTATTGAAATTATAGAGATTATTTTGTTCTCAAATTATAATCTCTAATGTCCCTAAAAGTATATCTAGAGGGAGATCATCAAAGAAGATGTAATGTCCATACCGACTCTTCCAAAAAAATCTTATTCTACATACTATTCATGTATATATTCAATTATAAATTAAAAAATACATTACCACCTATATACTAGGATATTATTATTATTATTTAATAACAAATCCCACCATTTATTAATCCTTTGAAAATTAATGTACAACACGTGTGTACGTATGGCTTACCGTCTCAACGCTATGATGTAATTTGATTTTCACCACTTCATTATTTGTATTGGTATAATGATGAAAATAATAGATATAAATAATAAATATAACATAATTTAGATTCTTTGTAATTAATATAAAACCTAATTTATCACCCATGTATCATTATGAGAATGATATTATTGCTCATGCATACGTACGAGTTACCATTTCCACGACGCATTGAGATTCATATCCCATGCGATTCATTTGAAGAGTGATAATAAAAATCAATATAATTAATAAATATTACATATGTGACAAAATAATTATAATGGGATTAAATTTTTATACATATATTTCATTTACCTTCTTCCATTTAGTATGATAAGAAAATGGAAATAACGCTCATTCGTATTTATGACTTATCATCTCCATTAATGGTGTATTACATTTCCTATATCTATATTATATATATTTTTATAGTAAAAATATATAATATATATAAATCATGTTATACATTATGGAAGTGTGTAATTCATAATCTATTTAATAGTATTAGGAATAATAATTCAAAAACCTTCACTTTTAAAAAAGTGGTTGTTACCTAAAATGTAGAATTTACATGGAGTAATTAATAAATAGGTAATATATATCCATAAATGAATCATGTAATATCCCATAATTTTTGTGTAATTTTTTGTAAAATTATATTGAATTATTTCAAGACTACATGCTTGGAGGGTATGTGATTCCGAGGCCCGGTGAGCCCGAAAGAGAATTTTTAACTTTTTAAGGTATGCTAAGTAAACGTGCGAGAGATTTTTTATAACATTTAAAACATTTCTCAGATCAAAAATTCGAGGGCACCATTGAACTTAGAAATGTATGATTCACCTATAAATTTCTTAACTTCGGTGGGCAAGGGTTGAACAGAAAATTAAATTTTCATACTTTCCAAGGAAAATAATAAAATAACTTTAAAAGTACTTTTATTTCTTTTCTCTCTGATGATCAGTTTCATAGAAATGTTGTGGTGCAATGACATGGAAAATATGGGGAGTATTAATGGATATCATTAATGACTCATTAACATGATGCTTAAAAATGCTTTAATGAAGTGTAACAACGATGATGTTTCATTAATGAAATAGTGTAACAACGCGACGTCACAGTGGAACAGAAAATCTGCGACATGTTTTATTTTTAAAAGCGTGATGCATTGGTGGAACGATGATTAAACTGCAGGTATTCTCTGATGAACCTCAGACGGATTTCCTCCCCAATGAATAATGATGAATGTCGAAAGATGTTATCGACTTCGACGTACCATGAATAATGACAAATGGCATCGTCCTCTTGGACCCTTGAGGATGAAGTGATATGGAAATGAACGTCATTGAGACATGGGATTGATTTTTTTATGACTTCCCCATTATTTTTCTAAATGAAGAATGTGGATTAACCCATGAATAGGTTAATTTTTGGATCTTGCGTTCTTGTTGGAGGGTCAAGTTCATGGGTTTTCTATTCATTATTAATTAAATTACTGGTAGAATTGTAATCGTTCGACCATCCCTTGTTTTAAACCACTAACACGGAGTGCACATGCTGACAAAAACAATGATCTGGTCCCTCTACAGGTGTTTTATTCATGTTTGTATCCTCAAATCGTTGACAAGAAGAATCTGGGGCCAATGCATGGATTGTGACAACCCGATAGGCCCGTAGGCGCAGTCCGATCGAGTAACTGACCACCGGAGCAACTCTGGTAGAGCATAGAAGGAACTGTCGGTGCACCAATGGGGGACTGCAGCGTCGGCCTTAGGTGGAGGGAGGTGGCGTGTCACAATAGAAAATTAGAGTGGCACAGACCCACACCGCGTGGAGACGGCGACCCGTGTTTCGAATGCCCAAGCGAACAGGTGGGACACGGTCACTCGACCGCAGATTAGGGGACACCACGGCCCGATGGTCGTGGTAGGCGCTGGATGCGGCGCTAGGAGGGTGATGCATTGATGAAGTGTCCTACACCTTGCGGGCTGAATTCGAATAGGAAGGGGACACGGTGGCGGCTGGAGCGTCCCGAGCACACACCATAGGTCCGCCACTAGGGGAGTGGGCTCCAGCTGGCGGGCCACGCCCCTAGCCAGTGGGTTGTGCTGAACCAACTCCTATGGTCCAAACCCACACTCAGTGGGCTAGACCCATGCTGGTGGTATGGACCAGCGCGGACGGGCCGAACCCTCTCCAGTTGACCGAACTTGTGCCTTTCGGGCCGAGTTAGTGGGCGTCTTGGTGGGCTAGACCCTCGGCCAATCTGGGGTGGGCTCAGCAAGTCCCATTAGTCTTGGCCCACTGGTGAGGCCGGAATGGACATACCTAGACCCGATCCAGGTCAGGTCAGGTCATTTGAATTAAACTGGGGTATGTGGGTCCCTCGGTCCTGGTTGCTCGGGTCGGTCCAAATGGGTCAGACTGAGCCCAGACGTAATCAACACCTGACTACTAAAACACTAATTACATGAAAATGATCTGTCCAATTGATGATCCATTTACGGTCTTGGGACTCTTACGATGAGTCAGACCTTTGTGTTATTCTATGTGGGAATTTGTAGTGTTTCAGTTACGATAGATGGCTCGAGAAGTAGCAGTGTGGATGCTTAGTGGCCCGACAGACAAGCAGGAACTGTGTCGATCTTTGGTTTTCTGGCAGATGAGCAATAGGCATGTGGATTCTTAGTGGACCGACAGACTAATATGATCCATGTGTATCCTTAGTGTCCCGGTAGAAGAGCAACAACATTATGGATCCCTAGTGGCCTCACAGATGAGAAACAACCATGTGGATCCTTAGTGGCCCGACAGATGAGCAATGGTTAATCAGGGATGAATCCCTTAAGAGTACAAAATGTTTATCACTATATCTGATGAACCTTATTCATATGCGTTATATTGTACCTAGTGTGAGTTTTCCTTACTATGTGGGATGGGGTACCCTACTAAGTAATGTGTTACTCACCCTTTCAAAGGCTTCACCCGCATGTTTTGTGTCTTGTAAAGAAAACAAAAGTTTCGACGGAGGATATGGTGGCCCATGAGAAAACAAGGGCCAGTAGGATCACGCAGACATGACACACTACTTTGGCTTCCAGTAGTTACACAACTCTTACCATCAACTAGGGTATTCAGTCAATGCCTACCTGAATCCATTTGTACTTTTCTATTTTTTCTGTTCTATTTTTTGGGTTTGTATTCTAGTCCACTTTTTTTCATTTGTACTTGTACTCATAAATTGTTTCAGTATAGCATTTTCCCATTTTATATTTGTGAGACATGGTTGAGCGTGTTTTTTTTGTATAGGTACTCAGGAAAATGTCTCCCACTTTCATGTTGATTCCTTTGGCTCTAGTCACCAACCCTAGGCCATCAGGTGGTGGGCTTGGGGTATGTCATGACAAAGGCCTCAAGGGATAGGTTGGGATAATGTGGTATCAAAGGGAGGTTGGTTCTATCTCAATGACTGAGAGTATTTTGTTTTGTTTTTGGGGAAATGGTGTTAAATGTTTAAAGTTTGAATGTTAGATTTGGGGAGTCCAGTGTTGGTGTTGTGGCTAATGTATCTATACACCACGACCTTAAATTCTACGTTTTGGCTCTATACATGAAAACATTGGTTTCATAAGTGTCTCCCTATTATTTTAATGAATAAGAGTGAGCTCACCAGGTATAATCTTCAGATTATGGTACATCTTGATATATTTTTGGGTGTCTTCATGTAGACAGTTAGCTATGCATCAGATACATTGTCACGAGGACAACCTACCTTGTGAAGAGGCTTCTATTCAGGGACTAGTTCTCATGATGGCCCCACCGGGTGGTGCACTAGTGATACCACCACCCGTTGGTCAGCATCAACTACTGAATGTACCAGTAGAAGACGTGGAGAGACTTATTTCCTTATATGAGTTACAATGATAGATACCTCCTATTTTTGATGGGGAGATGAATCCTCAGGTCGTTGAGGATTGGCTGGAGGCGATGACATGGTTATTACGCTTAGTGAGGATATCTCCTGACCATATGGCGATCTTAGATGTTATCATTTATTAGGTATCAACAGGGTGGTGGTGGTGTCTGATGATTCAGACTTCTAATGAGGCGACCCTCACCTGGACAGACTTTGAGCAGATTTTTTGAGAAGAGTTCTTCCCCACTACTTAGCTCTCTATGCGCATTCAGAAGCAACTTCACCTTCATCGGGGTAGTATGATGGTAGACGAGTACTCAGCGAGTTTCACAGAGAATTCCCGCTACTCTACCAACAAGGTTTAAATCCATTTGATCAGGGATTAAGAATTTTAGTTGGGACTCAGGCTGGAGATCATTGTTTAGATAGTGTCTCTCAGCATCCTCACAAAGGCTATAGTACTGGAGCGAGCTCTATTTGCAGAGACCATTCTCGCAGAGCGGGAATTGAAAGTGGGTTCCAAAACCATGAGACGAGTAGTTGAGTCATACATGGAAGGTAGCCGAAAGATTGTACAATGTTCCAATTGGGATAGATCATCTAGTGGAAGAACCCAAGTCTCAAGATCGATGGTGTCATGCCTCCATGGCAGCAGGAGAGAATATAAGGGCAGGGTGTGATACTCATTCAGTGGGAAGGGACAACGGCTCGTGACTACCCGAACCATTGTGCAGACAATTAGTAGACGGTAAAGGGACCATCGAGGAACTAGAAGAGGTTCGTTAAAGGATGTTTGTATGGTGGCGGATTTGGTAGGGGATCAGGTCGAGCAGTAGTCAGTGGGAGACAGTTCTAGGTTCTAATGCCACCACCTCCAGGTGGCCCACCCCAACCTCAGGGTGGAGGAAGTCGAGGTTGAGGTTAGTTGTAGGAAGCATAGGCTTAAGACCATGGTGCTCTGGAGTTAATTCGAGGTACAATAGATGTCTTCTCCACCATATATTCTATTCTTATAGAAATAGGTTCCAGTCAATCATTCCTTACCATGACTCTCGATAAGAACTCAAAGATTCGGGTGGATCCATTGGCTCGGTCCTTATAGCTATAGACTCTTATAGGAGGTGATTCAATGATTACATAATAGTGTTAAGAGTGTGAGATTACTCCAAGAGGCGAGAGCTTCAGTTGGGATCTCTGAGTAGCAGATTAGAGGCCTTACGACGTCATCCATGGTATTATCTACAGTTAATGCTCAAATCAATGGTTTTAGTCGCAAAGTGTAGTGTGTCCTCGAGGATGGGACCAGGTTTCCCTTCACCATCAATAAGGAAACCATTATAGCACAAGACGAACTTTCATGGAGGATGGTGCAACTGATCAGTCAACAGTTGGCTAGCCTCACCCTCAATGAAGTGGATGAGAGGAGTCTAAGCATTCTTGTAGTGGTGGACGAGTATGATGATTTTTTTTCTGAGAATGTTTTGAGACTACCTCCTCGTATAGAGGTATACTTTTACATTTACCTATACCCTGTGAAAAAACTCATATCCACATAGGAATATCGGATGGCTCCCACAGAGATTCGCAAGATGAGGGTACATCTAGAGGACTTGCAGGAAAAGGTGTTTGTAAGGCCCAACATTTCCACATGGGAAGCCCTGGTGATCTTTTCCATGAAGGAAGACATGAGTTTGAGGATGTGTGTAGAGTTCAAGTGCCTGGACCAAGTGACGGTGCAGAACAAGTATCAACTACAGAGGATTGACGATGACTTTGATCAACAGAAGGGAGCGAGGTGGTTCTCGAAGATTGACATTAGTTCACGCTATCATCAGCTTTAGGTGTTTGGTGAAGACGTACCAAAGGCAATTTTAGATACCGGTACGACCAATATGAGTTCATGTTTATTCCATCAGCATGACCAATACCCTAAAAGTTTCCATGAGACTCATGAATAGGATATTCCATCCTTACCTAGATCGTTTGGTGGTAGTATTCATTGATTACATCTTGGTGTCCTCAGTATCACAGAAAGAGAAATATATACACCTACAGATAGTCTTAGAGAAACTATGAAAGCACCAACGTTATGGTAAGATCTTTAAGTGCCAGTTCCATATTTATGAGGCCCATATTTTGGGAAAGGTTATCTTAGTGTCTTGATTTATAGTGGATATTTGGAAGATAGAGGAATTTCTCGCTTAGGAGCCACCCAAGATCATGACAGATATGTGAATATTCTTGGGGCTGGCTGGTTACTATTAGGTGTCTGTGCCCAGATTATCTAGAGTGGAAACACCCATATCTGATTTGACACAAAAGAAACAACACTTCGTGTGGATAGGGAAATGCTAGCATAGTTTCAAGGAGCTGAGGCCAAGACTGAATAGTTCCCCTATCCTGAGACTACTATGGGATGACGTTGAAGACATAGTTTTCTTCGATGAATCAGGGACCGATCTAAGTTTTGTCCTAATTACGGAGCGAGCGGTGATAGCCTATGGCTCACGGAAGATGATGCATCATGAGAATAACTACGAGACCCATGAACTAGAGTTAGTAGTAGTTGATTTTAATTGAAGATGTGGTGGGACTAAATGATGGGTGAATGGTTTATAGTTTACTCCAACCACATGAGTCTCAGGTATATCTTCTCCCAGAAGGACCTGATCCTGTGACAGTGGTGATGGAAATAGTTCCTCGAAGACTATTACTTTCTCATAGTCTATACACTTGGGAATGTGAACATGGTAGGTGACACGCTTAGCAAGAGGACTGGTTTTCAGCTCCTGAGTGAGGCGACATACCATTTAACCGCATTACATATATCCTAGGTGTATGATGAAGAAGAATCTTACCATCAGTGGATGGCTTTCACTCCCCCACTCTTATAGTGATTTAGAGAGGTAGAGCTTGAGGATGTTTATTGTGAGGCCAGATGTTCTCTGATATCCCTAGGACAAGCTCCTGATTTATTTTTGATAGGTGGGGAGCACATCAACCTTATAATAGGGCGCACCATAGTACTAGTGGATTTGTGGGAGGAGGCATGTAGTTAGTTCCAAACACCCATTTTCTAGTAAATACTAGAGAGGAGAAGATATACCAGGACCTCTGAATTCAGTACTGGTGGACAGGAATGATGGAAACATTAGATGAGCTCATCCCACAATGCCTCACTTTTCAAAAATTGAAGGTCGAGCATTATGTTCCAACAGGCTTGGCTCAGCCACTTGAGGTACCAGAGTGGAAATAGGATGGTATCTCAATGTAATTTGTGATAGGGTTACCTTGTACATCTAGATTCTATGATTCTATATGGGTGATCATTGAATGAAATACCATGTCGGCTAACTTCCTACCCATTCGGGGGCAGGGGCAGGTATTCGGCGTGGGGTGCCTCTATGTCCAGGAGATAGTGCGGCTTCATGGGGTGCCTTCAAAGATTATCTCAGACCATGATGATTGATTAAAATCATGGTTATGGGAGGGATTACAAGAGTCATTTGGGACTCAGTTGCGCTTGATCATAGATTTTCATCCCCTGGGGGATGGTAAGATAGATCAGACCATAAATACCATGGAGTACATGCTTCATGCTTGCGTCTTGGATTTTTGTTGTATTTGGGAGGACCACATACCACTGGAGGATAATTTATGAAACAAAATCCATCACTCTACTGTTATCATGGATCCATTTTAGGTATTGTAAAAGAGGCCTTGAACATCACCCCTATTCCTGATAGACCTAGGGGAGTCATCACTCATGGCTCCAGAGTTGGAATGTGCTACCACGAAGAAGATGCAGATCTTCCAGGAGAGGATGTGGGATGTATAGAGTAGTCATAAGTCTTATGATGATAGAATATGGCGATAGTTTGAATTCATGGAGGTAGACCACGTCTTCCATCCGGTCTAACCTCGAAGGGGATTGTAGAGATTTGGCCTGGGCGACAAGTTATCTCCTTGATTTATCAGACCATTCCAGATTCACAGTAGAGTTGGTGAGGTGGGGTACCCCCTAGATCTTACCCCATATATTCACTAGTTCCATGATGTATTTCATGTGTGACATTTGAGCAGATATGTGCATAATCCATCACATTTCATCGATTGAGGAGGGATGGACATTGATGATTGGGTGATGTTTGTGGAGTTCTTAGTGGAGATAGAGGATATATTGGAGCGGGTCCTTCATGGATGGTCTATTCTTCTAGTGTGAGTTTGGTGTCAGAATAGGAACCTCTAGTAGATCACATGGGATGGGGATGCTTCTATTTGTGCTCAGAACCACATTTGTTTGTCAGACCATGTTTTCGATATTATGGCCATAAATACCTATGGTGGGGATAATTTAATGTCCCAGAAGTTCTGTGTAATTTTTTTAAAATATATGGAGTTATTCTAAGACTATAGGCTCTAACGAAATGTTATTCTGAGGCCTGGTGAGCCCAGAATGGATTTTTGAACTTTTTTTAATGTACGTTAGGTAAAAATGCGAGAAAAGGTTTTTATAACATTTGAACTAGTGATCAGATCAAAAATAAGAGGGCACAATTGAACTCAGAACACAAGGATTCACTTAGAAGGAATGTAACTTTAGCCATAAAGGGATGAACAGAAAAGTTTATTTTCTAACTTTCCTAGATAAATAATAACATAACTTAAAAAGTAAATTTATTTATTTTATTACTGATGAGAGGTGAAACGGAAACGCAGTAGTGCATCGATGAGGCCGCAATGGGGCACATTAATGGAGCTCATTAATGGCTCGTTAACACGTAGCATAATAACACTTCAATGATGCATAACATAAATTCTTTTTCATAAATGAAACAATGTAACGACGCAGCATCAGATCATAATAGTAACACTATGACATGTTTTATTTCACAATAATTTGATGCGTTGGTGGAACAAGGATTAAACTATAATGATTCTATGAGAAACCCCCGACATATTTCCTCCCCAAGGAAAATTTTCGAATGCTGGTGGATGTCATCGACTTCGAAGTACCTCAAAGAATGACGAACACCATCGACCTCCTGGACCCTCGAGGATAAAGCGCTACAGAAACAAACATCAATGAGAGAGGTGTTTGATTTTGGTTTTATGACTTCCTCATTCTTTTTCTAAATGATGAACATAGATTAACAAATGAACAGGTTAATCCTCAGATAGTGTGTTATTGAGGGAATTTGTCTTTCTGGGGGTTAATTTTTGGAAGTAATTTTATTGTTGGTATGATTGTAATCCATGAACCTTCCCCTATTTAAAACCTCTAACACAGATGGCATGGGATGACATGAACAAGGCTCAAGTACCTACACACAGTAGTTCTTCATGGATGTATCCTAAAATTAGTAACAACTTAATCTGGAGCCAAGGCTGGTATGTTCGAAACATGAGAGGCCTGAAGGTGTAGGTGGATCAAGGAACGGACCACCAAAGCTACTCTGGAGGACCACAGAAGGAACTGTTGGTGCACCAGTGCCGATGATATGCAGTGGTGGCTGATGGTGAGTTGAAATGGCAGGTTGTGGCTTCCATAGGCAGATGGAGGTGCCACACCCATCAGTTGGAGGTCGCGGCATCGGGTGGCGATGGCATGGAGGAGCGGTGCGGACTTTCTCCACGTGGAGGCGGTTTCCCATTTTCAAGCCACCCGGGCGACCTGGCGAGTTGTAGGTGCTTGACTGCATTAGAGGGGATAATGTGACCCATCGGTAGGGATAGTCATTGGATGCAATTCTAGTCTAGCGCCACATGGAAGGAGCAACCCGCTCCTTGCGGGCTGTGTTCAGACATGGAGGGGACGTTGTGGTGGTCGTTGTGTCTCAAGCGTACACCACTAGTCCGCCCCTAGGTAATCAAGCTCTTGCTAGAGGTTTGTTCCCCCATCCAGTGGTTTGAACCTGCGCTGTTAGGCTGGAACCATTCCGGTAGCCTGGACCTATTCCCTTTGGTTTAGGTCGGATGAGACCATGTCCCCGGGTGACCCGATAGTCTGGACCCTCACCCAATTTGGGATAGGCCCAACGAGTCCTATTGGGCCTGGCCCCCTAGCTAGGAAATTCTGAACCTACCCTGACCTGAACCATGTCAGTTTGGGCTAGTTGAATTGAACCGGTGTATGTGGGATCCCCTGGATGGGTTGGTCGGGCCAGTCTGATCGGGTCAGATCGAGCCCAGGCGCAATAAGTCAATGATTACTAAAACTCTAATAACCTGCAAACTAGGAATCCCATTGATGATCTTTTTGTGGCGTTGGGACCCTTGAAATTAGTTTCTACTTTGGGTTATTCTATGTGGGACTTAGTGAAGGTTGAGGTATGAATGATGAATCGAGAAGTTTCTATTTGTATCCTTAATGTCCTGGCAGATGAGCAGCATCCATATGGATCCTTAGTGACCTGATGGACAAGTAGTAGCTATGGGGATCCTTTTTGTCTTGGTAGACAAGACAAAGTGGCAAGGATCCTTATTGTCCAGAAGGACGAGAAGTAGCCATGTGGACCCTTAGTTGCCCGAAATATGAAAAGCGATTCATCATATATGTGTCCCTTAAAAGTATGAAATGTTCATCACTATAGCTGATGAACCATCTTCCTATTCTTTAGATTTTACCTAGTGTGAGATGTTCTTACTTTGTGGCTTTTAATTATGGTTGGTTTGTGTAATTTTTCCATAGTGGACTGGGGTCCTCTACTGAGTGTTGTGTTACTCACCCCTGCACGGGCATTTCCTCCATGTGTTGTGTTTGTAGTAGACGACGGATATTTCAGCATAGGACTTGGTGGCGTAAGAGAAGGTAAGGACCGATTGGATTATGTAGACAAGACATACTAATTTTTCTTTTAGTAGCTACACTAGTATTACCATAAAGTTGGAGTTTGAGAGGATGGAAACCCGAGTCCCTTTGTACTTTGAAATTTTTTCATTTCTTTTTGTTGGGTTTGTATTATGACCCCCTTGTTTTTAGTAGTAATTATACTCATCACTTGTTTCCGTATAATTTTTTCCCCTTTTATTTTTTGGGACATGGTCAGGCATGTTTTTGCATACAAATACTGTGGAAAATGCCTCCTACTTGCAGGATGATGCCTTCAACGCTAGTCACCAACCCCATGCCTTCAGAAGGTGGGCTTGGGGTGTGTCACAACACGTACCCTAGGGGACGGTTCTTGAAAAATAATATATTACATCATAAATATTATTATGATTCTTTTTAAGTTACTAAATTGTTTAAAACCAATATACATGAGTTTCACGAATGTATAGAGGGAATTAGACCAAAGTTAAGGCATATTTGTCTCACATTTTCTTCATTAAGACACATGCCTCATATACTACTTGTTTCTTCTATGTGGTGTATATTATGAATGACTTTTTTGAGTCATAACCTTAATTTTATATTATATTCATAACAATATAATTTCTTTTATTTCAGGTGACATAGGATTATACTAATTCTTATGTTGTTAGGGGAAATTGCACAATCTAATTCTTATAGGTATTTTTTATAGACAAGTATCTGCTGAGAAATATTTTTCTTTCATGTCCATGTTTTATAAAAATATATTCCAAAATATTTTTTTTATTCTTCTAAAAATATTTAATTTAATTTTTACCCATGTATAATTTTTTATTAATCTATTTGAAAGGAATATTTTTTTCATTTTCCTAACAAGGAAATTTTTAACTATTCATTTAAAATGCAGGAAGAATGTTTCCTTTTAACTCATACGACATGAATTTATTTTTTTGATTTCATGAAGTTATAATTCTTTACGGAAGACATTATAATCTTGAAATGTTATTTTCAGTGAAATTGGTTTCTCCTAATATCTGGGGTAATTTTAGCAAAAGAGAATGATTTCAGCGAATAATGGATATTTTCCTCAGGAACTGTTTTAGATGATTTTAATAAATACATTATATTTTTTCAAAGTGGATTCAAATAAAAGGGTTTGGAAAATTTTTATTGTTTTATAAAGTAATGTTTATGGGAAATTCATGTTCTTAGTGAACTTTAAAAATCCATCCCTATCTAAAATGAAATAAATTATTATAGTTCAATAATAGCCGTCATATTCTTCCTCTAAATGGTTTAAATTTAGATGCAATGATGTTTAACAATGCCAATTCATTTAGAAGGTTATACTTTTGATAAAACTATATATTTTCCATAGGTTATGATATGATTACTTGTTTATAATATACATTCCATTAAATTGTTTAGGATATGATTGTTTATGATCTTGCGACACATGTATGTTTGATTTTATTATGAGATGAGTTGGAACTATGTGTCCATTATCATAGGCATGAAGCTAGCACTCCTCGTGAATGAAAAACAAGTAATGATAGAAGGAGATTCCGAACTAGTCTTCAAGAATGTTAATGGTGACTATGATATAAATAAAGAGGAGTTTATCCCTTTTATGAACCACATCTAAGAACTGATTGTAAAATTCCTATCAGATCCAACATAGACGTGTATTCCCTGGTCATAAAATACACAAGATGATGCCTTGGAAAATGATTCCACAACTCTATCCAACCAATATTGTAATGAAATAGTTATAAGAATTTCCCACTAATGGATGGTCTTACAATTATTTCAGGGAAACATGGAAGAAATCAACAAAATCAGTTCCCTATCTGAGTTGTATGGTCATACCAACGACTAGATGACTCCAATTTCAAAACACATTTGAATGGGAGAGATCCCACCAAATAGGGATATAAGGGAACATATCTGGAGATGGGAAACCAACATCCTCATGTACGATGTTGCAAAGCAGCCTAAGGATCTCTAAATGAAAGGCCTTTATGGAGTCCTTAATAAGTAAATTGATGGATAAGAGATTGTTGAATTCATGAAAGAACTACATGCCAGATACTTTGGAATGCATCAATCAACATTCAAAAACTCACATAAGATTTGATGGATCACGTAATATTAGACCACAAAGATACTAGAATACACCACATTCACCATGAAGTGTCATTTCTACCAAGTTCATGAAAATTTCATCCACTAGCCGTCATACTCATTTCACACAAAAATGTATTCCTCAAAATATTTTATACGAGGAATAGATGTTGTGGGACTATACCCTCCCTTCATGGACAGGCAATTTAAACATATTCATAAAGCAACTGACTTATTTTACAAATGGGTATAAATTGTACCCCTTAATGTGGTTGCGGAAAGAATCATTTTCATCTTTGGGAAAGCCAACATCATCACCAGATTTGGTGTCACCTATACAATACTAATGGACAATGAAACCAATTAATGATATGTGTAATCAGACAAGATACATCTAGAGTATGGCATCAAATCCAACCATTCATCCAACTAATATACAATGGCCAATGGGGAGATAGAGGCCTTCAATAAGAAAATATCCAAAATTCTCCATAAGATGGTAGAAAAAGACAATAAATCATGGTTGGACAAGCTCATCCATGATATGTGGGATTAATAGTCCACAACTCTCACTGCCACTAAAGTAACCTCATATAAATTTATAATAGGATGAAGGTAGTTCTTCCAATTCAAGTTCAATTACCGTCACTCTCTGTCACTATATGTGGTCAATTGTCTACAAATGAACAATACTAGAAGATATTCGACCAATTGGAGCAAATGGATGAGGAAATATTGTGTACCTTTCTACATTTAGAAGTTTATCAGAATTGGATCACACAAGCCTTTAGAAAATGTCCACCTTCTATCTTTCATTGAAGTAAAGATGGTGGTGGTATTCAGAACTCTGATGATACTAGAAAAGAAACCTCCAAAATTGGAGCCAAAATGGGAAGGACCACATGTTATACACAATGTCTACTCCAATCAAGAATATGCATTAATTTCAATGGATGGACAACAAACTAAAGCTCCCACCAATGCGAGGTTCCTAAAGAAATACTTTGTGTAGGTATAGAACCCTATTCATAGATTAATGATGTTAAAATGCATAGAACCACCTACATCCATGCCACATGAAAATAAACTATAAAAAAATAATTTTAGCTTTATGATGTTAATTTGCATGGCCAAATCATCTTAACCGTAAAACATTAAATTGTGTGGAGTAATCATCCTAACTGAATGACATTAGATTGCATGTACTTATGGTCCAAACCAGATGACATTGAACTCTATGAAGATAATTGTGTTCCGAATAATGTTTTGTATCAAATGTGCCAAATTCCCATAAGGGAATGATTAAAATTCCCCCTTCTTGTGTATGGGTCAGACCCACATGTGGAGTGTATTTTAGAACAACGTGTTGCTTGATTCACATTCGTTAATGGAATACAAAATGATCCACAGATCCTACATCTTGGTTTAACCGCCAACATCAGAAGAAAAAAATGACACCCTTCCCTGTGTTTGGGTCAGACCAGTACAGGGAACATGTTTTATAGAACTATGTGTGGCATGATTCCTTCCCTTGTAGAATATGTAGTGATTCCTATATTCTATATATTGGTCCAGCCACTAACCAATAGAATTATCCCCCTCCTTTTATATATCTTGAGCCTATGTAGTGAGGGACTTTACAGTGAAATGTACTGTATGATTCCCATTCACCAATGGGATACGTAGTGACTCTCGGATCCTACATCTTGGTCCAACAACTATACAACGTTAACAATTCCCCTTTCCCTGCATATAGGTCATACATAAGTAGGCGAATCCATGAAAACACCTAACCGTATGACGTTAAACTGAAAAATACCTCAAAAATACATATTTATTGATTCCTTCCCTCACGAGATACGTAGTGACGTTTGTATTTGTCCTCCTGGTCTAGCCACCGTTCAATAAAAATTCCTCCTCCTACCACATAGGTTAGACCAATATGGGAAACATGCTTTCAAAACTACACGGTCTTTGATTCCCAGCTAATTAGCATATAAAGGAAACATCCCTGAGGTTTAAGCCCAAAACTTCACCCACCTCATCCTTTTCATATCGGTTTAATTTTGTCACTACCATATGACATTAAACTACATGGGATACCAGAACAACATGTGGAATGATTTTTTCATCATAGGATACGTAGTGACACCTAAATTCTATATCATGTCCCAACCACCATTCAAAAATAAAATCTCCTCCCTGTACGAGGAATTGACTAGTACATGGAATATTTTTTAGAAGTATGTGTACTTTTCATCCTACCATTATAGGATATATATATATAGAGAGATTCTTAGATCCCATATCATTGTCTAGCCACTAAGAAAAATATTCCTCACCCTACGTATTGGTAAAACGTGCATAGGGAAATTCACGAGTCCTAACCACATGAAATTTAAATGTAAGGTATCTCAATAACTACATGTTGATTGATTCATAGTATGATGAAATACATAGTGATACATAGGTGTTCCCAGATCTTTTTGTGTGAATGAAAAATGCATTCATTTGATGCATGAGAATGTAAATCTATGGGGAAGATTCCAAAACATGACACCGGAAATACGTATTTGAAAAAATAACACGCCTCTTATATATGAATCGAATCAATATAGAAGATATAATACCTTAAAAAAATCATGGTCTGGATATCTCTCATGTTCTTCGATATCCTCCTTTCATCCTTCAAACTTCATGCCCTAGTAAATCTCAAATGCCCATAATCACTCTTGTCTATTAGAAATGGATGACTAATGTCTTGCAGACACCTATTTTTTTCTATGAAAATAATTCATTAATGACTTTTCATACATCGTCCACCAGAATAGAATATTAACCAAAGGAAAATTCTTCCTCAATATAGTCTTTTCCTACTTTTTTATACACATTTTCTCTTAATACTCACATCATTACTCCAAATTCAAGAGCTCTTAGAATCGTGGCTTACACATTCTTCCTTTAATCACGTCCTGGGTGTACCAGGGAAATCCTGACCTTATTAGCCCATATTTATGCATGATTCCATTGCGATTTTATCCCATAAAAATGACAGTAAACAATGATTTTGATGTCCTTTCTGAAAGAATTAAAACATCATGAAACCACAACAACTATCATGTTCACGTCGAGCCAGCCACATACTCACCACATGATTTTAAACTACATGGCGCAATAATGATCCCTTATTTGATGATACCATCCTCATGTGGTGGAGTGAAACCCTTTCCATCCCTTGTTTCTCACACATATCATAGCTCACATGGACTTATGAAATTTTGTAGGGGATTCCCTATAGTGTCATGAAAATGAATTCCACAGTGACTGATCCAACATGCATGACATTAAAAGTCATATTAGAGTCTTCTCATCCATGTGGTGAAACCTAAAGTAATTACCATATGACATTACAGTTATTAGTACCCAAAATATAGCTAAAATTACTTATTCCTTATGCAGAAGACAAACCAGTGCAGTGTTCCTAATCCTAGGACACCACAATCATTATAATTAGGCCTCGCTCCAGTGAGGGAATCAAAATGCCTCACCCTGCATACATGCTATATCTAATAGGACAGTTCCCAAATCTATGGATGACCATGAACTCATGGTTTCTATCATATCCAGGAATTTATTTTACATCTATCAAAATACATTCTTTGAGCAATTTCAGATCTCCATAAACCTCACCGACCATTGGATATGGGAGACCAATGTCTTGATGACACCTTTGTTTTACTATGCATAAAATGCCCTAGTGGCTCTGCATATGTCTCCCCCAAACAAGTATTTCAACCAAAGTAAAGTTTATCCCCATGATTTTCTCTTCATATTTCCATAAAATCGGTGACTTAGATGCCTCATATCCTTTTTCCCAATCCAAGATCCCTTGAATTGATGATTTACACTCTCCTCGCAATCCATATCATGAACATGTTGGAACTCCTTGACCCAACCCTCTTCTTGTTAATCAAGGATTCTACATTAATTTCCTCATCATGTGGCAATAAAACTGGATGATTCATTCCAATTAATATTCATTCATGAGCCCCAACAAGCCAATTAATGTCCTCCCCCATGTTTTTATACATGAAATGTATCTGTATATGAACATTCAACATGGGCCTCGCTTCATTGATAACCACATGTGAAAATAAATAAAAAAATTATGTCCCACTCATAGGTATAAACTAGATCCACATATCGATGAAACTTAAAATATCTACATTTGATTTGATTCCAAAATAATAGGATATGTAGTGACATCCAAACATCAAATTTTGGGTTCATCCATGAAACAAAATCGTCCTATCCCTAACTATATAGTGGTGAAAATTCTATATGGAAACCACTCACATGGATAGGAAATAAATGTCCACACATATTCTTGGTATTCCCTATATATTTCAACATGAAATATTCTCTTTTCATGTTCAGTATAGCCTCTTCACTATCCATACTTTGTGTCCAGAAAGGTCAGAATCTCCATAATCCACTATTGCCATCACAAATGGATGGCCAGTGTCCTCTGAACACCATTGTTCGACTATACACACATTGCCCCTGTGGCTCTGCATATTTTTTCCACAAACAATTCTATCAATCAATGGAAAATTATTTCTCATGATAGTATATTCATACATCCATGTTCCCCTATTATGTTTATGTCTCGCCTCATTCCCCGTTATTGGAAACCCCAGGGATTATAGTTTGCATCCTCTCTCCCCTCTCATGTGTGAAGCTGATATAACATTTCTAGTCAGACCACCATGAGAAAGGAATATTTTTTATCCCATGGTCATAGTAAAATGAATTCAAATCATAAGTCTAATATTTCCCATTAGTACGACTTTAAACTACACAATGCATCAACCCTCCGTCACACAAACCAAACTCGTGTGGGAGGAATTTATCAACCAAATCCAATATAAATACCCCTATAAAATCCATAAATCCTTCCCCCAATAGTCATCCTAATGTGGTATTTCAAATATTAAATAAGACTAAATTTTCATAAAACATCATGTCCATTGGATATATAATGTCAGTGTCCTCTAGACACAATTTCTTTGACTATGGGCATAATGCCCTGGTAGATCTGCATATATTTTCAAAAAATAGCCTATCATCCAGAGGAAAATTAGTCCTCACGGAAGACATACCCATCTCCATACATCCCATATATTCCATTCCATAAGTCATATACCATTACCCAGAGATACCAAGTCAAGGTTAATAAAAATACATTATCCATGTCTGCAAGTTGTCGGGACATTCTCGGTCAATGAGTCCAAAATGTTGACCCTTGTCCTGTGAATCATGGTCCAAGATGTTCAGCCGTAAAAATTAGTAATTATAGTATGGTTTGTAATAAATTAAACTGACCATGAAATATAAAACACTCATAAATATGAAAACCTTGGTTCCTAGAAACAAATCGAGGACAAGCTCCCAAAACCTATGTCATGTACGGTTTTGGAAAAAATGTTGACCAACCAAAACAATCAAGAGACAAAAATATTTTTAGGTTGAAAACCTTCAAAGGGTAGCCTAATATAATGCCATTCAATTCCCACAAGGTCTACACCATAACCAAAATAGGAAATAATTAGGGTTGCAATTGAAAAGGTGCAATGTTTGTAGGGTTTTTCATGAATCCCTGGAAATAGTCAAACTAAGCTCACGAAGTCCCTTGGATTAGGCCATAATTTAGAATGGTTTGATTATTTTAGTCAACCTAGATTTTAATTTAATTTAAAATCTATACGAGATTACTATTTAAATGTGTACAATCATAAATGAAGGATATTTTAGGGAAATTTAAAGCAAAATATATGGAGAGAAAAATCATTTCATTATCTAACATAAAGGTATGATGGACGTCCCCAACCCAAAGCCTCTTCAAATGGGTAAAACACTACAATTAAAAATGATATATAGTGGACACATATATTAGTATAAATACCAAATTCAACTCTCAATGGCCTAGAAAATCATTAATAATGTTGCAGTCTTGGCCTCCACACCTTCATGCAATGCCTTTGCCTCCAGCATTGCTTTAAGGGCAGCCTTTCCACTTCCTTCACTAGCCATTGTTCCTTTTCGACTATGGCTATGACATGTTCCCATTAATTATTAAGCAACTCTAGTTCTATGCTCCACTACCCACTTCTTGATCAAGTTGTTCTATTAAGGATATTTGTTTCTCAAGTTCACTCTTTAGCCTCACGACCACTCTAGCTTGTTCAACAACTTCATTCATAAGAATATGTATGGCCACAAAAAGATGATTACTGGACCCTGTGAAAAAAATCTGGGACTTTATCATTTCTGATTTCACCCTAGCCATGAAAACCTACTTCACTATGTCATAAATACCATGTTAATCAATTCCTATAAACCCTGGAACCAAAAAATAGTTATAAAATTTGGTAATCTTAGTTAGTATTTTGAAAAGTGGTGATTGGGGTATCAATATCCAAATGTTCTTCTCTTCCCTTTGGTAGACAGGATAAAGGATTGACATGAACTATCTATTGGTCTTGGAATCAATCCAAGATGATGGAACATATTTAGGAATTAACTTCACTAAGGGAGTCCATGAATCGATGAATTTTCCATGACTTGACCATGCATTAGTTTCACCTTTGGATGTTTCGATAGGAGGGGGGACTGAGGTGTCAACTGAAACTAAAAACTCTTTTGGTTGTGATCATGAAGTCAAGAGTGAGATAAGTAAACACTCTCAGCTATTTATGAAAAAAACATACATGAAATGGATGGAAAAGTGGAAAAATAACCTCCCTTATGGGATTGTTAATATCTTCAACTTCCATTATGTCATCGTTTCCTGATAAAGACAGTACAACATATTGAATAAATAATTGATCTTTAGGGTAATCAAAAGGAACCTACAACTTGGGGATATTCATGCCTAGAAAATAGGCCTCAAGAATATCTCATATATAAATCAGACTCATATGGATAATCAGTTTGGATAAAGGCACAATGGATAACTCTTAATTTTTGGGAGCTAGAATCACTACCTCCCTTATGGCTATCGAAAAAGGCCCGATGACCTGTTATAAATTTTCATGAGTAGGGATAGAACACACCCATGTGGTTGTGACTTCTGGGAGATAAATATCAATGTGCTCAATTAGATCACTGAACTCCGGGGATGTTCCCTCTATAAGGGTGGGTTTCACCTGGTTTGGGGTGGTCTATTCCACAAGACTATAAGTTCCCCTATTAACATATGATAGTTGTGGCTCCATTACTATATCAATTAGGGATATAAATTTTCTATTGTCCATATTGGTGATGATGGTATTATCATTCACTATTGGGGCCTAGATTTCCAAGGATTCACCCACCATAGGGACATAGGCTACCTCAACAAAAACATGAAACATCTTAGAGAAAAGAGCACCCTAAATATCTTTGGTAGGCCTAGACTCTCTACCTAGTTTAGCCATAATATTTTTTGATACATCCTCAATCACATAATAAATAAATGCTTTAGAATCCTAGGAAAATTCTACCTAATTAATTATTGGTTATGAACTAAAATATTCAAACGATAACTGGTCAGTAAGGTGAAATCATTTAGTATGGTAAACTGATAAATAGATTTAACAATTAGTTATAATGCCTATTTTGATGTGCAGTGATAGTTGATACAGATGAATTTTTTTCCTAGTATTCTTTGTGGATGTGTCCATGATAAATATATCAAGAGGATCCATAGGAAAAAATGAACATATGGATTCATAATAATTGCCTATATATGTTCAATAGCACCAGGAGAACAATTCGCAACAACCCCCACATTTGAAGGGACATGTTACCCAAAGGTAGTACCTCTGGGGGTATAAAAATAAGAAGGGGTAATCTTTGGGGTATCCTCTAACTCATAAAAAAAGTAAATAATAAAGTGATGATCCCATAAATAACGGAAAGAAAAACCTAAGGTCAGCAAGCACAGTTACATCTTCTTATGTATCACTTGAGACCAAGTATATCACCATCTTTGCTACTCGATCAGACAAATGAATAATTTATTTGGAAGCCTAAAAGAAAATATCCATTAATTTAGTTATTTTGATAATTCATATGAATATTCGTGAATAGAAATCCATGATGGAGTAATGGAAGGTCCAATGCTCAGATGTTCAAAGAGTTGTTCTTGGTGTAGCTCCTAACTGTCTTCATTAAAATAATTTCCCTCAAGTCATCCTGAAAATTCCAGGACCATAGAAAGGTAGAAAAAATTGGAATGGATAAGGATTAAGGGTCATTCCAAGGAAGTGAAGTGGGTTACATAAACCATATATGCTTCTTGGGTTCCTCTAAAACCCTAGAACCCCCACGGGTTGGGCACTTACGAGATTCAGAGCACAAATAAAGTGTTTCCCCAGCTCCAGCCTCAGAAGGAACATTTTCAAGGTGAGAAAATCCATAGGTATCATCTTCATCCCCATGGAATTCAAGTCTTATCATGACTATTACTTAGTGAGAAGATTTACACCATCCATGACGAGCAAGGATAAGGGTTTCCGGCTCCCATAGGAAAAGATCCACCTTTCTTGGATCATCACTATAAGATTTGGTGTCAAGCACTGAGACATTGAAGATTCCCATAAATGAATATTCAGTCTCTTATAGAAATTTCGACAAAGTGAGAGGGGATTATACCCAAAGTGATTAAAGACTCATTAAAGTATGTTATTGCCTTCGTTCAACAGGAGAGAAAACGTTTGGAGGGATAAAATTCTAATTTTCGATGGCAATACTAGCAACCTTGATAGCCTAATAGGCACACACCATGTTCTCAAGACCTTCCTCATGGGTTTAGAACCAAGAGATATCTGATGAGATTTACATGTTAGGTAATTCTCAATGGTTTCCTTGTTTTCCCCTTATCCCCTAAAGCCTTGGGGATGGTAACAATGGGAACTAGGTCTTCCAGCTAGCCGTCTAGATATGATTGAACCCAAGAATCAGCAATACCCTTTGTAAGAAATTGGACATAAACCTCATAATCTATAATCTTGATCCCACATTGAGTATCCTCTTAGGTAAAAATTATCCACAACTATTGGGATATCATGAGATATTTTTCCTCGAGCATTCTATTGAGGGTAGGGGGACATAACATCTATACATAGTTAAACTGACATGAAAATATGCAAGGTGAATATCCTTTGCAAATATGTTCCCCATGGATATAAGAAACCAAAATACACTCTATTAAATAAAATAGGTAGATTTATATGAAGAAGACCTCTTATTCAATATTAAAAATTGTTCCATTAAGAGGAGTGTAAGGATGATATGTAAAGATATCATGATAACTAATTCAAATCATCAATTATCATTCATTCCATTCAGTCTGGTTATCTTTCTTATCCTGTAAGTCCCAACCTGCCGACATAGCCCTGTTTTTATTTTAAATATATGTTTGAATAAAAAAATGTGGAATTGGTATGGAATGGATAAACATGTAACCTTCTATGTGGACTCCTATATATACCTAGAGGATTTCAATGGGATTAATCACCTAACGAGTTGGCTTCACCACACTAACATAGCATAGTAACCGGTAGATCTTGTCCAATAATGGAATGTCCAAGTTTATGCATTTTATGATGTCCATTTTAGCTGCTATGACATTGGTTGTAACTCTCACACCACCAGAGTATCATACTATAAAAATCCAAATGCTAAGAAACATGGCCAATAAGTCCACTAACTGAAACAATCAATCAATATCAGGGACATGTTCCAATTTTCATTCGTAAAACTATCCCCCTGCCAAGATAATCCGTTAAGAACCCTCGCACCTTTGGGTATCCTTAGTGTGGAAGGACCAAGGTTTGTTCACAATGGGCTCTTGATTACATTACTTATGAGAGGCATTTATCCAGTCTGATTAGGAAATGTTTTTTTTCGGGCATGGGTGTATGTCCTTTGAATATTTTTTTCTTGGACAAGGAGTATCTTTGCTAGAGGAGGAGTCCAATACTCATCTTCAGAGGTGGAAAGAGGAGGTAGAAACTAATCATACATGTCTACAATAACAGATCTCCCAAAATCAGCCAAAAATCATAGAGGCTAATGTCAACCACCCCATAGAATAAATTGAAAGTATTGTTATCCAAAATCCATCTACTCATAATGTATGAAATTGGTGTGCTGGTTTGATGAGAATAGTTCTGGGATTCCCAGACATCCTCATTTCACCCCACAGTCTGCAATTCAACTCTAAATTTTTCATTTCTCTGACGAACCCAGAATGGCCACCCCAAATCCAAACCAAAATAACCTCTAGGGAAAGGCTCCGTATTTGAAAAAAAATCTAGTTTGTTCATTTGATTAGGCACTCTGTTCAATGATATAGTGGCAATGGGTTGATTCATCTTGATTTAGTTATGCACCCTACCAATATTGAGGGGCATAGTTCAATAAGGACATTGCAGTTGTATACTTCCATTTGAATATTCCTTTCAATGAAATAAGGGACCTAGGAATGGTGAAATAAAATATCCAAGAATCATGTTGTTTAGAACAACACGGTTCCCAAATCATTGTACCAAATAGTAGACCTCATCCATAAATGGGAACCTATCTAAATTTGTATTCTCCCTATGACCCATAGTAAGAAGATTCCCTAAGGATTAATTTAGTGGGGTGACAAGGATCATTTCATCAATAGATTTCTCTATATTCTTCTACTTCTCATTGGAAATTGAAAAGATTGAGGTGATAGCACCAGAAAAAATACATCATAACCAATAGCATGTGGAATTCCATCTCATTTATGTGCAAAAGACCATACAGAAGGTCAGTCCAATAAAATCATTGTGAAAAAGAGAAAAAAATGGAAAAGGAATAAATGAACTCTGAATAATAATGTAGTTCACTTGCTGAACCTTAGAAACATTTCATTGAAGGAATTCCCCACAAACCGATAGTTCATGGAATGTCCTCCGAGGTGTTGTCCTATAAAACTTTGGACATGGAATAGAAAATATCCCATATTGGGTGAGTAGCACATCGATCATTTGCACACGATTATCCAAATCATTCAGTGTGAAGATATAATGTTCAGTTTGAAAATAAATGTTTAGTTCAGGGGTTTTAAATTTTATTTAACGGACAAGGGAGACTATGAAGGGTTTTCAGTTCGCAGAAAGTATATAATGGTTCACAGACGAAAGATTTAGTTCAATATCTTTGGTACACGGAAGAAAGGTGAACAAAGATCAATTTGTAGAGTGATTTTTTCTATGAAGTATGATAAAAGACAAATGACCCACGCCCCCTATATATAGCCATTTTCCCACTATGGGTCCACTTTTTTACCAAAAACCAATACAATTAATTACCATATTATACATCATAATAGCCTCATCTTCCCCCATATTGGAACCCATTCTAATGGGGGGAGGGGATTTTACGTCCTGAAAAATTTCCAAGGGGAAAGTAAACACTACCATAATTTTTTTAAGGGAAATAAAACAAATTGGATGAAGGATTTAGAAAATAGTTTTTAAGAAGCCATATTTGTAAAAGGAGAATATCCCATCCTCATATTGATTTCATTGAATGGTTTACAGAAGGCATCGCTCGTGAACCGATTAGTATGTGGATCAAAGACAACGGTGCAGACTACCACGAACCATTTCATTGGTGGAATGGAGGTGGAGAATACCATCCATGTGAACCGAATCCTTGGTGAAATAGATCCAGAGAATCTCACCTCAGCATACCATCCTAGTGAACTCAATAGTACATGGGTGAGGAAAATTGGGCATCGCCCCACAAACAATAAGAAGTCATTCATGTGAATGAGGGGTTTATTTTTTCCACCTCGAACCGCAACTCCGTAGGCCTCTATTGACCAAGTCTTCTGTGGGCCGGGTGATATCCCCATGGTCTTCTTTAAAAGGCTTCATGAAATCCATATATTTCTTTCCCTAACACTATATAAAAAGATTCCATAAGGATCCATGAAATATAATTTTAGAGGATTTGATGGACTCTTTGAGAAGAATTTATGATGAGATCCATCGACAAGGTGTAGACCTCTTCGGATGAATTCCAGCAGGTATAATCACACTACATATTGGAAAAATAAAGAAGGAAACATAATAATTGGAGGGCTGAAAACCATATCTTCTTCACGTATGAGATTCCCACAAGTCACTGAACTAATATCTCTTATTCACTATGGCACCCTTTGTAGCTCCAAGCTATGTGGGTGAACCCCTACACCACATAGAACCACACTAATAGTATGGAACGCGAAGCCATGTTGTGTCATGCTATGTGTTCAGAACCTAGTCCCACATAGAAAAACAAAACATGGACCACATATAGGTCCGTGTACTACTATGGTACACAGATGGTCCCTCTTACCTCATAGAAACATGATATGTAGATAGGCCCCCAACCCGCATGAATAAACCGTACACAGAATGGGGTAACCTCCAATTTTCCACTCTCCAACTTCAATCGCATCCTTCCATTTCTGTCACCTCATCCATACTCCCTTTGGGAACCATGCCAAAAGCGTTAGGCCAAATCATATTCCAAATCCACTGGACCCGTATGATAAAACCAACAAGCGCATCATCACACCCTTATGAGTTTACATCCCAATGCTAAACGGAGTAACGTAGGTAATCCCTATAATGGTGAAGATTCCTATAATGTATATAAATTTACATTCCCATGGCAACCAAGGTTCCAACCATGGGATACTAATGTCAACCTATCCATTATAGGGATCAAGGGTAATCACTGATCTTTTCCATCAATGAGGGTAAGTTATATACAAGGGAAATCAAACCTTCATTTCCCTTTCACTTGAAGAAACATTCCCAACATTTTCTAGAACCAATTTAAGGGAACTCCCACTCATGTAAGAAATTAGGGTTTCATGCAAAAGGTCACATCAGCACCCCTTTCTACCTCTATAATGGTAATACCTGGATATGATAATATAACTATCCAAGGAATGAAAAGACAAGGGAGAAAATGGGCATATTAATGACTCTAATATCTCTACCTTTGGGATCTAGTACCATATATTAGAAAATGATGTGGGATATTTGATATTAATATCCATTTCCTCTACTTCTTTATCATACCGAGCATAACCCATGTAACAGCCCGAGATTTTATGAAAAATATTATTTTTTATTTCACTAATGTCTTGTGTTGTACGCTACACCAAAAGGAGCTTGCACAACACGCATCCTTGACTTGCCTTGCATTACACGCAATCGCAACCTTCCTCGATAGCGTGTGTGGTACGTAATACTGAGTTTCACGAAACAATGATATGCTATTAAAATATTATTAAAACTAGCCGTTATGAATAGTAATAACCACTTTTTAAAATTCTGTAAATCTTATTTTTCGAAATGAACTTCATTCTTGGATTCGGAGTATCGAATTTAGCCTAAGGTGAAATTTTGGTACTTTTCGGATAACTTTCACATTCTGATGAATAGTGAAAATTACTAATTTATAATTAAAAACAACTTTTTTAATCGAAATAATTAATAGTGATAAATTATTAATTTGAGTGGTTTTAAAGTATATTTAGAATATATTTTTACAATTTAATACAATGTTGGTCATTGGTTGTAATTTCACATTTAAACCAGACATAATCAAGTGTCAATCTTTTGATATATATTGTTTCCTAAAAACACGCTATTTATTTTAATAGCGGGATTTAATTATAAAATTAATTAATGCAACTTCTATGTTATGAATTTGGTAAAATAGATTTTATTTTTGAATTCGGAATATGAAATATAGCTTAGGATGAAATTTTGGCATTGTTCTGAAAAACATCAATTTTTGATGAATAGTGAAACTACTAAGTGGTAGGTTAAAAAACTGAATTTTGCATAAAACTTAATTTTACCGCTTCTGTGAGTAGAATTTTGAAAATCCGACAGACACGGTTAATATCAAGGACTAAAATGTGGTTCAATGAGATGAAAATAATTTTGGTGAATAGTAACTTTTTACTTTTTTTTACCGCGGTTAATAGTAAATAGGGTAACTAAGGGTAAATATGATATTAATATTACCCTAACACATGTCCTAATTCTATTGGACAAGTGTAATTCGACCAAAAACAAACTTAGGAATAACATATGACCATTTAGGCCCACTTGGATTAGATTAGGACATTTATTATTAATTTATTTAAAGAAAGGTTAAAATAGTTAAAATCAAAGTTTAATAAGTAGATCATTTTTAATATGGGGTTATACATAATATAAATTCGATTGTAAATATTCATTAGAAAGCTAAAAAGATTTCCTACATGATGGTATTTTATTTGTAATTTTTAGACATCAAATAATTTAATTTATTTATGACACAACGATGATGCAGTAATTATCTTATTAATGAAATATTGACATAATTGATGTTATAAACACCAAAATAAATGTACTTTGAAATTTTTTATGAATTACACTAATTTTCTAGGTTACTATGATATATTAATGTTGATTTAATCAACTTGGTTCGAACATTTAATTCTGTTATGACTTTCACAAAAATCATATATCAAATAGTGTCAAAATTGACACAAAATAGTTTTTAAATCAAATATTATATTATTAATTGTTATTTTATTCCTAAAAATCTAAGGTTCGGCCAAATGACTTAGATAAAGATATATATATTAATAATAAACAATTTGGGGTTCGTTTGGCATGTTATAGTAAGTGTATTAACCATATAGTGAAAGAAAACAAAAAGACACGGTAAATGTTAAATTATTTAACATAGAGTTAAATCTAATTGATAAGGTTAAAATAATACCCTAAACTTGTCCAAATCATATTGGTTGATAGGATTTAGACCCATCCCCACTTTATCTTCGAAATAAGACCCTTTGGAACTATTATAAACCGATTTTGACTTTAATATAAAATAATATTTTGAGATATTCCTAAGGTGCCCCTCTCCTCCCTTATAAAAGGGCACCTCCTCCCCCTCCTCCTCACACCAATTTGAGCACTCAAGCTCGGCCAACCCCTGCCAAAATCTCTTATCCACTTTCCTAGAAACATCCTAGAGGTTCTGGTCTTCCTCAAAGACCAATTTTAGTGCCCTAAGAGGAGTTCTCAAAGAGGCGCTTCAAAGAAGAGGTAATTACCGTTACCAATTCTTTCATCTTTATTTCTTCTTCCACTTCTTCTTCTTAGGTTGTTTCATTATGAAGTAATAACATCAGTATCACTCATATACTGATATGTTATTATAAGTATGAAACAACCCTATTTCACCATCTATCCATCCTACGGGAAAAGAAATCATCGCGCGTGCGTACGTACGGAATACCGTCTCCACGCCGTGGTGTAATCTATTTTCCACCACCACCTTACATGGATGGGTATAATGGTGTAAAGAATAACTATACATAGTTATTACAACATCATATTGATTCTGATATATTGTATAATCCACTCCAATTCAATTCAATATTTATAGAAATGATATCACCGCGCGTGCGTACGTACGGACTACCGTCTCCACGACGCGATGAGATTCATTCTCCATGTTAACCATTTAAGAATGATTATAAAGTATATATAAGAAATAATAATGAAATATATGACATTATAAAGTTACTGGATTTATGTATATATATATATGTATGTCATCAACTTACTTCCATTCAAGACAATAAGGAAAGGAAAACAGCGTTCATGCGTACGTACGGACTACCGTCTCCATGAACGGTGTTTTTCATTTTATTTATCTACCTATTATATATATATATACTGAATATATATGATATATAAATCATATTTTATATTCTGGAAGTGAGTAAATCATGATATAAGTAATAATGATGTCAAGAACAACAAGTCAAAACACCTACGATAAATGAAACGATTTTACCCAAAACGCTTCTTTAACATGGAATTTACAAAAGAACGGGTAATATAATGTCATAAGTGAACCATATATGATATCATAACAATGAATATGATTCTGTAATAAGTCAATAACATGATTTAAATCATTATACAGGAGGTTCGGACACTTACAAAGCAAGTCGGACCTAAGGTAAGGGAAATATCACAATCTGATTTTTATCCGAGATTGTTTATTCGTAAGTATTTACTGGGGTGTATTTTATCATCCACATCCATGTTTCATAAATATGTAATATTATTTCCATCCACCTACAATTGTTTAAATCCATTTTTACCCTTCGGTGAGTTTTTAGTAAAAGAAATGAAAGGAATCTTTTGTCGTTTTTCGTACGAGGTACTTTTTGACTTTTCCGACAAAAGTACGAACAATGTTTTTTTAACTTATACAGCATGAATGGATTTTTAAAACATTATTTCCAAGAAGCTTCCTTTACAAGTTTTCAAGTTTATTTTTAATCAACTTATTTTAGTTTAAAGTTTTATGACATGTTAAGAAAGGAAAAATGTTTTTAAAGAAGAAAGGATATTTTCCTCAAGAATGAAGTTCAAGTATTTTATCAAAATTATTTTTCCATCTAAGATAATAAAAGGGTTCTGTTTTTATCCCTTTAATTACATTGATTTGGTTATGAGGGAATTATTTTTATGAAGTCATTTGCCTTATAAGATTTGTTTTATGATGTCATGATGTTTCAAGAATCCCATTTTTGTTACATGTGTTATGCGATGATGTATGATTTATGATTATGTGGCACACATAAGAAAGGATTCATTATAAGATGGGTGGGACCTATATCTCCCTCCAATGCATTGGGTAAAGATTTTATATCTCATGAGATAGACATGGCTGAAATGGTAGGTTATACCGGTTCAGTGAAACAGGACTGAAACGAGGGTTACTCGATTCAGAAAGGGACTTTGTCCACTAAGATAGTCTTGGCATTGAGTCTTGACTAACAAGAAATGATTCTCTATGATTATGTGTGTATGCCACAAAGTTTCATGTTTTATGTTATGATTATTGGGATTACATTTCACTTCTATGATTTATCCCATGTAATGATATTATGAGCTTTTTTGCAGGTTAAGATTTCCAAAAGCTATGTTCTTATATATATGATGTGATTGATATTTCTTTTGTTTACCCTTACTGAGCATTTGAGCTCACCCTTTTATGTTTTCTTTTCCCCAGGATATAAAGAAAGGTTTTAGGTAAAAAAAAGGGATGACCTTTATGGGAGATATTGAAGAACTTTCACCACGATTAGAAGATTACGTTCCGAGTTTCCAAAGACACTAAACTATTACGATCCTTTAGTGTGTGTTTTTGTTATGTACTAAGTATTCCGCAAAAGTAATGTAAAGTCCATGTACGTCAGGCTTTGGGTCTCTACAGTTGGTATCAGAGGAAAGGTTTAGTCAACCTTTGGAAACTAGGAAGTGAAAACGTTAGTGAGATCCCTAGAGATATTTCTAAGGTATGTCTAGGGATGTCCCTAAGGTTAAGTATACGTATAGGTTATAGTACTAGAACTACGCTAACGATCATAGAATTAAACCTAAGATGTTAGATATTGAAGGTACTCCCCCTTTATAATGTTGTTTTCTCTAGCATGATTTTTGCCTCTCACACTATTCTTTTTGGGTTTTAGAAAATGGATGGAAACAAGGTGATTCATGATAATGGAGGATATGCTGGACAATGGAATGATATTTTTTTATGAGCAACCAAATGAAATGGGATTTGGAAGTCCAAACATCATTATTATGCCGAATCAGCAATCTCATAATATGATCAATAAAGTAAAATTTGGTAAGTTTCCTGACTCGGCTAATAAGAGAAAGATGGAGTTTCATGATGATCATAGAGGAAAGAAAGTTCAATTCCCCCTATGTAAATCATGTGGGAAGAGGCATCAAGGAGAATGTTTCAAAGGAACTGGAAGATGCTTTGGGTGTGGAAAAGAAGGACACAAAGCAAGTAAATGCAAAGGAAAAGGTTCAGTTAACAACATGGATGATGATAATGGTATTGCTACGACATCAACAATGGTTAAATGTTTTAAATGTGGAATGTGCGGGCATTATGCAAACCAATGCCCTAAGGGAAAGTCTCATGAAGATAATCAGTATGGTCGTATGGGAAGTATTTATGTGGATGATGATGAAGAGACTACAAATGATATGTGAGATGAAATAATTGTTGAAGCACAGTCAATGGTTTAAGAATGTAGTGGAATGATTACATGTTTATCATGTGTAATGTTGTATAAGTAATCTCATGGTACTTTAGAATAAAGAGACATGTAAGGATTGTTACACTGTTGTCTGATTAATGTTACCAGTATCCATGAAAGGTTATTCAGATATTTTTGGAAATAAGATGATATGCGCATAATGAAGGGAAAACGAGAAAACGAGATGTTTGACAGTATTCATGAGCTCATGATTGATATAAGGACTAAGTGATATCATGGTTTCAGTATATAGAATTTTGAGGATTTTGGTATGTGGAAAGTGTTAACTTTTAACTGCACTCATGTTTTCACTAAGGTATTCAAGAGAATAGACGATTAAGGACTTTGAATGTTTCGAATGTGACCAACAAGACATATCTTATGATATGTGGGGATCAACGACAGTATTAAATCTCTGGTAATCGTTGTCACTATATTATGAGTGTGGACTGCAGTATTATGTATAAGCCTAAAGATTAGACTGGATTATGTTGGACATAAGTTAGTATTGTTTAAGGATAGAAGATTTTCGATATTATTGATGGGATGTTATAGTAACGTAGTTTTAGAAAAAGGACAACCTGCAGGACGGGCGACAGCCCATCGCTTCGGACAAGGCTATAGGAATCGAACCCACAATCGAAGTGCGACTGGCCTTTATCGCCTACCACTGACCTACAGGAAGTCCCTGTTTAGTAGAAACTAGTGTTATTATATTAAGCAGTATGATATATGAAGTATAAGTCCATTTTAGGAACCATATATGATTAATCCCACTATAGATCGACTTATGTATATAAATTTTGCTAACCTTTTGAGACAGATGGAATGACCCGTCATTCTATCACATGATCTGCTAACACTTCACGAATAACAAATTCAACTTCATTTATTTAAGAGATGAAGTGGAAATTGTTAAAGGCATGAACAACAGTGAGATTGTACCAAAATAAAGTAAGTATTTATTCTAATTCAAATTCTTTAACTTTAGGGAAATGATCTTGAAAACCAAAAATGTTGTCCTAGTTCTCTTATACCTGATGAATCAGATGGTACCTTAGATCGTCACAAATTTATGGATTTGTGATTACTGGCTTTTCCATAGCCATGTTCTCTACCACTCTCCATCAGAACATGATGGTTAGATTTCTCTTCCATATCCATATTTTCACCTATGTGGAAACCCAGTGATTAGTTTATTTGGGTAATCGTTACATTTCATACTTTAGTTATTAAAGCCAAGTTTTGGTATTCCTTTTTACGATGTGGGTTTCTATTAAAGAAACTTTCGAATAGTAAACCATTTATAACCCCAACGAATTTCGAGGGCGAAATTCATTTTAAGGGGGGTAGAATGTAACAGCCCGAGATTTTATGAAAAATATTATTTTTTATTTCACTAATGTCTTGTGTTGTACGCTACACCAAAAGGAGCTTGCACAACACGCATCCTTGACTTGCCTTGCATTACACGCAATCGCAACCTTCCTCGATAGCGTGTGTGGTACGTAATACTGAGTTTCATGAAACAATGATATGCTATTAAAATATTATTAAAACTAGCCTTTATGAATAGTAATAACCACTTTTTAAAATTCTGTAAATCTTATTTTTCAAAATGAACTTCATTCTTGGATTCGGAGTATCGAATTTAGCCTAAGGTGAAATTTTGGTACTTTTCGGATAACTTTCACATTCTGATGAATAGTGAAAATTACTAATTTATAATTAAAAACAACTTTTTTAATCGAAATAATTAATAGTGATAAATTATTAATTTGAGTGTTTTTAAAGTATATTTAGAATATATTTTTACAATTTAATACAATGTTGGTCATTGGTTGTAATTTCACATTTAAACCAGACATAATCAAGTGTCAATCTTTTGATATATATTGTTTCCTAAAAACACGCTATTTATTTTAATAGCGGGATTTAATTATAAAATTAATTAATGCAACTTCTATGTTATGAATTTGGTAAAATAGATTTCATTTTTGAATTCGGAATATGAAATATAGCTTAGGATGAAATTTTGGCATTGTTCTGAAAAACATCAATTTTTGATGAATAGTGAAACTACTAAGTGGTAGGTTAAAAAACTGAATTTTGCATAAAACTTAATTTTACCGCTTCTGTGAATAGAATTTTGAAAATCCGACAGACACGGTTAATATCAAGGACTAAAATGTGGTTCAATGAGATGAAAATAATTTTTGGTGAATAGTAACTTTTTACTTTTTTTTACCACGGTTAATAGTAAATAGGGTAACTAAGGGTAAATATGATATTAATATTACCCTAACACATGTCCTAATTCTATTGGACAAGTGTAATTCGACCAAAAACAAACTTAGGAATAAAATATGACCATTTAGGCCCACTTGGATTAGATTAGGACATTTATTATTAATTTATTTAAAGAAAGGTTAAAATAGTTAAAATCAAAGTTTAATAAGTAAATCATTTTTAATATGGGGTTATACATAATATAAATTCCATTGTAAATATTCATTAGAAATCTAAAACGATTTCCTACATGATGGTATTTTATTTGTAATTTTTAGACATCAAATAATTTAATTTATTTATGACACAACGATGATGCAGTAATTATCTTATTAATGAAATATTGACATAATTGATGTTATAAACACCAAAATAAATGTAATTTGAAATTTTTTATGAATTAAACTAATTTTCTAGGTTACTATGATATATTAATGTTGATTTAATCAACTTGGTTCGAACATTTAATTCTGTTATGACTTTCACAAAAATCATATATCAAATAGTGTCAAAATTGACACAAAATAGTTTTTAAATCAAATATTATATTATTAATTGTTATTGTATTCCTAAAAATCTAAGGTTCGGCCAAATGACTTAGATAAGGATATATATATTAATAATAAACAATTTGGGGTTCGTTTGGCATGTTATAGTAAGTGTATTAACCATATAGTGAAAGAAAACAAAAAGACACGGTAAATGTTAAATTATTTAACTTAGAGTTAAATCTAATTGATAAGGTTAAAATAATACCCTAAACTTGTCCAAATCCTATTGGTTGATAGGATTTCGACCCATCCCCACTTTATCTTCGAAATAAGACCCTTTGGAACCATTATAAACCGATTTTGACTTTAATATAAAATAATATTTTGAGATATTCCTAAGGTGCCCCTCTCCTCCCTTATAAAAGGGCACCTCCTCCCCCTCCTCCTCACACCAATTTGAGCACTCAAGCTCGGCCAACCCCTGCTAAAATCTCTTCTCCACTTTCCTAGAAACATCCTAGAGGTTCTGGTCTTCCTCAAAGACCAATTTTAGTGCCCTAAGAGGAGGTCTCAAAGAGGCGCTTCAAAGAAGAGGTAATTACCGTTACCAATTCTTTCATCTTTATTTCTTCTTCCACTTCTTCTTCTTAGGTTGTTTCATTATGAAGTAATAACATCAGTATCACTAATATACTGATATGTTATTATAAGTATGAAACAACCCTATTTCACCATCTATCCATCCTACGGGAAAAGAAATCATCGCGCGTGCGTACGTACGGAATACCGTCTCCACGCCGTGGTGTAATCTATTTTCCACCACCACCTTACATGGATGGGTATAATGGTGTAAAGAATAACTATACATAGTTATTACAACATCATATTGATTCTGATATATTGTATAATCCACTCCAATTCAATTCAATATTTATAGAAATGATATCACCGCGCGTGCGTACGTACGGACTACCGTCTCCACGACGCGATGAGATTCATTCTCCATGTTAACCATTTAAGAATGATTATAAAGTATATATAAGAAATAATAATGAAATATATGACATTATAAAGTTACTGGATTTATGTATATATATATATGTATGTCATCAACTTACTTCCATTCAAGACAATAAGGAAAGGAAAACAGCGTTCATGCGTACGTACGGACTACCGTCTCCATGAACGGTGTTTTTCATTTTATTTATCTACCTATTATATATATATATACTGAATATATATGATATATAAATCATATTTTATATTCTGGAAGTGAGTAAATCATGATATAAGTAATAATGATGTCAAGAACAACAAGTCAAAACACCTACGATAAATGAAACGATTTTACCCAAAACGCTTCTTTAACATGGAATTTACAAAAGAACGGGTAATATAATGCCATAAGTGAACCATATATGATATCATAACAATGAATATGATTATGTAATAAGTCAATAACATGATTTAAATCATTATACAGGAGGTTTGGACACTTACAAAGCAAGTCGGACCTAAGGTAAGGGAAATATCACAATCTGATTTTTATCCGAGATTGTTTATTCATAAGTATTTACTGGGGTGTATTTTATCATCCACATCCATGTTTCATAAATATGTAATATTATTTCCATCCACCTACAATTGTTTAAATCCATTTTTACCCTTCGGTGAGTTTTTAGTAAAATAAATGAAAGGAATCTTTTGTCGTTTTTCGTACGAGGTACTTTTTGACTTTTCCGACAAAAGTACGAACAATGTTTTTTTAACTTATACAGCATGAATGGATTTTGAAAACATTATTTCCAAGAAGCTTCCTTTACAAGTTTTCAAGTTTATTTTTAATCAACTTATTTTAGTTTAAAGTTTTATGACATGTTAAGAAAGGAAAAATGTTTTTAAAGAAGAAAGGATATTTTCCTCAAGAATGAAGTTCAAGTATTTTATCAAAATTATTTTTCCATCTAAGATAATAAAAGGGTTCTGTTTTTATCCCTTTAATTACATTGATTTGGTTATGAGGGAATTATTTTTATGAAGTCATTTGCCTTATAAGATTTGTTTTATGATGTCATGATGTTTCAAGAATCCCATTTTTGTTACATGTGTTATGCGATGATGTATGATTTATGATTATGTGGCACACATAAGAAAGGATTCATTATAAGATGGGTGGGACCTATATCTCCCTCCAATGCATTGGGTAAAGATTTTATATCTCATGAGATAGACATGGCTGAAATGGTAGGTTATACCGGTTCAGTGAAACAGGACTGAAACGAGGGTTACTCGATTCAGAAAGGGACTTTGTCCACTAAGATAGTCTTGGCATTGAGTCTTGACTAACAAGAAATGATTCTCTATGATTATGTGTGTATGCCACAAAGTTTCATGTTTTATGTTATGATTATTGGGATTACATTTCACTTCTATGATTTATCCCATGTTATGATATTATGAGCTTTTTTGCAGGTTAAGATTTCCAAAAGCTATGTTCTTATATATATGATGTGATTGATATTTCTTTTGTTTACCCTTACTGAGCATTTGAGCTCACCCTTTTATGTTTTCTTTTCCCCAGGATATAAAGAAAGGTTTTAGGTAAAAAAAAGGGATGACCTTTATGGGAGATATTGAAGAACTTTCACCACGATTAGAAGATTACGTTCCGAGTTTCCAAAGACACTAAACTATTACGATCCTTTAGTGTGTGTTTTTGTTATGTACTAAGTATTCCGCAAAAGTAATGTAAAGTCCATGTACGTCAGGCTTCGGGTCTCTACAACCCATGTAGGATTAAAGGCTAGTGGAAATCATGACATCTTCACAATTGCATAGCATGGAACTCTTATAAGGTGTAAGCTCAAAACAAAATAAACTATGAGAACATTGATTCCTTCTACGATCAGTATATGTAGATAACTGGCCAAAATCCCAAGTTCAAGGGACATTCTCATTAGAATTTAGTCCCAATAAAATTCGTTGATACTCACTAAAGAACCCTTTTCAGAAGTAAGACTTGACTTACTAGTAATCTCCCATGAGTATTCCATAATCATGCCACCACAAATGGGTTGCCTCATGTGTGTAATCCCCAACTCAAACTGAACTATGAGGGATTTTATTATCATACTAGAGGGATACATATGAGTCTTCTATTATTCCCAAACTCATTACCCATTTCACCCTGCGCTTCTTTAGGACATGTCCATGGTAGGGTCATATCCACCTAGGAGACTGTATCTTTTCTTGACATCTCGGGCCACCTCGGCGTAGGCCCCACATTTAATATTTACTAGGCACCTTTCGCCTTGACCGCCTCACATCATGACGTTAAACATCATGGATGGGTTCTTCTCACATGACATTAAAGGTGATGTTTCTAGTAATGTTTCACCGAACTACATGGGCCCATATTCTTCACACGAGTGTATGTAGGAATCCTATATTATGGGTTCTAACCCATAATTGGAATAATTATCATCCCCCTAGATGATGATAAACTATAGAGAACCTAATCACATAACATAAACATGTGATGTATCAGTAAATAATAATGGAATTCCTAATATATCCCAACAATAGGATCTTTGATGAATAAACTATAGGAAATAAAAGTATGTTTATCAATAGATAACCTAAGATACATATAGATGGTTCTATATTTACGTACATCGAGTATTGATCTTGCAACCCAAGAGTAATCTGTGGAAACATTCTTTGGAAAGAACCAAGGATTCATTAACTTTTGCACATTTCTAAAATCTATAAGTGAGTCTCCAAATATGAATTAATTCCCCCACCCACATGGTGTGATGAGCCCGACCTCCCATCCTATCGACCAATAGAGTCCTTCATTATCGTTGGCCAATTCATCATCCAACGAGTGCATGCCTTTGGATTGAAGGTCCATGAATCTTGTATAAAAGGGTTTTTGGGTGCTTATAGATCTGGGAATAAAGTTGTTGGAGACTATCTGAGGATATCGTACCTTATGTGGGTCGATTACACAACACACTTAACCCCATGAAATCACTCGCCAAGACCATTCAACTGTGTCACCTCCTTTGCCACATGAAATAATATATATTGAAAATTCCCGATGCGATAATCTCGCTCACCAAAAAGGGACACGTAACACCTCATAAAGAAACAACATTCAACACATCTTTATGTGAATCCTTTAGTAATAATCAACAATGCATGTAGAAACACACTGACTTTTGAGAGTGTATTAATTAATTACCAAGGAAAAAAAGTAATCCCATGGTAGACTTTTTCATTATGTGAAACAAGAGATAAATGAAAAAAAATCATTAAAACAATATTTTTATTATCATGCTCGACATCAGTACCCTGGTATAATAGGCACTCAAATAAGCCCCCCTTTATGGACTTTCATCTTGGGATATCTACCACTTTTTCAATAGGGTTGAATAATTAAAAATATCTATAGTATCTTTAAGATTAATTCAAACATTCTTTAAAACATATGAATATATTCTCTAAAACTTATGAATAACTTCAACAAAACATATGTACAATTGCATCACATTTTTAAATAAAGCCAAAAATTACTTCTCTATGAATTAGCATGAGAGGTTCCGAATTACATGATATTTTTAGAACTGGCATACCTATCAATAGCTAAAATAGTCCATTGGCGATTGGGTATCCTATCTCTAAATTTTCCCCTAAAAATATATTCTCATTGTATTTTATAATTTTAATTAAATGCTAAAATATTAAAATATTTATATTTAATTTCTATGAATTAAAAAAATTGATTTATAATTTCCATATTAGAATACGGTTTTCTTTCCAAAAAAATATTGATTCTTAGGTGAATAATGAAAAATAAAATTTCTAAAAATTACATGGATTTTTTTTGAATTATAAAAATATAAATGTGAATTGAAAATTACAGAAACCATTTTATGTGACCAAATATTTATTTTATAAGTGAAATTATTAATTGATGAATGTTGATTTTAAATTTCAAAAACATATTTTACATTTTAAATGTTTACTTATAGAATTAAAAAAATTATTTTAATTACTATATACATTTAGTATTTTCAAAATAATTTATCCCACTTATATAATATTAAATGGATTCCATTTCTTTATTTATCATGGGAAAAACAATTTGGACTAAATTTTGATATTTTTGGTAAAATAATCAATTTTTTTGTTAATAGGGGAAAATATGAATATTCATATTTCTGTCACTTTTAGACAACATATAATTTAATGAATCCTGATTTATAGAAATATATTAATTTATAAATTAAATTATATTATTTTAAAATATGACGTTAAAATTATAATACCAATGAATTTCAATGTTTATAATAATGAAACACTGATGAAAGCTATTTTTCAACTATTTCATTAATTAAATTTACACAAGGGGAAATAAGGATTTCGATTTTTATTAATGTCATATAAATAATATTTTATAAATAATACTATTATTAATATCATTGTTCTTAATAAAATTAATCATTTTGTTTAATAAATAATCTTTATGCTTAAAAATAAACTTTTTCAAAAAATGGTTATTATGTATATTGTATACCAATACAAAAATTAATTTGTTAACACCATTAAATAAAATTTATAAATTTATTTAAATTTTTTTGAGGATAATGTTAATATTAGTAAACAATTAAAATTTAAATTCATCCACTTAGTATAGTTTCTAATGGTTGATGTGATGTTACTACTGTAAGTAAAAATTAGTGTAAAACATATTTAACAAAGTGAAAAAGATGGAAAAATGTGAAAAAAATATTTTATCATGGGTTATAGAAGGAAAATATGACTTATATCATTACCCACACTATTGTTAAACATTTTTAGATCCTTTGGTCTTGAATAATTGTGTGATATCATTGAGAATTACTAAGTTTTTACAAAAGTATCATTTTAACTTATAAAAGTAGACCATATAATCCCATTTTATATACCCATTAAAAATATTTGGATCAATAAAAACAAGTCCCCAGTCTCTAATCAAAATCCACTCCATGTTTTTTATCCTTGGTCTCATTGAAAGACCAATATATGGTGACTTAAGGGGTAACCCATGTGTGAACTTCCAAAGGGATGGTAATACTCTTAACCCAACTTTTCTATGTTCTTTTCTGATTCTAAAACCACAAAATACCCTATATAAATGAAGATATGAAAAAATAGAATTATTAATAATTTTTATTTTTATTATAATAAAGGATTATCCATTTTATACATTCCTCTAAAATTATTTATAAAAAATGAAAATGGCATCATCCGTATGTGTGAACTACCACCTCTCTTAATGATTTGTTTTGTTTTTCAAAACCAATTAACATGGATGAAATAAAAAATGTGTACAGAATAAAAAAATTATATTTTTAAAACTACTAATATTATAATATTGTAATATCAAAAATCCTTAATAAATAAATATAATAAACATTCAACATAACATTAACCACTTTAAATTTAATTATCAAGGAACCTTTCATAATTTTGTACTTTTTTGGGATAATGGGTGAAACTTTATATTTATGGACCTAATATAATAATAAAATAAATAAACAAAAAAATTATGGATATCAAGAAGTTATTTTACAAAATCTTTAACCATGGTCAACAATCCAAAATTATTACGAAGAAATTAACCAAACAACATCAAATAACTAACATAAATGAAAATTATATTAACAATAAGTACCTAAAGATAATATATGAACCATATAAAATTAAATACATTTGAATTGGTTTCTTAGATATATATACAATTAACATAATATAATTATTTATGATGGTAATTCATAATGAAGAATGTTTTTAGATACAATGTAACGGTTCGGTCTCAATTCCTCCTCATTGTGACTTATTGTAATGGTATACAAAAACAAATTATATTTATGGTGTATATATTTCTGAAGAATTTATTTTCTCCAAATCCATGAATTAATTTATGATATTTAAAAATCTATATTATTTTCATACATCAAAGTACTTTTTGTTCTAAAATTAATAAAGGTATAATGGTTTTAACTCAAAATTTCCGTTAGTGAGATTCTTTTTATTTTATGGTATTAATTTAATTTGAATAATTTTTATAATTGGAATTATATTATTAATATCAGGTATTATATTTATTCATGTTATTTTAATTTCACCTTCATTCTACCTCTCATTCAATGGGTTTTATTTGAATATATCCTTAGTTATAAGGATTCTATCTCAATAACCCTTCATTGAAGAATGATTTTATATTATTCAAAAATATTCATTTTTTTATTTTATCTACCACTTATATGAATTATAATATCCTAAATTATTATTGATAATAGAAAATTTAATACGATTCATTATCTTCCTTGTTTGGGCTATGATTTATTTCTTCAATAAATTGTATGGGGCATCTGTATCTCAATCAGATTTCTTGCATTATAATGTTTCCCCTAAATTTTAATCATTCACTTCATATGGTATAAACAATTAATATCATTATATATATATATATATATTCAAATATTCACGGATAAGGAATTTTAATCCTATTTAAAATGAATATATGTTAAGATTAATTCTCATCTATTTAAAAAAAAGTTTTTCATCCTTTCCTGTAATTTCTAGCCACACAAATGATTTATATTTTAATAAAAAACATCATTAGTATTTTTCTCATGTGAAAACCATATTTACCATATTCTATTTTTAAAATATATTATATTATTTTATTTTATGATGCGTGATTACAAAAATCTTGTTTTAAAGAATAAAAATAAATCCTCCGTACGTCCATTATGACATGTCAGTTATGTATTCCCCATAATTTTCTATATTTTATGAAATATTATTCACATGAAAATATCTTATTTTTGTATATATGATACTTATATATACTCCTAGTTAAATATCTATAATTACCCAAATGGTTATAAATAAACTTCCTTAATGATTTAATTTTTTATTTTCTGATATGGTTACAGAAAACCCTTGAAAATATTTTATTACATCAAATTGGATTAAAAAGATAGTTAAATATAATTATGGTTTCTAATATATCCATTAAACAGTTATCACCTGATCATTATGAGTATTGGTCTTTAAAAAATCCAATTGACTAAGAAATAGATGTTATGGAGTCTTCCAATATGATGGTACCCTATGAATGCCATTTATTAGAGCATCCACAAGATATAGTAACTATGGGAGTTTCTTTCAACCATTCACATACTAAGATCCAACAACTTAAGTATTAGTGAAACTATTGGTGGGAGATGTTCAACCACATCGAGATCATGGCCCAAACCATGTTTTTCGAATGACCCCATCAAAGTATCACCATCTCACACCTTAATATTAGGTTGTATGTAGGTGTATTAAATGGATATGTATCATGGCCCTATAAAATCTATCGTATAAATGATTTTCTAAAGAATAATGTATATATTTTTATTTTCATACTAAAAAATGTGAATAATGTTTTTTTAGTAATATTAAATTCAATTAAGAAATTTATTCTGATTAATTATTGAATTTTTTAATTAAAAATATTTTAATTAAATTTTATTATTAAATTCTCTTTATTAAATATAAATAATCAAATATTTTTAGGAAGTCAAATATAATGTTAAATTGGGGTTCAAAAACTGTTGTTTCCAAAAAAACTGTCATTTTTAATAAATGTCGGTTATTATTTTTAAAAGTATAAACGAACATATTTAAAAAATTTATTCAGATAAAATAAATATTATTTTGGGAATATTAAATTTTAAATTTTCCCATTGTGAATTTTTAATAATTTTTTGAGATAGTAAAATTTTTAGGTAAAAATTAAATACTGTATAAATATGCAGTGTGTTTTATGATGTCCCAAAAATGATTTAATAAATAATAGAATTGGTATCATCAAGAAGAAATATATTTTTTACCGATAAATTATTTTTATTTAAGTTTTATTTTATAAAATGTATAATATATTTACAAATCCTCTGAAATAATAACAGATTTTATTATTTTCAATTCATTTCATTAAAAGTGTGACTCAACTGCACATATAACCAATAGTAATATTTTAATAATTTAGGCACTTTTACTAGTATAATATTGAGAAAACTCAATTGGACTCTTCATCTTTTAATCATGTTTTTAATGATCCCAAATCCTATACATTTTGTAATGCTTGTTAATCCTGTTTAATCTATCTTAAATCATGTGTAGAGATGGTTGGTTTCATTATGCTTCAAATAAACCCATACAAGATCTTAAGTGATATGTTTGATTATTTTAAACTATATTTAAATTTGATCTATAATGATTTATTTTATGAATGATTATATCTAATTCACTCTGTGGATATTACTGCTGAAGTCTATATTCAGATATTTGGCTATATCAGAGAAACCGTGAGTATACCACCAGTTCTATTTTTCTGGAAAAGGACATACACACCATGACCCAGACACCGTGACTATACACTGTGATGAGACACTGTGACCCAAATACTATGACCAGACACCGTGACCCAGACACCATGACCATACACCATGACCAGACACTGTGACCCAGATACCGTGACCTAGATACTGTGACCAGACACCGTGATAAGACACCATGAACCTAACACCACATCTGTGTTGCTGGTTCCTAGTCTCCCTTAAACTATTTCATCATTATTATCTCACTTCTCAAAAGAAAATAAGGGGACACCATTTTTAGGGACATAATTTCCATGTGACGCCATTTCCAGACAGACTGTGACACCATTCATTAATCAATTTTTTCGTTTTCAATTTAATTTCCAATTGTCATATTTGAGTCTTCTAAATGCACGGAAGTAATTAATATTTCTTTGTATAAATGTCACCTAACAGCACAATTTATGAGGTGCAGAATACATGCATCCTATCGGCTTCAAAACATGCACTCTAAGAATAAAAAGAAGAGTGTGGCCCATAAACAAGGCGAGGTGATATAGTGAAGAACTGTTATCTGACACATTAAACAAGATACTTTTGAAGAACAAACAAAGCATTTAGTAATCCAAAAGTTTTAATACCATAGATCAGAGTCAAGAACATCCTTGAAATACCAACTCCACAAAGAAAATGAGCCATTTCTTACTAGTAAACAGAGCATCAGAATTGTGATACTCTTTTTCCAGAAGAGGACTCGATTCTTACATCTGCTTAATCCTAGAAGTCTAGAGCTACATAGAATAATACTCAGAGCACATATAACCTTATGTCATCATCTTTGCTTTGTTTTGTATTATTTTTAGCTTTCAATCTGTGTGTGTGTGTGTGTGTCTGTATTAAAATACACAATATCTTTTGTACTAAACTGAAGGATAAAAGATATCCTTCATATAATATATTTTTACACTTGTTTACTCCCACGTATAAGTGTAGAGGAGGATCCTATGTGACCTAGTAGTTTATACCCACGAAAAACTATTGAAGATGTCATGTGACCTGGATAGTCTTGTGCACTATTTTTTACCCCAATATAGGGTGTGAATCAAGCTTGTAAATATAAACTACTTGGTGGCAGGTGATCACCAATTAGAGTGGATTAGGTATTGGCTAGAGACTAAACCACTTGTGTTATATCACTGCGTTTTTTAATTTAGTTTTCTTTGATTTACTAGATAATTTAGAAATCACTAGATATACTTTGATAGTTAACCTTGCAAAAAAGTTATAACTTTTTTACCTTATTAGAATAGCTTCAAAAGTAATATTAATAACTGATATTAAGATTACTCAGAATTAATTAATCTTATGAGAAGTTATTTAAACAGTAAAACATTCCTAAACATATTACATTGATTAACTCTGCCTCATTTATTTTTATTGGGGAACCTTTTGAGGAAACTTTTCAAACATAAATTTTTATAGATACTCAATACACCCTACCGTTGAGTACTCTACTCCATCTAACATTTGGTATAAGTGAGTTTTGATATTCCAATTATGACTCAGTTTTTGAAACTCTTCAACTGTGATTTTAATTCCACTTTAAATATATATAAATTTTTGTTAATTTTAAATTTATATCTATTTTAAATTATTTCATTTTTATGGATAATAGACTATATATTGTTATAATAAAAAGAACACCATTCTTCAGTGGAACCAATTATTCTAAATTGAAAATTAAAATGAAAATGAAATTAGAAAGTATGGTTTTTGAAATTTGGTCATCAGTTATAGATGAGTATAAGATCCCTGATACTTATTGAATCTCATGGGATAAACCAACTGAGACTTCCTACAATTAAAATTGGAAAGCCAAAAATTCTTTATATTTCTTCTTCGGAGATGAGGAATTTAACAGAATTTTTTCATGTAAAACTGCCCATGAAATTTGGAATACTTTGTCTCTTTCACATGAATGAACTAATAGTGTGAAAAAAATGAGACATAATAATTATACTATTAAATATGATAACATTAAAATGAAACTTGATTATCCTTTTTGGGACATGTCTCTCAGGTTCAACAAAATTGTATACACAATGATTTCTCTTGGAAGAGAAGTCACTTACAAAGAAAAAATCTTTAGTATTCACAAATGCCTACCTGATAGATGGAGAGGAACCTCTATATCTATTAGATAATCATGAAACATCAGCTAGTTATCTATAAAATAACTCATTGGGAAACTAATTATGTATTAATAGGAGCTTAAAGTCAACAAGGAAGAGGATGATAAAACCTAAAGAAAATTTGTTGCATTAATGACCACCACCTATAAACACAGAGAAAAAGAGAAATTGGAAGCCTCTGAAGAATGTTCCAGCAGTGACAATCATCTCATAAAATTGACGAGGATATGGTTCAATCATTAAGAAGGTTTAATAAATTTTACAACAAGAATAAAAGTTTCAGAAACCCTAACTTGAAAGTAAGATATGTTCAAAAAATTAGCTGGAAGAAATATTGGAAATAAAGTGAAAACTCAGATGAGATAGTATATTATGAATATAAGTGAAATGGACATGTAAAGTATGACTTTCCCAAGCTCAAGTAAAAAATGAAATATGATGACAGAGTTACAATGTATAAAAATTAAATGAAAGAAACATTGAGTGCTTCTGAGGAAATATCAAGGGACTATGAATTTTCACTTGATGAACAGGCTAACAATGCCAATATGTTTTTTATGAAAAAAACATCTGAGGTGACACTAGATTCATCAGAAACAAATTACTATTACTCTGGAGATGAAATTGATTCTGATAATATGTATAATGAAGGAATGATTGAGTACTCTAATATTGTTTAAGAGACATGTAATGAACTAAAATATAAATAAAAGTATTTAAATAAAAACCCTTGTCTTTCATCAACTTTTATATCTAAACGTACTGTATAAAAGGAGAAAAATGTTCAATTAATCAATGAAAACAATGCACTAAAGCTATCAAATGATCAATTAAAAAAGGATATTGGAAGGTTTAGTAATGGTAAATATACTTTGGTATAAATTATAGGTAAACATATTTCTTTTAAATGTACTACTGGTATTGGCTATCAACCTGGTAAAAGAAATTTTGGAATAACTAATTTTGTTTCTAAATCTAGGAGACATGACTTTACTCCTAGTTTTGGAAAAAATTCATCTAGTTCAAATTATGATGAATTCTATACTTTTTCAATATTTTTTGTATCAAATAGAGTTTATTTTTCAATAACTTTAGAATATTCTTATAGGAAACCCATAACACAGATATGATTTCATAAAGCACTTGTCACTAATGTTAATGGACCCAAACAAATATGGGTAGCAAAGTCTATTTTTATTTGACTAAATATGGAGGAAAATTTATTAATGAGTTATTATAAAATATTAGGGTACTTAGATAGTGGGTGTTCAAGACCTATGATAGAGAACTATTCATGCTTCAAGGACTTAATAAAAATTTATGGTGGACATGTCACCTTTGGTGACAATGCCAAATGGAAAATCATTATCCTTGGCCAAATCAGAAACTCTAACTCAATTTTAATTTCCAAAGTTCTTTTTGTTGATGGATTGAGATATAATATACTCAGTATTTCACAACTGTGTGATGATGGATTTTATGTTAAATTTGGAAATTATGCTTTTAATGTTTTAATTATTAAAAATAATTAGTGTTTTCTGCATTAGGAAATGAAAATATATACTCTGTTAACTTAGAGTTTTTTGTCTCTCAAAATGATTCATGTTTATATGTATTCAACAAAGAGTCTTGGATTTGGCATAGAAGACAAGGACACTGGAATATTAACTCCGTTATAAAGGTAAATAGAAAAATCTTAGTCAAATATCTTCTCAAACATCAGTTTCAAAATGGTAAAGTGTGTAATCCCCGTCAAAATGGAAGGCGAACCAAAATTTCCTTAAATCCAAAAAATAAGTGTCAACTTCTCAAACACTCGAATTGGTTTACATGGATTTGTTTGGACCATCTAGATTTTCTTTTTTAATTGGTAAGCACTATTTTTATGTTCTTGGAGATGGATTTTCTAGATATACCTGTACTTTATTTTTGGATCACAAAAAGTGAAGCCTAATCTCACTTCACTAAATCTGCTAAAAATATAGAAATCATAGTGAACATATAATTAAATCCATATGAAGTGATCATGGTATGGAGTTTGAAAATCAAGACTTTGATTCCTGTTGTTCAAAAAATTGATAAAGTCATAATTTCTCTACCCCTTGAACACCTCAACATAATAAAGTTATAGAAAGAAGAAATAGAACCTTGTAAGAGACTTATAGAATCATGCTCATTGAATATCACATGCCTATTTATTTTTTGTCTGAATCTATAAAAACAACATGCTATATTATTAATAAAGTGTTGATTAGACCCATTCATAAAATAACTCTACATGAGTTATGAAACAATAGAATACCCAAAGTAAGCTACTTAAACATTTTTGGTTGCAATGTCTATATCATTAATACTAAAGACAATCTTGATAAATTTTCATACAGGAGTGATGATGGAATAATTCTAGGATATTCAATCTCTTGTAAATCATATAGAGTATGTAACAAAAGAACTAAATGTGTGGAAGTATTTTTCCTTGTCAAATTTAATTAAATAAATCCACATAAGCCTAATCCAACTCTAGAGAACCTATAATATGATGTGTCAGTCATGGAAATCATTTAAAAATCCTCCAACCATCCTGTAATGGAATTTATAAAAACATAGAGTTCTAGAAATTCTTTAGATTTAGGTCATAATAAACCTGAACCCATTGAAAAACCTGAAATCACTAGTCCTTGTTTCTCTAGAGTTGTTAAAACTCTTAAAAATAGTATTTTATATAAATTTCTAGTAAATTTAGATAAATGAAATCAAACTAGATATTCTATTAGAAATCGGGTTGAACATCAAGTCTTCTTGTCACAAAATGAACCTAAAAACATTAATGATGATATCAATGATGAATTTTGGGTGATGGATATGCAAGGATAACTTAATAATTTTGAAAGTAACAATGTTTGTAAACTTTCTGATAGACCCAAAGAGATATTAACCATAGGAACTAAGTGGGTGTTTATAAATAAAGTTGATGAAGCTGGTAACATTGTTAGAAACAAGGCTAGATTGGTTGCACAAGGCTACAGTCAAGAAGAAGTAATTGACTCTGAGGAAACCTTTTCACCTGTAGCTATACTTGAAGCAATAAATTTTTTTCTTTCTTATGTCGCACATCTAAATATCAAACTATATCAAATGAATGTTAAAAGTGAATTCCTAAATGGGTATATAGCTGAGGATGTCTTTTTTGAGAAACACCCTAGTTTTACAAATCCTCTTTTTCCAAATCATTTCTTTAAATTATCAAAAACCATATATGGTTTAAAAAAATCTCCAAGAGCTTGGTATGAAATATTAAATACTTTTCTATTTTCCAAAAGTTTTACTAAAGGAATAGTTTATCCTACCCTTTTTAAAAATCTAATTTTCAATTATGTTTTAGTAGTTCAAATTTATGTAGATGATATTATCTTTGTATCTTCATAAAATTATTTATGTGTTGAATTTTCTAAAATGACGAAAAAACAAATATGAAATGAGTTTAATGGGTGAACTAAAATTATTTCTCAGATTTCAACTCTTTTAAAATAATTATGATATTATCTTAAATCAATGAAAATATAATAGTGGTATTCTAAAATTATTTTTCTTCAATATCACTAAAAGTAGTGACACATCAATTAGTAATAATTTTAATTTGGATCTTGATGAAGATGGAAAATCTGTTGATCAAACCACTTATAGTGGAATGACTGGAATCTTAATCTATATAATTTCTATCCAACTTGATATTATGTTTAGTGTATGTATGTGTGCTAATTTTCCAGAAAAGACTAAGTAATATCATTTAAATGATTTTAAGTGAATTTTCAAATATCTCAAGCATTCAACCAATCTAGGATTATTCTATGCCAGAGGAAAATCCTTTCAGTTATTTAGTTATTCTGATGCTGACTTCGGTGGTTGTAAGTTAGATAGAAAAATCACCTCTTGAACATGTCAATTTTTTTTTCAAGTCACTTGTATCATGGTGTAGTAAGAAACAAAAATTTGTTGCATTATCTATTGTCGAAGATGAGTACATAGCTATTAGTTGCTGTTGTGCACAAATTTTTTTGATGAAACAGAAACTACTAGATTATATATTCCAATTCAGTCATGTATCCATAAATTGTAACAATAAAAGTGTCATTCACATCTCAAAAAATCTAGTTTCACACTCTAGGACAAAACATATTGATGTAAGACATCACTTTTTGAGAGACCATTATCAAAAAAGTGATATCACTTTGGAATTCATTAGAACTGAATATCAGCATGTTGATATATTCACCAAACTATTAAATTCCAAAAAAAATCACATAAGACATGAATTGTGAATGATAATTCTTAATTATTGAGTGTACTATTTCACAACTTATTGTTTTACAGTTTATAGTTTCACATGTCATTGTCTTAAGATTACTGTCTAACTCTTACAGTTCTATAGTACCCTATCTTAAAAGTTTTTGTTTCATGTTTATGGTCTAACAGTTACTATCTCTCAGTTACTATCCGGTATGATACTATTTCAAACAATACGGTCACACAGTTTTGAAGTCACATTATAGATATACAACCGTGTAAACTTATTACCGTCTCATCATGAAAACTTGCTATGGTCTCACCATGAAAACCTATAACGGTCTCACCGTGAAAGTCGGCTCTAGTCTCACCCTAAAGACACATTATCATTTTATTTACATATTATAACCTTTATCACTATACATAATTATTTTATTCTTTTACTTTCATGCACTTTTTAATTTTTGACGTTCAATATCCCTAAATGATAAAAAAGATGTTTCTCTCATTTCATCACTCGAACCTTCTTCCCTCAATCCCAAAACCTTTCTCTCTCTATCTATCTCAAACCTTCATTGAATTCACCAAATGAAATGAGTGTCCTCATAAATTCTTGTGTAGTGAAGATCAAAGATGTTGATAAAAATAGCACAGAAGATAGCACCAGGAGGACCTTTGAATCTAAACCTGGTGAACAGAGTTGTGGTACCTGAAAAGGATATCTTCTCGTAGTGGCTGCTTCCAAGTAAGTATTTACTATTAAAAGTAAAAAAAGAGCAAGGATGGATGTATTGGTTCACAAGAGAGGAAAGACCTATTTACCCAAAGCTATTTGCTCAGTTTTATCAGTTCATTCAATTCTATTTTGATACAGAATATGGTTTTCCTGTGATAAGCTGGATCAATGGGAAAAGATGAAATTTTATTCGAGGTTATGGGATGATTGCATGTGGATGCCACATGAGGTAATTTTTGAGGACTACCAGAGAGGTCCTCCTCCTCCATGTGATATATTACTTTTAGAAGAATACTTGGAAAACTGGACTAGCAATGAAACAAATAGAAGAGATATTTCTGCTAAGCTAGATGGAGAAACCATACTATTGTTTATGTTTTCTTAGAATCATATTACTCCATGAAAAGGAGATTTCTCATCACTCAAGTATCATTATGTATTTTTTATACATATTATGAATAATGTAAACAATATTAACCTATGCAAGAATGTTATAATTCATAAATCTGAGTTGGTAAAGACAACCTCAAATTGAACCTAAATGTTCTACTGAAGGTTAATCTCTATTATGGTTCAAGCTAAAGGGTTTGTTGGACTAGATGAAGAAGTCAATAAGGACTATGAATATTGTATCTCAATGGTTACAATCAAAAGAATAAAAATCCTTTGGAATCCGTGGAGAAAAGAATGGGTAGAGGATAACGAGAGGTTATATGAAAAGATTAACCTAGATGATCATTCTTCATGACCTAAAGACATTTCTGATCCTGGTCTAGAACCATATTAAATTGTATACTATCCTTTTTGGGAAGATTAAGAAGATTTTTTTTCACCTATAAGGGAAGCCATCCTAGATAAGGAAGGTAGTGAACCAATTCTTCAAGACTTAATTGAGAAGGAAGTACTTGTTTCTAAAGAATTTGTTGATCTAGAAGAAGAACCTGCTTCTAAAGAAGAATTTGGTTTTATTGAAATGGAAAAGGTTGTTATGCAAGAGAATTTAGAAAAAGAACATTCTTTTGAGAAAGAACCTACTTCTAAGGAACACCTTTATGAACAAGTTGTTCATAAGATTATCCCATCTGCTGAAGAAATAATGGACTGAGACTTTCAATTGGATATAAAAGAAATAGGTGATGATTTTGGGGATGAAATTTTGGAAATAGTTCAAAGATCTAAATATCTTCATCCCGTGAGAGATTCACCTGTTGAGGGGGAGCAACACTGCAATATATAATGTTATTATGTGCCTAATCTAGTTGATAAAATCATTGTGGATACTTGGTATAAAGGCCCTAGATATTGTGATGTAAATGATTCTGGAGAAGCCTCATTTAAATGATTACATCTGTATACTACCAGGAAAGCTCAGCCAGAGACAAAGTCCCTGACCATTTATTAAAGAAAAGGAAAAGTACAGTAAAAGCAGGTTTAGGAGAACCGGAAACCATACAACCATACACCTGATCCCCCAAGCACAAACGACATCCGAAATAGATGTTTCCCTGTTGTTAGAGAAGATCATTTTCCAGATTCTGCCAAAATTGCTTCAAGAAATTCAAGAGGTCATAATTGAGAACAAACAGCTAGGTGATGAAGTGAAGTCTCTCAAATATATGGTTGAAGAAATGTTAGGAGTGTTGATATCGAGACCAGAATCGATTTCACATCCGGTTGAGGATGTTATTGGTCAGATTCCATAGGAAGTTTCCTACCTGATTCAACTTTACTTATATTCCTTAGATGACAAGGTGGATAAAAGAAATAAGAAAATAGGTCAAGAAATGTGTGAGCTTTTTATTGGTCTCAAAAAATTAACTAATGATTATAAGGGAAGTATCCAAAAAGTTCTAAATCAACTTAAGTCCCTTATGTCATCTATTATAACTTGTAGTACATTTGAATAGTCATCTCAACCCTCATTAGACAATGATATTCTCAGAAAAGTTGTTAAGGAAGAACTTCACTCAGTTTATACAGACATTGAAAAAGAGTCTCTATCTGTGGTTGTCAAGAATAATGACAGAGTTCTTGATCTGGTAAGAATTAATTCCAAGATTTCAAATGAATCTCCAGAGGGAATTACTAAGAATGTGTATTTATACTTCAATATGATTTTTGCTAAGCATTATATGAAAAACCATTCCTTGTACCTTGTAGAGAATCTTAAAACCCCCTGTCACTCATGCTTTAAAAAAAGGTCAAAAAAATTAAGGATTTCACTCCTTTGTTGGACAATTCATTGAGAATAAGCACGACTTCGAGAAAGGGATGCATTATGGTGGTGAGATTATTGCTGACTTCATCAATATATTGAGGCCTTATATTGATGTGCATAACACTGCTATTTTGGCTCCTGTAGCTGCACCCTTACGACCTGGTTTTCCTCCTTCCTCATTCACTACCTTTGGCTCTACTTCTATGTCTGTATCTCATGATCTGAGTTAGTTCAGACATATTAACTTTGACCAACAATTACCTCAGTCTTCCACCAAACCTACCTTGGCCCCTTTGTTTTTGAATGTCTCTCTCCACCCTCTTTATCATGAGGCTCAATTCCTTCTCAAAAATCTACCACTACTCTTGTGGCTTCTCCTGATACTACATCCAAGGGAAAAGAGAAGATAACCTGTGCTGAAGAAAAGTTAACACCTTTTTTGATAGGGGTGTATTTTTATTTTTGTTGTCTACTATTTTTAATGACACATCTTTCTCTATCTAATGAGCTCTGAACTCATCTTGTCTATTTGTTTTAACTTTTGTACACTCTATGAACTTTAAAAAAGGGGGAGAGACATTAAATCATGCACTATGAATGCACACTAAGGGAGAGACACATCCACTATGAATAGACATCTCACTCACATGATTTGTGACCATTAAAATGGGTAGATTGTTGGACTCCTCACGTGTTAATCATGTTTTTAATGATCACAAATCCTATACATTATGTAAATATTGTTTATCCTATTTAATCTATCTCAAATCATCTGTACAGATGGTTGGTTTCTTTATCTTTTAAATAAAACTATCTGTGATCATAATTTCAATGATTGGTTATTGTAAACTATATTTATCTTTGTTCTATAATGATTTGTTTTATGAATGATTAATTCTAATTAACTATGTGAATATTACTGCTCAAGCCTATATGCAGATATTTGGATATGTCTGAGAAACCTTTAGTCTGCCACTAGTTCTGTTTTTCTAGAAAAGGACCTAGACACCATGACCCATACAATATGGAAAGACACCATGACTAGACATCATGACCCAGACAACGTGACCAGACACCGTGACCCAGACACCTTGAACAAACATCGTGACCAGACACCATGACCCAGATACCGTGACCCAAATATTATGACAAGACACTGTGACCATACAGTGTGGTCCTAACACCGCATCTGTGCTACCAGTTCCCGATCTCTATATGAATATGCCATCATGACTGTCTCACCACCCAAAGGAAATGAAGGAGACACTGTTTCTAGGAGACACCGTTTCTAGAAAGACTTTGACATCATCATTAATTTGTTTTGTCATTTTCAATTTAATTTCTAACTATCATATTTGTGTCTTTTAAATTCACTAACATAATCAATATTTCTTTGTAGACATGTCACCTAACAACATGAGGTATAAGGTGCAGAATACATGCATCTTGTCAACTTCAACACATGCACTCTAAGAATAAAAAGAAAAGAGTGTCCAAGAAACATGCAGTGGTTATATATTGAAGAAGCATGAACTGACACATGAAATAAGATACATCTAAAGAACACATGAAGCATTCATGAATCCAAAATCATGAATACCATAGATCAAATTATAGAATATCTTCTCAATACCAACTCCATGAAGAGCACGAGCCAGATCTAACTGGAAAATGGAGCATCAGACTTGCGATACTCTGTTTCTCACAAGAAGACTCAATTCTTACATATGCTTCATCCTAGAATTCCAAAGCTGCATAGAATAACACTCAAAGCACATCAAACCTGGTCTCATCATTTTTTCTCTATTGTGTACTATTTTAGCTTACGAGCAGTGTGTTTGTGTATGTATTAAAACACATAATTTCTCTTATAATAAATTGAAAGATACAATATATCCTTCTTATAATATCTTTTTTACACTTGTTTACTTCAATGGATAAGTGTGGATGAGTTCCTTGTGTGACATGGTAATTTATACCCACGAAAAACTGTGGAAGAGATCGTGTGACCTAGAAAGTCCTCTGCACTGTTTTTTACCCTAGTCCACGATTAATATTATGTTTATTAATATAAAAATCTTTGTGGTAGGTGACCACTATGTGGACTAGATTATGTCTCAGATTAAGACTGAACCGCTTGTTTTATATCCACAGTGTTGTTTAATTTAGTTTTCTCATTTTTACTAGATAATTCAGAAATCACTAAATCTTCATTGATAGTAAATCTTGGAAAGAAGTTATAATTGTTTCCCCTTATTATAATTGCTTCAAAAGTAATATTAATAACTAAAATTAATATTACTAAGAATTAATCAATCTTTTGAGAAGTTATTTAAACAGTCAAACATTCATAACTGTATTACATTGATTAATTGGGATGTTTTTATTTTTATTAGGGAACCTTTTAAGAAAAATATTCAAATATAAAATTTTATAGATATTAATTCACCCCCACTTGAGTTCTCTAGTCCAACCAACAAACCCCCGTTTGTTAGAAATAATGGGAAAAACAATGGGAAGTTGTTGGTTTTAATATTTTATTATATAGAGTCAAAAAACAATGTATGTTAAATATTAATGAATTACTATCTTGTTTCCTACATAAACCCACCCAAGATCCCATTTCCTTTCACTCAAAATACATAAAGCATATACTTATTATACACTCCTCTCTTGAGAATCCTACCAGGGTTCCTCAATGTTTTAAATAATCCCCTTTCAGGATTTTGGTATCGTTCTCTTAAACTAAGGGATCTTCTCTTTCTCACATTTATTCTAGAGTATCCAGTATTTTATGCCGATTTTATTTTTAATTATTAAGGATATTGAATGTTCTGGAGCCTCCCCCGTTTATACCTTATGATTTATAAATTATAAGATATTCATTTCACTCTCATTAATCCCTACCAATTACACCTGTTACCATGCCAAAATTTTTTAAGAGTTATTTATTCCTCTTCTTTAATCATGTTTTTTATTATCACCTGACCTATATTTTCAATTACAAATTTGTGATATGTTTTTCCATAACTATATTAATAACCACTTTATGAGAAAATAATGATTGACCCATTTCATTTTAATCTACACTTTTTATGAATTTTTAACTGATGTTGTTTGACTGCAAAAATTTCACCTTGATTTTCCATTCAAAAGAAAGTCTGTAGTGAATAAAAAAATAATTTTTTATAAATGGTGTTCAACATTATACAGTTATTATTATCTTAATTGGGGCATTAATTTTTTTTCTTCCACTCTCCCTTATCGTGGCATAAGTTATGATAATGAATGAATCTAGGATGTATGATCAATGTGGAACACTTAAACATGATATTCAAATGAATTTGAATGGTAATCCCAGAATTATATAGCGCTAAAATGAATTGGGTAATGTTTAGTATCATGATGCATCATGTTTGGAAAGTGAGTGGACTTGATTTCATTATGTCAATTTTTCTAGTATGATGTCTTGGAAGTTATCCTTGACCTATGATGCAGTGTTTTATTTTGTTCCCATATTTCCAATGTTCCCTTAACGCTATCAAGCTATATCATGTCTTATTATTCATATATATGATTAATACTCATTTTATGCCCCTTTATATACCTATTTTCTAACATTTTTTACCTTATCCCATCATTATTCCCTTACTGGGATTTAAATCTCAACCATTTTTATGTATTTCATTAGGTTATACCATGGAGTTTTAAGTGCAAGCATTTTACGGATGATTTAAAAAAAGATGTTAGTTTTTAATGTTTTAAATTGTTATATAATGTTCCTAATTCCTAAAGTTAATATACTTAATGATATTACAAGTTGAATTAAGTATAATTTTATGTACTGAATCACATGTTAATGTGTAAAAAGGGAAGGTATTATATAGTTTGTATCAAAGGAAATGTTTAGTTGTTTTTTGGGATTAGGATTAGAAAACTCTAATGAAAACCTTATTGATAAGACTAAGAATTAGAAAACATACTTAATTTTTGGTAACTGTATATTAACTGAGTTATCATGAAATTTCATCCCAGTCTAGATTCTACAACGATATTTCATTATTCCACAAATGTACCTAGGGGTAACAACTCGAAAAAGATGTTTCGGGCTTCGCTCCTTTTAATCAAGCACATGAAATTAGGCCTTACTACACAACTTTTTTGAGACTCCTGGGCGACATACATTCTTGATGGATAACATATATTGAATTCTATAAATTCATATGTCAAGGAAATATAAAAAATGTTAATATTTATCCCTTTAATATAATTAAATTCTCTATTTATATGGTTAATAGTTGAAAAATAATTATCCTTAATTTTTTCATTTATTATAGATAATGGCTTAATATAGTTAGAAACATGTAAACAATCAATGTTAAGATTATTTTGATGACTACCCTAATGATATGCACAACCTCATGGGAGCCGGAATCGCACACTTCATGATGATACTCTCTCATCTGACTCGAGTTCTAAATAGAAAACTGGATTAGGATGAGCATCCAAATCCCCATAATATTGAACAATACAAATTGGAAATCTTTATGTGACAAAGGAATATGAATTTTAATAAGTCATTTGATACCTTAATTGCAGAATAGTGGATCTACTCTAGTGAAAATATCTTCCCTATCCATTAATGTTCTGAAAAAGTGAAGGTTATGCTGTCTATATATCATATAGATAGTAAAGCTGATTAGTGGAGTACAATGATAAAAAATATGAAGCTTGAGGAAGTGATCAAAGCAATGGGGTGGAATTATTTTCAGGAAATGTTTTTAGAAAAATACATCCCTCACAATCTCCATCTTAAAATGGAATGATATTTACTTTCCCTCAAGAAAAAAGATGACAAATCTATTTGGGTGTAAGAGGAAAACAAAATAAGCCTTTAATGATATGCCTTTGTCTATGTTCTTATCGAAAAATTAATGTTGGATCACTTCTTTGGTAGGATAAAACCTAGACTACTAAAATCCTTAGAGATTTATGACTTTGATAACATTGAGGAAATTTTCTGATTTTATCTCAATGTTGAAATAGAGATCTAATACTCTTAAGGGTATCATGTGGATAGGAATAGGAAAGTGAAATTTAATTCTAAAAGACTAATGGAGACATCTAATGGTGCCATGAAATTTCAACACCCAACTTTTCAATGATGTAGAAAGAAGAACCCCGTAAATTACCTAAAGCGGGTGAGGAAATGCTTTAGGTTTGAGAAGGAAGAGAACCTTGCCAACAATTTCGGAAAGGAGAATCTCACTACTATGATAGAGGAAAGGAATTCTCCATTTAATCCTCAATGAATTGTTCATTTCTATAACTATAAGGTATCATGGATATTTTTAAACCAATGCACTAAGCTAAGGGTTTTTGGATATAATTATCATTCTCCAATGTTTAAAGGGTGAACATTTTCCACCACTATCACTAAAATGAATCCAAAAAATGAAGTGGTGATAGGTACACTAGTTATTCATTCAACAATAGTGAATGTACTTTTTGATTCTGGTTCTATGTATTACTTCATTTCATGAATGTGTAGTGTAAGTATTCAAACACCGCCACAATGCATAGAAGTGGAGATGTCAATGAAAATAGAAAATGGTGAAATTATTGCATCCAAAGTATATAACTCTATTGAAAAAACATAAGAACACAAAATACAATGAAGATAGATTTAGATATTTCAAAATACCAAAGAGAGGTTCGAATAAATAAATGTAAATCCAAACCCTCCCATGATATGCACGACATACCTACATGGCATACCTGCGCTGCTGTATATTTTATGTACCCCTATGCAAAAAACTTCTAAGGAGGACCTGTGCGGAAAGCATCCCTTAAACTAGGCCCCATCCAATCCTATAAATAGGAAAGTTGGCCTTCCCATTTTAGAGACAAAGATAATTTGAAAGACTCCCTAAAGCTCCCATTTTGTAGCTATTTCGCCCAGATCCCTCAAATTTTCTCAGGTAGCTCTCTAAAACACCTGGGAAGAGATAATTAAATGGGATAATAATGTTTTTAATGCTTTTCAAAAAAATTACATAGGCTTGGTTACCCTATTTGAAACATATTCTTTAGTCATCATACAAACCTGCACAGCACCCCTATGTTGTACAGCTGTGCGGCACATCAATGCGTAGTACCTATGTGACACACTTGAAATAAGTACCTACGTGACAGAGCATGGTATAAGGCATGCATACCAACATATGTACCCTCTTTAAGTCCATTCATGGTAGGTTATCCCCTTAATTGGTTCCCGTATTTTAAACAGACTAAATTGAAGTCTCCACCAAAACCTCCTAACTTATCAAACCTTTTGGAAATACACATCAGAATGTCTCTTATTTGGGATTGTATATCCTAAGATACATGTTTCCCACATATGTTTCACAAAAGGGGTTAGGATTCATGATGTGTATGTGGGTTTCTATGTCTAAAGTCTCATTGACCTTTCTCCAAGGAACAATGTTGGGATGTTCCTGGTTTGAAGGATTAGGTTTCGATTCTGTCATCCCCTTTTCGTCCCTAAGACCCGGAACCTCAGGTCACTGGTAAGGAAGGTACGGTTCAAACTTTATTTTCCGTGTAAGAAAAATAAAAGTCTCACTACCCTACCAGGATCAATTTTAGGGAATCCATCATAGCGTATTACCATAACCATCATCCCTTCGTCCTTTCATTGGACTATTGTCCAATGTAAAAAGAATATAGGGGAGGCTTGTCACCTCACCCTCTTCCTGGGTCACCTTGACCTCATCCACCCTAGACGCCATAGGGGAATCCTCTTCCACTAAGGGAGGAGGAAAAGTGTGTGTTCATTTGTTAAATATTTGACATCCTCTTATTTCTTACACCAAGCATGACTCTTGTGGGCTTGAGATATTTCATGATTACAACATTTTCACAACATCCTGAACTACGAGAACTCTTATTCTTGTTCAAACCATGATACATAGGAATCATTTCTAGGGAATGAGCTCATTAGATATCCTCTTTAGGAATACAACCCTAATTCCCCTTATATAGGCATCCTCCTTAGGTAAAATCCAAAATTAAACCCCAAAATTACCAAGGAATCCTTTTCAGGAAGTTAGTCTAAACTCATTTCTTTCAAAGTATTACACTCGCCTATGAGACTCACTGAACGACGTGGGATTTGATTCCCATCTAATTGGGATACGTAGGAATCCTCCTTTAGGTTCAAATCCAACACTTCAAATCAACCATGTTCTCCTTGTACCATATTCCAATCAGTGTCTAATATTACTTGGAAACCCTTATCCTCTCCATGTTCCATGGGCTTCATCAGCCTAATTCCCATACCAGACTTTGACTAACCACCTTTCACATAGGTGTCCTTACGACATGATATTAAATTGTACAGTTATGTCCTTTTCACATGAACATAAAAGGTATGATGTGTCCCATTAAGCGGAACCGAACTATGAGGGTTCATATTCTTTTCACAAGGATACATAGGTAGCCCATTTTATGGGTATGATCTCTATATCAAAACAAAACATTGTCTCCCTATATGACAATTAATTCTAGAGTGCCCCACTGAGTGGTTTATAAACCTGTATCATCATAATAATGATTAAAAGATTGTCTAAATAGTATATGAGAGGATATTATTGATGGGGAACCTCGAATACATATAGATATCCCCATTAATAAAGAAACTAGAATACATATAGATGATTCTAAATTTAACACATGTAAATAAGTGATAGAAAATTCCAAGTAGAACATATGTTATAAATTTTAAAATAACAAGGATTTATGAAAATATATTTAATTTATAATGGGAGTCCGAGAGTAGATAATAATTCCCCATAAAAGGGTTTCATGAGTCCGACCACCCATCCACTCAACCAATGAACATTCCTAAGTATCATAAAATTAAAACATAACAAGCTCCTCCCTTTGGAACGCAGGTTCCCTTTGGATAAATAATTGTTGGGTGTTTCTGCTTCCCTGAATAAATCCAAAGGAAACTGCAAGGAAGTAGTGATTCGTATAACTAGAACACATGTTTCAAGGAACTACGAACAAAAATGGTGAACCAGACGTGAATCCTTAACCATGTTAATAATGTTACCCACCTATCCTACCCCTATAAATAGATAAATTAATTCCATACAAATGACTCAGTCATGCATCTATCCCTTTAAAATATTTCACTTTAATGGAGTTTATTGTTTTTTAGAGTTTTTTCTCAGAAATCACTTCTGTCCACAATGGCTTTCTTCAAGATAAAATCTATGAACATCCCAACCACTATTGAGGCTGGACCCTCATCCACGATAAGTATGTTATCTCCCACCCAACATCTTCAACACTGGGTCATCAACATTATGGTAAAGTAGTACTATCATCACGATACAATTATAACTTTGGAGGCTTCCCGATAGGATCTCCAGGTGAATAATAGTCTTTGATCATCTAGAAAACAATGACTAATGGTCAAGAAGAAAATGGTGCCAACCACTGTTTTCAACCATTTTATGTCCTTATCCTCGTAACATAACAACCATTCCCTTTCGTACTACAGGGAGGTATATAAATAGGTACTCATAGACACAATCCAAAGATGCAGGGGACCTTCATGAGGACTCCCGCAAACAATGGTCATGAGCAAAATTGCGCGGTAGTGAACCCCCAACATGATGGGGGTGTTTCCTCTGGATGTTCATCCGAGGACTCTTAGACCTAGTCATGCATGATGAACCGTCAGGGGAAATGTCCAGTCAACAGAGAGTTGGTTCTTACCTATTACCCATATGTAGAAGTCCATTAACCTACCTTGATGGAAAACAATGAGTGGGCACATTAACCAGTCCATCCTAATTACATTGCCCAACAAACTCGTCTATCCTCAACCCACCAATCTCATGAAGAAAATATGGTAGAGTACTGTGAATTAGAACATAAACCTATTTAAAAATTATCATCCATTAATCAGGCTCATCTGACTGCATTTAAAGAATCCATCCAATCAAATGTTGTGGCAACTAGTAAACAGGAACATACACCTGCTTATAAGCACTAATTCTTCCAGCTGTCTTGTTTATCAGTATTAAAGAGATTTTGTAAAACTTTCTTTAAGTAAAACAACCAGAAGGAACATACACCAGCCAGTGTTCATCATGCCTACCAACAATCTCATTTGGCATCCCCCAAAGAAGTCATTCAGAATGCTCTGATGAAAAAATTTGGTCAAAATCAACTCTATGCCCCCACACATGAGTACGGTCAATACCCATTGATAAGAAAATAAGGACATGAGTAGGCACATACACCTAATAAAAATACATAATGTATGTATATTTCTGTTTTGGCCACTGATTCCACCAAACATATTTTATCAATGGTGGAAGGAAAGACACAAATTCCTACCCATATTCTGGAAGCATGCTAGGATATCAAAAAAATAACTTCAGTAATATCAGGAAAATACACACATTAATCTGTCACCACACCTAGGATGACACATCTTCAGTCCATCCCGGAGAAAATACATACCCCTATACTAGTCTAGGAGGGTCATGGGGCATACTACCTCATAGCATATAGAAAACAGGATCAGGAACAAAAACCCTTTCCAATTGGAAGTAATTCGCCCATTCTAATAACCACTCCAAGGTAGGCACATACTCCTACCCATGATTACCTGTCATCACACAATGTGGACCCAACTAATAGTAAGAGAGCATCCAAGAAGAAATCTCTCCAAACACAGTTGGAAAATTAGGAGTCAAGAAGTAATTCGGATCCCTTTAATGTTGGAGTTCCTGATGCCCTCAGATATTTATATGTTGTAGCTCAAGATCCTACCCTCTTATTATCAAAATATGGGATTAGTTGTAGTAATTATGAAGTTCTCCTTAGGAAACGTTATCACGAAGGCTTTCTTTATGAAAATTCGGTCAATCTAGATATCCTATCTCCAGATAAGATCCACGACAACCCTCTGTGTGGCTGGAAGACCAAGGAGAAAGAGGATTTATCACTTAATTTAATACACCATGGTGGTCCTCCTCATGATGGCATTTTTTGAGAAATTTATCTCTTTAGGAGTATTTCTTTATGTTAAAATAATTCAATAAATAACAATGTAGTAATGATAAAGCCCTCTTTTCTTGAGGCACCTTCCAATAAAAGGATAGTCATGTCTAATGCCTTGTCATTAACAGTTGAAATAATTTCTCAGTGAGAAGATATATTAATGTAATGGTTATTCTCTGAAACTCCCTTGGGTCACTTGTCTTCTAGTACAATAGAGGAAAACACAACATATTCCATTTTTTTAATAAAATTATTAATAAGAATTCACTTTTTTTAGACAAAGTGGATAAACCTGTAATGAAATATGATGAAGATGCGTTAAACATGAGAAAATAGTTGGCTATAAGAGAACTACTAGTCATGTTCTAGATTTTGGGAAATTATCAATATTAAATTTAGGAATTGATGACAGAATACTTCATTCATGAGGTCTGCCTAAACTTATAGAAAACTTTTTGTCATTTCAAAAACCAAAGTATTACCGTATGATGAATATCAAAATCATTCAAAGGTAATGGATGGGTTTCAATGCCAAATTGTCTTGGCATCTATCTTAGATTCCCAATATCCAATGGTTAAAAAGCAGTAGAGAACCCTTCAGTTTGCATGAATCAATTCCTTAAAGAGGCTATGCCACATAATTTCTGAAGCCCCATCTAGTGTTAGTATTAGAGATGGGGTGCTTAAGGATAATTGAATTTAACTGCACTCTAGAATCCGAAAAGCCCTCCAAAAATGGTCTTAAGAACTTTTATTGGCCACGACCAACTAAAATCAATATATGTTTTATGTAATCATATGTACACACAAGAAAATGCCTTAAATACCTCTCATCAGATTCATGCAGGAAGATAAAAAGTTGTTGAGTTACTTTTACACCAGTCATCTAATAATCTTCAGCAGGCCTCCCACATAGAGGATGTCATCTGTCAGATAAAACAAATGTTTGAAATAGCATATTGATCTTCCAAAACAAGTCATTTGAGTTGTTGTCAGATAATGTACCAACTAATTTCCCAACAAAAATCCATAAATTCAGAATAGAAGCTTTGTGAATCTCAGCCATAGTAGTTAAAATGCCACCCCAACTTGCATAGCTGGGGGCTTGTTTAATTCAAGATTAAAATTTACTGAACAATGTTCAAATGTTTGAAGAATAAAAATAGGAATAGCCACGGCCTACAGGGCTGGTGTATTTTCACATATACAATCCCTTCGTCATTGAAAGTCGGTTTTCTCCCAAATAGGGAAGAATCCACTAAGAGAACGCACAACGGAACAACCCAGGGATTCCATTCAGGTAACTGTCCATCAAATAGCTCCTAGGAATCCATCATATAATGGAGAAGAGTCTCATGAAATATACCGATGGAGATAGTTTTATAAATATTCTGACAGAATTCAATCAATGCATTTTGCATCAGTGAAAGGTATTAACAAAATTACAGAAGATCCTCTAGAAAATAAGTCTAGCTCAGCAGAATTAGAAGCTGAATTTCTTATCTATAATATGGTACACACTAAAGAAAATTAAGTAGGTGTGCATTTATGAAATCTGAGGCTTACCTATAATCTTGGTATTCCTTCAACTAACCAACTCCTACTCCTCCTAAAGGAATCTATCAAGGGGAAAGGTAAATTTCAGATTACATCTCACTTTTCCACTAGATAAGGACAATTTTTTCACATGATGTAATATTTTCACAACAAGAAGATGAGATTAAAGAGTTTAAAAGACTCAATATAGAGTTTCTTCGAAGCAGCATTTCTTCTAAACATACTCTCTATAATGATCATAAACTTTCACATCCTGTGATAGAACCTCAGTGAACAGGATTTGTGGTAACTGCAGATGCGGATAATGAATTACCTCCATTGGGTACACAGCCAAGACAGGATCAAACACATACTTATAGTCATGTTCTCGTGGGTTATCCAAGAAAAATATCTGCAGCACCACCACAAGTGGTTTTTCCATTCATTGCACCAGTTCAAGCTCCATCTGTTGTACCTGTACAGGTCCCATCCCATCCAGATAATCCTCATGTACTTATGAACACAATCGACGCATTAACAAATTGATTGGAAGTTATGGAAGAACGACGTGCGCTAGTTCAGCCGAAAAATAATTCTTACCCTAAGTCGGGGGATCTGATCCCTCCCCCACCAAATTTTTAGAATTCCATATTCCCAGTCATTAATGGTTGGGTAGATCTGTAACAACACCTAACACTTTATTTTTCATTATGATCCCACGAAGAGAACTCCTCAATAGCAAGAAGTAATAATGATTATGTACTTTGTGCAGTCATTACAAGGAACAACTATTGTATAATATACAAGTTTGGAATCTCGATCAATTACTAGATTGGAATATCTCCATCAAAAATTATTTATTCAATTTTGCTCAACGCTACCGAATTCAATAGTTTTTTATCTTACAAATTGATAACAATGAAAAAATTAAATAGTTTTAGATTTTATTACAAAATGGAAGGATTAACCTAATCCTTAAATCTAGAACTCCATGAAGAATAGTTTCTACCAATTTGTGTGGAAAATTTGTGTGATGAGTTACGCACACCACTCATCCCTGCAAAATACACAGAAGGGTTTTGAGACCTTGCTTCAATTGATCAATATATAAATGATTACATTATGGAAACTATTTCTAAAACTTGTGTAGTTCCATCAGCTCTGGTAAAGAGAACATAGAATGAAGAGGCTACTATAGTTGCAATTAAACAAGAACCATTACCTACTTCCACTTCAAAACCATCATCATAACAAATGGATTCTCCTCCAGAGCATCAGCAGCAATGACCATCTCATCAAGATGATCAAAGAGACCAAAGGAAGAAAAAAATTGAGGAATTGAAGAACAATGTTTATTCCTTTTTGAATGAAAAAGTTCACTGTTACATCATCTCATCTCTGTAAAATAACTTGGTTCAATTTCCAATGCAGTAGAAACCTAACAAATATGGGGATGAAGATCATCCAAATTATTATACCATTTATCAGATGTCGGGGAATCCAATCATAGACTGCTTTTTTTTCAAAGACCTCTTATAGAAAATGGTAGAATTTGGATAGGTAAAATTGAAAATTTCATCACCTAAGTAGCATGTGTTATTACTATTGATCTAGATGATGAACGTGAATGACAGAAATTCAATGATAATAGTTCATAGAAATATGATGATTGGATTATCAAGAAAACAATCAACTATACTCATGGCAGTATACGAACACAATTGAAACAACTGATTGTGTCTTCTATCACTCCCTTCATAGTAAAACCACCTTCATCTAAAGGTCAATCCTTAACGAAGCAACATGATCAGAAAGAAAAAGAGAATTCATAGGACGATGATCTCATGTCATGTACAATTTTGTCTTTAACTCTGGTAGATTTCATGCCATATGTTTCAAAATAATAGTCATCGCCCCGCCAAATGGCACAACCAGAACTGGCCTGTCATGTATAATATTCATCATATAAGAATTTATATTCAGGTCCATAAATGTTTTCAACTCATAGGATCCCCATGCCAATGTTGATTCTGATTATAATGAGCTTGAGCTCCCTGTACTTAACTGGGGAACTAGAGGAAGATGCCAAGATCATCGATACATTGGAAGACTTGGGTATTCTAGAAGCCACTATTTTAACTCTACCCCTACTATAACTGTATATACGAAAGAAAATCCGGGTAGATCCCTTCATCAGGATCAATAATAACAAAGTGATTCTTCCATGCATGACAGTTTCAGTGGTGACATGATTAATTTTGAGGACCGATTACAGGTTACATCATCTTTCTCTCAACTTGTTGATAGACCTAGTCAGTCAAATTATCCAAAGAAAAGAGTATTTCTAGTTTCATCTCCAACACAGGGAACATCCGCATCAAGAGCGGCAACTTCCAAGACACCTGAAAAACCATATCTCCATGCTAGGAAACACAGACCTTTAGAAAAAATGTATGAGGCCATGGAATAGTTGGCCCATGTACCATCCATTCTTTCAATTTTTAATTCCTTAAATATTTCATAAGATCTTAGAGAGGCACTTATTGAATCTTTTTCAAGTCCTTACGAGTTTGAAACTGAAGTTTATGCTACTGAGGTTTTACGTATATATAACAATACTATAGATTTTCATGCAGTGATATCATTTAAAGATGAAGATGAAGATGATGTTTTACATGGACATATTAGGCCCTTGTATTTATAGGTCACATGCCATTGCATAGACATTAAACGAGCCTTCATTGATAATGGATCAAGAGTCAACCTCATTCCTATTCGTACACTACGTCGATCGGGCCTCACTAAATCTAACGTATCTACTTATACTTTTAATGTTGCATGGATATGAAAAGAATGAGAAAGAACCTCTGGGAAATATTACACTTAGAACTCAGTTTGGGGATCTTGTGTATAATTCAGATTCCATATTTTATCATCAGGACATGGCCATTAATATTCTGCTCAACACACCTTGGCTACATCAACATGTTTCCATACCTTCTCTATACCACCAATGTCTCAATTACTATTTCAATAGTCAAATTAGGACATCTTGTGGTGATAGGGATACAATCAAATCATGTGAATCTAAATATATTGATGCATAATTTTATAACACGAAGGGAACAAGGTCCATGGAAAAGGAGGTAACTAGAATTAATCTTCTAAATGTATTAGAAAAGATCCCAGAAAACCCATTAATAATTTTTAGTATAGATTATGTTTTACCAATCAATGAAATTTAAAGTTTAAACCCAAATCAAAGAATTCATCCAGTAACTTCCATAATGTCAATTATGGTAATCAAGCCTCACAGAATGAGAGAAATTGTTGATTCACCAAGTAGTGGTGAAAGATTAAATAGAGATGTCTTGATTTCATCCACTGAACTACCTCAAGCCTCTAATTTTACAATCAGAGTAAAAGAAGTTGTAGAAATACTAGAGGAATATAAGGATTTTGATTCCCAATCCAAAATCTTCTCTTTATTACCCCAAGATGAAACTTTATCATTTGTAGGCTCAGAAATGGTGTCCTATTCATTAGGATGTTAAAATACTAACTCCTCCCATAACTCTAAAAGTTTTGCTTCATCATCTACTATGAAATTAGAAATAGAATAAGTAACACATGATGAAGAAGAAGAGAAAGATCTCTGAGATCCTCCTCCAGCATTATAGGATGGTTTCTGTACCACTGTGGATGAGCTTTGAGAAATAAATCTGGGTACATTAGAAGATCCACTCCCCACTATAATTAGTGAGGCTATGAAACCTGTATAAAAATAAGTCTATACTTAATTTCTAAAGAAACATTGAGATATATTTTCTTGGAATTATACCGGAATGTCAGAGCTTAATCTCGATGTAGCTACTCATCATTTCGGTTTTCTAGAATAACATCGAGCATACAAGCCGGCGTCACGAAGAACGCACCCAACTCATACATCTAAAATTGAATCTAAAGATTATTAGCTTATAAAGGACATATTTTTTAGGTAGGTTCAATATCCAATATGGCTGACCAATATTTTATCAGTGAAAAAGAATAATGGAAAATCATATTTTTCATTGATTTCAAATATCATAATCGGCACTGTTCCATAGATGAATTTCAAGTTCTGATCATAGAACTTTTAATTGATTCAACCACTAGATATAAATCTCTTTACATTATGAATGGTTACTCTGGGAATAATAAAATATGGATTTCCCAAGCGGATGAAGAATCTACAGCCTTCAGGGCACCTTAATATGTGTTTTTCTATCCAGTAATCCCCTTTGTCTTATAGAACGAAGGTTCAATGTATCAATTTTCCTTGCACCGTATCTTCATACACTTCTTAGAAAAATTTTCGAATGTTATGTGGATGATTTGGTGGTTAAATCCATATAACATTTCAATCACTTGGATAATCTGGAGACCATATTCAATAAACTTCCACAACATAATTTGAATATGAACCCCTTGAAATGTGAATTTCGGGTAACATCCGAGAAGTTCCTCAGCTTTATTGTAAGCCATTTTGGTATCGAAGCTGAACCTGATAAAAAAATCAATCCTTGGCATGTAACCTCTTAATAACTTTAATGAATTAATAGGACACCAAGTAAACCTAACCTATATTCAGCGCTTTATCTCCAATTTGGTTGGCATGTGTTTACCCTTTACCAAATTAATGAGGAATGGAGTCACTTATCAACGGAATGAAAACTACCAAGAGTAATTTCATTACTTCAAGAAATATCTCTTGAGTCCACTGGTATTAATGCCACCTGGTGAAGAAAGATCACATATTCTCTATGTGATAGCTTCAGAGTGATCACTGAGTGCCTTACTTTCCAAGTAGTATGATGCTGGAAATGAAAAAAGTCTTTAATATCTCAGTTGAAATATTCATGACACAGAAACTTGGTATTAATGTATTGAAAAGTGCTAAATTTTATTAATCTTTGGACTTCATAAACTGTGGAACTACCTAAAACATCATGAGGTCCAATTGGTGTCTCACAATAACCTGCTCAAATTTATCCACATTTGTCCTCTGATTAAAGGATGTTTGGAATGGTGGGTAGTTATTTTGCAATAGTTTGATATCCATTTTCTTCCTTAGAAGGCAATAAGGTTCCATGATTTGGCATAATTCCTTGTTGAACACCCATATGTGGAAGATACATCCTTGAATACTGAACTTACTGATGAAGAGGTATTCTCTATTCAAAATAATTCTAAAACATGGGAAATATACTTTGATGGTGCCTCTAGAAGTCCAACAGGGATGAGAGTGGAAAACCCTAAACCCAACAATGTTGGATTAAGAATTGTACTTATCTCCCTAAAAAAGTCATTTTGCCTTATTCCTACCTGTTTTTGGAAGGCTAACCCAACAATGAGGCAGAATATCAAGCCCTCACCATAGGATTAGAGTTTGCACATCAGGGGAAAGTGAATCACCTAAAAGTAAAAGGTGTTTCAGAGTTGGTAATCAAACAAGTTAGTGATTATTATTACATCAAAAATGATGAGTTAATACCTTTTTGTGATTACCTAAAAGGGTTAATGACTGAATTTCCCTCAGAGCCGACATTTTCCAATGTTCTGTGATCACAAAATTCCCAAGATGATGCACAAGCTAATGTAGCCATAGCCATGGAAAATCTAAATCAGGATGAGACAATCATCAGTATAGACCATATTCGTGTGGTCTCACCTTTCGTTAAAACTAAATTGGAGGAAATTAAGGAAATTTTCCCTATTTCAGATCAATATGGTCATACCATGGGATGGAGAAAACCCATCATGGAATACCATCAAAATGGCGTACTTAAAATATATAGGGCTTAAAAAGAATAGATCTGATGATGAGAGACCAATTTTAATCTTTATTATAGTCCAGATCACTATAAGATCCTCAACAAATGAGGAATTGGTGTAATATTATATTGGTGTATTGACGGGGAAGAAACTATAACTTTCATGAAAGAAGTAAATTTTGGATCTTGTGGTACTCACCAGTCTGGGCATAGGCTTTATGATCAAATCCAAAGGCAAGGATAATTCTGGTCTTCAATGAAATATGATTTCACATATTTTAGTAAAAAAACTCATCCCTACCAAGTGAATTATAACTTCATTAATCAATCCTCATAGTTTCAACACACAGAAAATACTCATGGACATTTTACACATTGGTAATGGATGTAGTGTGGCCTTATCCTACAGCTACGGCTAAGAAGTTCAAGTATATTATTATTACTAATATCTTCTTTTCTAAATAGGCCAAGTAAATTCCTATCAATGAAATAAGATCCAAAATCCTTATTAGTTTTTTTAAAACGAACATCATCACCAGAGTTTTTGTCCCTCATACTATAATGATAGAAAATGGAACCAGTTTTTTTTATGTTGAGGTAATGGTGTTATATTAGGATAACAATATCAAATACAGCCATTAATCTTGCTATAATGAGGTAGCCAAAGGATAGATAGAATCTTTCTATATGACCCTATCAAATATATTCCAGAATATGGTGGATAAAGATAATAAATCTTGGTCTGATAAACTTTTTCATGATTTATGGGCTTATTGGACTACTCTACGTACTACCACCCATGAAACCCTTTATTTATTAGTGAACGAAATAGAAGTAGTTTTTCAAACAGAAATTCCATTTCCTTCACTAATAGTTTCAATATATGATCATTTTTTTATAGATGAAAAGTCTCAAAAATGGTTTGATGAGCTCAAAATATTATAGGAAATAAATTCATACTTTGTATTATTTAAAAGTCTATTAGAACAAAATAGCTTGAGTCTTTAACAAGAAAGTTCACCTCCACTCATTTCTTCATGGAGAATTGGTATTGTTCCTCAAGATTCCAATGATAAAAGGGAAGAAACCTCCAAAGCATGATCCAAATTGGGAATGACCATATTCCATACATAAGGTCTACTAGAATGGAGATTATGACTTCATCCCACTTGATGGAGAGTTTATTACAACTCCAACCAATGAGAGATTCATGAAGAAATAATTTTGTAATTGCACATATCATCCACATTTCATGACTCTAAACTGCACAACACATGGTCCAAGTAACAAGACAGTAAACTGCACAATAACTATAAACATCCATGCTTTATGATGATAAAAAGCATAGCATCATTGTTCTTATCGCACAATGTTAAAATACATGACATAATTTTTCCTCATTACATGACATTATACTGGACGGCTAAAGTCTTCTCTAATTTAGATTAGGTTCTTCCATATACAAGAATCATTGACATCATTGCTACTCATTAGTGTCACATGAGTCCCTTTTTTCCCAATGTCTGAGTCAAACTAGCATAGGGACCTCATTTCAAGAACTATTTATGAATTTATTCTCATTCATATGAGATACGTAGAGATGCCTAGATCTTTAATATTTGGCCCAACTGTAAGCAACCATTTTTTATTTCCCTTTTATTCTCATGTATATGAACTAAATCTATAGAAAGTGCTATTTTAATACACCTGGTTTAATTTTCATACCATATTGTGTCTTAAATTAAATCATTCTTCTAGAATGTGTTAAAAACCCCTGTCTCCCATGTCAAACTCAATTTGTGTGGGAAATGAATGTCTCAAGAAATATGTAAGTCTTGATTCTCATCTATATGAGATACATATAGATGCCCAGCTCTCCAATATTGGGCCCAAGCACAATAAAAACCCCATTTTATTTATTATATAAGAATCAAAACATACATAGGTAATGTTTAAGGAAGTACATATGTCTTGATTCTTTCCACCCAGCAAGTCACGTAGTTACACATGGGGTTTTTCCCCTTAGTCGAGTTACGACATGTCTTTCTTTTCACATTAGTTTATATTCTTCCATACCGCATGATGTTAAACTACACTGAAATCGAAGAACTATGTTTGGATTGATTCTTGCTCCAACGAGATACATAGAGAGCCCAGATCCTATGCCCTGGATCAGCCATCAAATAATTATAATACCCATATTCTTCACTTGTGTCACCTTTGTTTTATAGATGATGTATTTACTACTCCTTGTTTCTCACACCTATCATAGCTCACGTGGGATTGGTAATTGTGTAAAAAAATCTTCTCCGTATGAATAATGTGTATCAATTTCTTATGGGGTTATCAATGGTCTTCACTACATGACATCAAACTACATAGTACAATGTCCTCACTGCATGACATCAAACTTCATAGCATAACATTTATTCAAAATAAAGAAAGAAAGTCTCCAATATACATGTGTGTCTGATCTATGCAATGGACTTCAAACTCATGGCCAATATTGATTCAAATATTTCTCATGTGCATTAATAATTACCCAGTTCCTTATTTCACACTCTTAATCTTGAATATTTTCAGATCTTCATAATATTTCTTACAGCTTCTGGTGACAGAGTCTCTAATATCTGAGAACTCTTTTTTCCTGATTATGCAGTAAGTGTCCTTATGTGGCCTTTCATAAGTTTCTAACATAATGGGTTTGTCAGTAAAAAGATCCCACTATTTTACTATGCTGGATATTCCCAGTTGGCTATGCATAATTCAGCCCCATAATATGTTTTTCAAATAATAGTAATATCATTCCTGGTTATAGTGTCTTTGTCCCCTTTAAACTTTGATAACATTGAAAATAATATGTGTTTTAAAGTAGTCATTCATGTAAATTTGTCCCATTAACTTTCACTCAATTTTAATGTCTTAAAGACTATGGTTTACACATTTCCCTCTCCATGTGTTCAAAGCATTGTTAAATAACCTTTGATCACTTGACAACATATTATATACTATTTCCATTTTTTCCAAGTTGGATGAACTCAAACTAAAAACACCATACTTCCTGTGTTTGGGTTAGACCATCATAGGAATCATATTCCTCTGATTATTTGGAAATAATGATTTGAAATAATATATCCATATTATGGTACCTTTCCTCATAAACAAAACTCTATGATTTAGAAAATATAAATCTCCATAAACATTCGTCAGCTTTTACAAATATAATTTCAATCTTCAGAGAGGTCGTTTTCCTGACTATGCAGTACATTCCCTTAGGTGGCCTTGCACAAAATTTTCCTACATAACAGGCATGTTTGTCAAAAGATGCCACTATTTGGCTATGTAGCCTACGCCCTAGTTCTCCCTGCATAATATAACCCCCATAACAGTTTTATCAAATAATGGTAACTTCATTCTTGAAAATAAGCATATTCTAATGCTTTTATCCCTTTTCCCATATCATTCTTCATATCCAAAAATTTGAAAATCACATTTTACAAATTTTCTTTTCCATGATTGAATATGGTAGTATGATTCCAAACAAGTTATCAAGAAATTGTGAGAGTATCATTCCTTTTTTCAAAGCTAAAGACCTTAAATTAAAGATACCTAATGTGCTCACTGAATGACTTTAAACTGAATAGTATAATATACTCACTACATGACATAAAACTACATAGCACAATGTCATCATTTCATGACTTAAAACTGCACAGTACAATGTCCTCACTACATGAATTTAAACTTCATAGTACAATGTCCTCACTACATTACATAAAACAGTATAACATGATATCAGAAAAATTTCATTTTGACAAATTATAACCATTCCACATGCATCAAATTTGTGTAGAAGTGGTTTTTCTATTCATGAAAAATGTTGTCATAAATAACAATTTATTCTAAAAATATATTTACTTGGAAAAACTACCCACTCTGGTCTTGTGTCACCCAACTCTTATTTTCCCTTGTCTATAAATAATAAAATGTCAAACTTCTAAGAATTCTTTTACATAATTATACATTACGTTCCCTTAGGTGGCCTTACATAAGTTACCTACAAAACAGGATTTCCGGTCAAAAGATACCACAATTTGGATATGCAATATATGCCCTATTTGGACCTACATAATACAGCCCCCATAACGGGTGTATAAAATAATGGTAAATTTGTTCTTGGTAGAGTCCTTCTTCACATTTATACAAGTTTTAGATTTGATGACCATAAAATTCACAACTTGTCATTCCCCTTGGAAATATTTATAGAACATTATAAAAATTCTTAGTCACTAATTTTTGTTTTTGATCTAATATAAAAATTTATTCTCAAAGCTATTCGACCTTAAACACTTGACGTTTATAGTCCAATATTCATTACTTTGAACCGTCAACAACAAGAGGAATGGTAATCACCAAATTAAGAACCCAAAAAGGGAAATCTAGACAAAATTCGACTCTAATATCACTAAATGTACATTTTTTATGATTCAATTTATGTCAAGCAATAAAAAAATAAAAAGATACCAAGTTTGTGGGTTTGTCTATATAACCCTAGAAAAAATCAAAAGATTCTTACTAGGCCCAACATCTTTTGAGAACAAAATTAGTTATCAATAATGAAGACATATATGATAAGAGAAAAGAAATACCTTTCATTCATATAAAATTAGAGGGACTTCCACAGAATGGATCCTCTCTATCATGTTTTAAAATAATCTCTCAATATGACTCTTCATTTGTTGAATATCTTCATGAGCCCTATCAGCTTCCAGTTGAAGTTGAGAGAGATGAGCAACTCCAGCCTCCTCAACCTAACAATGTGCTTCTTTAGCAATTGAAATGGTGTGTATCACATCTAATTAGCTTTATCCCAGTGTTTAGTTTAATTTCTCAAGTTTTTTATAAACGTTATCCAGTTTTTGTTAAAGATATAACAACTCTCTCTTGGATTCTTTAATATGTTGTCTAATTTTGATCAACTATTTGTTATGATCTGCCTCTTCCTCATCTACTATATCTTGGAAGCTCTCAATATCTATAAGTAGATTAGACTTTTCAAAATCTTTCTATATCTTTTACTCCTACTCTCATCGGAAATTGGTCTCTTTCTTTGCTTCATAGACTAGTCGATAATTAAATCCACCAAATCCCAACATGTAGAATAATGCTGGGAGTTTGAATAAAATGGGACAAAAACTCTTCCAAAGACTTGTCATCAATTATACTCCATATCTATTTCCATTTATTTTTACGTGCCATGCCAAGAGCATATTGCCTCTCTAAGTCTAAATCTGAGTCACTACTATGGGGTAAAATGTACTCTAAAAAAGGTCTCTAAAATAAATGCATTGTTCTACTTCTTTAGGAATAGTAAAAGATTCACCTTCTGTTGATGCCTAAGAGAATGTATATGATTCACCTTCTGACTGAACTATGGGATCCGATAACCCTAAATGATAAATCAAGATCATTTTTGGTTTCCAATAAAATAGCAAAAACAGAGTATGATCTTGAAAGCTGATAACATTTACCCAATAATTAGTCGACCACTTTACTGGATTCATTCCCTGTATTCTCCACTTCAGCAATGTGAGTAGTTGTTTCTTGAGAAGGTTCATTATCTTATGTTTTCCCAATTATCATAATTGATGGATCTGTAACATCTCTTGGTAGTGGGACCGTAGTAGGTATGTCTCCAACATTGAGTAGAAGAAGGATATAGTTGATCTCCCCATTCCGAAAGATCCTTTGAAACATTTTTGTTAGAAAAAGATGCATAAGTGATAATTTGATGTGACGTATCAAGTAAAAGAAGAAAAATTGTATATGGAAGATGCAAGAATAGGGACATAAGTCCTTGCAATTCCTCATGAAAATATCCAAACTCTTTGATGGAATCTAGAATATCAATAATTGGATTAAGGTCTTCCATCATTTCAGAGTCCGTGGCTTGGAGTGTTATAGAATCCTTGCTATTTTAGGTATCCAAAAAATATTTTTTTGATGCCCAAATTGGCTCCTCTGACATTCTGTTCTATTGGTCCTTCTATTGGAACATCATCATAAAATCCTTCCAGGTTTGGGTCAATATCAATATTTATTTCAAACTACTATGAGTCTTCATTCCTTTCTTCCATAGTGATATGAATATGAACATTGGTAATTACAGGATCCACTGGAAAAGGAAACTTATTTGAGATATGTTGAAAATAATAATATTAACAAAGAATTTAATATTCAAGAGAAATTTATTTAATCTTACCATGGATTTTCTCTCTCACAATATAGCTCGGATAGGGTATAGCGGAATATTTTAATGTTTTGTCTGCTAAGGTAGAAGATCCATCAACATGAACCAGGGTTTCTCCTCAGATTTCCTTCTATGGTCTTGAAGAATCTACCATTAGCCCCTTGAGAGATGATAGAGATACAGATCCTGCATGAGGATAAATGTGATTACCAGATTGTATTGAGAAAATTATAATACCCTAAGGACAGTATAAATACTTACTCCTTTGGCGAACACTTCTGACCAATATCATTTCTATCTTGAGTTTCATTTCATAATCTTGAGGAGAAATTGAGACACTCCTCTTGGTAGGAGAAATGTGCGGTAATGGTAGAGGATTATCTGTCTCCATTACCCCAGTCATAATTGTTTCTCTTGGAGAAAGTTCCAGAGACCTGGGAGAATCATTTATTGCGTCTATGGGAGAACCTACTAGGCCATACCTTGGTGATCCAAGAACTAGTCTAGAGATTCCTCCCATGATTTTAAGCTACAAAAAAATAATTTTTTCAAGATTAATGATGATGATTGGTAAATATGAATTGAGACAAATGAAAATTAAAATACATTCTCAGTGTTAACATAAATTTACCACTCCTCCTTAGGGTCAATAATTACCCCTTCATGTATTCGTAAGTCCATCATATGAGATAGTCATTTAAGGCTGATATTTGATCATCAATTACATATATAAAAGCCTATATCCCTATAATATATTCTGGTACTTTATCTAAATTATAATCTGGATTGCAATTAGAAGGTTCCTTAATGTCACCCATGTCTGGTATTCTAATTCCATGCTGGTAGAATGCCCATGAATCCCTAAGATCGTGGGTCATTATCTCCCAATGGAGAATGGCTAAGCGTCGCACAAAAATAAATCTTGGTATGGTTGGTTGTGGAGGATATTCAACATCTTCTGACTTGTGATCCTTTTTAGGCCTCCCTTATTCTTCAGAAAGATCAACAGAAGGAATAGGAATCTCTTTCTCATGGCGGTGACTCGATCACCTAGGCGTCGGGGGTATTGCTTCTCTAGCCCTAGTCACCTTGGTATACCTACTATGAATATGTTTATAAGTCTCTCAAACATCAGAAACATCCACATCATCTCTGGCCTTGGACATCTTACCATGATTTCCACATACAACATTATTGTAGCTTCCACCTGATATATTACTTTTGTCAAAGCCCCTTGAGAATATAAAAAATCCCATGCTTTAGCATATCCAACTTCCAATCCGATTGATACATCTATTAGAGGTAACGTAATCGACATTTTGGATGTCTCTAAAGCCATTAGAATCCATATTTGTCTTGCTACCATTGGGCGTTTCTCATGTCTAACATACGTGGGTGGAAAAGTGTTTGATTGTTGAATACATCTAATACAACGATAAAACATATAAGGTATGTAATCCTCATAGATATTTCCTGAAAAATATTGGTTGATAATACACTATCCCTTAATGGAAACATATAAGACATCAGCTCACAATTATTTGCTTTACCATCATCAATAAATGTTCCAGTTGGTGGATTACCAAAAGTTAAGAAACTGAATTATCCTAAGACATTAAATCATTTAGCACTACATTGGGTCTCAAATTTTGACGCTGAATACTAGAAACATTCTGCAATAATTAAGTGAATCAACCATTGGGGACACTAGCCGAATTCAACACTTAGTATGATGAAAACTGTGCAACAATCCAGGCCCACAACACTTGGAATGACCCTAAAAATCATAATGGATCCTTCATGTTGTATAAATGTAGTATGTAATAGTATGTTATTCCCAAAACAAAAGTTTATATCCCAGTATACTTCCCTTATACCAATTTAGCTAAGATGAAAAAAGTCCCTAGCCTTTCTGCACCTCCAGAATCATGAACTGGAAGCAAGTAAATGCTTAGCCACATGGAAAGGAAGACGACAAAGTGTATCTTTCAATCAGTATCATATTTGAATTTGTAAACCTAGTTCTTATGGTCACCTCTCTCTAATGTAGGCCAATATGTGACTGAACTACTCTAATTATCTAAAGAAGGAAATATATTAGGACATCCAGATGTGGGACCTTTCTCTATTGTTGGTTCAAAAAAGTCATTCATCCACACCCTAGAATTAATATCTTTATCGACTTTGGGAAATTTCATTATTATTTTTCATAGTTCATCAACCAATAGTGGTATTCTGGTAACATCACCCCAAATTTTAGTTAGAGGAATAAAAACATCATACATTTCCCCAATAATGGGAACCCCAACTATTTGGTAGATATCCCACAAACTAATTCCAACTTCACCATGCGCAAAATGGAATGAAATCATTTGCAGACTCCATCGGCTCAGAAATTCATAAATGAAATAATTATTAGAAACATAAGTTTTCCAATAAAGATAGCTTCATAAATATAAACATCTGATAGCTCATTCCTGAATTCTACACAAGTCTGGCGCACCCAAAAAAACCACACCCATTCAGGTTTCACACCTCCTCCAGAATGAAGTTCCTTGTCTTCCTTACAACAATTATACTAATCTATCTGAGAAGCCGGAAAGTTTGAATCATAGAAATGTGGAATTATATCTACAACATGATCCCTCATATCAAGATTACAACCATTTTGATGTAGGATGCAACCAATTGGGATTTTTCCTCCATGAATTGGCATTCCCCTTTCACTAATATTCCTGCAGATACAATTATATAATTGGTGGAACCAATTCTTTGGAACATAATTCTTAGTAGATGAAACATGGTAATCTTGAAAAATCTCATGCCCGTACAGGGGTATGTAAGAACTTTGTGGATACTGACGTTGGTAAAGAATTAAACATTTCCATATTCCAGGAAGAGTACATTCAAAAACATCATAATAATTGGGTTCGACGATCTCCATCATAAAATTTTGACAACCCTTAGTTTCTTCATTAGAGGTTATAAAATATGAAATTTTCCGGAAAAAGAATTACCAAAATCCCCTTATTAGGATGGAATTTTGACTTGAGAAAAATCAAATTTCAACATAAAAGAAAAACAGAATAAAAAATTTGGAAAAATAAACTATTCATGTCGGTTCATCAATGAGATATGTCACATAGTTCCATCGACAAGGGTCCTAGAGCAACTCTGTCGACGAAGTCCTTCCACGTAGCTCCATCGCTAAAGTAGTTTCAACTTTATAAAATTTTAATGAGACTACATGAGGGAACAACCCGTTGATTCTATATGATAGAGCTATAAAATGAGAGCTATAAAATTTGGAAGCATGGATGAAGAAATCGCAAATGATTGGTTATATTTATAGCCATCTGCATATCACTGTGAAATGCCTACTCGAAAACGCTACACGGAATTCCATCAGAAATATCTCTATGGAAAACCTACACAGTCCAGAAATTAATCCATATTCTTTTCCCTACAATATTACCTCCTAACTCAACCCCCTTTTCAATCAAATCCAATACTGAGGGGGGGGATTTTTGACATGAATTAAGAATAAAAAAAGACTATGAAGATAGACCTGGATATTTCAAAATATAAAGGAGAGGTTCAATGAATTCTAAGGAAAGCCAAACCCTCTAATGTGCTGCACAGCAGACTTATGTGGCAGACCTGTGTGACAGCTTATTTTTGTACCCCTATATAGCAGACCACCGTGGAGGACCTACATGAAAAAAATTCCCTTCGACCAGGCCCCATCCATGCTTATAAATACAACCCTTGGGATTCCCATTTCATTGACTAAAAAATGTTTAAAGACTCCTTGATGATCCCATTGTGTATCTATTTCACCTAGATCCTTAAAATTATCTCAGGTAGCTCTCTAAAACATGAGAGAAGAGATAATTAAGTGAGATCTGAATTTTTTTAAGTCTTTCACAATTTTTACATATGATTTGTTACCCTATGGAAAATATATTCTTCCGTCATCATACAAACTTGCGCTACACACCTGCATGGTACAGCTATGTGACGCATCAATGCGGGGTACCTACATTGAACACTTGTGTGAAATACATACATTGAAGATCATAGTATAAGTCATACATACCAACTTACGTAACATTTTTAAGTCCATTCATGGTAGGGTATATCTTTCATTGGTTACATTATCTAAAAGGTACTAAGTTGAAGCCTCCACCAAAACCTCAATACTTATCAATCCTTTGGGAAAGGTACTTCAATGTGTCTCCTCTTTGGGTATGTATATCTGTAGTAATAGGTTTCCCAAAAATGTTTCACAAAGTGGATCAGATTCATGAAATGTATATGGGTTTTTATATCCATAGTCACATGGACCATTATCCCAAGAATAGTGTTGGGACATTACTAGTTTGGAGTATTTGGGTTTGGGTTCTATCCCCCCAAGTCTATAAAAACTAGAACCTTAGGTCACTGATAGGGAAGGTACGGTCCACACTTGATTTTCCATGAATTCAAATGAAAAGTATCCCTCCCCTACTAGGATCAATTTTAGGGAATCAATCTTGGTGTAGTCCCCTAACCTTTATCCCTCCTTCATTTCAAGGGACCCTTTTCCAATGTAAATAGAATATAGGGAAGGCTCGTCGCCATGCCCTCTTCCTGAGTTTCCTCGACCTTGTCCACCCTACCCACCATTGGTGTGCCCTCTTCCATCATAGGAGGAGGAAAAGTGTGGGTTCCTTTGTTGCATTATTTACATCCTCATGTTTCTCACACTGAGCATGACACACATGGGCTTAAAGATTTGTCAGGATTACAAAACTTTCACGACATCCAGAACTATGAGAACTTTGCTTCCAGTTCAAACTAGGATACGTAGGAAGCCTTTCTAGGGCCCGAGCTCATTGGATATCCTCTTCAAGAATCCAACCATAATTCCCTTCATCTGGGCATCCTCATTAGGACTAATACCCAAATTAAACCCTCAAATCACCTAGGCATTCTTCTCAGGAAGTAAGTAAAAACTCATTTATATCATAGTAAAATACTCTCCTATGAGACTCATTGAACTATGTGGGCTTCGATTCCCATCTAAATGGGATACATAGGAAGTCTCCTTGAGGTTCAAATCCAAAACTTCAAATAAATAATGTTCTCTTTGGGCCATATTCCCAACATTGTAAAATCATACATGAAAAACTATATCCCTTCCAAGTTCTTTGGGCCGCTTCGGCATAAGTCCCAAACCAAAACGTTGACTAAGAACCATTCTCTTAGATGTCCTTACCACATGACCTTAAATTGTATGGTTAGGTTCTTATCACATGACCATAAAAGGTATGATGTATCCCATTAAGAAGCACCTAACTACAAAGGTTGTGATTCTTTCACAAGGATACATAGGTAGCCCATTTTATGGGTACGATCGCCATATCAAAACAAAACATCATATCCTTGGACGAAAATAAATTTCAGGGTTCCCCACTAAGTAACTTAAAAACTGTTATCATCATAATGATGATTAAAATAATATATAAATAGTATATTAGAGGATACCATTGATGTAGAACCTCGAGTACATACATATTTCTCCATTAATTAAGAACCTTGAATACATATATATGATTAAAAAATTTACACTTGAAAATAAGTGATTGAAAATTTCAAAAATCTTATGTTATACTATGTCAATTAATAAGGATTCATGAAAATATCTTAAATTTATAAAGAGAGTCCCAGAGTAGACAATAATTCCCCCCAAAAGGGTGTGATGAGTCTGTCCTCCCATACCCTTGAACAGTTAACATTCCTATGTATCATAAATTGCAACGTAATGAATTCATGTATTTGGAAATCAGGTCCATTTTAGATAAAACAACTATTGGTTGTTTATGGTTCCATGAATAAATTCTATTGAAACCTCCTAGAAGTAGTGATTCTTAAAACTAGAACACAAATTTCAAGTAACTACAAAAAAACTCCCCCTTTCAAGTTATGTCTGTTGAAGTTCCCAGAAAATCTTTTAATAATACCTTTGGTGTAATTTGATGCAATTATGGGAATCTATTGTCTCTCCCTATAAAGAACCAAAATAATTTTCCTTGTGAATGAAATCACACTCTATATTGCGAATTTTCCTCAGATTATATACAAATTAAATGAGAAGCATTATTATTGTTTAGAACCATCATCTCAATAATGGATATTATTTTCTTATGAGAAATAAGATCTGGCTCAAATGATTGAGTCTATGTAATGGATTATTCATTAAAACATTCCCATTTTTAGGGAATAGGGTGATGTGTTTCCCGAGGAATTTTGTATTCTTCCCATTAGTTGAGTGGTTGAGTGTTCAATTTATCTAATACCTGGGGTGTTACCATTATCCATTACTCTATATATTGGATATCTTGGAATTTGTGGAGTTGATGAAACAACTAAATAATTATCTAGATAAAGGATTGATACACCCAAGTGTTTCACCATGGGGTGCACCAGTCCTCTTCGTCAATAAGAAGGATGGGTCAATGAACATTTTCATCTATTATCATGATTTAACAATATAAAGATAAAGAACAAGTATCCTCTTACTTTTATTGATGATTTGTATGTTTATTTATGTAGCGCACAATACTTCTCCAAGATGGATCTATAGTCAGGATATTATCATTTTAGTGTGAAGAAGGAATATATCCCAAATATGTCCTTTTGTACAATTTATGGGCACAATGAATTCATAGTGATGCCTTTTGGACTCAGTAATGCTCCAACAATCTATATAGACTTGATGAATATGTTCTTTTATGATTGATTCAAAAAATATGTGGTAGTATTTACATATGATATTCTAATATACTTTAAATGCAAGGAGTAGGATGGAGAGAATCTAACCACTATAATAAGATCCTTGAGAAATTTGAATATTTAGGAAAATTACAACAAATCGACATTCTAGTTGAAGGAATTATCTTTCTTGGGACATATCATCATAAGAAATTGGATATATTTGGACCGTTCAAAGAAAAAAGAAATTGAATTATGGATGAGGCCAACATCTATGATAGATTTCCACAGTTTCCTTGGGTTAGCTGAGTATTATCGGTGACTTTTGAGAAATTATCACGATTTTCAAACCCACTTACCATGATAACATGGAAGGGAGTAAAATTTTATTATAATGATGAATGTAATGTGATCTTCATTAAGATAAAATGGAGGCTTATCACTACATGTCTCCTTACACTACCCTCAAGTAGATAACCATTCATGGTATTCTGTGATTCTTCAAATTAGGTCTTGGGATGTTTGTTAATGAAGAATAAAAAATTCATATCCTATGATTCAATTTAGCTGGATATTCACAAGCAACACTACCCTATGATTTATCTTTAATAAGCTACAATGATCTATATTTTAATTTTTTTTGCATTATCTCTTTAGGGTGAAATATGAAATATATATGAAACACAAAATCCTCAAGTATACATTCACATTAAAATTGAAGAATATGAACTAATGAGGAGAATTAGATATGATAAATAACTATAACTACTCAATCCACTACAGTCATAGGAAATCTAATAAAGAGAAATATTCTCAAAGAATAATGTATTGGGAAATAAAAACATAGATGATAATTGAGAAGGATCCAATATTCTTAGATTTGGAATGTATGGACATGAGAATCATATAATGAGGAACATAATTAATCCTTTCACAAATGAATGCTCAATTATCCCTTATGGAGTGGTTAAAGGATGATCAAAGAGTTGATGTGGGAATTCAAAACAAAGGGGAAGATATAAGGAAATAGAAATACTTGGAGATCAATGTTAATGATAAAGGTGTTGTATGATTTGGGTCAATACTATGTGTGCTCGTGCAGTCATGCACGAGGCAGATTGCTCTGAAGCGATGAGTAGGAGGGAAATGAACTATGATTATGATGTTAGCTAGGAGCTATTATGTGAAAGTGAATGAGTTTTTTGCTCTTAAATTTTGTATCATGGCGACTTGAATGTATTTAGTCATTGAAGTCATGTATGGTTTCTCACTTTTTCCTCAAAGTGACTGAATCATAAAAAATTAATTTTCAGTCTTTCAAGACTATGTGTTCCATAAAAGCTTGTGTTCAAGAAGGAACTATTCGATGATATAGATAAATCAACCTTCTACACCCACCTAGGAAGCAAAAATATGTATTGAGATCACCGATAACATTATTAGTGGGAAAATAAGAATAAATAGATCATTCATTATACATCATGATGCCTTGTATGTTACCAAGTGAAAGAGGAAATAGAAAATACAAGGGGATTATGAAATCATTACCTATACCTACATTGAAAAAGGAAAACATACCCATGGAATTTGTAACTGATCTTTCAAATATATAAAAGTGTAAAAATGTTATATGGCTTGTGGTTGATCATCCAACAAAGACTGCACACTTCATTACAATACAAGTGGATGTTTCACTATATCTACATTCATGGAAGTATATTAGAGAAGTCGTCAGACTACCCGGAGTACCACTATCTATTTTATATGATTGAGATCCATGATTCACCTTGAAGTTATGGAAAAGTCTTCAGAATGCTCTAAATATTAAGTTGAACATCATCATCGCTTAGCCCCCCTTGAATTTATGGACAATCAGATTGGACTATCCGAACACTTAAGGACGTTTCTAGAACATTTTGAAGACTTTTACATGACATTAAATAATAATATACATTTTATGCAGTCAAATGTAATGTTTTCTTAGGCTTTAAAAACTAATATTGTGAAAACCCATTACTTTCAATTAATGTCACCTATTATTTATAAAAGATAAAAACACATTTATTTAAAAATTTTATTGCTAAAATAGATATTATTTTTTGAATTAGAATATCACAATTATCCAATGGTTAATTTTTCATAATTTTCTGATATAGTTGAGTTTTCGAGTGAATATTAAATACCGTATAAATATGCAATGTGATTTATGAACTCATAATTATCCAAAAGTGATTTAATAAATACTATAATGGGTTTTATTATATAATTATATTTTTTTACACTAAAAATAATGTGAATTTAATTTTATTTAATTAATTTTATAATGTCGTTAAGAATCCTCCAAATCATATAATATATTTTTGGATTCTAAATTCCTTTCATTAAAAGTGTGACTAGACTCCATATAAGAAAGGGTAATATTTTAATAATTTATACCATTTTAATGTAAGATATTTAAAAACACACTCATTTGGAAGAAACCATCGGCAAAAATAGTGGGAAATGTTGTGGTTTTAAATATTTTACTATATAGAGTCCAAAACCTGTATTTGTGAAATATTAAAGAATTACCCTCTCATTCCTTGGATAAACCCACCTATGCTCCAATTTCTATTCAGTAAAAATACTTGTATCACATCCTTAATCTTCCATACTCTATCTATAATCCACCCATGTTTTTCCCAGGATCTCAACAATATACTTTCAAGCTTCTGGGGTCTTACTCTTAAGGTAAGGGATCCTCTCTTTTCCACTTTTGCTCAAGAGTTTCATATATTTTATGACTATTTTGTTTTTAATTCCTAATGTTGGGGTATGTTTCTAAACCAACCCCAAACTTTTATTATGATGTATAAATGATGATATATCCATATGTGTCCCATTATTCCCACCCATGTATACATTTTACCATGCTTAAATTTCATAAGAGTTATTCATTCTTCTTATTTAATCCGGATTTTTTATTCTCACATGCCTTATATTTCTAATTCCTAATGATGGGATATGTATTTACAATACTATATTAGTATAATCTTGATGTAAAAATTATTGTAGAACCTTTTATTTCTCATAAAACATTTTTTTCAATTTTTTAATTGATGTTGTTAGGCTGCTGAAATTTCACCTCGATTTTCCATTCCAATGTGAGTGTGTTGTGAATATCAGACTCATTTACTATCAATGGTGTTAAACTTTATACACATATTATTCTTTTAATTGGTACATTCATGTATTTACTACACACTCTGTTATTGTGTAATACGTTATGATGTGTAATGATTCCTTGTTCAGTGATCTATGTGGCACAATTAATCATTACATTGAAATGAAAGTGATGGGTGAGCCTAAAATTATATAGTGCTCCAATGAATAGGGTAATTTTTAGTATCATGATATTTCATGTTGGTATAGGGAGTGAACTAGATTCTTTTATGGGAATTTTTTCATTATAATTTCATAATAGTTATCCTTGACCTATGATGTAAGGTTTTAGGTTGTTTCCATATTTTCCATGTTTTCTTCATGTTATCATGCTATATAATGTCTTATAATTCACATTTATGATTACTAATATTTTATTCCCTATGATATGACTTTTTTATAACATGTTTTACCTTATTACATTTTTATTCCCTTACTGGGATTTATATCTCTCCATTTTCTTAGGAATTACTTCAGGTTGTGACATGTAATTTTTAATAGGAGCATGTTAAGGAATGTTTCCATAAAGTAATTGTTTTTTATGTTTAAAATTGTTATGTAATATGTATAATTCCATAAAAATCTATCAATATTTATAGTTTTTATTAATTAAGTAAAATTTTATGTAATGAATCATGTGATAATGTTTTATCAATTTAAGTGTTGTTAAAAAATCTATTTCCTAATTTTTATATATTTTTTTATGTTCCCATAAATAATTAAATTTTAATATAAACCTATCTTAAGGTAACTTTATTGTTTCATTTACCATTTCATTAATCACCACCACAAAGGTTTCTCAAACCATTAGTATCTTTTATAAAGTATGATTATATTATTGATAAACTGATTAGTTCAATTCCTGTTCTATAGAAATCATTATCTATTTATATCAATAAAATTTTCATTTATTTATTTCACAAAGAATCACTAAAATGAAACATTTATATAATTTTCTATCCAATATCATAATTTTTAATTTTAATCATTTCTACACCATTTTCATTACGTGTGTTGTTTTTTGAAATTATGAATTTTCAAAATGAGGTAATTATGTCTTCACATGGTAATCCATAAGATTTTTCCTTCGATTATTACTTAAATTAGAATTATAAAACCCAAATTTTTTTATGGGTTTTATTATTATTATGATTTTTTTCTAGTTTCTATAGAGACTATAAATTTTCTTACATGGTTTTTACCAAATTTTTAAATATAAACAAAATAATAGTTATACATTAAAGGATTCAAAGGATTTTTATTATAGGAAAATTTGGAACATAAATAACTTATAATTAGTAAAACAAAAATATTATTAAAATAATTCTTATTTATCCATATAAAATATTTCATGTTCTATATAGTACATGTAGTAACCTAAGGATATACATACATGAAAGGGGTGAGCTAAAATCAGAGTAAGAGGAGGATTGAGGGACATGAATCAATATAACATGGGCGAGAATAATCGTGGTTATCATATCCTAATAATAATATCATAATTATAATCTTGATGGAAAAATTTGATAATTTATCTGAATTTGTAAATACATACAAATGAAACATCATTTCATAACGGTCAAATACCACACATAGTTGTGAACAAAAGCTAGCATCATTTTAACACATAAGATACATGTGTAATCATAAATTCAACATTTTCATCAATGGTAGAATCATGTTCATGAATAATACACATTATTTCACGAGATAAAACACATTATAAAATTCATTGGATGTCTATATAATTACATCCCCACCCGTCACAACAAATTATTTACATAGTCATACATGCCACATATAATATTTAATAATCATATTTCTAAAAAACAATGGAAATGAATTTGTTTCAAATATATTACATAAATAATACAATCATGATTAAAATTGGATTCTAGAAATGAAAAAGGGAAAATGTATTTTTCATAAACATCATCATTACTGATTGAAGAATAAATAACTTAGGAGTAAATGATGTGTTCTACAAAGAAAATTCTTTTTGGAAAATCATTGTATTTTTCATAAAAATAAATTGAGAAACATGTATATACAAAAAAATATAATAATATAAAAATTATATTTATTGTATATTATTGTAGTATCTATAATTAATATGTGATGAAATATGTATAAACCAAAGAAATGGATTTGGGTTTGAGAATCCATTTATCTTAATTGTCACTTTAATTTGTTTCTTTTCCACCTCCTAAATAATAAAAATATGATTCTTGAAACATAGTTATAGAAGTAAATTATGTTCTATAATTCCACTATTTATCCTTTAATATTATTTTATTTTATTTTACCACACTATTTTATAATCATAAATTATTTTTATATCATTTTTTCATTAAATATTGTTGTTTTGTTTCGATTTCTCAAAAGTAGATCAATGTTTTTATGCATGAGTATAATTAATTACATCAGAATATGATACATGTATTTATATTTTTTATGTTATATATTATTAATAATATCCATCCATGACGGTGGATATAATTGTTGACTCGGAAATTTCTCTCTAGGTGGTTAAGAATCATTTGATGCGATATTATCGGGAGAGTGGTAAAAGAGATGTTTGAAATTTATAAATATATAAAATTTGATAAATACATTAGGTTAAAATAATTAATATAATTTTAATATAATTACTTCTTAATCATATAAATTTTCTTAAATGGAGTGGTGAAAAATTGTAGAGAAAACAAAAATAAGATAAGAGTTGATCAAAACCTACCAAAATCTCGGTGTAGCTTATCTTGTGTGACACTAGAACTCCCTTAATTATGGGAGTTGGATTACACCAAAAATAACTGAGGTATTACAATGTTATTTAAAGGTGTTATTTGGGAATAAATATAGATATTTAAAGTGTGGTAGTGTGGGTTTTTCAAGGGGAGGGAGTGGGTTATTTTTTGGAATAAAATATTAGATAAAATAATATATCAATGGTAAAACTTTTAATAGTGAATATGTGACAAAAAAATATCATATATTAATATAATAAAATGGTATTAATGCTAAAAAATCATCATTGTTTTAATTTATTAGGCTATTAAAAAGAAATTAGGGGAAAATACCAATTATAAATTTTAGGGATCACTTTAGACTTTATGTTTTAGAAAATAATTTTTAGGTATGGAAATTATGATTTTTTATTTTAATTACTCATTTATGAAAATAATTTTTTTTAAGAACATAATGTTATAAAAATTATTTGGACATTTTTACACCATGAGTTATTTTATTTAACTTACACCATTTATATGAAAAATAATATTTTAACCATTCACCAGAAAACTAAGGTATTTTAGAAAATCACTATAAAATAAATATTCGGAAATTATGTAATTTAAAAATTAAAAAATGATAATAATTATATTTTAATATGTTAATAAAATTTGAAATTTAATATTTTAATATTATTTGTATTTTTATCAAGTAGTTTGAAATACAGTTTATTAAAAATGTGCTTATATTTTCTATAACTTTTCTAATCAATATGATTACTTTTTCAATTATAATAATTATATTTACATAAATTGGTCAAGAGACATTTTATTTATGATACAATTTATTATTTTTATGTAAAATTACTATTATTACGATCTGTTTACTATTCTCAATGGTCTAGTTACAATTTTGAATTATCATGTTACTATTCCAAGTCACAACACTATTCTAACAGTCACCTATGACCTATAAATATCACGTCATTATTTCAATCAATACTAAACTCAATTATTGTCATGGTTTTATATTTCCATTTTCTATAGTGTTTATTGGTATACTAAAATTATTATTCCTTTTTATAATGTTATTCCTAAGAGTAAAAATTCTAGAAGATTGGGGATATCCATATATTCCCATTGTAGTTTTTTTTGTTTTTTCTTTTTAATAGTTTTCACTTTAATGTGTTTATTTATTTAATAATGTCATGTTTTTAGTTAAAAAAATATCGTCTTATTGGGTTTTCTATATGTTTTATATGTATATTATTATATAATATATTATAATTCACATTCAATTCAAGAAAAATATATTATTCATAAACAATGGATTGTTACAATTGCGTTTCTCATATGAAACACAAATTCATATTAATATTATAATGTTATGGGTCGGTCTATTATATCCCTCTAATGTATTGGGTAATGTTAATGTCTCATGCGATTCAACATATGGTTCACGAGAGGTTATCCTTATTAAATTATTTATGTTGAATATGTGGTTAGCCTAACAACATTATGTTTTAATGGTTGTTATCCTTACAATACATTGATAATAATGGTGGTTATACTATGTAATTTTTTTTGTATATCCTTGACATATGTTTATTTTCTCATTGTATATGATGTTTCCACATTGTTATGATTCCATGATCTTAGGATTTACTTTCATTATACCATATTTTCATAATTATGATAATCCTCTTTATGTTATCATGTCATTCCTCTTAACTCTCATGTTATTCTTTCTTTTCGTTATTGTTACCTTGATAGTTAATCTATCTCACCCTTTTCATTTATATATTTTCTCTATGTTAGCCTATTATGTTTTAAAAGATTACTGGGTGTTACAAGAAAATTGCATTAGTTTTAAATAATGATGAAATTTTTATGTTTAATTAAATGTAGTTATGTATCTAATATTTTAAATAATATATACCTCTAGATCCATAGTTTTTTTATGGAAATATATTTCAAAAATAATAAAATAATATGTGTTCTCGATTGGGTGTCCATATTTGGTATTAAATAAATTTCTTGTTATGCATGTATAGGCCTCAACAACAGATTCCCGGAGCTTGTGTCTACATTATTACATTCCAATAAGATAAAAATAATGATATCTCAAAGGACCAAATAGTATAATAGTTTTGGTAAAATAGATATATACTTAGGTCTAAAATTATATTTCAATACGAAAATTTTGACATAATTTTTTTCACAATAACATTTTCCCTTTGACATGCCCTTGAATATCTATCATGGTACACACCCAGGATTCCTATTTAAAGTGAACAAATAAGGCTGAGATCGAATACTCGGTGAGGGTTAAGTTGAAGAGGGATAAATCATGAATCAATAAGCGTGATCAATATGTATAGGTAAAAACTCAACACATATGCCAGTAAATCAATAAAATGAAATAATAATTAAACCATATACAATATCAATGAAAACATTCACGGATAATAATCAATATTAAAAGGTAGATAAATGAAAAAACAATCCATTTAATCACCAACTTGAATATTGTTATTGGATAAATAAAAATCAATATGGGAAGGTTAATAACTGGAAAAAAATCCATTTAATCAAAAATTAATAATGAAATGAATCCAAAGATAATATAAATATGAAAATATCATGGATAATAATAATTTAATTTTGAGGAAACAAATTACTAATTTTGGGATGTTATTATCTCATCTATCATGATACCTCTACCATCAATACCTTTCATAGGATAGGATAAAATGTAAGTAAAAACTAGTTTAATGAGTGATTACTTATTCTCCTCAATATATTACTAATGGATCAAGTGGATATATAATATTGGGCCCCACCCATTACTACAATTCCAAAGAATTCTTCATATGTCAAATAATACATTTATTTCACAAATAAATATCCCATAATATCAAATATCCCTTAAGAGTATACGGTAAAAATTTATCAATGTTTCCCCATTAAATATAATATCATTCATTACAAATCACCATTTATAGATATGAGATATTTTTTAATAAATAAGAATATATAATGTTGGACCCTCTAGGATGTAGTGTATTTCATAATCATAAATAATGTCAATATATAGATTATATTATCTCAAATTAAATCAATTATGTCATACTGTAAAATACATTTCGATAAGTCAATAAATTATATTTATGGTTTAATATGTTTTCAAATGTATATTTACATGTATGTCACTTAATCTAATAGTGCTTTGTGTTAGATAGAAACTTCATGTGTTTCTCAGAGTCCCTAGCACCATTAGTTCACATCGACTCATCGATCGATGACACACCAATCATCATCTCACTGATATAAGACACACTAATGATCAACTAACAGATAGACGACACACCAATGATCGACTCATCGAAGGAAGGAACACCCATGATAGACTCACCATTGGAGGACACACCGATGATTGAAACACTAATGGACAACACACCAATGATTGAATTACTGATGGATGACACACCAATGATGGACCCACTGATGGATGACACACCAACGATCGACTCACAAATGGACGACACACCGACGCTGACAGACTGATAGCACAAACGACTCACCGGTACAATGATTCCCTAATATTAACGGAAATGACTCGCTGATACACTGACTCATAGATATCGATGGAAACAAACCACCAATACACTGAGTCACTCATACTGATGGAAATAACTCACTGATACTTGGAGTCACTGATGTTGACAGACTGATGCTTACAGACCGATGCTGACAGACTGATGATGAATGACTGATGCAAATGAGTCACTGATACTTATGACTCACTTATATCCATCAATAGTATTTCAAATTTACTAATTAAAATTTATTTCTAATAGTCATATTTGGACAAATTAATGTTACTGTCATTATTTAATGTTTTCTATTAGACAATCTGTAGATAGTACGAGGTACATACTTGTGGGGATATCTTTATGCCTTATGGACCATGAAGTATTAATGGATTACAAGATAAAATATGCAAGGGAGTGAAATAGAATGGTAGATTGTGAAAATTATGAACACATAATAACTCAAGAAGTTGTGCTTAAAATACCATGAACTCAAGGCTAGATTTCTTAGGGAGTTCAAAAATACAAGCAAGAATGTGCTGAATTTCTTTAAACATTTTAACATCAAAGATCTGATATTTTCAAATCGGAAAGATAGAGTACAGAGGCTATGATAATTTTTTTCTAAATCCATATTTTCAAAGATGACTCAAATATCATTTTCTCTACTTTAATCTAGTCAAGAGCATCACTTCATAACACAAAGATATTTATAAACTATATTATTCGTTTGTAACTCTGTTGTAGTTTTGTGTTTACTTTTAGAGCATTGTGCGCATCTATTTGTTTTACACACACTGTCTTTTGTGAAAAAACTGGGGGATACTCAATATCCTCAAAATAAATCTCTTTTTAGTCATGTATCCCATGCATAATAGTGGAAGAGATCAAGTTTGATATGTTTGTTGCTGTTCCCACAAATAATTGTGGTAGAGTTCAAGTGTGGCCATGACAGCCTTGTGTGCTTTATTAAACCCAGATCTAAGGTGTGGATCAAATCAGGATTATTAATATATACTCGTTGGAAGAAGGTGACCACCAATTAGATATGACTAAGTCTCGTCTTGAGAATGAACCTCTTGTTATTATCTACTATGTATTTACATTTTAGTTTAATATGATTCGTGTTTATTTCATTTAAAATAAAACAAAATTGATCTTTGATAGTTAGTTTATCATGTGTTTATATCTATTTTGAATCAGTATATTAGTTTCAAAATATTTACTAATCATTAGATTGGTAAATATGACAACTTATCAATATTCTGAGAAATTCATTGAATATTCATGAAATTTATAAATTCACCACAAACTAACATTGATTTCATATTAATTGGTGGATATTGATTTTAAGAACCAATTATAACATAAATTTTTATAGATACTCAATCCACCCCTTCATGAGTAATATACTTTGACAAACATTTGGTGTCATAGGGATTAAAAATTATTTTCAATTATCAAATCATTTCAACTATGATTGTAATTATTTTCCAAAGATCATAAATTTTTTGTTATTTCTAAATTTTTATCTCTATAATATTCTTTTACAGTTTATATCATGTGTAATAGATTATAAGGGTCTTCTACTAATAGAACACATTTCTTTAATGGGACTAATTATGCTTAGTATAAGCTTAAAATGAATATACATCTAGAAATCCTTGGATGTCAAAGATGGAATGCTATTGAAGGTAAATATTCAATTCATAAAAGTACTAGAAACACTTGGGATAAACCTACCAAGACTACCTATAACAATAATTGTAAATAAATGAATTCTATGTACTATGAACTAGGATATAAAGAGTTTAATCATATTTCTACTTGTAAAACTGCACATGATATTTGGGACACATTGTCTGTTTCTCAAGAGGGAACATCTAATGTTAAAGAAAGGATATTAAATACTTATACTTTTAAATAAGAAAACTTTAGAATAAATATCGACGAATTTATTTCATATATGTATCTCATGTTCAATGAAATTGTGAATATAATGATTTTCTTAGGAATAGAAGTTACTACTAAAGAGTGGATTATGATGATTCTACAATGCTTTCCAGAAAGGTGGTAGGGGACATGTGTATCTATTAGGGAATCATGCGACATTGATAAGGTGCCAATGATGAAATTGATTGGAAAATTAATGATGTTTGGGGAGGAATTGAAGGTAAATCAAGAAGAGAATGAACCAAAAAGAAAGTATGTTTCCTTCAACACTACTACCTCTAAAACTAAATAAAAAGAAAATTTTCAAGCAGAGGTTGAAAGCTTCATTAATGAAGAATTAGTTTTAGATAGTGATGAAGAAATGGTCTGGCTGGCCAAATGATTCATGAACTTTTGTTGGAAAAAGAAGTTTTTTTGAAAGAAAAATTATAAAAGGAGTTGTGGTAGCAAGGGAAAATTGAAAAAGGATTGGAAGAGAAATGTTAAATCAGAAGAGATAATTTTCTACGAATGTAAAAGTAAAGGACATGTCAAGGCTAACTCTCCAAAGATGAAATAAAAGAAGAAGTATGAAAATAAAGCTAGAACTTATAAGAAAAAAATTAATGCCACTTAGAGTGCCTCTAAGGACATATCTAGTGAATCTTCTTCTTCTCAAAATGAGAAGGATGATGTGGCTAATATGTGTTTTATGACAAACACAACTGAGGTAACCTTATACTCTCTTTCACATAATTTTTAATATTTTGAAAAATAAAATGTGTATGAGAAGATGAAAATTGATGAATTATTTTAATATTGCAACATGCTAGAAGAAACATGTAATGAGTTAAAAGATAAGTATAAATCTTTGAAGAAAAAACATGCTCTTTCTATGAATATTAAATATAAACTTATAACTAAAAAAGATAAAACTACTCAACTTCTCAAGGAACAAAATGAGTTAAAAATGTCCAATAATCAATTGAATAAGGATTTAGAATAGTTTACCAATAAGAAAAATACCCTTAATCAAATACTTATTAAACAAATCGATCCTAAGTATACTTATTGGATTGGATATCCACCACATAAATGGAATTTTTCCAAACCACATTTTGTAACCAAATCTGGAAAATCAGGTTCTATGTGCCAAACCATAATTTAATTTCATGTTCCAGTTCCAATAATTCTCTTACTACATTCAATTATTCATGAATAAACATAGTTTATTTTTCAAACACTATATTTTCTTTATATGGGAATCCCATAAGACAATTATGGGTTTATAAAGCTAATGTTACTAATGTATGTGGACCCAAAGAAAAATAAGTACCAAAATAATTTCTTGGATGAATTGTTTTCTAGGTAAACTACCTAAAGAGATCCTGTAGAAATCTATATTACTTGTACAGTGGGTTTTCAATACATATGATAGGTGAATATTCAATATTTAAAAGTCTTATCAAGATTTCTGGAGGACATGTCACATTTTTTTGACAATGTTAAAGCAAAAATCATTGGCCTAGGCCATATTGGTAACCTTAGCTCTTTCTTTCCAATGTTCATTATATTAATGAATTAATGTATAACCCTCTCACCGTATCTCAATTGTGTGATGATGGATTGAATGTAAAATTAAAAAATGATTCATTCCATGTTTTTTAATCCAAGAATAACTTATTATTTACATCTCTTAAAAATGATAATGTATATTCTATAAACCTAAACACACTAACCTCACAAAATTTTTATTGTCTAAATGACTTCCACAAAGTGTCTTGGATTTTGCACAAAATACTAGAAAATAACAACATTCACTCTCTTAAGAAGTTAACTATAAAAGGTTTAGTTATGGACCTACCCAAATTAGATTTTCCAGATTATAAGGTGTGAAATCCTTGTCAAAAAAGAGAGAAACATAATATTTCCTTCTAGCCAAAGAATGAAGTTACTACTTCTCATCCTCTTGATTTGGTTCACATGGATTTGTTTTGAAAAACTAGAGTTTTAAGTCTCAATGGGAAGCACTATGTTTATGTTCTTGTAGATAATTTCTCTAGGTATACCTAGACCTTTTTCTTAGCTCACAAGAGTGAAGATTTTTCTCACATTACTATGTATTCTAGTACTGTAGAAATTCATATTTGACTTAGGATTAAATCCTTAAGAATTGGTCATGTCCGCGAGTTTGAGAATCAAGATTTTGAATCCTTTTTCTCACAAAATGGATATAATAATAACTTCTCTACCCCTAGGACACCACAACAAAATGGTGTGGTTGATTTAAGAAATTGAACCTTACAAAAAAAATTGAACTATACTTAATGAATATAACCTATAGATTTATTTTTGGGATGAATCTCTTAATATATATTCTTACATATTAAATAGAGTCTTAATCAAACCCGTCATTAAGAATAATCCTTATGAGTTGTGGAATAATAAGAAACCCAAATTATGTTTTTTTAAAGTGTTTGGATGTAATGTTTATATTCTGAACATTGAAGAAAATTTAGATAAATTTTCCCCCAAAAGTGATGAAGGAATATTTCGTGGATATTCTACATCAATAAGAGCATGTACAGTCTTTAATAACAACACCCAATGTGTAGAGGAATCATTACATGTCAAGTATGATGAAACAGATCCACATGAGCCTAAGACCTCACTGGAAAATATTCAAGAGGATATGTCTAATCTGGTCATTAATAATAAAACCTGAAATCATCATATGATGGAATCTTTGAAAACTCCCAGTTATAGGAATTCTCATGATTCTAGCCATAATGAACCCAATAAAAATGACGAACATGAAATAACTAGTCTTATATTTACTGGACCAACTAGCAACCTCAAAAATCATCCCTTAGATGCTGTTGTTGGAGATTTAGATTGACGAACAGAAACTAGAGATTCCTCGAAAAACTAGCTTTAACATCAAAATTATTCTCACAACTTGACCATAAAAATATCAATGATTCAATCAATGATGAATTTTGGGTAATGGAAATTCAATAATAACTTAACAAGTTTGAAATAAATAAAGTTTGGAAACTTGTAGATAGACCAAAGGATACTTTGACCATAGGAAAAAATGCTTGTTTATAAATAAAGTGTATAAATCTGGAAATATATTTGGAAACAAATCTAGGTTAGTTTCACAAGGATATAATCATGAATAAGAAATTTATTATGAATAATACTTTACGCCATCAGTTAGGCTTGACACCATTATAATCATACTTGCCTAGGTAGCACACATGGAATTTAAACTTTACCAAATGGATCTCAAAATTGAATTCATAAATGGTTATATAAATGAAGATATTTTTGTTGAACAACCCCCAGGGTTAACAAATCCACATTTTACAAATCAAGAGTAATAATTATTTATATCTTTATATGGTTTGAAACAATCTCCAAGAGCTTGTTATGAATTTTTAATTAATTTTACTTTTTTCTAATGGATTCACAAAAGGACTTGCAGATCCTACTTTGTTTATAAAAATAATTTCAAAATAAGTTTTAATAGCTCCAATATATGTATATGATAATATCTTTAGATCTTCTAAATATTACTTATGTAATGATTTTTCAAAAACAATGAAATGTGAGTTTGAAATGAGTTTGATGGGTGAACTTAAATATTTTCATGGATTTCAAATATTTCAAAATAAAGAAGGTATTATTTTAAATCAAAATAAGTACACTAAATATCTTTTGAGATGTTATGGCAATGATATAATTAGAAATATTTAAAACCCTATGAGTTCTATATGTATGTTAGATCTTGATGAAAATGGAAAATCCGTTGATTGGACGACATATAATGGAATGATTGGTAGTTTTCTGTACTTAAATACTAGTAGGCTAGATATTATGTTTAGTGTGTGTATGCATGAAAGATTTCAAGAAAAACTAAAATAGTTTCATTTGAATGTTGTTAAAATAGTTTTCAAATACATTAAGTATACAACTAATTTAAGACTTTTTTTAAGGACAACTTTTTGATTTATTTAGTTATTCAGATGATGAATTTGGTGTATGCATGTCAGATATAAAGAGTACCTTTGGAATAGGTCACTTTTTGGGAATCTCCCTAATATCGTGGTGTAGAAAAAAAATTCAGTTGCATTATCAACTGCTGGCGTAGAGTACATTGTTGTTGGTCATTATTGTGCACAAATATTTTGGATAAATCACATCTTATTGTACTATAGATTTCAGTTCAGACATATCCCCATAAACTGTGAAAACCCAACTGCTATCAACATTTATAAGAATCCAATTTCTCATTCTATAACCAAATATATTGATGTAGGACATCACTTTTTGATAGATCGTTATCAAAAAGGTGATATAACTCTAGAATTAATTGGGACTAAGCATAAACTTGCTGAAATATTTACTCAACCCTTAAACTCTAAGAGAATGAACTACATAAGACATGAAGTGGGAATGATAAATATCTAATGTTATATCAAATCTATGTTTCCTTTGAAACAGTTTAGTGAAATGAATCAGTGAAACCGATCAGGGAAACCAATACGGTGAAACTGATCAATGAAACGGATCGGTGAAACTGATCAGTGAAACCGATCAGTGAAACTGATCTGTGAAACCGATTAGTGAAACCAATCAGGAGAAATCGACCAGTGAAACCAATTAGTGAAATTGATCTATGAAACTGATAAGGTGAAACCGATCGGGTAAAACTGATATGTGAAACCAATCAGGTGAAACCGATATGTGAAATTGATCTCATGAAAACGGTCTCTCAAACCGATCAGTGAAACAGATCTTGGAAACCGATCAGTGAAATTGACCTCTGAAACCGATCATTGAAACTGGTCAGGTGAAACTGGTCTATGAAACAGACCAGTGAACCCAATCTGTGAAACATATCAGTGGAACTGATCTATGAAACTGATTAGTGAAACTCATATGTGAAACCGATCAGTGAAACCAATCACTTGAAACTGATTTGTGAAATAGATCACTTGAAACTGATTGTGTAAAACTGATCCTATGAAACTGATTCCTTCAAGGACCCTTTTTTAATTCTATTTTTTTAAAAAAATGACACAATTTTTTGATCTTTTTACCTCTTTTCAATTTTGTGGTTAATGATTTATAATCCCGAAATGATATTAGAGATTCAACCAATATCGACCTTTCACCTTCCTCTTTGCCTTTGAACATTCTTCTCTTCGATACTCTACTTATCTACCCATGACCTTTCAAATCTCCTAGAATATTAACCATTGAAATGGAAAGGAAAAAGTGTGAGATGAATGAACCAGGTGAATCTCCATCAGCTAATGATTAGAAGGGTGATTCCAGTGGTACTGAAAATCCAGGTTTGGATAGACGAGTTGTTACAGCCGAGAAAGAAGTATTTCTAGATTTGATTTTGTCAAAAATGTCACTTTTAATAGGGTTGCCTGAATCTCAATGATGTTTATGCTGGTTGTCAAACAATAAAAGACCATTTTATCCAAATCTTTTTCATGAGTTTTATCTGAACTTGTAGATATCCCTGGATGGAACTGAAGAAGCACATATGAATTCTGTAGTAAAGGGAAAAGAGATAACTTATTCATCTATGGAATGGGATAAATGATTGAAAATTCCTCATGAAGGTGTCTATGCTGATTATTAGGGTAATATTCCTACTTCATTTGATTTGTTTTCATATGAAGATGCTCTGATAGAGCTGACTAGAAGTGAAAAATCAAGGAGAGATATTGCCAGTTAATTTCATGGAGAGGAAAGATTACTTTTTATGTTTATTCAACATAAAATCTTCCCAAGGAAGGTATACTTATATACTGTGAAGTAATAGGTTGTATTCCTGATTTAACTATAAAAAATTGTATAAAGGTAAATATTTGTAGTTATCTAATTCTGCACATTTCTGATATGTTAAAACCCACCAAGAATGCAACTTGTTTGGACAATCATAGGATGATCTCTGCAATTATAAAGAAGTTGGGATATGTGGAAGATGAAGATGAAATGATTAGTGCCTACATTGGTTTCTTCCATCAGAAAGCGATTTGAAAGAAAATGAAGATTTTCTAGAACCTCTGGAAGAAATTTTGGGTAGAAGATGAGGAATGACTTTATGAGGAGTTAAATCTGATAGACCATCCTACCAGACCAAATAATCAAGTTGATCCAGGTCTTAATCCAGGAGAGGAATTTGTCTATTTAGACGAGGAAGTTGAGGATGAGCTTCCAAGGGAAGAATGATCTCTTATTTATGAAAGGAGTGATAGTAATATTGATGAAATCAAAAAAGACATGTCTTATGAACCTAATAGTCCACCATTGGATTTACCCTCAAGGGAACCTTTGTTTGGTGATGAGGATGAGGAAGAGAAAGAGGCCACTGTTATGGAGTTGCTAATGGAGCTCATGGAAAGGATGGTGCTAATACTATTGAACCGGAGGCTACTGATCATTGAGATGCTAGTAATGAGGGAATACCTCACCATCCTGATGTTGAAAATCATGAAATCAGTCTGGAGTTGAATGAAATTATGGCTGGTGGCCATGAGGAAGAGGTTGAGGATCAATTTCCTCAGATGTAGGAAGTTCCTGAAGAATTTATAGTGGAATCAGTTCATTAAAAACCTCATGTTCAGTTGCTACCTGTGCCCAGAAATGTTATTTTTGATAGAGGTCAGGATGAATATGTAGATGAATATGAAATTATACTTGAGCCTTAGGGATGAAGAGTGAGGATTGGCATAGTTATGCCAAGGGATTGGACCTGTACTTGTGAGTGGAATAGAGATCCATTATACATTCTATATTTTTTTGGAATATAACTATGATGAAGAGACAGCAGCATCCCCTCCTGCTCCTCAAGTCCAAGCTGAAGCAAAACATATTTCACCTACATGACCATTTGCACCTCCTGTAGTTGATCCAGTAGCACAGCCAATGCCTATTGACTTTTTCATTAAGGCTAATTTAGAGTAATTAAAAAATGAATATTTCTGAGTCATTTAGAGCCTCAATTGGATCCATAAGTGAAACCTCTTCCTCAATGAGTATTTCAGATGTTGATGCTGCAAAAATTACAAGGATGGTGATCTAGGGGATTCACATTAATCTCATCACCATAGCCATAACCATAATTAGAAATAATAAATTTCCAATAGATGAAGTATGAAATATAAGAAATAATTGAATGGGAGAAACTCTAAAATATGCCACATGGAATGTACTCAAATATATATATATATACATATATTTCCTCTGATCAAATAATTAAGGGGGATCTTTGTTTAAAAAATGAAAACATAAACAAGGGAATATTTTATTGATAATGACCAATCACATTCAGTTAGGTATGTTGATTCAAGTAATTATTATTCCTTAAACATCACATGTATTCCATTTTTGTGATTATCCTAAATTGTCGAGCCTTTGGCTTTGCTGACTAGCCTTCAGATTTGCAGAAATAGGCAAATTAGATTGGATGTGATGGAAACAGATTCTATAATTATTCATGATTCCATAATAGGCAGATGCGATACTCCATGGTCAATTTCCTATGTTATGAGAAAGTGAAGATCTATGGTCTGTGTCAAAACTGACGTCCTTCATACGTGGAGGGAGGGAAATATAGTGGCAGATCATTTTTCCTCTTTGAACTTGTAGGGTAATTATATCTTCCTTCCATCCGACTTGAATTCACTCTCAAAGGAAGTGAAGAATCTCATTATAGGGGATGCCCTTGGCCTTCATCACATCAGGCCCCCATAGCCCCTGTCTTCTGCATGTTTTTGTATTTCGGATGTACTTTTCATTCTTTAATAATAAAATAAAGGATAATGGTGATTATCCAAAATGGAGAGGTTATTGGACCCTCTTGGATATATTGGTTTTCATAATCACAAATAATGTCAATATACAATTTCTATTATCTCTAACTAAATCAATTATTCAATACTATAAAATACATTTTTATAAGTCAATAAACTATATTTATGTTTTAATATATTTCTAGGTGTATATTTACATTTATGTCACTTAATCTTGTTGTGCCTTGTGTAAGACAGACACTTAATAATTTTCTCAAAGTCAATGACACCGTTATTTCAAATCGACTCACTGATGGAAGACACACCGATGATGGACTCAACAAAGGAAGACATACTGATGATCAACACACCATTCTACAACACAACGGTGATCAACTCAGTGATAGAGGACACACCGACGATCGACTCACCAATGGACGAAACAACGATGATTGGATCTTCGATGGACGACACACCAATGATCAACTCACTGTTGGAAGACACACCGATGATCGACTCACCGATGAACGACACATCGATGATCGACTCACATATAGATGACACATCGATGATCGACTCACCAATGGGTGACACACCAATGTTGATAAACTGATCCCACAAATGACTCATTGATACACTTATTCACCGATGCCGATGGAAATGACTCACTGATACATTGGGTCACCGATGCCAATGTAAATTAATCCAAAATACACTGTGCCACTGATACGGATGGAAATAACTCACTGATACTTGGAGTCACCGATGCTGACAGACTGGTGCTTACAGACCGATGCTGACAGACCAATGAGGACAAACTGATGAAAATGAGTCACCGATACTTATGACTCACCGATAGTCATAAATATTTTTTCAAATTTACTAATTCATTTTTATTTATAATGGTCATATATAGACAAATTAATGTTTATAACTTTATTTAATTTTGTGTATATTACTATCCATAGACAATATGAGGTACATGCACGTGGGGAGTTCTTCTGGCCTACTGGACCTTGAAGTATAAAAGGATTACAAGATAAACTATGAAAGGGAGTGATATAGAATAAGATAATGTGAAAAATAGTGAAATAATAATTACTGAAAAAGATTTGTTAAAAATACCATGAACTCAAGAATAGAGTAATCAAGGAGTTCAACAACACAAGAAAGAATGTGCTGATTTTCTCTAAACATTCTAACATAAAAGAGCTAAACATTTCACACCTGGAAGCTTGAGTACAGAGGCTTTGATACTGTATTCTAAATCCATCTTTTAGAAGAGAACTCGATATCATTTTCTATACATCAATCAATTCCAGATCTTCACTGCATAACATAGAAATATATTTGAAATCTATTCTTAATTTCTAACTCTGTTGTGGTCTTGTGATTACTTTTTGTGTAGTGTGTGCATCTGTTTTTTTTAAACAATTTCTCCTGTGCATAACTGAATGATACTAAATATCCTCATAATCACTCTCTTTTTACTCTGGTATCGCATGCAGAATTGTAGATGAGATCATGTGTGATCTGTTTGTTTCTTTTCCCATGAATAACTATGGAAGAGGTCAACTGTGACCTGGACAACCTTGTCTTCTATTGTGAATCATGATCCATGGTTTGGATCAAAAAATGATTATTAATATAAACTACTTTATGGTAGGTGATCACCAAGTAGAGAGGGCTAGGTCTCATCTTGAGACTTAACCTCTTGTTTTTATCCGATGTTTAATTTCCTTTTAGTTTAATCTTATCCAATTTTATTTCATTTCAAATAAAACTAAATTGATCTTTTATCGTTAGTTTAGAAATTTTTTATATATATTTTGAATTAGTAGAATAGTTTCAAAAAATTTACTAATATTTAGATTGGTAAAGCTGAGAACTAATAAATCTTCTAAGAAGTTAATTTAACATTCGTGACATTTATAAATTCACTACAAACTAACTTGGATTATATCTTAATTGGGGTATATTTTTTTTAATAACCAATTCTAGAATTTTTTTACATATACTCAATTCACCCCCACCCCTATTGATTAATCTACTATGAAAAATATATAAGATAAATTATATGGATATTTATAGGAAATTAAATATTAAGTGATCACATATAAGTGAATATTTCATGGGGAAATTAAGAATTTCAAAAATGAGTCAAGGAAGTGAATGAACGTATTATCCTTGGCCGTAATAATAATAATCCACCTAGGCTAAGAATTTGGATTAGATAAGAATATAGAAATTGAATTAAAATAAATGAGTTGTTTCTATTGGGGAATATAAATATCATAAAAAATATTTAACGCATTTCTTGAAGAAAATATCCTTTTTCATTTTGGAAATCACATTAAAAAACATAAATCATTTTGAAAATCCATTTTTTAATATAATTTTTTTAAACCAAGATTTTTACAAATATTAAGTAAAATATGTTCCTGGGAAATAACATTTTAAACATTCATAGTACGCTTTAGATAATTAAAGTCTTTATAGTGGGTAATTTTGTAAACGTCATACAAGATAAAAGGAACATTTATGTTTCACTTAAAAAAGGTTAGAAAAGTATATATTTTAGAAAAAGATAATTATATTCTTATAAAGATATATTTTCAAAAGTAAAAATGGGTTAAAACATATTTAATAAATAAATTTAAATGGGTTAAAATTTTGAAAACATTGTTTTGAAAGAAAATAAGATTTTCAACTGAAGAGATAAATGATGTTAGGTGTTCTCAAATACATTCTCAACATTTTTATTTAACAAATAATAAAAAGTGTTAATATTACATTAAAATATAAATAATAACTAGAGTAAGGGAAAATCAATTTTTTTATCAGAAAATAATCAAATAATATAATTTAATGGAAATATAAGTGTAAGAAATCTCGATTATAATGAGAATATGAAATTAATCCTCAAAAGGACCACAAAAATGAAGTGAGAATCAATCAATGAAATGATTATGTGTATAAATGAAAAATATAGAAAAATAATTTTTAAATACAACCTTATTTGATTAAATTTCGTCCCCTTCATAATCATATAATATCATATACCATAAATATATAAAATAACACAATGTACAGAAATTGATTTGCAAAAATATATACTACTTGGTAACATTTAAATCAAATACCCTTATATGAAATAAGTAAAAATAAAAATCAAAATACCATGAATAATGAGTTTTTTTAATATTAAAAGAAAACGGGTAGTATATACACACTATTAATGAAATTAGTTTCATAACATTACAATATGCCTCAGTGAAATAAAATTAATATGAAATCCTGTACCACATGCTTCATTTTGGATGAATGTGATTTAAAATCATGTATAGTAGTTTTAAAACAGGTTATAAACTTATTCCATAACCATATAAATATTTATAAAATCATATATGACCCTTTGGTGTCATCTGGTAACTATTTATTTTATAATATTTCTTTATTTTCATTGTTTTAGGTGTCAATTACATTGTTTTCTCATTCGTGCTTTGTCATGAAATTTAATATTCTTGTGTATATTATATAGTTTAATCACATGTATAATTATATTATATACATAATTATCTTTTGTAAACATCAATTATTAGTTTAATATCAATCATGGAAGATTTTCTTGAAAAATTAAGTATGTTACAATCATAGAGATGGTAGACAGAACATACACATGATTAACATTTCCATTTTCCAATGATTATTATGGGAAGGAGGAAAATAATATTTTATCATTCTAGAATGATAATAATAACATATATACCGTATTATTTATTGAAAAATAATTATATATGTCATCCATGTGGTGTGGTGATGAAAAAAGAATCATATATTTTCGTGAGGCCGGTAGTACATAAATACACAAATAATGTTACCATCCTGCATTTAGTGGAAATATTTGAATTAAAATGATATATATTATATTTTCATAATGATAAATATTTTATTAATATCTCTCTTATTTCATTATAATCCAATATAATAATTAAAATTATCATTATCGCCTTACATGAAATGCATTAAAGAATGATGATTCACATCGCTTCTCAATGTGGTAATCCACTACAGACACAAGAAACATTATCATATACACTAAGGAATGGTATATAAAAATTAATAAAATATGTAATCACTCCAATGGTATAATTTTTTTATAAATATCAGGAATATATTTGGTATACATCATCATACATGACTATGATATGTGTAAATGGAAAAATAATAATGACATTGGTTCGTGAGGCGGTTATCCACCGTACACATGAATGATGCTTTCATAACTCATTTGAGGTAAGTGTGGAAAATTTCAGGTCATGAACAAAAAAAATGAATCTATGTATATTGAAGGTATTTAGTTTTTTATAGCATCATGGTCAAATTATAGTTTAATTAGGTGGAGTAATAAATATAATAGAAGAGCTTGTTTAAGAACATTACATATTGCTTAGGTATCCTCTTTATGTTTTCATTAATTCCTTCATATGTTGTATTTTATCCCAAAATAAGGATTCTATAATGAGCTTAGTGAATTTGGGAAATAATTTCATTAAGTATCTTCTATACCAATAGGGTTTAAAGATGAAAAGAAGAGAGAATAAGGGGTGGCCTTTTGTAAGTGAGGTGAGTGACATTCTTTTAATTTTTTTTTCAAATGATTTACTCATTCCTACGTTTTCAATATTCCAACAGAACCACAAAATGGTACATTATTTAACCTATAACTTATATATTATAAATATTTCTATACAGTGGATGTTGGAAAATTTTTTTGGTCGTTTTTAATTATTATCTTCATAGTTTAGCCCCCAGTAAATCCATTTTTACCACAACCACACAAAAATTAGTTTTGAATACTTTTAGTATTAATTTTGGTTCATAATTATGTTTAATTTATTATAAAATATAAATTATTATAAATAGAAATATTTAATCCATTTTTCCAAATTCCATCCATATATGTGGAAAATATTAATTTAAAATTAATCTTCCAGAGGTAATGAGATATCATGTTCTTATAGAGAAAATATTCAAATGATTACAATGTTTTTATCTCCAAATTCAATATGAAAGATTTTAGGATGAACAAAATTGGATTAATTGATGATAAATAGAACTAATTTTATATTGAAATATATCTAAAATATAATTTATCATTATTAATTATTTAAATAAAATTATTTTTCAATTAAAATTTAGTATTTTTCGTTATTCATAAAAAAATAACCATTTTAAAAAATCCAAAACATTCAATGTATGATACTTTTTTTATTATTTTAAAAAATTAATTATATTTTGTTAAATAACTTTTATAATCATGGTAAAATTAATTTTAATTTATTTATGGAATGTGCATCTAATCCGTCTTTAAAAAAATTTCAAAACACAATTATTTGTATTCAAATGATTAGCATTATATTTATGATATATAGAAATGAATGATTTTTTTTAAGTATGTCAAACATATTATAATAAAACATTATTTATTAATATTTATACTCTCCAATTTAATAGTTATATTATAATGGTATAACATATTATAGTTCATTTAGACATAGTGTTGAGTTTGATGAAAACAGTCAAAAAATTAATGAAATATATTTTCTAGGTTATTTAAGTTCAGTATTTCATGTCACATAAGCTATCAAATATAATTTATATATTTTATAATATCATATTGTAACATTATCCATACCTTAAGTAAAGTTTTTAATGATAATTTAATCTTGATATTTTAGGTCAAGGGTTTGAAATTTGAAAATACCTTTATTAAAAACCCACACCATAAGGGGTTTAATAAAACACCCCCTTATTAAGAGAGAAACAAGAATAAAGCGGCCACATAAATAGGTTTCTATATAGGAAACATTTTGTGATATGTGAATAAATTGAAGAAACATATACATAATTATAGATAATGATAGATTTAATTAATCACAATAAGTTTAATGGGTAGTATAATGACATGTGCCTCAAACTCATAAACGTGTGATGATTTCGAAAAATATGTGTTCAACATAAATGAATTTATTTAGATAAAATTTTGTTTTACTATCCATTTCCTATATTTTTAGGATTCTTTAATAGTATAAGAGTAAAATGAAATATACTTACATCATATGTTTCAATTTCATCCCATGGTATTTCTTGGATCAGTTTCCAATTCTTATGATACTCTTAAAAATGAATATCCAAAAAATAGTTTATTGTTATTGAAAGAATAAAATTCAATTTTTATGGATTCAATGATCCGTAAAAGTTTAACAAGTATTTATATCTATCTCTAACTATTTCTAAATCCAAAATGATTAGCAGAAGTTGTCTAAAATAATAACTTAATCACTAACCCTTAGTGGTAACACAACTAGTTCATCATTAATATATACCCATAAAATTGGTCAACTACAAACAATGACTTATTAAGTGATAAATCACAAAGTCCAGTGATATAGATTAATATCACATCATCCATCGGTCATTGGTTCAAGCCCCATGGTTTGGCCGGATGCAGATGGTTATCACTCTACTAGTAGTTTGTCCTTTTAATAAAAATATATTAAAATAATTCCTATATTGTTCCTAAAAAAATATGATTGACATCATTAAAATAAAATTAATCATTAAATGATATTTTTACTAGGGTTTTTAATGCAAATAATTTTCATCAAAAAATTATAATAATCTTATTTTACTATTATTAAAATTTTATTAAGGATAATATTAACTCTAAGGGATATCAATACCCTTAAACGTATGTCTATAAATGTAAATACATTATTACTGAAATAAATTTTATAAGAAACTATACACTTTCAGAATATTCTCAAAAATTTCCTTAATCATGGTGGAATCCAATCACATAAAAACTAAAAATAGTGTTTAAGAAATTGATTATAAGATCATCATTAAAATCGTAATCCAAGGATGACATCCAAAAAAATTATGTTAAGAAATACATAATTTATTTTAAAATTAAAAAATGTCCTTAAATGATTCAAAATTATTATCCCAAAATTACCATTGGTAAAAATACATCAAAAATTTTATTTTTAATCCCAATACATTAAAATGCCTCTAATTTTCTATCACCATAGGTCCATCATGGGTATATGGTTTAACCATTAAAATAGAGCGTTGATTTTGATAATTTATAGCTTATAGACATTTATTAAACATAATAATAATTGGATCCCTAGGTTGATATTTATTTCTTTCTATAACACTCTTCATTTTTTCATGGATATGTTTTTCTTTATTTGCTAATTTTTCTCAAATAAAATAATTTCAGGTTCCTTTAAGACACCTTATTTTTAATCTCTAACACCTTCAGTTTAACCACATTCATTAATTATTAACATTAATTCAGTTTTATTATGTGATTTTGTAAATAAAATTAGAATTATCCTAGACATATCTCTGAGAGTGTTGAACTCAGTTTTTAGCAAGGCATGTAATTATGCACCAAATAACAATCATTTCAACCCTAATACACCGTTTTTAGATTAAGTATCCCTAGGAATATCATTTCTAGAAATATTTCCACATTATGTATCAAAATATGGGATTTATTATTGGGGAAAATATTCTTTACCATACCAAAACTATAGGATGTTCTTCTATATGTATCCTTAATGTCTATCATAGGATTATTCCCCCTAAATATTTTTCCGTTAATCTATTTTACAAGAATTATACTATAATTCCTTAAACACTAACTATAATAACCCAAACCCTAGTACTATAAAGAAGGGTTCTTCCATATTAAATTGGAATAAGGTAGAAATAATCGCATATAAAAGGAATGAAGAGTTTATTAGTCTTGGAAAACTCAATATATACTTGAGTATTAAATTAAACATTAATAAAAAAATTTAAAAATAATTTTATTCATGAATAAAATTATTCCCTATGGTTTAAAATTTTAAATAAATCATGTTACACATCACATATTCCTGGGAAAATCAAAAAAAAAATAAATGTGAGCTAAAAGTTTTAATAAGGGTTAATTATAGCTGAAGAAATCAAGAATCATTCATCATAATCAATATCAAATGATAAATAACTAAACCATAATACCATATAATTAGTAAAATAATAAAAAAGGGAATCCTGATAAAATATCAATGTGAAAATAACATTTATAATAATCAATATATAATGGGAAACAGCTAAAAAATATTATATTTAATAGAAAACATGAGTATCATAGCTATATTAGAAATAATCCATATGATTAGGTATGTAACATAAAAAAGTTACCATTAAACAATAATAAAAAATGAAATTAATCCAGATATAATATAATTCCAAAAATATCATGGATTATAATAACTAAATTATTAATTAAGGTAATGATTAATTATTGGATGTCATAATCTCAAACATCATGATACCTCTACCGTCAAGTCCTTTCACAATACGGTTTAAACTATAGGTAAAACCATGTTTAATTATAGCCTACTTATTCACCTCATGAGACTAACGATGCATCAAGGTGCTATATAATATCAGGCCTAACTAATCTTAGTATTTCCAAATCATTATTTATATATTTAATGATTGATTTAATTCATGACTCAATATTATTTAACATTAAATATCATTGTTGAGAAAATGATGTGAATTTATAAATATTTCCCCAATTGATCAAATAACATTAATTGTAAAAAATAATATATAGAAATGATATATAGTTTATGAAATAATAATATCCGTGATTAATTATATATATATTTAGGGAAAATTTAATTTCAAATGATCAAAGAAAAGTTAATATTTCAAGGGTAAGTCATTAACTAAAAAACAGAAAAAAAGTGAATATTAATATTATCCTTGGTCAAACTAATAATAATCCAACCAAAGGAAGAAAAAAGATGGTTTTAGCATATACCTATTACCAAGTGAATTTCAATTTGTTTCCAGGTATGAATATAAATACCATAATAATATATTAAAAACGTTCATTTGAAAAATAAAATTGTTATTTTGCAAATCAAATTTTAAAATATACAACATTTTTAATGTCCTTTTAGATGAAAATTAATATTTGAAAATTTAAAATTTATAGAATATTACAAAAAATATTTCTTTAAAAATAAACTTGTAAACATGAAATGGAGGCTTAAAATAATGTTTATCCATGATGGTGGGTAATTTCTTACATGTAATATAATTCAAAAAGAATGTTCCTTTTTTCATTGTAAAAAAGGTTAGAAAAGAACCTTATTCTAAATATAAAAAGAATGTTCCCTTAACAAAAATTATAAAAATTAAAAATTGGTAAAAATACCTCTAATAAATCACTTTTTAGTGGTTAAATACATTTTTTAAATAAATTATAAAGCATTCTTTTTGATGAAAATGGATGAATAACCGAAGAGATAAATGATGCAGAATTTTCTTAAAAAACATTCCACCACAATATTAAGTACCATTGAGTGAAAATATTTCATTATATATTAAAAATATATTAAATAACCATAGGATAAGAAAATTAATATTTTTTAATAAAATTATTTAATGATTTCTTCCAATAATAACAATTTTTTAGGAATTATCAATTAGAATGAGATTGTAAAATAAACCCTCAGAAGGAACACAACATTGAACAGCGAATTAATTATTAAAAATTATGTATATCAACTATAAATCCACATAATGTTTTTAAAATACAACATAGGGTTATCAGGATTAATTACACACAAAATATTCTAATATCATAGACAATGAATAAGTAATATAACCTAATAGAAAGAAATTGATTTATGAAATTCATCACAATGTGGCAATTTTAATGTAAAATATCCATGGATGAAATAATTCAAATTGAAACTCAAAATAAAATGGATAATTAATTATTAATTAATTTAAATGAACAAGGTGTATTATATACACCATACGAATAAATTAGGTGCCTAACATTACAATATGCCTTAATGAAATGAAATTGAGAAAAACTTCCCTACATCACGCTTCCATCTGGTCGAACATTCTTTAACCTCCATTATAATTTTTTCAAAATGTTGTTAAATTATTCATGAAAAATATTAATATTATTAATAGAATATATTACCTTTTTATAACATCCTATCATCCATTCATTAATAATATATCATTATTTTCATTTTTCCAGGTGTTAATTGCATTGTTTTCTCATTCATTCTTTGCCATGAATAATCAAGTTATTGCGAATATTATATAGTTTCACCAATTATTGAATAATAATCATATATATACAATAATTTTACCTTTAATACCTATCATTGAAAATTGTTTTGATAATTGATATATGTTATGATCGTAGAGATGGTATGTCATACGTATCGATGAGTAAAGTTTCCATTTTACAATGATCATTATGGAAAGAAATAAAATAATATATAAAATTTTTAGAATTATAATAATATCATATTTTACATATTAATTTTTTAAATATTATTATATAAGTCATCAATGGGGTGTGATTATGAGAAGAGAGTCACACCATTTTGTGAAGATGGTAGTCCACACATACCTAAATGATGTCAAAATATTTCATTAAGTGAATATGCATGATTAAAGATGATATATTTAATCAAATTAAACTTCTAATTATGTCTTAAATATATGAATTATTTCATTTATATCAAGTATAATCATTAATTTTATCCTTATCACCTTCAATATAAAGCGTTATTTAAATAAGAATAAAATCTCTTCGTGAGGTATTAGTCCACCATACACACAAGAGACATTATACTATCACATAAAAAATGGAACATAAAATGGATTATATTATATAATGATACCAAGGGTATAAATATCATATTAATATCATATATGTACTTTTTACCCATCATTATTCTCAACTGTGAGAGGTGATGATGGAAAAATGAATGAAATTAGTTCATGTGATGGTAGTCTGTAGTACACAAAAATAATGATTTCGTAACCCATTTCATAGAATTTATAATGATTTTAGATTATTAAATTAATATAAAAACATATCATTATATACATTATACTGATTTTATTATATCATCCTAGTAAAATAATAATTTAATATTTTAAGTAATAAATAATATAAAATCTCTCGTTTAATAACATTACCTCTTCTTTAGGTACTCTCCTTTGGTTTTTACCAAACCATTACTATGTTGGATTTCATTTTAAAAAAAGGATTCTAGGATGAGAAGTATAAATTTTTTAGTTTATTTTTTTATATATTGGACACCCCAAAAGGGTATGACTATGTGTTTAAGAGAGAATATGGGTGACATTTTATAACAGGTGTGGCTGGTACACTAGTAACATTTTGAAGAGAACCAATCATTCCCACATTTGTTTCATGTGAAAATCCACCAAAATAGGCCCTTATTGACCCTATAAAATATATTGTGATGATATGGAAATAAAATCATAGTTATACAAGTTTTAGGTCATTTTAACTCTTATATTTTTAGTTTACCCATGGTAAATCCATTTTTACCTTGTCAATTGTAATTAATTTTTACAATTTTAACTATTCATTTTTATGAAAAATATTTGGAAATTGTTAGTACATTTAAATTATTATGATATTAAATATGGAATCCATTTTTCTAAATTCAATTCCCAAAAGTTGAAATTTTTAATTTAAAAATATTCCCATTGATGTGACGATATGTTAGGTTTCTAACTGATAAATGTAAAAATGTTTACAGAGTTCTATATGAATGTTCAATGTGAAAATTATTCTAATTAATTTAATTTTATTAATTTATATACAATTTAACTAATATTAAATTAATAAAAAGTCAAAATATAATATAATATATATATATATAATTTAATGAAAAGTCATTTTTTCAATAAAAACTCGGTATTTTTTACTATTTATTAAAAAATGAATCATTTCCAAAAAATCACAAAAAATCACATTAATGAAAATCTTATGTATAATTCTATGGGATAATCCTAAGTATGGGGTAACATATAATTTTTTTATGTAATAATTTTGTGGCTTCCAACCAATTATATTCATTTCTATATACTATATTGTGGATAAAAACTATGAGATAGTTGAACATAGGTATTATAACCCTGAACTGGGTATGTTGGGTATTAACTCACCCCTGACTAGGTGATTGATAGAGATTAATTACTACATAGCAAGCTATAAACATATGAGGGATTTGATTTATTCAATCATATGATCCTTATACACTACTATAAATGATTTCTTTCCTATTTACATTGATTGACTAAATTCATAACTATAAGATAAATCAACTTAAAATGACCTATGATGAGCGATGTGCGGTATAGGGACAACTGAGACTAAAATTGATAAAATAAAAGTATCATATATTTAAATTATTATGATAATAGATGTTATATGTTATGATTGAAAATTATTTTATTCTAAAGGATGGTTCCCTAGACCAATCATAAATAGTAAATTTCAATTAAAATATCATGGATATCGTTATTTATACAGATGTTGGATTTCTATAATAGTGTTTATATTTATGCATCTACTATTTACATGGTAATGTCTACAGAGTATTTATCAAGACAAAAGGTTATAATTGTTCCAAATATATAATGAGAGTCTATAGATACAGTGATTGTAATATTAAATTTATTTTGTATAGTAAAAATACATATTGCTCACTCTATATAGACGATGTGTAATCATCAGGTATTGGGGGCCCTAAATTAGTGAGACTTCTTCTCCTGATGTCCATACATAATAATCTCGAGAGGATGAGATCATTAGGACTAGACCACAAATATGAACACCACATGTTTCAAGTGTAATATGTAGTTTCTATTTTTAAAAATCTTTAATGGTCTCTTGATATGAGACTATTATCTTTGTATAATTTTTTATCATGTACATTGATGAAAGGAAACAACCATGCAATTTATGTCGTAGTGAGCCATTTGTTGTTGGGAGCGCCATTAGTGGTATGAAATTAATTAAATAATCAAGATTTAATTTTTCAATTCTTAAATGTAGTGATATCTTAAGCCTCTTCATTCATGATTTTAGTACCTTTACATAGTCTATATTCATGTTAGAGGAATTAAATTCCATCTAGTAAGGTCAATAAATAATAAATCAATTTGGATGATGTCACATAGTATCTTTTATACTTTATGAGATATCATGATATAAAAAGATTATATTTACCGATTCCTATTTATAGCAAAGGTTGTCATCATTATGAATTTTTTATGTCTCCTTAATAGACCTGATAGGTTGTTAGACTCCAATCTAGGTCTATAATTAGTATTCATTACTATCAAGATAACAACATATAGGGAGAGATACTAAGAGTATTAAAGACTATTGTGTATTCTTATTAACATGTGTATAGGATATGGTGGGCCAAAACACCTGGGACAGACGATGTCCAGAAATATATGATCACCATGAATAAATAAATTTATATTATTTTGACATATTAATTATATTTATTTAGTTTATTTATAAAAAATACTAACAATATATTATGTGATTACATATGAAAATATTTAATGATTCGATATTATTATTCAAGGATTACTTAATATTTTGGGGAATGATGAGTCATGTTAATGGATAATGTTTAAGACAGAATATATTTATTTTATTTCAATAAGGTGATAAAAATATATCTGATGTTTATGACATGGTTATTTGTTCATAAAAAAGCATTTCTTGCTTATATAGTGTTAATCAAATATTCAAGGGTAAGGGGGCCATTTACAAGTATTTTAAATCTCACTACATAATTGGGGATTCTCTCATTATAGGTTTATTCACAACATGAATTTGACAAACTCTCTCTCCTCTCGCCTCTTCCTAAAGAGATAAGATCATGATCTAAATAAGTTTTTGATATTTTCATCATGGATCAAAGGCTCAAAGTAGAGGTGATTATTCAAATGTAGAAGTTATTATTAGTTATCCATACTAGCAACCATATATTAGTGGTCGAGGATCCTATAATCATTGAATGTTTGTGTGAATGATCTAGAGGGATCCATATTCAATTCAATTGAGAAATGGTCACCAGAGGAGAGTGGTTGTCGGGTTCTCCATAAAATCAATCGAGGAATTTTTTATGATTTATTTTTCATGTTTAAAATCTTCACAAAGAAACCACATCTTTTGTACCCAGCTGAACATCCCTGAATATGACATACTTATGTCGATACTCAATGGAAAATGTTTATTCACTAGACATTATTCTATTTATTTGAACATCATTCCAATGAATTAATATTATAGTGACCATGTAATAATTAAATTAAATAAAAATTTAAATTTTCATTATATTGGGGTAGAGGGATATTTCATTTCCACATCAAATAAAACAAGTTATTGATCCGATCAAGGGAAATGAAGTTACAACCATCTAAAATTTTAAATAAGATTGAAATAGTTCTTTTGTGAGATCAAAAAAATAATAAAATTTATTTATACACACACACACACATATATATATATATATATACAGATGAATTTCATTTTCTAGAGGTGTTATTCCAATAAAACCATGTATTCAGGATAGATTTTGTTGGATGGAATAGGGTTGTTATTATGAGACGTGTTTCCACAATTTTAGGGAAATATCAATTATTATACTTATTATTATTTATTCCAAATACAATGGATTTGGATTTTTGAAAGAAAAGTATTAATAAAACATAAAAAATATTGAATCGAAAATGGGATGGATATTTGGTTCCAGTCAGCAATGAAATAAGAAAAAACATTTGGGGGGTTATTTAGACCTATTAAGGAACAAACAAAAAAACTAACAAAAAAGGAACTGGCCACTCTCTCCCTCATCTCATTTGTTGGCCTCCCATGCATCAACCCTATACATTTTCCCATGTCGTTCAGCCTCATGTTGGTCAGGTCATCCACATACTACATCTCTACCTAATGTCACTTATTCTATGACCTCTTCCTAATGGTCCCCTCCCCCACCTCCCATCATGATTATGACCTCCATGATACTAAGTTTCCAATATCAAAATAATTCCATTAGACATACTGAAAACTCAAAATTATATTATTACTATTCACGTAATAATATAGTAGTTTATAAAATTCTCATAAATTCACCATAACGTAATATTGATTTTCTTAATTCAAAAATAAAATTTATTTCATCATAAAAATTATATAAATATGAAAATTATAAATTTTATCCTGGAAAATATTTATTTATTAAAAATAATAGCGGATAAAAATGCATAGTAAAATTTTCGACAATTGCAAAATATAAAATTATTTTATCATTTGTAAATAAATAATATTGTTTTGATAAGACTATATAATTATAATAAAAATTAATAAAACCATAGTTTGATTTAATAATTTCAATCTCTCATAAATGTATAATTTTTACCCAAAAAATCATTTTATAAAATTTGTCATATTGTTTAGAAAAAACAATTCTTAATAGAAATGATGGAAAAAAATTTATATTTATACTTTCATAGGTCAGGTTGCTATTTTATTGGTCACATTTATATTCATTAGGGTAACATTATTGTTCCAAAGAGTCAAGGTAAAATTCACCCAAAAAAACTATTTTGATCCTATTAGAACAAAAAACACTTACTGATCACAACCGTGTATTTCCAATTTTGAAATTCAATATACATAAGCTGAAAAATTATTTTTAAATACTAAGTTATAACTATCACCAATAAAAAATAAAGTGTTTGTTTCATAGATACTTAGTGTTTCATGCGTTGTATATTAAATTTATTTGTAAATTATCGGGGCGTTACAGTCTCCCCCTTACCAGAAATTCATCAACATATTTACCATAATATTACCTCATAAAAGGATTTGGGTAGTTATTCCTCATATTATCCTTCGGCTACCATATGGCCTCTTAAATTTATGATTTTACAAATTACCTTTACCAGTCAAGTCATCTGATTCCTCAACACATGTTCTTTATAGTCCATAATCTGGATGGGCTCTTCAAAGTAATATAAGTCAGATTCCAATTAAATACCTTCAGAAGTGAGTACATGTGTTGGTGATGGATTGAAATTTCTCAAAAATGAGACGTAGAACACTTTGTTTGCCTTATAAAAGGAGGGGAATAATTTCCAAATGATAAGGAATATCTCCAATTCTCTACAAAATTTCAAAAGGGCCAATGTACCTAGGGATATGTTTCCCTTTTCTCCAAATCTTATAACACCATTCCATGGAAACACTTTTGAAAGAATGTGATATCTCACTTGAAATTACAAATTCTTCCTTATATTATCATTATAGCTCTGTTTCCTTTTTTGTATGATTTTATATGGGTGTTAATAGTTGTTATCTTTGATGTTGTTTCCTCTACAAGATCTAGACCCACATATTTCCTCTCACCAAAGTCATCCCAATATGTTAGTGTACAATATCTCTTTCCATACAATTCATTATATGGGTCCATTTTAATACTAAAATCGAAACTATTGTTTTAGGAAAACTCCACAAAAGGTAAATATTGATCCCATATTCATTGGAAATAATGTGGTAAAGATATCAACATGTCTTCTGATGTTAGGATCATCCTTAAAAATTTTCCGTCAGTTTGAGGGTGATAAGAAGTACACAATTGAAGCTTTGTATCCCAATATTTTTGAAGAATTTTCCAAACTTTTTAGGTGAATCATGGATCACAATGAGACACAAGTGAGAAATATGCTCCATGAAGTCTCACAAATTCATTGATATAGAGTAGTTCAAGGATCTCTAATGGAAAATCCTCCCTTATAGTGTGGAAATGTGAAAATTTTGTATGTTGATCTACAATTACACACATTTCATTATTCTATCTAGTAATTTTGGGTAATATATTGACAAAATCCATGGTGATGTCATCCCATTTCTAGGTAGGAATTGGTAGAGGTTTCATGAATCCTATAGGATGTTGTCTTTTATCCATCACATATTGACATAATAAACATCTTGATACATAATCCAAAATTTTATGCTTCATATTTTCCCTCCAGAAATTTTCATTCAAATCTCTATACATTTTAGTGATACTATGTTTTATAGGGAAATTAGATCTATAGGGTTAATCCATTAACTCCCTTTTTAACTTGTGTATAGAGGGTTCAAATATCCTCCTAACAAATTCCAAAATTCCATCTTCACACACAAAGTCATCCAACTTCCCATCATTCAAACCATTAATTTTCTTTTTAAGATTCTTATCATCAAACTGAGAAGTTTTAATTCCATCCAATAAAGTGGGCTAGGAAACCAATTGAAAAATCAATGATGGTTCTCCTTCTTTTATAGTTTCCATATCCATATTTTCTAGATCCATGAAAAACAAGATCCCTTTCAATTCGCATTTTAATAAAAACTCCATTATCATTTTTGGTCAATGCATTAAATACCATAATTTCATTTCTTGGGTGGTAGTGTATGGATAAATCGTAATCCTTGAGTAGCTCGATCCATCTTCTTTTCCTCTTGTTGACATTATTCTTTGAGAAGATATATTTCAATATCTTGTGATCATTATATATCTCACATCTATCACCATAGATATAATGTGTTCATATATTCATAGAAAATATTTAATCTGCTAACTTAAGATCATGATTTGGGTAGTTTTATACATGAGTTTTTAACTGCCTTAATTCATAGGTAGAGACTCTATCATTCTGCATAAGAACACATCCAAGTCATTCATTGATGCATCTCTACATATATCTAATCCACCATTTCTAGGTGGTATAGTTAATATTGGAGCATTATCTAACCTCTTATTTAATTCTTCAGAAAATCGTTCACATTCTTTTATCAATAGGAACTTAACCCTTTACAATTAATCTTGGTTATTGGGATAGCTAATCGAGAGAATTTCTGAACAAAACACCAATAATAACCTCTTAAACTAGTAAAACTGTGTACCTCAGTTAGGTTCATTAGAGTAGGAAATTCCTAAATAGCCTTTTTTCTTTGTAGGGTCAACTAAGATTCCATCATTAAGTATAATATGTCGAAGAAAATAAACTTTTTGAATCCTAAATTAACACTTTTCTAACATCCCATATAACTTTTTCCTTCTAATATTCTTTAAAATAATGTGCAAGTGATTCTCATGATCTTCGTAGATTTTGGATTATACCTAGATATCATAAATAAATACCACAATGAATTCAACAATATATTACTTTAAAACACTATTAATCTGATCCATGAAAACATATGGTGAATTATTCTGTCCAAAATGAATTAATGTAAACACGTATTTCCCATACATGGTTAGAACTGTTGGCTCTGGAACATCTTTATTCCTCACACCCAACTGATGGTATCCATATTGAAGGTCAATCTTTGAAAAATATTGGGATTTGTAAAGATGATCTAATAAATCATCATTCTGTGACATGAGATACTTTTTCTTTATTATAATAGAACTTATTTTTCTATAGTCAATTCACATCTTGATGGATCCATATTTATTTTTGACAGAGGGAATACGATCTACCCATGTAGAAAAAATAGGGTGGACAAATCCTTTATCACTCAATTCCTATTTTTGTTTATTATGTTTTACTAATTCCATTGAGGCCATTCAAAAAGGTAAATTTGATATAGGTATTGAATCAGGAATTAAATCAATAGAGAACTCAACTTCCCACTATATAGAATGTCCAGGTAAATCCTTTGGAAATACATCCATTTATTCTTTCATAAGAGGTACATACTCAATTTCAAGATTTTGTAGTTCACCCACATATATTCTATTTTCTTCCTCCCCATGATTTAAATCATTAGAGATATTAGGGGAGGATCTAGATAAGAATCAGATGGTGATGTCTCTTCTTTAAAGAGAATAGATTCTACATCGTCCTCATAAATAAATATTTCCTTCTTCTTACGAAATATTTTCACATAATATTTCGAAATGCAGTCCATGAAATGGATTATGTAAAATTTAACCATAGGTATAATGATAAGAAAAAAAGATAAATAACATTTATATTATATAATAGGGACTACCTGTCACATCTTTGTTGCAATGATACTTCCCTCGGAGGTTTTGACTGATAGTTTCCTTATTAAAAAGAATTGGAAATATCAAATTTTTAAATAAAACAGGAAATATATAAAGGAATGTGACGATATATAATCAAATAAATCATTATCAATATTCTAGGAAATGATTATAGTATCTATTACCACATCATTAGGAACTTCAACTTCAGTAGTTGTAATCACATAAGCCTCGCCTTCCACCTTGTAAATCCTTGGGGAATTATGTATTGATTCTTAAGACAATCATTGGTATAATATACAATATCATAACAATTTTATCATTGAATATTGGTATCTTCTTTCTTTCCCTTAAAATCATGATATTGGTAGCCACTTTTTCCACATATGTAATATGATCATTTTCCTTTTATATTGGATCCAAGGTGTTTCTTTCCATAGATATCACATGTTGTAAAACTCCACTTTTATTCTTCCCTTCATCCATTATTTACTATTCCATCCTATTATTTTCTATATTTAATTTAAATTCATAATGATCAGGGAATTATTTCACTGTCTTGATTTCACATGAGACTATATCTTCTTTTGATGATAATTTTTGGGAAACCATTTCAATTCGGGGGAATGGTTTTAAAAAATAAAATAATCGATCAATATTTCTCCTTGGATTATATATATAGTCTACGACATTCTTTTCTAGCCTTTTAAAATTAGATCCTTACTTCATAACATTTTCAGCCTCTTTTTATTAAATCTCAAAAATTGACCCTCTATATATAATAATTTTACTCATGGAAAATATTTTTCTAGTAATATTTACTTAATTTCCTTAAATTCCAGTTCTTCTCTTTCTTCCTCCTCCTTTGTGTTTTGAATCAATGACCACCATTAATACATATATCCTAATAAATGATAAACTTCAATAAAAACATTATCTCTTTCATTACATCCCAAAGCGAAAAATATATTCTCTAGGGAACTTATCCACTGCTCAGCTACAATTGGGTTTATAGTCCCATTGAAAGATGGAGGTTGTTGTTTCCTTAAGTGCTCTAACACTTCACCTCCACATTTTTTATTATGATTATAAATAAGGTTATAGTTATTATTCATAACCTTATGCATCTGTCCCAGTATATTTATATGCTTCTCAACCCCATTATCAGCACCGATACCAGCATGATTATGTTTTATTAGAGGACAATCCCTACCTGGTATACATGTGTTCATTGCATTTCCATTCCTTTATATAGTATCTATTTATAAATAAATGTGTAAACTAAATTAGGTTATGAGTAACAATGTATGATGTTGAAATTGAAAAACACTTAACATAAAATGAAATTTTATGCATGGATGATCTCAAAATCCCAAGTATAGTTACGTTGAGGACCTATTTACATTTAAAATTTTCATAATTGTTTATAAAGAAAATGTGAATTATCCTAAGGATATCCCCCCGGAGTGTCAAACTAGGTGTGCATTAGGACCCATTGTCATCTACCAGGTTACCCCGAGTAAATCCTAGAACACCTTTCGGAGTTGTTACGCCTAGGTATATATTTTCAAGAACCACATCCACATGTAGTATCCAAACTGGGATGTATTTGCTAGAAATATCCTTATAATACATACCTTACCAAAATTAAATGAATTAAATGTATATATATATATCCTGAAAGTTCACCTTCTTATTTAGTTCCCTGTTATATGTTGTCTAAATCTAGTTTCGATGTTTTCTAGTAAACATAATTTGATACCAACAATAAGGGCCTGACCCCAGTTTCCTAGAGTTGGTGCCTTATTTTGTTACATTGGAATATATACAACGATGTTGTATCCTAAAGGAAAAAATAGTTTAGTATATTTGGAAAAAAAGATACATAAAAAATTTAAACATTAAAACTTCAAAGTAAATACAACATATCAACTTCTTTTGAATCAAACATAAACTCCTAGATTATCCTTGAATGTCGTTCATAATATTCATATTCACCACCTGGGGAAAAATAAAACATATGAAATGGGTGATCTCATATTCCTACTATGTGTAAATATTATAGAGGATGTTATCATAAATATAATCATTTTTCATGGTAATAACTAAAAACACATTCCATTAAAATTCTTCCATGAGAATAATATGGTAGGAATGAAAGCTGATTAAATAAGGCCATATAAATGATCATGATAGATTGAAACATAACCATTGATATTTAATAGTTTAATAACCACATGGTTTGTCAATCGGTAACACCATAATGAGGAAATTCATAATGTAGGATATCTAAAACATGTTTTCAATGCCTTGATCAAGACATATGAAAATACTAGGGTAAGGCCTTTGCCAAAACCATATACTATTTTGTATCAGAAGTCCTACGGGTACATAGAGGGTCTATATTCGCCCCAACATATCACATTCAAAGTTCAATTAATTATATATATGTAAGGGTTTAAACATTAACCACATTAATATACGAAATAACTTTTCCAAATATGTAAACAAAATCACTAACCATTCAGAGTAGTGTGGTGAATTGATTCATGATTGAACCCACATAGTCAAACTAATCATAGAAAATTTAATACAATATGGTAGATGATTTAAATAAGATATTAACCTCAATAAGTAATAAAATTAAAAGAGGGGTTATTTTAGACAAAAATAATATAATAAAATCATCGAAGAATTTTTGAGAGAAATACACTTTTACTTTGAAAAGAAGTGTTCTTTGGGAAAAATATCATCACAAAACCATAAATGAACTAATGTAGTTTCTCCACGATGAAATGAGTGGTTTTTGAAAAAAAATATGTCTTTAATTAGATTATATAGTGCACTTTAAAATAGTTATGAATTTGTGAAGTTCCCATGAATTGGGATAGTTTATAGAAAATAATGCAGAAAGACCTTTATAATTCATTTTAATCCCTGTAAAATAATGATGGATTATGATTGGTACAAAAATATTGAACATTAATATATAATCTATGAGGTGTACAAAAAAATAATGAATTATTTTTATTGGGATTAATTGAGATAAAGAGTGTCTCGAATTTAAATTGTTGTTCAGGTAAAAACCCTTACCTCATATCTGAACGTAATCTGTAATTATCCTTAATATCCTGGATAATCAAATTAAATCCATTAATTAATTAATTAAAAGATTTAATTATAAATACATGATTAATTATTGTTTTATTAAGTTAATTTATGATCTTATTGATACGTTATAATATTGAATTTTGTTGTTCTGGAGGGTTCGTTTTCCTTGATTTCATGATCGATCCACTTTATTATAAGTAATGGATTTCAAGTAGAATTGATATAATTCTCGAGAAAAAACATATATATTAATAATGAATGTCTGGGAGTTTAAATGTTTATGTTTATCCTTTGGGTACACGTTATGATGATGAATCAAAGGATAATATATATACTGATAACCGTTAAGATTTTTACAATGGTTTTACTGATTATTACAAACTACTTTTTTTATATGTATATATAATTGTTCCATTATATTATATAGGTTATAAAAAATATATTATATTATGGTTAAGTCATAAAAATTTATTCATGTCCATCCATGAATATGGTTATATAAATTCAGAACCTGTCGTCCTTAAATGCAATAAATTAACACATAACAGGCGATGTTTTAATTTTTTTGTATAAAAGGAGGGGAAAGGAGAGATGATGATGAATTATTAAATTATCATAAAATATTTACATTATATGATTGATAATTGAGTTATAATACCTTTTGTATTAGGGTATTTGGTGATAGAAAAATAAAATAAAGGAACATGAAAGAAAAAGCGATGTTGATAAACCCTTTATGTAAATTCGTCAGTCTAACGACATCACATAAGAATTAATAAAATATTATGATGAGAGAAATGGGGTATCTAATGATTTATTACATAACATGGACATAAATGGGGATATGGAATGATTTATCCTAACATAAGGAAATGAAAATTAAAAATCAATAACATAAAAGGAGTGCTTGAAAAGGAGAGGGGCGGTGGATTCCCTTACCTTGTTGAGTAACGTCTAAATAATGTATGTTGAGAACATGGGGGCTTGATGAAACATTGGGAGGAATCCCAGGGAGGTAAAACTCCCAGATCATTAAAGATGACTAATTTTTAGTTAATTTAACGGAATAAATCGGTGGGTATTTTTAGAAAAAATGTGGGAATTTTTTTATTAATTTCCAAGGGAACCTCAGTAGTAGTATATGAAAAATCATGGGCTTGACCATATTATTTTCCCATAGTATTAGAAATACCTGATACCTCATATCCTATTTTAATTTACACAAGTCAACCAGAAATTTATATTAATTATAAAATCATTACGATGTCATTAAACTTGCCGAAAACTCAAAAGTGTATTTAAACTATTCATTAAAAACAAAAGTACATTATAAAATTCAAATAAATTCAAAGTAACCTAATACTGATGTTTTGAATTCAAAAATTACATTTATTGTTTCATAATAATTCTATAAATATGAACATTTTATCTTTTATCTATGAAAATACTTATTTATTAAAAATAATAGCGAATATAAAATGCACAGTAAAATGCATTGTAAACTTTTCGACACTTAAAAAAATAAAATTATTTTATCATTTGTAATTAAAAAAATATTTTTTTGATAGGACTATTTCATTATAATAAACATTAATAAAACCTTATTTTTATATAATTATTTAAATATCATTGAAAAATAAAATTATGAATCGAAAAAAATAATTTATCAAATTCGTCATATATTTAAGAAAAACTAATCTCAAAACAGAAATGATTGAACAAAAATTTTATTAATACATTATTTGTTGAAGTTACTATTACTGTTTTCATATTTCTATCCATAATTGTAACATTAATTTTCCTGAGGGTCAAGGTACTATTCATCCAACAAATTATTTTGATCCTATCGGACCCCAAATATCTTTCTAATTACAACAGTGTATATCTGTTTTTCAAAATTCAAAACACAGAAATGGACAAATTTTGATTAATGATGTGGTTATAAATATTTTATTTAAATAAAAAAAATCATAGAGACATAGTGTTTCATGAATTTTATATTAAATCTATTTTTAAACCCTCAAGGTGTTACATTTCTCAATTTATATTTAATTTTCAATGAATTCATTAAGGATTTTTGATTTGATTTAAATTGGGAAAAAATTTAATCTCCATACCATCATAGTTTTCAATAATATTTGAATTATTTTTAAGTAAGCTATAAGGTAAAATGCCTCATCAACATAAATCCCTTTGATTTGGGAAGATCTCTAGCACACCATCAATTCTATGTTCCGAATAAAATTTATGTATACATTTATCTTTTTAGGAATAAAAAAAATCATTATCATAGATTATTTCTTATAAAATTGTAAATATTTTCAATTTTTTATTCATTTCAATTCTTTAATGATTTACAGTGACCAATAATTTTCATAAGTAGATATTAAATATTAATAGATTAATATTAATTATAAAATAGTTTGATCTACATAAGGATCATTTAGGTCTAGTATCTTCGGAAACATGAAAACATAAACAAATTGTTCATAAAATAGTTACATTATCTCTAACTTATTTATTTTCAAATGGAACCCTTCATATAAAAATAATAATCAGTATCACTTTTCCTATCCTGGGGAAACAAAACAAAACAAAAGGGTTAGATGATATTCTTAGTAAGGGAAAAATTGGGAGACACCAATTATCATATAATCATTACATGATAATGGGGATATAAGAACATGATCCTAACATTTATAAAACAATCCATGTATATAAAAGATCATAATATTAAGTCATGGAATAATTCATTCCATTTAAAAAAACATGAATCATAAAGGAATCAATGAACTAGAACCATGATATTAAAATATAGTAATAAGAAATGGATATCTAGAATACCAATAACAATAGAATGTGATATAATTAATATTAAAGTAACATTTCCAATTTTATCACAATTGAATTAGTTCACCCACAACCCATGGTAGTAGTAAATTTTAACTCCCATAACTATCGTATTGGATAGGGCCCCTTACTGATTTATGTTCACTCCCCTTTATAGTCCTACTTATGTCATCAGATATCAATACATACCTAATGTATTGGATGGATATATATATATATCCCACTCATAAAATATCTAAATTAATAAATATATACTCCACTAGGTCATAACCCATTTATAATATCATATACCATTAAAATAAATTGATTTCATAAACATTAAATCCTAGGAGAACCCATTAAATTTGGGATTGATAAAAATATCATCTTTTCAAAATATAATTAAACAATCCAATGAAATGTTAATGATAATATAATTGTATTATATCCCTTGTAAAAAATAATTAGCATAATATTATATAATCTTAAATGGAAAATGATTTTGAAATATCACTAGGAATAATTCTTGAGAAAATTTGCCATTCTATTTCAAAGTCATTTGATTTTAAAATCATATGAAATTTTTAAGGAAAATAATTTCATTTAAAATAAAATTATAACCCTATAAATGTTTCTTTAATGTAAAATTTAATCATTATGGAAGGAAAATATGTTAATTATATATATGTTAGAATAGTTAATCATTCCATATTTTTGTGGAAAATTTCATAAAGTTCCATATTTTAATAATAAGAAAAATGATCCTTTCAAACGATTTGAAAAGATTAAAAAATGGGTAAAAATAGTTTTTAAAAACAAATGTATAATGGTACAAAAAATTGAAAATATTTTTATAAAACATGGATAGTAATATGAAATATTCCCCATTGGAGACGTTAACATATATAGCCCCAAATATTCATGCGATTATGAAATTAACCATTACTATTAGTTCACCATTATTAAAATAAAATTACAACCCACAAGAAGATATATATATTTTTTATAATTATATGAAAAATTTATTTTCATACATATAATATCATATATTATCCCTTTATAACATTCTAATACTTCCCCCTAACAATAATTCTTTGTTGAAATTTTTATTTATGGGGGATAACCCTTTCTTTTATCTTGTGTATATTAGTTAATTTGTTCTGGTCCTTTTGCAATTATCTTGTTCAGATAATCTCTATAATATGTATCATTATAAAAATATCATATAAATTCCTTAAGAACATTTTTATTTCCATCCTTAAAATATCTAGAGAGAAAAATTAATTACACTATCCATGGAGATAGTATGTCATACGTATGAATGAATGTTCTTTTCCTTTTAAAAAAATTAATGAAATAAAGTTATATTTTATTTCAACTTTAATATAACATTAATATATTATATAAAACATATATATTTATCATGTTCATCCTAAATTCCATCAAATACATTTTTTAATGAAAAATGAATCACATCACCTCGTAGAGTTGGTAGTCTACACATATCACGAGCGACGTTTTCATTTCTCGAAAGATAAAATAGCAAGAAGAAATAAAAGATATTATTTTTCCCAATGTATGATTGCTTCATTAATATAATATATAAACTTTTACTGAATAATAATATATATCCATAAAATATGATGATGAAAAATGAAATGTATCACTATGAAGAAATGGTAAGTCATATATACACATGAACACAACATTCAAATCTTGTTTGATGGGAAATATGGTTTATAATGGTGTTTTAATAATAATAATAATAACATTTATTTATATTTATGGTACTTATTATTTTATATAATGACATATACCATATAATTTTATGAGGTTAATAATAGTAGAAAAGAATGTGATCTATTAAGGTGATTACTGATTCTTAGAAACGATTCAATTAAATATCCCCTAAAAGGGTCTATGGTAGGATTTTTTGGAAGAAAAAAATTTATATAATGCATCTAAGGAATTAAATATTGTAAAATTTATTATTTTTCATGGTATAAGACTCTAAGTGGTGTGAAGAAGTAAGGTAGGAGGTTCCATTTTATAATTGAGGTGCACACACTTTTGGAATTTATCAAAATATTTCAATATAATAAATTAATTAGCAATAAAAATGCCTATGAAATTTCATGTAGTCTAATATAATGTCTTATAGGGTTATCATACCACTAAAAAATATAATTTAGGATATTTTTTGTTTAATTTAAAACATATAATTTTAATTAACCCTTAGATAACCATTTTTTCTTTTAAATATTGTAACTACATTTTCAATATTAAAGGGGGGGTAATTTTTAACATATAAGATAAAAATTGAAACATAAATGGATAAAAAATGAAATTTTAGATCATATAATTTTCAACTGTATTTTTGTAGGTTTTTAATTTTTAAAATACAATATAATTTTATATTATTTTGAAAAAAACAAAATTTTTAAAATTGGAACTTTTCATCTAATTTAACATTAAATAAATGAATACAAAGGGGGGATTTGAATTTAATTATTTAAAATCACTTTTATATTTAATATATATCTTTTAAATTCATGGGATACATTAAATAATTCAAATTTTATCACATTTAATATATTTAGAATCATTTATCTTATTTTCTGTTAAATTTAGACATACAAAAATGGTGTTTTATAAGGAATTATGGTCATTAAATATTTAATAAAAACTAATAATAATTTTATATCATGAAAATATTATATTTTATATTAAAATAAAAATTATAATCATTCATAACATATATTTCTACATTTTGTAAACGTAAGATATATTAAAAAAAGTGTGACATTTTGTAACATTAATTGATATAAATAATATAGAAGTCATATTCAAAAACAAATTCCATTTAACAACTCCATTTAATGCATATGGTGTTTAGGGAATAATTAATTTCATATAATAATAATTTGGATCAATAATTACAGTTTTTTCACATAATTTTAGTCACGGTTAACCTAAGTTACACTTTTCTGATATGATAATTTTTACAATGATTACTATTCATATTTACCAAAACTAAAAGGGGAATATTTACCAAAAATGAATTTTATTATTATAAATATATAATTAATTATTTCTATTTCAATATCTATAAATGGAAAAAATTAATTTTAATGTTAGTGTGAAAATTGTGAGAAAACATCTTTGTTAGAAAAAATACATTTTAAGCAAAAAATCAGATTTTCTATAATACTATGGATAAAAATATATTTGATTTTTGTTTAAAATACTTGATTAATTTCATAATATTTAAATTTAATTATAATATTTCAATAATATGGATATCTCGAATATATTAATATAAAAATACATTAATTTCATAAAATATTTTTTGAAAAAACTATTTTATTTTCCTTCAAATGAATTTTATTTTCTTTTATAATCTATTAATTACCAATACAAGAACTTTTATATAAATAAAACCATGAAATTTTTTAAATTTAGTCAGTACTATTAATAACTAAACTTTAAAAATATAGTAAATTACTGTCATTTTAAATAATAAGATTTTAAGGTTATATTAGTATTTGTTTAAAATATGTGTTGCATGTAACACAAGCTATCAAATAAATAAAATTATATTAAAAATAATTACTCCATTTAAATATCTGGGTGTTACATTAGACACTATAAAATGAATTTATCACTATTAATTCATCAGTATGATACAAACAAAATAATATACCATTACCTTATCATATCCTCAGGTTCCCACATAACTTCCCAATATAGGTCGGTTCTCCATTAAAAAATTGACATGGTGAGTGGTCATATCTTTTAGAACATTATCTCTAAAATCCTGAATATCTTAAAGTTTATCTAAATAGTGATGATCTTTCTCTAGTAATATAACCTCTAAATTGAGTACATGTTAAGGATCAGTTATATACTCCCTCAAGAAAGATACATGGAAAACATCATGAACTTGAGAGAGATTAAGGGAAACCTCCAATCAAATTATGTGTCATATATATTGGATGGTTAATTTTAAAGGGATGTATATATATAAGGATTAATTTTACCTTATTTTTAAATCCCGGAACCCTCCTCCAGAGAGATTGTTTTAAGTAATAAATTGACACCAACTTCATACGCTTGATGTTTTTTATTATTTTCAGTATAATGTTTTTGTCTACTCTAATTCGCTTATATGATTTGTTAAATGGTTATATCCTTATCCATTATTTCCTCACCCAGATCAGGTCCCAATAGCTTTCTTTCTCCATCTTCCTTCCAGCTTTCTGGATTTACTCATTTCATACCATATAGGGGTTCAAAATGAGCCATATGAATGGTTGAGTGAAAGCTAATATTATAAGAAATTCCCCATTTATATGTTTTGGTGATTCTGATGAAAAAATCAATGGGGATATTTTTCTATTTCCATTATGATATGGGTAATGTTTATACATTCCCTTAGACATATATCTCTCATCCTCAACATATTGACATACCAAACACTGAGAAACATAGTCACTAATATCTCTCATCTGTCTATCACACCAAAAAACACTTTTTTAAATATACAAACATCTTTAAACATTTAAGATAAATAGAAAATTAATAAAGATGAGCTTTAACTATCAAATCCTTCTTCAAATTAGGTAATAAAGGAACAGATTCAGGTTCTTGATCTTTATTATTAAATTACAATCAAGGTTGAAATCTAGAATATTTTTCAATAACTTTTTCTGTATTGTATCTTCCTTTTGTACCTATTTAATTGTCACTTTGATATATATTTCAAAACACATTTGAGAAAGATAATATATCACACCTTAATTAAATATTTTAGGTTCCATACATTAATAGTCCATAAATATAGGATATTTTGATATCCTCATCATAGATAAGAATGAACTATCCTTTTGACTAACAAAATTTGAAACTGTGCATTCATTCTTAGGATGGAAATATATTGAGAAGTCATAATTGTATGATACAGATAAATACTCCCCCCTCTCAATCAGAGGGGGGAGGTTTTCATTCACAAGATTATGGAAAGAGTAACTTCTTTCTGTTCTCCAATCTTGATTATCTCCCCTATTTTCTGAGGATTCTTCTCTCCCTGAAAGTCATTGATCTCTTCCATGGAGCGTTGCAGCTTCGTCTCTCCTCGGCGAAGCATAATCGTGCTACAGATCTCTGGAATCTCACTTTGGTATCTTAGTTTCATCATCAATGTCCTTCGGTGGATGAATTCGACCAGTTTTTTTTCAATTCATGGGATCTTCAAGAGTGCACGATTGTCAGATTGATCGATAGGAGGCATCTGATGATCCGGTTTAAGATAGAAGATGATTTGGTTTCAGCTTGGTCCAGATCTCCTCGACGATGCCATGGAGAATCATTTTATTTGTTTTGATTGAGCTTTGACTTCCTCATGTGGTGTGACCCCTAGATGATGGCGACATGGGTGATTCTCCCTAGTCTTCCCCTTTCCTTTCAAATTCCATCCATATTGTGTACTATTGGGAACATGATAGGTCAATACCTCTACTCAGATTGAAGAAAAGAGGTGTTATGTCACCCCATCTTCCGACAGATCTTCCTTAAGATTGATGTTGTGCGGTCACCTGTGAATTGGGTGTGGATCACAGATGAGAAACAATTTCAGTGGAATCAGGATTTGAGATTTGAATGGTGGATGCGTTATTGTGTTGCTTGCAGATGTTTTGGTCATTTGGAAGTGGTATGTCTCATCAACCATTTCGCTGGTGTTTCACAAGTGATGATGCGGATGGGTAATGGCGATAGTGGTGCACCTCCTTTGGTCCCACAGTTGAAGGTTCCTCTGAGAGGTAGCCAGTCAAGGAATGAATGTTTTGATGGATATCACTTATAGGGAGTGTGTGTAGGTACGACGTCCAGTGGACTTGCAGTAGCTGAGTTGTAGTCTTCGATGAATGTGGTCAGGGTAGTGGAGTTCAAAGAAGGGCACGTCCTAGAAAAAGAGCAGTAGAGGTCACAGGCACCGATGGTTAGGCATGTTTTTTAGCATTTAAAGATTGATCTTGGTGTTTCATCTCTACTTACAGTGGATAATTATTTGGCTTTCTATTCCTCGTGTCCAGAGCTTTTGACTGAAAAACCTTTGGACTTGGATTTCTCAGACTTGAAGGCAATAGATGCCTATGCTAAAGAGTTGCAAGGGCAGGAGGATGATACTAGAGGAATGGATATCATTGTCTCCACAGGTAAACGGTTTCTTGAGCTAGATAATGAGGAGAGTTTCCATGCATAGGAGGATGATACAAGGAAAGAAGGTGTAAAGATGCAGTTGGATTTCTCTAAGGATGTTGCACATGGAGAAGGTGAGATACATAATATAATGAAACAGCCACATTGTCTTGATATAATTAATTCCAATAGTCAATTCCAACAGGAATGAGTCTTGAATGAGAGTTATGAAGAGGTGCAGATCTCTCGAAGGTGGGGAGACATATCTGATAGTGGCAAGGAGAATGATAGTAGTATGTTCCGGCCTTCCTATAGCAATGTTGTTCTGGGTGGGAGGATGAAGGTGCACGGGGGGGAGGATGCTATATCTGCCCCACCACAGTGAAGGATAAGGAAATATTCCTCCTCTATTTCAAGGATGGCATCCACCAAATCCTTTATAACAAAGGAAAGTAGGTCTATTCCATCCTCAAATGAGTTTCTATTGTTGGAGAAGTTAAATCTGAGACAGAAATATGCCAAGTTTCTTAAGCATTATGAAAGTTATGAGTGGTAATTGGCTGTGGCAGATGAAGCAATTGATAAGGGATTTGGTGACGAGTATGATTTATATGATCTGTAGTGTCTTTTCTGCCTTGTTTATACTTTCCTGATGCTTTTACTTTCTTAATAAATAGGCAGAGGTTTTCCTCTGGCTGAGATTTTGGGTATATTTTATAACATTCTCTATATATATAATTGCTTTTTATAATTAATAAAATAATTACCATATCTAACCACAAATCCCTAGTTGTGTAATTGTTTCTCATTGACCATTAATTATCCTGATGCCTAAGCTATAACCATATAATTCATTATGAAGAAACATATATTTCCCTTTTTTGAGGAATCAATATAAATTAAAAACCCAAGTCCATTATTTGGTAGATTATGTTCATGTACATTAAAGAGCCTTCCCATTATATTATTATGTTATTCCCCACATTCATTCAACTAAATGAACATGTACCCCATCCGAGTAAACTCTATGAGTGGATTAAATACATGTGAAATAATAAACCCAAATAACTGATAATATATAGATAAAAAATTTAACATTAGGACCTCAAACATATTAGGTGGAATGGGAAAATTTTCAATAATATTTTTCTTTAGATAGTCCACCGATGTACTATAACATTAGATTATATGACCCACAAATGAAAATTCCTAAAGACCAAATTCACAGATGGAAATTTTTCATAAATCTTATCCTTTCATAGGGTTTTCATCACAATTATAAAATTATATTCATGATCTTCCATACCCTTTGAATAAATAAGAATATCATCTATAAGGACACAAAAAACTAATCAAGGTAATTTCTCAATACTCTATTCATTGAATCCATGAGGATAGTGGGGTATTAATCATACCAAATGGAATCACTATAAATTAATAGTGTCTATTCCATTTAAGAAATCTTATATTTGGAATATCCCACTTCTTTAATCTCAATTTATGATATATATAATGAAGATCTATCTTGGGAAAGTATTGAGATCTCTATAGTTTATCAAAAATATCCTTTAATATAGAATGAATGTTACATTTTCTTGATAGTGACATTGTTATGTTCTAAAAAATTAATATAGAGTCACATTAAATGATATTTATTCTTAAAAAACAAAAAAAGTGAACCCCAATGGGATGAAATTGGTTGAATAAATCCCCGATCAAGATTATCTCAGAGAATATTCTTTGATTCTTGCAACTTCATCAGGAACTTTCTATATTGAGCCTTGGAAATTAAAGTATCCCTATGTATGAATTCTATTGAAATATCAACTTCATGATTCAATGGAATACCATGAAATACTTTTTAAAGAAAAACATAAACTATCACACAATAGTTATATCTTTAATTTTGAGTTTCTCCCCAACAATTTGGGATAAATTCACATTTTAAATAGGAATCATAACCCATACAATGAATTTATTTTCTATTGGATGTAATGTTTTTACAACACACTTATATGAGATCATAGTTTGATTTGAAATATCAAATTTAACCGTCATTCCTCAACAATTTATTTGGAATTTTTGTAAATAAATCGAATACATGCTCAAAATATCCTCAAATTCAAATAGGGGAATAAGAAAGTTATTTCTTGGAATGAAATTCCCATAATAAAAACTAGATAATAAGGGATGAAATCACTATACCATTAGGTTTTTTACTTCTAAATCATCAAACTATTCTTTATGTGGTTGTATGATACCCTTAAAAATGTTTTTAGATATAAAAGAGTGTGTTGATCCAGAATCAAATAAGATAATAGTGGTCATATAGGGAATGGTATGTATACCATTCACTATGTCATTATTGTACCCCACATTATAAATAATGATCACATGAGATTTTATTTTCCTTTATACTTAAGAGGTTATTGATGGTGACCAACACCATTATCCATTTTATTTGGGAATTAGTTACCATAATTCCCACACTCCTTACATTTTAAACACTAGAGTGTGGGTGGTTCTTTCTGTGGAGGTTTCTCTCTTTCAGCATCTTTATAAAACCTTCTCTAATCACATCTGCATTCAATTTACCATTTTAATTACACTCAAAAAATGTAACATTTACTATCCCCCTTCATGAAATTTTCCATATGTTAACTTCAATATTTTGAGCACAATAGAAAACCCATCTTCTTACCTCCTTGATTTTTAGAAATTCAGTGGAATATTATGTTTATTTTCATGTCAAAATCATGTGAATGGTGATTATATCCAACCTCCATTACAACCATTATTTAATATAGAACAATTTAATTATATCTATAAATGTACCTTATGGAAAACACATTTCAAATTAATCATTTTAAGCTACTAAAGAATAACAAAGCCTTAGTTTCAGTTTTAATGATAACTCCAGAAACATTCATTCCATGTCTAGTGAAACGTTCCTCATAAGTACCAATAGGTTCGTTATCATTATTCTTTAACATAATTAATTCATTAATAATTTTCATATGAATATATAGATGAAATAAAATTTAGAAAATATTATATTAAATTCATCCACTCCATAGAGTCAATTTTATCTTGACTCTTATGTTCTGATAAGATTCCACAACTAATTTTTTTACCATCCAAAATATAAATGTCCAAAATATTATTTTAAATTTCCCAAAAATAGAAAATAAAAAAAAATCTTTTCAGTGGTACTAATAAAATTTCCCAGAAACTACTGGATTAATATACCAACTAGAAGAAGGTTTTCTTTGACTCATAAAGGAATAAAAAACAATTTACCCAAACATTTCTAATTTGGAAGAATATTATGATTAATATCATGAGATAGTCATGTGATAATAATAATAATATTATTAATCTGTCCCCCATAACATTTTTTTTCTTAGGAGGAAAATCATATCACTGTCCATCAAATGTAGCATTAAGATAATTCCTTCATGTTCTATCCATTGCCTAAAATCAAAAAAACATAGTGTGAGAAATAATAATCATGGTGAGTAAACATTTAATCAGGAAAAATAATTTATAGAATGTATAAATCACAACACATTATTTTATGACTCCAAATATTTAACCAAGGTCATTCATGGTCATTAAGAAAACAATATGATTTTTTCCATTACTTAGACTTATTTGTTGGATTCATACTAAATGTGTCTCATTGTTGTTTCTAATGTTTATCCAACCAACACTTTGATACCATCTATAATTACATTTATTTTAATAAATTTATATTAAATCTAAATATATTAATATTCACAGAAAATTATTTCTTTCCATTCTAGAATCATTTAGGTCGTGTATCCTTAAAAACATAGAAACGTAAAAACATATTCATAAAATATATAAATTTTATCCCACTTATTTCATCATAAATTTATCCCTTCTTAGACATAATATACTCAATATTTTTCATCATAACCTAGGGAATGGGAGCATAAGAAAAGGGTGAAATTAGATTATTATAAAGGATAATCATGCTTGATATTAATTGATTACATAAGAATAACATGATCATAAGGGTATAATAATATTATATTTAAATTTTAAAACCATACAAAGTATATCAAATATCATAATCTTGTGTCACGGCATAAATCATGATAGTTTATAGGACAAGAATCATAAATTAATCAATGATCATGAACCATGAAATCATAATACATGCATAATATATGGAATTGTTACCTTCACATAAGAAAAATAATAATTTTAGGGTTAAGTCTCATTTCCATGCAGTTCATAGCGAAATGGGATCACTCCATAAACAATCATAGTTTTCATGCTTCACTCCTGAGACTATCATCATGGACATAGATCCTTACTAAATGGGGTTCACTCCCCATTCTAGTCCTATTTATCTCATTAGATATATATATTTATCCAATGCATTAGAGGGAGATATAGTTCCCACATTTTCATAATTAAAATAAAAAATATTTTTTTCCACAAGATCATAAATAATTCATCAAATCAGAACCAATTAATATAAAATCTATTCATAATAATTTCATCATAACATAACCCCGAGAGAATAAATGGGTTTCAATAATAATTAATCTTTTCATCATAATCATAAACCACTATGAGAATGAATAAAGATGGTACTATTAGATTATATTCCCAATAAATAATAAGTAACACCAAATAAAGTCATCTTATAGGGAAAATAATTTTTAAACATCACATGGATATTTAAGAAAATAATCATTCTTTTTTGAGATAATTACTTTTTATAAAGGTTGTGTATTTATAAAGGAACCCATTTTCTTTAAAAATAACCTTGTAAACTTGTAATGGAAAACTCAAAGAATTATTTAGTCATAAAGGTGGAAAAATTAATTCATGAATAACATATTATAAGATATTTTACCTCCATATTTATGTTGAAAAAGTCGCAAAGTACCTAATTTAAAAAATCACAAAATGAATCATTTAAAAAAAATTAAATAAATTCAATATTGGATAAAAATAAAATTAAAAAATAATTGGACAACGGTAAAAAAATTGAACCAAATTAAAAATTTTCTTTTAGAAATAATTGATATGTAAGAGAAATATTCCCCAATAGAGGCCAAAACATAAAACCCAAAATATTAATGAAATTGTGAAATAAACCCTCACCTCGTGTTTTCCTTATATCGAAATCACTCTAACATCCTATATACTAAATTTACATTTATTATAATTCTATAAATTATTCATGTTCATAATTATAATATAATATTTTATCCCATTATAACATTTCAACACCCCCTTTTTAAATAATTTCATATTACAATTGTTGTTTATATGTCCAAACTATTTCTTCTATCATGATAATATCAGTTCAGAAGTTCTTGTATTTGTACATTTACAATGGTTCGATAATATATATTATAGTTTTCAATATATATCATATATATTTATTATATACATATTTAGAGGCATCCATTAAATTTAGATATATTAAAATGACTTATACCATTTGTGTAGACATTAATTCATAAGAACGTATGAACATTGTATTAATATTTCAACTAATGGAATAAAAGAATGTTCAATATTAATTAAAATTAAAAATATATTTATTATATAATATCTATAATATCTATATTTAATTAATTAAACCTCTTTACCATACATGTAACTAATAAATGACAATGAATCATGTCACTTCATCGAGTTGGTAGTCCACACGTATGCACGAGAGACGTTATCATTTATTAAGGGATTGAATGTTAAGAGGGTAAACATGATATAATTATTACGGATGTATAATTATGTCATTAATATCATATATATATAAATTAAACCCATCACAATACCCATCCATAGAAGTTAATGATGAAAAATTAATTATATCTGTACGTGGAGATGGTATGTCCTACGTACAGGTGAGTGATAGGTTCACTTCACATTTAATGAGGGGATGGTTTATAATGGTGTTTTAATAATAATTATAACATTATAGAATATTTTTTTAACTAGTTATATTATTTTATGATACATACCGTTGAATCATTTGAGTAAAAAAATAATAAAATAATGTATTTGATTGAGGAAATTACATCTTCTTAGAAACAACTCCTTTAGATATCCTCAAAAAGGATTTTGGTTTGAAAACATGGAAATAAAATAAATTTTATTATTGGATAGTGAATATGGGAAGCTAAATTGATAGAATTTTTTTGGTCTAGAAGGAGGATTGTGGTATGAAGAAGTGTATGAGGATTTTTCATTTTTTGATTGAGGTGCTGTGAACTTTGGGAATTTAAAAAAATGTTAAATTATAATAAATTTATTCTCAATAAAAATGAATCTAATTAGAAATTTATTAAAATATATGGTATGATAGAGTATTAATCCCATAAACTAATATAATTTATAGATTGTTTTTTTGAAATTTGAAATCATATTATATTACATAAACCTTAGTTGACAAATTTTAATTTTAACTACGGTAGAAATGTTTTCCATATAAAAGATGTATGATGAGTACTGATGTGGTGGAAGTTGGTCAATAAATGGATAATTAATAATATTTTAAACCTTATCATATTCACCTTGGTTTATTTGAATAATTTTATAATTTTAAATAATTTAAATAAATATTATTTTTAAACTATCGTTATTGTCAACTCTAACACTATATCTTAAATCTTACTTTAAATACATCAAGAAAAATGTGTAATTAGTATATATTTATTAAAAAAACTATATATTATTTCCAATTGATCTATTATATTCTACTATCACTTTAACTCATTCACACTATATAACTATTATATTTTTAAACCAATTTCTTATGTTATTTTATCAAATGGTTAAATATTGCATCTAAATTTCATAAGAAATTATGGTTATTATTTTATTAATAAAAATTAATAAATTACACACATAATAATAATTTTTTATCAAAATACTTCTTTTTCTTCCAAATGATTTTTATTTACATTTATTATCAGTTGATAAATAATGAATTAATTTTAAAAATATATAACCATAAATTTTTTGTTATTTATTTATTTATATTCATACCATCCAATCCCAGAGCATTGAGATATCTATATTTTTAAATAATAATATTTTAATAAAATATTTCGGTTTGTTTAAAATCAGTGTTTCATAAAACCCAAGATATAGAATAAGTAAATTAATTTAAATAGAAATATATCATAAAATTATTGATGTGTTACAAGATCTCCATGAATCTCATTTATCTAATTTCCCTCCTTAATATCCACTATGATGTTTTTTCACTCTACATGAGATAAGATAGATGTTTTTTTATAGAGTCATATCCTCCAATTTTCCATCAAATTTGTTTTCCAACATATGATATATTCCTCATTAATTTCATCATTATTTATTAATTTACTCATCAATGATGAAATTGGATCATTTTCTTAATCATTAGTGTCCACTTCCAAATATACATTATCCCCATGTTCTCTTCATGGGAGGCTCACATTAACATCACATTCATCTTATATTTATTCACTATTATAATGAAAAATATTTATGTTTCCCACAAAAATAAAATGTTAACATTAATATATTTTTTCCAAAATATTAGGGTGGGAATTGTAAGCCTTAATATTAAATTCCTAGTTTGTATATATACTTGAATCCCCATAACATACAAACACGATGTTCTTATCTTTTTTTACAATAGATTACTTGCATTAAAAAATTAGAATATATTTAATTATGGTTTTATTTCTCCCTTACATATCGCATGTTATCTTCCCTTGGTCCATGCATAAAAAATATCTATTTTATCTTATACTGTGATGTAAACACTATTTCCTTCCAATATAACCTTGGTAGTATATTATCAATGGAAATATTCTTATCTATATTTTTAATGAATGGAACACTATTTTATTGAGCAGTACTCACTAGTAAAACTTATTATCTTATACCATACTTCATGAAATATTCCTTGAATTAATTATTACTAAATTACATGATATTATTTATCTAAAATTTATAAATCATCCATCAAAGTATCCTTTATTCCAATCTCCAGTAACGTTTGATACACTTGAACATGAATCTGTAGGCAATCAACATTACCTATGAAATATTATTGTATTTATCAATGAATAACACATATATACATGTTTTATCCATGTATTTAGATGATATTGTTCCACACATATAAATATTTTCCAACACTTGAATCCTTATTGAATTATATTAATTATTCTTAATGGCCTTTTGAATTGCATTTCCCATTTTAATAGTGTCATGAGTGTTCATTCAATCACATGAAACATTCAAGATATCTTTTACCCATTCATTATTAACCATGTGTTCTGAAAAACATATCTCAAATGTCTAAGCCTTTTATGCCTCAATGTTTCCTCATACTTCTTAGTCATAAAACAACTATCCTTCCCTCGAACAATGTGTAAGAGACTCTCCATTATTCAATTCCCTTTCATAACATTTGAAATATCACTTCCTTTTCAATTAAATACCTCTTGGTAAAATAAAATGCATGCCACTAAGTGTAATAATTCACATACACATGGATAAATAATATAAAGGCCTTCCACAACCATGAAATATTTAATAGTGTTGTTTTTTCCATCAATTTTTTCTTTTAAAATTAAAATAATATTTAAAACTTCAAAATTTCAAAAACTAACAACACTATATTTTTCATTCATTATAGTTTTGATAATACATTTGATTCTCATTATATGGGGAGTGCATCTAAAAAAAGGGATCCATACTCAAGCGCTATTTTTTACTAAATGAAATATGAAATACATTGACATGGTCACCATTTCATTTCTAAACTCACAACCACTACTTCAGTTCTATTGATATTCAATGTAATCATCCCACTTCTAGATCAATTAAAGCTCCCTAATAATTCAGGGGTGAAAATTTATTTTATATTTTTATCACAAATGATAATGCCCCTGGATTACTAAATTTCTCTCTTAATATTTATCTAAAAACATCAAATTACTTTATTGATGAATCATTCATAGCCTTCAACCTATATATTTCACAGACACAAAGTACCTTAAAAATATCAAGTACATTAATTTTTTTCTCTTATTTAATTTTCATTATTTTATGCCTTTGGGTGATGTTTTCTTATAGATCTTGTATATTATATATATCCTAAATTTCTAAAATATTATCCTTTAATTCTTGGACCATTATTTCATGTCTCTATTGTTTCACTTGTAACCTTTATGGTATTTTATATCTTTTCTAAATCAGATTACTTTCAGGGAGTAGTAGACTGAAGTCATGCACCGACCTCCACTACATTTCTTTTAGTATTGTTATACAATAACTTTAGAGAAAAATCATTTTTTATCCCCATGTTTTATAAAATTTTGTTTCCTGTATAATCTATCTTCTAAATGTCATGTCAGTAGAAATTAATATCTATTGATCACCAAGACTTAATTTCGTAGTAATGGATTTTTTATTACGTTAATCAATAATTTTAACATGATAATTAATAGAATAATTCAATAAATTGATAATCCAAACTGCATAATCAATTTTTGATCTTGATCTCAACCTCAATAAAATGTGTTTTTTGGGTTTTTATATTTGAGATTTCAAATTTCATCCAAAAACTCATACATCCATTCATCTTACTACAACATATAATATATGCAATTATAAACCACACAATTCTATTTTTTTGTCCCCCAAACATATTTTTCATCTACACTATCCTTTATTAAATATTTTATATATACTTTTCCCTTGACTTCATCATCATCACCATCATTGAACTTGTGTTTTGGTTTTCCTAATACTACCATAAGTACTTATTCATTGAGTTATATTCATGCCTCAACTTCATTGACTTTTTTAATTTAGGATTGAATCATATTGTGAAATAAGGATCGGTTTCATGAATAATTAATAATGAATATTTATTTTATCCTTTCTCCTCCATAGATTATTTTTTAGATTCCTTATAATCATCATCTCAGAAATTTTATTGTAACCTTTCAATGTGGTGAAAAAATTTTATACATTGAAATCAAGCAACAAGTATATTCTCTTGTAATTTTAATTTTTTTAAGTTTATATTTTGGAAATGGAATGATATAACAAAATTGGCTTACCAATCTCTTATACCACCCTATAATTTATGTTTCATTGTTTTCCTTAATTATACTTCATGATATCTCTCCTTCATTGAGGACTCTTTTATTATTCCTCATCTCGTACGAAACATGACTGCAATGAGTCTAACTACTGTTAATTATTTCGGATCTTTATCTTTTATAACTAAATCATTCACATTGAAATGTGGTGGTTATATTATTAGGATACTATTCAAAATAATAATATCATTGATGGTCTATCCAATTCAGTTCATGTCCTCTAAAATAACTTTCATCAGATCAAAGAATAAATTGATAGGATAATTTTAGAGAATTATCATATCTTAGTAATTTTATTATAGATATTTTAGATAGAAATTATATACCTTAGAATAGTCTATATATATGGTAAAAAAATACCATATATTGTGTGAGGATTTACATGAAACCACATTTATATATATAACATTGAATAGTTTATCCCCTAATACATTGACAATTTTAACATTGGTATCAATCTACCATTGGTCATTCTTTGATAATGATACACTTTCAATGATAAAAATTACTCTTTATAAAGAAGCTATGTAGACATCCATTAAAGATCATAATTAATATTGATTCATGTGAAACATCGATATTTGAAAAAATATATTAAACAAGGGAATCCCCTTGTGGTTGGCAATATTTATGAATTATTAAAAATAGATATATCACTAAGAACCTTCAACATTAAAACCACTTAGTGGCCCTAAATATGGTAAATATTCTGAGATGGGGTGAACTCAGGAATTTCTATTTCATTAATAGTCCCTCACTAATTATATTATTTCAATATTACTCAGAACACCTCTCTCCCATAAAGGAATTACATAGAGATAAATAAATTTAATACAGACACAAGAAATTTTCACTTAGTTCACCAAAATTTTTATAATATATGAATAATACAAGTATGATGTACTAATATATAAAAAATTACTATGAATAATTCTAATTTCATAATAATTACAATCACTATACTATGCCTCTAGGTTTTTCAACCCTTATATCATAGATAACTCACCACTTTCAATCATGTAGAAATTTTACGACTCCTCTAGAGGAAATCATATCGATATTGATTAATTATTATTTTTTTATTGCATTAATGGTGTATTAATTAACTCATCTATAATCCATGCGATGAAACTCATTCATCTTCAATTAATATAGACTCATGGATACACATAAATATTTTTCACTTTCCATTTAGTTAATATATAGATTTATTAATTTATATTTTTTTGATTCATGGTCCTCATTCTCTTTTATATAGAATGATATATATTTATTCTTGATATAATATCTACCTTCACCCATTAATTGATCATTAATAACCTCGATTGAGGCTCCTCATGACTTGCACTCCTGAATCGAGTGCTAAAAAACGATACATTTCTTTGATACGCATCCATAATTACAATATCAATCTCATATCAAGTAATAATTACATTCCAAATACCTATTTGGGTTTAAATATTTATATATTTATGAAAAATATTTAACATGTTAAAATCATGTTATATATATCCAAATGAAAATTTTCTATTATATATAAAATAACATAATATATAATTATTTTTTAACATCTCCCATTAATTTTTGAGCATAAGATGATATTCTTGATAAATCATACATAATACATTCTACCATAACCAAATTAAAATGGAAACATATGAAATATGGATCTCAAACACTTAGTAAGGGTAAGTATAAGGGATAAAACTAAATGATCATAATTCAATATATAATCAGGATATGGGTATAATCAAGAAACATAAAAAATCAGGCCAAAACAAATATTAGATCATAAAACATGAGTCATTGGGTGTGTAATGGATTAAAAAAGGAGTAAATCAAAATATTGGGGAATCATTAGTCATTAAAAATGATCTGGGAAATAATAACAATGTCATTAGGATAATTATAAAACTATTACAACGTTCAAATACGAAACAAAAAAATAGTATTATGAATAATTACTATCATGATCCTCAACATCAGTTCCCACAAATACTAGAGAGTATAATATACTCATGAATAATTATCTCATGTTATAAAAAATTTTACAAAAATCCTTAGATGGAGATTTATTACCCCATTCATCATTCATATATACTTATGTGTGCAACCTGAAATAAATAATTCATCAATTCACATTGAAAAAATGATTATAATTTTTTTCATTTAACAAATTATACTAACATAAATAAAAAATGGGTTTTATATAATTTTAAAATGGAATAAAATTAAGAAAAAATCATAATTCCATAAATAGTAATAACATAAAAATCCTAGGGAAATAAATGGGTATCATATTACATCAAATTAAATTTTATGTAAATACTATTTAATTGAGTGAATAAAGCATAAGGTTTTTATAGTTCATAGATAAAAGGTATAAAATTTGATTAATATTTTTTACAAATCAATTGATGCATGGAATTATGGTGAACACCCCTCAACCAAAGGAATGAATGATAGAGTGTTTATAGTGGAAAACATTTGACAAAAATTATGGTTATACACTGAAGATGATTAAGAAAGAAAAATGCAATAACAGACCATTACTTTAAAATAGAAGGATATAACTTAATAATTATAGAGTGAGAAGGTGTATTTTATCACTAAAATAATTTCCTATATTAAAATAACAATGAAAATTTGAAAAAAAAAATCTTAAATTTTTATAAATCTAGTATAAGAATTATTTATTTTAAAAACCTAGAAAATTTACAGAGAATATTTTTTAAAAATTGAAATAGAAATCATAAAAATGTTTAAAATAGAAAAAATTAAAAAGTGATGTATTTAATAAATTAGTGAAAGAAACCCAAACCGAAAACACTATAAAATTATTTTATTCTTTAAATATTTTTATCTACTCATAAATGAATTTAATTAATTATTGAAGAATATAAAATGATAATATCAAAATCAAATAATTAATAAAAACATGAATAATGGATGTTCTCAACCAATGATAATATATGGGGTTAGTTTCACAAATAAAAAAACATTTTGTAAAAATTTGTTTCAATGGGAAATTAATGTTTGAGGGGACATGTAAAACATTGAGTATATAAAAATGATTCGATATGTTTTAGAAAGAATAAATTTCTAATATGGATTATTATTCAAAAAAATCCAAACTAAAAAAGGAAATGGAAACATTATGGTATTTTTAGTATTTTATAAAAACCCATCAAAAAGAGTTATTGAAATTAAAATAAAATTACCATGATTAAAATATAATTATTTTCATAAAATCTTAAATTAGTAGTGTATAACTATATAAAAAACTTTTAGTAAAAAATCAAACATGTCTCTTGGATTTGAAAATGAAAAAAATAATCCATTATAAGAAGCATAACCTTTGATGTGGGACTCATTCAATAATGATATCATAATGAAGAATTATAAAACAATTGAAAACGATAAAATAACATATAAATTATTCATTTGGTAGAATAAATCAAACATGTAACAATATAGTTCAATAAGAAAGCATTTAAATCTATGGTGGGAAATTGGGTTTTCAAAATCATTTAGAATAATGTTTTCCTTTTAATCTAAGTCCAATTTAGTAAAGAAGATGATATTTCTGTTAGATCCATAATAATTCAGTGAATATGCTAAAATAAATTTATTATGAATAAATACAACATATTAAATAAATCACGGTTCAAAATAAAAAAAATGTCTGATGAAATTGAATTTGATATAAGAACCCTTAACATGGTCTTAATTCATTCTGTTAATGTTCTTAACTGTTGAAAAAGAGGGTTTCATATACACAACATAAATAGTATATTTCAATTAATGTATCATGTATATGTGTACTTATTCCTGATGTGCAGTTATCACAATAGTGTTGATAATTATATATCTAATATTTATATTGTAATATCTGTTGATTATTTGTCCAGACAAAAGGTTATATTAGTTCCCATACAATATTCCGAACCTTGAGATTTTATAATATTAATCATAAAAATATTTCGTATATTCAAAAAACATAGTGATGATATGACAAAGATGATATGTGACTATCATGTTATGAAGGCTTATAATAACTATGAATTATTATTATGATCTTCACAATAGGTGATATCGAGTAGATTTGATCATATAAACTAAGTTTCCAATATAAAACCCATATTTTTTAGGTGTCATTGGTAGTTCCTATTCGAAAATAGGTAAAATAGTCTCTTGATGAAATATTACTAGTCATTAATACTATTTTATCATGTTTGTTAATGTAAGGAAAAGCTATTCAATTTAGTTCATAGAGAGGTACCTTCTATTGGGTTATCCATTGGTAGTATGGAATCAATGGAATAATTAAGATACAATTTTTCCATTCTAAAAGGAAGTGATATCTCAATAATTTATTATCAGGATGGTAGTACCTTTAATAAATCTATGGTCGTGGTAGAAGAAACTACACCTATCCAGTTAGGTAAAAAAATATGGAATTGAAGGATGATGATACAAAATGTGTGACTTGGTTTAAGAGATGTCCTAAGACAATAAGGATATACTACACCACATGTTTTCTTAGGAATTGTTATCATTGATATGAATTTTCCTTGTACCCTTAAGGGCCTTCATGTGTTTTTGGACTCTACCCCTAGTCAATATATAATATTCACTACTATGGAGGTATTGTCTTATAGGGTCACACACTTAGTGTATTCAAAGGTATATCATATTCTAATGAATAATAGTTAGGACATGGTGGGACCCACGATGGTGTCTCAGAGATTACTGAGTTTGATTGATCATCATAAACTAAATAAACTCATACTATTCAAGTTTATAATTATTAGTATTGTATTTATTTGCTAAAAATAACCATAAGATATTATGTTAATATATGAGACAATATTATATGAATGGATATTATATTAATATTATGGTTTTTTTAATATTTACAGGAATCAAGTGTTGCTATATTTACATGATTTTTTCATAGGAAAAAAGATTTTATAATACAATATTGTGATGGAATTATAAATGATATTTATGAAAAATGAAATATTTCATATGATGTCAATTTAGGATTATTTAAAGGGTAATATATATTTTGGTGTCAAGGATCCATTTATGTATATTTTGTATCTTATTGTATAAGTGGGAGGACGATCTCATTTATGGTATTATTTACTACATTATTTTTGACATCCTCTCTCTACTCTCTCCCACTTCATAGAGAGGGATAATGTCGATCTAATAAACCAATTTTAGTTTTTATTCATAGATTATATGGATGATATTGAACTAGTCATCTGAAGATCAAATTCATTGAAGGATCTCCTTGATGGCACACAAATATCGATGATCGATGATCCCATAGACTTTATAATAATTTTTAAATAATATAGAGGAACATGGTTTTGGTATTATTGATCAATTGTCACAGGTGATGTATTATTTTCAATCACTCCTCTAAATAAATCTTGGTATTTTTCTAATTTATTTTTCATTATTAAAATCTACACATGAGATCGTCTTCATTCATAATAGGATTTACATAAAAGGATATGGCACTTTTACATTAATTAGTTATGAATATTTTTAAATCCCTAGGCCATATGATTCTACAATACACATCGATGTCTTCAATTCATATTAGAGGGATAATATGTACTTTTAAGTTATAAAATTTTATGTTTTCATTCAATTCATTAAAAGGGTATAAGTATATTCTACTATACATATATGAAAATGATATCTGACATCAGACAACTAGGTTGTAACTATCTTATGTCCAGAATCAATTTGAAATCTATTTTTTTGTTTAATAATTGATGAACATTTATGATTATATATACATGTGTTACTTTTTACCCATAATCGGTCATCAGTAGAGGATTTTGATAAACCCAAGGTTCTATCCTAGTTTCAGATATCCAAAATAGTAATTTCTTTCTATAAAGTATTGCACAACAAGTGGATAAAGTTTTTTTCTAAAAATACAACATCAAGGCAGTAAAAGTTTCTGAAGAAGATAAAAATCACATTAAAAATGGTAGAAGTAAATTTTGGTGGGGTGAGTCCATGTGGATCAATTTAGTCAATATAAATAAATTTTAAAATGTGGATAAGCATGGGGAGTGAGTATTATGTCAAAATAAAAGATTAAAACTAATGATTTTTTATGAAGTGAGGCTCAATGGTTGGATAAAAATAATAGTAATAAATATTTTTATCATGGGAAGCAGTTTGACACCCCCTTTCACCATGGACCACCATCGATGTTCCCCCTTCCATAATAAAAATATCATCTCACCATCGGACTATGAACTACTTGACCCTATATAATTCTTGTCATCCTATAATCATCCCTCGACAATGAGACTCTCTATGGACTTGGCCTCAATGCATGATTTGTGAACCTTCCACCCCTATCCCCCTACCAATAGATTCCCCCTTACAAGAATCATGGGTCATGCCTCCTCCCTCCTAGAAAATGTCACATGGATGATCTCCTTTCAGGTAACACCCCATTATTTCATAGTATTTTATTTCATTAAAGTAATTCAATAGCTTGCGCTACACACAACATTGAGTTCGATCTCACTACGACTTACCAAACCAGCCATTCAAAAAAAGATTGTGCATATTATTAACTTCATTTTGAATTTTATGTACTACTTATAATATCAATGTCAATATTATGTGTTTCTTAGGCATGATAAAAAAACAAATTCTATTTTTTTGATAATACAATTATTTGTCAAAAATTTCAATTTTTCCGCCTTTAAATAAAGAACACTTTTTAAATCAAATATTCGACACTATTATATATTAAATTTGAAAAATTAAACCTTTTATTTAGAATCATAACATACAAATTTGTTTTGGATAAATTATCGGTGCTTTTTTTTATAAAATTCTTATTTTAATGAATTGTGAAAATAATAAATTTTAACTAGAAACAACTTTTTAAATTCAAATAATTTATAGTTTTAAATTATAAATTTGAATAGTTTTGAAGTATAATTAGATTATATTTTTTTTTCATTTAACCTAATTTTGTTCATTGGAAGTAATTCTACATTTAAATTGGACAAAAACACATATCAATCTTTTGATATATTTTACTTCTCAAAAACCTGCTTTCTGGTTTTGACAGCGGGGATATTTTTAAAAATAAATTAATTCAAATTCTATGTTTTTAATTTGGTTAAATAGAAATGATTTATTAATTTCGAATATGAAAATTATCTTTGGGTGAATTTTTTGTATTTTTCTAAAAACATTACATTTTTTGATGAATAATGAGAAACACTGCATTATTGTTTAAAGCCGACTTTTTATTTAAATAATTATTTTTAATTTAAATTTATCATAAAGTCAAAATAGATACAAAATACCTATATTATTCTAATGTAATTCATTTATGTCATTTTATAAGAAGATTAGATATATAAAATTTCATTAAATTGTTTAACGTCTTGTACCCATCTTCTTGGCACATTTGCAAATTTTCATAAAACGTAATTTTAACACTTCTGTGAATTGAATTTCAAAATTTTGAGAGAAATGGTTGACATAATTAAGTAAAAATTTGTTCATTTGGATAAATATAGTTTTTGGTGAATACTAACTTTTGAATTTTATTTACTAGGATTAAAGGTAAATTGGGCAATTAAAGATAAAAATGATATTATAACTACCCTAACACATATTATAATTCTATTGGATAAGTTTATTTCAAACAAAATCAACCTTAGGAATAAAATATGATCCTTTTGAACCACTTGGATTAGATTTGTACATTTATTATTATTTAGTTTAATGAAGAGTTAGAAGTGATAAATTAAAAGTATAATAACTAAACCATTTATAATATAGGGTTATGAATAAGATAAATTCTACTATAAATATTCATTAGAAAGATAATAATATTTAATACATAATGGTTATTTATTTATAATTTTTATAAATTAAATAATTAAATTTATTTATTACACAATGATGATGTAGTAATTACATTATTATTGAATGATTAAAATAATTGATATTATAAATATAAAAATAAGTGAAAATTGAGATTTCTGATGCATTCCACGAATTATATACATTAATATGACATTTTATGATTAATTTAATGTATTTTTTTGAAGTAATCATGTTTTTTTACATTCACGAAAACCAAATACTAAATAGTGTCAAAATTGAAAAACATCTGTTTTTTTAAAAAATTATATATTATGAAATGATATAATATTTATAAAAGAATAAGGTTCATAAAAAGGACTTATATGATATATATATGTAATTAATGAACCACTTGTGGTTCTCTTGGGGTTTTATTGTATTTTTATTAACCATTTATTATAATAATACAAGAATACATGGTGACAGTAAAACTATTCAACTAACAGTTAAATCTAATAGTTAGGGTTAATATGGTTTCCTAAACCTGTCTATGTCACGACCCGCCTTCACCAAAAGGAGGGAAGGGTCAGTAGATTTTCAGGCCATTACTTCTTTAAGTTGAAGGAGAGATAATAACCCCCGAAACCCACCTTCAATAGGTCCCGAAGTGGAGACCAGCGCCAAGGGTATAGAATCACACACTAAATGGAAGTCATTACCGTTTTTTTTACTAGGATCGAGAGATAAGATGGTAAATCTCACAACACCAAAACTGAAAGTAAAAGTAAAGCAATGAACCATTCCCAATGCATGTTACAAAAAAACCACAATGTATAAGGATACTACAAAGAAAAGTACCAAAGAAATAACAACAACAACAACAATGATATGTCACAAGGTCTGAGCTAGTACGGTCCAGCATGATCCCTGAAGTCATCCTGGAAGCCTAAAATTAGTTTTATATACGTAGGGTGAGCATAAAAGTATACTCAGTAGGGAAAACCCTAAAGCTCTCATGCACATGTGGGGAGGCATACAAATGCCCTGTGAGAAAAGAGATAACCAATCACCTAGATAGGAAACTAACCACCCAAGCCTCACCAAGGAACACTCCCCAAATAATATTAGTCAAGTAATGTATAGTAATAGCACATCGATGTTTGAGTACCCCGCGCCACTTCCCCACTGTTTATTGAAGACATCCTACGCATCGAACCAATCCTGCCATTCTCACCGCAGTTGCACTTCCAACCCAGCCCGCACACACCTGGGCCACAACCTCACCATAGTCCCACTTCCAAACCCCGCCTGCACACACCTGGGCCATAACCAATATCCTGCCTATAGACACGTGGGCCACAACTGTCATATGCAACCATGCCTGCAACCAACTAGGCCAGAACAACCACTACCACGCCCGAAGACACCTGGGCCTCATCCCGAAGATACTTGGGAAACCACCTGCCCGCACACACATGGGCCAACCACTGCAACCACCCTGCTCAAAGATTCTTGGGCTAATAATGGACCTCAGGCCGTCACAGCCTGCCCGAAAATACTTGGGCTAACCAGGAAATGGAGCATAAAGGAGTTAATAACCAGCCACTAATTGAAGTGTTGGGAAAAACACCTTTCTCCATGAATGGGGGTGTTCGACACTAAGTGATCAACTTGGGTGGAGGCGAATAAGAAACACAAAAACTACAAATATATGTATAGGTAATAAGAACTCACCCAATCTAGGTATTTCTTCAGCCAGCCTAAAGAACATTGTCAATACTAGTCATTCATAAGAAAAGAGAACAACACCCATTCCCAAGTAACAACTCACACCAACAAAAAACCCCATTTGTTCCATCCTTGTTTTCATGTTCTATAATAATGTTTAAATAAGTTTCTGAACCTACTTGGCAAACTAGAAAGCATAAGCACACGCCAAGGAAAGGGTACATTCAACAGCAATTTAAAGGTTCATACCCAGTTCTCCTGTAAAAACACACCAACTAGAGATCAAGTGAGATCCCTCAAAGTAATGGAACCAAAGAAACCCCGAGACACAACCCCATGTCCCCAAACTCCAGAAGCCATAGGTTCCTCAACAACAGAGGATTCCACCCCAATTTGTGATATAAACAAGGTAACCACACAGGCTCAAACTCACAACTAGTGAAACTATAACAACAGGAGATCCCATCCCAACCTACATCACCCAGTAATCAGCCCATGAAATAAAAACAACCAAACCACTACCACCAACACAAAGCAGGACCATGCCGGTATTTTCATATTTAAAAGATTTAACACACTCCATGATTCCAATTCCACTATACTTTAAACCGGGGTTCTCACAGAAAAGGATTGATCCTGGTGCTTTCAATTTATTTAGCCGAATATACGTAATTAACCAATTTCCTTTACACAACCAACACAAGGAGTAAGGGTTTATTAGTGAACAGAGAATGACCACCAACGACCATGATTTTCAGTCGGCGTAAGCCTGCACAAAACAGAAATTATTAATCATGAAAGATAAAAACAGAGTAGTGGTCACACCCTTCCCCTTCATTCTTTGAATCCATTTATTATCTTCATTACGGTTTGGTTCATCCAATTCTATAGAAGCAATAGTGTACCCACCCCACAAGATATACAGAAATAAGATATGATGGTGAAACCCTACTTTATTGATCAATGATCGAAGCTTCTCTCACGCGCGAGTAACAAGGGATGCAGGATTTGTAGGGGGGCCTCCAAAACTGAAGCACGAGCAGATGAAACGATGGAGGGTGATCGAGAAAAAGAAACCTAGGGGGAACCCTTTAGTTTATAAGGACCAGGGATGGTTGAGATAAGAACGCAAAACCGTGTAAGGAGTGGGGTCGTGGGTTGACCACGCGGCCCCACATGTCATTAAAGGGTCCCCTCTTTAGGGGCGGTTTAAACCGACACACACACCTCATCAAACGCTTAATTAAATGCCATTTATGGGCATTACTAGATTTTAAACAAGATTCAAGGGGTAAAAATAGGGTTTAATACCCAATTTGTGCAAAAAGGAGGTGCTACTAGAAAACCTCTGGGGGTAGGCAAGAGCCACCGGTAGCCGAGTGCTACCCTTGGTTGACATCGACCGGTAGCCAAGCTACCAGTTGGCTGTAACTACCGGTAGACCGTGCTACTGGTAGGCCGAGATACAGGTAGACCGAGCTACTGGTATGCTGAGCTACCGGTAGTCCAAGCTATCGGTAGTCCTGCTACCGGTAAGCTAAGGTTACCGGTAGGCCTACCGTTAGGGTCAAAACTTTACCGAGAAACCTTTACAAAGTAATGGACCCCCAAAAACCCGGTCAATTACTATCTAAAATCAATTGGTTTAGAGGTTATAGATCCTTCCACACATTAGCCTCGAAATAAATAATTTTGGATCCCTTAGAAACTGAAAATTATTGTATAATAAATTAATATCTAAAGTTTTTCCCAAAGTTACCCTCACCTCTCTTATAAAAGGGTACTTCCCATTCTATTAATTTCACATCTCAAAATCCATTTGACTTGGCCAATCCTCGATCAAATATCCTTCCAACTACCCTAAATTCAACATAGATTCCTTAATTTTATCGTAAATCCAACCTAAGGATCCCTTTTCATCAAATAAAAACGAAGCACCTGAAGAACATGTAATAATTTCATCACCTCTTTCAATGTTTTTTCTTCTTCCACTTCCTTTTTATTTGTTGTTTATATAAGAAAATAAAAACTCTAGTAATTTTTACATAATGTGATGTTATTATAAATACAGTACAACCATATTCATTATTCTCTCTATCATATTAATGACAAATTCACCATACGTGCGTAAGTACGGTTTACCGTCTCCACGTCGTGGTGTAGTTTGTTATTCAACACTTCATTATTTGGATGAGTATAATAATGAGTAAAATTGATGTAAATAATAAATATAAAAATAGAATTATTATTTATATATGATATACCATCCAATTACATATGATTTCACCGTCAATAGAATGTTATTGTCGCTCATGCGTAAGTACGGATTACCGTCTCCACGAACGCGATAAGATTCATTCCCCATCGTAACCATTCAACAAAAATTTTCATTTTATGAATAAAAATAATGTTTAATAACATAATATAATTCTGGATATGAATAAAATACATCCTTTAAATTACCAAAATGACTTACTTAATAAAACATATAAAGGAAAACTAATCAATTATCACATGAAACAATGATAGTACTAAATTATTATTAACAAAGAAATTTTTAAAGATCATGAATGATATCATATTTCATTATTTTTTTCTTGTAAAATTCAATAAAAATTTTCTAACTATTATAAAGGACGTTAATGTACCCTCTACCAAGGTATTGTGCAAGGTAAGGGGTTTTCATCTCACTTTTTATTATCGTGAGATTCATGCTATATTTTCCACTATTTCTTTTTGTGTGGTGTATGTACTCACCATGATTGTATTATTTGTGTAATATAATTTAATTTATAGGTATTTACAACTTTATTTTATGATCCTTATTTCATGGGTTGAATTTTTTGTGAGTTACCAATTTGGTAATGTAATTTCTAATTTCAATTTCTACTCATTGGGTTTCACACAAAATTTATTGATTATTTTACCCCATGATTATGTGTGCAATAACTATTTATTTATTTATTTAGTAATTTATACTCCCTTTTATATGGATATACTTTTTATACCCAAAATCACTCTATATATGAATTCTAAATTCATCCATATGAACTTTATAAGGCTAATCTTAACTCAATTTCCATTCATTGAGTTAAACACTCAAGTCATTGGTGTAGTTTTTACAAGAATATGCGTGAATGTACACTGACTGATTTATGCTGAATATCAAATCATATTGAGTGTATTTTTATTTTCCACACATAATTATGTCATTTATTTATCCTTAACCTAAGGATATCGTCTTTATATGGTATTTCTTATCAATTTTCATTCCATTGTGACTTCTTGGTTATTATGCGTGAATTCACTTTTATATGGGGTATATACTGTACTTTGACAATGTATATCATGAATCCCATTATTATCATGATATTATAAGGTTTATATTACCTCATTTATTTGTATTCATGCATCTCTCATTTGGTTAGGAACTGTAACAAAAATATCATTTTATACTTTTTAAAGAGTTATTCTTCAAAATATTTGTCATTAATTTCTATTTTTTAAAAATAGTTTAAAGGATTTATTTATATAGACATGAATGTTTTTAAATTAAAATTAATTTTGAATGTTTCAAAGTGGCATGGGAAACATTGATTCAAAAATCTGTTTTTAACAGCTTCTTGATAAATAGTGATACTTTTAAATGTTTTCAAGAAAAAGGGGATATTTATCTCAAATAGTTTTACTAATTATTTTCATCAATTTCAATATCCATAATTATTATTTATTTATGTTGATTTATTATAATTTAATCTTCCATATTGTATTTAATGAGTTATTTTTGACTATAAATTTTTTATTTTTATACCATTCATGGTTTGTGGTAAAAATATTGACATTTCTTATACGAATTTTAATATGAATGTTTAGATTATGTTTCAACCTTTTCATATGAGGAATGCATTTGACATAGTAATTGACCGGTGGAGCTCACTATGCTACTCGATGCATTGGTAGGTATCATTATACAAACTAGTGTCTTGGCACAAGGCTTTGAAAAAATCTTATTTGTAGTCTTGGCATGAGGCCTTGACTATGTGATTATAATGTCTGACATTATGCATTCCTTCTTTATGAAATTGGATATTTATATTACATGTGATTGTTCGACTAATAGAATATCCATCTCAATAAATAAATGGAATTATTTGATTTATCATTTCCATATTATGCTGAAGTTTATGTTTAAAAGACTTGTGTTTTAGTCATATACATTTCCTTTATTGTTTATGCTTATTTCTGATAGTTTCTACTATATTTTTTATCCTTACTGAGCATCTGATCTCACCCCTTCCTAAGTTTTATGTTTCCCAGGATGCAAAGAATTATATTATGATTAACCTGTAGGGATAGGCTAAAGGAAACGAGTATGTTCAAAGGGTTCAAATTATTGTTTTTTTATTTCATTATGTAATGTAAAACTCATGTATATATCTAGTACTTTCAAGGATACTAAACTAATCGACCTTTTGAGACCTGATATTTTGTGATCATTCCAATGTTATGTAATAATCCACCAACTATTGGTAACTACGGTTGGGGTGTTACAGTTAGTATCATATGATGTTTAGTACAAACCGTGGAAGCTAGATTAAAAAAAACTCTGATTAGAAATCACTACCCTAATATAGACAATGATGATTAATATATAAGAACATCCAAAATGTTTGGTAATGTAAATTTTATGTTGGTTTTCCAAGAAATACATCCCTGTCTAGATATGAGTAGGTATAGGCTACTCTGGAATAGCTTTAAGTAGGGGTAAAACTCGAAAACACCGCTTTGAGCTAGACTCGAACAAGTACTGGCGCACGACAAGGGGCCTCGCAGCACTCTTGGTTATGAAACTCCTGGGGGGATATTCTTTCGATAAATCAAATTTTATTTACAAACCAATTTAAGGGATTTAAATATATGATGAGAATAAATAACCTTGGTTAATCCTAGGGTTTTATAGATTGAAAATAAGGTGTCATGATTTTCTCTAAATGAATTTATAAATATTGTTACTCACACTATGTTTTTTAGTTTTAGTCAATTGATAGATTCCAATGATTTCATAGTAACATTGATCATTATTTACAAGGTTGGCATGATGGTGGAAATGAGAGAATAAATTTAATATTGTTAGGTGTAAACGATATCATATTCGTGTTGAAGCAGGTTTCTATAAATATGGTCAACAATATGTACATTAACCAACTCCCAAATTAAACCAAGAATAGAAAGGAGGAGAATGATTAGAGCTCCAATAGTAGAGATCGTGGAGAAAATAATGCTCATTTTTCATCATAACGGAAATGTGGAAGGAGACACCATGGAAACTGTCTCAATATAACAAATAAGTTATTTATGTGTGGGAAAGAAGGACATAAATTAATGAATTTTTTAGGAAAAATTAAGATTACTATGTAAGAAAATAAAAATGATCCCAAGAATCCATTTATAGTCATTTTCCATAAATGTAGGAGAACTTGTAATTACTTGAGTCAATGCCCTATTCTATAGGATAACCACAGGGTCAAGGAAAAACTTAGGTGGAAATAAATGGATGGAGATATGTTTAAAAGTATTAATGATATTTGATGATGGTATTACATTTAATGACTCTTATATTGTATGTGTAACCTAGTAGTTGTTTTTTGAAAATGCTATTTGAGTAAGAATTATCTCTTATTTTGTGGATATTGTTATAAAGAACCATTTGTGTTTATATGATCCTTGAATATGAGGCAATTAAAGGTTAATAATTTTTGTGATGAAAATGTGTGGTATCATATAACCATTGTAGTTAAATTAAGTTATAGTTATTTTGAGTAATTTTACTGATTTTTGGAGTGTTATAAAATATAGTTTTTGAAAAAGGAAAATATGCAGAACCTGTGAAAACCTATCGTGCCAGACAAAACTACGGGAATCGAAACCCAACCAAAGTGAGACTATGATTTATCACCTACCATTGGACTACATGAATTCCCTAGTTAGTGTGATAATTATTTTTAGATAAATGATATTATTGATCAATAATAAGTTTATTTGGGATCTTATTTTTTTATCAAGAAGGATATCCTTAGTATAGGAAAATGATTTGGTGATTAAGTGATAAATGTTGTTTTTAAAGATGTTCCCTCTATTGGGAACAATATATGCCTAAGTAAAATTGAATAGTATGGGATTTAATTTGAGTATTAATGGTTTATTTGTTTTTATTTTATAAGAATATATATTTTTTATAGTGATTCAGGTTATTAATGGAAATGATTAACCAATCATAGAGAATTTGTGATTTTGTTAATCACACTTTTGTAAGGGACTTTAAGAGTAGTTGATGTTTTTTGGAGATAAATGTTATGATTTACTATAAAAGACTATGTGATTAAATTCTTCTTAGTTTAGGGTTTTCAATCCTAGTTTGTATTATATTTAAGATTTTATGGGAAATTGTTTATTGAATGGTATTTATTGAACTTTGGGTATTGTTTGTTTAATTTAGGAAATTAAGATCAGTATTTCATTCTATAATTATTATCCATTTTTGGGATCATCTGATCTTGTACTAACCATTTGGATTGGTTAATATATAATGAAAATGTAAATATATAGTATCTCATTTTTGTATTATTTGATTCTCTATAAGTTTATTCTTGCGCTTTAGGTGAGACCAATTCATCTTGAATACCCATCGTTTTGGATAAAAGATGAGTTAGTTGTAGAAATTTATTAAAGGATGAACCTCTACTTAAAAAGCGTGTATATCTCTTTATGTTCTTATACAATCTCATAAATAAATTCCTAAACATTATAAAATGGAACATAAAACAAAAAAACGTTGTCCGTTTACTTTTCCTACTAGGAAACGAATGACCATTTAACCCAATAAAAATTTGTTTTTTTATTATTATATTTCTCCAAATCATGCTTCTAATCATACTTTATCAGAACATGACATTTAGTTTATATTTCATATCTATGTTTTCCTACATGGAGTCCTAGTATGGTTATCTCGGGTGACCTTTGTACTTATCTTTATTTCTTTTAAAGTGATAGTTTTATTGACTCTTTTTCCAATGTGGGACGTTCAAAGAAGTCCCCAAGCCCAATTTTGAAAATTTCGAGTACAAAATTTCCAATAGGAGGAATAATGTGACACCAAATGATTTTATAGTATGTTAATTCTTTTAATTTAATTCAATAGCTTGCGCTACACCCAACACCGAGTTCAAGCGCACCACGACATACCAAATTATCCATTCAAAAAACAGTTATCAATAATATTAACTTAATTTCGCATTTTATATACTCCATATAATTTTTACATGCATATTATTTTTTCTTAGACATAATATAAGAAAAAATTCAATTTTTCCAATAAAAGAAGTATTTTTCAAAAATTGTAATTTTACTGCCTTTTAATAGAGAACCCTGTCTAAATCCAAAATTTGACACTTTTATATGTTAAATTTTAAAAAATAAAGTTATTCCTTAGAATAGGGACATTCAAATTTAGATTGGATAAATTTTCAGTTTTTTCTGATAACTTTCATATTTTAATGAACAGTGAAAAATACTAAATTTTAATTGAAAATAACTTTTTTAATAAAACATTTATAGTGTTAAATTACACATTAAAATGGTTTTGAAGTATAATTAGATTATATTTTTATCATTTAATATAACTTTGGTCATTGTAATTATTTTTACATTTAAATTGGACATAAACTCATATCAGTCTTTCGATAGTTTTTACTACTCAAAATCATGTTTTCTGGTTTTGACAACAGGAATATTTTTTAAAATTAATTAATACAACTTCTATGTTTAGAATTTGGTAAAATATATATAATTTTTTAATTTGTAATATCAAAATTATCATTGGGTGATTTTTTGGTATTTTTCTAAAATCATTCAATTTTTGATTAATAGTGAGAAACACGGCGTTATTGTTTAAAGTCATCATTTTATTTAAATATTTTTTTTAATTTAAATTTATTTTAAAGTAAAAATAGATACATAATCAATATATTATTCCAATGTAATTAATTTAATTCATTTTCTAATAAGATTATATATATATAATTTTATTGAAATTTTTAACGTCTTTTACCCATCTTCTAGGAACATTTGCAAATTTTTATAAAACGTAATTTTACCGCTTCTGTGAATTTAATTTCAAAAATTTAAAAGACACAGTTGTAATCAGTAAGTAAAATTTTTTTCAATGGAATAAAAATAATTTTGGTGAATAGTAACTGTGGAATTTTATTTACGACAGTTAAAAGTAAATATGGTAATTAAAAATAAAAATTATATTATAATTACCCTATCACATGTATTAATTCTATTGGATAAGTGTATTTAAACCAAAATAAAAATTAGGAATAAAATATGTTCCTTTTGATCAACAGGGATTAGATTAGGACATTTATTATTATTTTATTTAAAGAAGAGTTAAAAGTGTTAAATTCAATGATTAATAACTAAACAATTTTTAATATAGGGTTATACATCAGATAAATTTGACTGTAACTATTCATTAAAAATATAAAACAATTTCCTACATTATGGTATTTTATTTATAATTTTTATACATTAAATAAATAAATTTATTTATGACACAATGATGATGCTGTAATTACCTTATTAATGAATGATTAAAATAATTGAAATTATAAATATAAAAAAATTATATTGAGACATCTGATGCATTACACATATTTTATTGATTAATATGATATTTTTGGATTGGTTTAATGTATTGTTTTCAATGTAATCAAGTTTTTTTTACTTTCACAAAAACCAAATACTAAATAGTGTCAAAATTGACAAAATGAGTTTTTAAAACAAATACTATATTATCAAGTGATATAATATTCCTAAGAATCTATGGATCAGAAAAAGGACTTTTATAATGATATTTATTACATTAATTAACCACTTGGGTGTTTTCTTGGCTTTTTATAGTAATTTTATTAACCATTTAGTATAATAATCCGTGAATACATCATAAAAGTTAAACTATTTAACTAATAGTTAAATCTAAAAGATAAGGTTAATATTTTGATTTAAACCTATATAAAACCTATTCATTGAGAGTTTTTCGACATATACCCACCTTATCCTAGAAATAAAACTTTTTGGATCCATTATAAACTTAAATGGATTGTATATTAAATTAATATTTCATGCTTTTCTTAAAGTGGCCCTCACCAATCTTATAAAATGGTACTTCCCCTTCTCTTAATTTCACACATCCAAAGCTATTTCACTCAACCATACACTACTCAAATATCCTCCCAAATACCCTCTCTTTAACCTAGAGAAATTAATTTGATCATAATTCCAACTTAAGGAGCCATTTCGATCAAATAAAAATAAATCACCCGAAGAAGAGGTAATAATTTCATCACCTCTTTCAAGGTACTTTTCTTCTCCCACTTCCCCTTTATTTGTTGTTTCCATATCAAAATAATAAATCTAGTACAATATACATTAATTTATGTTATTATAAATATTGTACAACCATATTAATTATTCTATCCATATTTTGAATGAAAATGTCACTATACGTGTGTGCGTACGGCTTACCGTCTCAACGTCGTGCTGTAGTTTGTTATTCAACATTTCATTAGTTGGAAGGGTATTATAATGAGTATAATTTATGTAGATAATAAATACAAAATTTAAATGATTCTTTATATATGATATACCATCCAATTACATATGATTTCACCATCAATAGAATGGTATTGTCGCTCGTGCGTACGTACGGATTACCATCTCCACGAATGTGATGATATTCATTCCCCATCATAACCATTCCAGAATAATTTTCATATTATGAATACAGATAATATTTAAGAACCTAATATAATTTGGTATATAAGTGAAATACATCCTATCTATAATAAACATGACTTATGTAACAAAACATATAAAAGAAAACTAATCAGTTAACACCGGAAACAATGATACAACAAAACTATTATAAACAAAGAAATATTAGAAGATCATATATGATATGATATTTAAGTATGTGGTTCTTGGATAATTTTATAACAATTATTTAATTATTATAAAGGATGTTAACTTACCCTCAACCATGGAAAAGTACAAGGTACGGGGTTTTCATCTCACTTTTTATTCCCATGATATTTGTGTCATATTTGAAAATATTTCCTTTTTTGTAGTGTATTTATTGCCCATGATTGTTTTATTTGTGTAATATACATTAATTTATGGGTATTTACAACTTCATTGTTTGATCTTTTTTTCATGGGGTGTCTGTTTCGTAAGTTACCAAATTGGTAAGGGAATTTATAATTTCAATTTCCACTCATTGGTTTTTAAGCAAACTTTATTGATTATTTTTCCACAATATTATGTGTTAAATAACTATTTATTTATTTATATAGTAATTTTCACACCCCTTTGTGTGGATATACTATTTATACACATAATAACTCCATTTAGAAATTCTCAGGTCATCAATATGAACTTGATAAGAGTAATCTTAACTCAATTTCCACTCATTGAGTTGAACATCAAAGTCATTGGTGTTGTTTTTACAAGAATCTGTGTGAATGTACTCTGATATATTTATACTGAATATACAATCATATTGAGTGTATATATATTTTTCACACATAATTATGGCATTGATTTATCCATAACCAAATAATACGGTCTTTATAAGGTATTTCATCTCAATATACATTCCATTAAAGCTTCTTTGTTGTTATGCGCCAATAAACTATTATATGGTGTATATACTATACTTTGGCATAGTATATCATGAATCCATTAATTTTCTTGATATAATTAGGGTTTTATTACCTTCATTATTTGTATTAAATCATCACTCATTTTTTTAGTAAATTTAACTAAAATATCATTTTAAATGTTTTGAAGAGCTATTCTTCTAAATCATTCTCATTAATGTCCATGTTTTAAAAATCATTTTAAGGATTTATTTATATGGACATGAATTTTTTAAAATTAAAATTAATTTTAATAGTTTCAAATAGGAATGGAAAACTTTGATTTAAAAATCAGTTTTTAACAGTTTCTTTATAAATAGTGACAATTTTAAATGTTTTCAAGAAAAAGAGGACATTTACCTCAAATAATTATACTGATTATTTTCATATAAGTAAATATCCTTCATTGTTCTTGATTTATGTTGATTTAGTTTAATACAATCTTCCATATTATAAATAATGAGTTATGTTTAACTTTTGATGTTATATTTTAATACCATTAATGGTTTGAGGTTAAAATATTGATATTTCATATGCTAGTTTTAATATGAATGTTTAGATTATGTTTCAACCTTTTCAAATGAGGAATGCATTGGACTTTGTAAGTGATGGGTGGAGCCCGCTATAGATTCTCAATGCATTAGTAAGTCTCATGAGACAAACTAGAGTGTTGGCACAAGGACTTTATGAAATCTAATTTGTAGTCTTGGCATGAGGCCTTTACTATGTTGTTATGATGTCTCGCACTATGAATTTCATTTTTTTTAAAATTGGATATTGATATTATATGTGAATATTAGACTTGTAGAATAACCATGTGAATAAATAAATGGTATTATTTGATTTATATTTTCCATATTATGCTATAGTTTTTGTTTAAAATTCTTTTGTTTTAGTCCTATACATTGTCATAAATATTTATGCTTATTTATGATAGTTTCCGCTACATTATTATCATTACCAAGCATCTGAGCTCACCCATTACTATGTTTTATTTTTCCCATGATGTGAAGAAGTATATATTGATTAACCTTAAGGGATAGGATAAAGGAAATGAGTATGTTCAAAGGGGACACAATGTTTTTTCCTTCATGATGTAATGTGAGACTCATGTAGGTATCTAGTACTTCCAATGCTACTAAACTAATCGGTCATTCGAGACGTGATCTCTTATGATCATGTAAATGTAATGTAATAATGCACCGACTCTAGATAATGAGTGTTAGGGCCTTGCATTTCACATGAACTTCACTTCCATCTAGAACCATATCCAAAGTGTTTTATCACACTAATTAATGGGGAAGGATGACCCATTGTCCAATCTGGTTCAACCTAACTCCAAACAGGATGGGTTCGGCCTGACACGACCCTATATGGTAGTCTAGGACACTATGTGTTTGAGAGAAAACATATAAATATATATATATATATATATATATCAAAAAATTAATTATAATTTTTTAGACTAAAATTAGTTTAGGACCAAGAGATATTTTTTTATTGAATTAAAAATATAAATAATTAAATTAATTCATTTAATTTCTTATGAAAAAATGGTATAACACATTTAATTTTTCTGTAAATGTTTCATGATTGGTGATTGAGAAATATATGTTTGGGTTTTTTGCTTAATTTATTATATCATGTGGATGATATTGATTGTAATTAATTAATATAATAAATAATATAACCATTGTATATCTTCCACACTATAATGTATAAGGGATTTTGTGTTTATGAGAACTGTATTTCTATTGTATTATACATTATTCAAAGCCCCTAAATTTTAGGTGAGTATTTATATATTGTGATGAAGATGAACTTATATATGTACTATACTGAATTGATGTGGTATTTCCGATGATATGTGGATACATTAGAGCAGGGTGTGAGCTATAATAAGAGTTAGATAGGGGATATTTATTTTACTTATAGGGTCTTAGTTGATCCATTTAAAATATATGGATTAATTACTACAAAAATATCAAGATCATCAATTACTTTAATTTAATTTAACAATCATTCATTATTGTTTTTCAAGAATTAAAGTTATTTTTATCACATAAAATAATTAAAAAAAAGTCATGATTATAATATATAGGGATACAATGAATGTTTTATACATAATGAATTGTCATGAAGTGAGTGTGATCTAAATCTATGGATATATCAGATAAAAAATTATTTATATAGTTCATAAATAAATAAAATTTATAAGAAATATGATGTTGTAAAACCTTTTATCATTTGAATATGAAAAATATTGGGTGTAGGACACGCTGATCGACCATAGTTAAACATTCCTCATACAGATGAAGAGTTATTATGAGATATGTGGATCAACATTACAAAATATTGTGAAAAATAAGTAAGTAATGTTAGTTTTTCTAAATTCTAGGAAAAGAGTTGAGTAAATCATGTTTATATTTTCCATAACACTAGAAATACTTTAAACGTAAAATGAATCATGAGTTAATATTGTTCCCTAGTCATTCACCTATCATGAATATATCCGAGTAGTAGAATAGATAAACCATGGAAATTGAGGATACAATTCATGGATCCATGCACTATAATACTCTTATGATAGAGTATTCTAAATATAGTAGTGAGGAATACTAGGGATCAGTAAATTATTGGTATTAATCTAATTATTTAATTAATAAGTAATGTATAATCATTAATCCAGACAAATTATTAATTTGTTTGATTTTTTAGATAATGGAATGTAGTACTTATGACACAGAAAAATTATATTTTGAAAAAGATAATTTGTTATACATCATTAATTTCTTAGAATAGTGTAGTAACTTGTGAAATGTATGATGGTGTAGGAAATTCTTTGTGTTGAAGTCCCCACTGCCAGTTAAGCCACCTCATAATGTAAGAGTGATAAAAATAAGTACATGAGACTCAAGTATAATGAATTTGATTTTAACATTATAATACTATGGTAAATGTCCACTGAGTTGTGGAAACAACATCAAGAAATAAAATATTTTATATGTTTCCTTATCACAGAGAATCATGTGATAAGAATGTGAACCAAGATATTACTATAGATGTGATTACATTGAATACCTATAAATTAAATAATACTCATGATCAATAATTACATACCATTAATATACCACTTATATCTGATTAATATAATATCATTTAGGATTATAAACAGATAGTATGGGGAAAATTTCTTATTACCTTTCAGGTAATGCTATCCAATTTTATAATAACATAAATAAGGATTAGTCTTTATATATTATGGTGAAGAAGTTGACAGAAGAGGGGAAACGGTCCGATATAGGATCTCATTTTTTTCACACTCAATGAGTTTTTAACTCTTCCTCCAATCACTTATATTAATTTGTTGTGTGAGTCTTCATAATAGGTGATACTAAGTGAATATCCTATAACTTGAAGTAATCATGGTCCTGATAGAGTGGTTGATTTAGTAAATATTAATGGATATTTCCCTATAATAAATAATAATAATTTCCTCAGAGGAGGTGTGTAATTATTTTTGGTATCTCCTTATCTAATTAGTGATTACAAGTGTAGTAATATCGATAAGAATTCTTTACCATTTTGATATATGGTTTCTACTTTGTTTTTTCTGTTACAGATATTGATATACAATCATGTACTATATAATTTTTCGTATAATCTATATTTCATAATCAATTTGTTTGAAATATACTCATTATATAAGACACATTATGATTTACTATTTTTGGAAATAGGGATGAATTCTATATTAGATACTCTTTAGAGGACATAAATAGTAATGTTTTTCATCACCTATGGGAGGTCCCCCATAGTAGATATTGAATTGGTTTTTAGTAAGGGAAATAAATTTATATCAAATGGATGTTTCATCATGTGACGGACTTTTTAGTGTGTTCTACATGGAAGAAATTCATGGTTTCCCATTCTTTTTTTCTTGATTAAATACTCTATAATGAAAATATTTTTCTAAACTATCAAGATTATCTACTCGTTGATTGTTGGCATAGAGAGGAACACTATGTTAGGTACCATGTGTAGGACCCCATTAATTGTAATTTCCATTATTGATTTCATTTACTAAACTCTTACATCAGCAATTATTTATATATTGGGGAGAACCTTCATGAAAAATATAATTAGATGTAACTTTGTAGTTATTTCTTGTTGAATTTTTTTAATGGTGAGGCATTTTTTTAGACTAATTGTTTTTTCATAGAGAATACACCCACTGTAGGTATCATTGGAATGAACTCTAGTGATAATATTCATATTATTACATAGAGTACCTGTGTATTGAACACTATGTGGATGATTTTTGGACTTTTCCATTTTTACTATACCAAAGAGAGAGCCTTTATGGTTTATTATTATATTATCAGACAGAGGAACTTAGTGAAGAATACATTGGGGAGGATCTAAAATGTTTCTTTATATTTCAATTTTGATAGGAAATCTATATTATTTTTGTTATCCATTAATTGTGAAGAATCGGTTGAATCAAGAACCAATTTTTTCCTTGGTAATACAAGATTCATTCATATGGTAAAATGAAATGTTTTTTATATTAACACATAAATCTAATAGTGAGTCTTGAGGATGGTAATAAGTAATGGGGCATATATTTTCTATTTAAATTTAATTTTGCTTTTACCATGGTGTTCAGTTTTTAAAGGTACTCAATTTTAAAAAACGTGGGTCAGTACTACTTCTTTATTTCTTTCGTAATGAATTTGGGTTAGGAATAATTGGAGACAATTATATTTTTTTGGATCCAAACTATAATCATTAAGGTAGTAATTTTTATGTTTTTGGGTATTACCACCCACTTCATTGTGGTACAAGAGGTGATTAACATCTCACTATTTTAAGATATTTCCAAAGTTTTTTAATATTTTAACTAGGTAAACCTAAACACTAATACTCTATCATCAGGGTGATTGTGATCATGGCTTCCTCACTTCAAGGATATAATGATATGTCTATACATTTAATATAATACCATCAATAATATATTTATAAACCATAGCATTCATCACTAGGTGTTTTATATATTGAGTTAGTGATAGTCTTTGGTTGGATTTTGAAACCAAGGTAGTCATGAAAACATATGCATACATTTAGGGTATTGAAGTTTTATGATTTATAAAACCATTTGTTAGACTAAAATTTCAACCGTCCTAATTGGGAAGAAATATAAATTTCAGTATATTATATATGTTTTATATGTAGTTTTTTTATAAAATTCATAAATAAAAGAACAATCAATATAATATCATAATTTCTAATTCAAATTCAATAAATTACTTTTATGGGTAAATTAATTAATGTTGGATTCTCTATTTTTTTGATATTTTTCATCATAGGATCATTATTTTTTTTCCTATGGAATTTATATTAGAACTAATCGGATTAGAGGCCAAATCATCTCATGAATAATTCTATTTTTCATTTCAGCACTATCTTATTGATTTAAAATATGTTTGGGAAATCATTTCCCATAACATCACCAATTATTCATTTGTGAAACAGACTAACTAAAAAAATTAATTTATATTTACATAATATAAGGGATATATTTTATTCCATAATTAATCCATGTTATTGATTAATCTATATTTTAAATTCAAATTGAAAGGACCATATATGATTAATACCATACATTGATGTATTTTTATCTAATGGATGCAGAGAAAATTATTATAATTAAGGTAAAAAGCCCATGAATTTGGATTCTAAGATATCACTATATATGGAATCAAAAACCATTAAACATATTTTCATATAATGAGACACACTATACATTATAAATTCTTGTGACCAAGACCGTAGTGATAACCTTTATGGTCATCTGTCCTTGTTAAGATCTATTCCCCTTAAGTTCATGAATCTCGAACCATTATGTCTTGTAATTTATGGTCTTCTGATTTCATTAACATTCATGAATTTTAAGGTCATGTGTAATGGAATTATATGTTTAAGGTACCTAAAACTAGTTCAGTGTAGAACTTACACATGATTACACCACTTTTTTTAACCAATCATATGATTTAGGTGAAACCATAGTGGGACATACCAAAATGGTATCCTATTTATACTTCATATATCATTGATTATACCAAAGGAGGGTTGGATGAATGCATGATTAATTAAGGGTCTGTTGAGAATATAGATGATAGAAAAAATGTGATATGAGATATAGATTGGGAGTCTTCAAGATGGTGGGTCCTTTTATAAATTTAATTCAAGATTGACAACATTATAAGGGTCCATAGTAAGGGAGGAAAACATAGTGGAGATCTCTTATTGAATGAGAAAACCCCTTTATTAAAGGAACACATGATCATAAGGGAAAAATTAGCATATATAATAAACTAATAATTTATATCTTGTGGAAAATGGGTAGTATTAGGTGAAATATTCACATCTGGGTTTTTTTTATAATGGTCAGTAGTATTTGGGGGTTTGAACAATAGAAAAGGTTTCCAATGAGGTATTTGAATACATTTTGGTGAAATAGTGGATCTTTTCCTAGGAATGAGACCTAGGTGATTTAGGTGCCCAAATAGTACTATAGTGGTTGGTAACAAATTCCTATGATTATAGGAACCAAGGCACCATATATAATTCTCTTCCTTCCCATGGACTCCCTTTAAAATTATTATTTCTCCCAAACCTAAACAAGGGCATAGGTGATGTGGTATTTCATGAGGTATGTAAGTATAAATCCCTTAAAGGACCCAAATAAAAAAAATTCCATCACGTATCCTATGTTTTTATTAAAATTTTACCAAAGGGGGTCCTTATAATGATTGGCAACATAGAATAAGTATTTTTGTCTTCTAGAGATTAGGGTCTTTATATATTGGGTCTTGGTCAACACATAATACCAAAATTAGATATTTTGGTTTATTTTATAGGTAATGGAACCATGGATTCATATCCTTGAGGTTAAAAAAATTTATCTAGTATGTAATAATTATAGAGAATAATTGGGATATTTTCTGGGAAAAAGTTCTAATTTGTTGATGGAATGTGTGCATGATCATTTTTAGTTAAGCACTTGGTTTTCATTTATGGTTCATGCATATGATCATTATAATGTACTCATATAGGATTTAAATAAGGAATTGATAAAAGAATGTAAATTCATTCACATAGTGGGGATGTGGGGCTCCTGGATTCCATTTATCCTATAAAAGGTTCTCAATATTCATTAAATACTCATAGAGTTTTCATGGATAATATTTAGTCACAAAAATTTTATTATAAATTGATTTTCAGTTTTCACATGACAAAAAAACCCAATTATAATGGAGTCTATATGAATTTTTTAGTGTATATTAAATATATTAATTAACTATCTAAGTCTTTATTTAGATTTATTTAATAATATTTTTTACCTGAATATACATTCTTTTGGAGACAATCTTAGATGAGTTAAAAAACATTGATATAGTAATATTATCCCAAAAAAATAATACATTGAGGATTATAATATTAATGTGAGTTTTTTCAATTAGGGACCATATAATATAATTGTTTCAAATGAATCTCATTATCATGGTATTATTTTTCAATTATAGGTCTCACGTGACTCACCCTCTTTACACTGGTGAGTGGTCTCTCAGTCAATCGGGGTGGTGATAATGGGTTGTTTTGTGGGATGAGTGGATAGGAGATATCATCCAAAAATGGGTCTTTTTTCCTAGTACAGAAGTATCTTGTATATTTATGTAATGTTCATAATGTCCTACCTATAATGATATTAGTTACGATTTTGTAAATTCCTTTATTAGAAATATTAATTTAAGAGAACAATGAATAATAGAATTATATTATCTCTCATTTGAAATAAATATTTGGTTAATCAATAGTTTAAATCTATACAAGAGGGACACATTCAATTTTTCTAAATCCAAGGAATAATTGGGATCCTATTAATGGTTTTAAGAAGTTTTGAAGTGTTTGGATCAGGCCCATGATTGGGCTCTCTTATATGTCACTATGAAGGGAATAAAAAACCACTTAGTTCAATTCCATTTAATGAGACATGTCATACCATTTAAGTTCCACTGAAATATAACATAGTGGGTCCTTTTATGGTCATTCATTAATTACCAAAGGAGTTAATTTTTTTTTCATTTTTCTAGGAATATATCTAATGGGTTTAAGGTAATTATAAATGGATTATTATATGAAAGGTACTATGAAATTGCAGCGAGTGTGACTTATATTGATACGACCCCCTATATGTAATTCTTGAAAATGAGATAAATAAAGCATTCATGGGAAACCACGAGGAGGCTCTATAATAAAGGATTTTAAGTTATCTAAGAGGTGAATCTAAACTGAAGATTATTTAGCAAAATAAGAGGAGTATATCAACTTAAGTAATTTTTGAATAGAATGAGAAGGATATTTACTAAAGGAATTTTTGTAAAATAATAGGAGGATATCACTATAATGTGATTTTGGAAAACCATATGAATATATCAAATTAATTGTTATGGAATTACAGAGGATGATATCAACTAAATGTACTTTAAAATCCAGTTAGAGTATATAAAATCAAATTTCTATAGGGAAATAATAGGAGTATATTAACTTATGTTGTTTATAGAAACTAGTATCTGGATCTCAGCTCAAGGTCCTTCTGTCGAGATTCTGTGTGAGTTTCCAAGATAATAAATATATCATGCAAGAGACTTCCCTATAAACATTAATGTGTTTTGGTGTATTTTTTCAATGGTGGACCACGTGTTATAAGATGTTAGATTCATAAAAAATATTTAGTTTATTTAGAAGGAGGGTTTCCAAAAGAATAATTTATAAACATATTTAAACTGAATCATTCATGAAGTGGGTCATACTAAGTAAAATATTTTATATATGTGGACCATTTACAAGAGATAAAAATACAATTAAAGTGTCTATAATAGGAATAAATATTTATTTCATGTTGAATTATGGTTTTTAATCAAGGGAGGCTTAGAAACAAGTGGAAATAATCTTTGATAAAGTGGGTCTTTCTTAGTTTAATAATACAAGCATGTAGACCATTGTAAAGGGGGAATTAAGTACATTAAAGTAACCTTAATATGAATATTATTTGGTGTTTTTTATGAGTATTTATTAATGGTAATGAGGTTTTAATGATTACCATCCTCTTTTTTTTGTATTACACATCCCTCATTTAAATATTTACATAGGGAAACATGTGGTTGTTTGAAGAATTTTTGTACAGTCTACCATGTGAAGATTTTATACAGATGGGGAATCACCGTAATGAATTTATATTATATAATCCCCCACTAATATAGTATTATTAATAATCTACAAGGTGAATAATATCTAAAACCTTCTCTAAATAGTTATCAAATTTTGTGATTTTTCTTGACTTCGTAAAATAAATAAAGACTATGCCTTTTGAAATGTGTGATGGGGATGTATTATGGGAAAGTATTTATATAGAACCTAATAACTACATACTGGATATATATGAAACCATTATATATGGGGAATAAATGACCACAAATGATATCCACCACAACATCATAAATGAAAGAATACTATATTAGTTTCATGTCTCCACAAAGGACTTATACCACTATGCCAAAATTGATAGACACGCAATGAAGGAATCATGTGCCCAAAAAGTATTTCATCTACATTCTATAAATTATGATTATTATATTATAAATTTTTTTATCCCTCCATATAATTTTTATTCATTCTGCATAGCTTCTTTATGTGACACTATTTCTTTTATGCTAAATTAAATATCATCATAAAAAAGTCATATAATTTGATCACGATGTATGTTTATTCTCCATGAGTAGTGAAATAAATTAATTTCAAATTAAATATTACCATTTAAAAATATTTCACAAATAAAAAGTGTTTTACAATTATAAAAAGTATCTTAGAGACCCCTAAAATGCATCTATAGCTTCGATATCCTTTTTTCAACAATGGGTTAAATACATGACTAACTCCTAGTAAGTGGTTCTCACCACCACATCAACAATATAGGGATACTTTTAGGAATATTAATCCCTAAATTAGTGAGAAATCATGTGGTGTATGGAGATCCCATTTATTACATCTATATTCAGGAAGATATATTTCCTCCCATTCTTTGTATGTGTTGTCTGAGGGAGGATATTGTTATGAATTCCACGGAAAAGTGTGTGGAACACATTATTTGGTTCTGGAAATAATGAAATCCATGATAATAAAAATAAGACATGTTTTTTTAATATTTATAAAATCAAATAAAAAATAAAATTTATCAATGAGATCGATATATCTGAAGGAAAACATTAATGAAAATATTTTTATTGTCTAGTCTAATAATTTATGAATAATTCTCAAACAATTGGATGAATTATACATTTTAGTATGACCCACTCTATATGATAATGTTTATTATACATCAGAAGATGTAAAACAATGTTATGAAAATATCATAAGTCTACACATGACATAATATTTCATGCCCTGTGATATAAGGTTTTAAATCATTAAATATTAAATAAAACATTTAATAATTTATTGGGATTGAATAACATAATAATTAATCAAAGAACAATACATGTAAATAAATATATGTCATATATATCAATTAAACTAACATAAAATCAAGGTTATTGTATACCTATTATGCATCACATATTTGTGTTAATATGATTCTTCTCAAATAATGAATGCAATTAATCAATTGAAACTTCAATATCTCAATTTTGTGTCGAAATTATTATTTAGTTTTTTCTAAATAGTTCAATATGTATTTTTAGTGATTCTTAGAGATTTATTTGGGATCCATGAGAAATTAATAGATTCCATTCATGAAGAAACATCCATGTAATAACATATTATAATGGAAATATTATATTAAAACATGAATAACATGAATAGAGAAGTTAAATACAATATGTAAATGTAAAAAGTGATTATTGATGTGATGATCCTAAATTAAAGTAAACACATATATTGGTGGATGTAGAGAAACTATCTAAACATTTAGGATGATGTGGGGCCTCAATAATGATTATAAAAATCCTATGGTGATTTTAATTCAAAAAATACCTCTGTAGATGTATATTGGGAATTTTATAACATATGTAAAGGTATGGCGAGTTTTTTTTACATAATATTGATTATCTTGGTAATTAAATTTTATATAATTATATAAAATTTAGTCTTCTAAATTAATTAAGATGAAGAGATAAGATATATGGGATTGCTATTAAATATTTCTTATGTTTTCCTTAACATAGATGAAAACAAAGCTTTTTATAATGGATATTCAGTTAAATTTATCATTGCAAACCCATCTTTAGATTTTTAAGATATGATTTACTTCATCACACTACTCTGAGTTTATAATTTGTAATGATATTCATGATCATGTCCAATATTACATAGGGCCCTTGGCGTAACACATGAGATACTGGTAATAAGAAATTTTTGGGTAATGTGATTAGTTCATGTGTAAAATGATTGTGTATATGATAAAACAAATATGTATCATGTATTCCATATATGATCTATTAAATTAAATATAATACGTTTAATTAAATAATTAATGTGGGTTTAAAATTTAATTAATGGTTTATTTGTGTAACTAATAACAATACACGAGGAAATGTTAAATCTAAAATTGGATATAAAAATATCGTTGATATAAGGGACTTACATATACCATAAAATTAAAAAATATCATTTTAAATGTTACAGATAAATTTTAATCCATTTTTTATTGACTTTACACATATATAATCTCATTAAAAAAATCACCCATGTTGTTTTGTGACTTGAAGAACTTTTCACACATATTTATTTCTCAAAATTTATTTTTCATGGTCTTTATTGAACATCATTTTATTTCCTATATATTTGAATTTATTATAAGTTATTCAATTCCCATATATCTATAAATATTAAATAGGATATGTGTGATCTTTATTCTATTTTTTGGAAAAAAATGTTTGTACATAAAGTTCATTGTATTTTCTTATTTGATAGATTTACCTAGTTTTCCATATCTTTGAAGTTATCTAAAAAAGTTACATTCACTTATTTTATTCATTTCCCTTTGTATTGAATTACATCACTTAGATAGTAAGAAACTTCAAATATTGATTTTTTTATTATTAGTTATAGATACAAAAAGGTGATTTGATTTAAGAATTCATCTTTGATCAAAGAATTCAAAACCTTTTTAAAATGTTTTTCTATTTTATTGTAATTTTTTCATAATTATTATAACTGGGTGTATTTATTATAATTATATACACTATGTTAAAAAAAATTTATAAAACTAAAACATAGTATAATTATTAACAATGTAACTTCTTCCTCCATTAATTTACTCCATTTGATTATGTATATCAATAACTGGGAGTAGTTGGGTTCTCTATTAAGGATATAAATGTTTATGGAATTAATTATATAAACATTTCTAACATGGTTAATAATGTATATTTTAAAATATAATATGAATTTGTTTAATAAAATTTTACCCAATATCTTCAACAAATTAAATATTGTGGATTTGGGCTTCGAATGTTTAATATTTTGAACAATTTGGATAGTATAGAAGGGGTAAAAGTTTCAAACAGAATATGATTTTGAGGTCTAATTTTTAACCTATATTTTTGAAACATAAAAAATATGTAGTCAAACTAGGGTAGTGATTCTCTTTTATAAAACCTGGGCATTAGCATAGTAAGTTTTATGAATACATGATGTCTTTCAGGAATTACTGTATACATTTGACATCTAGTATAAATGTCATAAAATTTAATTATTTAATATTTATGGTCATAAAAAACTAGATGTAAATTTTATAATATTTATAAATGTATAAGAGTTCAATATTAAGGAACTAATTGATGAATATTTTAGTTTTCATTCAAAAAATAGGTTAATACTTATATTATTGATATTATAATATAAATGAATTCATCCATCAAAAAGGGATCTAAATAAATGATGTGTGTTTTTATCATATTTTTTATTATATGATAATAGAATATATTCGAAAAAATATATATTTAATAAAAAAATATGTGATTTTAGATTTTTTATGAAACTTTTTTTATTCATCAAATTATATAGCATTTTTTGAAATGAAAATAATGATAAAACATTTTTATTTTTTATAAAAGTGTTGTATTAGAGATATTTGTTAAAATTTAAGGGATATTATCCCACAAACCTTTTTTAATTTACATTATTGAATTAAATATTTTTACAATATTCCTCCAAAAACATATAATATTATTTAATATGTGGGTGATAATATTTTATTTCTTAAAATAACCCCATAATTGAAAATATTATACTATAACAAATAATTCATATTTATTAACATATTGGAGTTTGTCTCTTAAAAAAAACCTTAATTGAAAAAAATAATTTCTAAGAGTCTATTTAGTGTATGTTTTTTAATATAAATAATTTCAAAATGGTACAAAAAATATTATACTATTTTTATTTAAAGTGAATGTAATTTTATTTCCTAAAATTTTTTAAGATATGATGGTAGAGATTAATATTAATGTCACAAGTTACATTTATATTTTCTAAAAAATGGTCCAAAATAATGTTTGAGTGATACAATTCATGATAATGATGATGGACATATAAAAAGGTCAATGTAGAAAAAATAATTTATTTAAAATTTTACATTTGATTTTGTGAGGTAAGGAATTTTTAATATCATAACTAATGAGTTTGACATATTGATTAGGAATCATAATCTCAACCTTATTAAAACAGTGTTTTTATAAATGTAACCCATTTAAATAGTCTAGTAGGGGATTTATGAGGTTGTAACTTATAGATATAATAAGAATTACATAGAAATGTAATGGTTTTATCAAAATCATAAATGTTAAATATGAATACATTCATGGTCTATCGTATGAGATATTATTTAATGGGATATTTTGTGTATTTTTTGGTATTTTGGAACAAGTTGAAGAATATAAAATATTTCATGTTATACGAAATGTAGTTTACAATTTATCATTATTTCATGTTTGTTTCACATATTTTCTAAAGTGATTTGATAACTAGCCTCTCAAGTATGAGTTTGAGTAATCCCTTATTTATGGGAATAATTGAGTATATAGATTATAGTGATATATAAATATTATTATGAGTTTATATTCTTAGATATATACATAATTTATCCAGAATGAAAAAAATAGATTTATTCATCAGATGATCAACTATATATACTACATGGAGTTTCATAAAATTTATCTTTAGTATAATGTGGATATTTTTTTACATTTAATCAATATGAATGAATCTAAATATTTTCTTAGTAAAATAACATTTATACGTTGATACCATTATTAAGAAATCCTTGAGTATAAGTTAATTAAAATATTTGTTGGTTATGTTATTGTTAATGCCATTAATTGAGGTTTTACAAAGTTGATATTTTTCCTCATGCATAGAGAGTTTGAAATTAATACCTCAATTGTGATATACTGATGATGTTATTTTTCAATCATATATATAGTGTGCATCATGTTTGTATCATTTGGATAAAGGGAATGTGATTTTATCATCCATCTGGGAGAATGAAATATGATTTATTCATCCATATGGTATGTTTATTATTGAAAAATCATGCAAATATAAGTACTCTATAATATATAGAAATAAAATGTGTCTCTTGGTGACTCCATGACATGAGAAATGTGATTTCATATTTATATATACATGTATATTATAAATATTTTATACACTTTTATGGAAAAACATACAGTCAATAAATATCATGTTATATACCTTTTTAACATGAGTATCATTAACATTTTTCTAATGGATAATCTATGCTTATAATTAAGGATTAAATAATTCATAATTATTATAAATGCTACAATAAACTATGGAGTCATAGTTTACGGTTAGGTGAATATGGATTAGTTTTTTTAAGTGTTTTTACCAATGTTTTAGAACACTCCAAAAATTTCTTGGGAAGTCATCCAAAAGCAGTATTGGATATATTTTTACAAGTTTGTATATATTATTTAACATATTATGAAAATAAATTACATCTTTTCCAAAATTATTTTTAGATATTTTTTCACATATAGTTTCTTATGATGAAACATATGTGAAAGTATTCTTGGTATATTATGATTTAGTAAACGGGGTGGATTGTTATAAATAAGAAATAAAAATTAAACCATGACATGGTGCTTTAAACCACATTGTGTACGGTGATGGTGAAACACACTTTTTAGTGAAGTGTACTAAACAATGGTTTTATGCATGAAAAGGTATGTGTTCTGAGATAAATAATCAATACACATTGTTCTCCAAACATAAGATATCATATTCAGTATTAACAATATTTGATTATTATTTTAGGATTTATAATATGAATATTGATTATTTAAAAATTAATAAATCATTATTGGGTTTATACCAAGATTTATAAGGGTTTTAATAGTTTTAAATCTTTGAGAATTTATTAATTAATGGTGGATGAAAAATTTAGTTCCATGGAGAGGCCTTAGTGGGTGTAAAATAAGTTTTAATGATTGTATAAGATGTTACTTTGTATTTCCATTAAAATGTTCCTAAAATCTTCATGATCAAAGACATAATGAATCTTTTATTTTGTTCATTTGTTTAACTATGGTTCTAGAACACCGTGGATTGAATAAGGAAGTTCCCATGCATTAATAGAGTCTCACAGCCCATGGTTTCCCTAAGAGGAAGTAAATTTTTTGTTTTATCTCAATGATTCTAATAAATATCTTATTGGGAGACATGGATATATTATATCATCAATGAAAATGTTATTTTTTTTAATTTATTATATTCATACAAAATTATTAATTACAGCTTAGGGCATAATAGTTTTTGGTTGACCATTTCCACTATATTTGGAAATCATTTTCCCCAACTAATCCCTTAATTAATTTTATATACACCTTATCTTTAGGGACCAATAAATTTTTTTATTCCCTAAATATACATCTATTAAAGTGGGAGACTTTATAATCTGCAATCATATTGATCAATAATTGGTGATCAAAATAGAAAAATCATCCTTTGTAAAATAATAATTATGGTCCTTAAATTTGATACATTCCATAATATATTTATTTTTCATATTTTATAGGATAATATTGGGAAACAATTTAGATATTATACCTCCATTATAATGTTAACTTTTAAAACTTTTCCACCTCAACCTCTACAATGGTGTTGTGAAAATGGTGATTAGTGATCATCACTTTATTATAACAATGATGATTGATTGGTATAACTCATTGATAGAAATCCACCTAGGGGTCTAGTCCTAATATCAATTTCAATTTAATTACAAAAACTTAATAATGGCTCATAAGAAACATAATATATCTATCATAATTGAGGGGAATTTATAAAATAATTTATGTGGGTTGTGGATATTATTTAAACCCCAAGATCGACTGATTTGGACCTTCTGCCATGGTAGATCTACCATATTCGAACGTTGGAGTATCCCCACACAAATCATCCACATCTAAATCATATTTAATAAAGGATTTTTATTCCACATTAGATATAGGTGATCATTCATCTAAGATTGTACCTTTTTTAATGGGAGAATGGCCATCTAGAAGAAATATATGAGTCTGTGGTTTTAAAGAATCTATATTGATGGGAAACATTATCCATGTACTCTTATGATTTATTATGTCATTCTTTCACCATGTTAATGTACCATGGTTGGGTTGACCAAGAATGGACTAAACACACTCATAGATACACACATGTCAAATATTGATAATCATATATGTGAAAAAACTACTTTATTTATATATTTGGTATTGGTTCTAGGATCATAGAATTTATTTGTTATAATAGGAAAAGGTGTTTTAGGGATAATTTTTTATTTTTGGTAGGATGAGATTATTTTCTAATTAGTAGAATTTTATTTATTTAGATTGATTGGAAGTATGAATAGTTTTTTTTCATATAATCTCTTGGTGTAACTGGGTAGCCTCCAAGATATTTGGGGATTCCAGCAATGTGGCATCCCCTATTAGTGGTTTCATTATTTATCTCTTATAATATCGGGTACTAATGTAGAGGGTTTTTCAAGTATTGAGTTAAGTGATATGTATATTAATTATTCATACTTTTCATCATGGGATTATATCATATACTATTTAGTGGTATGATGAAGGGATGAAAGGATGTAAGTACAACCATTATCTTCCATGTAGGAATTTAATGTGATATGCATATAACCCTTGAGAACATGGTTTTAGATACCAAGACCCCAAATATGTTTTTAATCTAATCCTTCCCAAAGTTCACTAGTAACTCTTATCATGACATTATATTATCAAATTTAAAAGATAAAATTTAGTTTCTTTATATCATAGGTTGAGGATTGTTTGATCCAAAATAATATTTATTATGGAGTTGTTATCTAATTTACAATTATGTATTTTCACAGCACTAAGCATCTCAGATACATGTTTCGGTATAATTTTCTCTTATTAGATCACACCATTATTATACCCTCAAAATGTATTGGTTGGTTATAATTACATAAGAAAACATTATTAAATAGGATAAAACTTATTGGTAATAACTTTGGTTTCAGGCTCCTATGAATTAATTATATCTTCTATGAGAGACTCCTTAATTTACATATAAAAACAAAGAGTCCCCAACATTAAAAAGTCATGGTTGGATAGTATTTAGGTGATTAATAAATAAATATTTTTTAGTTAATGTTGTACACCTAACACAATGGTAGGATCACTTTATATTTGGATGGATAAGTCTTAGATGACTCAGATGATGATCTTTCAAAATCTTTATGTGGTGATGTTTCTACAATTTATTATATAATATAATCATGCCTCATAAAATTTCAAAAACATCTTGATTGATTTTAAACCAATTCGATAAATATTTGCATAGGGATAGCGGGGTCATTAAGGTTCATTGGATCAATATTTTTCAAACATTGTACTACAAAAAAAAATCTATTTATATCAGTTTTAAATATGATGTTCTCAATGACGAACCCCTTACCATGGGTCATATCATAAGTGTATCATCCTCTACCTTGAGATGATCAATCCAAAATTTCAAATGGGTATTTACTCATAATATTGGTTTTGGGTTTTCTAATTATAACACTAATTAGAAGAGACTAGTATAAATGAATATTTTATCTTTACCAAAGGAATAATCTTGTTTGTATATGGTTTTCCCCAACACCTTTCTAGTCAAGGGAAAGAAATTTTAGTTTTAATAGTTATCTAGGGTATCTATGTGTGTTCTTCCATTTTGTTTTTATACAGATGGCATGAATTGAATATATTTTTAAGTGATTATTCCATATAAATTGTTATGACTGAATATAACATATGTTACAAAGTTTAAGCTTATGGTTTTATCCATGCATGAATAATCCCATGGAGACAATCAATTTATTTTTGAGTTATCCTTTATTTGAAAAATTTGCATATTTACTATACACTTTCTCTCACATTTCTACCTTGTCATCACACATAGAAATTAGGGGAATTTTAACACACTAGAGACATACATTTAATAATTTTACATCTATAATAGAACTAAATTGATTATCTTTTTTAGTTAATCCATGAATCATCCATGTATTTTGGGTCTTAAGAATATTTTGTATAGGTATTAATTGAGACAATTATTAAATTTTCAAAATTATTGTTTCATGATCTCTAGAATCTTAAGTAAGTAAGTTTATAGGGAATATATGAAGAAAAGTATAAATTACTATGGAAGTTCAAAATATAATTATATGTTCATATCAACAAAGGACTATAATCTTAAATCCATGTACCCATCCTATGTATATAGGATAATATATAAATGCCGATGTTGAATTTTTGTTAGTTGTAGAACATAAATTAAAAAAGTATGAGAGTAAAGGTATGATGAAAATATTATTTTTTTTACTTTACTAAGTCTCTTCATTTTTAGAGTTGAAACTATACAACAATTTTTTTCTTTTTAAATATAGGGGATCTTCTATAAATTGGGTCCTCGTAGAGAACTCCCAAAATCCACTAGGGCATTTTTGTGGAATCTATGTGTATCCATTTCATTTTATATATTCTTAAAATGGATTTCCAGTAGCTAATATTGTGGTCCTCTCATCCATAGGTGAATATCAATACCTTCTATATAGAAATCAATTAAGTTACCGGCTCATTGTCCCATTGTTTATAATTCCAGAGATATTGAATAGTCATCATTCTGGCTATAAATCTAAAAGATCTCTCAATGAACCTCCTCTTAATATGTGATAATTATGACGTCAATTATATTATACAAAAACAATTTTCTACCCTATATTGTTTTAACAAAACCCATGTTACAGACTAATTCTTGTGGATTTAAAGTCATCAGTTGTATTCCAAAATGGGAAGATAAGTACCTAAGGTTATTCGCAAGATCACATGTAACATTTTTGGATATGATGGAATTTTTTATAAATATTAGATATAGAATCGAGACACTCATGATTATCTTACCTCTCAGGTTGTATTAATACTCACTAATCCTCATGGGAATCCAATTAATCATATAATTCATCCATTCATTCAAATTGTGATATATAACCTTGAGTTTTGAGACTAACTAAGTGAATCATTTGAAATAATGATTTATTAAAGGTTAGGGGATGATTTTTGTGATGTTCCATAAAGGATTTTGTTAGAAAAATATCTCCATTGTGATTTGGATTATTTTAATTACCTCGATTAACCATTAAAAACATATATTTTCAATGACATTTTAACAAATTAAGATACTATCTCATTCTATAAATTAGCATCCATTATAATATATACCTTGATTAATTATATATTGATAAACTACAAATAATTGTTCTCCAATATGAGAATAATGATCCTCTCTTTCCCAAATATGTACTTAATGATATTTGGTAAATTAGATTAACTATAAATGTCATGACCTATGACTTTATCCATATACTATTATGCCAGTGGAAACAAAAAATAAAGTTTAGATCCTATACATCTAGTTTTCCTTTTGTATTTAGTATGTGTCCCATCATTATATACCTAATGTTCATAAGTATGTTCTAATGGTGCATTACACAACTTTATCATATTGGTTGAATTATTCCCTTGGGAACCAGTGAGTATAATTTTTATGACATTTACTGGTACAATGTCTGGTTATACCATGACATCGGTATCCTCGAAAAATGGTAGATAATTTATTTTTTAATCATAGCTAATGTTTTCCCCACATGATATTGATGAGATTCACCAATGGGTGGGGTCTACAATAGTGTGTTTCCATGAAACATTGTCTTATTTCCATGTATCTTTCATCAAGATACGTATGAGAATATCATATATCATGTATTTTTATATCATGTGACTATAATAAAATCTCTATGAGTATCAACTAATTCGTTTTTAGTAATAAATAGTTTTTTGATTGATTTAAATATGGGTACCCCCACCCACTAATAAGTTAGTCAACATGATGATCTTGAGGATTAGAATTATAATAACTTCGGTTTAGTATACACTATATATATGGGTGTTAGCTTAAAATAATGACCTTAGAATAATGGGCAGGGTTAACACTAATAATTACACCATCATAGTTACCTAGGAATATTTTATTTTTTAGAGCACTGTGTGGAAATATATTTGATGGAAACATTCTATCATCCTTATTGGTTGGTATTACCTTATAGGTAGTGGAGTGGTAATTTCTTGAGTATTTTATTATAATAGTTTAGTAGCTACTGAATTTTTCAAATTGTACCCACTATGATCTTTATAAATGGGTACATTACTCTATTTTTTTATGATTTTATTGATTATTACATCTTAAAAACTTTCTAAAAATGAATATATTTCATACACTTTTAGGTATGAATTTTTAAGGTATTGTAGTACATGGGATTTCATATTCCTCTTTTAAAAGATAAATCAATGATAAGGGTAAATTTAGATACTTTTACCATCCTTGGATGTTCATATGTAGAGAAGTGTTCATAATGATCTTCTTCATTTTAAAGAGAATATCAATATAAATTATTCCTAAGAATTTTTAGTCCGGTTTTTATCCCAGTCTAACATAATTGGGTGGGATACATGGTAAACAGGATGAAGCTATTCATGTGGTGAATTTACATATTTTATATATCAATCATAAGTCATATACTAGTAACCAGTGAAGATAAATTTTTCTCATGGGTTACACCAAAAGTAGTGTATGACCTCATCATAACGTAACTCATGAATATAGTACCTAAGTTTGATAAAAGGACAATATATCATGGTTATGTAATACATGATTAGTAATTCCCAAGTCTCATCATGGACATATTCATCTTTAACATGGATAAAAGTTATCTTTGTTGAAATGAAATCATTCCTCCTAGAAAAAATCTCTAAATGGAATGGTCCATCATTTTAATTTTAAAAAGTATATATGCTTGAGTGGTGTATGTACATATAAGATAATGATGAATACCATGTTATTGTTGTTATTAACAGTATACATGGTTAATTATCTACTAATGACTATAAATTTTAGGATATTGGATCTACTATTCAGATTTCCACTCAGTAAGAGTAATAAATTGAAATAAATTAAGATATTTCAATAAAATGAAGTAGATAACTCCATATAGTCCCTTTTTAGTGGTCATGATATTCTTACCTCATTAAATTTGATTCTTGGAGGAACTGACTTAGATATAAACCCCTTATAACTATGGAAGATGGAGTAGTGGATAATTATCTCACCCCCATGTAAATGTCATGGTGGACAACCTTAGTGACCAATATCCTCTCTACTATTAAAATCATCAATATCTAAATATTAATGGAATTATTCAAAAATAATTTTCATAGTATTGTTTAGTACATTATCATGGATATTATTCGTTAGAGATGTTAAGGAATCTAGAGAATCTTGATTTTGAAATATTTTGTCAGAAGACTTATTTTTCTAACAGATTTATCAAATTGGATCTCTATGTTGTTATTGGGAGGAACACTATAGTGGTATATGAATGTATTAGAATAAGGAGGGATGCTATAATGGTTTAATTCTTCAACATGAAGATGTCTTATATGTCTATCACTCACATATTCAAAGAAAATAACACAACAACAGTTCATGACCTCATCATAAGATTGATTATTGAAGTGTATTGATTATTTTTCATGATGAAAAATTACATGACATTATGATCTACTTGAAGGGGAAGAATCAGTGGGTTAAAAACAATAATGTATAATTGGTATCATAGGGACCCAACACAAAATTCTCATGATATATCGAAGGTCACTATCAAAAGATAGGGACAAACCTCAAGGATATCAATAGTATTGGGGGTATAATTCTCTCAATAGGGTGTAGGTGGTTTACGTATGACATGGGATCCTTCATAGTGACCTTCCCTAAATGGCCAAGGGAACAAACTATTGAATAAGGTTATAAAAATTAAGTCTATATTTCAATGTTTTTGTAAATATTCAAGAAAAATAAAACATTTTCATGGCGGAATAAACAATTTCATGGACTATGATGGTGAAAATAATGACATATATACATTTTTTTATAAAATGTAATTATATAAATAAATATAATCACATACTATTTGATCATAACAGGATGGTTTTTAGGATATTTTGAATAAATAAATTATTTTTTTAAAACATTAAAAAATTAATCACAAATGGAGAGTTGATAGTTAAAAATTGTTATGTATAAAACCTTTATGAGAGATTTCATTAAATAGGTCTAAAATTAGAAAAAAAAATTATATTATTGATGGACTAAATAAATATTCTTATGGTTTATAAATATTTGTATTTATGATAAAAATATTCATTGAATCATATTTAGAATTCATGAGAATGAATCTCCCTCACTCTCTCTTTCTCTAATTCATTTTTCACTAACTCAAAAAATCTATACATTCGAGATGAATATATGATTCTTCCCCAGTTTTTTATAGTTCATGCACCCAATAAATACCCTTTTAGGAAGTTTTCATTTTAATATTTTCTAGGGATCACTATAAATTATATTTTTCTGATCTGAGATAGATTTTGTTCAATATAGGAAAATATAAATAAATTTTATTTATTTTATTTGATCTAATAAAAATGGATAGATCATCAAGAAAAAACATTAATTAATAATTATTTTGTGTGTTTGGAAATTACGTTTTCCCTATAAAATCTTATAAATGTATCAAATAAACTTATATTTCCCATGGATTGAATTTTTAAATGGTGGATGAAAATGTTAAAATATTTTTCCAGATAAAAACAATGTGTTTTATCATAAAATTCAAAGGTTCATTAATATTTACAATTTAAAACTTGTTTTAATATTACCATCACCATTCGTTTATTAATAATTTGAAAAAATGTAATGGTTTTTTAAAAACAGGAGAATAATAGTTTTATAAAAATTAGGAATCATAAAGATAATAATTTTATATCATGGTTTCCAAGATAAATCCCTTTGGTTAGTATAGAAATGAAATTTTCAAATTGAAATAATGGCTTGGTCTGATAAAACCACATCGTGGTTTTATAATTTTTTCTTTAGAACTTTACAGTCTAAAATAGATTGAATCCATGAAAATGATCATGGATTTCACTTGGAGTTTTTTTCTCCGAGGATAAAATTATCGTTAATGAGAAAAAGAATAATATACTTTTTAGAAAAAAATTATATAAATTCTCAAAAACCTTTAATAAAACCAGCGTCCAATAAGGGATTTAAAATGTGTTAAACCCTTTTTGGGGGATATGGTATTTTTATAAAATAATTTTGATGTTGGGTTAATTTATAGTTTATATAAACTAAAAATAAGGTAAATTGAAATGTTTTTATATTGATTTTTTGATAATATGGATTTTTATATTAAATTTTTATTTTTAAAATTTATTGAAACCATTCCAAAAGAAAAACTATTTTTCTAAATTTTTTTAATAAAATAATATATTTCATATAAAGATTATTTAAAATTATAACAAAAATATGAAATCATAATATGATTATAATTTTTTTCATAAATATAAAATATTTTATATATGAATGAATTCATATTTAAAACCATGTAAATTAATAATATAGTAGTGATCACATTGAATGCCATGTAAAAATTAAAATGATGCATTCATAATTTTCATATATAAATATTAAAAATTTGTATTTACAAATTATAGAATTTCCATATTTCATTATTAATTTTAATTTACTTACAATTATTTATTTATGAAATTTTAATAAATGTTTATATCTTTTCAAAACTTATTTAATGTTAATTTATTAATTTTATTCTCTAATTTATTTTTTATAAATATAATTATTATACTATAAGTACATGTACATTTTAGTTTGAAATGTTCAACATCTTCTAATAAATGTCATGCCATGTATTTAAGGATTTATGTGTTATGTAAGATGTAAAATTTAGTTACATTCAACAATGAATATGATCAGTTTTGTGGGTTACAATCTTTACTAACTTTAGGTTTTAAAACAATATTATAATTGATGGATCTAATGAGTAGTGATCCATGGATATTTTGAATTTATGTCAAACTAACCACTGCCCTGGGTGTTTAGTATTTTTCTATATAATTGTGTGTTGGATGTCACACCATACCTATATTCCTATTATTGTATTACATTACATAAAATTGTTTCATATACCTTACACATGGGATTAATTTTATTATGTATGAACATTATTGTATTATATTTTTTGGTGAGTAGCACAAATCATGATTTTAAAATGGAGTTATATATAAATATGTTTTTAACATATTAATTTGGTTGAAGGTATAGGATCCTAAAAATAATTTGTTTTAAGAATTAATATGTGAATGTAATACATGAGATAAGGTTAGTTTTAGATCCCCTTAGAAATACTAAGTGTGAGATTTTATCAAAAAGTAACACTTTTCCGGACCTTGATCATCCAACTTGGTGGGTTTTACCAAACGTTTGGTGCTCATAGATTATCTTATGTAAGTAATGAAAGTTTTAAGTGACCCTAATAAGGTTATATAATCCATTTTCTCTTGATATTTGGGTTACACCTGGATGAGAACCCATACATGTTAGGATTCCATGGTGATAGAGTTGAGTTTTTTCATTTGATGGATTTTGGTAAATAGATTCTACAAAAATACCGAGAGTTATTTCATATAGGATTAACAATATTTCCATCCTAAAAATCCAAAAATGTGTGAGAAAATTCAAAGAGGACTCTATACATAGTGAAATTTGGAACATTTACATTAATGTATATAATGTGATTATAATGATCCGTCATTTTAATAATAGAATATTTAATAAATGGACCTTTTAAATTATTTTATAAAATGATAATCATATGATAAAATTATTTTTTATAAATAAAATTTCACCATAATCATCAAACTTGACATTCATATCAATTAATAAAAAATTAAAACATAATATAAATAAATTTTTATACTTATATAGAAAAAAATATTAGTGATTAATTAATAAATAAAATTATATGTGGAAGAGAAACCCCTTTATGACCAGCAGACTATGGATGTTGCTCAAAAAATTTACCTATATTCTTATGAGAATCATATAAATATTAATTTTTTGGTTTCAAAGGCTTCTATAATATGAAATAAAACTAAAGTAATATCAGTTTTATCTCATGCACTCAATGTGATTGGGTATTCCAAGGACATTAAGGGACTAGATATCACCTTTATGACTTGATATAGCTATTGAATTATGTATTAAATTATTAGATTAATGGTTTTGAAAATATGAATGAATTCAAAAAACATTTTCTCATTCTCCTAAATCTCTTGACGATATTTGAACCAATAATGATATTTTTAGGATATGGTGTATTATTTAAAGTACATATTGGTCGAATTTTATGCTTCATGAATAATATTAAATGGTTTAATTTTAAGACTTAGTCAGTTAAGATAAATAATGGTTTGGGATGAAAGATAATTTTATTTTCGAGATATATAATTTTACTTAATAATCGAAGGGGTGTCATAAAATCCTTTGAGAGTTTTTGTCAATTATTAAGGTTATAGAAATAAAATTATTGATTTTAAAGGGTATATGATACGAAATGTATATTATAAAATTGTTTGAAATATACAAGACTTCAAATTTAGGGAAAGGATTGATGAAGGTTATTGTTTCCATTCAAGTTCGTAATTCAAAAATCTATTAAAAATGGAATTGAATAGAAAATACGTACTTCAAGAATAAATGGATCTATATAAGGGTTTTATATTTTCATATTATTTACACTTATATGATAATATATGTTTTTTATAAACAATATTTTCTAATGAATTATTATAGATGATTCCTTTCGTATATTTGGTTTATGATTCATCAAACTATATAATATTATTTAGAAATAAGAGATAGAAGGTATTTCATTTAAAATAAATGATATTATCAATGTTATTTATTAAAATATGAGTTATATGATCCTTCCACACAAGTGACATAATATAAAGAAATAAAAAAAATTAGAATATTCCTCCAAACACATCGAATAACATATGCAATATTGTTGTTAATAGTTAATTATTTAAATATTAGAACGATGTGAAATAATTTTATTGACTAACAAAAATAGTTTTATATATTTAAAATACATTTTGGAGAAACTATATTTTCTCATAATGTTGACGGATTAATTTAATATTGATATGTTCAAAAATAGATAGATAAAATATTATACTAGTATAATTTTTATTGAGTATTACTTTATATTCTAAAATATTTTAGGGTATATTTTTAATGAATGATATAAATGTAAAAAGTTACATTAAAATTTTCTCCAAAACAATCTCAGTGAAACATCTGAAAATAAATTCATGATGAGGATAATGAACATATAAATAGTTTCATGTAGAAAAATGAAGTTATTAAAATCATAAAATTGGATATTGTGAAGTAAATTTTAGATCTTAATGTGTGAGTAGCCAAATGGTCAACATGGGATGAATTAAAACTATTTATAATTTAAAATTAATTATTATCAAATATAAAAGATTAATTTAGTGAAAATAATTGATAAATGATCATAATGATTTTTATTATAGATATGATCTAATTGATTCTACTCTACTTTTCACCTCTCTCAAATGATAAGATAAATGAAACCCAATGACTTTGTAATCTCTAACTTTTTAAGAGATATCACAACCCATTATATTTTATTTGTAAATGAAGTAGGTACAACCTCGAAAAAAGATTTTTACACACCTGTTGGATTAATCCCATCACCATTACATAATCATCTCTAGATGGACATACCAGAACCCACCTTTTTATATAGACATAAATAACAAACCCTTAACTTTATAAAGACCAAGGAACAATTGATTTCCTTCCATTTTAAAAGTAATGGAAATACCAACACCTCTAGAATGGGGTAGTAAAACTCTACTCATCCCTTTTATTATAATTATACCCAATACATGATTAAGAACATAAAAAATAAGAATAAGTGTGAACTGTTTAAACTTGATGAACAAGTATGGATTAGAGTGTCGAAGTAGAGATATTTTCCCTAATAGCACCTGATCAAAAGATTAAAGATAATCTAATAAAAATGATTTTCAATGTATATCACATTTAATATTTCAAATATTTCCTCATCCTAATTACATTAACATTTCTATCAAACTCAAAATACATATTTCATTCCTACCAAGAATATTCAAAGTATAAAACCCACTTCACTTCATTGATCTTATTACATTATGAAAACATAATTGTTTGGATTAAATTTCCCATTAAAACTAAATCATGTGAAATATCAGTTTATTTTTTCTTAAATAATATCCACATGGTCTCTCTTCAATAGTATATAAATAAAAAATATCTAAATATATGATAAAAAATGTATTACAAAACTAAATACAATAACTGTATAAAAATTTCAATGGATATTATTCGTACTCTAAAATTTTATATTTTGAAACTCGTGATTTTAATTAAAATGAAATATTCCTCCGATGATATGATAATTTACAATATAATGTAATAGTTCTGAATATATTTTTTAGAATCATAATACTTAGTAAATATTTAATAAATCATAGGAATACTGAAAAAATTGATAATAAATTTCATTAAAATGAAATATATAATAATATGAAATAAAAAACCTCATAATAAAATTCTACTATAAGGCATGATAGATAAATTATTATGGTGTCTTCATCCTCGTAGAAATTAATACCTTGGACTATGTAACACTTTTCTCTTGAGACAGATCATAAATAATCTAACTGTAGATCTAAATTTGAACACACAACCTATTGAATTTTAAACATGCAGTCTAAAAACAATTCAACATGTGGTCAATATATATTTATATTAATAGATGATAAATTTTTCAATATGAGATCAACATATTTTTTTAATGCATTTTATTGATATACAACATGTGCTCAATCCATTAGTTTGAAAATTTTGGACATCCTACCTTATGGTCAGTTGACTTTTTTTATACAGATGATGCATCTGGGAATGTGGGAAATGTATATAGTCATGTGTTCAATTATACTCACTACATCATGGTCAAATAATTTAATATTTATCTAATTAAATGGATAAAATTTATATATATTACAAGAACAAATATTAACAAGAATATATCTATAAATATATTTCATGAAATACATAAAACCCCTATTAATAAAATTGTAAAAAAATATGAACAATTCATCCTATTATAAAGAGAATAATGAATTTAAATAAAATATTTTAGAAATTATATTTTTGTAATATATATTTTTTGTAATTATCAAAACATAAATAAAAATATTTGTTAATATTCACTTCAACATTCTCCCCCTTTTGATAATTATAAAACAATATCCATATTTCTATATCTTTTTTAATTTGGTTAACAAGTTTAAACAAATGTTTTATTCATAGACATACCAATTGAAATAAGTTAGAGATCCTCCCCCAAATATAGACAAAAAATTTTCAGAAATAAACTTAGTCATTGAATTTAAAAATCAAAATATTTATGTTACATGTAAATTCTTGAATTTTTTCTCACACATAGTTGTCCATACTCATTTTTTAAAAAAATTTAAAAACCTAAAGTGTACAATAAAAAATTCATGATATTAAAAAAATGATATGATATTTAATGAAATAATTAGTGACAAACTATTAAAAACATTTGAGTTATCTAGATAATATAAGAGATAAATAATAATACGCTTCCACGAGTAAACATAATTAAATTTGAAACCGAGAAGAATAATTTAACTATAATTAAAATAATATTTCCCTACATAAATTTACATTACAAAATATCAAAATTTATTTTATAAATCTTATAAAAATGTAGATGTTTAGTAAAAATTAAACAATATTAATCTTCTCTAGAAATGGACTTGAGAATAATATTTTTTAGAATATTATGTCCACTATAAGGAAAACTAACATCAAAGTGTTCAATGATAGAGTTATGTAAAAGAGTTTTAGAGATAGTTATATTATAACTACTATTTAATGAGGTGGGATATTTAAAAAAAATAGAATACATTTATTTAATGCATAAACACTAGGAATATGATGAAGCAGCAGTAATATAATCACTCTCATTAGTTAATAAATCTATAAAAAAATTCTTTCTTATAACTCCATTAAACATAAAATTTTACAATAAAGTGACACATACCTATTGTGGTTTTTTGTATTAATTTTATAACCAGAAAATCAATGTTTACAAATCTAGTTAGTTCAAATGAAGTGTGTATCTAAATAAACATTCTAAAGAAATACATTACTAAATTTTATTACTCATATAAAATCATTTAATTGGATATCATTGGGTATGTACTGTAACATATCACATAAATTATAAAAAAAATAAAATTTGGGACAATATTTTTTCAATTAAAGTATAGTACCAATCATAGTAGAAAACGCCATATTATCAATTGGTTTTCCACCTTCATCATAATATTTCTTAAAAGAAGAACTCTTTAAAACATTTGTACTTTTAACAACATCATAAACATAACTTTTAACTAACTATTTAAAATATTTTGATTAACTAATAAAATGATCATCATTCAGCTTAAGTATTTCTAATCCCTAAAATAACTTAAGATTACCAATATGGGTCATATTAAACTATTAAGGAATTAAATAAGAAAATGAATTATAAATCAGATATTATAAGGAGCCAAATATAATAAGATCAATAAATATTTGATCCCTTAATCTATTTATTGAATCCCATTTAATAAATATATTTGGATCAATATTTTACTTCTCATAAAAATTACTCAAAAGATACAATGATGTCCTATCATACCAAGCTCGCTGACCTTTTTTGAATCCATAAAGAGATTTTGACAGTTTTAAAACATGGTTTGGTTAAGACTCATTCTAAAATTCATATGGTTACATTAGAAAAACATTTTAAAAAGAATATATATATTCAAATATTCACTTTTGACATCAATTCTATGTTGATTAATTACATAATGACAGGCATATTCCAAAATTATTCTTATATACTCTAACCATTCAACTAGGAGAAATGAATCCTCAAAATATAATCCTTTTTATTGACTATAACCTTGATCCATTATTTCAAATTTATTTTTAACTACTTTGTATATTAATCTAACATATCTTTCTAGATCCATTTGGTTGGAATACTATTTTATTCTTTAGGGACTTCAACTATGTTCCAAAAAATATCATATTAAACTAATTTTACTCTTCATGCATTTCAATTACCTAGTTTGAATCAAATAATTATTTATCCACATTTTTAGGTAACAAAACAAAAATAATGTATTGAAAATAACTAATATTTCCAAAGTGATTTTTGTATTTAACACCATCATTAACATCACCAATTAAATTTCAACCAGATTATTATTATTTACTTTTAAACAATATTCAAGATAAATATTATTTACATCAATGGATTTATCATGATTTTATTTTTATGTTAATCGTAGTTAGAATCTCTAAAATATTCCTCCAAATAGTCTATATCTATTTTTCTCTTTCCATTAAATAATATTAACATAATTTTATATTGATAGATTCATCAAAAAATGTTCATTTGTTACAAACATTAATTTCTATACTATAATAATAATATCCTAGAAATATACCATCATCAGATTTCAAATAAACATTTCTTAGGAACCTTTGGTATTATGAATAATAACAATAAAACAAAATATTCTAAATTAACCATTTCATGTATTTAATATTTTTTATAATTCATAAATTATTTTCTTTAATAACGGTGAAAAAAAATTCTATTTCAAACATGATAAGTAGATTTAATATATTTTTCACTGAATTTTTTCCCTTAATATTTCTATTTTATTATTTTAAAATTCATTTCTTGTAAATTTATAGTATTCATTTATTTAATACTATTTTTTCGGGTCCTAAAAAATATAAATTAAGTTACTATGGATTATCTTTAAAAAATTTATCAAATGCCAAATTTAAAATTCCACCACCTCCACCAACTATGATTGATAAAATTAGATATCCTTTACATTTTGATTAAATTTACATTAGGTAATAAATTTAGAAAGTGTTTCATATTTATGTGCAAGGAAATTTTCATGTGGAAAGATTATACTATCTTCTTGTACTTTTCATTTTTTTTAAAATAATATGAACTTTCTTAAAAGTGAATTTTACTAAAAGTATATACCCCCAGTATTTTACAAAGTTTTTTAGAAAAAGTTCCTATCTAATAAATGTTGAAATAGTTTCTAACTGTGTGAATATAAAATATTATATTACCAAATGTAATATATTTTTCTAATAAAGTGTCTTGTGTATTAAGAGGAAAAGTGCATTTTATATTTGATTGATTCGTGTTATATCCATCAGACTGGCCGGATTCATATCCCTCGAACTTACTATAGTCCAAATCCATCAGACTCACCTCTCTTTAGTCCAATAAAATGATAATATTTTAGTTCTTTATAATTTTAAAATAATATAATTAGAGTTTTGTAATTATTTAATTTAGATTTAATTTATAACATCATTATAATGGTTATATAAAAATTACATTGAAAGGATAAAATTTCAGATTTGTCTATTGTAGATCATTTGAATCCATTGTATTCGACTATTAAATTAATGGTAAAAAATAACGTTAGAAGGACGCCCATAAATAGGCGTTCATTTTAGGAGGTAAGAGGTGATGCATTTGAAACTAAAAATGTATGAAGATCTCCCTTCATAAACATAAGGGTATTATGATTTATAATCTTCCATAGAGTTGTTCTCTAAAGATTCTAAGCTAGGGATTGTAAAATACATAGAATGGGTTTTCTTTTGTATTCGCTGGTTCCAATCAAGGATTCGATTGGGGGTTCTGTGGATTGGAAGAGGTGATACCGATCAATCTGATTGTTGTCTTCTAGGTCATTGGATGATATGGTTGATGTTGATCATCATATTAAGGTCTTCTAGGGTTTTGTAATATAGATCTTTATTGATCATCATATTTATGGATTTCCTTGTATGTAAATACACACAATTATAGTTATGTTGAAAATTTTGGATATATTAAGTTAGGATTTATGATTTACTTAAATTTTAATATTAAAGAGTATAATATATTTTTTAATGCAATAAAGTAATTCATAATTTATTATAATATTTCATATTACTTATTTTAACATGTTTTATATAAAAATATTCAATTTATTTTAGAATTTTTTCACAATAAATATTACTTAAATATTATTTATCTTAATTTACATGATCCCATTTATATCTAATTTATCATACTATTTATGAGCCCGATTAATAAATCTGATTTATCATAAAATGTCTGTGCCAGATAAATACAATTTGATCAGTACAAAATTTATGATTTTGACCATTTCTAGAGGATTTGATTTTTTGTTATTTTAATTTTTTAGACTAAAATCCACCCCCCCCCCCCCCCACACACACACACAAAAACACCCGTGTATCCATTATATACTCATAAAATCCAATTATTTTTATCACAATAGGTTTTACTGATTTACTTACTGAGTTTTTACTTTTTTTATATACTCTATGTTATTTACTTTTTTCATAAAATATCTTCTTATAAACTGTTATTTCACTAACTTTTTTGTAGAAATATTGTTTCTTTATAGTATGGAATGATTAAATTCTATTACTCTTGGGAATTTTTCTTATATCAGAAAACCTATATTCAATGGTGATGATGATGAATACTGGGAAGAATGGATGAAAAAATTTGTTATTAATACTGGTGTTGAAAGTTTTGTAATATTTACTGGTAAATATAAAATTCTTTAGAAATATGTTATTTCTGTAAATAATTAATAAATATTAGAGTATTAGTCGAAATATTTATTAACGAAAACTATATTATTTTTTGTTAATAGAAACATTTATTTTCATATATTTTCATTTTAATATATAAATAGAATACAAAATAATTAAGAGTTAACTGATTTTGGAACATCAAAATTAATTGAGTCTAGAAGAGAAATTATTTGAACACATTATCAGGGTATTGATTTTTTACATTGAAAAATAATTTCAAAAATATGCATCAAATATTTCTGAATATACTATATAATTTATAATCCCCTAGTTATAAGATCTTACAGATGAGATCTTACTGTAAAATATTATTAAAATAATTATGAGAGAATATCAATAAAAAAGGTCTGATTTGGAGGATACTATCTAGATGACTCATCTTACACTTTCTGATTTTACTAGAACCATTTTTTATTATGGGGGAATATTGAAAATATTCACTGAGAAAAAGTAAAAGAATAATGTGGGAGTTTCTTTTGCAGCAACATAAAATATTACAAATAAGGTTGAATCTATTGAGGAATGTTTCATGTATTCGAGAAAGAATAATGTTGTTATTGATTCATATAGTGGTTCATTAGAACAACCTAAAAGATAATTAGAAAATATTTTAAATAAAATTATTAAGATGGTTAGGAAAAAGGAGTTCTAGTATATATATAATAATAATCACAAACTAAAAAGTAATAAAAAGTGTTATTGTAATGTAATATGTTGTGAATTTGAGAAACCTGGACATGTCAAATAATATATTACTAATATTAAGATAAAGGAAAATAAGAAAATAAATGCTGATATAAATTCAAAAAATTATTGCAAGCACAAGAATAATAAAATTCATTAAGATTTAGTTGTGTGGAGTGATATTAGAGGATATATGTCTTCTTATAACTCATTAGATGATGAATGTTCAGGTAAGAATATTGGGTTTTGTATATATATTCCAAAGGTTATGAAATTTTTCATGATTTATGTAAGTACATAATATTTTTGAAATCATAGATCAAATGTGAATCACCTTGATAGCAATGATGATGCTATTTCTATATCTTCTGATGAAGAAACGTCATCATATAAATAAAACAATTATTTAAAATGTTTGGAATGAGCTTCATGATTTCAAAAAATAATTGAAAATACTTATTTTAAGACATATAAAAAATGGCCTTTCTCTAGAAAAGCTTCTCAAATAAAATTCAAAGATTTATAATTTAATTAAAGAGATATCATATCTTACTAAAGATTTATATAATTATCTTTTTGAGAATGATATTATTTCAAAATATCTTGAAATTTATTTTTCTTAGTAAACTATATTATATAGTGATATTTTATCACTTATTTTAATTAAAAATTATAATGAGGAACAAAATTTTACTAAAAAATTTAATTCCGAAGTTTCTAGTTTCTAAATTGTATTTTAAAAGATGAAAATTTTAATGTGAAATTTTTATAATATATGTAACAAAATTATACCTCATAGTTTTTTTAGAATTAGTTACACAAATATAAAACATGTTTTAAATAATAATTAATTTTTTCAACAAAGTGATTTATTTTACACTATTTTTCAATGTAGTATACACTAACAAATTTTCATTAAACAAAGATCAATAATTAGGATTTCTTAAAAATGATTTTCTAAAAGAATTTAAATTTTCTAAAAATTATATGATCGGGAAAATATGTATTATTAAAATCATAATTTCTAATAATAGCGTCTCCATGAGTGTTTAGTTTCAAAAATGATAATATTTTTTTTAATGAAAATAAGGAATGTATCAATAACAATTATATTTGGTATATGGATAGTGGTTTGTTGAGAGATATGATTTGAAAAAGTACTCTTTAAGAAGATCATAAATAGGAACAGTGGAAACGTCACATTTGGAGACCATTCTGAAGGAGAAATTATCATAATATGTAACATTGTTCATCTTGAAAAAACCTTGATTTTAATTTTTTTTATTTGTTGTAGGACATTAGAACAACCATGTTAGCGTATATATATTAAGTGAGGTGTGTTATCTTCTAAACTTTAGGCATGATAAATGTATAATTCATAGTTCTAAGGATGAATTTGTCCTTTCTTACAATCAATAAGAGAATGTATAAACAATAAATTTATAAGACATTAGGAACCAATATGTACCTTACCTTAGTGGAATTGAAGAGAAATCTTTGTTATGGTATATATGATTAGAACACTCTAATGTAATAAATTTAGCTAATTTTTCTAAGAACGGATGACTTAAGTATCTAATGGAATATACATTTGATACTCATAAAGTATGTGATCCTTATCAATATGGAAATAAAAAATGTATTGTTTTTAATCTACTAGTGAATTATCAACTTCTGATGATTTATAGATTGTGCACATGGACATAATCTTTCCTATACAAACTACAAGTATTGGTGTCAAATACTATGGATATGTTTTAGTTAATGACTACACTAGATATACTTTTTTATTTATAGTAATAAATTTTGAATTCTTTTTGATGTTTTATAAATAATTTATCCTGATTTAAAAATGAAAATAGTATATCCTCGATATATATTAATAGTGATCATGGTGTGGAACTTTTAAAAACAATTGAAACTTTTTTTTATTAAAAAATGTACCATACATAACTTTTTAGCACATATAACTCTACATAAAAATAGTATAGTTGAAAGAATAATTATAATTATTCAAGAAGTTACTATAACCAAACCCAATGAATAAATAATAGAAATTTTTTTTTGGGATTAAGTAGTTAGTACTACGTGTTTTACTAAAAAGTAATTTTTAAATAGACCTTTTATTAATAAAACACATTTTGAGTTTTTCATCAGAAGGGAACCAAAACATTATTAATCCACTGTTTTTGGATTCAAAGTCTCCATTTTTAATAGTACAGATAATATAAGAAAATTATAAAAAATTTGATGAAGGAATATTCATATGTTATTATACAACAAGTTAGGCATGTGGATAATTAACAAAACTACATGTAATGTTGAGGAAACAAACCATGTTATGTTTGATGAAACTGATCCTTTTGTTTTCAAACAACATCAACCTACAACTTCAAATGTTATTTCAAAAATAGATTTTCATCCAATGTTTGAATGATCTTCTCATGAGAGAAGAAATAAAGAATATATTTCATAAGTTATACCTCAAGAATAATTTCATCTTGTTTATATAGAATGGTGTCATGTGAACAAATGAAATAAATTGTTTATTAGGAATAATCATTGTGATAACATCATTAGTTATAAAGATAAATGAGTTTGAACTATATGTTCACTTAGAAATGATTTTTTTTTTAATTTTTCTCACAATTAAAATGTAGAACTCCCAATGATACAATAGGTGATGAATATTGTATAAAATCAATACAATATGAACTCAATTAATTTTTTAGGAACCATGTGTGGACTTTGGATGAATGACATAAAGATATATCTATAATTTGAGTAAAATGGGATTTTCAAAAAAATTTGATGAAAATAGAATAATAGTTAGAATGATATAAAGACAATTTTATAAGGGATATAATAAAAAATAGGTCATATTCTATAAAAAATATTATGTGGTGTCTTGAATTGAGGTTATCTATATAATTCTATCATATGAATCAATCATTAATTTCTTTCTATTTCAAATAGACGTGAAGTCTGCATTTCATAAAAGATATGTGTAGAAGGAAGTTTATGTAAAAAAATACCCCAGTATTGAAAATAAAACACATCCAGAATATATTTTTAAAATTAATAAAGAATATTTTTGGACATTAACAATCCCCTAGATCCTCATATGAATGTTTAAAAATATTTTTATAACAAAACAACTTTGTTAAGGGAGTTTGAAATCCATATCACTTTATAAAAGAATTTTCGAAAAACATAAATATTGATTAAATTTATATGAATGAAATTATATTTGTTTCAACTAAAAAAACTAATGAAATTACTTTCTAGAACATAAGAATCTACGTATGAAATGAGAATTATAGTAGAAATTACTTATATTATAGGTTTTCATATTTCTCAAAAACATGAAGGAATATTCATATAACAACATAAATATATAAAATATATTCATAAAAATTTGGATATGAAAATACTGAATGTGTTAATACTCCTATGTGAAAAATGAATTAATTAGTTATTTATGATGCAGGGAAATTAGTTGATCAAAATATCGTTAGAGATATGATTTAATAATTTATTTACAAAATAATTACTCATCTGTATTTTTTTTATGATTATGTGAAATACATCAAGATAATTCAAAAGAACCTATCCTTAAATATGTAAAACTAATTTTTTTATATTAGGGGAACTTTGGGTTTACACTCATTTTACCCTTATAATATGATTTTAATTAAAAAAAATTGGATACTAACTTTCATGGATGTTAAACAGATATAAAAAGTACTTTCAAAACATCTCATTTATTAGGATAATTTTTAGTTAATTTGTTTTGTAAGAAATAGAACCGAATTTCACTTTACACTACTAAAGATGAAAATATTGAACTTTTAATTTTGTGCTCAAATATTGTGGATTAAACCCACACTAATTGACCATGTCATGTGTTTTAGTAAATATAAAATATTTTGTGAAAATAGAAGTTCCATTTTTTTATTTAAAAACACATCACAATACTCATGAAAAATGAACAAATATATAAGACATTATTACATTTAATATCACGCACAGAAAAAAGATAAATATTTTTTATTCATCTGGGAACAAGAAAGACTAATAATTTTTTTTACTAAAACACATAGTTTCGAAAGATATGATTTTTTTAAAAAAATTCTAGGAATAATCAATATCAAATGACCATTAATATCTTCTTTCATGGTTGAAAATATCCTTATGTTAATGAACATCATTTTAAATGGGGTGTACATATGTTATGGGATTCTAAAAAAAGTCTAAATATACTCATGTTTTTAATTTATTTTCATATCTTTAAATTTTTTTAGAATAACAATTTAATAATTTTTTATGAATTCATAATTTTTAGTAAATGTTTTTAGACTAAAAAATTATTACTAAATGTTTTTTGTAAAATATTTTTATTATAAATATTAATGAATTCAATTTCTTTTAGAAAAACTATAAATAACAGGTTCTTTAATTAAAAATTAATTTCAAAACAAATTTTTACCCTTAGAGGTGTTCTTCTATATTATATGTTTTTTTAATTATCCATTAATTTTATTTTCCTGTATTTTTTTTAAAATTCATTATTTGGACAATATTTTAATCTATTAGAAATATAAATTTAATTAAATACGAAAACACTATAGTTTAATGAATATTTTTATTCAATAAACATCAAGAGTTCATAATATTTATTAATTCATTCAGTGATTAATATCAATCGTCATATCATAATATAGATTCAATCCAAGGCAGTAGATCTCTGGTATAAAACCACGATATTTTATGATCCACATCTTCTTAAATAAATGAAATGTATTCTATAGTTTTTGTTTCATGAAAAATAGATCTTAAATGAACCATGATATATTAATAAATATTAACATGATCATTGGAGTAGTATTACGACTGTTATGAATACTAATGGAACTTTGAGGAAGTGTAATGTGGCCAATATAATAGTTGCATGACCTATGAAATTATAAATATTGGTATCTTATAATTAAATTATAATACATTTCTATCATTAAATAAGTAAATCATTTTTTAAAAATTTATAAATTAAGTATTGATATTTTTGTGAAATGCTAATGATTGCTTTCCATATTATAATTATATAATTATTTAAAAGAAAATTTATTTTCCCAAAATAGATTCATAATTTAATTTTTTTTTCTTATGATTATTGTATAATTTTGTGATACATTAATTAATTTTTCAAAGTGTCATAAATTTGGTTATAATTTTATACACATTTTATCTTTTTATTAAAATAAACATTTATGGAAAACGTGTGACACCTTCAAGTCCAAACATACCATCAAACACTATATCATGTAGAAGAATTATTAAAACCCATATTAAACCTATTAGACACAATCCTCTTATATAATTTCTATGATAGAGTTCATACCTTTGTACCCGGGTAGTAATTGATAATAGCTTCAAATTCAGAGGCTGTCTTTTCCCATGAATGCAAAAACTCCTCTAATGATATCATCTTATTATTAAATCATCTATTAAATATTAAGTATTTCTTGTAAATCCACTCGCTCTTCTCCTTGGTTGTGTCCTCTTGAATTAGTCTCCCATTCATTCTTTCTGCATACTCTTCATAATCCTGAATGATTATAACATTCCCCAACATCAGTTCATTTGATTGTCGTAGTAGTGCCCATGAGGATTTCCTGACCATAACCTCTCTATCCTGCTATGCGATTTCCATGATATCCATGGAGTACATATCATTGATAGGTAACCCTTCCATTCCTTCATTGGAAAGTTCCAATAACTCCCACTCCCATCAAGAAACTACCCTTCCACACTACATGTTCCACTCTTATACACCTCAATGCAATCTATAGTATTTTTGATTATCTCATGGGGGAAAACTTTCACACCATGTTGGAAACTGGTCCCATGTAATTAGGCAAAAAGTCCCCCCTTCTTTGATCATTATGTTATCCTGTAGGTATTTAGATATCCTTGCCTTGTTTTTTCATTAATTGTGGATCTTATTTATATAGTTGTTTATATGTTTTATTAGTCGTTTTGAGGGTTTGGTATCTTACCCTTAACTGGGAAATTACCAGATAGAATAATTCCTCTCTTTCATTTCCATGATTCAGACCCACCACTCATAAACACTTATTGTGAGTCTGAATCCTGGTCACTCAATTCAGAATCCTCAAGATACCTTGAACCATTCTTCTTATTCTTAAATTTTGGGATAACTATTTTCCAACCATCATGATCAATGATCTCCTTCTCATCTCCATTTAGATAATTGAAACGATTTTCATCTATATATAAGGTATTTAATCTTACTGGCAAGGAGACCTTCATAGCAAAGAATATGGAATCTGGTTACCAAGAAACTATGATGAATAATTCTATCTGGACTCAATCCTTCTAATCTTACCCCGAACCTTCACCGATTCTGAAAATTATGGATAAGACCTTGCAAGGGGGTGCCCAAGAGCTCCCTTAAATTGTTATGGAGAAATGGTGATCCATAAATCTCAATTTAGTATCAAAAAGATTCCAGTAACCTTTGTTGTAGTAGACACTGAAATCCCACACTTCTATAGGGGATTCAATCACTCAATCATTGCCTCTTTCTGGATGTCAGCTAAGTCATCCACTACTTGCTCCACTGGCATAGTAGGGGAGGACCCAGCATATATATACAATGATCCTACCTCATACTAAGGAGGTTTATCACATATAGTTTGATTTAGTATAACACTATAATAGCTCAAATTCGTGATTGAGATACGAGATGCGCAAAAATCCATATGTAGATGTCTGAGATGATGATAAGAAAAACTTAAGTCAAACTAGTTATCAAAAATAGAATATTTAAGTAACAAAATTAATCACATACCTTAATCCAAACAGCTTCAATTGGAGGTTTTGTGATGTCCACTTCCACACATATACAAGGATAAATTGGATGGAATAGTGATCTCAAATTCTTGTTAAAGGTTAGGAATATCCTGATGAGATTACATAACATTTGGAGGATAGTAGGGTTTTGGAAAGGAAGAGGAAGGCCTGATAAACTGACCCAAATCTCTGTCAAGGGAATATAATGTATCAAGTGAAAATCATAGCTCCGTCATAGAAGGGAAAAATAGAAACCATCAAAATATTGACTCCCTTTATACCATGAAGTTGCAAGATATCTATCACAAGAAATGCACAAGAGAAAATGATGTGAATCCAGAAGACCAACTATGAATTATTCTTGCATGGGCCAGATGCCATTAAAAAATCTATCAATGTTATTTATCAAAGGACGTTGATGACACAAATAGTAAACCAGGGATAATCAGTTTAGAGATGAAGCCTTTGTGAACTCATGGAGATAGAGTGGAAACAAAGGATCCCCTCGATAGAGAGAAAGGAATTTCGGGAAAAGATGAATTAGGGGAAAATCAGGGTGGGAAGCTAGATATGTGAATAGAGAGAAGGATTGTTGTGAGGAAAAAGAGGGGTTGGGTGGATCAGCCATCTTCGCCACCCGAAAGGGACGCCACCACATCTAGGGGTCTATGGGGTGCGAGAGCCACTTTTATCCAACGTCCTATCAAGTTATAATTTTAGAATTCTTATTTTTTTGATTAAATGATTATTTATATAAAAAATAAAATCATTTTATTACTAAATTATTTTCAAAAAATGGAGTCTGTTTATAAAATTTATACATAAAAAAATGGTTAGGGGGAACTTTTGATATTTTTCTGAAATAGAATGGTTTTTGTTAAATAGTGAAATATTGTAACTTACAATATTAGCTATATGAATGATTTATTGAGTCATGGATGATGTATAGATGATATATGAACCATTATTTATAATTTAAATTCACTAGTTAGTAAACTTTTTCATAGTAATAATCATTATTTATTTTTATGAGCCAAAATAATAAATTTATGAATTAAATATTTAAAAACAGCCCACTCCTCCCAATAAAAAACCACCTCTTCTCCTTACACCTTCTTTGAATTGTATCATTATTATATTCTACCAAATTCCTCTCCGAAACCCATTAACCATTTCATGGTCTTTTTAGTATCACCAAAATACAAATAACAAGGTTCCTTAAGTAGGTTCCCAAGGATATGAAATTCAAGAATTAAAATACTCTTTTGTTCTCCGTTAATTTTTTTTAATTTTTTTAATTTATTTTCATATCATTTCCTTAAATTTTATATAAAAACATTAATTATAACTCCATTATATTATATATATATCAATATTGTTATGTTAATGTAATATACATAAAAAAACCTCTTCTCCTCTCCATTTTATTCTAAAAATGAAAACATCGTCTGTGTGGTGTCGATTTACCACCATCATGGACGATGCATTCTTATTTTACATTACTGTCTTCAAGGTTGGTCATAAAACTATTAAAATGATTAAATAATATTTTATTATATCAATTATATGTTATATAATGTTCAATTACCAGTATATAAACATGATATTATGTGAAATGATGTAAATTCTTGATGGTTGTAAAAAACAAAAAAAAATCGTTTTCAAAACATTTTATTTAAGTAATCATCCTTGTACCATATAAAAAATGATATATAAGAACATTATAACTCATTTAATGTCATTAATAAAATATAATTTTAGTTATGGACAATTCTTCCAAATTTATGTGAAATTCTATACTTTTATACAAGCGGATTGACCATGAAAACCAAGAAACCTTACACTCCTAGAATGGAAGAATTGAATCTTAAAACTCATCAAAATTTCATACATGAACTTAATAAAATTAAAATGAATCATTTAAATGTTTAAAATGTTTTTACTTAAGAAATTAATGAATCTCGTTTTATTATCTATGACATTAAGTACATGTGTGGAACACATTCGGACATAAGATTAGGGATATCGTCTCAATCACCATTTCAATGAGACTTATTTGGTATTATGCATATAATCATTTTTATGTGTTATATCTACAAACCCATTGATATTCCTTTAAATTTGAAATTATATTTCATTAAATATCCAAATTTCTTGTATCATAGATATGATTATTGTTTTACCCATATATCATTTTTACATACGGTGTTTACTTTGAATTCTATTTTAACTCGAGAAATTCTGATTAGTCTGTATCCTCATATCAGTGTGATTATTTTGATTAGGCATATTTTTTATGAATAAATTATATGTATGAAGAATTATTTGTACATGTAGACATGAGTGGGTACCTGTTCTAGATATCACCTCGATGCATCGACTAGTATCATGAGACAAAACATTTTGTGACATACCCCTCACATTCTTTTCAAATAGAATAAGATAGGTTTATACTCATAGACATAAATCATCTTGTGAAATGTCTTAAAGTTAGTGGTCCATTTTACAAATACAAGATGTCTGATAATTATTAAATTTCTTCATTAATTATTTATTAACTACAATCCTTGATATTTTCACTATGAAAGAATCTATGGATGCATTTTTTATTCCTAGTTTATTAGTTAAATCAAATATATTTTTATGGAATTTACCATTAATTTTCTATTATAACATAATTTTTATCATTCGCTTATTATTGATTAATTGTTGTGATCTAGTTATCCCTTACTAACAATTTTAGCTAAAAAGTTTACTTATTTTCCATCACTAGGGTAAGAAGATGAAATTTTTAAATAAGTTTCAATGAAGCATTTTTTTACCTTTTTATGACTTATGTTTAATTTGAAACATAAAAAGGGATTCGTCTGTATTTATAGATTTTTAACACTACATACCTTGTCAATATTTTGTGATGTTCTATATTGTATCTATTCTATTATAATAAAATAACCACAAACTCTAGGCTACTAGGGTTTCAATTATTATAGTATCTATCAGAGAAATTTTAGTATAAACCATAAGAACAATATATTTGGTAAGCATGAGAATTATAATAATTCCTTATAGTGAATTTTGGGCTCAATATTCATGATTATTTTGGGATATCATATTGTTTTCCATTATTTAGTGATAGTTTATAATATAAGAAAGGGAATAAATACCCACAAAAAATGTAGATAATTCCCCACTAAGCTTGTCAACATAGTTAGTATTAGAGCTGAGTACATCATGGACATATTAGGATATCTTAATAATGTTATGAATAATAACCATACGGTACCTATGTTCAATCCTTTGAGGTGTTTGAAGCTTCTATCATTTAGTTTTACATTTAATATAGTGGTGTTTGACCAGTGGATCACGTCCCTTGAAATGATATTTTTGGAATTTGGATTTAATAAAAGAAAAAAATAGGTATTAATGGTATATCGCCTCATGTCTGTTGCTGATCAATGGGGGGCCTTGATCCGAAATACTAAAGATGATGATGACACAAAACACATGGAGTGGAAAAAATATAAAGACACACTATTCAATAAATATTTCCATAATGAGAAATGAATTGAAATGAAGATAAAATTCCTTATCTTAAATAAAATTTAATAAGAGAGTGTTGAAAACTGGGATGATACCTACACAAGACTATCAATTTATGATATAGATTACACAATTGATTCAAGAAATAATATTAATCATTTCATTAATTGTTTTATGGAACGACTCCGATGTGAACTAGATTCTAAACAATACTCATTATATGATGAAATAGTATTCAGTTCCATAAAAATCAAGAATGGATTTTCAAGACCATATATGTTCAAGGTTTGTCAACAGGATAATAGGAATTATGATAATCATGAAAATTTTGATGCTTCAAAGAAAAATTGGGGAATAAATCAATTAAATTTATGAAAAAAAGGAAGGAATCATCCTAAAAAATACTTAAAAGTAATAATAGTTTTTTATAAGTGTAGAGAAAAGGGAAATCATGTTAATTAATGATAGGGAAAGAAAAAAATAAATTATTTTCAATGCTTCAACTGTAATGAAATTTGGAATCATTAAAATAAATATCCCAAACATCAGGGGAATATTCCATAGAAGATGAAAAGGGAGATGACAAAGCTTATGCGGTCACCTCATCTGATGTAGAAGTACCCAATAATGTAGTGGTAGGTACATTAATCAAATAATAAAATTCATCCAATAGTTAATTTGAATCTAGATCACTACACTCTTTTATATCTTCCCAATTTTCCAAGGAAAAATCATTTACCATTTGATTTAATAAGGATGTTGTCAGTCAAGAATCCAAAGGGAGATCTCATTGCAACAAAAATGTGCGGGTTAATCCCCATTATGAATCATAAACATGATTTTGTTTCTCACATTATCATAATATATATGGTTGAATTTGATATAATCGATAGTATAAACTATATTTCAAATTATGATTTGAATATTTATTACAAGATGAAGGGAATAATTTTTTTTGAGGAAAATACAGATTCCTTTATTTTTAGAGATGAAACATTATCATCTGATACTTATATACACCCACCCCCAATAGCTATACAAAATGAAATTATTGTTTATGAAGAGAAAAAAACATCTACGTATGAGGAAAGTATATATCAAATTGAGGATGTAACAATTATATGAGAGTAAATTGCTTTATTTCAATAAGAATTACCTAGGCACCCCAAGAGTGTGATGCTGAGATTGCCATTGATTTAAACCCTAATAAAAGACCAATATAAATTAATTCATATAGACTGAAAATTGTCAAATTATTCCACCTGATGAAATAACTTAAGGATTTGAAAAATAAGGGATTTATTTACCCTAGTGTTTCCCATGGGGATACCTTATTCACTTCGCTATGAATAATGATTGATCTTTGAGGCTATGCAATGACTATATTGAAATCAATACTATTATAATTATGAATACATATTATTTTCCTTATATTGATGATTTATCTGATCAAATTCATGGAGATCAATATTTTTAGAGATTGACCTTTTTTCTAGGTATCATTAATTGCTAGAAAAAAAAGAAGATATTTCAAAGATATAATTTCTAATGAGGTATCAAAATTATAAGATTATAGTAATGACTTTTGGATTTACTAATTCTCCCTCTGTTTTTATGGATTTGATGAACAGAATATTCAAGAAATATCTTGATATTTTTTGTGGTATTCATTGATGATTTTCATTTTCATTCTAAAATATATGGAGACCATGATAATCACTTATGAATAATTCTTGAGTCTCTAATAGGGAAATAGTTATAATGTAAATTTTGGAAGTGTAAATTCTAGATTTATGAAAATCAATTATCCATATTTACTATAAGGATTGTATCCAAGTTGACCATATAAAGAAAAAGGTAATACAATAATGTCTTATATCAATGAACAAAACCAAGGTACATAGTTTAATTACATCAGTATATTACTATCAATGTTTCGTTAATAATTTTTCTATATTGGATTACCAATTAACTAAAATACCACGTAAAGGGGTTATGTTCAAATGAAAAAAAGTGAATAGTTTTTTGAAGAATTTGAAATAAGATTTGTCATTGCTAAGTTTTTTACTTTACCATCATGAAATGATAGGTTTTTAATATACAGTGATGAATAAAATAATGGAATGGGTTCTTTCCTTATGAAAAAAGATAATTTAGTTGAATATGCAGAAAAGTAGTTGAAGATTAATGAACAAAATTATCCAACTCATGATCTTCAGTTAGAAACAATAATCATTACTCTGATGATATGAAGATCTTATATCTATGGTGAAATATATGATATTATTAAGGATCATAAGAGTTTGAAATACATATTTACATAGAAATAACACAAAACGAGGCAAAGATTATGGCTTGAGTTACTCAGTGATTATTATTGGTCAATACACTACCATCCTAGAAAACAAAATAAGTTATCAATAGTATTAAGAAAGACAGATAATATAATTATGGACCTAACAATGATTGAGAAAGATCATATTTTCACAAGTATACTAAATATAAATATGAAAATTTTTAATGAGTGGGAAACATAACCCCATTTTCAAATAATTTTAAAACCATCTTTAGTAGATAATATGGAAATATCTGAATCGTATGATGTTATTTTTCAAAAGAATATTAAATCCTTTTAGGATGGAAGATGATATACTTCATGTATGATGATGGAATTATGAAATTTGGAAAGAGATTATGTGTTTCGTCAGTACATGATATAAAAGGGAACTATTAGATGATGCTCATAGCTCAAATTTCTCTATACACCATAGTAGTACAAATACATACAGAGATCAGAGGGAATAGTTTTTTTTTGGAACAATATGAAGTTGGAAATTGCTGACTATGTGTCAAGATTTATAGTTTTTCAACAAGTGTAGATAGAGAGATAAAATCCTTGAGGGTTTATAAAACATATACTTATTCATATGTTGAAGTGGGATGGCATTACTATGGGTGTCATCATAGGATTACAAAATATCCCGAGAAAGAATGATATGATATGGATTATTGTTGGTCACTTTACAAAATATAGACATTTTTTCTATAAAAGAAATACTTACCTTTTGAATGCCTAAAAAGACTCTCTATTGATGAAGTTATATGACTTCAGGGTGAACCTCTATTGATTGTGTATGATCAAGATCCATATCATACAAAACATTTATAGAAGATTCATTGTTATTCTTAGTATATTGAGCTTCATTTAAGAACTTTTCATCTCTATCAAACTGATAGACAGTCTAAAAGGAATATTAAAACATTATAAGACATGTTGAGATCATTATTACTTGACTTTAAAGGTATATTGGATTAGTATTGAACATTTATTCAATTTACCTACATTAATATTTTCAATTCTATTATACAAATGGAACCGTAAGTAGCATTATATGGAGATAGATTTTGAACTCCAACATGTTGGGAAAACGTTGGGGAGAAAAATCATATAAGAAAAAAATATAATGAAGAGACAACAATAAATGAAAAGACAATTTAGGCTCATATTAAATAATATCAATATAATAAAAAGAGTTGTGATGAAAACTGGAGGAAGAACATGGAATATCAAGTTAGTGATCATATATTTTTGAAAGCATATCTATGGATGTATGCTATAAGGTATGGTAAGAAATGGAAATTGAGCTCCACATACATCAGACCATTTGAAATTTTAGAACGAATAGAAGCTATTTATTACCAATTATTAATTACACCAAGTCTCTACAAAAATCATGATGTTTTCCACATATCATTGTCAATTAACTACATGCTAGAACAAACATATGTACTCACATATGAAGAAATAGAACTCGAACCTAGTTTTTCTTACAATGAAGAGCCCATCACGATCCTTAAAACAAGATAAAAATTAATAAGAAATTAGAAGGCTTGACTAGTAAATGATCTTTGAAAAATCATAAAATGGAAGAAACTACATGGTAATATGATGATGTAATAATGAAGAACAGCCCTTATCTATTTAGAATTTAGTATTAATTAAACATTTTGAGGAAGAAATTTCCAAATGGATGAATATAACATAAAAAATATATTATGGTATGTTTCTTATTAAATATATCCAATTTATTTGATGTATTATGTTTCATGAAACACTGAGCTTAAATAAATGGTGATATAGTAATAAATATTAACATGACTATTGAATAGTAATGTGAGTGTTTGAAATAGTAATGTGACCATTATGAATAGTAATGTGACCATTTGGAATATTAATGTGATTAATAAAATAGTAACCTCCCCTATGAAATTAAACAAAACATTTAGGTATCTTATTAATGAAAATATAATATATTTATATCATGGAATAAGTAAATAAATGTTTTCAAAAGGATAAGTTATTCATTAGTATTTTTATAAAATATAATTTTTGTAGACTTTTATAATTTATATCTTTATTTAATAGATTTTTTTTTCATAAAATACATTCATAAATTAATACTATTTTTCTAATTATTATATTATAAGTTAATGATACCTTGTTTATTTCATCAATGTTTCATAGAATCAGTTATAAATTTAAAATTAGTATTTAACAAATAAATGATGATTTTAATTAAATTTGAGTTTATCATATAAATTAAATTATTTTCACACAATGGAGTCCATTTATAATATATTCACGTTGAAAAAAGTCTAGGCTGATTTTTTGGGTTTTTTTAAATAGTTGATTTTTTGATGAATAGTGAAATATGGTAATTTAAGGCATTAGAAAAATACATGAATTTTTGAGTCATGGATATTGTATGGATGATACAAGAACCATTATATAGAAATAAAATTCACTAGTTAGTTTACTTGGTCATAATAATCTTCACTATTGATAGTCTACATCCAAAATATTAAACTAATGGAAAAAATAATTAATAACACCCCTCTCCTCCCACTATAAATACCACCCCTCACCAAATATTCACCTTACACATTAAAAGAGTTCTAGAATGGTTATATTCTACCAAATTATTCTCCCAAACCTCTTCCCTACTACTTGGTCTTTTTGTTGTCTCTGAAATATCAAACCCAAGTTCTTTAATGAGGTTCGAATGGAGAATAAATTTAATAGGTAAAATACGGTTTCATCATCTTTTAATTTCATTTAATTTATTTTCTTTTATTTTATTTTCTATCCTTACCTCCAATATACAACATAAATTATAACTCTATTTTCATATATATATATATATTATTTTAATTATGTTGATCGAATATCCATCATCAAACCCATTGTCCTCTCCCTTTTATTCTAAAAATGAAAATATCGTCCGTGATGTGTTGATTTACCACCATTATGGATGATACATTTTTATTTTCCATTAACACCTTCAAAGATTATCATAAAGGCATTATTATTTTTAAATTATACTTTATTATACATTTTAGAAGTTATATAATGTTCGGGAACTAATATATAAACATGATATTCAATTACATTTTATGAGTTCATGATGGTCGTAAAAACAACCAAAATAAATTATATAATTTTCATTAACATTTTATCTAATGAATAATCCTAAAACCATATAACGAAATGATATATAATATCATTAAAAGATATATTTTTCCATTACTAACATATAATTTGAATTATTTTAAATTATTCAAATTTTACGTGAACTTCAGTAGTTTTATACAAGTGAAATAATCATGGAAACCAAGAAAAAAACACTCCAAAAACTATGAATTTGAATCTTATAACTCATCAAAGGTTTATAAATGAACATTGAAAATTATAATAAATACATTAAATGTAGATAATATTCTTAATTATTTAATTAATGAATATAATTTTATTATCGAGGACATTAAGTATAAGTGTGAAATTCTTTCAGACATATGTTAAGGGACTTCGTCTCAATCATCATTTCACTGGGACTTACATGGTGACATGTAGCCAATAATTTTAATGTGGTATATCTACAACCCATTTGAGACTAATTTATATTTCAAATTTTATTTCATTAAATATCAATATTTCTTATATCGTGGATATGATTATTTTCTTAACTGAATACCATTTTTACCAATAGTGTTTTCTTCAAATGTTATTTTAACTTGGAAAGTATTGATTAATCTGTATCCTCTTCTCAATTAAAATATTTTAATAAGGAATATATTTCATTAAATAAAACAATTTACAATTAATTATTTGGATATGTATACATAGGTGGTTCTTGGAAATATATTTCCCCTCGATGCATCGATAGGTCTCATGGGAAAAAATAGTTGGCGACAAACCCTTCACATTTTTTTACAAAAAATAATTTGACATGTTTCTACCCACAAACATTATCCATCTCATGAAAGGAATTGATAGTAGGGGTTCTTGTTCTAGATATATTCCATTATAATAAAATAACCATTGATTATGGGCTATTAGGGTCTTGTTTATTACATATAGAATATGATAGTTCAACCCATAGCCTATATATAAGGATTGGGTCACTCTCTCCCACATCGATTCTATGGTTTTTCTATCGAACCAATAATCTCCATTTATTAATCCATCAAGAAATATTCGTATTTTTATAAATCACTTTTTTAATCTAATTCTTGTTATCTCTTCAGGTATGTGATTTTTGATAAATAATTTTCAAAGTGGGATGTTTTAAAGTGATCGTTTATCGAGAAAACATGGTATAAAAATATGATTCTCTTCCTAAAAGAGTTATTAAATTTTTATGTTGGGAAAAGATATATGTATAAAATATCAATTTTTCACATTTTCAAAGAATTATTATATATCTAAATTCTTCAATATATTTTAGTAAGGAAAATGATTTGGACTTTATTTTTTTCAATCACTTTGAAAGATGAAAAATAACCTCTCATCAAGACGATGATTTGGTATAAGTGTTATTTGATGGAGAGTCTCACCTTCTATCTCATAATAATCCATATAATTTTGGATGTTATGAGATTTTAAAAGTTGAAACGTCGTTTTTTCAAATTTTAAAAAGGATTGAATAGCATATTATCAAAATCAAGATGCAAGAGTAGTCACATTGTATATGCAAGGGTATCCGATTATAAGAAAAGGATATAGAGATGAATTAAATATTCTTAACATTTTCATTTTTGGGATTCCATATCAATATAAGGAAGATAAATAAAGGAAATATTTGGTTTCTATCAATAGTGTAATTAAATAAAACTTCTATTAAATCAATAATACTTATGTTCTATTGTTCCATTAATAAGATGTTTGTTAACTACATAAAATTTTTTAAAATCAAGAATCAATGATATTCAATTATAGAAAAGGTTTTAATAATTGGATAAGAAATCATGGAATGATTAAAATTAGTATTCAAATTGAAATTAATTTTTTTTTGGAAATATCAAAAAAGGAAGCATCTGATATTAATTTAGTTGAAGAGAAATAATTATTGAAAGAGAAAATGAATGTATAATACCATCTTCTAGAGAACTAAAATAATATAAAATCTATAAATGATGAGGAATTTAAGAATTTGATGGCTTATAAGGCTCAGAAAAACCCAGTTGATCCATCTTATGGATGGGATAAATATCAATCATTATATGTGATAAAAAAAATAGTAGACACATTGAAAAAATGTTGATAAGAAGAAAAACTAGAAGAAAATACTTAATGAAGAACTGAAGATAAAAAACTATTTCGAGGAGTGGAACAAGAATCACTGATTATTACATTATAAAAAACTTTAATTAATTGTTTAACGAGTTTCTGGTTTTAGAACACTTTCTACAATAGATCATATAATTATAGATCCTTCCGCACAAAAAAATTATAATTTTTTTAAACATTTGTTGTACCTATTAATGTTCTCAAACGTAAGATAGAAGAAGTTTCAACTGAAAACCAAGATTAAAAATCATCTTATAAATCATTAAATATGTATTATAAAATGGATAATAAAAAATTATTTCAAATGAAATGAAAATTAAACAAAACAATAGAGATGAAATTAGAGAAATACCTTTAAGATGAGAAAGAAGAGGAAGAATGATAATAAGACGAAACATAATTGGATTATTCAAAAAATTCTACATCCTTATCCAATCAGTCCAATAAGAATATAGTTTTACATTATTTTATCATTGATCAATTATCCTTACAATAGGAAGAATAATCACAACATTCCCATACAAAACTACTAGACAAGGTTGAGTTCAATAGGGAGTATGATGTGATGAGAGTGTTTGACGATAAAGATTTTGAAGGAAAAGAGAGGATGGATGTTTGACCACCTCTCGGTCATATTTCAAAAGCCTCATTAGATTCATCAGATATAGCAGTCACTAAAGCTTGTAAAGGAATTGATTATAATTCTCAGACCCTAAAACTGATAAAATATCCATTTCCTTATCTTCCAAATATTGAATCATGGTTATACAATATATATAATATTTTGAGTGAGGCAATTAAATCTATAAATTATTTGACTAATTTAGTTTTTTTGAATGAGAATAATTTAACATGTTTCAATGGTAAATAAAATTTATAGAAAATGAGGTTTAATATAATTGTTAAATGGTCTAAATAAGTGGATGGAGATTTTTAAAAATCATAATGAATAGTTTGGGGAAGTTAATAATGTATCCTTTGATATTGTTTAGTCCATAAAAATGATATCATTAAATGCCTCTAATAGTTTCATTTTTATGAAATAGTCCGTAGATATGTCCAACTGTGAAAATCAAGAAATAATATAACACATATATTAGATTCCAAACATAAAAGATAAGAATTATATAATCTAATCCTTTGAGGAAGACTTCCTAAGGATAAAGGAATAAAAGAATATTACTTTTATTCATGATTATATTATCAATTGGAAATAAAAAATTGGATGTTTAGAGTCATGGAAGATAATATTGGAAAGATAGAGTCTGCCACAACATAGTCTAATAAGAATTAATAGGATTTGAATAAGATAAATGAAATAATCCATAATCTTTACAAGAATTATTGGATATTTTCTTTTGGTACACTAATTATATTTTTAAATCAATATTTTGTAACGGTATCTAGTTTGAGTGATTTATTCTCCAAATACATTTTGTTTGGATGTTTTCTAATATATGTTGGAATAATTTTCTCTATTTTAATCAAGGATGAATTGGTTTTCAAACAAAATTCGTTTATTATTGATCAAAAACGTTTTGGAGAATATATTACTTTCTTTATTCCGCATTTGAAATTACAAAGATGGAAAAACTATCTAATGGGGAGAAACAATCTTAGGGAGAGATTTATTGATGGGGGGAATAAAAATTAATAATATTTCATATTTGATAAAAAATAAGTTATCAAGACAGGGGGAGTTAAAATAAGTAAAAAAGGAGACTATTCTTATGAAGAATTTATTTTATGTTCTTAATCATACAAATGGGTTTATGTTTTTAATTGTTAACATTTTTTCATTTTAAGTGTTGTGTTTTGAGATTTCCAAAATGTGGGATATTTTTTAATCAAAAGTCTATACATTATACATTTCATTTACATAGTTGTGAAAATCAAAAACACATTATTAAGTCCTTATTTAATAAAATGTTTATATCCTAAGTATTTTAGAATGTTTTTGTAGAAAACAACCATTCTAATGAATGTTGAAATATAAAATTCATATTCCATAATATGATACATCAGACTGACTTAGAGTCTGGTCTATCTGAATGATTACTGTGTAGTCCATTCGATTAAATAATGTTATGTCCATCATACTAAAATAATTAATATACATTGAAATGATTATAGATTGGATCTATCGAACAGACCTAATTTTATTTCATTGGATTAAAACTATTTTAGTTATTTATACTAAATAACATTATAATATGACTTTTGGAATTATTTCTATTAGCTAGAATTTATTATAGAATTGTAATGGTGATATAAATATGATATCATATGGAGAAAGTTTTCTAAACTGCCTAGTAAATTTCATCTGAGGTTGTTGCAAACAACTCTAACATTCATAGGAAATATGACCATTGTATATATACCTTTAAATATAAGTGGATTTGAAGATTTGGGAGATGATTCATTTTCAACTCAATATGTCTAATGATTTTCTACCTAAATATCTCATTCTTAAATTTTATAATCATTCATACTATTTTTTTGTCTAAGGATTTTTAGTGAGGCATTGTAAAATCAATAGAACCATTCTTCTTTTCTATTCACTTTTATCAATTGAGGATTAGTTTATGTTATTCTAGGTATAATAATACAGTTTATGCTAATCATGAGGATCGAGGGATTATAGGTTATTTTAGGATAGAGATGACACTAATTATTGTATTGAGGGCTTTCAAGGTTTTGAATGTTATAGATGTTCCAATAATCATATCCATGGATTTCCTGGTAAGGAAGGACTGACCATTACTATTACGTTGGAAACTATGTATATATTATTTCATGATTTTCTATTTCCTTGACTATTATAGTTAATAAGTATATTTATTTTATAAACATTGTAATTAATTCTTACATTATTATAGGCTTCCATATTACTTTTTTTATCATGTTTTATATTCTGTTGTAGAATGTAAATTTGAATGCTTGTTTTACTAAATCAATATAAGATCTGATTTATTATACTTCCTATAATACAAATTGATGACTGATTTATCAAAATACATGTGTGTCCAATTAATTTATCTGATTTGTTGGATACCTTCTGAGTCTAATACACGCTCTCCGATCATCAGACAAATTCTAAGCCTAATCACTTCTAGAGACCTGAATTTTAACTTAGTTAAATTTTGTAAACAAAAATTCCACAACTCTTGTAGCTATTTTACACTCTTTTAATTAAACATAAATATGTCCATGTAAATCTTGTATATTCATCAATAATAAAACAAATGTTCCTTTTTCCTCTAAGTCTATCAGTTTTTACAGGGCCAAATAAATCCAAATGTAAATGTTCAACGATTTTTGTAGTTTTCATTTTGAAATATATTTAATTGTATCCTTATGTTTAGTAACCTTTTAACATGAATCATTTATATATATAGTGTCCATTTTAAATTCTGGTAGAGCAAATATCTTTTTGTTTTTTTTAAATCTTGTGTAACAACCAAATATTCCAAATACCCAATCACTTATTCCATAAAACATGACCAGATTGAAAAAAATAAGGCATTTTAATTTATATTTAAAAAAATCTAAAAATTTATTGAATAAATATCTTCTTTTTTATTTTTTATAAATATATATATTATTTTTTAATATAAACCCATTTATTAATTTAAAATTTATCAATCATGTTATCATCGGAATATTTTGAAATACCTATTAAAATTTAATTTAATCATTTGCTAAATAAAACCACTAGATTAATAATCAAATTTAAAAAACCATGTTCTCTAAGTCCTTTTTACTTTACCAACTAAGTTAGCATATAAATTAACACAACCAATATCACATTTAATAAAAGATATAAATATAGATATATAATCTTTCAATTGTCATGAACATCCACTTTTAATATACCTCAAATTATTTTTTATGCTTCCATGTTGCACTTCCTATAAAAACATATTCATGAGTTTTTTACACCCCTGACAACTAGGGTCTTGTGGGATTAGTATATGAATTTTTGGGAACCCATATATATTTTAAAGATATGTTTATTGGTAATAAAAAAGATAATTATCTACAAATAATATCCTTTTGTGACAAAAATACTGTGGAAATCATAAAGAAAATTAATTTTCATAATGTAATGCCATTTGACTTTTATGAAAATGAAACATTAGATGCACATCCACTAAATCATTTAACAAATAAATTTTTATAATTTTTTTGAAAATTTTTATCATAAAAAATAATATTTTTATTCTTGTTCATCTTATGTAAACTCATCATTTTTTATAACTTTTTCTCCCTCAATCAAAGGATTAAATATTGTCCCTTATCCTTTAAATCAAATTTATAATAGTTTCATTTTCTTCTATAATATAGATTAATCTCATTATTTGGGGTTCTATATATTTTGTCTCATAATTTTTATTTTTATGATTTTCATGTTGAACACTTTCCGGATTAGAACATAATTTTCCATTTCATATTGATTGAGTATTTATCAGTTCATTAATTTTGAGTAAGATCTTCCTTATGTTAATTCTTATAACACATAAATTATCCTTTAATATTATTATCCTTATTAATTATTCTATCAATATCATTACATAATAATATTTATAATGATTATAATAAAATAAGATGATAATGTATAATCTAATTCACTTTACTCTATTGATGATTCCATTAAGAATATATTTCTTGATTCTTTTCCTTTACCAGATTCATCAATTGAATTTAATTTAATGAGTAACTCCAACAATCTATATTAAATTCCTTTACTTTTTGTATTGTTACCTCTAAATATTATCATTCTTCAATCTTGGTAATTTAGTCTTCGTCTTCCCTATTTTTCTTCATTCATGTCATTTAACATTATTATCATTATTACAATTATTGGATTCATTATTCCCTTGTAAATTTAGTTTCCTTCTTATTGAGTGGACTTTCTTTATTCTTTATTGGAAAATTGTATATCACGATATAATTAACTTCTTTTTCATTAAAAATAATATTATTATGTGCTAATAAGAATTTTTATTTAAAATTAATACCTTTATTTTTTGAATTTTCATCTAGAGAAACATTCTTCATTTGTATTTCATATTATAGTAATGATCTAACAACCTCATCTAATTTATATTCCATGAAAAATTTCTATCGTCAATAGATACCTTTTTCAAATTAATTTATTTAGTAACTATTATAAAACTCTTTCAACCAATATTTTCTTATCTATATTTTATCAAAATCCTCACAATCCATTAACAATACTTTTTAATCTATAAGACATCTGATTCACTATCTCTTATTCTACCATTTTAAACTCTTGATATTAAGTTATTAAAATTTCCATTTTACTTCATACAAGTTTATCTAAACAAATATGAGTAACCTAAAAAATAACGGACATTTCACAGTCTAGATTACATGAAAACATATGGTTGTAAGTATTTCTACTTATTTAATCATATAAAATATTAATTACTTTATAATTAAAAATATATATAACATCATTATTACCAATAAATGATAATAGATCAAAAATCATGTAGTTTTTATTGTTACACCATGATTCCCTAACATTAAATATTGAGTTACTTAATAAAATCTTCCTTGTGTGACTAAAAATAACCATAATCAATTCCATCAATAAATAAAAAAATTTGAGGTGTCCATTCAACATTCCCATTCATCGATTCCATGTAAAATCAGATTATATAACTTTGACTATTTAAATTTGGATTTTCATATCATCAATAAAATATAAATATAAAAAATCTTAGTGACCCACTTTGATTCTAATTTTTTGGTATTAATCTGAGAATGGTTGAAAGGTCAAGTGTAGGTGAATTAATGCTTTTAAAATTTTAAAATGAATTATTTTCAAAGTTAAAAATTAATGAAACATAAAAAAATATAAATTAACACAGTGATTTTGGCAGTGGATTGGATTTAAATTAACCTACCGTACTCTTCACTCATCTCAATTTTAGAGAGATATGGAACCCACTAACATTGGAATCTATGACTTTTGAATGGAGATCAAAACCCTAAACAATTCCTTTTAAACCATGGTGGAATAACCCAAATTTTTTTTCTTTACTTAGTGAATTAACCTAATCCTACATCATTTTTTACACTTGGAGGCACAACCAAGAACCAAAAAACGATTTCATAGTAGAAATAAAACCTTACCTTTATCCAGACCAATGTTGAATAGATTCCTTTTTCTTTTATAGGTATTGTCGGAACCTATTCCTTTTTGTGGGTTTGTATAACCACACTCCTTCCTTTCTTGGGTAGAATAACCAAAACATTACTTAGAACATAAACAAGAGGAATAAGTAAGAGATTCATAAACTAGATTCACAATTATGGATCTGATCATTATGGTAGAATATTTCTCTCCAACCATAATGGATAAATATATTGAAGTTCATGTGAGAGAAGTATTTGATTTCCAAAGGGTATGACATAATAATATTCAAGAATATAATTTATCACATTAATTTAATATTTTTACTTTAACTAAATAATTATAGTTCATTCGTGCTAAGAAGATTTAAATTAGGAATCCTATTTCACATCGTCTCTCTTAATGTAGCATGAACATGTAATTTTTAAATGTACCATTCCCATAAAAAAACTCATGTGAAATATCTATTTAATTTGAATTAAATCATTTCAATGTGGGACCTATTCGATAATCTTACAATATAATAAATTTTTTAGTAATTAATGTTATAGAATTTAATACAACACTGAATATAATAATATTAAAAACATTCAATGTATCTTTTTCATAATCCAATAATTTAAATTTTGATAATCATACTCTTTAAAAAAATGATTAAGAATTCGTCATATTAAATGATAATTCAAACTTCCATAAAATAGTTAAAAATAAATTTTGTTAGTATTGAAATTCATAATATGTGTTTAATAAATCATTAGACCAATGAAAACAAAATAATAAAACATGTATTAAATTGAAATCAATAGGAATATAAAAAAATCATCATTATAAAAAATTACCTTGAGGCGGGTCTATTGATTTTTATGGTAGGTCCATCTACATGATATTCCATAACTTATAGTAGGTCATTCATTTATCAAGTTGTCAATCAAAAATGATCCTATGGTTTATGTGAATATCTTAATGTGGATGATTGAAAAGTAAACATGTGTTTGATCAATTTCTCAAATTTTGATAGATTTATTTTTCGATGTGAATTAGATTAATATAAAACATATTTTCATCCAAAAACTATTTGGTTTTCAATATCTAGCTTATGGTCACTTAATATTTATTCATGTGATTGATACATCAGGTCATGTAGTCTTTGATAGTTAATTCCTCATAACTAAATCAAGACTTAGTTTTATTTTATAATGTAGATAAATATCATCCATATGAGATTAGCCCATATAGATATGGATATTTCTCAATAATCAATTATTTAAACATATAACAAACACAATTATTAAAATATCATAAATTATGAACAACCAGCCCTATTTATTTTATAGGAAATAAACGATTTAATTAAAATATATGGAAAATTAAGATTATGTAATAAAAAACACTGTAATTATTCAAACATAGAAAAATCATTTGGTTAGGAGACGCATAAAAATTAAATATATTGAAATATTATGATCAAATAGTTTAACATGGGGACTATAAATCCAATATCACAATTACTGAGAATTTATTTTTCATATCTGTTACCAATTGAAGGAGTTATGGTCAAGTATTTAACTAATGATCATATAGATATGTAATTTTAATCATATAGAGACGTAATAAGCTTAAAATCCCATTAAGTTATAGCATATATAAGGCCTTTATAATGTTTTATCATATAGGATATTTTTAGACTGATTATTTTTTATTTTTTTTAATATTCCTATTAGAGTTTCATAATATAAAATGTAACTTGTTATAAAAATATTTGTCTCCACTTTATAATTATTTAATACTAGAAACATTTTTTCCCTGAAGTGTAATGATATTTAACATATCATAGTATTAAATTTAGTTATACCTAATCTATGGTCATCATAGTATATTATATGTTGTTATGGAATGTGAAGATTAGTATTGGCTCAATTTTATATAATGAAAATGGATTCTCTTATAGGGAATAAATGGCCTATTCTGTGATAGATACCCACATAATGATACAACACAGTGTTTCATTCACAATATCATTACTATATTTTGTTTATATGTTTCATATTAAATCCATGTAGCAGAGGCTAATAAGATACCTTGAATGAGATCTTTCATACATAGATATCTTTATTATACAATCCTGGGGCTACGCTAATCCAGTTGTAGTTAGGTATACCGTTGATCATGTCACTAGCTGAGGTTTAACCAATATGGGTTTTTTTATCACACATTAACTGCAAAAAAATATAATCCCTCTCTAATTCCATGAACATTTTCAAGGAATGAATTCAATCTATTTTATGTTGAACATCATTTATTTTGGACTATTTTAGGAGTTTTAGGTTTCTAGGAGGCCTTGTAATTAAAAACTAAGGAACCGAGCAACATGTTGGGACTCCATATTCAAGGTTATATCTAATATTACTCATATTCATAAGATTCCTTGATGAATTGCTACATTTCTTCAGTTATCCTGATTTGAGGGATATTATTAAGTTTATTTATTTCATACATTTAAAATTTAATTAACCAAGGATCATTGATGAGAGTGATCCTACTTGTCATATGTATGTGGTCTGTTACATTACTATGAGATTTTTCATGTGTGGAATGAAATGTATGACATATGAGAAACAAATATAAATTATAAGATTAAATTAAATTTATTTTTTATTTTTTATTCAGTTATACGATTTGAACATGAAAGGCTATGATTATACTGGGAGATCTGCGTGTTTACACCATTGGTCATTGTTTTCCATCCTCTATGTGAACTGAAATGTGCAAAAAAATCATTAGGTAGAGAAAGTGGTGAATTATTCTAGAGACCAGACCCTAATAAACTTGTATAGTTACATAGTGTGTCACCTAGTAATGAACAGTGTGAGAATGAACTATGATAAAGGTGTGTTAGCCTTGGAACATAACTTGGAATGTGGTAGTGGATTCTGAGCATAACCCATGATGTATTAATTAAACTTTTATGTTCAAAATCATGCATCTAATTTATCATAGTTATCCATCAAATAGTGGACCTCATCCACTATGAGATGTTATTTATTACTTATATCAAAAACTACATATTTTGTATTGTTGTATTATTTTTTACGTATGTTTGAAATATCAATTTTTCCTAATCCACTTCATGACTAGTTTTGATAGTGTTTTGTAAACATATGACTTGATATTAGAGGTGTATTGAAAATTTAAGATATGTAATCAGTGGTATATCATACACCTAGAGGATAGTATTGGTATTTAATTTTCCACCTATGAATGTTATATCAATGGTGTATCCTCCTAATGGATATTTATGATGGAGGTGTATCATCCACTTCAATAGTTATTTTAGTGGTAAATAATTCACCTAGTATAGATTTTTTGGTTTTGTTTTACCCACCTAAGCTTTGAAATAATGGTATATGATTCACTAGTGTATGGGTAGTTGTGGTGATTCATCAACATATGTTTAAAGATTCTTCTTTCACCATGCCATAATCAATTTTCTAGTGTTTTGGACAACTGATTGATCACTCCCCAAGGTGGATTTTGACAATGATATATTATACATCTAGTAATTATCAATCATGATACCCCATTCACCTTATCTTTTATATGAGGACTAATGCATCATACACCCTTGATGTGTCTTAAGAATATGTTTATAACATCCCATTATAGAATTGACCAAAAAAGGTATAGTCACATGTGGTTTTGGTAGGACATCCCCATGGGGTGAAATGTTTATTTATTTATCTGATGTATTAGGACATTATATACCATTCACCAATATTTATTGGACCTTTTTAAGACAAAATTTATAGTGTCTAACAGATTTGTACTCACACCCTTCTTCATTGCCCTATTACCAATGAATAAATCATGTTTTGTGACCCAATTAAGGTAAATAACCCCAATGCTGTAAATAATTGTTTTGGTTAAATCATTTTAGTGTTCAAAGATGAGACTATTCTAGGGATTGAAATTTTTTTGTGGTTGTCTCTAATTTTTTTACTAGTTAGATGTATTGTATAAAATATACCCTCAATTGATTATATGTATTCTTTTTTACCCTTATACCTTATATAATTATTAATTTGGTATATCATGATGTTGACAATTTCTATTGGATGAAATTTAACTATTTTATATTTTCAAATACTATTATATTGTGATTATTATTAAATGATATTGGTTCTTCTATGATTATAGTTATCTGTACTTGAATGAGTAGTCACCGTTCATGTTAAATGTTTTTCCTCTGTGCAATTTTGAAACCTATTGAATAAATGGAGTTGCACATGAGTCATGTGACACCAGGTTCGGTCTTGAACGAGATAAATTGGATCAAGGATGCTATAATGTTATAATAAAGCCTTGCTTTTTCTTTTAATATGCCATTTGGGGTATCATATATAAAATGTAGGTTTTTTTCAAGTATTGGTATGGATCTCATTCTAGGGAGTAGCAACCACATATATGATTATGTTTATGTTACCCATATTGGGACAAATTTTCATGTTTTTTCCATTTATGATAGGTTTTATTTTCATAATATGATGAATTTTAATATTTATTTATTGTTTATAGATTTTTAATCATGGAATGGGGTTGTAAGAGGCATGTTTGTGGGATTTATTTTGGAATGTAGGGATCACATGACATTCGTATATATATTTGTGATTGATTTAATGGTTACAATATATTTTTGTGTCATTTAATGTGTCAATAAAAAATTATATATATATATATATATGTATTCTATATAACATCATGTATTCACTCTACATGACCAGCCCATGATTACTGACTATTATTTTGAAACACATTGAGTTTTATGTCATCTTATGTAAGACTTATCTAAACCAGAGGGTGGGTAAGTTAGGATGGACTCGATCCTATATTTCTAAAACTATTCTAACATAAGGTGTGTGTGTTTATAGGAGATTATTGTGTAATGGTTATTTCAAATCCCAAAAATGATATTTTTACATGTGTTATAAATTTATTCAATGTCATATTATTTGAATTTATAGATATATTAAACTTTTGTAACCACTTATTATGAACCAGGAGGGTGGGGATGAGTTTTTTCTACTTATAGTTCATCTAATGCAACATGATGTGCCTAGTCCTCCCATCATTTAGTAGATCAAATAAATTCTTCTTAATTAGTTATATTTTATGGATGATGGGGCACCTAGAGTTGGTATATCTGTGTTAGAATAGATTCTTGGGATTAAACTGTAGAACTCACCACTCTTTTTAGGCGATGGTGGATCAAAGGCTTACACATTATCTATATATTTTATGAAGACTATTTATTGATCACATTATTAATACAGAATAATGGAAAATGAATCTTGATGTTTGTATTAGTTTAGTACTATTGAAGAATTGGTGCATAGTTTTGGGACTATATGTTTATTATATGGTGAGGTCCTAGAAAAACATTCATAATCTCTTTTTTAATAAATTATTCCCATGAAGGAATGATATATCTAGTTAGTTTATTCATCTAGTAAAAGGGGCATGTTGGAAATGGATTATACAACTCAATTTTATAATTTGATATTATTTTCCATTGGGTTTGTGAGTAATTTGTCTTTTTGGATCAAGAAATATTAGGATGGATTAGGGAACACTATTTAATCCTATATTAATATCTTTTTATTTACATCCTTCTCAGTGTTCAAGAATTAGGCCTTGATTAAAAAATAGATCTACACTGATGATATATTGTGTATGTAACGACCATATGTTCAATAAATGGAAATCCCCTTCTTATAATTATATTATATAGTATAATCATAAGAAATCACCAAAAAATGAACTACTACGTAATATGTGACCATTAAATATAATATTGTGACATATGTGATTTGAATTTCAAAAATATGATACACATAATTCCAATCAGTAAGATGTTTAAAGTCTGATAAGACAAACTTAATTTTTATTAAATAGTAACTGACCCTTATGAATAGTAATGTTACCCTTAGGAATAATAATATGACCTTTATGGATATTACATCATCTAAGTGAATAATTAAACTTACCAATGGAATTATAAATAAAATTTATCTATCTAATAAGTGACAATATCATATAATTATAGTGTTGGCATTTTGGAGAGTCGTGTATATCTAATTATAATTTTATGATTATGTTAAAATTTTCAAATAAATTGTTTTTTCAAAAAAGCTATTCATAAATAATTATTTTGATGAAATTTTATTATATTATAATTTTAAGACACCTTAATTAATTTTTCAATGTTTTTGAAAAGATATTTTAATTTTATAATTTATATTTTTCAAATAAATTATTGTTTTAATTAAAAACTAAATTTCGAAAATTTATAAAATAATTGTCATAAAATGGAGTTCATTTTTTAATTCTAGAAATTGAATGTTTTTTTGGGTGAATATTTTGTATTTTTCTGAAATAATGTAATTTTTAGTGGGTAGTAAAATATGTTAATTTGATGTATATATACATTATATGTTAAATAACCTATTTATTGATTCATGGATGATAAAATCACCATAAGTTAGAACTCACATGAAAAAATTACTATTTTATTTCCCCAGAATAATTAATATTTCTGGTATTAAGAAAAATAATACAATAAAGAATAAAATATTGAGAAAACCATCCTCTCCTCCGCTATAAATACCACCCCTCTTTACCTCTTATCTTCACTCCTCTCAAGTCTTATTCCTTGTCCAAATTCTACTATAATAAATCAGTAAGACCCTATCCCACTACCAATATCCCTTATTGTCTTAAAAATACAAAATCCTCTCCTCTAAAGAGGCACTCAAGTAAGATATATTCAAGAGGTAAATTCCAATTTTTATTTATTTTATTTTCTTTCGAGTTTCTTTCTATATTTTTCATTCCTCAGATCCTTTTATACATATGTTATTATAACTATAGTACCTTAAATGTAATGAAATGTTTTTAGGATAATTTAAAAACTCATTATAATCTCTCCTTTACCATTCTTTTATACTATAAATGAAAACGCCATCCGAGATGTGTTAGTTTATCACATTCAAGGATGATTAGTTTTCAATTTCTTATACCATCTTCAATTCTTGTCATGATACCATTTTTATAGTTTAACTAGACTATTATAGATGTATTTTTTATAATTTATGGTTTTGTAATAATTTTTTAAAAATAAATTAATTTATAAAGAAAAATGTGGTTGATGCAATCAAAAACCACCAATTAACAAAACTAGTTATTATTAATGTTTTATATAAAGATTCATCTTCACTCTTAAAAACCAAATGAATTATGTATCCATGTAATATACTGAATTATCACTAATAAAATAATACTCCAATTATGTAAAACCATTATCAACTTACATATTTATCCTTACATGTATATAAGTAAATCAATCATGAAACCCAAATCAAACAAACAATGAAATTAAACCTCTTAACCCATGAAAAAGGTCATTAATGAACTTAATAAGGTTATAATAAATCATTTATATAAGAATATGTTCCTAAAATATTAATTAATTAATTTAATTTTGTTATTAATGACATTAAGATCATGTGAATGACACCATTGGACTTATGGTAAGGGGCTCTACAGGAACCACCTTTATTCTTTTAGGTTAATCTATCATTATTTTTACCCAAATGAAGTTATCATATAATTTGATATTAGTATGCTAAATTTTGTGTATATGTACCAAATACATGTATCCAAACCCTTTCATCAATCGTTTTTTGGTTATTTATATGTTTTTAAGTGGTTCCCTCCTCAACACTTCCCAAAAAGAAAAACCATTTAAGGGAACTTCCCAAATTCTTACCCAATTTCAAATGAACTCTATCATAAATTTTATCCCACCATCATTTATATAAAATAAATATTTTTATTATTAACCCCTTCTTGGTTCACCTTTATTTTTTTATAAAATATTATTCCCTTTTCTATTTTGAATGCCCGTTATATATTATTTAACAATGAAATAAAATGTTTTAATGATAAAAATTATTAAATATTCTTTTTTACATGTTATCACTCCTATTTGAAATAACATACAATTATATATGCCTATTTTCCTTAAGAATTTCCATGTATATTCTAATCATTTATTTCATAGAAACTTGAATGATACATCCATTTATTAGGCATTATTTCGTGATTATGATACCCATTTCATTCAATGGGTACCCAAATGTTTATGTATTATTGATTATGTATGATTCTGTATGTGGAAAGAATATTAATAAACATGTGATGATGGGTATGACTTTATATATAACCAATGATTTTTTTAATGTTTATTCAAATTATACATTATGTGCATGGGCCTTAGTGGTTTGCCTTAACTCATGCTACCATGGGCAATTGTCTTAGTGCTTTACCAAGACTTGTAATCCTCTATGTGAAACGAGCCTTGAGTCGTGCTAAAGGAATGTTTTATGTTACTTACACAAAACTATTAAACCATGATTATATGATCCCATGTTTAAATTATAAGATTCCATATGTTCCATGCGTTTTTATATCATTTTTTCATGCCTTCTAACCCATTTTCTAAAGCATTATTCTTATATTTATTCCCTTACTGTGATTTTTAGATCATGTCATTATCATGATATCCCTAGGATATCCAATGAAGATGTATGAGCACAATGGATGATTAGAGCACATTATAAATACTAAATAATGAAAATTTATATTTAGTCCCTTGTTTTATGTTTAATGTACCCTGTATTCCAAGACACTAGACTTTTGGATCCTTGGCTTGTAATATGATGGTTTTATGTTCATAAAATCATGTAATTATATGTGTAAAAGGCTAGGGTATTTATAGTCTTTTTATTATAATTATTCTTCTGATGATATGATTTCGTATGTGGTTGTTTGGATTACTAGTTTTAGGAGTCTTTCAAGGGTGAATGGGAATACAATATCAAATGTTTGGGTTTATCACTTCCTCTAATTAGGTGATCCTAATATGAGTATTACTAGTGTGGTTAGGTAGAATATATTTGAACTAATTATGGTATACCCCTGGATGACGTTTATTACTAAAGGTATTATAGAATTTTGGATATGTATTGTGTTGTCACACTTTATTTGGAAACCAAGTAAGGATTTGTTTAGTCCCAAGGGTTAAGACCAAGTATAAGAGTGTAACAGTAGTTAGGTAATTAGGTATCCCCCACCTACATAAGATTTGAAGGATTTCATGATACCTAGAGTCTATGGTATCTATGCTTGTTGGGTTATTTCGTTCAATGGAGTTATATAATGGGAGATCATAGGTTGGTATAATTCTGACATCACACCATCATGTAGATACCTTACATGTAGGTTGGGGATCCATCTATAGTTGAAGGTATGAATATTATGGCATAAATCATTGTTTTTTATTTAATATATATGTTTCATGATCATTCATGTTTATATATCAATTTAGTGATCTATTAATTATTATATATAATATTTATGAGGATTTTCTATTAATATATCTATAACGGTATGATCAATGGGTATTTGGGGATGTCTATATTCTTCTATAGTTGTCAGTAGATTTGGGGTTCATTAGGAGTAAGTAAATTTTGATATGAGAAATTTTTATGTGATCCTCATTATGGAATAATTTAAATTTTATCAAGAACACTTGGATTGATATCACTGGAGGGTTTCATTGAAATATGTGGAGGGGGATTGTAATAGTTACATCGATTAGTGGTATTTTTTGGTAGGTTGTTCTGGTCATGGACCTCAATTATAGGGGGAAATAAATCCCTATATAGATAGTCTTTAGTTTATATATGGGGTAGAATTTTGAATGATATTTTCTCTTATTTTTGATCATTCATAGGATATGTTTCTTCATTATTTATTGGGATTAATAGTTGAGTGTAAGATCGAGTTTATGATCAGACTTATCCTAGGTACGAAACCCATATCCATTCATCCTTATAAGATGGGTCCTATTTAGATTCTAAATCTAAAGGATTGGATAGAGAATTTTGAATATATTATGTTTATTTTTATGAGAACATCCCATTGGAGTGTAAAACCATAATATTTTAAGATGTATTTCTTTCCAAATAAATGTAATTTCTTCACTGGCTTAATTTATCGAGAAGCCCAAGTTTAAATGAGTTGTAACAGAGTATACCACTATAAAATAGTAGGTATATTCACTATTATGAGTAGAAGATACAGAATGCTAAAAACATATTGATTAAAAATGTAAAAAAATATTTTTTATTAATTTATTATGAAATAAAAATTTCAAATAAAGGATTTTTTCCCAAACAAATTGGCTTAATGTGCCTATTGTGTTTTTATATTATTAAATTAAACTAATTAATATTTTTAAATGTTTTAATTAAATCTCAATGTTATATATTCCATAAATTGTTTTTATATTCATCTAATATTTTATTGGAATAGGATAGGAGAAAATCCATTTTTATGCTTAAAATGAATTTTTTCTAAAATATGGTTTATAAAATGTTTTTCACATATATTTAAATGAATATATTCCAATTAGAGAAATTTTTTTATAAAAAAATTGAATCCATATTTTTCATCTGGAATTCCAATTTTTTAAAATTGGCCCCTTTTTAGGCATTATAAATAGTAATAGTGGTAAAAAATAAATTTTGTTAAGGGTAAATCGGGATAACCTTGGAAAAATCATATTTGTAATGCCACCATTTTTCTTCTAAATTCTCATTTCATAAAGGTAATTACACCATTGTTTCCTTAGTCTCTAAATTTAATTGAATAAGTGAAATGTTTCCTATTAAATGACCTATATAATATTTCAAAAAATAAAAATACAAAATATCACTCTCTTACTTGTAAATACATCTTACGTGTTCACATATAAAAAAGGAATTTTGTTGATGAATATTAGTAGTTATTATTAGAATAATGAAATTATTTTATTGATGCTAATTTATTGAAATTTTTTTTATGTAATTATATTATATTATTAAGTACGCTGCAATTGTGTTTCTCAAATTAATAAAGAAATATAATAAAAGATTTTAAAAGTAATAAAAGTAGTACAATTTGAGTGAGTTATAATTTTACATGGATTTTATAGAATAATATAACATAATATTTTTGTTTTTAAGATTATATTAATCTTCAATCTATATCTTGGTGACATTGGTATAAATTTAAATTAATAGTATCAGAAATGACATTAATGATATCTTATGAAAATTATAATTTATTAAATTGTTTAAAAATAATAAAAAATATAATAGTGGACATGTTTTATAATATATTGTCTAAAATTTCATAATTTGTCCATTTATGATCCTCGTTTCACCATATTTGTAATATAAAAACCCTTTACGGGTGAAAAAGATGTTATCATGTTTAAGGATAAAATAGGATAACTAAGGGGTTTAACCAAAAGATCATGTTTCCAAAACAACATTAATCAATATAAATTTATTTTTAGATGGTATTTTAATTCAATTATACTTTATATTATAATATCTATCCATTTGTTATCATTTTTCTAGAGAATTATTTATTAATATTTTAATATTTTTAAAAAATTCCTCAAGTTCAACTCCCCTCAATTATAAAAGGGAACCAATTTATTCTATTAATTACACCAAATTAATCATTAAAGATCTTCTCAACCATACAAATTTCTCTTATAAACATCCATATGCACATTATAGTGGTTTTTTTCTTGAATTACCATCCCTAGTATCCTTTATAAGAGATTTAAATGAAGTCTTTCAAAGAAGAGGTAATCACATTAACCAATCACATTCTTGGTTACTTCTTTTTTCACCTAATAATTTTTTAATATTTATTATAAAATGATAACATCATTGTAATTAAAAAAATAAAATTTTATTATTATTATAGAACCACCATTATCCACTGTCTCTTCCATCAAATGGAGAGTGATGGTATCACTCATACGCACGTACAACATACCATCTCCACATAGAGGTGCAATTTATTTTTCAAAAAATTATTTAATGGATAGGAAATATGATGGGGTTAATTTTTATATATAATATTTTGGAAATAATTATTCTTCGTTAATTAATATATCATATCTAAATTCTTACCTTACAATATATTGGAAAATGTTAATGTCACATGTGTGTGCATGTGGACTACCACCTCCATGAAATAATGTAATCCATTTTTTATTTACCATTTAGTTTCAAGGAAATAAGGGTGATATCATAAATTGGTATGATTTATATTGTATAATAATGATTCTAAAATGGAAATTTTTTAGTTTTCTATCATTGTTCCATTTATCGAAAAAGTGAAAACAATGTTCATATGTGTGTATGACCTACCATTTAAATGAATTGTGTAATTATTTTTTCAATCTATACAATTTACGGATGAATATAAATATTTATATAATGAATATATATGATATTTTTATAATTACTAACATTGAATACATTATGAAACTATGACCAAAGTAAAAGGACTAGAACTACCAAACCAAAATTCTTATGAAAAATGAAACAGTTAACAACCAAAAATGAGAATTTTAATAAGTAATCCTTGATAATTGTGTTTTCATATGTTATAAATTGATAATTTATGATATTAAATGTATATAAATGACTATGTAAATTAATATAATAAATTTAAATGTATGTTTCCTTATTATAGATAACTTACAATTCATGTGGAACTTGATGTCAGAAATTTATGTTTCAATATTATTTTAACCAAGATTTATTATGGTTGAATTTACATTGAGGAAATTATATGATCTATAACTAATTAATCCATTTAATGTTATTCAAATATAGTATTTAATTTAAAATAAATATTTTACTTTTATTTTTTACTCAATAAGAACTCAATATGACAAATTAATGTTTCGAGGAAATCAGACATTATTTATTTCATCTGTCAAAAATCATTTCTACAATATCCATGTTTTCTAAACATATTTTCATGAATGTTTTAAATATTAATATATGGATATTTAATTTAATTTTCAAACATGTGTTACTTTTTACAAAAAAATATAAAGTAAATATTCTTGTCATTTCCAAGAGGTAGTTTTTTCTAATTTTACAATCATATGATTGTAGTGTTTTATTTTAACTTATACATAATAGAAACAATTTTACACCATAATGACTAATAATTACATTGAATCTTCCTTTACAAGTTGGTAATTTTATTTTCAATGAATATTTTTTCAATAATATTTTTTTGTATTTTTTATTTTTAATATTTGGTTTCAAATCGAATGGCATATTTTCCCTAATAAATATTTCAAGGGATCATATTGAGCCATTTTAATCTTAAATAACGTTTTTTGAAGTAATGTTATCTTAAATAGTGATATAATCTAATAATATAATCACTATTATTAATTTAGATGGTTTATTATTATGATGAAATTTCTTTATTATACTTGTTTCTTTTCCACGAGTTACGTAATGATGATTTGATGAAATTTTTATGAAACCCATTTATAGTCCACATGTTCTTTAATGATAAATATTTTTTGAAACCTTTTTATTTTATATAGTTGATGATATGATAAATGTTTTGTTAACATGTGTCACATATCTGAATTATTTTTAGTAAGTTATGGTTGGAACAAAAATTAAATATCCCTCCAATGAATTGGGTAAAGATGGATATCTCATGAGATTAATAGGAATAGAATGGGGAGTGAACCATATTTAGTAAAGGAATCGTACCACTATAATTATCTTGGGAGTGATGCTTAACTACTATGATGGAATGAGGATAGAACCTGATCAACTATGATAGTCTTGGTAGTGATCCTTAACTATTATGGAAATTATATTCTATGTATATGTGTATGATGAAAAATTATTATGGAATACAATTTTATGCACTCATGGCCCATATTATTTGATTCCATTAATAATATATTATGAACATAGAAAACTTATTCGAGGACTCAAGATTATGATCTATGATATGTAGGTTATGGGTTTCTAAAGTAATGATCAAGTTCTCATACACTTATGGTCATGTTTTATTTGATTAATTATGTCTCCCATATTTACCAATAAAAACAATAAAATTTCAACTTATATTCTGTTAACTTTTCATGGGTTATCAATAAAATTTTTGGGTGTGATTTTTTTAAGAAGTTTTCTAGTTATGATGAAAAAAGTGGGAGGTTATGTAGATATCTTATGAAAAAGTTTCTAATGTGTCAAAATTTCCAAATATACAAAACATATATGATTCTAGTGTCGATAATTAGGTTTATATATAAATATTAATCAAATAAAATTTATAATAAATTTATGAAATATATAGGTCACTATAATTTTTATTAAGGAAAAGATTAATTACATTTATAAACAAAGATGACAAAATATTAATTTTAACCATGGGGATAAGTCTAAGAATAAGATAACATCATAAATTTTTTGTAATAATAATGGTTGAACTAGTTTAAACATAAGGCATATTAGACCAAAAATAAGGTATCTTAACTTGTATTAATTTATTATTTGTAATTATGTGGTTTTAAATTATCATTATTTTGTAACACAGTATGATTCGTTGTTCTAGTAAATGGATTAAAATTAATTAATCATGTAAATACTAAATTAAATGGAATATTCAATTATATTACTCTTAGGAAACCAAATGTTAAGAGATCTAGAATAAGAAATCTCATTGTAAGGATTACACCACATTTTTAATATATAAATCTTATTGATCTTCTAAATAAGTAAAGGAGGGAAAAAATCTATTGATTCCTTAATGAGGAAACACATGACTTCATTTAATCTATCTTTTAATCCACCAGCTAAAGACCAATGGATAAATAATAAGAAAATATATTTCCCATTCTCCAGTGTTTGGAACTTGAGAATGTTATATTGACTTTATATCATTTGGACATGTAATAAGACTAGGGGTGGAATCTTATCAAGAACATGAGTTAATAGAATGACAATGGCATAATTTTATAGGACGAGTTTAAGAGATTATTTTCTTAATATGTAACTTCAATATATTATTCATATAAAAATCGAGAAATATTTCCCCATCCTAAATTATATGGATGATGAATCCCTTAGTACATATGATGAAAATTTTATAGTACTGTGAGGTATGCTTATGGAGTTATCAAAAAGTTGAAATTATGGTTGGTAAGTTAATAGGTGGCTTAAAATAAGACTCTGAAGGGTTTTATCTATAAGTGACTTCAGTAACTACAAATAAATTATTTGATGTGATATCTGTGTTGAAATTTAATTTATAGTTACCTATCCATCTGATTTTTTATAGTAAATTAATTATGTAATTCAATTAAAATTAAAAAAAAACACAGAGGGAAGTAGATTATTTTTCATTTATGATCATTGTGTGGAAAGGAATTTGGTGTAAATTTTAATAAGGGGAATAATAAATGTTTTATGTGGGGAAAAAAAGTGCATTAGGTAGTCTAATGTCATATTGATGGGATATATTTATCCAATTATAAAGGAATGTCACCGGAGAATGCACCAACCACACTTTAGTGTGTCAAATGTATGGTGTTTGAGAATTATTATAACCAGTTATAAACCCTAAAGGTCAATGTTGATGGTTAAGATCAAAAAACTCTTATGTCTATAGATAGAGGGAAATCTCATGGCATCATAATTTTTGATGTGGTATAGATGTGGTGAAAGGATAAAATGTGATACACACTACAACTACTAATATCTTATTTTATTTTTGATCTTCCATCTCTTTTATATTAGAATAATTATATAAGGGTATCATAATACCAAATCAATGATTAGATATTGAATTATAAGTGAATACCACTAATGGTATAATTATTGAATCTCAAGTCTATGATTCTTATCAAGTTGATGTTTTTGGGAATGTGATTCTAGAAAATAACGTTATTCTCCCTGCCACTAATGGTATAATGACTGAAAATCAAGTCTATGATTCTTATCTAGTTGAAAATTTTGGTAATGTGCTTCTAGAAAGTAACATTATTCTCTCTATAGTTTAATTTGATGTAATCATAGCCATGTATTGGATTTATCTATAAAAATCTCACTTTAATTTAAAAGGAATGTAATTCAAGTTTGATATTATAAACTTACCAATGATTTTATATTAGTGTGATGATAAATATTATATTCTAATTGAAATTAAATCCATTTTATGGGTCTTTATTCCTAATCAATGTTGGTTTTAATCTCAAATAGATAAAGATAATCACAACATGGATTATATGACTATAGTGTGTGACTTTTTAATGTCTTTCTAGAATATTTCCAAAGTTTCCCACCGAATTGGGATGTTTAATTCCCAATAGAACTCATACCAAGGGTCAAAAAATATTAAAAAGTCTCTATATAGAATATTTTTGATTGAGTGTTATGAATTGATGAAGAGAATGTATGAGAATCATTATAAGGAATTTATTTTTCAATGTTTTTAATAGGGGTGAATTAGTTTATTTTGTTAAGAAGACAAGTAGACCAATGATACTATGAGTTGATTATAAAGAAATTAACAAGATTACAATCATGAATTAATATCATATTCCTTGAATTGATTACTTTTTTGATCAATTAATAAGAGATCAATATTTTGCTTGATTAATCATCACTATAGATATCATCAACACATTAGCATAAAGGAGGATATACCCAAGATAGTATTCAATAAAAGTTATTGGAATTATGAATATATATTAATGTAATTTTTCCTTACTAATTCATTCTATAACGTCATGTATTTAATAAATAATTTATTTTTTGATTACCTTGATTAGTTTTTGGTAGAAATTATATATGATATTATTAAATATTTAAATAGCATGGAGGAGCATGGAGATTACATGGGAATTTTTCTGAAGACTCTAATGAAGGATAAGTTGAATGAAATATTTATAAATAGATTACTTTGTCTATAAAAAGTTTCATTATCTAGGTCATGTAATCTTAAGAGAGGGTATATCTATAGATCCCTTAATGTCAGATGTTAATGAATTATTTCCCAGACTAACCACCGTGAGTGAGATCTATTGTTTTCTTGGTTTATGATGGATATTATAGATTCTTTGTGAATAATTTTTCATGACTATCAAATCCAAATACCATGTTAATTAATAAAGGATATGAGTTACTTTGGATAGATAAAAGTGGGGAAAATTCATGGAACTAAATAGATGGTTTGTTAAAACACATGTTCTTATATTATCCTGCACTGGAGAAGGGTTTTTTATATATAGTGTTTCATAGAATATGGTATTTTGGTATGTTCTCTAGAATAATAATATTTTTATAGATTATTCCTTTTAAAAATTCAAGTCTTATTACTAAAATATAAAAACTATTGACTTGGAGTTAACTGTTTTAATATTTTCATAAAATGTGTTGATCCATTATCTTCAAGGAGAATGGTGTGTTACATACATTGATAGAAAATTTTAAATTAAATAATCACAAAGAAAGAATTAAATATTCAATATAGATGATGGTTGGATATGATTAATGATTATTACTGATCAGTACATTACCACCTGGGAAGGAATTCCAAGGTTAAAAATTCTCTAAGTCAAAAATATTATGATATATTATTTATAATGAAGATATAAAATGATAGAATGTTTCTTGAAATGATAAAATATGGAGAGAAATATTATCATGCTCAAATTATTTTTCAATCATAAATCAATGTGAGTATTATAGAGGTATAAAATAATGATGTGGAAATATAAAAGAAGGTTAAAAAGTTTCCTAAGTTGAACATTTATTGTGATGGAATGATAAGGTTAAGAAACTATGTATGTGCCTGTTGAATACCGGACATGATAAAGAATCTATTTTCTTACTCCCATAGTTCAAAATTATATATTCATTCAGGAATTATGATGATGTATAATTTTATAAAATATGATTTATAGTGGGATAAAAAGAAGGGAGTTATTGAAATTTTTTTATCATAGTTCGTTTTATATCAATAAGATAAGATTCAGAGACTGATTTAAAAGGGGATGTTATAAACATTACCCTTACATGAATGGAAAGGGTAAAATATAACCATGTACTTTTTTCATCAGACTCCATATAATTTCTAAGAGAAATAATGTTATTTAGTTAGAAATCAATCTCCTTATAAATTCATCACACTTTGTTTCTGTTAGATAATATTTCTATTTCGATTAACATGGTTTAATATACATTAAATGAGTGTTAATGTTTCATGGATTACTATATTCAATTATCTATGATCGATATCTACAGTTTACATCGATGTTCCCATAAATCATTCATCATTCTCCAGAAATAGTGTTGATAGAACAATTAAAACCCTATAAGATTAATATGATTTTTTTAATGGATTGTGATCTTGGACAGGATAAAAACCTTACTCTAGTTGCTTGTTTTGTACCAAAAAATATTTCACTTGAGCTTTCAAATGGATACTTAGGAAGGAATCTATTGATAATAATGTAGAACTCCAATTTTCTGTGGCGAAGTTAGAAAATAAATATATTGGGACCTGTCCTAGATGAGGAAATAGAAGAGAATGTGAGAGGCATTTTCAACACATCATGGAATCTCTAAGTATATATAAATTTTATGCTGAAAATATTTAAAAAAATATGGATTTAAAAGTTGGTGGGAAGGTATTTCTATAAATTTAAATATATAATGAGGTTATTTTATTATTAAATAAGGTAAATTTATTCCTAGTTTATATTGATCCTTTTGATATTATCGATCGATTAGGGATAGTTTCTTATCTATTGGAACATCCATGAAACGTATATCAAGTTCATGATGTGTTCCATGTATCTTTGTTGAAGTACATAACTAATCTCTAATGTGTATTAAACATAGATTTCACACCACTAGATATGTATATTTATTATGAACATTAACCATTATAAATCTTGGATTGTAGAGATAAATATATACCGAACAAGAAAACATGCCTATTTAAAGTTCTATAAGGGAATTATAAATTCAAATATGTTACTAAATAAACCAAAGATATGATTAAAATTATATACTAAAATATTTTTATCATATAAATATATTACTTTGTGAAAAATTAATTTTAAGGGGTAGAACATAACTCCCCATGATTTTAGGATATATTTTTCAAATAAATTTAATTTCTATGATATCTTGTGATACATGTAACCTCAAGTATAAATGAACTATAACATAACATATTGTTATAAACTAGAAATTATTTATTCAAATAACTAAATTATAAAACATTTTTTGTTTACACATATAAAAAATTAATTCAATTGTTATCAAATAATTATAAATGAAAAATACTCATTTGAAAAACAAAAGTAGGTACTTTTTTGAAAAAACTATCCTTATACACACAACTTGTTTTTATTTTAATAGAATAATTTAAATAACACTTTTGAATAATTGTATTTAATTTTATATATTATATATTCAATAAATTTTTTTAAGATTCATCTTTTCTTTCTATTCATGGTATTCGAATAAATCCAATTTTATGCTTAAAATTGTAATTTTCTAAAAGATGGTTCCCATCATGTTTTGTGAATTTATTTTAAGATAAATTTATAAAACATATATAAATTAAATTTCTAAAAAAATAATTATTTTTTTAATTCATGGGATCTAAATTTAGTAAATATTCTGCTTTTATATTTAGACAATGTGAATAGTAATAATGGTAAAATGTTTCTCCCTAGTAAAGGGTAAACCAGGTTTTCCTTGGTTAAAACTAAATATTAACATCACCATTTTCATCTTAGTTATTATTTTATAAAGTTAATTATACCACTTTCTAATTTAGATAAAAATTTAATTTTTTATGGTATACTTATCCATGAAGTTTACATGTATAATATTTAAATAAAGAAAAATGAAAAATGCCACTCTCTTATTTTTAAGTATCTCATATGTGTTCATGTAGGGACAAAAGACAGTTGCAAACAAATATTATTATTTATTTTTATAATAATGATATATTATAATGAAAGAAATGTTTTTCTATTTTTTTATAATTATATAATTACCTTAAATTATTATGTAACACTGACACAATATTTATTCAATTAATAGATAAAGGAAATAGATGATTATAAAAAATTAAAAAGTAATACAATTTTAGTGAGTTAATTTATTCCATTAATTATATATATTTTTATACTATATTAGTGTTCTTTTATAAACTTTTATTCTAATTCCATATTTTTCATGGTCCATTTTGTTTAAATTTAAATAAATTGTTTCAAAAATGATAGTAATATATTTTTATAAAATAATATTATATTAAATTATATAAAAAATAAAACTTATGAAATCATAAAAGGTGGAAAATAAATGGTCTAAAATACCATTTCATGTCCATTAATGACATTACTTTCAACTAATACGTAAAATTATAACCCTTTATGAGTGAAAAGGTTGTTACTATAGTTATAGTTAAAATAGGTTAAATAAGGTGTTAAAATGATAAGGATTAAAACACCACATAAACCTAACCAAAAAAAAATATTTTAGTGGAATATAAACAAAATTAAAACTTATATTTAAATCCCTAAACATTTAGATCCATTTTTCAAGAAAATTACTTTTAAAAATTTTATTCTTTTAAGAAATTCCCCGAGTACCCCTCCCCTCACCTGTAATAGGTTACCCCTACATTCTCTTTTTTATACCACATTTGGGCATGAAACATGAGAAAAACCTTCACAAATGTCTCCTAAACATTATTGTATGTATTATAAATGGTTCTGGAATTCCAAAAAAATTATATGTTCATTAATAGGATATCAAATGGATTTCATTCAAGGAAAAGGTAATCGCCTCAAATGGTCACTTTCTATTTAATTAATCTTTTACCTCCTCTATATATTTTGAATTTATCATAATATAATAAATTATTTATATTAAATATCATAAAATTTTATTACGATTTTTAATCCACCATTATCCCCTATTTTTACTACCAAAATGTAAGTGAATGCATAGCTCATGCATATGTACCGCTTGCTATCAACATATAGCGATACAATTCATTTTTTATATCCACATTTTATAGATTTTAATTATCATGGGTTTAATATTTATATATTATTTTTATTAATTAATTATTCTTCCATAATGATAACATAATATATAACTTATTACTTTCTAATCCTTAAGAAAATGATAACTCTTCTTGTGCTTATGTGTGGACTACCACGTCCACTAAATTATCTCATTATTTTTCTTCTTCTTTGAATTGATGGATATAAGGATTAAATTTATGAATTTATATTATTTGTATTATATAATAATGATTATCTATGTTTTTTTTAATATTATGTTCTTACCATCTTTTTATAAGTGAAAAAAACATTCATGTTTAAGTATGGCATATGAACTCTTTGAATGGTGTCATTCATTTTTTAATCTCTAAATTTTGGGGATCAATATATATATATATATAATTAATATATATAATATTTATAACATTATTTACATCATATATTTGATGGAACCATGATCAATGTATATGTATTGGAACATCCGAATAGAAATTCTTATGCAAACACAATTAACATAGTGAAATGGTAAATTTCAAAAGGTGTTATTGATAAATTGGTGTTAAAAAGTTATAATAGGATAATAAATGATATTATAAGTAAATAAGTTATTATTTTATATATTTATAATAAATTTAAATTTATTATACAATAAGATAAATAACGTTAAAATAATGTGGAACTAGATGCAAGGGATTTATGTTTCAATCATCTTTTAATCTGGAATTCTTATGCATGAATATTCATTAAGAAGTTTATATGATATTTATCTAATAAATTTATTTTATTTTATTTTCCATTGTTTATTCCATTAAAATTCATTTTTTCCTTTTATTTCCCCCACTTCAATAACTCAAGACATCGAAGGAATATTTTTAAAGAAATCTTACTTTATTTTATTCTTGGGTCAAAAATCTTTTTTCTCCCATTTACATGTTTTTTAAAAGTGTATTAATGAATTTTTGTTAATATTACTCTATTGATGTTTAACATCAATTTCAAAAATAAATAAATTTAAAAAAAATAGGGAAAAATTATTTTCATTTCCCAAATGAGGAACTATTGGACTCTTTTACAATTGTGTGATAGGGATGTTTTCTTTTAACAATTACTATGTAAATGAAATTTCTAATTGTTAGGAAAATTCAATACTTTGAAGAATCCATTACATTCTTGTCAATGTATTTTCATAAAAAATTATATTATTTTTTAGAAATATGTTTATTTCAATGATGTGATTTCCAAGTGAGAATTATATTTTTACAAATAAATTTTATTTGTGATATTTTAAATAAATTACTCATCTTAGATGACATACTTTAATGTTGTTTAAGATTTTCTTGGGATATTATCAAATGATATAATCATAATTATTTCATAGGAATTTTTATTGTTATGATCAAAAGTTTTTTATAGAACACATTTCTTTTTCATGGGTTGTGAAATGATGTATTGATGAAATATTGATGAAAATCATTTATTTTACAGTTGTTAGAAATGATAAAATGTGTATCTAAGGCATTTATTTTCTAATTGTTACTATGTGATGAATAATTCATGATATTTTGGAATATGTATATATTTATTTCATTTTGTGAATGGTTATCCAAGAGTTATATAGCCCTATAATTTTTCAGATAATGATGGATATCTGTTGAGATAGAGAGGAATGAAATGAGGACTGAATCTAGTTTATTAAGGGACTCTACACACTATGATAGTATTGGTAATGTACCATCACATCTAGGATGGAATGAAATGGGTTCCCAATCTGCAATAAAAATCTTGGAAGTGATCCTTGACTACTAAGGAAAGGATTTTATATTATTCAATTTATCCCAAAAAAACGTATGACTTATACCAATGATAGGATCACATATCTCATGTTCTTTGGTTCCTTTATTCATGTCACATGGACTGATATGATTTATACCATGACTCTAGATTATGATATATGATATATCAGATGGGTTATCAAATTTTATGCTCTTTTTATCATACCCTTATTCTCATTAAAGGTATTTTTTATTAATGATATCTACCTTGTTTACCCTTAATGATTATTTCATCTTACACTTTATTTTTTCCTCTACCAATGTTGTGAAGAAAGGTTTTATTTATGAATAAAAAATTTGATGATGATGTAAATATATTATGAAATTTTTTCTCAGGTGTCCAATTTTCAAAGATACTATACCGTCAAAATTCTAGCATGAATCATTATATTGTGAAATGAATATTAATATAATAACATATAGTAGCTATGTAAAAATGTATGGGTCTCTAAATAGAATGATTCTATATTATTGAATAAGGAATCATATGGATCGTAATTTTTATGTGTGGATTTTGCCTGTATGAACAACCACCTCCAAATATAATTTTTATTATGCCACTTTATGGAAATTGGGAAACCAGGGTTCACAAAACAAGGGTACCACTACGTGCTGAAAGAGCATAAAAATTTATTAAACACAATTCTGAGATTATTAGAATTAGACAACTTATATAATTTCCAGTGCATAGTACTAACCTTGGTGTCTGGATCCACATTGATGATCTCTTCAAGGTGAGTATCCATTCTATCCATTTTCAGTATGAATGCCTCCAAGTATATTATACCTTGGTTGAAGCCACGAGCCAGTATTCGGTCTTGTTTTTCTAACCTTCCCTCTTTCTCCTCCTTGGCGTCAACTCATAGCCTTCTTTCATATATTCATTCTATATTCTCTTTTTATGCATTTACCAAAACCTCTTTTTCAATCATTTCTTCATTGGAATGGAGGATGATCATCAAGCACTCCCCTTCCTCTTTCTCAACTGTTCTGGTTTTCCCTTTTTGTTCTCCACCCTCCTCATTCTGAGCGGTCTTTCCTTCCATGTTTTCTCTTTTCTTAGCTGACCTGGTTTCCATAGTTTTAGGAAAGTGTGAATAATCCTAGTGTCCCTTTGGTTTTTTCCACTTGACCGCAATACATTTCCCAGAGTCTCTATTTCCTTTTTTCCCATTCTTCCATCGGGGGCTGTAAAGACCTTTCCCTTGAATTCTTTCCAAACTATCGACAAATTATTTTCAATAGCTGTCATCGCCTGAATGTTATTCCTCTTGATCAAGTGTTGGTCCTTGAACATCCATCCCTTCAAAGCAGTTTCAAAACTCGACCACTAGGCCTTCTTTGGATGGGATCTGCCTGACCGGTGCCTTCACATTGCCTGTTTTAGGTCCCTTTATCTTCCCCTTACACAAAGTATTCATATGGGAAGAGAGTTCTATAGTGATAATATTGGGGTCCAATGGACCCAATACTCCCACCTCACCCTGCCTCCCTTGTACCTGATATGAAAGTGCAGTAGATACCTCTTGTAAAAATCCAGAAGTCTCGACCTCAACTCTGGAAACATCCCTAGTGACCACATCCTTTGCCTCTAATAGACCATTGACTGAGATTTTACAGCCAAGATATCTGGGGATGGTTTTATGAACAAGGTAGCGATTAAAAATAGAAATCCCCTTCCACACATCAATGAACTATTTGATCTACTGAGAGGATCCATGTTTTTATCTATAATTTATTTGAAATGTTTATATAATTAGTTTATACTAAGGAATTATTATATTTTTTCTACTTTTTGGATACTTTGCATCCAATATGAATATATAGTGATGTCATTTGGTTTAACAACTGTTCTATATGTATTCATGGACCTACTAAATTGGATCATTCAACCATATTTGGATTAATTTAAGAAGATATTCTTTAATGAAATTACATTATGCTCTCAGTAATTATATGATCATTTCCCCCATTTAGAAATTTATCTAAGTACATTTGAGGAGTAAATATTTTATTCTAATCTCATAAATATTCATTTCTAGATTAGTTTGGTATGCTTCATAGTGCATGTAATATTTTAGGTAAGAGCATCAGTAAACCTTGGGAAGGTCAAGGGGTAGTATCTTTGCTGTCGAATAAGAAATTTTTCAAGATTTATAGTTTTCTAGGCTTTTAATGTTACCACCATGTATTTATCAAAGACCTTATCCCAAGTGGAAGTAAAGATGATGACCCTGACTAAAAGGGAATGATGTTTTTGTGGTCATATTCATGTGAGAGATCCTTTTAAGAGATGAAATTTAGGATGAATAGTTCATAAAACGTAACCATACCAATGTAATGTATGGAGTTTACAATTTAATATGATTCTTCAATTGTTAGGCTTGTGGAGGTTATACTAATGAACATGAGAGGGGTTGATTATGGGTCTACGTAGATAAGGCCTCATGAGACAAATTATAGGATGAATTGTTTTTAAATGGAATCAATAGTGAACACACCGATGTGTTGGTATCATTACCTTCTGTGTGAGAGGATCAGGGGGTATACTAAATATAAGTGCCTCGAGAATATCATTTTTTTAGATGAACATGGATCTTGGGAAGGTTTCAGCGATGAAAGTTCTCAACCTGTAACGGTGATGGCGTCTCTGGCTATCCCTCCCCCACTGGTGGGGGGGGGACCTCCGCTATCCTACGAAGGAACTGCATCTCATGTATTTTCCCCTCTCTCCAACCCAGATTGTCTTCTTTCTTTTCTGAAAATATATTTGTTCCCTAAGGTCCTAGATTTATATGGCGGTTTCCCCCAATTGTCGATTTCTTATCTGGATTTTACCGAGGCTTCATCCCTTCATAATCTCACTTTATATTTTTCTTTCAAGCAGTTTCGGACTTCTTTTGATGTGTTTGACATATGTATTTTTGGATCTTGGGGTTTATAAGATCATGCCATGGTTGTCCTACGGGACAGTTGAATCCTGATGATTCAGTTTTCCTCAGAGGAAGACTTACATAGGGATTGGTCCAGTGCCCCCCCCCCCATAACTGCAATGACATTCATTTTTACCTTTTCCGGTGGACCTTCGATATTCACATGAAGGATGACACTCCAACAACAGCATTCTGGGTAAGCTTCCCTGAGCTTCCCTTACTATTTCAAAACCCTACAATCTTGTGCATGTTAAGGAATACAATAGGTATATATCTGTGATCAGATAGCGGGGCCTATGTTGTTTCCCACCCTGTTGCTCCATGAATTTGTGTAGAAGTGGATGTTTCCAAGCTTCCAACTGAGTATGCATGGATTTTTGAGGGGGAGGAGTTCTGATGGAAACAGTTCGTGGATTTTGAGGATTGTTTTGAATTTTGTTCTACCTACAATATAATTGGTCATTCTACGGTTTAATGTAGCATAGGAGTCAAGGCATGTGATCCTCAGAGGATGAGGATCTTAGAATTCATTGTCAATGGTCAAGGAATGGTTGAAGGTTTGGCTGGAAAGTTCCATCTGGATGCATGTTCTGTTCTAGACCCTGCCCATGATGTTCTTAGTTATTCTTAGGAGGGTAGAATTTTGGTTTTTGATATTTTCAATCAACCGAACAAAGGTTTGGGTATTCTTATTAGTGTTATTCCAAGACCTTCGAGACAAGTTAGACCAGAGGTGGGTTCTTCTGTTAATGCTGGTAGTCTAGTTCCTTCGGATAAATCCAAAATTATTAATGGAAGAGGTTTTATTGGGGTAGTGGAGACAAGAAAGGGGGATGAGGGAAGTTCAAATAGGGCTTCTTATTTGGAGGCAACGCTCTCTGGACTTGGAAATACTGGCAGAGAAGGTTCTCCGGATCAGCTTATTCGAGTGAACATGTCTAGTCTGAGAAGTGGGTTACCAGTCATGTTGGGTAACCGCTTTGAGGGACTAGGGTATGAAGATCTTGAATAGGAGGCAGATCGAGGAGGGAATCCCAATGAGAAGTAGGGTTGTCATAGGGACATGTCTGGTTATGAATCACCCGGTGCATTCTCAGATGATAGTGAAAAGTATATCAAATATAATGACCTATGTGGTTTGAAAGGTCTCCAAGGCACCATGAAAGGCCGAAAGGATTAGTCTTATTTACCATTACGTTTTCATACTCGTTCTGCCAAAAAAGTGAAATCTAAGAATATAATTGTTGGTATTAATTCTGATGGGAAGTCTGTCCGAGAGGATGGTGTGGTATACAGGGTAGCTTTCCTCTAGGGGTGACCTGTAGGCTGGAGCAGATGCTCCTATAGAGCAGCTCTTTCATTCTGGCGAAGCTATGATAGAGGAATTCCTCTCGATAAATGCCTCCATATAAGCTGTTGTTAAGATAATGCGAAAAACCATTCTTATGGATACTATATGGGAGCAGAGTGATTGGATTAAAAAGTAGAACCTTATTTTAGTTAGAGGATTCAATGAAGTTAAAATTACACAAGAGGAGTTCTTATAAATGTGGTACAAACTGGTGATGCACTTCAAAGACCTTATAAAGGATGATTTGGAACCAATGGTAACTTTTATTTCGTGGAATCTCTTAGGGGATAAGAATTCCAAAAATCTCATGTTAAATTTTAACAACTAGGTTTTTTTCCTTTTGTGCTTATTCTGGTTGATTATATGGTTTCTCACTTTTTCCAAAAAAGTGTTTGATAATAAAAAAATTAATTTTTAATTGGATGAACTCAAACATTTGACAAAAGAGGTGGTTTTAGTACCTGTAGATTTCTGATATTGGGATTGTGTATACATGTGGAAAATGGAACATCATTTTTGATGTGTTGAATAGAAAAAAATCAGGTGATGGTGGTGTATGTGACTAAAAGTGAGTGGAAGTCTATGAGCCTCTTCAGTAATATGTTTCATGATATTTAGGATTATTAAGGTAGATCAACCAAAACATCTATCTATATTCCATCATCACTACTTGAGATATTGAAACATAGTTAGTCATATGACATTAATTTTTAGGTAATGAGGGAAAATATATGTCTTAGATAACTTCCCCCAGATTAGTCTATGGATTCTGATAAGGTTTACTATGCAAGGGAACATGTGTCCATCCATTTTAGAATATGTGAGGAGCTGATTTTTGAATAATAAACCATAATATAGATTATTAACAAGGGAATTGAAATATGTTGATGGATCTAAACATAACAGAATCACCTATATGGAATATATACAACTCATTTTTTTATATTCACCATATCATTTGGGATGTACATGATTTAAACATCATTTTTGAAGAATATTTTTGCAATTAATATTGCTAAATAATATTCACTAGAACCAATATAGGATACTTTCACACTAATTTATAATTAATTAAAATAATACATGGAAAAATTACATTGGTCAACAAATATTTTTTAATTTATGATTTTGATCTTCTAAACCAAATTGGTGTATATTTATTTCATTGCGGGGACACAATGTTGAGACTATTTAGTGGTGATCCACCCATGATCCTCTAATATATTAATGTGGACCATAAAATTTTGTGGTTTATTATGACCAATTGGTCATATTTTTTTGTTCACCTTGATCACATCACAATCCTTCAAGATTGTAACACCCCAAGCTTCCACAGTACGCTTCTCTTTGAATAATACAGTAGCATGTGTTGTACGCAACTCCGAGTTCTAACACACACCACAACCAATCAAACTAGCCGTTATGAATAGTAATACCCACTTTTAAAAATTTTATAAATATTATCTTTCAAAATGGACATCATTTTTGGATTCAGAATATCAAAATTATCTTAGGGTAAAGTTTTGGTATTTTTCTGAAAACTTTCAATTTTGATGAATAGTGAAAAACACTAAGTTATAATTTAAAACCGAATTTCTATTTTAATAATTTTTTATTTTATTTAAATTTATTTTAGGTCAAATTAGAGACATAATACATATATAAGTTCAATTTAATTCATTGGAGTCAGTTTATAATTATTTTAGACATAAAAAATTTTATTTAACTTTTCACCATCTTTTACCCATCTCCTATGAGAAATTTCAAATTCAATGATGTGATTTCCAAGTGAGAATTATATTTTTCCCATTAAATTTTATTGGTGATATTTTAAATAAATTATTCATCTTATATGACATACTTAAATGTTGTTTAAGATTTTATTGGGATATTATCAAATGATATCATCATAATTATTTCATAGGATTTTTTATTGTTATGATCAAAAGTTTTTTATTGAACACATTTCTTTTCCATGGGTAATGAAATTATGTATTGATGAAATATTTATGAAACACATTTATTTTACACTTTTTAGACATGATACAATGTTTATCTAATGCATTTATTTTCCAATTGTTACTATATGATAAATAATTCATGATATTTAGGAATATATATATATATATGTATTTCATTTTGTGAATGGTTATCCAAGAGTTTTATATCCCTACAATTTTTTGGATAATGAATGATATCTGATGAGATAAAGAGGAATGAAATGAGGACTAAATCTAGATTATTAATGGACTTTACACACTATGATAGTATTGGTAATGTACTATCACATCTAGGATGGAATGAAAAGGGTGCACAATCTGCAATAAAAATCTTGGAAGTGATCCTTGAATACTAAGGAAATGATTTTATATTATTCAATTTATTCCAAAAACGTATGACTTATACCAATGTTAGGATATCATATCTCATGTTCTTTTGTTCCTTTATTCATGTCACATGAACTGATATGATTTATACCATGACTATAGATTATGATCTATGATATATCAGATAGGTTTTCAAATTTTATGCTCTTGTTCTCATACCCTTATTCTCATAATAGGTCTTTTTAATTAATGATATCTACCTTATTTACCCTTAATGAGTAGTTGATCTTACACTTTATTTTTTATTTTACCAATGTTGTGAAGAAAGGTTTTATTTATGAAGAAATAAGTTGATGATGATGTAAATATATTATGAAATTTTTTCTCATGTGTCCAATTTTTCAAAGATACTAGACCATCAATATTTTAGCATGAATCATTATATTGTGCAATGAATATTAATATAATAACATATAGTATATATGTAAGAATTTATGGGTCTCTAAATAGAATTATTCTATATTATTGAATAAGGAATCAAATGGATCGTAATGTTTATGTGTGGATTATGGTTGTATGAACAACCAACACCAAATATAATTTTTATTATGCCACTTTATGGAAAAAGTGGGAAATCAGGGTTAACAAAACAAGGGTACCGCTACGTGCTGAAAGAGCATACAAATTTATTAAACACAATACTGATATTATTATAATTATACAACCTATATAATTCCTAGTGCATAGTACTAACCTGGGTGTCTGGATCCATGTTGGTGATCTATTCAAGGTGAGTAGCCATTCTGTCCATTGCCTATATGAATTCCACCAAGTTTATTATACCTTGGTTGAATCCATGAGCCAGTATTCGGTCTTTTTTGTCTAACCATGCCTCTTGCTCCTCCATGGCATCAACTAACAGCCTTCTTTATCTCGTCTTTTTAAGAATTTACCCTAACCACTTTATCAATAATTTCTTTATCGGAATGGAGGAGGATCATCAAGAACTCCCCTTCCTCTTTCTCAACTGTTCTGGTTTTCCCTTTTTGTTCTCCACCCTCCCCGTTATGAGCGGTATTTCCTTCCATATTTCATCCTTTCTTAGCTGACCTGGTTTCCATAGTTTTAGGAAAGTGTGAATAATCCTAGCGTCCCTTTGGTTTTCTCCCCTTGAGTACAATACATTTCCTTGAGTCTCTATTTCCCTTTTGCCCTTTCTTCCTTCGGGGGTAGTAAAGACCTTTACCTTGAATTCTTTCCAAACTGTCCACAAATAATTGGATATAGCTTCCATCGCCTGAATCCTATTCCTCTTGATCAAGTGTTGGTCCTTGAACATCCAGACCTTCAAAGCGGTTTCCCAACATGACCACTTGGCCTTCTTTGGAAAGACTCTGCCTGACCGGCGGCTTCACCTTGCCTGTTTCAGGTCCCTTCATCTTCCCGTTACTCAAAGTATTCATATGGGAAGAGAGTTATATAGTGAGAATATAGGGGTCCAATGGACCAAATACTCCCACCTCACCCTGCCTCCCTTGTACCTGATATGCAACTCCAGTAGATACCTCTTGTAAAAATCTAGAAGGCTTGATCTCAACTCTGGAAACATCCCTAGTGACCACATCCTTTTCCTCTAATGGACCATTGACTGAGATTTTATAGCCATGATGTCCAGGGATGGTTGTATGAACAAGGTATCGATTAAAAACAGAAATCCCCTTCCATGTATCGATGAACTATTTGATATACTGAGAGGATCCATGTTTTTATCTATAATTTATTTTATAATTTTATATAATTAGTTTATATTGAGGAATTATTATATTTCTTCTACTTCTAGGATAATTTTCATCCAATATGAATATATAGTGATGTCATTCGGTTTAACAAGTGTTCTAGAAGTATTCATGGACCTACTAAATTGGATCATTCAACCATATTTGGATTAATTTAAGGATATATTCATTAATGAAATTACATTATACTCTCAATAATTATATGATCATTTCCCCCGTTTAGAAAATTATCTAAGTTCATTTGGGGAGTAAAGATTGTATTCTAATTTCATAAATATTAATTTCTAGATTAGTTTGGTATGCTTCATAGTGCATGTAATATTTTAGGTAAGAGTATCAATAAACCTTGGGAATATCAAGGGCTAGTCTCTTAGGAGGCGAATTAGAAATTTTTCATGATTTATAGTTTTATAGGATTTTAATGTTACCACTATTGATTTATCAAAGACCTTATCCAAAGTGGAAGTGAAGATGATGACCCTGACTAAAGGGGATGATGTTTTTATGGTCATATTCATATGATAGATCCTTTGAAGATATGAAATTTAGGATGAATAGTTCATAAAACCTAACCATACCAATGTAATGTATGGAGTATACAATTTAATAGGATGCTTAAATAGTTGGGGGTCTAGGTAGATAAGGCCTCGTGAGACAAATTATAGGATGAATTGTTTTTAAATGGAATCAATAGTGCACTCACAAATTTGTTCGTATCATTACCTTCTGAGTGAGAGTTTTAGGGGGCATACTGAATATAAGAGCCTCGAGAATATCTTTTTTTAGATGAACATGGAGCTTGGGATGGTTTCGGCGATGACAGTTCTTAACCTGTGACGGTGATGGTGTCTGTGTCTGTCCCTCCCCCTCTGGTGGGGGAGGGTCCTCAGCCATCCTACGAAGGAACTGCATCTCACATATTTTCCCCTCTCCCCAACCCAGATTCTCTTCCTTATTTTTCGAAAATATCTTTGTTCCCTAAGGTCCCAGATTTATATGGTGGTTTCCCCCAGCTGTCGATTTCTTCTCTGTAGTTTACCGAGGCTTCGGCCCTTCATAATCTTACTTTAGTTACGTGTTTCAAGCAGTGTCGGCCTTCTGTTGATATGTTTGACATATGTATTTTAGGCTCTTGTTTTATGTAAGATCGTGCCATGGTTGGCCTGATGGATAGTAGAAACCTGATGATTCTATTTTCCTCGGAGGAAGACTTACATAGGGATTGGTCCAGTGGCCCCTGTAACTACAATGACCTTCATTTTTCCCTTTTCAAGTGGACCTTGGATATTCACATGAAGCGTGACCCTCCAACAGCTGAATTCTGGGTAATATTCCCTGATATTCCCTTACTATTTCAAAACCCTACAAATTTGTTCATGTTAGGGAATAAAATAGGTACATATATGTGATCGGATAGCAGGGTCTATGTTGTTTTGCACCCTATTACTCCACGAATTTGTGTGGAAGTGGATTTTTCCAAGCCTCCAACTGAGTATGCATGGATTTTTGTGGGGGAGGAGTTCTGATGGAAACAGTTTGTGGATTTTGAGGCTTGGTTTGACTTTTGTTCTACCTAAAATAGAATTTGTCATGCTAAGGTTCAATTTATGAGGTGAGTCAAGGCGTGTGATCCTCAGAGAATGGGGATCTCAGAATTCATTGTCAAGGGTCAAGGATCGGTTGAAGGTTTGGCTGGAAAGTGCCATCTGGAAGCAGTTTCTGTTCTACACCCTGCCCATGGTGTTCTTAGTTCTTCTTAAAAGGGTAGCATTTTGGTTTTTGATATTTTCAATCTACTGAACAAAGATTTAGTTATTATTATTAGTGATATGCCAAGCCCTTCGAGTCAAGCTAGACCAGAGGTGGATTCTTCTATTAATGCTGGTAGTCTGGTTCCTTTGGATACATCCAAAATTATTAATGGAAGAGGTTTTATTGGGTTAGTGGAGACAAGAAAGGGGGATGAGGGAACATCAAATAAGGGTTCTTATATGGAGGCACTGCTCTCTGGACCTAGAAATACTGGTAGAGAAGGTTCTCCAGATCAGCTTATTCGAGTGAACATGTCTATTCTGAGAAGTGAGTTACCAGTCTTGTTGGGTAACCACTTTGAGGGACTAGGGTATGAAGATCCTGAACAGGAGGCAGACTGAACAGGGAATCCCAATGAGAAGTAGGGTTGTCATAGGGACATGTCCGGTTATGAAGCACTCTGTACATTCTCAGATGATAGTGCAAACTATATCAAGTATAATGACCTATGTGGTTTGAGGAAGAAAGGTCGGCAAGGCACCAAGAAAGGCCGAAAAGATTAGTCTTATTCTCCATTACATTTGCAGACTCGTTCAACCAAAAAAGTGAAATCTATGAATATAAAAGGTGGTATTAATTCTGATGGGAAGTCTGCCTGAGTGGATGGTGTGGTATATAGGTCATCTTCCCTCTAGGGGTGACTTGCAGGCTAGAGCAGATGCTCCAATAGAGCTCCTCCTTCATTCTGGAGAAGCTATGAAAGAGGAATTCCTCTCAATAAATGCCTCCTTAGAAGATGTTGTTAAGATAATGGGAAGAACCATTCTTGTGGATACTACATGGGATTAGAGTGATTGGATTAACAAGTAGAATCTTATTTTAGTTAGAGGCTTAAATGTAGTGAAAATTACACAAGAGGAGTTCTTATAAATGTGGGAAAAACTGGTGATGCACTTCGAAAAACTTATTATGGATGATCCAGAACCATCTGTAACTTTTTTTTTGTGGAATATATTAGGGGATAAGAATTCCAAAAATCTCATGTTAAATTATAACAACTAGGTTTTTTTCCTTTTGTGATTATTCTGGGTGATTATGTGGTTTCTCAGTTTTTCCAAAAAAAAGTGTTTGATAATAAAAAATTTATGTTTCGGTTGGATAAAATCATACCTTTGATAAAAGTGGTGGTTTTAGTATGTGTAGATTTTTGATATTGGGATTGTGTATACAAGTGGAAAATGGAACATCATTTTTGATGTGTTGAATAGAAAAAAAATCAGGTGATGGTGGTGTATGTGACTAAAAGTGAGTGGAAGTCTATGAGCCTCTTCAGTAAAATGTTTCATGATATTTAAGATTATTAAGCTAGATCAACCAAAACATCTATGTATATTCCATCATCACTACTTGCGATATTGAATGATAGTTGGTTATATGATATTAATTTTTAGGTACTGAGGGAAAATATACGTCTTAGAGATCTTCCCCAAGATTAGTCCTTGGATTATGATGAGTTTTACTATGCAAGGGTTCATGTGTCCTTCCATTTGAGAATATGTGAGGAGCTGATTTTTGAATAATAAACCAGAATATGGATTATTAACAAGGGAATTAAGACATGTTGATGGATCTATACATAACATAATCACCTATTGGGAATATATACAACTCATTTTTTGATATTCACCATATCATTTGTGATGTACATGATTTAAACATCATTTCTGATGAATATTCCTCCAATTAATATTGCTAAATAATATTCACTAGAACCAATATAGGATACATTCATATTAATTTATAATTAATTAAAATAATACATGGAGAAAATTATATTGGTCGACATATATTTTTTAATTTATGATTTTGATCTTCTAAACCAAAGTGGTGTATAGTTATTTCATTGCACGGACACAATGTTGAGACTATCTAGTTTTGATCCACCCATAGTCCTCTAATATATAAATGTGGCCCATAAAATTTTGTGGTTTATTATGACCAATTGGTCATATTGTGTTGTTCACCATTATCACTTCACATTCCTTCATGTTTGAAACACCCCAAGCTTCCACGGTACGTTTCTCTTTGAATAATACAGTAGCGTGTGTTGTACGCAACATCGAGTTCTAACACACACCACAACCAATCAAACTAGCCATTATGGATAGTAATACCCACTTTCTAAAATTTTATAAATATTATCTTTCAAAATATACTTCTTTTTTGAATTCAGAATATCAAAATTATCTTAGGGTGAACTTTTGGTATTTTTCTGAAAACTTTCAATTTTTGATGAATAGTGAAAAACACTAAGTTATAGTTTAAAACTGAATTTCTATTTTAATAATTTTTTATTTTATTTAAATTTATTTTAGGTAAAAATAGATAAATAATACCTATATAAGTTAAATGTAATTCATTGGAGTAAGTTTATAATAATTTTAGATATATAAAAATTTTATTGAACTTTTCACCGTCTTTTACCCATCTCCTAGGAGAATTTGAAACTTCATATAAAAATTAATTTTACTGCTTCTGTGAGTTGAATTTCAAAAATCTGAGAGACAAAGTTGATATCATGGAGTAAAATGTGGTTTAATAAGATAAAAATAATTTTTGGTGAATAGTAACTTTTTCCTTTTATGTTCCACGGTTAAATGTAAATAGGGTTATTAAGGGTAAAAAGGATATTATTGTTACCCTAACACATGTAATAGTTCTATTGGATATGTATAATTCGACCAAAAACAACCTTAGGAATAAAATATGATCCTCTTTGGTCCACTTGGATTAGATTAGGACATTTATTCTTATTTAATTAAAATAAGAGTAAAAAGAGTAAAAATCAAAGTTTAGTAACAAAAACATTTTAATATAGGGTTATACAGAAGATAAATTAGATTATAAATATTAATTAGAAATATATAAAGATTTCATACATAATTGTATTTTATTTATAATTTTTAGACATTAAATGATTTAATTTATTTATGACACAATGATGATGCAGTAATTACCTTATTAGTGAAATATTAAAATAATTGATATTATAAATACCCAAATAAATTTAATTGGAGACTTTTAATGAATTTCACAAATTTTATAGGTTAATATGTCATGTTAGGTTTGATTAAATGAATTAGGTTCAAAGTAATAATGATGTTATTAATTTAGAAAAAAAACAAAATACGAAATAGTGTCAAAATTGACAAAAGGAGTTTTTAAAACAAATATTATATTATTAATTGATATTCTCTTCCTAAAAATCTAAGGTTCGTCCAAAGGACTTATATAATGATAGGGGTATTATTAATGGACCACTTGGGGGTCTCTTGGATGTTTATAATATTTTTATTGACTATATAATATAAAAATACAAAGAGATATGGTAAATGTGAAACTAACTAACTAAGAGTTAAAACTAAAAGATAAGGTTAATATAGTGACCCAAACCTGTCTAAAACCTGTTGGTTGAGTGGTTTTTGAACTATCCCCACATTAAACTTTAATGAATACACTTTGGAGCCATTAGAAACCAAATATGAATTTATTATAAAATAATATTTCTAGCTTTTCCTAAGGTGCCCCTCACCCCTCTTATAAAAGGTCACTTCCCCTACCCTCTAATTCACACCTTCAAAGCCTTTTGGCATGGCCAACCCCTACCCATATATTCTATAAACTTCCCTCACTTCAACCTAGACGCCCTAGTTTGATCAGAAAGCCATCCTTTGGAGCCCTTTTGATCAAATCAAAAGGAAGAACCTGAAAAAGAGGTAATGATTTCACCACCCTCTTTCATGTTCCTTTCTCCTTCAACTTATTCTTTCTCTGTTATTTCCATTCTATAATAATAACTCCAATATCTTGTATATAATGTTATTTTATTATAAATATGGTACAACCATATTCAGTATTCTATCCATCCTTTGAATTACATGTCACCAAACGTGCGTACGTACGGCTTACCGTCTCCACGTCGTGGTGTAATTGTTATTCAAAACATTGTTATTTAGATGTGTATGATAATGATGTGTAATTGATGTAAATAATAAATATAAAATGATAATGATTATGTATATATTATATACAATCAAATTATATATTATTTTAATATCAAAAGAATGATATTGTCACTCGTGCGTACGTACGGACTACCGTCTCCACGAACACGATGAGATTCATTCCCTATCATATCCATTCAAGAGTAATTCTTATTTGATGATTAAAAATAATGTTTAAGGACTTGATATCATTATGGATATGAATAAGATACAACCTATCCATAAAACACATGTCTTATGTAACAAAACATATACAAGAAAATGAGTAAGATAACACTCGAAACGACGATAATACTAAGATATTATTAACAAAGCAATGTTAAAAGATCATATATGATATCATGTTAATTTATATGATTCTTGTATAATTTAATAACAATTATTTCATCATTATAATGGAGTTTAACCTACCCTAAAGCATGGAAAAGTACAAGGTAAAGGTTTATTTCACAATCTCTTCATTATTCGAGGTTGCTTATACGTAATTATCTACTAGGACCTCTTTATCATCCACATCCATGTTTCTCAAAAAAATTATTTCAAATCATTCTTACTATTTTATAGACTATGGGTTAAAGTCATTTTTACCCTTTTTGACTTTTTATAAGAATTATTTAAAGGAATCTTTCTATCATTTTCCAAACAAGGTCCTTTTTAACCTTTTCGACTGAATTAAGGTAAGAATGTCTTTTTTTAACTTATACGGAGGGTGCGGCTATTTTCGGCCATTATAAAATCTTCAAGTATTCCCTTAAAAGCTTATAAGAATATTTTCAATGTAAATGTTTTCTTTTATAATTATGTGACTTTTAAATGATTTCAAAAAAAGATATATTTCTCTCAAATAGTTTTGATTTCATCTATGTCAACATCTTTTGATGGATTTTAAGCTTTTTTGAAGTTGATTTATTACGATACAAATAGTTCATATTGTATTGATAGTTTTGTGATATGTTTGAATGTGGATGTGTTATTTTTATACCATTCATGGTTTTTTGGAGAAAGTATTGACATTTCGTATGCTAGTTTTAATACGAATTTTTAAGTTATGTTTAAACCTATTCATATGAGGAATTCATTGGACTTAATAATTGATGGGTGGAGCCCGCTATACTCCTCGATTCATTGGTAGGCCTCATGAGAAAAACTAGTGTCTTGGAACAAGGCCTTGAAAAAATATTATTTGTATTCTTTGCAAAAGGCCTTGACTATGTGGTTATGATAGTCTGGCATTATGCATTCCATCATTATGAAAGTGGTTATTGATATTGCATGTGATTATTCGACTAGTAGAATATCCATGAGAATAAGTAAATGGAATTATTTAATTTTATCTTTTCTATATTATTCTGACGTTAAAATTTAAAAGGCTTTTTTCCTTAAATGTTTATGTTTATTTATGAAAGTTTCTGCTATATTGTTATCCTTACTGATTATCTGAGCTCAGCATTTTCAATGATTTATTTTTCCCAGGATGTGAAGAAGTATTTTATGAATGACCTGCAAGGATAGTATGAGGGGATATGAAGACAAGATTTTGTTGTAGTTTTTTTCACTTCATGATGTAATGTAAGACTTATTAATATATCTAGTGTTTCTAAGGATACTAAACTAATCGGGCATTCGAGACATTATCCTTTCTGATCATGCCAATGTTATGTAATAATGCACCGACTCTTGGTAACTGGGGTCGGGGCGTTACAAAGATTTATGGAACCTCTCCAAATATCATATGGTGAATGTTTATATATATATTTATCCTAAAAAATACTTTGTATCCCAAAAATCATGAATTTGACAACATGAGTTTATTTAAATACCAAATATGATATAGAATATCAGTCGCTATGTTAGTTGGAACTTGGTTTAGTATGTATGTTTTTTTTTCACAATTAGTATTAAAAAAGTATAATAAAATACTTTCATAACTCATTACTGATCTTACCATGTATAAATGGGTTCGGATACTCCTTTCAAATTCACTTATCCATTATGATGTCTAAAATGGAGTGATTTGGGATATAATACCAAACTACCATAAATAAACAATGAAGTCATGATTAAGTTATTCCCTTCCACAGTTAGAGTAGAGTTTCTTACTTTACACCAAGATATTTATCAACTTCATTATTATGTTCTTTGAATCTATCGAACTAATGTGACTTATACCTCATTAAGAAGACATATCCATGCCTACTAAATTGATTAGAAAAAGTTATGATGTATCACTACCCATGCTCGGATTCGACTAAAAAATGGCCCACACACATCGATATAAACAAATTAAATAATATATATATATCCCTTTATCCTCTCCTACTAAATTTTATTTGTTCATTGTTCCTTGAAATAAATGTTGTGATATAACATGGTATTTTACTTTAAATTAATCCAAAAATCCATCTTTGTGTAATATAGTCAAATTCATTTCATTTACATGACTTAACTAGGGATGCCAATATTTGATGTTGTATGAATCATGTGAATTATTTTCATTTTCTTTTCAATTAATTGGTTTTATTTAATTAAACAAAATAGAACCAATATTGAGCTACTCATTAAAATAAAAATTATTTATTTAAAAAAATAACATTATATACAAATTTAAAAATAAATCCATCTATATCGACTCTATATAGAAAAATATAGTTTTTGACCAATGGAAGATAGTAGAAATGGTATCCTGATATGTGTCATTAATTCCCATGGGGTTGTTGAATTTATAAATTTAATGACACAAAAATCTATAAATACTAAATCTAAAATTAATTACTATATGATTTTTAGTCCCAAATCTTGTTCCCATGAGGAGAGGTTGTGGAAAATTAAGTTGATTCAATAAAATAAACATAAATTTCATATTAAAAGAAATGTAATCAATGGATTGTGATGATTTTCAAAAATGATGGATGTGAAATGAAAATCATAGCACCATGTATGAAAGATCTATGTTTATGTAATTTGTAAATTGAAATGCCCAAAATTCCTCTAAATTTTCATCAGAATCAGGACCAAATAATTCCAGTGGTCAGAGAAATTATTCTCTCTCTCACTAACCATCCATTTTCTAAATGGTCATGCTACTTTGATAAATTAATAAAATAGGCAACCTAATAACATTTTTAAAAGTCGTTTTTAACCTAATGTTCATGGTGAAAACATTATTATAGTTATTTCTTTCATTAAGATATTATTTATCTCTCATCTAGGTATATAATTTTTATGCATAGTGAAACAAAAATAATAAATAGGGGAGAGTTGATGAGAAAATAAAAACAATTAAACAAATATGAAAAAATACTTTCATTATTAAGAATACACATAAAATTAATTTCGTTTCATGAGAATAAAATCACCCCCTCATGTTATCCTTAGGAGGGAGAAAAAAAATAAAATAAAATCCCAAAAGAGATGGTGGGGGAGGCTCAGTTGTTGAAAATACTATGAAAAAAATGAAAATTAGTATATTTTATGAATTTATTTTGAATAAATTAAATTTATTTGATAGATTATGATACACACTATACTAAATTAATATTTTTGTATACAAAACATTGGGTTATCTTGAGTTATACATGACATTGAGTTTCAAAAAAACACTTACATATTTTTCATATAGTTATTTAAACTATTATATTATATCCTAGCTGTTAAACATAATTATATGAATAGTAATAATTTTTTAAAACATTAATAAATATTTTTTTATTGAAATAAAACATATTTATTACAAAAATCATAAATTTGGGTAAATTCTTTATTTGTTTCAAAAATAATATTTTCCTAAAAAAATGTTTTTTGTCTTTCTCAAGAAAATAATAAAATTAGTCTTTAAAACATTTTGAAAATTAATTTGATAAAATAAATTTGATTTTTTCAATAATAATTTAAAAATTATCTTACGGTTAATATCTAAGATTTTTCATAAAATTTTCATTATTTGGTGAATAGTGAACAATTATAAACTTCAATTGAAAAATACCATTCTGTTTAATTTATTAATAACGAAACATTTTATTTTAAATTGTTTTTAAATTAAAATTTGTTCAATTATACATCCATTAATCCTATTTATTTCACTACAATCATTTTTATATTTATTTTTTATATAAAAATGTTGACATATTTTGAACATTTTCTCATTTAAAAACTAGGTTTCTTATTATGGTTGTGGGATGAATTTTAAATTTAATTGCTCCACTTATGTGAATGGAATTTTGAAAATTGGATCCCATATTTTGAATATGAATAATTTATATAATATAATAATGTAAAGTAAGTTTTATAGAAATCTTAATACTAAAATTAGTGTATAATATTTACCGAAGTTAAGGTAAAATTAGTTTTTCCAATGAGATTAAAATAAAATGACAAGGGAAGAAAATAACATAAAACATTTAAAACATCCATTATATAGAAATATTTATACATTATTTCTTATTGGATCAATAATGATCCATTTTAGAGAATTTTTTAATGATAAAAATTTGTGTACACCTTTGAAATTCAAAAAATTACATGTCAGACACTCGCCACACTTATAAAAGGCCACTCACTCTCTTATATTCTTCACACTATCAAGCCAATTGTTTTCATCCATGACCTACCCAAATGAATTGAAACATTACCTCCTCCAATCCTAATACTTTTTTTATATAAAGATAACTTTGGAATTATTTTGGTGCAAATCTAATGAGGATACCTGAATAAGATGTCTCGTTCAAGAACAATGGTTTTTTTATTATTTATTCCTTCACATCCATAAAATAAAATTATACCATGATAGTATAATAAAATTTTTATTTCAAATATAAATATATATTTTTATATTAATTTGATGACCTAAGACCATCTCCACATCCATCTAATGGTTTACGAAATCATTGCTCATGTGTGTGGTGGACTACTGCCTCATGAATTGATATCATTTGTTTCTCCATTAGCACTATAAATGATGGAAATAATTTTGGATTTATTGTTTATATATGAAATTTATTATATTATTATTATTTTTTAATTATTATATGTCCCATTTAATCATACATTATATTTTGTTAGAATTTAATAATGTTTCTCTTGTGTACAGTAGACTACCGCCTCACGAGGCGATATAATTTATTCCCACACATCATTAAAGGTATTAAGGATGGTTTTAATGAATTTTTTTTATTTATTTCATGTAAAAATTAATCTTGAATGATAATATAAATCATTTAAAATGTATTCTTTCAACACAAAAAGAAAATGGAAAAAACGTTCATGCGTACGTTCGGACTACTGTCTCCATGAATATTATATTTAATTTTTGATCACTACATTTCATAGATTACACATAATAAATATATAATAAATATATATTATATTTTATAATTTTTTAAATTTTAGATTTTATAAAACCATGATATACGTAAGAGGACCAATAAGGATAAGTCAAAACATAAATGAAAAACAAAGTAATTAATGCCTGAAATGGGAACTTAATATTGAATTGTTAAAAAATTGGTAAGAAGATGTAATATGAAAAATAATATATGGTAGGATATATATCAATATATTTCTTACATAATTTTATTATAAAAATATATTTATAATACAGTGTGTTTGAACGTGTATGAAGGAAGCCATGATTTAAGGTAAGCAATTTCTAGACACTATTTTATTTCTAGGAGACATATGTGAATTCACAAATAATTTATTTTGTGTGGTTTATATATGGCCTCATTTACATATTACATCATTAATCTACTTGTTTTAATGATAATTAATTTTTAATTTGATTATATTCTTTAATGGATTTTATGATTCCAAAGATTAATATTGTTTTAAGGGATTTTTCCCACTTTTTACATCTATTAAACCCATTCCATATTCAACACCAATTTAATTTATGAATTGTATATACATTCCATGAATGCTTTTTATGATTTTTATTATAAAAAATATTGTGATATCAACATACATTTTGGGATCTATCTCTCATGGGGTTTACGGTTAAAAATTTAAACAAATAAGTTATGGATTGTTGTCTCAATTTTCCTTCTTTGGGACATAATTTATGTGATTAAAATATCATCTTATATGATGTGTATATACTTCCCCATTTAAATTTTATATCATGAATATATTTATTTTCATAATATTATATGTTTCTTGTAATTTTATTCTTTCATGGGGATTACGATTCAGTGTTGCTAAAGTGGAAGAGTTTTATGTTAAAATCTCATTATTTATTGAGGTTTTTTATGATTATGATTACAATAATTAAATAATATGATATATCCATTAATAAGATCATGATTTTACCTCTCATATTTATCCTTCTTGAGAATAATTTTTTTCTATAATTTTCATCTATTCATGTACTCAGGTGTTCAAAATATATTTTTTAAACATCTTTATTTCTTCTTTTAGTCAATAACCTTTTTTTTAAATCATGTTTTCTAAAAAATCATAAAAAATTTTAATAGGTTTTTTAATGTGATTTGTTAAAAAAAATTACTCATGTTTTAATTTAAAAAAAGTAAAAAGGGAATCATTATATGTTTTTCAAAGACAATGCATGTCTCACTTTTAAAAAAAATGTAAAAGTAATATTTGTTTCAACTTGTATAAAATGATAAGAATTTATATCCCCATGACTATTACTATATTTTAATATTACTTTATAATTCAACAATGTTATTTTGAAATATAATGATTCAAAAATTTATTATTTTTTAAAAACATTTATTCAAATCTGAATGATCCAATGTTATGATTCATGTTCTATATCTGAATGGTTTATTTTTATAATTATATAATGTTAAAGAAACATGTTTTTATTATATGGGTTATATAATGATATGAATATTATTAATCATTCTTCTTTTCAATGGTTATACAATTATTAAATGAAAAATTCTTATAAAACGTGTCTCTTTTCCCCTGTTTAATATAAGATTATATGTTTATGAAATCCATTTCATTTCATAAGTTATGAAATGATGCATTTTTTATGATGTTTTGTAACATATTTTTACAATTTTTTATTATGTGAATGGTGTTTCCAATATCCCCATAAAATTAATTTGGTAATATTATATTTTCTTTGATATGAGACGGTACACAGGTGGTTGCCTGAAGCCTATAAAGTAGGTTACATGGGGGGTTAGATGAAAACTGAAAATAGAGAACATGGATGGTCATCCAAAGCATAAATAAAGTAAAATTGTAGTTATCAAAATCCAAAAAAGTTATGAATTTCTTGGTGGGTATCCATGACATAATATTTTATATTATTATGTGTATAATAAAAAGTTATTCCTTATGCTAAAAATATTCACTAATGTATCGTGTTCATGGATTCCATTATAATTCGTGTCTTATGAACAACCAATATTTATTCCCTAACGCTAAATTCTAATATATGATATACAGGGTATGGTTTTCATATTTTATCCTCATGTTCTCATAACCAAGGGTTCGTGTTATGATTATTTATATCCCTTATTTACCCATTCTGCGCATCCGATATCACCATTTCATAAGTTTCATTTCTTCAGGTTATATTGAACATTTTATGTATGGTTTTTTATGTAGAGTAATAAAGGTTAAGATCTTTGTGGGAAATGTTGAATATCTTCCACCAAGTCAAGAGTATGTTTTCCATCTATCCAACGACACTAAACAGTTATGGTCCCTGCTCACATGTTTTTGTAATATTTTTAATGTTCATCTAAAAATATGTAATATCCATGTATGAAAATCATATGTCATATAGTTGGTATATGTTGAAAGGTTCAAGTAAACAATCAAAACAAGGGTGATAAATCTTTAGTGATATCCCAATGGATATTTCCTTGGATATTTATTAGGATATGTATAAGGATAATTCTAAATATGATTCAAATTATAAGAAAATTTTCTAGATTTTTGGTTAAGGATATAATTAGTGCTTTCTAAGAAACTACATCTGTGTATTGATAATACAAGTGGATGGGTATCTTGAAAAAAGGTACTTATGGGTAATAACTCCAAAATGGGTACATTGAGAAAGAATCGATTATCCACTAGTTCACAATAATTGGTCTTACTGCATGACTAGTTTTACACTCTCAGGAGATATAATTTAAAAATTTAAAAACTCTTCATGAACAATCATGAAGTATTTGAATAATGATAATTAATGAATAGGGTTAAAACTAATGTTCCATATATTGGAAATAATGTGTCATGATTTATACGTCCTATAATTTTTTATCTTTATTATGTGGTTTTCCACTATGATTAGTATTTCTCAAACAATACATTATGGTTATAGTTAATGGGTACAAGCTCGAGTTTCCTAGCTGTCCACACCCGGATATTTCGTACAAGGAGGAATGCCTCCAATCTAATCTGGTAGTTGCCTTTCACAATGCTGAACAGAGGAGGATGCAAGAAGGTATCATAATGAATGAGGAACCAGATCCATGTTTCTTTACAGGGTCTACTTCAGGAAGGTTCTGTGCTAAGGAATATGGGAGAATGGTGAATGCGGAGGGTGTGCAGGAGGGTGAAGTGATCAAGGTGTGGTGAAATGAGATTACTCCCTAGATTAAATTTCTCATTTGGAAGATTAGGAATAAATCTCTACCCAAATATGAGAACATATAGTGGAGGGGGATCGCTCTTGTGTCTCAGTGATTATGCTACAAGCGGCCTCAAGTGGAATCAATTGACCACATTTTCATTCAGAGCATATGGGAACATCATTTGAGTGATCTTCTCTATCCAAAACTTCATCTCATAGATGAAATGTTATATATGCAGGGGATCATCGATTCCTGGTTTCATGGCATCAAGGGATGGGTTAAATTCTTCAAGGTCCGGGTAGTCATTTTTGCATCAATCTACTGGGTCATTTAGGTGGCTCGTAATCAGACGAGGGGTGGTAACATGAGGTCGCCCATGATCTTACCGGTATGGTTGGGGGTGTTGATAGAGGAGGTGGGATTGTTGTTTCCAGGGAACCAGGTTATGGATTAGTTGTGTGTTCCTTTGCATCCGCCAGGTAGCCTCATGAAAAATAAGGGTAGGTGGATCAAGTGGATGCCTCCAATGAGGGGTTGGAAGTTTAATGTGGATGGATCTTGTATGGGAGGACTAATGAGAGGAGGAGGGGTGATTCAAGACCAACGAGGTTTAGTTCTATTCGGGTTCAGTGCATTTTATAGTATGTGTAGAGACCCGAAGCTTGCCGTACATGGACATTACATTACTTTTGCGGAATACTTAGTACATAACAAAAACACACACACAAGGATCGTAATAGTTTAGTGTCTTTGGAAACTCGGAACGTAATCTTCTAATCGTGGTGAAATATCTTCAATATCTCCCATAAATATCTTCCCCTTTTTTTACCTAAAACCATTATTTATATCCTGGGGAAAAGAAAACATAAAAGGGTGAGCTCAAATGCTCAGTAAGGGTATACAAAAGAAAAATCAATCACATCATATTCATAAGAACATAACTTTTGGAAATCTTAACCTGCAAAAGAGAGCATAATTTCATAACATGGGATAAATCATAGTAGTGAAATGAAATCCAAATAATCATAACTTAAAACATGAAACTTTGTGGCATACACACATAATCATGGAAAATCATTTCTTGTTAGTCATGACTCATTGCCAAGACTATCTTAGTGGACAAAGTCCCTTTCTGAATCGAGTAACCCTCGTTTCAGTCCTGTTTCACTGAACCGGTATAACCTACCGTTCCAGCCCTGTCTATCTCATGAGATATAAAATCTTTACCCAATGCATTGGAGGGAGATATAGGTCCCACCCATATCATAATGATACAATTCTTATGTGTGCCACAAAATCATAAATCATACATCATTGCATAACCCATGTAATAAAAATGGGAATCTTAAACATCGTGACATCATAAAACATTTCATATAAGATAAAGGATTTCATAAAAATAATTCCATCACAACATAATCAAATAAATTTAATAATAGGGATGAAAATATAACCCTTTATTATCTTAGATGGAAAATAATTTTGATAAAACACTTGAACTTCATTCTTGAGGAAAATATTCTTTCTACTTCAAAAACACTTTTCCTTTATTAACATGTCATAAAATTATAAACTAAAAGAAGCTGATTAAAAATAAACATTAAAACTTGTAAAGGAAGATTCTTTGAAATAATGTTTTAAAAATCCATTCATGCCGTATAAGTTAAAAAAAACATTCTCCGTACTTTTGTCGGAAAAGTCAAAAAGTACCTCGTACGAAAAACGACAAAAGCTTCCTTTCATACATATTACTAAAAACTCACCGAAGAGTAAAAATGGATTTAAACAATTGTAGGTGGATGGAAATAATATTACATATTAAGGGAACATGGATGTGGATGATAAAATACACCCCAGTAAATACCAACATATAAGCAATCTCGGATAAAAATGAGATTGTGATATTTCCCTTACCTTAGGTCCGATTTGCTTCGTAAGTGTCCGAACCTCCTGTATAATGATTTAAATAATGTCATTTACTTATTACAGAATCATATTCATTGTTATGATATCATATATGGTTCACTTATGACTTTATATTACCTGTTCTTTTGTAAATTCCATGTTAAAGAGCGTTTTGGGTAAAATTGTTTCATTTGTCGTCCTTGTTTTGACTTGTAATTATTCATATGATTACTTAGATCATGATTACTTAATTCCAGAACATAAAACATGATTTATATATATATATATATTCAGGATATACATTTATATAATAAATCATTAAATGGAATGAAATACACCGTTCATGGAGACGGTAGTCCGTACGTACGCATGAACGCTGTTTTCGTTTCCTTATTGAATTTAATGGAATTAAGTACATGACATACATATAAATATATAAATAAATCCATTATCATTATTATGTCATATATTTCATTATTACATATTATATATACTTTATAATCATTCTTAAATGGTTAACATGGAGAATGAATCTCATCGCGTCGTGGAGACGGTAGTCCGTACGTACGCACGAGCGATGATATCATTTCCATAAATATTGAATTGAATTGGAGTGCATTATACAATATATCAGAATCAATATGATGTTGTAATAACTATGTATAGTTATTATTTACACCATTATACCCATCCATGTAAGGTGGTGGTGGAAAATAGATTACACCACGGCGTGGAGACGGTATTCCGTACGTACGCACGCGCGGTGATTTCTTTTTCCGTAGGATGGATAGATGGTGAAATAGGGTTGTTTCATACTTAAAATAACATATCAGTATATGAGTGCTACTGATGTTATTACTTCATAATGAAACAACCTAAGAAGAAGAAGTGGAAGAAGAAATAAAGATGAAAGAATTGGTAACGGTAATTACCTCTTCTTTGAAGCGCCTCTTTGAGACCTCCTCTTAGGGCACTAAAATTGGTCTTTGAGGAAGACCAGAACCTCTAGGATGTTTCTAGGGAAGTGGAGAAGAGATTTTGGCAGGGGTTGGCCGAGCTTGAGTGCTCAAATTGGTGTGAGGAGGAGGGGGAGTAGGTGTCCTTTTATAAGGGAGGAGAGGGGCACCTTAGGAATACCTCAAAATATTATTTTATATTAATGTCAAAATCGGTTTATAATGGTTCCAAAGGGACTTATTTCGAAGCTAAAGTGGGGATGGGTCGAAATCCCATCAACCAATAGGATTTAGACAAGTTTAGGGTATTATTTTAACCTTATCAATTAGATTTAACTCTAAGTTAAATAATTTAACTTTTACCGTGTCTTTTTGTTTTCTTTCACTATATGGTTAATACACATACTATAACATGCCAAACGAACCCCAAATTGTTTATTGTTAATATATATATCCTTATCTAAGTCATTTTGCCGAACCTTAGATTTTTAGGAATAAAATAACAATTAATAATATTTTATTTTATTTAAAAACTATTTTGTGTCAATTTTGACACTATTTGATATATGATTTTTGTGAAAGTAATAACAGAATTATATGTTCAAACAAAGTTGATTAAATCAACACTAATATATCATAGTAACCTATAAAATTAGTGGAATTCATAAAAAGTCTCAAATTACATTGATTTGAGCATTTATAACATCAATTATTTTAATATTTCCTTAAAAGGGTAATTGCTGCATCATCGTTGTGTCATAAATAAACTAATTTATTTAAAGTCTAAAAATTATAAATAAAATATCATTATGTAGGAAATCCGTTTATCTTTCTAATGAATATTTACAATCTAATTTAGCTTATGTATAACCCTATATTAAAAATGTTTTAGTAAATAAACTTTGATTTTGACTCTTTTAACTCTTCTTTGAATTAAATAATAATAAATGTCCTAATCTAATCCAAGTGGGCCTAAATGATAATATTTTACACTTAAGGTTGTTTTTGGTCGAGATACACTTGTCCAATAGTATTAGGACATGTGTTAGGGTAATATTAATATCATATTTACCCTTAGTTACCCTATTTACTATTAACCGTGGTAAAAAAAGTAAAAAGTTACTATTCACCCAAAATTATTTTCATCTCATTGAACCACATTTTAGTCCTTGATATTAACCGTGTCTGTCGGATTTTCAAAATTCCATTCACAAAAGTGGTAAAATTAAGTTTTATGCAAAATTCAGTTTTTAACCTACCACTTAGTGGTTTTACTATTCATCAAAAATTGAAAGTTTTCAGAAAAATACCAAAAATTAGGCCTAAGATATATTTGATATTATGAACTCAAAAATGATTTCTATTTTACCAAATTCAAAACATATCAGTTGAATTAATTAATTTAAAAATTAATTCCCGTCGTCTAAACAAAAGGCGTGTTTTTAAGAGATAATAACTATCAAAAGATTGACACTTGTTTATAACTGGTTTAAATGTGAAATTACATCCAATGACCAACATTTTATTGAATTGTAAAAATATATTATAAATATACTTTAAAACCACTAAAATTAATAATTTATCACTATTAATTATTTCGATTAAAAAGTTGTTTTTAATTAAAATTTAGTAATTTTCACTATTCACGAAAATATGAAAGTTATCCAAAATGTACCAAAATTTCACCCTAAGCTAATTTCGATATTCTGAATCCAAAAATGAAGTCCATTTTGAAAAATTGAATTTAGAAAATTTAAAAAAGTGGTTATTACTATTCATAACGGCTAGTTTTGATAATATTTTAATAGCATATCGTTGTTTAGCGAAACTTGGTGTTGCGTACAACACACGCTATCGTGGAAGGTCACGATTGCGTGTAATTCAAGCCAAGTCAGAGATGTGTGTTGTGAAAGCTCCTTTTGGTGTAGCGTATAACACAAGACATTAATGAAATTAAAAAGAATACTTTTCATAAAATATCGGGCTGTTACATTCTACCCCCCTTAAAATGAATTTCTCCCTCGAAATTCGTCGGGGTTATAAATGGTTTACTATTCGAAAGTTTCTTTAATAGAAACCCACATCATAAAAAGGAATACCAAAACTTGGCTTTAAAAACTAAAGTATGAAATGTAACGATTACCCAAATAAACTAATCACTGGGTTTCCATATAGGTGAAAATATGGATATGGAAGAGAAATCTAACCATCATGTTCTGATAGAGAGTGGTAGAGAACATGGCTATGGAAAAGTCAGCAATCACAAAGCCATAAATTTGTGACGATCTAAGGTACCATCTGATTCATCAGATATAAGATCACTAGGAAAACATTTTTGGTTTTCATGATCATTTCCCTAAAGTTGATGAATTAAAAGAAATACTTACATGATTTTGGTACAATCTCACTGTTGTTCGTGAATTGAACAATTTCCACTTCATATCATAAAGAAATGAAGTTGAATTTGTTATTTGTGAAGTGTTAGCAGATCATGTGATAGAATGATGGGTCGTTCCATCTATTTCAAACAAAAGGTTAGCAAAAGTTATAAGTCCATCTTATAGTGAGATTAATCGTATATTGTTCCAAAAATGAACTTATACTTCATATATCATACCGCTTAATAAAATAAAACTAGTTTCTACTAAACAGGGACTTCCTGTAGGCCAGTGGTAGGTGATAAAGGCCAGTCGCACTTCGGTTGTGGGTTCGATTCCCACAGCCTTGTCCGAAGCGATGGGCTGTCGCCCGTCCTGCAGGTTGTCCTTTTTCTACTATAACATCCCATCAATAATATCGAAAAAAACTTCTATCCTTAAACAATACTCACTTATGTCCAACATAATCCATTTCAATCTTTAGGCTTATCCATAATACTGCAGTCCACTCTCATAACATAGTGAAAACGATTACCAGAGATTTAATACCATCGTTGATCCCCATATATCATAAGATATGTTTTTTTTGTCACATTCCAAACATTCAAAGTCCATAATCATGTATTCTCTTGAATACCTTAGTGAAAACATGAATGCAGTTTAAAGTTAGCACTTTCCATATACCAAAATCCTCAAAATTCTATATACTCAAACCATGATATCACTTAGTCCTTATATCAATCATGAACTCATGAATACTGTTAAACATTTAATTTTCTCCTTATCCCTTCATTATGCGCATATCATCTAAATTCCAAAAATATCTGAATAACCTTTCATGGATAGTGGTACCATTAATCATACACTTTCATAACTCAAGGAAAGACAACAGTGTAACAATCCTTAGATGTCTCTGTATTCCATAGTACCACGAGATTTCTTATACAACATTACACATGATAAACATGTAATTATTCCACTACATTCTTAAACCATTGACCAAGCTTCAACAATTCTTTCATCTCACATATCATTTGTAGTCTCTTCATCATCATCCACATAAATACTACCCATACGACCATACTTATTTTCTTCATGAGACTTTCCCTTAGGGCATTGGTTTGCATAATGCCCGTACATTCCACATTTAAAACATTTAACCATTGTTGATGTCGTAGCAATACCATTAACCTCATCCATGGTGTTAACTGAAACTTTTCCATTGCACTTACTGGCTTTGTGTCCTTGTTTTCCACACCCAAAGCATCTTCCAGTTTTTTTGAAACATTCTCCTTGATGCCTCTTCCCACATGATTTACATAGGGGAAATTGAACTCTCTTTCCTCTATGATCATCATAAAACTCCATCTTTCTCTTATTAGCCGAGTCAGGAAACTTACCAAATTTTACTTTATTGATCATATTATGAGATTTATGATTCGGCATAATAATGATGTTTGGACTTCTAAATCCCATTTCATTTGGTTGCTCATGAAGAATATCATTCCATTGTCCATCATATCCTCCATTATCGTGAATCTTCTTGTTTCCAGCCGTTTTCTAAAACCCCAAAGAATAGTGTGAGATGCAAAAATCATAATAAAGGGGGAGTAACTTCAATATCTAACATCTTAGGTTAAATTCTAAGATTGTTACCGTAGTGCTAGGACTATATCCTATATATATACCTATCCTTAGGGACATCCCTAGACATACCTTCAAAATATCTCTAGGGATCTCACGTTTTCGCGTCCTAGTTTCCAAAGGTTGACTAAACCTTTCCTCTGATACCAACTGTAGAGACCCGAAGCTTTCCGTACATGGACATTACATTACTTTTGCGGAATACTTAGTACATAACAAAAACACACACACAAGGATCCTAATAGTTTAGTGTCTTTGGAAACTCGGAACGTAATCTTCTAATCGTGGTGAAATATCTTCAATATCTCCCATAAAGATCTTCCCCTTTTTTTACCTAAAACCTTTATTTATATCCTGGGGAAAAGAAAACATAAAAGGGTGAGCTCAAATGCTCAGTAAGGGTATATAAAAGAAAAATCAATCACATCATATTCATAAGAACATAACTTTTGGAAATCTTAACCTGCAAAAGAGAGCATATTTTCATAACATGGGATAAATCATAGTAGTGAAATGAAATCCAAATAATCATAACTTAAAACATGAAACTTTGTGGCATACACACATAATCATGGAAAATCATTTCTTGTTAGTCATGACTCATTTCCAAGACTATCTTAGTGGACAAAGTCCCTTTCTGAATCGAGTAACCCTCGTTTCAGTCCTGTTTCACTGAATCGGTATAACCTACCGTTCCAGCCCTGTCTATCTCATGAGATATAAAATCATTACCCAATGCATTGGAGGGAGATATAGGTCCCACCCATCTCATAATGATACCATTCTTATGTGTGCCACAAAATCATAAATCATACATCATTGCATAACCCATGTAATAAAAATGGGAATCTTAAACATCGTGACATCATAAAACATTTCATATAAGATAAAGGAATTCATAAAAATAATTCCATCACAACATAATCAAATAAATTTAATAATAGGGATGAAAACAGAACCCTATATTATCTTAGATGGAAAATAATTTTGATAAAACACTTGAACTTCATTCTTGAGGAAAATATTCTTTCTACTTCAAAAACACTTTTCCTTTCTTAACATGTCATACAATTATAAACTAAAAGAAGTTGATTAAAAATAAACTTGAAAACTTTTAAAGGAAGATTCTTTGAAATAATGTTTTAAAAATCCATTCATGCCGTATAAGTTAAAAAAACATTCTTCGTACTTTTGTCGGAAAAGTCAAAAAGTACCTCGTACGAAAAACGACAAAAGATTCCTTTCATACATATTACTAAAAACTCACCGAAGAGTAAAAATGGATTTAAAAAATTGTAGGTGGATGGAAATAATATTACATATTAAGGGAACATGGATGTGGATGATAAAATGCACCCCAATAAATACCAACGTATAAGCAATCTCAGATAAAAATGAGATTGTGATATTTCCCTTACCTTAGGTCCGATTTGCTTCGTAAGTGTCCGAACCTCCTGTATAATGATTTAAATAATGTCATTTACTTATTACAGAATCATATTCATTGTTATTATATCATATATGGTTCACTTATGACTTTATATTACCCGTTCTTTTGTAAATTCTATGTTAAAGAGCGTTTTGGGTAAAATTGTTTCATTTGTCGTCCTTGTTTTGACTAGTAATTATTCATATGATTACTTAGATCATGATTACTTAATTCCAGAACATAAAACATGATTTATATATATATATATTCAGGATATACATATATATAATAAATCATTAAATGGAATGAAATACACCGTTCATGGAGACGGTAGTCCGTACGTACGCATGAACGCTGTTTTCCTTTCCTTATTGAATTTAATGGAATTAAGTACATGACATACATATAAATATATAAATAAATCCAGTATCATTATTATGTCATATATTTCATTATTACATATTATATATACTTTATAATCATTATTAAATGGTTAACATGGAGAATGAATCTCATCGCGTCGTGGAGACGGTAGTCCGTACGTACGCACGAGCGATGATATCATTTCCATAAATATTGAATTGAATTGGAGTGGATTATACAATATATAATAATCAATATGATGTTGTAATAACTATGTATAGTTATTATTTACACCATTATACCCATCCATGTAAGGTGGTGGTGGAAAATAGATTACACCACGGCGTGGAGATGGTATTCCGTACGTACGCACGCGCGGTGATTTCTTTTTCCGTAGGATGGATAGATGGTGAAATAGGGTTGTTTCATACATAAAATAACATATCAGTATATGAGTGGTACTGATGTTATTACTTCATAATGAAACAACCTAAGAAGAAGAAGTGGAAGAAGAAATAAAGATGAAAGAATTGGTAACGGTAATTACCTCTTCTTTGAAGCGCCTCTTTGAGACCTCCTCTTAGGGCACTAAAATTGGTCTTTGAGGAAGACCAGAACCTCTAGGATGTTTCTAGGGAAGTGGAGAAGAGATTTTGGCAGGGGTTGGCCGAGCTTGAGTTCTCAAATTGGTGTGAGGAGGAGGGGGAGGAGGTGTCCTTTTGTAAGGGAGGAGAGGGGCACCTTAGGAATACCTCAAAATATTATTTTATATTAATGTCAAAATCGGTTTATAATGGTTCCAAAGGGACTTATTTCGAAGCTAAAGTGGGGATGGGTCGAAATCCTATCAACCAATAGGATTTAGACAAGTTTAGGGTATTATTTTAACCTTATCAATTACATTTAACTCTAAGTTAAATAATTTAACTTTTACCGTGTCTTTTTGTTTTCTTTCACTATATGGTTAATACACTTACTATAACATGCCAAACGAACCCCAAATTGTTTATTATTAATATATATATCCTTATCTAAGTCATTTGGCCGAACCTTAGATTTTTAGGAATAAAATAACAATTAATAATATAATATTTGATTTAAATACTATTTTGTGTCAATTTTGAAACTATTTGATATATGATTTTTGTGAAAGTCATAACAGAATTATATGTTCGAACCAAGTTGATTAAATAAACACTAATATATTATAGTAACCTATAAAATTAGTGGAATTCATAAAAAGTCTCAAATTACATTGATTTGAGCATTTATAACATCAATTATGTTAATATTTCCTTAAAAGGGTAATTACTGCATCATCGTTGTGTCATAAATAAACTAATTTATTTAAAGTCTAAAAATTATAAATAAACTATCATTATGTAGGAAAGCTTTTTATCTTTCTAATGAATATTTACAATCGAATTTATCTTATTTATAACCCTATATTAAAAATGTTTTAGTAAATAAACATTGATTTTGACTCTTTTAACTCTTCTTTGAATTAAATAATAATAAATGTCCTAATCTAATCCAAGTGGGCCTAAATGATAATATTTTACACTTAAGGTTGTTTTTGGTCGAGATACACTTGTCCAATAGTATTAGGAAATGTGTTAGGGTAATATTAATATCATATTTACCCTTAGTTACCCTATTTACTATTAACCGTGGTAAAAAAAGTAAAATGTTACTATTCACCAAAAATTATTTTCATCTCATTGAACCACATTTTAGTCCTTGATATTAACCTTTTTTGTCGTATTTTCAAAATTCCATTCACAGAAGCGGTAAAATTAAGTTTTATGCAAAATTCAGTATTTAACCTACCACTTAGTGGTTTAACTATTCATCAAAAATTGAAAGTTTTCAGAAAAAAACCAAAAATTAGGCCTAAGCTATATTTGATATTATGAACTCAAAAATGATTTCTATTTTACCAAATTCAAAACATATCAGTTGAATTAATTAATTTAAAAATTAATTCCCGTCGTCTAAACAAAAGGCGTGTTTTTAAGAGATAATAACTATCAAAAGATTGACACTTGTTTATAACTGGTTTAAATGTGAAATTACATCCAATGACCAACATTTTATTGAATTGTAAAAATATATTATAAATATACTTTAAAACCACTCAAATTAATAATTTATCACTATTAATTATTTCGATTAAAAAGTTGTTTTTAATTAAAATTTAGTAATTTTCACTATTCACCAAAATATGAAAGTTATCCGAAAAGTACCAAAATTTCACCCTAAGCTAATTTCGATATTCCGAATCCAAAAATGAAGTCCATTTTGAAAAATAGAATTTAGAAAATTTAAAAAGGTGGTTATTACTATTCATAACGGCTAGTTTTGATAATATTTTAATAGCATATCGTTGTTTAGCGAAACTTGGTGTTGCGTACAACACACGCTATCGTGGAAGGTCGCGATTGCGTGTAATTCAAGCCAAGTCAGAGATGTGTGTTGTGAAAGCTCCTTTTGGTGTAGCGTATAACACAAGACATTAATGAAATTAAAAAGAATATTTTTCATAAAATCTCGGGCTGTTACAGTATGGGGTCTTCATTAGGGGCAGATGTGTAGGTCCAGGTTACTGGTCTGGAGATTTGTAGGTCACATGACATCCAGGTGGAGGATATTGATTCCTACTTGGATATTTTGGTGTCTCTTATTCAAAAACGGTGGTAATCTCCTTAAAAATTGATTTATTTGATTCACAGATGCATCATAGAGTTCAATATTGGACGGAACCTTCGCATTATTTTGATGGAGGTTAATTTTATGGCGGAATCGCTTGCTCATTTGGGGAATCCTAATGATACCCTAGTGATTTATGACAGCTTAAGATCCCTCCCTATGGAGTGTAGGGTAGAGATTCAAGGGGATTCATTGGGTCTTCATCATCCCCCCCCCCCCTTGATGAGGCATTTTGGTATATTTCTTTATAATTTTTAATAAAAAGTTAAAGCTAGTAGTATTGGGTAGAACCTGAAGGGATAGTAATAATGCATAGTGTGATGAAACATATAATTATTGTTCATTTAAGAAACCAAATGTTATGGGATCTAGAATAAAAAATATTTTTATTACTCTCACACAACTCTAACAAGGTATGAATCGTGTTTTACTTATAAATGATAAAAGGATGGATCAAAATTCAGTAGAGTCCATTTTGAGGAAATGTCCACCTTATTTTAGTGGTTCTTTTGATCCAATATTTTCGGAGAAATGGATCAGCACCATTAAAAATATATTTTATGTCTTACAGTGTTAAAAGAATGAGAAATTCATATTGTATCTCTACTATTTGTAAGGTGAAGTATAATAATAGTGGAGTCTTATCATGAGTTTGAGGAAATATGGTAAAATTAAATCTGTGGATTGGGATGACTCCCTGACCTTATTTGTCAATAATTAATTTACATGGATTATCCATATGAAGAAGGAGAATGATTTACTTGATATAAACAAAAAGTATTGTAAATATTTCTGTACCTGTGAGGAATTTTTTACAAGACATGCATGGTACACTTCCGATATTTTCTTCCAATCGGAATGTATGGTTGACTGATTCATTTGTGGAATAAAAACCCCTATCCAAATAGAATTTAAAAAATCCTTAGAGGTATTCTCTAGGATCGAGGGTGGTTCTTATATCCCTAAGTGGTGATTCATTTCGTACCTTTCTTTGTGGATACTAAGTGATTTTGTGGTTTTTTGAGATAAGGGTATAGGCTGGATTTCATGGTTCTTTTCATTTGGTCTTTTATGGGTTTTTGTTTTAGTGTTGTGGGGCTTTCATTCGATTTATTATGTATATTTTCAAGGATTTGTATTTTTATGCATATAATAGGTTTTTACATTATATGTAATGAAATAATGAGGTTGTGATTCGAGGGAGACATCATGTTTCTTCTCGACAATGTCTGATCCTACTCAACTCTTACTTGAGTATCCCACCATAATTCTCCCAATAGGATTTGTGCGGTGGTTTCTAGGTGTCTTGAGAGGTGAATTTGAGTTTTCAATGACATTCTAGGAGGTTCCGATGCTCGGTGATATTTTTTTCATGCTTATGGTTATATTCATAATGGGTGATCTGTTCGATGATGGTGATCTATTTTTCTCCCATAATGGTTAGGATAAATCCATGGAAGTCTTTGATCTTCATGTTACAACATTCATAGGTTTCTTCTAACGTGTTTGATTCCAGTGATGATAGATTTTCTATTTATTGAATGGTTTTATGTTTTTGTTTTTTATTGGGTTGTTGTTGGATACTAGAGATTCCACTCTCACCAGTAGGTTTTAGTGGTGATGGATTCCAAATGGTGCTCAAAAAAAATTTAGAGGGAGGCTCAATACATTCATTAATAGTGTCAGGGTGATAGCATTGGTCTCGATGCATCTTTTCCTAGACTTTTGAATTTTTAATTATTTTATATCATGGAATGGTCTTATGAGTGGTTTTGAATCCGCTCATTTTTGGGAACCAATCTATTATTTGATCATATAATGTGAAATATGGAGTCTAATGGTTTTGATATTTGAAAGTATGGTTACCATTGAAACATAAAGTGTATTTTAAAAAATGAAAAAATGGATTTGGATGTAAAGGGAAATAAAAAAAGATACTTCTGAAGCTATAAATAGATAGTTCGACATTAATTATAGAAGTAAGTGGATGTTGGAGTTACGTATCAATATCGTGGATTTGATAGTAAGATAAAAATTAATATCAAAATAAAATATATGAACCATAGAAAAAATAATATGATATTTTATCGATCCTCAATGTTTGAGAATAATCAAGGATGAATGTGTCATAAGGGGACTATTAAATGTTTTAAGTGGGTAAAAGATACTCATCAAGTGAATTAATTCCAAAGTGATTTAATGAAGTTATATAATTATGTTAATAATGATAAATATCCAAAGAATGAACCTCCCACACATTAGTGAAACTACAAGGATATTGGGAATTATTCTAATAAGTGCCCAAATATAAGGGTTAATAATAATGATCAACACCAATAACCATTGAAGATATTGGAAAAATTTGAAATATTATGGGGTCACAATGGTTGAAGAGAATCATGATAACTGGGAAACATTAATCCTCTCCTCCTTAGTTGGAAATTTCATTTTTTATTTTGTATGAATGAGCTCTATGAAAAGTAAAATTATTCATCCTTATGAAACATTTCATGCTTCTATCTCCCTGTACATTAATTATAGAATATAAATCAAATTATATATTCTATCTCATCATGTTTGAACCCAATATTCCAATAGAAAAGTTTTTGTATAAGAAAATGGGTTATTTATGTGATAATGGGAGAGTTATATTTTGGAAGAATTTATGTCTCCAGGTAAGATAACTTCATAGTTATGGATACCACCATGGGATAATGAGTTTAAGGTATATCATATGTTCAAATTCATTAAAATAACATTTGAGATTTTATATAATGGGGTTTTCCATGATTAATTATATTTTAAGGTAATTTTTGAAATAAAACTCTTTTGATTTGTATATTTTTTTGTTAAAATGTTATTTGATGAGGAATTCCTTTACACTTTGTGGAAATATGATTAATAGTACGGGTAACAATTAGGGTTTATCTTATCAGTGATGTTGAGGTATTTATAGGTCACAGTCAATCACCTTATAAATTATTCACAATTCATTTCTATTAGAGTGTACAGATATTTGGATACACATTCCAGTATATACATTAAGGATGTGGTAAGGTTCCTTGGAGAACTATATTCAATTTTATTTTATTAGAATTTGGTATTTACCTTGTTTTTTTCAAGAAGTCATTATCAATATTCTTATTAAGAGTTGAGTCCCATCATAATGTATCATCCTATGAACGATGGTAAATTTGAGACAATAATTACGAAACTAAAGGATATGTAAGGATATTGTTCTATGTAATTAAATGGTGGTTGTGAATAAAACCATGCTGAAGTTTATTTTTCGTACAATAATTTATTTCACTTGAGAATTCATATGGATCCTTGTGAATCCCTTTATAAAATTATTTGTAGAACTCCAACATACTATAATTATGTTGGATAAAGGTATCTATTATAAATTTTTGAAAGATAATGTGTTGGTAGATAAGTTTAGATCCATTCAGAAAAATTTAAGAACATTACAATGTTCAAAGAAATGTTATGTTGATAATCGTTGATGTGATCCAAAATTTGATGTTGTTTAAAGGGACATTCTACAAATTTAACCGTACATGAAAGAAGGGAAAAATAATCCCTTGGTATAATTATACATTAAATTAATTGATGATATTATTATGTTATCATAACATTTATTACTTCCACCGAAAATCTCTTAGGACCACTATGTGTTCCATGTATCTCTCTTGTGTAAGTACATAGCTGACCCTACACATGTACTAAACTTAGAGGTCATACAACTATTTAAAGAGATTCATTATGTGAAACAACTTGAAAGGATTATGGATCATAAAGAGATATTTATTCAAAAAAGGGCACTACCTTTTTCAATGTTTTTTTGGAGAAACCACCGATTTGAAGAAGCAATGTGGTAACTTGAGGATATGATGAGTCGTATAGAGCTCATTTATTTTCTCAAAGTAATGAATTTCAAGGTTGAAATTCATTTTGTTGGGGTAGAATGTTACACTTATATTTTTTATGAATTTTTTTATAATAATTTAGGTTTCATTTTTATATTTAATTACCTGAAACACTAAGTTAATGTTGCATTACATGCAGTATTGGGATAGATTGTGTTACACGTGACACTTAGTTTTAAAAAAACCATGATATATTATTAATATAGTTATTTAAACGCAAATTATATAACCTAGATGTAAAAAAATTGATATATGAATAGTAATCAATAAGTTTTAAATGTTAATGGTAATTTTCTTATATAACGAAAATGTATTGACAATAAAATAAAAAATATTTGGTAAATTCTTAAAATGATTAAAACATACTATTTTCTCAAAAAATGATTTTAATTTTTTTTTAAAATAATAATAAAAATTATTTTTGAAAACAATAGAAATGAATTCAATAAAATAATCTTCAAATTTGATATTATAATTTCAGAATTATTTTAGGGTGAATTTATGGTATTTTTTTAAAAGTGAATTTTTTTTGAATAGTTAAAAATACAAGATTTTAATTGAAAACAAGCATTTTTTATCTGTTAATGAAGATTTATTAACTTTTTAATTATTTTAAAGTTATTTTAGTTCAATTATACATCCATTAATCCAATTTTGGTCGTTTTAATTATTTTCTTAATCAATTTCTATATAAAACCTTTATAAATATTTGTACATTTTCTATTTAAAACTCTACTTCCTCAGATCATCTAAAGGATTAATTGTACGTTACATTTTTCCACATTTGATATTATAATTTTGAAAAATGGATCCCATATTTTGAATCATTATATTTTATATTATATAATATGGTTAAATTAATTTTTACCATAATTCATTGTAAAAATAGTAAAAACCATTACCGTGATTTATCCCAAAATGGGTTTACTAAGGGGATAAACTAAAAAGATAAGGGTTAAAAATAACTTATAAATTTTAAATTACTAATTATATGGACCTTTAAAAACTTATCAATTTTAAGATCAATAATGGTCCATTTTTTAACATTCTTTCATGATAAAAACATTGATACAAATTTTTAAATCAAAAAATTACATGTGTGTCACTCACATAACTTATTTAAGGTCACACACACTCCTATCTTTTTCAAACCTTAAAAACTTTTTCTATAATACAATAACTTCCAAACTAAACTTAAAACTTTCAAATCACATCATAAGATACATCATTTTGATAGAAAAACAACCAAGGATGTTTTTTGGTTAAAACTGAAGGAGGATATCCAAAGAAGAGTTAACATTAATCAATGAATGTTTTTTATTTATTTATCTTCCTACATGAATTATTTTTATAACATGATTATATAATAACCTAATTATCTTAAATATATTTTTATTTATTTATCATAAGGGTATTACCTACAAACATGTCCACTTTCATCAAATGGGATACGAAATCATTGTTCGAGTGCACAGGGGACTACCCCCGCATGAATTGAGGCCATTAGTTTCTCAATTTCTACCTCTCAGTTAGGTATATAATGAGGGAATTATTATTTATATATGATATTTATGTTATTATTATTATCTTAAAATTATTATATCACATATAACTTCATACTTTCTATTCTTTATGAATATGATAATGTCAATCATGTCTCTGGTGGACTATCACCTTATGAAGTGACGTGATTCATTCAGGATGTAAATAAATGGTATTAAAGAGAATTTTAATGAAAATATGTGGTATATTTAAAATAAATATGATTTTTAAATGATAACATATATTATTTTAATAAAATTCATTCAATCCTACAGAAAAATGGAAATAGTGTTCATGCATTTGTAGGACATACCGTTTCCAGGAACAGAGTATTTTATTTCCTATCACTAAATTATATAAATTAATATAAATATATAGATAGTGAAAATATATTATATTTATATAATGGTTTAGGTTAGAGATAATATTAAACCATGATCAATGTAAGAGTAGCAAAATTGACAAGTTAAAACTTACACAAAAAATATACTTGTTTCCTCGAACATGAATTTTACATTGAATTGTTAATAAATGGATAAAAAATATGATAAGAAATATAATATGTGGTATGATATATATCAATATTTTTCTTCAGTAGATTTATAATATAATTATTTTTATTATATAGGATTCTTGAACGTTTATTAAGGAAGTCAATATTTAACGTAAGGGATTCCAATTCTCCCTTTTATTTGTTGGAGACATGTGTGAATTCACTACTTGTTTATTTTTTGTGTTATACATAATTGAATTTAACTTATAATATCATTAATATAGTTTTTTTCTTGATATTTAAAGTGTATTTTTATTTTTATCTATAATTGTTCTTATGTTTTGAAAAATATTACGAAAATTTTAAGGGATTTTCATCCAACTTTTTACTTCTGTGAGATGCATACCATATTCACCATGTATTTCTTTTTTGTGGTGTATAAACTTATCATGAAAGTATTTTATGATTATTTATATTGAAATTATTGTGGATTTAACATCCATTTGGGTTTCTCTTTCTAATTATTATTACAATTCAAAAGATAAGAAATCAGAAAGGGATTTTAATCTCAATTTTCCTTCTTTGGGACAGAAGTTATGTTTTGCACATGCCTTATTCAATGAATTTATATAATAACACTTTCACATGTTATATAATGAATATAATTTTTATAATGACATAATAATGTTTCATTTATTGTTATTATTTCCTGGTTATTATGATTAAATGCTACCCAAGTGGGAATAAGTTTATGTTATAATCACATCATTTATCAAAATTGTTTATGATTAGGATTCCATTAATGAAATAATATGTTCTATCTATCAAGAAGAAAATAAATTTATTCTATTCTAGTCATTTTTATATAATATGTTTCTTTATTCCATATATTTTTCATTAAGTACTTGGTATTTCATACTAATGTTTTTGATAAAAATTGTCTTATTTTTTCTCCTCAGTCAAAAACCCTTTTCATCCAAAATAATGTTTACTAAAAATGTTTTAAATAATGTTTTAAACCTTTTTTAAAGAAATTTTTCAAAAAAAATTACCCATGTTTGATTTTTTTCAAAAAAAATGAAAAGGAATATGTCCCGACCCATCTTTGTGGGGCCTGCACCGCGACTCCCAAAGCCTGACTCCAATAAGCTAGGGGCTGGTGACTAGCACCGAGTAAGTATATTACTATAATGGGAGGCATTTCCTATGTACTTGAACGCACACACACATCTCCAAGCCCATAAATTCTGAAAATAACATAAACACTAAGGACCCAAATGAATGCATACAACTAAACCCAACCAATAGTGTATGACGAAAAGTAAAATGATGAATGTAAACCGGGCCAAAATACAAGCCCACCAAAAACAAGAGTCTGAAAACTACAAAGTCCAACCTAAAATCAAAAAGAGGTACTATGACTTCTACTTGTAGCTGTAGGAACACCTTGGCCTGTATGGAACTCAGAAAGCTCAGTCCTTTCATGGTCCACTCTGGAATCTGTCAAAAGGTTGCTCATCTGCACAAAACACAACACGTGCAGGCAAAGCCCTTGTAGGGGAGAGTATAACAATACTCAGTAGAGGACCCCGAAAACCAAAAATCAATACACAAGGAAAGTTACAGTCATCTCTACTTGATATATGTCTACTAAACATATAGCAACTGTAACACAAAAATATCTATATATACTCAAATCCCAAACCTTAGTCTAGGGAAATGGCATGCAACCGCATACCCCAACTAGGTATTCAGTTAATAGATTCCACGAAGCACCCGTCTGGGAGAACTCTCTCCATGAGTGTAATAGCTCTAATGATGTCCATTTGAGAATTATTGTCTATCGGGAAAAGTCACGAGATATAGATACACTCGTTCTGAGAGAACACACTCCTGAATGGGAAAATATCACGATACATAGATGGTGATCACTTCCAGGGCCATGGAGGATACCACGAGTCATCCATATTCACCTGCTAAGTAGAGGATCAGCACCCTGTGAAAATATTCACATCGATACCTAACATTACCTAGTGTTAAAAATGGATATAGGATCTCCCTCTAGACCTCACGAAGGGATACCTCACTCTATCGAAGAAAGTCCTGCTGAAGTGATGATACTCTAGTAGAAGTAAATTATACCTTACATTCAGGGGAAAGGGTAAAAAGGGGAACTAAACCAAAAGAAACATGTCCATGATATGTTGGACAAGGCGATCAAGCCATGTACATAAAAGTACACGGTGTGTAGAAGTGTCACACACCATGTCTTCTCACCCCAGGTACTAGGTGTGTACAATGGCCCATGTTGCAAGGATATTCGGGTAGAAAATTTAGTACACAGTGTGTAATATAGATCACATGATCTTTCCAAGTAATTGGGGCCAGCTCCATGTACACGGTTGTGTGCCCGTACACAACTTATTCCCATATGCATCATCCCGTGTAACTGATACAGGGGGTAACCCGTGTAGCCGGCCTGGTCTGGCCGTGTGGTGGAGTACATGGCTGTGTAATCCATCCTGTGTTTTTGTATCATCCGACATAAACACATAGTCCCGTGTAAGGACCCACATTCCATGTTTTTTGGGGAACAGGTCGTGTCATCGCTTCATGCAACATCGAACCCTATCCACAACTGAACAGGTTCCACACGGCTTGTTCTCCGGGATACATACTGTATTCTTCATAAATTTCCAGAAACGACACATATAGCCGTCGCACCACGGTCTCCTCTTTGGTCTTCAATCTAGTGGTATAATTTCAAATAAACTCCATATCTGATGTCACCCTACCATACCATCAATGTTTTGGGAGGTTTTGGGGGATCGATCGGCCCTAATAACCTGTTTTGATCATCCGTGCAAAGAATGGTAGAAGAACGATTATTCCTGAACCGGGTCGATTCATCCCTCACCAACGCTGTCACACCTCCTCTAGGTCACCACTATGTCAGATCTTTAATTTGGGATCACTGTGTTTCAAAATAGATGTGCAACGATCGATTGTTTGCCGCCCCATGAAGAACGTGAAAAACACAAGGGAAAAAGAAAGGGAAGGAAATTTAAAAGAAATTCAAGGAATGAAACTCTTCCATCATTCATCGCGGCGTTGATCTACTCCCATTAGTAGGATCAATGGAGCAGAATTTAAAACAACAATCTAACATGGATTAATTCCCTGAGATCAACCTCATAAAAAACCCCATGTAAGAATGTACAAATCTTTGGATCAACATGTTTGTGGATTGACCCACATTCATCGTTTAATCAAAGAACGGTGAAAAATATTTAGATAATAATAATTACCCCTTCCTTGATCATCGACAAAGAGGGAGATTAGCTGTCGGTCATGATTTGATCTCACTGCGCAACGATCCATGTGTCATCGTTCGTCGGTATCCGTCAAAAACCCTCCAAGGTTGGATCCTCTCCAAAGCACCAGAGGATTCTAGGTGGAAACATCAAGGGTTATGATCCTAACCTTGGGCTTATGATTATTTAAATAAAATAAGTTTCGTTGCATTATGGAAACATTTTAAAATAAAATAAATGATTAATTTATTTTATTTCTTCTAAAATGATACTTTTAAAACACCCAAAAGGTAGCATTTTCATTCGACCCATGTCAGTCGATGTTAGGCCCCTAATAAGTTAATTTTTCTACTCTGAACTCAATGGTTCCCTCAAATTTCTGATCTGGGCATTCATTAAAAATATATTCCTCATTTTCTGGAAAAATACTCATGCACGCTGTCTAAAGGTTTAATTTATTTCAAACTTTTATTCTGGGCACTCCAGGCCTCAGAATCTCACACCGTCGAAAATCCTGGTCTCATAATAATTCTATATAATATTTAAAAATAATACATGGAAAATCTAAGACATTACATTCTCCCCACCTTGGGTATTTATGTACCCGAAAAGAAAAAAAATGCAACTAAAAAAGATGTGGGTACTAGGCACGGATCTGAGCCTCCCGCTCCCACGTTCTGTCCTAAAGATTCATGTGCTACATCCGAATGCACACCAGGGGAATTGATCACCCATGAAGGATCCTCTCATATCGTTCCTCGATCTCTATTGGGTACTCAACAAAGTTCAATCCATCCTCGATGTCCAGCTCGCCCCAGTTGATGACGTGCAACGGGTCATGCACGTACCCCCTCAGCTACGACACGTAGAACACATCACGTATCCGATGAAACTGTGGTGGTAGAGCTAGGTAGTACGCCACCTCAACAACTTTGTGTAGTAACTGTAAATGTTTGATTAACCTCAAAGATTACTTACTGCACCATCCAAATATCTGCAACCCTCGTTGAGGTGAGACCTAAAGAAAGACGTTGTCTCCCTCCTCGAACACCAGAGGTCTCCATCGCCTGTTAGCATAAGACTTCTTCCAGCTCTGTGCAGTATTCATCCGCTCCCGGATGATCTCCTTTTTCTCGGTGGTAGCTCGCACCAACTCTAGATCGATGAGTGATGACTCTCCAGGGTCAGTCCAGCAAAGGAGTGACCGGAAGGGTCTCTCATATAAGGCTTCGAACGCAGCCATACTAATGGTGGAGTGGTAGCTGTTGTTGTCCGAAAACTCCACTAGTGTTAGGTGGTCCTCCCAACTGCGACCAAAGTCCAAGATCCATGACAGCAACATATCCTCAAGAACTTGAATGGTTCTCTCCGTCTGACTATCGGTCTGGGGATGCAGCATCGTGCTCAAGCATAATTTAGTCCCAAAAGATTTTTTTAATCCCTTTCACAACCAGGAAGCGAAGTGGATGTCTCAGTCCGAGAATATTTTCAATGGAATTCCATGAAGGTGAACTATCTCTTGCATGTAGAGGCATCCCAAGTTCTCTACAGAACTTTGTTCCTTGATAGCTAGGATGTAGGCCGACTTGGTGAGTCGATCAACGATCATAAAGATGTAATCATGCCCCTTGGACTTCTGTGGTAAGCCTATCTTGAATTCCATAGATAGTCCATCTCACTTATACTCTGGAACTTCTAGGGTGTGAGATAATCCCGCTGGAACTAGGTGCCCAGCATTCACCTGCTGGCACGTAAGGCATCGAGAAACAAACTCTTCTACTTACTTCTTCATGCCTGACCACCAGAACTATAGTCAGAGATCCTGGTACATCTTCACCGCTCTACGATGTACCGCCAAAGGGGATGTATGAAACTCCCTTAGTAACTCTTTAGTCAAGGCCACTGGTACAATAGTGCGTCCTCTGAAAAGAAGTACGTGTTCCCCATCTTGCGAATATCCATCCGGAGCATGTCCAATGGAAAACGAATCAGGTAAAGCCTCATAGTCGACACCCCCATGTTGTTCCTCCCTAACTCGTTGTAAGATCAGATGGGTGACAACCATATACTGTAGGTGTGATGCATCCTCTCTGTCCACAAAAGGTAACTACAACGTGTCTAACTTCCGAGTCACCCCGCTCAACAACTGCGAGCTCGACCTTCTACTAAGAGCATCTACCACCATGTTCCCCTTCCCATGAATATAGATGATCTCAAAATTATAGTCTTGAAGGAACTCTATCCAATTCCTCTACCTCAGATTCAGATCCTTCTATGATAAGATGTAATTGAGACTCTTATGGTTAGAGTAGATGATAAACTGCTCGCCCATAAGGTAGTATCACCACATCTTCAACGCGAAGACAACCACTACCAAAATCTAGATCATGGGTCACATAGTTCTACTCATTTGGAATAAGTTGGAATGAACCATAAGCAATCACTGCCCATCTCTTCATCCGGAAACAACCAAGCCCATCTCCTGATGCATCGCAGAAAACTACGTACTCGACACCCTCCTCTGGTAATCTCAAGATGAGGGCGCTCATCAAACTCAATCTCAACTTCTCGAAATCCTGCTAGCACTTCTCCATCCATATGAATGGTTTCCCCTTCTTGTTCATGGCTTTCATTGGTGCTAATATTCGGGAGAAATTAAGAATGAACCTCCGATAATATACTACCAACCCAAGGAATCTTCTAACCTCAGTCACGCTTTGAGGAGCCTCCCATGCTAAAACTACCTTTACCTTGGATGGGTCCACAGAAACTCCATTTAATAAGATGACATGTCCCATAAAGTGGACCTATTGTATCTAGAACTGGCACGTCGAGAGCTTCCCATAAAGCTGGTGCTCCCGGAGTACATCTAGAACCTTTCGTCGGTGTCTCGCATGCTCTTCCTCTGATGCCAAGTACACAAGCATGTCGTCAATGAAGACCAATATGAACGGGTCTAAGTATGGCTGGAAGATCTGGTTCATCAGTCCCATGAACATTGTGGGGGTGTTTTTCACACCAAAAGGCATCACCAAGTACTCATAGTAACCTTAGAGGAATCTAAATTATGTCTTCGGTATATCCCCATCTCTTACTCGTAACTGGTGAAAACCTGATCGAAGGTCAACCTTCAAGAACCAATGTTCCCCTCTTAACTGATCGAATAGGTCATCTATTCTTGTCAGTGGATACTTATTCTTTATTGTTACTTGCTTCAGGTGCTGGTAATCCATGAAAAACCTCAAAATCCAATCTGCCTTTTTGGAAAACAAGACTGGGGCTGCCCAGGGTGAAACGATAGGTATTATGAAACCCTTTCTCTTCAAATCCTCCAACTGCACCCTCAGCTCACGAAGCTCTATGGGAGCCATCAGATATGCTGATGAGGAAACTGGTTCCGTCTCGGGGTGTAATTCGATGAAGAATTTGATTTCCCGGTGGGTAGGTAGTCCTGAAACATCTTCATGAAAGACGTCCTCATACTCTTCCACTACTGCTGGGAACTTGGAGCTTATAACATCTACTGCTCCAATGGAAGGGTAAGCCAGTTCATGAGTGATCGGCTGCACCCACCTATGCATGAGCCCATTCTATGCTTCTTGGTTCTCCTTTTCTCCAAAAGAAAAATAAAACCTCGTCTCATCACTGCGGACACACCACACCCATCGCCTAAAGAAGTCAATCCAGGAATGGACCGAAGATAACCAATCCATACTGAGAATGACGTCGTAAGGGATCGATGCTAACACCAAGTGGTTAAAACTGAAACTCAGGCCCCCAAGGGTAAGATCACACTATCTGAAAAGGTGTGTGATCATCGAGTCTCCTCCCAGAAATGTATCCAAGTATAAGGATCGATTCAACGACTCTACCAGAATCTCAAGGTTTCGCACAAGACAAGTGTCAATGAAGGAATGAATGGAAAATGTGTCTATAAGTATGGAATCTAAGGTAGAGAAGACACAGATCATACCTCATATCATCCCTGGAGTCCCTAGGTCATATTCTCGACCACATGTAGTTGTACCTGCCCTTATCCCTCAGCTCCCTGAGCCTGTTGCGGACCTCCTGTGGATGGTGGTGGAAGTAAATCGAAGCGTCTGTCACCTCCTGCAGCTCTCCCTGCACCACTGCCACGTCCGCCCCCTGGAAGGTCTATTTTCTCCACTCTTTGCCTCTACATTATTGGCCCATCCATCACTTCCCTATTAGCAGCTCGACGGGTCGGACAATCTCTAGTGAGATATCCCATACCGTCACACGAGTAGCACCGCCTCTCCTTAGGATAATTGGATCCCACATGAGAGCCCTAGATAGTCGATCCCATGTCTTGGTTTATCCTATGACATCCACCATGTCTTGATCCCTATTCCTGATGTCGGATCCTTTCTACCAAGGTCTCCACACATTGCTGCATGATGATGACTGTCGTCGGCTGTCTCTACTCTGCCAAGAATCTCTCGATCACCAAGGCTCGCTTGAGCACTCTAGCATAAGTCGAAATGCATTGATCCAAGACACTAGCTCGTATGTCCCATTGTATACCTTGCTCGAAGGTCTGATATCTGAAGTACTGATTCCCAACCATATCCATCAAGTATCTAGCAAGGTTGGTGAACCTTGATGAATAGTCAGCTACAGTCAAACTCCCCTGCTATAGCTGACGAAGCTCCTGGATGTGCACTTCTCTCAGTGTAAACAGAGAGAACTCCTATATAAACAATCACTCAAACTCCGTCCATGAATGATTCTCCTCTTTGAGATTCTGTGTGGTCAAACTCCACCATCGTCCCACCGAACCATCAAAAAGGCTACCTCCTAGGATCACCATCTGGTCTGCTGGTGTTCTCACTAGATGAAAAACTATGTTCACCACCTCAAGCCAACCCTAAACCACCTATGGGTTAGGCTCGACTCAAAACCTAAGGGGTCTATGTCTCTAGAACACATGGAGCGTGGTCATCGTGCACCCCTCATTGTTCAGTATTGCCGGTACCACAGGCTGCACCACTGGTGGTTGTATAGCATGTTCACCACCTAGAGCCAACAGCTGGGGAACTGGTCCCTGTATCGAGGCTTCGTCATTGAGGGGTTCATCCTCATGATCATGCTGTGGAATCCAAGTGGGTATGGGTCACAGATTCATTCTATAAGGAAACAAGACGTACTATGGTTAACGAGTATATCTGGATATATGAAACTAAGGTCTTTTAAAACACAACCCATTCCTATATGATGCATGTATCATTCTTTTATTTCCCCTAAAACAAGTGTTTTAATGTACAGAGTTGAAAATTAGGTTATTAGAGTCCTGCTGTATGGATACATCGGCCACCCGCACCAACACTAGAGTCTCTAGCCTGAAAGATGAGCTCGAAACACTTAACACTATTCCCCAAAACAATCTCATAGAATCTTGGTCCCAAGGTATAATCGACATCCTCTGATTCCACTCTGTCACGACCTGTCCTGGTGGGGCCCATGCTGTGACTCCCCAAGCCCGCCTCCAATAGGACAGGGGCTGGTGACTAGCACCGAGTAAGCATATTACTAACATGGGAGGCATTGCCTAAGTACCTGCATGCAAACACACATCTCCATTACCACAAATGCTAAAATGAGAATAAAAACTAAGGAACAAAATCCATGCGTACAACTAAACTCCACCAATAGAGTATGACGGAAAGTTAAATGCTGAATGTAAACTGGGCCAAAATACCAGCCCACCAAAAAACAGAGTCTGAAAACTACAAAGTATAACCTGTAAACACAAATACATGATTGGTGCGGGAAAATCCCATGCAGTGGTGAGTATAAAAATACTCAGTAGAGGACCCCGAAAACCACAAAGTAGTACACATGGAAAGGTACAGTCAGATCTACTCGATATATGTATATTGAACATATAGCAAGAGTAACCCAAAAATATCCATATATACTCAAATGCCAAGCTTGTAGTGTAGGGACAAGTCACACAACCACATACCCCCACTAGGGACTTAGTTTGAAGATTCCATAATGCACTCATTTGGGAGAACTCACTCAACGTGCCTGAGAGCCCTGATGAAATTCGTCCGAGAATTAGTGTCTGTTAGGAAAATTCACGAGAGATAGATACACTCATTTTGGGATAACACTATACTAAGTGGGGAAGGATCACAATACACAGATGAGGGTCACTGCTAGGGCATGGATGATACCTCAACTCATCCAGATTCACCTGCTAATTAGAAGATCGACACCCTTTGGAAATAGTCATGTTGATACCTGACTCTACCTAGGGTCAAGAATGGATAGAGGATCTCACTCCGGCCCTCAAGGAGGGATACCTGACTCTATCTCATAAAGTTCTACTGAAGGGATCATACTTTGATAGAAGGAAACGAAACCTGACATTGAGGGGAAAGGGTAAAATGGGGCACTAACCCAAACAAACCATGTTGAAGATATACTGGACAAGGTGTTCAATTCATGTACTGAAATATACATCGCATGTAGAAGTTTCATATATTCTGTCTTCTCACCACAGGTACTGCCTGTGTACAATGGCTCATGTTGAAAGGAGGTCATGTACAAACATTAGTACACAGTGTGTTGTACAGATCAAACCTTGTGCCCAAGTAATAGGGGTTGGCTCCGTGTACGCGGTCATGTGCCTGTACACACCTTTATCCCATGTAACCAGTAGACTGGGTAACCCGTGTAGCCGGCCTGGACTGACCGTGTGGTAGAGTACACGGTCATGTACTCCATCCCGTGTCTGTATATCGTCTGAGATACATGTTGAGTCCCGCATAAAGACCCACATGTCGTGTTATTTGGGGAACATGTCGTGTCATCGCTTCGTGCGTCGTAGAACCCTAGCCGTTGTTGAACCAGTTCCACGCGGCGTGTTCTTCAGGATACATGTCATGTTCTTCAGAAATTTCCATAAATGATGTTTGTCACCACCTCACCCTGGTCTCTCCTCTAGTCTTTGATATGGTCATCCAATCACAACAAAACTCTAGAGCCGAGGTCTCCCTACCATACCTCCAATGTTTCGGGAGGTTTCCGAGGTACAATCCACCACGAAAACCTATTTTGATCATCCCTAAGAACAGTTGATGAATGATTATTCACGAAGCATGTCGATGCTTCCACCACCATCTCCATCACACCTCGGCTAGGTATCTACAATGTCGGATCGCTAATTTGGGATCATTGTTTCACAAAATGAATGTGAAACGATATATTGTTCATCGCCCCATGAAGAACGTGAAGAACTCAAGAGAAAAAGAAAGGGAATGAAATTCAAAAGAAATTCTAGGTACGAACCTCCATCGTCATGCGTCACGGAGTTAATCATCTCCTATTAGTAGGATCAATGGAGCAGAATTTAAAACAACAATCTAATATGGATTAATTCCCCGGGATCAACCCAATAAAAACTCTCCTGCAAGAACATACGAATCCGCAGATCAACTTGTTCGTGGGTTGAACTACATTCATCGATTAATCCAACAATGGGGAGGAAGAATTGAAAAAAAAACTCCTACACTGATCATCGACGAAGATAAATATCAGTCATTAGTCGGGATTCAATCTCGTTGAGGAACAATCCATGCGTCGTCGTTTGTCGGAGGCCATCAAAAATCTTCCAAGGTTGGCTCCTCTCCAAAGCACCAGAGCATTCTAGGGGGAAATCTATAGGGTTATGAGCCTAACCCTAGGCTCCTGGTCATTTAAATATAATTTGTGTCGTTGGGTTATGGACATTTTTTAAAATAAAATAAACTATTAATTTATTTTATTTCTTCAAAAATATTTCTTTTAAAACGCCCAAAATCATACTTTTCCAGCCAACCCGCACCGGTCGATGTTAGGCCCCGCCTAAGTTAAAGTATTTTCTATGAACTCAAAGGTGCCCTCAGATTTCTAATCTGGGCAACCATTAAAATGTTATTCCAATTATTCAGGAAAACCACTCGTGTGTTCTGTTTAATGTTTTAATTTATTTCAAACATTTATTTAAGGCACTCCCAGCCTCAGAATCGCACACCATCAAAAAGCCTAGGCTCGTAATAATTCCATTTTGTATTTAAAAATAATAAAAAGAATATACAATACATTATAAAATATTTATATCATATTATAAAAAATTAATTTTTATTTTACCAAAAATGTGAAAGGAGACTTTATTTTAACATGTATGGAGTGAAGGGAATTTCTTTCATCTTATTCATTAATTAATTTTATGCTTCCTTTATAATTTTTCATGGATATTTTCAAATAAAATGATTTTTGAAATGTTTTATTTTTTATAATTTAATTTCAATGTATAAAGGATATTTTCATCAAATAAATTTTTTAAATGAATTTGAAAGATTCATTTACATGTTTTCAATGAAACATTAAAAGAAAATGATTTTAAAAATGTTTTATTTTTTAAAATTCTATTTTCAATGACTTTTTATTTTGCTCGTGAAAAATTTCAAGTGATTTTTATCTCAGAACACCCCGCTATATAATATTTCATCTTTGTGGTTACTAGTGATTTACTAGTGATTTGATATTAGTATATGATTATTATTCATTAACTAAATGGTTTATATTTATAATGATGTGATATTAATGGATACTTTTTCTCTTCCACCTATTATACCATGATAGACCTCTTATGAATCATTATTCTTTTCATTTTTTATTCTATTATGAAATGATTAAATGATTAGAAAAGCTATATCTTTTCCACAGGTTACGATATGATTAAATTTTTATGAAACCCATTTCATTTAATGGGTTATTATATGATGAATTGTTAATGATCTTATTGAAATCATTTGTATGATTTTCATTATTTAAGGGTGGAACCTATATCTCATTCCAATGAATTAGATAATCGTAACTGTTCTAAAAGTGTAATGTGTAAATGGTTGGTTATCCCAAGATTTAAAAAGGAGGGTACATGGGTGGTTAGCCAAATTTTGAATAACGTAAATAGTGGGTTAGTCCATGCCTAACATGTAATGAATGTCTTTCTGGTAATCCTTAAAAGAATATTTTCTATGCATATGTGCAAACCAAAAATTTATGTCGTATGCAAATGTTATTCTCTCGAGGATCATGTTTAGGTATTCTTGTTCTATTCATGTGTTATGAACACCCATTATTTTTATCATGACAAAGGATTATAATCTATAAAATGTGGGTATTGTTTTAATATTTTATAATCTTTTTCTCATACCCTTATATATTCATGTTGTTATTATATATCTACATTTTTTTCAATCAATGATATTATGATCTCACTCTTTTTTATGATTCTATTAACCAATTTATGAAGATTTGTTTTATAAAGGAATGCTTTTCAATAGTACTAAAAGGGAAGATCATTATAGGAGACTGTATTGATCATTCTCAAAATTAAGAAGATTGTGTTCTATGTTTTCAAAGTAACTAACCTATTTGAGTCCTTAAGAATGTGTTTGTGTAATTTATTTTATATTTTTCTAAAAATATTTAATATCAATGTTTAAAAATCAGAGGACACTATAAAATCACCTCGCATTGGTGCTCTGGTCTCCAAATCAAATTTTTTAAAATCACCCATTTTCCTTGATTTTATAGTCATAAAGCCACCCCATGGATCATAAATATCATTTAGTGGCATGTTGAATCCTAACAGATCAACCAAGGATGTTATAGTAATGTTATAAATGGGGATTGGTCATCAATTGACATAAAATGGTACTCTCTAGGTTTCCCTAACATAAGTCACATAATGACACATAGTGTCATTCTTTGACAAATAATACATCACCAATGGGCCTGGTTTTTTATGAGCTAGTTCACACCCTATGTATTATTTTGGAAATTTCATGCTGTGAATAAGAGATTCATTATTTTAATATTAATTTCACTATATTTTTGGGTTCTTTTACACTTAAATCATCACTTTTGTGCCTCAAAATTCAGCATTGACTAATCATATGTCTCATATTGTAAGACTCGAATTTTCCATGTATTTTTATTATTATATGGAATTATTAAAAGTCTGAGAAAAATGACGACGCGTGATTCCGAAGCCCGATCCATCCAGAATGAATTTCTGAATGTTTTTTAAAAGTTCGTTTAGTAACTTCATGTGCGACATTTTCTATCTTTTGAACTGGTGCTTAGATTAGAAATTCGAAGGCATCTTTGAATCTATAGTGCTGGTATTTGTTTTAGGAACGCTTCACTTCGACTATAGTAGGTAGGGTGAAAAAGTTAATTTTGAGGACTTCTGAAAGATTAATAAAATAACATGTTATGTAAATTTATTTCTTTTCTCTTTATCCAGTGGATAACCGGTGGTGGAGGAACTAACAACATGTCAAGCCATTAATTGGCTTGGCTCCTCATTTTTTGTAACCATACCGTTATAATTTGGGAGGTTCATTAATTAAATGAACCTCATAAATTCCTCGGAATGTTAACCACCACTCCCCCACTAATTTATATGGTACTCGGGGAGGAGTGTTGGCATGGCTTCACCAAGTGATGATGTTCTGGAAAAGTACCACGATGCCAACCACTTGGAGGATGAGACCAGTTTCAGCGAGCACTGACGAGCACAACCGAATCACGAACCGATGACAACGACAAAGGAGGTTCCATTGGTCATCATCAGTGGAAGTCTAATCCATGTATAGGTTTATCTTGGTTAAATTTCAATAGTTGTTGAATCATTATCCTCTTCCTTGTTAAGATGCTAACATAGTGGTCATGGGACAAACGGGCAAGGCACTATCCCTCTGCCACATGTTTATCGTTGTGTTCTTCGCGGGTAATTTTTTAAGTTGAACGGAACCCAAATCCGAGGGTCAAGAAGCGAAGGAGATGACTCTAGAAATCTGTAGGTGCAATCAGATTGAAAAACAGACCATCGTAGCTCACCCGGTGGCCCGTGCAAGACTGTCGGCATGACACCGGCACGGTGGCCCGGGCGACCCGCGCCGACGCAACACCGGCGCAGTGGAACCGGTGACCCACACCGGTAGGGGATGGCGGTGGCTGACACCGGCCGGTAGGGGATTGCGGCGGCTGGAACCAGCTAAAATGGGATGGTGGTAGCCAGCACCGGCCGACCTTGATAGAAGTGGTGCAAAGTTGCGTGTCGTAGGAGGAGGCCATGGTACTAGGTCACGGCGGTCAACAGAGAGGCCGACACGAACTACCCGCTCAGGTTGTACGGTTCGCCATCACCCACCGCTGAAGGAGAAAGTAGTGGATTTTCTACCATGGTGGTCGAGCTGGGCGGCCAGAGCGGCACACTGTCGTGCACTGTTGGAGATGGTCATGGCTCGAAGTCATGTAGGAGGAGGAGGGACCAGCCCCTGCGGGTCCCGCGATGACATGGTGGTGCCATGTGGAACCATCTCTCCAATTCCGAATGGATGTGTCATTCAAAAACCAGGCGGGAAACACCTCCCTTCCATTCCAACTTGGGCAGGCCCCACACCCTCTAACGGGATGAGTTGTGCCACCCTACGGCTGGGTTGCGACCTCTTGCAGGCTGGGTAGCTCCTCCCTACTGGCTAGGGCACGCAGCCCTGTGGGCCGGACTGCACTCCATTGCGGGTCAGGTCGCACCCTTCTACGGGTTGGGCTATGCCCCCATGTGGGATGGGTCATTCCCCCCTACGGACGAGGCTGCCCCCCCCCCAACAGGCTAGGCCGCACCTCCTATGGTTCAGGCCAGACCGTGGCCCAACATGCCGAGCTCACTGAAGCCCAATGAGCTGAGCCCGTTGTGGCCTCGCCCAACCGGACTGTCCCAGGCTGGTTCGGGTCTGGCTGGGCTGGACCCAGGTCTGATCATCTTGACCGGTTCAGACCAGACTCAGACCTAATGAGGCCCAATTCTGCTTGAATTATAATAACATTAAGTCCAGTTGTCTGTTTGAAAAACTGTCCACGGTGATGGGCTTCTTGGAGCAAGAGGGAACATTTGGAATACTCCACTAGAATATTGGTGAATGTTGAAGTATGTCTGGGTTGGATCGAACCCAAATCCAACCGGAACCTTAGAACTAAAATGCTTATAACTCACAGACTGTGCGTCCGATTGATGCACCCTCTGTCACGTTGAAACCCTTATGTAATTATAGTCCTTTGGGTTACTCCATTGTGGAGCTTAGTGGTAGTCAATGTAAGAATGATATCTCAATGTGTAGATTCTATGAAACTCAAGTGCACTGAGTGTGAGGAATCAGGTGGCCAGTTGTCTTTGATGTAGCAGCCCTGCGTGGATCAGCATCATAGAGACCCTGACTGGATCAGCATCATAGCTAACTGATGGAGACAAGTTTTATAATGGCACGTCGAGGATCATCACCTAGTGACCCTGTGTGGATTAGCATCGAGTGACCATGTGTGGATCAGCATCTAGTGACCCTGTATGGATCAGCCTTCCAACGACCATGTGTGGATCATCATTCTAGTGACCTTGTATGGATTAGAAGTAGCGTGACCCGATGAGTACCAGCCTTATAGTGGCCCATCGTAGAATAGAGAGTTACGTCCAAGAGTAGACCGATAGTAAAACATATTTTTTGTGGATCAGTTTTGGAATGTCAAAATGGAATAGGATGATAGAACTTAAGACTAATCATATATATTCCAAAACTCTGATTTGTTTACTCGGTGTGATATGAGTATCGCTTTGGTATTTATGATTGAGGTCTTACATTATGGTTTTTCTTTTTTGGAATTTTGGGAAACCTATGGGGGTCTCAGGCTCTCTATTGAGTACTGGTATACTCACCCATGCATGGGTTTTTCCTGCACCTTGTTGTGTACTATGCAGAAGACGGATAGCTTTGACAAAGTCTTGGGAGCTAGGACTGGATGGTGCTCGGAGGTATACCATTATACCTGACGTGTCGTAGTGATGACCGACCTTGAGTTGTACCTACCCTTCAGGTAGGAACCTTGGCAGGTGATTTTGAGAGCTGTTTTTTTGTTGATGTTGTACTTTTTAGTTGGGCTTGTATTCATGACTCATTTACATATAGTACTCACCCTTTTTACTTTCAGTACACAACTTTTTACTAATGCAGTTTTACTATGTGGGTTGTGCTCATTGTATTCTTGGACTGTGTGTTTGTAAGATTAAATGTAATTCCTTCCTGTTTATCCGAGATATGACTTTTGGTGCTAGTCACCAACCCCTGGCCTATGGATGATGGGCTTGGGGTAGTCACAACACAGGTCCCAGAGGATGGGTTCTGACAAAGTGGTATCAGAGGAGTCGGTTCTACTGAAGAATAAGGACTCTAATATTTTAATAGAGAAATAGTGTTATGATTTTTGAGTGTGGTTTTTAGTTTGGGTACTCCAGTGTTGGTACGGCGGCCGACATATCCATACACTAGGACCCTGAATTCTAATTTCCAACTCGGTGCACAAAAACACAAATTTTGTGTGTTTTGGAAGCGTTTTATTTTTGATCTCATTGATTCAGCTCATCATGTATAACTTTTTGACCGTGTCTCACCTGTTTCTTTCAAGATTATGCCCTATAGACAGCCATCCAAGATTCATGGGAGAGTACACAATCACATCCAATTGAATGAAAAGGCTTCGGTGTATGGCCCCCTTATGTCGATAGTACCAACAGGTGGTGTACCAATAGCACCACTACCTATTGGGTAGCTGTTTCCACCAGCCCCACTAGTGGATGGTTCATGACGACTGAGCATGTTGCAAGAGTTTCAACAGTAGAGGACTCTGAGGCTTTGGGGCAAGACAGATCGGTATGCAGCTGAGGACAGGCTGGAGGCTCTGGATAATGTTTTTCGCCTGGTTGGGACACCAGCTGACCAGATGGTGATCCTAGCTGCAAGTCTTCTCTAGGGAGCGGCAGGGAGATGGTAGAGCCTGATGCTCCCGATACACGACGAGGAGACCCTCCCCTAGGTACATTTCAAGGGCCTATTTAGGGTAGAGTTCATCCCAGAAACTCTACATTTTGTGTGTATACAAGATCGGCTACACTTACAGTAGGGCAGCTTGACTGTGGCCCAGTACTCAGTGAGGTTCACTGACCTCTCACGCTACTCTACCAACATAGGGAAAGAACCTTTCTTCTAGGCATGATCCTTCGATAAGGGACTCTAATGGGATATCAGATCTTCGATGTTATCTCCCAGCATCTCGACGCATGCTGGAGTGATAGAGACAACAGTCTTGGTGGAGAGGTTCCTTGCTGATCAGGCACTGATAGTGAGACCCACCACAAGGCGACATGTAGTAGAGTCATCTGCAGCTGGTAGTAATAAGATGACACAAAGTTCCACACGGACCAGACCTTTTGGTGGATGACCCTGAGATATAGGGTCAGAGGTGTGAGGTTCACGAGGTAGAGCAAGCTAGCAGAGGAGCAGACTATGATTTACGTGCAGTGGGTAGGGTCACATGGCTCGCGACTGCCCGGCCAGCCACACTGAAGACCAGCAGACGGTCGAGGGACCACCAAGGCAGAGGCAGAGGTTTGAGCAAGGAGGTCTAAAGGCAGTGGATGTGGGAGAGTAGCAGGTCGTGTAGCGGGTGGGGGACGATGGTTCGAGGTTCTAAAACACCACCTCTAGGTGTTCCACCACAAACACAGGGAGCAGGTGGATATGGATGAGCTCAGCTCTATGAAGCTGACGCCTATGACCACGACACTCCAGATATGATTCGAGGTATGATCTGTGTCTACTCCACCTTAGTTGGAGAACATATAGACACAGGTTCTTGTCACACTTTCATTTCCACATATCTCATTCGGAGCTCGGAGATTTTGGTGGATTTTTTTGCTCGTTATTTAGGATTAGTGACTCCTACGGGAGAAGATTTAACGATTACACACTAGTACCGGTAGTGTGAGCATACTCTATGATACAAGAGTTTCGGCTGGGATCATCTAGTAGCGACGTCGTGGCCTTACGAAGTCATCTTGGGTATGGATTGGTTGTCCACATTCCATGCTCATATTGACTTCATTAGGCACAAAGTGTGGTGTGTCTTAGAGGATGGGACAAAGTTTTCCTTCACCGGTAAGAAAGGAACCTTTTGTAGCATAGGATGGACTGACCCGGAATAGGGTGAAACCGATCACACATGAGTTGGCTAGCCAAACCCTCAGAGTAGTTGATGTTGAGAGTTAGAGCTATCCTGTATTGGTGGACCAGTATGTCGATGTCTTTTCTGATGATGTTCCAGGACTACCTCCTCACAGAGAGTTGGAATTCTACATCGACCTATACCTCAGGATAACACTGATATCTACACCAACATATCATGTGGATCCCACAGAGATTCATCAGTTATGGGTATAGCAGGAGGAAATGCAGAGGAAGGGGTTCATATGGCCCAGTGTTTCTCCATGGGGTGCCCCGATTTTGTTCGGCATGAAGGAAATGGTAGTTTGAGGCTCTATGTGGATTATCGGCTCCTCAACTAGGTGACCATGAAGAATAAGTATCCAATCCTGAGGATTTATGATCTCCTTAATTAGATAAAGGGAGATCGTTGGTTTTCAATGATAGACCTCAGATCAGGATATCATCAGCTCAGGCTACGAGATAAGGATATGCATAAGACAACCTTCATATGTCAGTATGGCCACTATGAATTATTGGTTATGATATTCGATGTGACCAACTCCCATGCAGTGTTCATGGGAGTCATGAATAGGATCTTCAGCCACAACTCGATTGATTTGTGGTGGTCTTCATTGACGACATCTTGATATACGTGGATTCAGTGGAAGAGCATGCCTATAATCTGTAGATAGTATTGGATACACTCTGAGAGCTCCAGCTTTAGGGTATGCTCTTGAAGTGCTAGTTCTGGATAGGGGAGGTCTACTTTTTGGGACACATTGTTTCATAAGCTGGGGTTGTAGTGGATCTAGAGAAGATAGAAGCTATGCTTGCTTGGGAGCCACCCATGAGTGTGAATGAGTTGTGGAGTTTCCTAGGGTTGGCTGGATACTACTGAAGATTCGTACCTGAATTTTCAAAAGATTCATCACCCTTTTAATCATTGACGAAGAAGGGAAAATTCATCTTATGGACGAAGAGATACTAGCAGAGTTTTCAGAAGCTGAGACAGAGACTGACTAGTACCCCCATCATGGGGCTACCAGAAGAGGGCGTTGGGTACGTAGTATGTTGTGATGCATCAGGGACCGGACATGGATTTGTCCAGATACAAGAGAGAGTAGTAATAACTTATGTTTCATGACATCTAAGAAAACATGGGAATAATTATGCTTCCCATGACCTGGAGATAGTAGTAGTGGTCTTCGCCTTGAAGATGTGGAGACAGTACATGATGGGTGAGTGGTTTACTATTTATTCTGATCATAAGAGTGTCAGGTATATCTTATCACATAAGGAACTGAAATTGAGATAGTGATGTTGTCTAGATATCCTCTAGGACTATGAATTTGAGATATTCTACACGCCTGGGAAGGGGAATGTAATAGCAGACTCACTCAGAAGGAGGTCTGGTTTACTGTTGTTGTGTCTGGCGATAGAGCAGCTAGCCGCATTGTAGATATTCTTTGTGGATAGAGATGGAGCAGCTTACCTCCAGTATATGATTGTCACTCCCCCATTTTTTCATTGTGTTTAGGAGGTATAGCTTGGGGACATTGAAGGTGAGGCTTGACTTGCTCATTTATACTCAGGACATGCACCTGATAGATTTTCTGAAGGTGGGGATCACGTCTTTCTCTTTAGAGGATACACCACGGTAATGGTGGCGCTACGGGAGGAGGATTTGAGGTAGTTCCATATGTCCCCTCTGGCATTACCTCCTATTTTGGGGAAGATATATCAAGACCTCCAACATCAGCCATGGTGGATAGGGATGAAGAAAATAGTGGCATAGTTTCTTTCACGATGTCTCACTTGTCAGCAAGTGAAGGACAAAAATCAAGTTACAACAGGATTAGAGAATCCTTTAGAGGTTCTGGAGTAGAAGTGGGATGGTATTTCCCTGGATTTTGGGAGAGGTCTATCACGTACATCCAAAGGTCATGATTCCATCTGGGTGATCGTTGAAAGACTCACTATGTCATCCCACTTCCAACCCATATGAGAGTTGGGATCAATAGAGGGCATGGGACGCCTCTATGTATAGGCGATTGTATGAATTCATGGGGTTACATAAATGATCATCTCTAACCATGATGCAAATTTTTCATCCAATTCGTCGAAGTGATTATAGGAGGTTTCTCGGACTCAACTACGTTCGAGAACCACCTTTCATCCACAGACAGATGGTCAGATGGAGTGGACCATTTAGACACTGGAGGACATGATTCATGCTTGCATCCTAGATTTTGTCCGTAGTTAGCAAGATCATTTTCCCTTTATGGATTTTTCATACAACAAAATCAATCAATCCACCATCGTTATGGAACCGTTTGAGTACTTTTAAGGTCCTTTATTCTGATCACCTTTATGCTGGACAGACCCAAGGGAGTCAACACTTATGGGTCTCGAGTTGTTACGAGCTACCACTGAAAAGGTAAAAATAATCTTGGAGTGGATGAAGACTACACTGAGCAAGCATAAGTCTTATGATGACAGGAAACAGAGACCTTTTGAGTTTGAAGATGGAGACCATGTACTCTTAAGGGTCTCACCTCGATGAGGTTTTAGTGGATTTGGATGGGGTAGAGAGATATCTCCAAGGTTCACCGGAACCTTTCATGTTCTCAGCAGAGTTGTCAAGGTGGCATATAGCCTAGCTCTTCTCACACAGATGCATTGGGTGCATCAAGTTTTTTTCATGTCGCAGCTGAGGAAGTACGTGCATGATCCATCAAACGTTTTTGGCTGGGGAGAGCTGGACATTGATGATAGGGTGACATTTACAGAGGTTCTAGTAGAGATTGAGGATCGAAAAGAGCGGGTCCTTCATGGACGATCGATCCCTATGGTGTGTATTCCCTGGTAGAACTAGGACCTCCAAGAGAGAACATGGGAGAAGCAGGCTCAAATTCATACTCATTGCCCCCATCTTTTCCTTAGTGTATGTTGTGCCTTTTGGAGATGAAATGCCCTAAGGTGGGTAGAATGTAAATACCCAGATTTTCTATGTATTTTTTTATTATATAGAATTATTATGAGACTGAAAAAATTGATGGTGCGTGATTCTGAGCCCCGGTGTGCCCAGAATAAATTTCTGAACATTTTTTAAGGTACGTTCAGTATAACATCCCGCCTTTTTATAACATAAACATTCATTTCATTGCACAAAACTGAGGATCTTTAAGGTCTAGTGTCTTGGAAACCAGGAACATAATACAAGAAAACAACATAAAACATTCTTCTTAAACACTTGAAAGGCGTCTCCTTAAGTTCATTCTAGGTTCATTACTGCATCTCATAACCTAGGGACATACATCAAAATAAAGGGTGAGCAGAAGGCCCAGTAAGGGAAACAAGAGGAACATTTTACATGTGAACTTGATATACTTCAATAAGGACATGAAAAGAACTTTAAGGCATGAGAAAGAAATCATGAGGCATTTCATAATAAAAATAACATTTTTCATAACTTGAAGATGTGGCTACATCATTTAACATAGACAATCATGAACATATCACCAAGGTCCATCCCCAAGGTGTCATTTGAAAATTACCAATGTTATTCACCAAGGTATCGTGAAAATTATAATCTCTAGTGGTTACATCATTACCCAATGCATTGGAGCGCTATCAGGGAGCACCCTTAAATTTGCCTTTATTATCATGTGAGCCACATATATCATCATCAAACATTTCATAAATAACCCATGTAACATAAAATAAATGGGTTTCATTTCATAATCATAACGTTTTAAAAACTGCTTTAAAGACATGATCTTTACGTCACTTTAAACCCACAGAAAGGGAAAGCGGGTCTCATGTATGTAAATCCCAGAATTTAAAATAGAAAATTTTGATATATATGTGAATACCCTTGTAGAAATAAGAGCTTTGAGTATTCACTTTATAACATAAAATAATTTTGAGAAAAGAGAGAGACATTTTGAGACCAAAAATTCTGCAGCATAACGGCTATGTTTCGGGGTTTTAGAAAACATGGAAAAGAGAGGGGACATGGGTCACCCACTCATAAATGATCCATAAAACAGTAGGGGAAATAGAATAAGAAGGATATATGGACATGGTAATGAAATTTGGAGGAAATACCATTTGAAATGAAAAAACATGGAAGGAAGACAAAAATTAGATTTCTCTTATGAAAATTCGGCAGCCTAACGGCGTCACTTAAACTTCAATAAAAATGAATTGACAAGATCAAATAGGGTCTCTCATCATATGATCATAAGAGATAAGTATGATAGATATAGAGATCATACCCCAACATAATAATAAAGGAACTTGAAAGACTTGATATGAAAATTGAACTTGAAAAATGAGAAGGGTGAAAGGATCCCTTAAAAATTCGGCAGCCTAACGACGTCACTTAAACTTTCATAAAATGAAATGATGAGAGTAAGAGGGGATATCTCATCATATAAACATGATAAGGGCAGTAAGAGGAATATAAAAGAACATCCTCTCACATAAGAACATGTAGCATAAAAGGAATGACATAAAAGAGATTACATGAAAAGAAAGAGAGAGGTCGGATCCCTTACCTTAAGACGTGACTCTTGAAACACAAAGGTTTGGACCTTGAGGGCTTGGGGGCACCTTGGGAGGAATCCTTGTAAGGTAAGAAGACCAGAAATTCGTTGGGGGAGAGTTGGGAGTGAAAAATAAAGGAGGAAAGGGTGGGTATTTATAGGGAAAGCGAGGGGAGAATGCATTAATGGCCAAGGGACACCTCACATGTGCTTTTCTAAAACCCATGTGCTCTCCCTTGGCATTTATCATGGAGTTAGGCCACATGGGGCCCCCAAAACAATAATGCATCACCCTTGGCCGGCCAACCCTTAAAAGATCTCATGAAATCATCATGACACCGTTATGATGTCATTAAACATACCGAAACCCTAAAACTGTATTTTTACTATTCACTGAAAATTCAACTTTCTCAGAATAATCCCAAAATTTCACCTTAACCAAATATCAATGCTCTGATTTCAAAAATGAAATCCATTTTATAAAATTAATTTTCTAAATATTTTTAATTTAATTTTTAAATAAAAACCCTATTCATCGAAAATTCATTTTTTTCAGAAAAATCCCCAAAAATTACCTTAACATAATATCGATGCCCTGAGTTCAAAAATAAAGTCCTTTTTATAAAAATAATTTTCGAATTATTTTTAATTAAAAAACACTATTCATCCGAAAAAACTAATACTTGAATAATAATTTATGAAACTGTTATTTAACCATTTTATTGAATCACATTACTTAATCTAGGTGTCTAAATTATATTAAAACTTTCTTTGAGTGAAATTACTAATCCATTTGGTCATATTACTAATCCTAAGCGTAAAATCACTATTCATAATTTACTATTCATCAAAAATTAAGTTGATCTTATTAGACTCCAAATTCCTTACTGAACACTTTTGTAGAAGACCATTTTTTGAAAATCATTACACATCATTAGTTATTTAGGGTTTACATAAATATTTTAAAATATCCCTTTTTTCAAAATTCATCAATAAAATACATTCTAAAATTATCTAGACATTTGAAATTTCACAAACATTACTAAAGGAAGAAATCTCAATTTATTCACCCGAAAGGATTACACAAGGAAGCTAGGGTCTCGTCAAATAGCCCCTTATAACACCAGCATATGACCTAAGTGTAAGGGGTGCTATGGTGAGAGAATCTGAGGGAGGCTCAGATAACATTGCCCTAGTAGCAATCTCTACTAACTTGAACTTCTCCCGTAGGCGTTTCCGTTCAAGCTTGACACGCTGGAGTTCGGCTTGGGCTTGGTCCAAAGCGAAGCCCACAGATGCTATCTCCTTCCCAAGCTCTAATAAGTGGGCTTCATAAGGTTCAAGTCTACTGGATGAAGCTATCGCCTCCTCTTTCTGCATTAACCATTAACATCTTATTAAATCAATAAGAGTAAGTTAATATACTACTCAAAAAGATTGGGTCGTTACATTCTTCCCCCCCTTAAGAAATTTCGTTCCCGAAATTTACACTTGAGGCCTATTCGAAAAGGTGAGGGTACTTTTGCTTCATCGTTTCCTCAGGCTCCCAAGTCCCTTCTTCATACTTATGATTCCTCCACAACACTTTCACAAGGTGGGTAGTCTTGTTTCGTAGAACCTTGTCTCTACGGTCCAAGATCTCCACTGGCTGCTCCTCATAAGAGAGGTCATGTTCGAGTTGTACCACCTCTGGGTTCAGTACATGTGAAGGGTCGGGTATGTACTTCCTCAAGAGAGATACATGGAAGAAATCATGAACTTGATCTAGGTTCGGTGGAAGTGTTAGACGATAGGCCACTGCTCCTATGCGATCAAGGATTTCATAGGGGCCAATGTACCTAGGGCTGAGCTTCCCTTTCTTCCCAAACCGCATGACTCTCTTCCATGGAGAAATTCGAAGGAAGACTTTGTCACCAACACCAAACTCCAAGTCCCTTCGACGATTGTCAGCATAGCTCTTCTGCCGACTCTGAGCATCCTTTGTGTTGTTGGATAGCATGAACCTATTCTGTCATCTCTTGCACAAGATCAGGCCCAAGAAGCTTCCTCTCACCAGTTTCATCCCAACAAGTAGGAGTTCTACACCGCTTTCCATACAGAGCTTCATAGGGTTCCATCTGAATACTCGCATGGAAGTTATTGTTATAGGAGAACACCACTAATGGGAGGTGTTGATCCCATCCACCTTTAAATTCCATTGAGCATAATCTCAACATGTCTTCGAGTGTCTGAATAGTCCTTTCAGATTGGCCATCAGTTTGAGGATGATAGGCCGTACTAAATTTCAATTCAGTATCCAGAGCATGTTGAAGACTTCTCCAGAATTTTGATGTGAATCTTGGGTCACGATCAGATACGATGGATAGTGGTACCCCATGCAGCCTTACCACTTCCTTCACGTATATCTTGGCAAGCTGATCCAGAGAGAAATCTTCCCGAATAGAGATAAAATGGGCTGTCTTGGTGAGACGGTCCACAATAACCCATATCGCATTCTTTCCTTTGGATGTTTTCAGGAGACCAGTTACAAAGTCCATAGTGATATTATCCCACTTCCATACTGGTATGGGTAGCGGTTGTAATACCCCCTTAGGAAGTTTTCGTTCTGCCTTTACTTGCTGACACACCAGGCACCTTGTAGTGTAATCGGCAATCTCCCTCTTCATGTTATCCCACCAATAATGATCACGAAGGTCTCTATACATCTTAGTGCTTCCCGGATGTATAGAGAAAGTAGAGCTATGAGCTTCATCCATTAGTTCTTTCTTTATCTCCGGAATAGATGGAACACATAGTCTTGTACGAAATTTCAATACACCTTCTTGATCAACATTGAAATCAGGGAACTTACCATCCTTTACAGCCTCGAACTTCTCCTGCAGCAAAGGATCTTCTTTTTGAGCCTTCTTGATCTTCTCTAGTAATGAAGGTTGAGAAATCATTTCGGATAGGGTTGATGATGTCCCTTTCCTTATAATTCCCATGTCCAGTTTTACTAGATCTTTAATCAAGGGATCCCCTAGGATCCTCATTGTTGCCAGAACAACAGGATCTTTCCTGCTTAACGCATCCGTGACTTTGTTTGCTCTTCCAGGGTGATAATGAATTGAACAATCATAGTCTTTAATAAGCTCCAACCATCTCCTTTGTCTCGTGTTCAATTCTTTCTGTGTGAAAATATACTTTAGACTTTGGTGGTCAGTGTATATATCACATTTCTCCCCATAAAGATTGTGCCTCCATATCTTTAGAGCAAAAACAACTGCCTCTAGCTCTAGATCATGCGTAGGATAATTCTGCTCATGAATCTTCAACTGTCGATATGCATAAGCAATTACCTTGTCATTTTGCATGAGGATGCACCCAAGCCCTTTCAGAGATGCATCTCTAAAAATAACGAATCCTTCTCCGATAGAGGGTAGTGTTAACACAGGTGCAGTAACCAATCTCTTCTTCAGCTCTTGGAAACTTTCCTCGCATTCCTTTGTCCAGATGAACTTAACCCCTTTTCGAGTCAACTTGGTTAGTGGATTAGAAAGTCGTGAAAAGTTTTTCACAAACCTCCTATAATATCCCGCTAAACCAAGGAAACTACGAATCTCAGTTACTGCTGTGGGTTGAGGCCACTCCTCCACAACCATTGTCTTTGCAGGGTCAACCGAGATTCCTTCATTGGTTACAATTTTCCCCAAGAAAGCCACCTGTTGTAACCAAAACTCACACTTGCTGAACTTCCCAAAGAGCCTCTCCTTCCGTAGAGTTTTCAAAATAACCCTCAGATGATCTTCATGCTCCTCACGACTTTTTGAATATATCAAAATATCATCAATAAAAACTACCACAAAGTTATCAAGGTAGTCCTTAAAGACTCTATTCATCAAATCCATGAAAATAGCAGGAGCATTAGTCAAGCCGAAAGGCATAACAGTAAACTCATAATGCCCATATCTTGATCGGAAGGCAGTCTTTGGAATATCTTCCTTCTTCACCCTCATTTGATGATAACCGGATCGAAGGTCAATCTTAGAGAAGAATTGAGCCCCGCGAAGTTTTTCAAATAAATCATCAATTCTTGGAAGAGGATATCTGTTCTTCACTGTGATCCCGTTCAGTTCTCTATAATCAATGCATAGCCGCATTGATCCATCCTTCATCTTCACAAAGAGAACTGGTGCTCCCCAAGGAGACACACTCGGTCGGATAAACCCCTTCTCCAAAAAGTCTTGGAGTTGTTTCTTTAACTCTTCAAGCTCCGCATTTTCCATTCTATACGGAGTCTTTGATATCGGTTGAGACCCAGGTACAAGTTCAATGGAGAACTCTACCTCTCTTTCTGGGGGAGGTCCAGGTAACTCCTCAGGAAATACATCCATGTATTCCTGAACAATCGGAACATCTTCAATTTGTATGCTCCCTTTCCCTTCTTCATCATCACCGATTAACTCCATAAAGATAGCTATAGGAGGTGCCTCTAGATAGGGATCAGTTTGGGATACCTCTCCTCGGAAGATAACTGTAGGTCGTTCATTCAAGACTACTGAGATTTCCTTACTTCTGCATTTGATCTTAGAATTATACTTTGAGAGCCAGTCCATCCCTAGTATAATGGCGAATTCCATCATGGGAATGACTACTAGATTTGCGATAAGATTGTGCTCACCAAAGTAAACACTAGAGTCTCTAAATACTTTTGATGCAAGGATAATCCCACTTGGAGTCTTGACTGACAACTCTACCTCTAGCAGTTCGGGGATTGATTCTATATTCCTTGCAAACTTGGAGGAAATAAAGGAATGCGTAGAACCAGAATCAAATAAAGTACTTGCTAGTTTTGAGAGGACAACAAGAGTACCTGCTACCACATCGTTTGGAACTTCAACTTTAGTTGTTGTGATAGCGAAAGCACGACCTTGCTCCCTTGGCCTCTGCTGAGGTTGATGGTGATTCCCCTCCACTGCCCTCGGATTTGGACATTGATTAGAAAAGTGCCCAAGCTGTCCACACTTGAAGCACGTGACTTCGGGTAGGGCCGAAACCATCTTTCCTCTGTCGTTAGTGTTGGGAAGTTGAGGCTTCACATCAGTACGACAATTCCGAGAAATATGTCCTTCTCTTCCACACCTATAGCACTTACCACTTCCGATCAAGCAGTTCCCCAGATGCTTCTTCCCACACTTATTGCATGTGGCATGTTGCATATGCTTTCCACCTCTTTCATGATCAAAACTTTTTCCCAGGCTTGGTTCTAGAGTTCTCTTCTTCTCATTAGATTTTTGAGACCACTGTGTCTCCCCAAACTCTAGTTCAACATTCATGGCACTTCGAACTATTTCTTCATAGCTATCGTAGTCCCTGTTGGCTGGATTCTTCCGCAGATGAGGTCGTAGTCCACCAAAGAATCTACCAACCTTCCCATTAGGGTCCATGACAAAGCTTGAGGTATAACGGGAAAGCCTTGTGAAGTTCATCTCATAGATTCCGACAGATTCGTTATCCTTCTTCTTCAGCTCGAGAAACTCTTTCTCCATTTTCGTTCTCATGGAACGAGGGAAATACTTGTTAAAAAAAATTCCCTGAAATTCTTCCCACTCCATAGCTTCCATCTCTCCTCGTGGCTTCGTGTTTTTGATCAGTGACCACCACTGATCAGCTTCTCCCTCTAGGCGGTAAACAACAAGGGTGACTTTTTCTTGTTCCGAACAATGAAGTACAGAAATGATCTTTTCAATGGAGCTTATCCATTGTTCCGCAACCAACGGGTCAGTAGATCTACTGAATGTTGGCGGTCGTTGACGCGTGAAGGACTCAACAAAGTGTTGTTCCCTTCGTGGTGAGGTCGGCCTCTCAGCTTGATTCAAGTTATTACTCATAACTTGAGTCAGTTGGTTCATCATTCGCATGAATGTTTCCATTCCGGCTTCCATCGGAGGGCCGTCAGCACATGGTGCATTGCGGTCACCATCGGCACGATTCCTCCTATTTCCCACCATCTTCTAAAAGAATAAAACCTTAGTGAGAAACTTATTTCATTTATGAATCTTTTAACTATGACTTCATGCTTAGACAATTATACTTCTCTATAACTCCTTCATAATGATTCATAAAAAGCTTGTGATTAATCAAACATATCCCCCGGGAGTGTCGTAACCAAGAGTGCAGCAAGGCCCGTTATCGTGCACCAGTTCCCGTTCGAGTCTAGCTCAAAGCGGTGTTTTCGGGTTTTACCCCTATGTACATCTGTGCCAGAGCCGCCTCTACCTGCTCGTATCCAGACAGGGATGTATTTTTTTGATAAACCACTTACTCAATACTTACCAAAATACCAAGAAGTTTTCCTATATTTAAACTTTTATATAGGGTTCTTCATAAAGTTTTTATATCCTAATTTCCAAAAATAACTAAACCATCCTTTGATACCAACTATAACATCCCGCCTTTTTATAACATAAACTTTCATTTCATTAAACAAAACTGAGGATCTTTAAGGTCTAGTGTCTTGGAAACCAGGAACATAATACAAGAAAACTAAATAAAACATTCTTCTTAAACACTTGAAAGGCGTCTCCTTAAGTTCATTATAGGTTCATTACTGCATCTCATAACCTGCGGACATACATCAAAAGAAAGGGTGAGAAGAAGGCCCAGTAAGGGAAACAAGAGGAACATTTTACATGTTAACTTGATATACTTCAATAAGGACATGAAAAGAACTTTAAGGCATGAGAAAGAAATCATGAGGCATTTCATAATAAAAATAACATTTTTCATAACTTGAAGATGTGGCTACATCATTTAACATAGACAATCATGAACATATCACCAAGGTCCATCCCCAAGGTGTCATTTGAAAATTACCAAGGTTATTCACCAAGGTATCGTGAAAATTGTAATCTCTAGTGGTTACATCATTACCCAATGCATTGGAGCGCTATCAGGGCGCACCCTTAAATTTTCCTTTATTATCATGTGAGCCACATATATCATCATCAAACATTTCATAAATAACCCATGTAACATAAAATAAATGGGTTTCATTTCATAATCATAACGTTTTAAAAACTGCTTTAAAGACATGATCTTTACGTCACTTTAAACCCACGGAAAGGGAAAGCGGGTCTCATGTATGTAAATCCCAGAATTTAAAATAGAACATTTTGATATATATGTGAATACCCTTGTAGGAATAAAAGCTTTGAGTATTCACTTTATAACATAAATTAATTTTGAGAAAAGAGAGAGACATTTTGAGACCAAAAATTCTGCAGCATAACGGCTATGTTTCGGGGTTTTAGGAAACATGGAAAAGAGAGGGGACATGGGTCACCCACACATAAATGATCCATAAAACAGTAGGGGAACGAAATAAGAAGGATATATGGACATGGTAATGAAATTTGGAGGACATACCATTTGAAATGAAAAAAATGGAAGGAAGACAAAAATTAGATTTCTCTTATGAAAATTCGGCAGCCTAACGGCGTCACTTAAACTTCAATAAAAATGAATTGACAAGATCAAATAGGGTCTCTCATCATATGATCATAAGATATCAGTATGATAGATATAGAGATCATACCCCAACATAATAAAAAAGGAACTTGAAAGACTTGATATGAAAATCGAACTTGAAAAATGAGAAGGGTGAAAGGATCCCTTAAAAATTCGGCAGCCTAACGGCGTCACTTAAACTTTCATAAAATGAAATGATGAGAGTAAGAGGGGATATATCATCAGATAAATATGATAAGGGCAGTAAGAGGAATATAAAAGAACATCCTCTCACATAAGAACATGTAGCATAAAATTAATGACATAAAAGAGATTACATGAAAAGAAAGAGAGAGGTCGGATCCCTTACCTTAAGACGTGACTCTTGAAACTCAAAGGTTTGGACCTTGAGGGCTTGGGGGCACCTTGGGAGGAATCCTTGGAAGGTAAGAAGACCAGAAATTCGTTGGGGGAGAGTTGGGAGTGAAAACTAAAGTAGGAAAGGGTGGGTATTTATAGGGAAAGTGAGGGGAGAAGGCATTAATGGCCAAGGGACACCTCACATGTGCTTTTCTCAAACCCATGTGCTCTCCCTTGGCATTTATCATGGAGTTAGGCCACATGGGGCCCCCAAAACAATAATTCATCACCCTTGGCCGGCCAACCCTTAAAGGATCTCATGAAATCATCATGACACCGTTATGATGTCATTAAACATACCGAAACCCTAAAACTGTATTTTTACTATTCACTGAAAATTCAACTTTCTCAGAATAATCCCAAAATTTCACCTTAACCAAATATCAATGCTCTGATTTCAAAAATTAAATCCATTTTATAAAATTAATTTTCTAAATATTTTTAATTTAATTTTTAAATAAAAACCCTATTCATCGAAAATTCATTTTTTTCAGAAAAATCCCCAAAAATTACCTTAACATAATATCGATGCCCTGAGTTCAAAAATAAAGTCCTTTTTATAAAAATAATTTTCTAATTATTTTTAATTAAAAAACACTATTCATCCGAAAAAACTAATACTTGAATAATAATTTATGAAACTGTTATTTAACCATTTTATTGAATCACATTACTTAATCTAGGTGTCTAAATTATATTAAAACTTTCTTTGAGTGAAATTACTAATCCATTTGGTCATATTACTAATCCTAAGCGTAAAATCACTATTCATAATTTACTATTCATCAAAAATTAAGTTGATCTTATTAGACTCCAAATTCCTTACTGAACACTTTTGTAGAAGACAATTTTTTTAAAATCATTACACATCATTAGTTATTTAGGGTTTACATAAATATTTTAAAATATCCCTTTTTTCAAAATTCATCAATAAAATACATTCTAAAATTATCTAGACATTTGAAATTTCACAAACATTACTAAAGGAAGAAATCACAATTTATTCACCCGAAAGGATTACACAAGGAAGCTAGGGTCTCGTCACATAGCCCCTTATAACACCAGAATATGACCTAAGTGTAAGGTGTGCTATGGTGAGAGAATCTGAGGGAGGCTCAGATAACATTGCCCTAGTAGCAATCTCTACTAACTTGAACTTCTCTCGTAGGCGTTTCCGTTCAATCTTGACACGCTGGAGTTCGGCTTGGGCTTGGTCCAAAGCGAAGCCCACAGATGCTATCTCCTTCCCAAGCTCTGATAAGTGGGCTTCATAAGGTTCAAGTCTACTGGATGAAGCCATCGCCTCCTCTTTCTGCATTAACCATTAACATCTTATTAAATCAATAAGAGTAAGTTAATATACTACTCAAAAAGATTGGGTCGTTACATTTAGTAAACGCATGGCGGATGTTTTCTATATTTTCAATAGGTTCATGGATTTAAAATTTGAGGGCACCGTTGAATCCATAGTGTCATTTTTTACTTTAGAGAGGCCTTACTTCGACCACAGTAGGTCGGGTGGAAAAGTTAATTTTGCAGACCTTTGAATGATTAATAAAATAAAAAGTTGTGTTATGTTATTTCTTTTCTTTTTCTCCATCGGATAAGCGGTGGTGGTGGGACCGACGACATGTCATGCCATTTATTTGCTTGACTCCACCTTTTTTGTTACCAAACCATTGGACTTTGGGAGGATCATTAATTAAATGAACATCATGAATTCATCAGAATGTTAACCACCTCTTCCCCCCTTCTATTTATGTGGAGCTCATGGAGGATTGTTGGAATGACTTCACCAAGCGATGAACCTCTAGAAAAGTATCGTGACTCTAACCACATAGAGGATGACACTGGTTTTTGTGAGTGGTGAAGAGTGCCACCGAATCATAAACCGATGACAACAATGATGGAGGTTCTGTTAATCATCATCAGAGGACGTCTTATCTAGGTAGGGATTTATCTTGTTTAAATTTCAAGAGTTGATGAATCATTATCCTCTTCCTTTTTAAGATGATAACGTCGAGGGAACAAGCGAAACGAACAAGGCCTGGTCCCTATGCCACTTTTCTATCATTGCATTCTTCATGGGTAAATTGTTTTATTGAATGGAACCCAAATCCAAGGGTCAAGAAGTGAAGGAGATGACCCAGGAAATCCGTAGGTGCAATCGGATTGAAAAATGGACCACCGGACCTCACCTAGTGGCTAGTGGAAGACCGCCAATGCTGCACTGGCATGGTGACACAAGAGAACTAGACCAGTAGGCAATGGGGGTATCCAGCACCGGCCGGTTGCGATGTAGGCGACACACCGTTATGCACCCCGGGGGGAGGCTACAACACTTGGTCATGACGGTCCGTAGAGTGGACAACATCGGTCAGCCACTAAGGTGGTAAGAAGCACCGTCGCACACTGCTAGAGGAGAAGGCCACAACTTTTTAGCCCCAGTGGTTGAGTAGGGAGGCTGGCAGTGGCAGGCTGCATAGTTGAAGCGGTGCGACGTCGCATGCTGCTTGAGATGTTCATGGCTTAATCTCGTAGTGGAGGAAGAGGGACCCGCCCCTACGGGTCCCACGATAACCCTGAGGCACCACATGGCGCCTCCACTCCAATCCCAAATGGTTGTGCTATTCGAATGTCAGGGGGAAATGCCACCCCCCCATGCCAGCTAGGGTGGGCCTCACGCCCTCCAGCAGGCTGAGTCGTGCCCGCTTACAGTCTGGTTTGCGCTATCCTATGGGTGGGGCTGCGTCCCCCTTTGGGTCGGGCCGTACCCCCCTGCGGGCCAGTTTTGGCACCCCGTGCGGGCCGGTTTGCTTCCCCCTACCGGTCGGGCCGCACCCCCCAGAGTGTCATGCCGGGCCCCAAAGCGAGACGGGCCATGCCTCTTGCGGGCCGGGCCGGACCGCGGCCCAGTGGGGTGAGCCCGCAGCGGCCCAACCCAACCGGACCGGCCTAGGCCGGTTCTAACTGGACCCAGGTCAGGTGGGGTCGACCCAAATGGGGTCAGCCTAACCGGGTCAGACCAGACCTGAGCCCAGCGAGGCCTAGTTTTGTTTAAATTATTATAACATGAAATCTAGATGTCTGTTTGACAAACTATCTATGGTGTTGGGATCCTTGGAGCTAGATGGACATTTTGGTATACTCCACTCAAATTTTAGTGAAACGTGGTGTACAGCTGGGTTGGATCGAACCTGAATCCAACTAGACCCTCGGTACTAAAATACTTATAACTCACAGACCAGACATCCAATTGACGCGTCGTATGTCGCGTTGGAACCCTTATGACATAAAGGTCCTTTGTGTTACTCTTTTGTGTAGCTTTTTGGTGGTTTAGGTATGACTGATATCTCAAGGAGAAGATTCAATGGAACACCAGCATACCGAGTGCAAGGAATCCTGTGGGTGGTTGTCTTTGAAGTAGCGACCCTGTGTGGATCATCATCATAGAGACCCTGATAGGATCAGCATCATAGCTACCAGATTAGGACCAGTTTTATTAAGGACCGTCGAGAATCAACACCTGGCGACCTTGTCTAGATTAGATTCGAGCGACCCTATATGGATCAACATCCAGCGACGCTATGTGGATCAACATTCCAGCGACCCTATGTGTATTAGCATTCTAGCGAACCTATGTGGATCTATAGTAGCGTGACCCAACAAGGACCATCGTTACAATGGCCCATCATGGAACAACGTCTTACTTTCAATAGTGGACCGATTATAGAAAAACTTCTTTTTGGATCAGTTGTTGATCTCCAAAATAGAATAAGATGATATAGCTTAAGACTAATCATCTATATTACTACACTCTGAGTTGTATACATGGTGTGTGGTGACTATATCTTCATAATTTGTGAGTGAGGTCTTGCTTTGATGTTTTTCCTTTGTGGAACTATGGGAGACCTTAGGGGGTCTCGGGGTCCCTACTAAGTATTGTTACACTCACCCCGGCATGGGATTCACATGCACCTTGTTGTGTCTTTTGTAGACAACGAAGATCTTTGGTCGAGGCTTGGGATCCAGGACTGGACAGTTCTCGGAGGTGAACCTTTATGCGTGATGTTCTGTAGTGACGACTGACCGTGAGTTGTACCTACCCTTCAGTTAGGAACCTTGGCGGATGATATCGAGAGCTGTTTTTATGTTTCTGTTATAATGTTCTAATGGGATTGTATTCGAGCCCCCTTTACTTACAGTAATAACCCTTATTTACTTTCATTAAACATATTTTTACTTCTATAGTTTTACTACATGGGTTGTGCTCATTGTATTCTTGGAATGTGTGTTTGTAGGTTTAAAGGCAATATTTTCCCATTTTCAGGGATATGCCTTTCGGTGCTAGTCGCCAACCCCTGTCCTATGGAATGTGGGCTTGGGGTAGTCATGACACGGGCCCCGGGAGGTGGGTCGTGACACATATAATCAATTTTTCCATTAATTCCTTCAATGTTAAACTTTTTTATTCCTTCAAATATTTTAACTTGAAACCTGCAATAAAAAATAAAATATTTAATATCCCGAAAGGTTTATTATTTTAATTACACAATCAATATTTTAATTATAAAAATTATATGTATAAAATATAGAATAATAATCAACCTACACTAAAACTCTATTTTCCTCAATAATGATAACTAAACCAATTACATAGGATGTTCACTTTTCCGTTATTTAAATTAAAAGTCGATAAATAAATTAAATAAAAGGAAAAATAAATATTAATTCATCACATGGAATAATTTTCATTAATTACTCATTTTTCACAAAAATAATTCATCCATGTAATTTAGTTTTTCTAATTTTTAAGTAATTATTACTCTTAATTCTATCATTAAAATTATCCAATTTATTGTCAATTTTCAAGGCACTTGTAATTTACCTAACATTGATACTCATTATCATCACAAATGTAAAAATTTAAATGGAATTTTTCACAATCCTAAAATCATGATCCATACCATAGGCTTGTAATGCATTAAAATTATCCACCCCATAGAGAAAAATATCACCAATAGTCATGAGGGATTCGTCGTGAGGTTCCAATGAATTTGAGGCTTAATGGTACATAGCTAAATGATGTAAAAGTAAATAAATATCAAAAAAGGCCTTTCTATACATTATTATTCTTATAAATCAATACAAGGGAGATGAAACAATTTCTAATTAGAAATTTACTTGTCCCCTTCTTCTCAAAGATCAATTGAAATTCATGAAGTAATGAATATCATTAAATAGCACGACCTCTTAATTTATATTTTTTATTTATTTTTTTCAATATATAATTTTGGACAAATCCGGTATCCCTAATCCAACCCCAAATGATAAAAATAATTGAATATATAAATTATTTTTTTATCCCTCCAAAAGACAACCCAATTTTCATTTTTTAGAATTTAATTTTTTGAAATTCATTTTTTTATTCAAGAGGGTATAAAATAAATTTAAATAAGTTATAAATCATTAACCTTACCAATATCCAATTTCAAATCCTACCAAAAAAACCTTTTTCCTATAAGTACATCATTTCCACAGGGTTTCCATATCCTAAAAAATAATTTTTTCAGTCATGAAGAATTTATAGAGTGTTGTTGAAAGTATAAACTTAGCATGTAATTTCATTATTCAGAAATAAGGTTGTTCATGGATTCTAAGGGCTTACGAAGTATTAATAAAATGGGTGGTCTCAAGATAGTTTATATTAAAAAATTTCTGAATCATTTTAAATGTGATTTTGTATAATCATAACTTCAACAGGAAGAAAAGTAAGTTCTAAATAAATGAAATTCTCTAATATTAATCAAAAACATTTATCATGAAGACAATAGAAAAACTTTTTCTTTGAAAAACATCAAAATGAGAATAAATGATTTAGAAAATTACTCATGCCGATATGAGTCAAAAATAAAATCAATTGACATAAATATCATATTTTAAAGGCATGTAAAATATCATAAAATTTTCATTTAATTAATTTTAAAAAATTCCCAAATCGTTATTCTTCAAATTAAAATCCCCTTATTTATCCTTAATAATTTATTTCCCTATGTTTCTCATTTAGTTTACCAAAAAAATGTTTACAAACATGGAATAAGGATTATCTAAATCATTTTTGGTCTCTAAAATTAACAATCTAGAAAAAAAGTTAAGCGGGGTATGCATCTTAAATTAATTAATTTTTTAATATTTTATTTTTTATCTTTTTTTAGTATTTTATTTTTAATATTTGTTTAATCAGAATTATAGGGGTATAGAAAACTATTAAATTAAAAATTATACTACTTTGTTCCATGGTGTCTTCCATCTTGTGAAAAATTATTATTATTATTATTTTATAATTATTTTCTACCTTGTTACTTCAAGTGGGACCAAAAAACCCAAACAGATTATCTGGGTAAGGTATATTCATTAATTCTTAGAATGATAAATTGAATTGAAACTAATGTATTTTAATATAAAATTAAATCCTAGAAAGAAATAAAAATAAATCGTCCTATAAAACAATAAAAATTTGTTTTTCTTAGAAAAGACTTCTCTGTTTTCGGGTCATTTAACTCGATATTACCTTAAATAGTTGGTCAAGATTTAAAATAAGGAAAACCTTCTTACATTGACATAGTTTCATCTTTGTTTCGCATGTGGGCTACTGTGTTTCCTCCCATTCATGATTCACATGAAATTAAATGGAGGAGACCAAATTCTAAAAAATATGAATGAAATGGATAATAATTCATAATATGTTTTGATTTGGTAAACTTTTTGTTTAATTACTAACTAAAGTTGTTCAAATTTCACATTGGCCTCATTAAGTTTCACATCTCGCTTATTTCCTTCCTATTTTACCTATTATTATTTTGTATTGTCGGTGTAGAATGTAGAAGGTTATATTTTTTCCTTTGGTGGTATTAAATAATAGAGAATTACATTGATGTTTTTTTATCATATCCACCTCTTATTATTCTTTCTCTAACTTTCATCATGGATTTTCATGAAGGTTTGTATAAATAAACCAGCTGAGGTCTCCTCTTCATCTTCCTCCCTCGAACCCACAGTTTTGAATATGTCATCTGTTGAAATAAACCCTTCTTAGAACATACCTCAACTTCATTTTCCATGATCTGATTCTCTTACCATTCCTCTTCAAAATCTAGTTCCTGGTTGGGGAGTATCACCTCTTCTTTTCTTAGGTTCAATAGCTAGAATTTTCCAGTTGTCTATTAATCCTTTTTAACTCATTAACTTTTTGTGGGAGATCCCTCAGAAAAAAAACGAATCTTCCTTTAGTAGTAAAAATGTATATGATCCCTACCATTAGAAAATACCCAAGTGCATAAAATTAATAAATTAAAAATGAAATATAACCCAAAATTAAAATTGAGAAATTTAAATATATAAGATAAGTATTTTTCTATAATAATAAGTAAAAAATAACTTCAAAACATATTCTTTGAATATATTTCAGAACATTCAAACGCTGAAGTGAATTTTTATTTCCCATAGGATTACCGAATTTAGAAATTTATAAAAATAATAAGACATTGTCACTAATTCTATCATTTATATGTATTTGATTTTCAAGTCCCAAGGTAGATCCCATGTGTTTTGGTTTTACGTAATTAAATTAATTTTATAGAATAAAAATAAATAGTTTATTATAAAATTAATTTTAATTTAAGCTATAGAGTGTGAATATTTTAAAAGAATGTAGGATGAGATAAAAATTAAATGAACAATGTAAAAAAGATCCAGTTTAATGTAATTAATAATTTGGAATGCCCAGAATTCCTCTAAAGTTTCATCAAAATCAGGCATAAATAAATCCAATGGTTATGGTAATTATTCACCCTATCACGAACTCTCTCTTATCTAAATTTTCATGATATATCGAAAAATTAATAAAAGTGGTAACCTGAAAAAATTTTAAAATTTAGAATTTTTGATCCCTATGGTCATGGTGAAGGCCTGCTTCTGATTTTCACTTTGCATAAAATATTATTTCTCTCTCATCACACCATTCAATGGTCATGTGTAATGAAATAAAAAATAAGTTATTTGGAATAATTAATGATTAAATGAGAACTCAATCTATATTAAAAATTAAAATTACATTTATTTATTACAATTTCCCTTAAATTTTCATCTATAGAATGAGAATAAAATCACCCACCCATGCATTCAAAGAGAGGGTGAAGAAATAAATAAATTACCAAAAACAGATGGCGAAAAAGGGTTGGTGGTGGACACTAATATGTGTAGTAACTCACCCTAGTGTGTTGGTCTATGAACTAGTATTTTTGTGTAACACTGATTATCATTGGTTTTATTAGAATGAAGGCACACATAGTCTCATATCTATCATAAAATAGTTTATTGAATCTAGGAACCATAACCTAAGGTTTTATAGTGAAATAATATATGGGGCCTAGTCAAAAATTGATATAAAATAGTTTTCTATGGGTTTACCTATTGTGTGTCATGGTGTTACAGATAGTGTCACATTGTAACCCTCAAATATTTTGAGAAATAGTTTTTTTTTCAAAATTTAATGTTTTTGATATTTTTCATTTCATAAAACAATGAATATTTATTTAATTATATGAATTGACTATTTTTGGATTCAATTATATAAAGCACTATGTCAATAATTCACTACATGAATCACTTAGAATAACTTTTAGTACAAATAACTCTACTGGTTTGGATTGTGTTGCAAACTATGCCAGTTTCCTTCAATTTCTTTTGTTACACATACTCCTCAGTTTTACAATACTACAATATACTATTAATATTTTTATTAAAATATTATTATATATTCAATTAGTACAATTGAATATAATTTAGGAATTTTGTTAAATAAATTGTGAAAATATGATTTAAACATGTGTATAAAATGAATCCTCCAGTTATCAATTATCTATAAATTAATGAAATAACAATTCAAGAATAAGGAAATCTATTTTATAAGAAATCTATATTTCTATGTACAAACTCTATTTAAGTTCAAAAAATTAATGAAACCACTATTAATTGATATTTTATATAAATTTTATATATTATATATTCAATAAATAATTTTACACTAATCTAATATTTTTTATTAGGATAAGATAAGAATGAATCCAATTTCATGAATAAAAATATATACTTTTCTAAAATGTAATTTTACCACCTTTTAATGGTGAACTAATTTTAAATGTAATTTTTGACACATTTATAATTTTTTATAATGAAAAAAATAAAAATAGTTTTTTAAATTGGGATATCAATATTTATAATGGGTTAATGATTGGTATTTTTTATAGAATTTTAACTTTTTGATAAAAAGAGAAAAAACACTAAGTTTTAATTAAAAACAGATTTTTCATATAATGTACTTATATAGTTAAATTATATTTTAAAAAAAAATCAAGTATATTTATTTAAATTATAAATAAAAAATAAAAAATATTTTATTTTAATATTTTATCATTTAAATTGGATATAAAAACATTTCAAAAATTTGAACATTGTCACATTAGAAACATTAAATATAATCCCATTCGTGTGATTAATTTTAAATTAATTTTTTCCACTTATGTGATTATAATTTTTACTAATGGATTTTATATTTTGAATAATAATATTTTATAATGTATACTAACTTTAACAAAGTTCATTACAAAAAGTATAATTGAAACTAATGAAAATTAGTTATATTGATTATGGAAAAAAATAGCTTAATTAATGAATAAAAATTAAAAATAAAATGTAAAATTGGACCTAAAATTGTATAAAACTATCTTATGGATATATATATATATATAACATTAAACCTATAAAGATTTATAATGGTCGATTTATAACATTTTTCTGGCATGTAACATGTTGGGGGAACTCAAATATTCTCAAGAATACCCAATATGTCTTTTTCCCCACTTATAAAAGGCCCCCTCCCCTCATCACTTATTCACTCCTGTAAAAACCTTCTTCACGTCTAAAACCTTACTAAATGAGCTTCCAGATTCTGTCCCTACATCCTATAGGCCTACTATTTGGAAAAAATCCAACTAGGAATTCTCTTCGGTGTAAACAAAGAGGAGTTACCTAAATAATATGTATAATACTTCCACGTGGTCTTTTATTGTATTTCCATTATATACCCCCAACTATTCTTATTCAATTATTATATAATAATGTCAGAATAATATATATTAATAAATATTTTTATTCATTTTTTTGTACCTACACCTACACAATCATCCATCAAATGGGTAACAAACTTAACGTTCGTGTGTACCGCGGAATACCACATCGTGAAACTATGTCATTCATTTTTCCTTTACCAACTCACATAGTTGGAAATTATGATGTAAATAATGTTTTTCATTTTCATATATTATATTTATGATTTATTTATTCTTTTATAAATATTATATAAAATGTAACATCATGCTTTCAATTATGTGTAAATATGATAATTTTGTTAGTTGATGTGTGGACTACCACCTCCTCAAAGCAATGTGATTCAGTCACACATTACATAGAATTTATTTAGGATTTTTTTTTTGTGAAAATATATGATATTTGTGAAATAATAATTCTAATTAAATTATTTTATATATATACATATTTTTTATACATTATTTTTTTTTAAAACGATAATAGAATGGAAACAGTGTCCATGCGAATGTATGGACTACCGTCTCTATGAATGGTGTATTTCATTTAATATTCCTATATTTTATAGATTATTATAAATAATTAAATAATGAATATATAATATATTTATATCCCTATTTACATTCTCTATTTAATTAAATCATGATCTACTTAAGAGGATCATGAACAACAAGTTAAAACATATACGAAAAAACAATGTCGGTATTACCTAAAACGTATCATTAACATGGAATTGTTTATAAATGGGTAACATAAAGTCAAAATAAAATCATATATGTTATGATATATAATAGTTTTTTTTTTTAGATATATTATAAACATATATTTATTATATAGTATATTTTAACAAGTACGAAGAAAGTCAAAACATAGGGTAAGGGATTTCTTATATAACTTTTATTTCTGTGAGATTTATGCCTTATTAAGCACTCGTTTCTTCTGTGTGTTGTACATACTACCCATGAATAAATCCAATGATTATTATACATAAAATTTATGGGTATTTACATATCCATTTTTTGATCTATCTTTTGCGGGTTTCTTTGTTTAAAATTTTCCAAATTGGTAATGTAATTTTAACTCAGTTTTCCTTTTTGATACCCATACCATGCTATGCACCTATATTCTTCTACGAGATGTATAAAAATACATTTTAAATTTTTTATCATGAATCTAATTCTTATAATGATACTTTTATATTTATGTAACAATATCCTTTCATGGGTATTTTGATTCAATGTTACCAAATTAGTAAGATTTTATTGTTACATTCTAATCATTTATCAGGATTATTTATGATTATTATTACATTGATGAAATATTAAGGTAAATCACTAAATAATTCCCATTATTTTTATTATAATATTTTGATTCATGATATTATAATGTAATAGAAACATTTTTCCACTATTTGGCAGTTTATATTTTTAAGAAAACATTTTAAGATAACACGACGTCATTTCTCTCTTCGTTTAGAAATAACTTTTCTTCCAAAACCATTTTTTCAAAAAATGTTTTCCAAAATGATTTTATATTATATTTCATGATTATTTTAAAATAAAAATTATTTCTATTTTTTCAATTTTTATTTTCACATTTTCAATTTATTTTCAAATAAAAACATTTTCAATTATTTCCAATATTTCTCTATATGTTTTCATAGTTTTTTCAATAAAATTTATTTTAATTTGTTTTTAATGATTTCATTATATGTTTTCAAATTATTTTCATAGAGATAGGTTTGAAAAATGTTTTCAATAATCCTTTATAGGTTTTTTAAACTATTTTCCATAAAAATGGTTTTTAAAATGCTTTATGTTTTATAAATTATTTTTAAATGTGGAAATGATATATAACATAAGAAATATTTTAATAAAATTTAACTTTTACATTATATCTTTTCAAAATATTTTTTTATGAAATGGATTTTGAAAATGTTTTGTGCTATAAACTACTATTTCTAATGAATGGATATTTTCATTAATAAATCATTCATGATAACATTAAAAGTACTTCTCTATCTAATATTGAACCATTTGATATTGTTTAATCTTTTTGGGGGACATGATCCTATAATTCAATTCATATTATTTCTTGAATGGTTTATGTTTTGATGGAATGATGTATATGACACACTTTTTTCTTCAAAGAGTTATATTTTTATGAAATCCTATTCTTTTAAAAGGTTATTCTCTAATGATGTTATTATAAAACCAATATATTTTTCATATGTTTTGATATGATGACATGTTTATAATTACCATTTTATTTCATGGGTTATGATATGATGTTTATAAAACCCATCTATTTTATGGGTCATGATATTATGAATTTTTTTTACCTTGTGGAACATGTATGTATAATTTTAAAATGTGAAGGGTGGGACCAATATCTCCCTCCAATGCATTGGTTAATGATTTATATCTCAAGATATAATGTTGTGGAACATGTCAACATGAATGATCCACTATGGGAAGAAGGGTAAACCTACTATACAATGGGAAGAATGTATAACCTGATCCACTATATGGAAATGGATGTGATTTTGGATGGTGGTTTTTCCAGTCTAGTAGGATCATCCACCATGAAATTCCCTGATATGATTTTTCAATGAGTCTTGACATATAGGGAATGTTTTTATATTTTTATGTGTTTGCCAAAAGTCTATATACTATGCCAATTTTATGCTCTCATGACTCGTGACCTTTTACTAACATGGGATTCATGTCTTATAAATATCAAATATTTCTTCTATGACTCATGTATATGATATTTGATATGTAGGGAATGATATTATAATGTTATGATCATGTTTTAATACCCTTATGTTCATGATTAATCTTACGTATCTCCCGTGTTCTCCCTTACTATGCATCTGAGATCATACTTTCTTATGTTTACATTCAACGGGTTATGAAGAAAGGTTCTATGTAGAAGGTACTAAAGGGGGAAATATTTTTAGGAAAAATTGATGATATTTCACCAATTTATATGATTTTTTATAAGTTTTCAATGAATCTAAACTGTTAATTTCCTTAGGAATATAATTTTAAAATGGTCTAAATATTCATCTACCTTGATGTAATATCCATGTATGTTAATCTTGGCATGTTATTATTGGTAAAAAGGGACGTTTAGTCAATATTTGGAAACTATGATAACATAACATTAGAAAAATACCTATGGATGTTTCTAAAGATATGTCTAGGGATATATTTAGGGATAAGTATAAGTATGAGTCAAATTATGGAAATATTTCCATGCATTTTGGTAAAGGGTATACTGAGTATTTACCTATAAATTCATCCTTGTCTGGATTCAATAAGTGGATTTATATAGAGCAGAGATGTACCTTGGTAACAACCTTGAAAACATTATATTAATCTATACACGATTAGGTACTAGTGCTTGACAACAAGCCATACTGGACACACGTTTTCACACTCATGGGGGATATGATTTGGAAATTATAAAAAATATTCATAAAACATCATAAGGGATTCAAATATATGTTGGAAAATAATGACATAAACTGGTGATAATATATCATAGATTAATAAATTGGTCCTAATTTATACATCCTATAAGTGATTTTAAATTATTATTATGTTTTCTATTATGATAGATGTTCCACATGCTATGATTTTTTTTAGTCAATGGAAGGAACCTGGAAGAGTTGGGTTAACATCAAATGTGAAGGATAATTTTTTTATGAACAACCAAAGGGGATGATGATTGTAGTAAAGGATGTTTTGATCATTCCTAATAATTTTTCATTGATCGTGTTTAAAAATGCGTACCTTAACAAACTCTCAGTCTTATGAAAGAAGAGATTTAATGAGTTCACTATTATTTCAGTTAATGGATAACATGAAGGAAAGAATATTCTGATACCTTTTTTTCGATGATGTAGAAATAATCACCTAAGTGAGTGTCTGGTAGTAATAAGAAGGTTTTTTGATAACGGAAAAGTAGAAAATAAATCATGTAATCACAAAATAAAAATTAAATGTTTGGCTGATAAAATTTATGAAAATAAAAGCCTCCCAATAAAATCATCGACAATTGAATGATTTAAATGTGCAAATAATGGGAATTAAAAAAATTGATGCCCTAACTGGAATGATCATGAATGGAATTAGCAAGGTGGTATGAGTAATGGTTATATTTCGGATGATGATGAGACGATTGGTGAAATTTGAATGGAAATAGCTATTAAAGAATAGGATGTTGAAGTATTATTATTGGATTAAGGATTAATTGGTGTAACCTAAGTGACTATGTATTTGGGTTAAATAATTATGTTACACAAATATGAAAATATATAAGTATTTTTCATTATAAGTTTTCCATTAAGGATTTAAATTGATATGGTGAGTGGTGTTGAAGAAATAAAAAAGTGATTTAATTTAAATGTCAACTACATGAGAAATAAAATATAAAGGGAAATATAACCCATAATATGTTCCTAATATTGATAAAATTATGTTTATATAATGATATTTATATATGAATAAGTAAATTATACGGTAGTGATTACCTTCAATCTGATTAACTAATTTTTCTATAAATTGTATTATGCTATAATGGATAGATTTTACAACATTTTTAGATTTAAGGAATATATATAATAAACAATGGAATTATGAGAAATTCATTTTTCAATAATGATTTATGATAATTCAGTATGTTACCACATTTCTAGAGAATACATGTGGAAGGTATTCACATGTTTGGTATGTGAAAAATAAGATCGACTTTATGATATGTGGGGATCTATGTTAAGACAATTTTTAGAAATTTTGGGGATCTCCTTTCTAATGATTCATATTTTTATCTTTCCGAAGAGTTATATTCTTAACAATTTATAGAATGGTTTATGATATGCATCAAATGTAGTTTTAGATATTAAATTATTATCTATTTATAAGAGGATTTATGCGTATACAATGACCTTTTATATACTTTTGTTTTTATAATAAATAAAGATATTCAGAATGACTTATCCTTATACACAAAGATATTATGATCCATTAGTGCATCAGTCATAAGAAGTTAAAATTAATTTCATTGAGTAAGATATGTAATGTAAATCAAGAAACAAACCACAAAGAATGTGATTTAGTTTATGAAAATGAATAAAATAAAGTAATTATATTTTATTTTGTGCTTAGATAGTAAAATAATTTATCAAATCTAGGAAAAGGATATTTAAAAAATATTTATCCAAAAAACTTCATTTATGTTAAACCAAGGCCTTATAAATCATCAAAGATTTATATTTTTGGCTCCCTTAAATTTTTATTGATCATTCACTTTCTAGTGATAAATAAAATTTATCACTCTCTATAGTTATTTTCATTTTCCTCCAATGTCCAATATTCACTCCCAACTATTGTAATACTATGTGGAAACCTAGTTATAAGTTACTTCGGGAAACCGTTATGGTCCCAATTTTTTTAAATGAATTTTATGTATTAATTTTTATTAATAGGGTTTCTATGAAATCAACCTTCATTTATTAAACCATGGAAAATATAGGTGAATTTCAAGAGAGAAATTAATTTTATGGGGTCTTGAATGCAACTTCCCAAAGATAAATCTTACATGTAGAGTCTAATGATAATGTTTTTTTATTCAAATAAATTATCTAAAATTGTTAAAAAATAATTTTAAAATATCATAATAATGAATGAAATGAAAATATTTTAGAAAATAATATTTTTTTCATAAAACATTTCATAATCATTTGATTTAATTTTTTTATATTTATAATATGTTTATAAATAATTTGTTTATTATATATATTTGTTAACCATAAAATTTTTAAAATTTAATTATTAGTATTAATATTCCCTAATTTTTCATCTATTTTATAATGGTATACTATATTACAGTTCATTTAAAATCAATATTCTATGTTCCATAAGCTATTAAAGAGTGTGAATTGATTAACATAAAAATATAACATAAATTTTATGTGTGTTATATTATCTTATCATACTGGTGTTTCTAGTCTTATACACTTTTTAATATTATGTTATTATTTTATGATCTCATGGTGTTATAAGTGACATGCATACCCATTATCTTTGGTCTCGGCCCCAAATGCCCCATTAGTTGAGGTAATCATCATTAACATTCAGCATCCCTCATACAATGGAAGTGAATATCCACAACAATTATTGGTATGGTGGAGGGACTCCTTATACAAACTATCATGTTGGGTTCCAACCACCTTATACCATCAAAACCTCAATGAATTTTCCTCACACATGGTTCTGGGAGTAGTGGAATCATGTAGTGGTTGGTGATATATTAAATTTTATTTTAATATTCAAGTTTCCAGAAACCATGAAAAAGGATATTGCACGTAAAATTTATAATAGAATTATTTAATATCTGATGAATCTTGTACATGGTCTTGGTATATTTGTTTTTTGTGAATGTTGATTTTATGAAAATTCCCTTTCATATTTCTTTCATTGCGCTATGAGGATCCATGTATATAATCTCTCTAGAGGAGATCCATACATACCCCATTGGTTTGCAAGGAAAGATAATCGATATCCTAGTTCTTGTGATGGTTATCAATTGTATTTCATAGTTTTTGGTTTTCACTAGTCCTTTGGTCTTGAATTAATGTATCTTTTAATTCTTGTTAATGATAGGGAGATAGAATGTGAAGTCAATAGATAATTCGTTACACACAACAATTCTCTATTTCAATTTCACCAATAAATTTTTAAACACAATACACAAAAGAAATAAATTACTATTTATAGAGATAGAGTTTATGTTACCATAATTATTTAATTTCATGATGGAACATAAATAATATAACAAACATTATTAAACCACATTACACAAAATATTATTGTTATTATTATTATTTCGTGTGACATGCCCACTTGTGCCAAAAAATATTATTTAACTGTCTTGTTATTTAATATTTTTCACCAGATAAAGTATTGGTTAGTTTAAACTTATATGGAATTTATTGAACTCCTGAATATATATTTATTTTGAATATTTCACTCATAAATAAATATTTACACTAAATAAAAGATGACTAAAATTATATTATTTACTTCAGAATAATATTTATTCAATTAAGTAAATTCAAATAAAATTTAAATATGATCATGGGTAACACTTAATGTGTGAACCTCTAGGATATTTTCTCATTGAAATTAGGCAGTCTTTCTTAATGTCCAAGATTTGTATATATCCATCGGTTAATGGAACTAAGAGAAATATATTAATACTACAATGAGGACAACCATATTCAAATGCTCAATGTGAAATATAATCTCCTTCTCTCAATATCTCATCCAGTAAATTGCACATTAGTGTCGCCAACATATTTTCTAGATTCATATTTCCACTAATTTTTAATATAAACATATCATTACACCATGGAAATGTAATTTAATGTGATAGTTTTATTCTAATAAAAGTTCTAGGATATCAACATCCATAAAATTGGAAGGGACAAATCCTTTCATGAGTTTTCCATTAATGATGTGTCAATCGTGACACACCTAAATTTCCTTTCATCATCATAAAAATATGTATTTATGTTTTTCATCATGAAATTGATGTGTGTGAGTAATGACATGCATTAATGGTAGTATTAAATTCTAAAGAACATTACACATGCACACTGACAACAATATCAAATAAAACCAGAACATACAGAATTTTTAATGGTAGGTTTGTTCTTATGACATCCCCTATAAGAGAATACCAAGTCAGAACTTCATTAGAGTAATCCAAACCTAATATAAGTACTCACACGTGATAGTATATGTTTTACGTATCCCATAAATTTATAATATTCAACAATATAAAATTATTTAAGAATATTTTCAAATAAATTCAAGAGTTACATCATAGATGGGAATTGATATAACCTTCTTAATGTGATGTATGCCCAATGAACTTATTATATAATTCCCATGAAGAAAAATAAAAAATAAATAAAAAGTAATTTTATTAATATTTAATACATCAAATATTCATGTCAACAATGTATAAACAGTTTTTTCTAGGACAAAAACTCCAACAAACCAACAATTGGACTAGGACCAACAGTCAAAAACATTGTATCCACTATGCCTCACATGATATTCATATTTCTGTTGAGTCAAAGATTTATTCAATGTGTCTACAACATTTTCTTCTACAAAAAATTATACTCACTATGACCTCAACTCTATGAGAAACATACCTCAAGAGATGATACTTCTAAAGTGTGTCCTTTGTCTACTGATGCGACCTTGGCTCTATTGCGAGATCCATTGCAGTAGTATTATCATAATATATTGTGAAAGTATATTCACTAATAGTTACCATTTCATTATCATGGATGAAGTTTCTCATCTATACTAATTTTTTATGTTCCAAAAAAATAAATAAAGTAAGAATCAGTTATATATTTTGAGACCACCACCTTTTTGAGATCTTCCATCTCATAACACCTTCATTCAAAGTTAATATATATCTTGTTTGTTAAGTCATGTCATTTTGTTCAGTTTCAAAAATAGAATCTTTATATTTTAAGATGCCTAGATTCTTATCTATGCTATATACTAATAATATAAACATAGTGTGCCTCTGATACATAATGATAGTTTTGACAACCATTCATTAGCGGTCACCTGGTTTAGGTTTATATATTCCTACCATATTAAATTTTGATGTGAAATCTAGCCTACTACGTAGCATAGAATACAAAAATGACCCAATAGTTGATGTATATGGAATCCAATCCATTATATGTCTTTTCTCATGTGTAAGAGGAAACATTTTCCAAGAAGGATGAATGTTATTTGACACTATAAACAATCTCATCTTTGATTTTTCCATACTAAATCACTCCAGTATGATGTAGTATGTACCTTGACTTTTGATGACAAAAATATCGGATCTATCTAAATGGATTCGGAACTCATGTATATATGTTTCCATATCAAATTCTTTAAAATAGAATCATTTACTTAACCATGTATTAATAGATTGTATGGCTGGTATTTAATTACATGTGATTAATATGTCATCAATATAAACTATTAATAAAATATATGCACTCTCACTAAACAATTTATAGACACAATGATCAAACTCATTATTTATGAAACCAAATTTGTTTATCACTTATTCAAAATATATGATTGATGACCCAGATGGTTTATTTAATAACCAAATGGATTTTTGAAAATTTGATATCTTTTTGGTATCCTTTTGTGTCCCAAACACTTCTTGTTGTGTCATGTTGTTATATTATTGAAGGTTATTATTAAGGATGGATGTTTTGAAAAAAAATTACAAATCCCATTGTCATGTTATGCTCTAATGGCTAGTATAATTACAATGGATTTAAACATTTCAACTGGTGAAACATTTTCATCATAGGCAATTCCATGACACTCTTAAACCCGTTTCGCAACCAGTTGTGCCTTATAAGTACTAACTTCTTCCATAAATTCCCATTTTCTTCTTTAATACCCATTTGAAACCAATGGTATTTACATAAATCATTTGAAATAACAAAATACAAAACTTGATTTTGGTATATGTAATCTATTTCATAATCCAAGGCTTCCTTCTACTTTGAAACAACTATGCCACTTACTTCTTCATTTTAGATTAGAGGATCATTATTATCAAATAGTAATGATTCACCATCCTTAGTGATAGGAACATTATACCTTTATGGTTATCTCACCACTCTTTTACTCCTATGTAATACTTTTTAACTAGAATAGTTTCATCTACCATGTTTCTTTGTAGAATTCTTTCTTATGCAAAATGTTGCATACCATGAGACTCATATTCATAAAATTCCATCTTGATCCCATTATCCATTTTATAGGTTTTCTCCTTTTCAAGGAATGTGGTTTTTCATTACACTGTTAATTTTTTTCTGAGGGTTCAGATTGGTAATATAACCTTATTTCTTTTGGGTATCCTATAATTCTATACTTTATGCATCAAGGTGAAAGTTTATTTTGTTAAAGGGCCTTAACAAATGCTTCACAACCCCACACATGTAACAATAACAAAATAGGATTATTTATTTTCCATAAATATTATGGTATACAATCAAATCATTTATTTTTAAATTGGTTTGTAATTTTTTTATAATGAATGTTCGCAAAAGGATAATAGAAGACTCACATGAATCATCATTGATCTCAACATTTCTAATAAGGTGTGGGTACACCATTCACATTAAATTTTCCACTAAGTTGTATAAGGAGGAGTAACTTGAGATATGATCCCAAAATACTTTTAGTTATCAAGGAAATATTTATTATGATATTATTCACAATGGCCTAAGTGAACTCTCTTAATCTTTTAACTAATTTGGTTCTCAACATCATTTTGGTATTCTTTAAATTTACCAAAAATAATATGTCTTATAGCTCATTAAAGAGACATACACATATATACTATATTCATCATTAAAAGTTATTATTTATGAGTACCCACCCCATGTCTCAATAAAATATTTTCTATAAAGATTTGTGTAAACTAATTCAAGAAGATATTTTCCCCATTAAACTTTTCCACTAAATGGGGCTTTGATAAATTTTCCTTGAAAATATTCTTGACATAGGCCAACTATTTTTAGTTAAAAAGAATCTCAATATCTTATTTGGTTTAATTTAGTGAAGTTATTTTCATTTAAATGACCATGATAATGATTACATAGTTTGGTATGGTATAATTCATCTGAAACTGTTTCATTATCAATTGTCATTAAATGGTTTGAGTAATCCAACACATAAAGTCCAATATTTGAATGTGCCTTACTATAAAAAAAGAATTCTTTATAAAATAAGAAAAAATAATTTACAAATATAAAAATAAATCCATATGTATCATGTCTATATAAAAAAATTATTTTTTTGGTAGTGGATGGAACATAATAATAACCTTTCAACACTAAGGTCATCAATATCAGTAATGTGAGGTGGTAGTACTTGAAAGATACAACAGCGTGTTTATCTATGTTTGATGAATGAAGATCTAACAACCCTCGGTCAATCATTTTGAATATACTAGTTTTCTATATTTTAATACATATTTGTTCACCACAAGCTATTAAGAGTACAGAATATTTAGAAATAGATAAATTAAACTAGATAGAAAATGAACCTAAATAGTCCCTATTATTCATTGTCTTGGTTGTGTTTTCATTCTAGTAGACCTTATTTTTACATGTGAAATAAAAACCAAATTATTCTCTTACATTCCCCTTGATATTCCTCTTCATATAAGGTCATAAAGAAACTTTGGGATTAATTTTCATCGCTTATCCTTTCTGTTTGATCACCATAAGGACAGAGGGATTTTCATTATTCATATCCTTATCTAATTCTTGAAGAATAGTGAGAATATATGGTATATAATTCTCAATGATTATCATATTAAAATTCACAAAAAATCTATAGAATATCTATGTGAGTGACGTCAAAATGTGACCAGGTTGAAATTTTTCAAGGATTTTAAATTCAAGAGGCTCTAAACTCTCAATGTAGGAAATGAGAATTAGTATGTGAGGCCCAATTTGGGAAACGACCAAGCCTTCTCAAAATTAGTTCCATATAAATATCAAACTATTCCAATATAGAAATATCTTATTGGGCCTCACATAGTAATTCTTGGAATGAGTGAAAACATTAAACCTATCAACATGTGTAACACCAGAGTTGGTCTTCCATTACTTTATTAGAAATATCAAACTATTCCAATATAGAAATATCAAACTATTCCAATATAGAAATATCAAACTATTCCTATATTAAATATTATGTCAGACTTGGTCTTCCATTACTTTATTAGAAATGAATGCCTTAAAACTATGTGTTTGGGGAACCATTATTGGGACACATATTTTTCATATGAATTTCTTATGAAAAATATAAAGTAATGGAAGACCAAGTCTGAAACTATTTTTCATATGAATTTCTTATGAAAAATATGTGTCCCAATAATGGTTCCCCAAACACATAGTTTTAAGGCATTCATTTCTAATAAAGTAATGGAAGACCAAGTCTGACATAATATTTAATATAGGTATTTTAATTTATTATAGATAAATTTTATATTATTTTATCATTTATTTGTCTCACTTATATTAAGTGGATGTTACTTAAATAGTTAAACACATAAGAAAAAATATTTATACATAATAAATTTATTTAATTTTTATCCTATCACACTTATTCATTTACTTTTCTTATCATGGACTTCGAACAATTATATAAATAATAGGTTAAAAATAATTAAAAGAAACATTCATGAGATTTATCAAATGTTTTATTTGATTATCAAACACTAAATAAACAGTTTACCTAGAGAAAATAGCTTTTTCTTCTATTCTTGGAATGAGTGAAAACATTAAACCTATCAACATGTGTAACACCAGAGTTGGAATCATTATGGTTGATCTTGAACCATCTCCACATGCCTTGTAAAAAACAATTAATTACAAATATTTAAAAGTCACTCTCATCTTAGGGGGACCAAATGATTTGTTAGAGGAAAATTATTTAAAAATCCTTGGGCATGCAAGTCCTACATAATGATGGATATAGGGATGACATGCAGGACATCAATTTGTTTTAATAAAAAATAATTAAAACCCCATGAAATAAAAATAAATAAATAAATTCCAACACATACATTGGTCTTGGTCAAGCTCATGAATGGTCGTACATACAAAATATATGAAAAAGTAAATGGATAAAATTCATTTATTATTGATACATTATTATTAATATAAACATTTTTTCATTAATTTATTATCTCATTAATTAATTAATTCACTTTATTATTAATGAAAATCCAAATTCATTTAGATATAGTCATCATTAATTCATTAATGGAAAATAAAAAGGTAGAACTAATGGTTAAATATTTATTACAATAAATAAATAGGTTTTTTAAAATTCATTAAAACAATTATTAAATTTTAAAACACTGAAAGTTCCTATAAAAAGAATATAATGATCCAATTTTCAATTTAATGAAATTTAGTTCTACTTGTAGTTAGTATATTATACGATGTTTACTATCTAGCTATGTGAAATGTACCATTATTTTCATATATTTGGGTCACATGACTGGGGCCTCAATGTGTTGACTCATTAGGACTACACGGTATGTACATGCCAGCTACAAGTCATGTAACCATTTTCCATATGATTGGGATACATGATAGGGTATTTAGTGTGTATCTCAATAGATTAAAGAGTGTGTAAATACAAACTACATATCATGTTTTATGAATGTCATTTTCCTATTAACCTGCTGAATGACGTGGTGTGTTCTCATGTGAGATACTATAAGATGTTTTCACTCCAGTTACATGCTAACTATCACTAATGCCAATCTTTTGGATAACTCGACATGTATCATGGTAATAATAATTGATTAACAACATGACATTTTCACCATATGAGTGTTTTTAATATCATAAATGCTTTGGGTTTTCATTCTGACACGGTTTTCCCTTATATATGGACCACACTGATTGCATAATTTACACCAGTTACCTGTATAGAAATCATGGTGTGTATTATGATACACAATGTATAATATGAAAATTATATTTCAAGTTGGTCGATCAACATGTATCATACACCACATCTAATTAATTTGTGTAATGTTGCATATCCAATGGCATTACCAAGTTCGGCATACTAGAGTACACGCCATGTACTTCCGAGAACATTTTGTGTAACACTATCTTACCATGAAAAAATTTTATGTTTTTTATCGAATCTCTCATAGTTATTCATCTTCTCTTAGAACATTATGAAAATGAAACAATGAATGAACATGATTAATATTTACGTTACATTTTAACTCAAATCGGATTAAATAAAATAATAAGAAATGAAAATTCAACCGAAAATGTGTCTCAATCAAAAATCAAATAAATAATTATATATTTAAACAAGAATAATTGAATAAAACTTGTTGGTTCTAGGTGCTTCCATAGTGTTCAATGGTGTTAGAAATATTATAATTTATTTTAATATTTCAGTTTCCTGAATCCATGAACTTGGATATTTCAAGTAAAATTTCTAATTAATTTATTTAGTATCGGTAAAATGAATATCTGGGATCAAGATCATTATTCTATGTGAATTATGTTTATATGAAAAGAACCATTCATGTTTCCTCCATTCCACTATGAGGATAAAATTATAGAATCAATCTAGTTGTTATCCACACATTCTTCTTTGATATCCATGAAACTCCAATCGATCTGTTGGTGCTATCGTGATGAATAAGTTTTCTTTCATTATTTTTTTTTGATTTCTCATCCTTCTATATTGAAGAAATATCTTCTAAATTTATTGTTCTTGAGAGGGAGTGATTAAAATTAATCTAGATAGAATTATTTATGCACAACAATTTTCTATTTTTATTTCACCAATTTATTTGTTTCATGTACTACATAGTAGACACATCCATATTTTTATAGAGTGAGGAATTAGGTTAAAATAATTATTTAATATCATGATGTACCTTAAATAATATAAAAACCTTTAATAAACCCCATTCTATATAATTATTTTATTAATTGTTTTTTTATTTTTTTCTCATATGTGGTTCTTGTGCGGTTTCTCGCTTTTTCCTTAAAAGTGTTTTCGAAATAATAATTTTAATTTTCAGTCAGTGTCACCAAAAAACTTCTTGATCCATTCGAACTTTGGTATTATTTAATGGACAACCATATAATTATTTAATTTAAATTTTTCATTCATAAAAGAATTTTTTAGATCAATAAAATATAGAAAAAATTATCCCATGGTCTGGAGAATATTATTTATTAAATTAATTAAATTTAAATATTAATTAATCTATTTCATGAATAACACATAGTATGATACCATGTAGGGTTATTTCTCAATGTAATTAGGAGATCTTACATAATGTCTATGATTACATCATGTAAATGGGACATGGAAACTAATAGAAATAAAAAAATGTTCCAATTAAGAAAACCACATGTGAACACTCAATATATTATACAATCCATTTTTCGTAATATATCATCAAGAAGTATTCACTTCTACGTTACTAGCCAATTTTCTCGATACGTATTGCCCATATTATCTAAAATAAACATATCATTAAACCATTTCCATGGAATTTAATGTGATAGTTCTAATTTAATAAAAGGGAATGGATATCAACTTCCGTATAATTGGAAGGGACAAATCCTTCCTTGACATTTCCAACAATGAAATTTAAATTAGGACACAACCAATGTATCATACCTTTCTTCGAACATATCTCATCATATTTTTAATCATAAAATGTTAGTTAATGATTTATGACTTTAAACAATGAAAATATGAATGTGTAATGATTACTACACATTCTCATATATAGGAATATTCGATGAAATAAAAACATGTGGAATTTCTACTCGAGGGACTATTCTCATAATCTCCCGTATTAGAGATTAACAAGTGTAAAAATTTTTATTATAAGCCTCATCCTCTTATGATTACTCAAACTAAAGAGTCATTGTGTACTATCGTAGTAAGTTAGTCAACTACAGAACTTTATTTTAGAATATTTTGAAATCGCATAAAAGTTATCGTCATGTCATGGAACTATTATGACCTTATCAATAAGACATATACTCTAGTAAATTATTACACTAGACGCATGAATAAAAATGAACAATATTTAATAAAAACATTAACTAATATTCAATACATCGAATATACAAGTAGTAAAAGAAAAAATAGTTTGTCCAATAATAGTAACTCAAGTACCAACCATGTCCAAGCATTACAACCTCATACTATATTTCAACATCTTGGTCTGACTTGCATGGACATAAACTACTCTAGAAATGAGACAAATATGTTTCCTAAAATGAAACATTGTTGGTGAAATCTGATTCAGATTCATACTTTAATCGACCAGGTCAACCTCGTTATTTGGTAAAAAATGAGGGTGTAAATAAAATGTAAAAATCCAATGATATTAATTACATGGAATTTAGAAAAATAAGGTTATGCTCAATGAACCCTTTTATTTCATGAAACGTTATAGCGAAATTTTATCGATATTTACTGCACTAGATCTTCTATGAGGTTTCACCCATTTTTTTTTGTTCTCATTCATCCCACTACACTTACTAGGTGGGATTTGTTCAAATTGATTCACACTATGTTATCACAATATTCTAAATTGTTCTATGTAAGTCATAATTACTCGAGGTTAAAATAAAAACACATCATACACACCCTAAGATGCTAAATTTTTCATTCACCATCCTTTCCAAAATACATTAAACTTCATTCCACCTTATCCTCATTATCCGAAGAAAAAATAAACTGCATATTAGGACCTTTCCTAGGAATCCCTTTTCCCTCTTCTATGTCGACCACCTACTACACCATGAAACATCCTCAATCATCATATGATAATAAACCCCTTTTTCTTCAAGGTTATGTATCCAAAAGTGGAGGTACCCCATCCAACTAATTAAATATTCCTCTGTGGTGTGCGTGTTGAAAGACCACATACTTCTCCAAGACCTGTTCTAGAAGAAATGCTCCTATTCGGTGACATCAATCACAAATTCTTCCAAAACCTTGGGTATCATAGCCATGTACTTGGGGAAAGAAATGGGGACTATGATGTTGTGGTCCACCTCATGAAGCCTCCTAGATGGGATTCCCATATCATGTGGATTTTCTTAGTACGACTCTTCAATAGTGACAAAAACTTTTAAAGCATGGTATATCACCTCCCCTAAATAAATATATAAATTTTCAACATGTCTCCCAATTAGGATCATGGTTGGCTCACTCTGAATGACAAATTATCCAATATTTGTCTTTCCTACTAGATAATATTCCATGAAACCCCTATTCATTCCAAACTACTAGGGATACATTATCCATAGAAATGTTTTAGAAAAAGACATTATGGTCAATTCAACATATAAAAAAAGAACATGGAAATAACAAGTGAAATGAATAAGAGGTAACTAAATGATGCAAGTTCAAGATATATATCCCTAATCGGGGCTTCGAATGGAAACTCCACTACCAGAGGCACTTCTATGTTAGTCAACACCTCATCAACTGCCCATAGAGCCCTTAGCACCACATATGTGAGGGTGGTATGGGGAAAATTTTTCGGTATGGAAAATATGAGCATTTATTAATGTTTTGGGAGGATTGTGGTTGATATTATTTGAATCATCACCTTGAAATGGTGTACAGATCTTAGTGGTCATCCGTATCAGGAGACCTCCCCTAGAAACATGGCAAACTTTTATTGAATTCCAATGAAGGACACTCTGTAGATTATTTGGAGGGTTTGAGAATAAATATTATCCTCTCTAGCTTCCTCCATAGATTCCTCTTTTATTTATGTCTTGAGATCAGGCATTGATCCAGACTCCCCAGTACCGATTAAAGTTATCTCTACACCCTAGTTAAAGGACTCCAAACTCTCCTCATTTCAATATTTCATGAGTTAAGATTATGGGTTAGAGGAGATAAATATTAATAAATATGAAATTCATTGTTATATAAAATTATTTTATCAAACGAAAGCTCAGTCTGGTTTCCTCTTTAGGGGTAGCTTCCCCACCCTCCGAGGAAATTTCACGGTCAACATCAGTTTCCCTGGACTCTTAATGAGTGGATCAATGTTCATCAACATTATTAGATGGTGAATTTTAGTCTGAATATAGGGATAAAATCATCCCCTCATGCCCTGGACCAAAAATTGTTTTTACCCATGGAGTGGTATGAACACCCTACCCATTCTAGTGTCTGAAAGAATCTATGTGTTGAAGATGGTTGAACCATTATTATAAGATCAATTGAGTTGTGATCCTCACAAGTATAACCACTAATAGATTTATCCCTACCCTAATGAGCCTCTTAAATAGTTTATATTCCTTATAGGGTAGCTAAAACGTCCCCCAGGACTTCTAAAGTTCAGGGATGTAGGAATTGTTGGCTAATTGTACCATATAGTGAATCTTCTTCCCAGGGGCCACTCTGATTTGACTATCCCTAGAATTATAACTCTCTAAAATCTCTCATGGATATTTAAAAGGGATTATCACCACTCTATAGGTGTTATATATAGAAGAACTGCAATCCATATTCCTAACATTATCTTGAGCCCAAGCCACACTATACACACTTCGAAGGAAGTCCCACCTACTACCATGTTTTCCCTAAGGCTTGTTCATCAGTTCCATCTTCCTTTCCAATTATAAAAATATTCCTATTAAATATTCCACAACATAATAACCAGTTTGATTCTAGGATATTACAACATTGATGTCTGTGGGTGGTAATATGATTTTCTCTCCTTTAACATTATCCGTGAAAATCCTACATATATATAGAAGTATAAAATGATTCATTTCCTTGAGAAAACCCATGTATACTCACTTCACCAGCTACTAGACCCATCAAAACTATTTGGTAAACTATGTGGGAGGTTATGGCTCACAGTAAGTCTGCTCGTATATCTATATGACTATCTCTCTACCTATAATATCCAGAGGTACTCCTTTAACTTTGCAGTACCTTCCATATTGTCTATCATCTCTCCATAGGGGATGGGAATGAGTTTAATATTATTATCTGTACATTTCTAATACTCACTATCACTGAATATTCAATTAGAACCATTGGTTGGACCACAATAATTTTGAGGAGAAAAGGCCATATAGTAGTGTTTTGTGTGGTAATGGGATTTGGAAACTTGTACCCTGTAAAGTGCACGATGACCCACCCATGTAGAAACTGGATTGGAACACAGATTCTTCTTGCCATGTTCCCCATCAGAACACTCCCTATTTGGATAAATAATCATGCAAGTAATGGGACTCCAATGTTTACCTTAAATTCATATTCAATGATCGCTATCATCATAAGCATCCCAGGGTGTAAACCCATGTGTTCTCCTCTAACCAGTAGTGTCCAACCAGTCAAAAAAGTGGAAAACAATGTTTATATTTTGTTTCCAATTTCAAATCATTTAGGTTGCGGAACCATTCATAGTAATTTCATTCCTCCAGAATCAGTATATATAACCCTTCCCTTCTCCTCTACCATGATGCTAGGAATTTCATCATCCATTTTGGAATCTTTAAAGTTGGTGCATTCATGAAAAATCAAAACTACATATTGAATTAAATTTCATTTTTAAATTATGTATGATAATTAAACAATATGTTCAGTTTATATCGATGGATTTGAGTGAAAATTAGTGTATTCACCCAATTCTATCATGCTTTGGGTGTGTTGAAAAAAACCATAATACAATAAACCAATCAGTGGGATTCTACCAATATGATGAAAACCATATATACATATTTATATGATAAGGGTGGAATGTGTTTGTATCCGGAAACCACCTACTAAGAAGCTATAGTATTAGCTCATGTTGATGATAAACAAGGATTTGGGATGTCCACACTACTTAAAATTTCATGATGTGGTGAAACTTGTCCCCATACTCCTAAAAAGTGATGTGTATCCAATATGTCCAGCCCATTCATTGATAGTGTTCCCCTGATCTCAATGGTCCCATTCCTTATACCAAACCATGTTGTTCGTACAAATATTAGATTGATTAATGCTTTAATGATAGTTAAGGAACACTAATTCTAATGGATTTTCCCATATCGGTTTCCCTGTCATACTACTCATGGTGTAAAGAGTAGAATCTTCCTAATCCCTTGATGGATTACATGTATTAGTAATATTCCATTGGCTATGTTTATCATGGATGGTGAACCAAAATCACAATTTTTTCACTTTTAGGGAAGAAATTTCCACATCATCTTACATCCCAATGTTTTATAGTGGTATCCTAGTGATTATTAAATAATCCCTCTAATCCTCTATCAGTTAGTTCAATATATCTATTTTTTTATAAATGAATATCCCATCTCCTTGAATTTTAGGGTTCCTAAACATCACTATCCTATGAAATTTATCAGCTATTCGATCAACATGGTTGACCATTTTTTGAGAAAATCTAAAAATTAAAAAAATTATCTCATGAAACTAATTGATGCATTACCAAAAATATAATATTTCCATGAAACGTGATAATTTTTCGTTAAATGTGTCTTCATTTAAACAATATAAAAATTGGTTTAAAAATATTTGGGTGAATGTCACGTCTTCAAGAATGAATTTCTCATGGAATATTTGAGCTCTATGTATAAGTGATGGCTTATTGTTCATGGAATTAAAGTGACTAAATGGTAACCCTATTCCATAATTTAAAGGCATGGGTCCCCCAGGTTTTATGTGTGTGAAAATAGTTTTCATAACCTGGGTTGAATGTTTCATGATATAGTGAAGCAATTCTCAAAATATCCTCATTTTCCTTGAAATGTGACATTTTGGCTCCCTGCTAGCTCTAATTTCTATAGGGAATTTATTGGAATAAAAATTACATTTCGCCCCTTTAACTAGATTTTTATATGAAAAAAATATTAAACCTATCCCAATGATTCTTTTTATCCAATGGATCAAAGGTGAAAAAATTTATTTATTTTGTTGAACTATATATTTCTCCATAAAACTAAATTTTACATGAATAGTGGCCTTAAAAGGACAAGTTTCATGGGCTCCTTATAAAGGACCAAATTTTTAAAATTTTCAAGGGAAAACATTTTCAAAATGTGTGCAACCATGAATATATGTGCCGAAAATTATTTCATGATAAAGGCATCATTTAACTATTTCCTTACACAACCCTCTCTAGATGGAAAAGGAATTTTATAGCATAAAACAAATTCACATATCATAGAGAGAGTTACATGCCATAATCCCTCAATTTAATCTATAAATCGATTTTCACCCCCACCCCATTTGGGGATAGATCTTCAAAATTAGTCGATTTTTCTTTCAAATGCACAAAACCCATTTTCGTGACATAACACAACTCATAAATTCAATGGATTCCCAATTGTTTAGAACATATAAGTTTAATATCACATAGGAACCCAATTTTCCTAGCTTGTGTTTAATATTTTTCAAACAATATCACTTATAGGCTTTGTAGTTTCACATAATGGAAGCTTCCTTCGAGTAGTCCCATGTTTAAGGAGACACTTAATGTTTTGAAAATAAATGTCTCTATGGTTCATGCAGTGGCCTTATTCTTGAGCCTATACATCATAAAAACCTTTTTTTAATAACCATAGATTTGTGCACAAAAATCTCCTGTTCACTGATCCATTTCATCCTTAAACAAAAAATATTTGTGCACAGGTTGAGTTCTTAGTTTCCCCAGTCATACTCCAACTAACTTCATCTACGCCTATATCATCTACAGGATGGGTATCCTAAACCCTTGTGTATTCCATATTTATGTGAAGAATTTCCAGGATAGTTGTATCACATATTTATCTTAATCATATTCATGATAATGTCAGGATAACTATTTTTCACTTTATTATGACTATGTTTATGCTATGCATCGCCCGAATGTTCATGTAATATAGATGTGTGAGCTCCGATGGTGTGGAATCATCAAGGGAAACTACCCACATTTCATGGAATGGAGACCTAGTACTAGATAGGTCTATCTTACCAAGAAATGGTATCCTCGTGTTTCAGTCTATACCATACCCAATCTATAATATGTAAAACTACCAAGGCTAATATCCTTGTCATATGAAGTTAAATTGCCAGACAATTTCCTCAACACACAATGTTAAACTATAGTCTTTACCTATGTAACAAATACTAGACACCTCATTAATGGAACATGTTGAATGATACCCTCCTCCAACAAAAACATTCAACTACCATCCCAAATAGCTCATATTTTTATGCCTTAAAACATCATACCCCACCATTAGAGGCAATTCCCATCTTGGTAATCTCATTAGAATAATCCTCATTCCATACTTTCCCACAAACATATGTGACTCCCATATCAGAAAACACATATGTGTAAGCCCCACACAATCATTTCCCTTAATTGGATGTGATTTCGATTATTGTATTCTTATATGTGTAATTTCAACACCATCCCTCATTAACACTCCCACCATAAATCAAGTTTCCCCACCACATGACGTTGAACTACATAGACCAGTCGCATCACATGACCATAAACAGTGGCATAAAAATATGTGTGTTTTGATACTTATCTTCCAAAAGGGTGTGTATGATTCTTCTATAAGGTTCAATCATTGCATAGAGACACAATTGGGGACCCTACCTAAGACTTAATCATAATGCCTCAACATTCTTCTTAATTTTACATGTATCATCCTAAAAAGAGGGAAAATTCAAAGTTTAATCATCCTCCCCATGAGAACACACTAAACCTCGTATACTTTTCCCCAGAAGACATGAAAATTGTGACCTACCTATCCCCAAAAAAAATTAAAATTGTCACCCACCTTTCACCATAATACATTAACCATGTGATCTACCTATCCCCATAAGACATCAAAACATTGATCCACATATCCCCACAATATGTTAATCTTGTTACATGCATGTCCCCAAATAACAGTGAACCTTTAACCCACCTACCCTCACAATTTCATTTAACAACCGATCCACCTATCTCAAAAAGTCATTAAACATATTACCCATGTGACTTAGTCTTGAATATTTACCCTACACAATAAACATGGGATGCATGTTTTAAAATACTATGAAGACATATGGCATTGGATTCAAGTACCCCATGACTAACATGGAAAACCTTTGGTTCTATATTTATGATTCCTCATATAAGATATGTCGTTGACCTAAAATTCAGAAGAATTTATAGACGATCAACATTCCCAAAATCATAAATTCTCAAACATTCTAAATGTTTCCATCTTCTTTGACCCTATTTTTATTCATTTTCAAGACATAAGTAGTGTAATTAACTAGTATCCACCTAGATTTTGAACCATGAATGGTTTTTACAAACGTAACTTAAATATTTGAGGGAGACATGGACAAGGTGATCAGATTTAAAATGAATCCAAAGAAGAAAAAACTGAACTCCCATCATCATATTTTAATAAAGTGGCTAGCATCCCCAACTGTAGTGGTGGATGCCACCCACCTAGGAAAAGTCAAAATTTGGATCAAGAGAAGCACACCCACACATGAACCCGGTGGAATGATTCAAAAAACATAATCCCCAAATTTAATGATTTTTTTATGTGAGGCACGCATAGTATCAAATGAGGAAAATTTTAATTTGTTTTTCATTCACTAAAACTAAATTAATATTTTTATTGTCAGTCCTAGGATGTTAATAGAACTTGAAGGGTTATGATTGAACTAAGAGAGGAGTTTCATGACTCTATTGATCACCAATAAAAAGTTCCTTAAACACTAGAATGTGAAAAAATATTATAGGCCTAGAAAGGGGTGACCTATGCTTGAGATGTGACCCTTAGAGCCTCGTGTGGGGTCCTTCTATGTCCTCCTATAATGAATTGTTTGAGTTTGAGTTGGGGTAGATTTTTTTTTTCATAATCATGGATGATGAAGAGGGGTAGTAGTTTTATAGAAAAAACCCTTGATGTGTTAATTAATTTTAAATGTTATAAATTTATCTTAAAGGATGTATTTTCCATTTTAATGGATTTTAGTTATGTGTAAGTAACTCATCCATAATGATTTGATTGGTGGTGGTACATCATCCACCTTTTGTATGTTAGTGGAATATTATCCACCTGAATTTGGATAGTGATCAATAATTCATTGTGAGGGTAAATAAATGATGCAACATCATCCATTCTGAGATTTCCTTTTGGTAGTAAATCATACAATTGATGCTATGTATTGGTAAAGCATCATCCACTTTTGAGAGTTAGTCCAGGGATACATCATACACTTGGTAACTTATTTCAGTGGTGTATTGTAAACATAAAAATTGATTTTGATGGTGTATAAACCACATCGTATTTGTTACCTATGGTTCATAATCCACCAAGATAATATTATTTTTTGTTCAGCATCTACCTATGGATATCATATATTTAGTGAATTTTGAACATTGAGGCTTGTGATAGTGGTATTTTATCCACCTTAAGTGTCATATAGATGGAAAATCCTTCACCTATTTGAGAAATATTAGTGTTGTGCCATACATATAAGGTATGAAATGATGTTAATAACCTCCATTCGAACTTGCGAAGTTGTGGTGTATCATTCTCCTAGTTATATTGATTCATCAATCACTATGAAATATCCCATTCTCCAGTGTTATTGGATTAGTGATGGATCACTCAATTATATGGCTTGTTATCGTGATACATCATTCACATAATAATGATCAATTGAGATATCTCATTCACATTGCCTATTATAATAGGGGTGATACTTCATTAATCCTCATTTTTTGTTTAGAGTATTGGTATATTGCCTTATTAATGAGTTAGTCAAGAAGGTATGGAAACACTTCTTTTATTAGAGTACCCTATCGTTGAAAGGTAAATTTAATTATTTTATTCATTTTAAAATTATTTCGAGAATGAAATTATATTAAATGGACTTGTTAGGGATATAGTTAGTGAATTACTATTGAATTTTACTCATAGCCTTTTGGGAACCCTAATTCACAAGATAACATCTTATTTCATTAACCATGTAAGGGAAAATACCCCTCAATACTTTGGATGGTTAAGAATGTAGGGATTGTTTGGAATTTAGAGATAGGACTATGAATGAACTTCAGACCATTTTTTTGTTATCTCTAGTTACATTTTCATTTAGACCTACTGAGTATTGAGATTATTGTATCTTTATATTATTTATACTGTGTTTATGGTCATTGTTACCTAAGGATACAATATCCTCACTTTTTATTTTACAAATATCAGTTCTTTTCGACCAACTCTGGAGTAAAGGGAGTCTTTCTTGACTTATGTAGCACTAAAATCATTCATGGTGGAGGTGATTCAAATAAAGGATCATACACAAATGTATGCTATAAACTCAAAAAGTTTATGGTTATACCTAGAAAAAGTACTTGTGATGTTGTTTTATATTTCAGTGGGGGTGATTTATTCGTCTATCTCGGTGAATTATATTTAATGATACAATCCATCTAGAAATTATATACTCTAGAATTTGATAATGTATAGATAATATATACAATATTCACATACTCTATGTCCCATGTCCACTCATGGTTTAAAATAAAATAAATTTTAGGTTTATGTATATTTTTATATGATACATTGTTTCCCTCTGGAATTGGGGATGACCTCGATGATTCAAGGTCCAAACATTCCAATCGGTTTCTAACGGATTTTTTCATAGAACCGGAAATATCCAATGATTCCATATCCATCTGAACCTACTTCCCAAAGGTAGGCACTCATTAGTTGTGGACTGATGAGGCTTACGAATTTGCATTGGTCGAGAGGATGGAAGGTCGGACATATCACACCTTTTTGAGGGGAATTATTGTCTACTCTGTGACTCTCTTTATATATTTAAGTTATGTTCGCGATTCCTTATTACATTACCAAGTATAAATGGAGCTTTCCTTTTGATCTGACAATCAATGATTAAATATGTAGGAAATTTAGAGAATCTTTTATATGTATTCGAGGTTCTTTATCGATAAGGAATCATCTGTATTTGTTAGATATTTCTTAGACAATGTTATCCTTCAATACATAAAAGTCTCTTGGTCATTATATTGACCATACTAGTTTTAAAGCCACTCAGTGGGGCACATGAAGTTTATTTTCATTCAGAAGTATATGGATTATTTCAGATTTGGGATCGTACCCGCAGATGGGCTACCTACGTATCCTTTGTTTAGAAAAGGAATCAGAACCCATGTAGTTTGAGTAAGGGAGTATGATATTTATGTATGATTAATGTCTCAAATAAATATGTCATAATTACTTTTACACTCTATGCTCATGTGAGTCATGCTCGGTGTGAGAAGCAAGAGGTATTGGTAAAACTAGGCAATTGTGCCATGAAAGATGCAATCATAAGAAATGATGTGGGGCTTATGTATGTATGACTGCCCAAATAGATGAAGATTATGATTTAATTCAGGGAACAAATCCAGGAACAGGGTCCATAAAGGTATATGTACTTTAGGGAGATTTTAATACTCTAATCATGGGGCCTACTCCTAAAGAATATTCCCAAGTTAGGAGGGGACTTATGATTGGGTTTTACTCCTGAGAAGGAAGTGTAAATCAAAAGTAAATTAAGATTGGTTAAGAGAAGTTGAGACTGGGTCATACTCCTGAGAAGGAGGCCTAGGTTAAGAGACATAGGGCTTACTCCGATGGAGGATGACCATATTTGTAGACATTGAGAGTGGGGCTTACTCATGAAAGTGAAGCCCAGATTAATAGAACCATGGTTGGGACTTACTCCTGAGGAGGATGCCCATATTAATCAGGACATGGGGATTACTCCTAAGAAGGATGCCTAGATTAATGAGAATTTGGACTGGGGATTACTCTTGAAAAGGAGGCCCAACTTAAGGATTCTATCACCTTAAAGGATGATGTTGAATGAATGAATTCTATAACTTTAGTGATATAAAGATGTGTAAATCACTAGGTTTTGAAAGATGTTTCACAGAATTATTTTAAAATAAGGAAGCCAACAAGGAAAATCATGCCATAAATGGCTTTGGAGAATGTTTTAAATACATAATCCTGAAGAGGAGAGGTGGACTGGTGTAAGAGTGTTGAAATGGGTATTAAGGGAACCCAAAAATTAGAAGGGCGCGGAAGTCCTGGGGAGGTCGTGCAAGTACTGCATGGGCATGCAGGTCTTGGTCGTGAAAGTATACTTGTGTGACACCTATATACTTGGGAGACGGTTAAGCAGTAGGGTAATACTTGGGAGATCCTTGAATAAAGCCTTTGGAATTATCCCGAGGTACTTCGAAAATAGTGGCACGTAAGTTTCAATGAGTAGGTAAGGAGGCGCGCAAGTGTGTCAATTTCCCTTAAAGGTAAAACACTTAGGCACGCAAGTGTAAGTAATTATAACACATAGACCTTATTCCTTTTGTTTAGACCTTCCATTCTAGGTAAATAATTACCTTATAAGTGTTCAGAAGACTTGAAGAAGAGACTTGGGCGTTCATAGCTCTGTATCTAAATTCTGTAAAAAATCCTCTTCAAATGGGGTGCCCACCAAGGGTATTTACAGGCTGGAGAAGACCCTGGGCGGTTTTCAAAGAGGGTGCGCAAGTCACTTGCGCGACCATTAGGCGGCGCACAAGTGTACTTGCGTGATAGTGGGGGAACTTGCGTGACCCAAGGGTATTTGACTCTTTGTTCATGCCTTTGTCGATTTTGGATGTTTTCTTCAAAGGATGAATCAATTTGATCTAAGTCATTTTGCTTTTCCATTCTTTTAAACAATGTGACGAAAAGGAGTGTCAACATACATATGGTGAACACAGGTATTAAGATACAAGTTCTTGATAGTCATTGTGTCAGATCCCTTTATAGATTGAGTGGAAGTGATGGTTTTCTAAAATATTAAATTTTATTACAAATATGGAAATAGTAATTCTTAATTTATATCAATGATAAAAATTCATCTATGGTCACACTTTTTTGTTATGTGAATAGTGATTTAATATTATTATAAATAATTCATAAAAAACATTGAGGGATAACCCAAAATAGATCTGGAGGATATCCAAATTACGGTTTGAATAAAAAAGCATAAGTGGTAAAATATGATAAAAATTGTGGTGCAAAATGAATAAAGGATATTATAAAGGGTGTTTCAAAAGATATCTAAAAGGTGTTTTGAATATGTTTTTAGAATTTTTTACATATGATATGATTGACACCAAATATTTTTTGGGGTTTGGAAAAGATATTTATTTTCCCCAAGGAATGTAATATTTGATGTAAATCAATGTTTTCTCCAAGGAGTAGAGATTTGATCTTGGTTTCAAAGTGAAAAGTAAATAATAAAATTAAAAAGACTACAAAGTATGGAACATGTGCTTTGAGAATAAAAATAAGGTAGATAATTAATTATGGTTAAATGTTGGATTATCTATTTGTAATTTTATCATTTTCCCTTTGAAATTAATCTGTTGATTTTATTAACTGGTTAAATAAAAATATTAACAATATTTGTTCCTTTTTCACCCTTGATAAATAATGATTATAATGAGATTAATAATAAAATTTTATTCAAAAGATTATTCTCCTTCGAATATGTGAATGAAATAATGGTAGTTCTTTAATTCTAATAGGAAATAACAAATTAGTTATTGAAATCCCTGAGATTCCAAATCAGACCATTGTTACTTACTCATGTGTTTAGTAATCATTAAAGACTACTCTACTTGACTCTAGATCAACCAATTGGTGAGATATAAAACCAAAAATAGGGAGAAAATATTATTTAAATAAAACAACAAGTAAAAATATATAATTAAATAAAATCAAAATCTTATTCATAAAAAAAGTTAGAGAGTAAAACATTCTATGTAATTAAAAAAATCAATGTATTTAAATAAATTAAACTAGACTCAATAATTTCAAATTCAGGTCATCTACCCCTTTCCCGACCATGTAATGATTCTACCCATAGATTTTTGAATAAAAAATAGATGTATAAGGCACAAAATTCATGATAAAAACATATAAATATAAAATATAAAAAGTAATATAAGAAGAAACATTGGTTGTTCTCCCGATCTCAAATCCATTAATACCACAAATGTGGAAGTAAGCCTAGTTTTAATAGATAGATGAGTCCATTATATCTATCTCATTAATAAAATTATTTATCTCAGGATAAAGATGGAATAGTTCTATTAAATTATTTTTCATATTAAATATTTTGAATTATCATGTGTTTCCAAATTTCAGTGTTGACTCATATTCTATAGTGATGGTAGCAGTACCCATTATTACTATTAAAAATGGTATCACATATTGTTATACCTTTTGATATCCACTTCCACACCCCATAAGTGGCACACTCTTGGTAAAAACATCTATCGTACCTTAATTATTGATAATCATTATAACACACATTACTCCAATAATTTTGTAAATATCAAAATCGAACCCCATTTTTGTTCTAACAATGCCTTCATACCACTCTAGCCAGTCCATCTTGTGTTGATATATATATATATGGTAATTATTATTATTTGGTAGATGGTTATATATATATATGTGTGTGTGTGTGTGTGTGTGTGTGATATGACCATTGTATAACTCATCTATCATTTCTCCCTTTACAATGTTACTATTCATGCAATGATATACCATCGTTACTCTACGACAGCACATCTACATGTGGTGTGGTTTTTCAGTGGTTCTACTGCCACATTTTTTCCACAGTATCACATCTGCCAATAATTATCTCTCTATATATACCATTTATAGAATAATTATTTTATCATATTATCCATAGTCCTACCCTTTAGGGATCATAGTAGCACATCTTGTGCTACAACTCCATTGGTTTATCTTATTCATGCAGCTGAACCTCATCGAGAGTGGCATACATAATTTAATACATGGTAGTAACTTGAAATGTGGCATATCATCCACTAGAATTTGAAACTCCCCAGTGGTGCTCAATGAAAACTAGGGTGCATTGGAGAGTGGTGAAACTCTTCCTCTGAGTCATCTGACCTTTATAAAGTCTGAATGGGGCTTAATTATCTGCATGCCTTCATTTATTATCCATGTGGGTGTCACTAAGGTCATATGACTTCTTGGAGATCAGACATGGATATCCTGGGCATAAAGATAGAATTTTATTTAATCTAGATCCTTCCAGGTGGTGTCCATGGCTTCTCGGGTGAGTGTTAGTGGCGTTCTAGTGGTTTTGAGCAACGGAGGTGGTGTATCAAGTGTGTCTGATCATGAGGATCATGCATCCATCATGAAATAGTGGCATTTCAATTAGTAATGAATCGTATCTAGTAATTGTTTTCCCATATCAAAAAATAGTGTGTCTTAAATGATCATTTATTATGAAATGAGTTATGCCACTAGCATAAAAGCTTACTATAGGGGTGGATTCCTAGTACAAATGTGCACACATAGATGGGATGTACCGACCTGTACGGCCTATGAATGATTTTGTACACCCATTCACGGGATCACTACTTTCATCTCATACATATCCCTTTAACATGGTGGGCCTTCCCATATTCCCAACTTGGCTAGATAGACCTCTTGAGGTGGGGAAATGTGGATTTGAGCTTTTTTTAGTTGATTTATAGCTAGGTTTTCCAATTTTTTTACCTCGAAATACAATTAAAATAGTGGGAAAATTCCCACAAGTATTCATAAATAATTTTAATATTCTAAAAGAAAAAAAATTATTTTCATTTCAAAAAAAATTAATTTTTTAATTAGAAATCACCATATTTTAATTTAAACATTGAAATATATAGGAATATTAAGTGAAAATAAATAAAAATCCTTGGAATAAGTTAAAAATTATGTATGAAAATATGTGTAAAATAATAAACACACATTTGAACTTTGATTTTACCCAATCTCAAAATCTAAAAATTGAATTAAAGAGGAATAATATGTGTCCAATATTTAAAATTCAATGTAATAAAATCAGGTTATTATCAATTTGAAATAAAATTTTCATGTTTCATATAAAACAGCAATTCAATTTCACACATTTCAAAGAATGAATCAACAAAATAATGTGACCTAATCTCTGTTTAAATTGGTGGAACATATCCTTTCATTATTTCATGCTTCTTAATTGATTATTATAAATCATACCATGTCATGGCCATGCTCTATTTTTTAATCTTTTCACTCATCACTCATGATACAAATTCAAGTATAGTTATGATCAAACCATCAGTACATGATCATTACACATAGAATTTAAATATAATTTTTTTCAACATTGTAATAACAAAATTCCCATGAAATCAATAGGTTATTGAAATTACGGATCACATTATTTATAGAGCAGTTGATAAGAATTAATATGAAACAATTGCGGCTCAAATAGAAGGTTAACTCTAAAGTACAAAACATGATATCAAAAAGGTAAAATATAAATGAAAAATCGCTCATTAAATTTTATATTTCCCACTTCCTATTCTTAATGAAAGTTACTGATTAATGAAAGATTAACGAATGAATTACTAATCTTTGAATTTTTGTTATTTTTGTATTACTATTATTTTCTATTTTTCTTTCTGTTATTTCATATTTTTTTCTACTCTTTTAAAAATACATTCATGGAATAAACATCATATTTAATAATGAACCACATATTATAAAAAATAACATGTTTAGTAATATTGACTTCAGATTTTCCGAAGGCACAACCCATTCCTATATTTTTCATTTTTTTCAAGAAGGGAAAATAATCAAAATACAATGTAATAATCATAATCCTTCTCAATAACCAATGTACCCCGAGTACACATTCTATTTACAATGTCGGGAATCCTTCCACAATTAATTGCCTCACTCTCATACATCAAATTTAATATATCATGAAAGATACTAATGGTAGGGTTGGAAAGGATAACAATTTTATTTAATCATGGCTTATCAAAAACAACTTCATTCACGGTTTCTATGGAAAAAACCAGGACAGATGTATTATTTGATCTCAAGTATAAGGGAATATCAATTAAAATTAATCAATCATGTTAAATGTATTTTTTTCATAGCGGTGACTTTGAAATTTTTCAATGTAAGTTTTAGAAGGTGGAATGCACCAAGATAACGCAAAAAATATTTAGAAGAAAAAATTAAAAATATTTCACCTATAAAATTTCCTAGAAATAAATCATATTTTAGACAGTCACTCATAGAATGATTAATAATAAAAAATAAATTCACATGAATTTTTGATATTCAATGAATGAAAATGTTTTGTGAAATCTCATCTACATAAATCAACTAATTCCATTAAATTAGAAGTCATTGTTTCAATATCCATGCTTCACACTAATAATTAAATTCTCCACAGTACTCATTCAGTATCACTAACATTGCAATTAAAAACATTAAATAACAATACTAATAATAAACTCATATCTACTTGATATTTCAATTAAGGAATAAATTATATGTGTGAAAGTGAAATTTATAGTTTAAAACAGCTGCTGAAATTTCCATTTAAAAATGATTCCAAGAAAAATACATGGTTTTTTGAAGATTAATGATGTATGAATAAAATCCTTCTTAACATGTAACATTTTCTCCATATCATTATCAATTTTGGGGTTTCATATTGACTTATTTTTTGGTGGCCCAAGAAAACAACTCACACCAATGTCAGAAAAATTATATTGAAATATAATCGGATGAATGTAAGAGGTGAATTTATCTAGAAATACTAAATCATGAGAAAAAATAAATATCGGGGTTCCTCCTAGGAGGAATTTTTTTAATTCCATTGGATTTACCTAACATCATGAAAAATAACTAGTAGATTTGTTGGAGAAGTTTCAAGTCCTTCACCGGTTGTTGAGTTAGATTCTCATGGTACCTTTCTGGACTTTTCCCATTAATATTGAATGGGTTTCCATCTTCTTATTTCTTGATATGAATTGAAACAAAGGTATAGAAATTAATAACAATGAAAGGTCCTTCCCACCTAGAATTAATATTAACTAACATTATAATAAACCTATAAATTTAGATAAAAACATGATCCCCTTGTTGAAAGGTATTTTTTTTGAATGAGTTTGTCAAGTTCCAATCAGGTTATATATTTGTAAATTTTATAGTTTTCAAAATTTTACCACCTACATTACTCTAGATCTTGTATTTAAAGTATTATATCTTTCTGAGCACCCACCAAATCCAAATTCATCTTTTCACACCCCAATATGATGGGTTCACCAACTCCACCAATAGATGATATCCTTTTCCATAAATAAAATGATATGGGATCATACCTATGGGTGTATTATGGAATTTATGGTATTCCCCTAACGATTCTTCAAGCCTTGTTCTACAATCCTTTTCATTGGGATTAACAGTTTTCTCTAAGATACCATTAACATTCAGGTTAGACACCTCAACTTGGAATTTTTTTGAGGATGGTAGGGTGTATAGGTATTATGATGTACCACATACTTTTTACACATAGAATCTATCTTTTTTTTTAAAAATGATTCCCTTGGTCACAGATTATGTCCCATAAAACTCTAAATAAAAAAAGATGTTGGACCTATAGAATCACATGCAGCATTAGAATCATTATTTAATGTTTCCTTATATTCGAAAAATTTCAAGACATAATCAACAACTATTAATATATTTAAATTCTCAAAAGACATGGGAATGGGTCACGTGAAATCAATACCCAAAACATAAAATATTTCCCAAAAAATGATGGGTTTCTGAGGCATCTCCATTACTTTTTGAATATTTTCTAGAATATTAAAACTTCCCAAATTTTTTATAGTATTCTTAGTCATCTTTTAATGTTTTTTTAATAAATTCCACATACTATCACTTTTCACTCCATTTATGGATATCCAAAGTGTCCTAAGAGTGAAATTTTATGAAAAAATTAAATATTGATTCTATTTCACATGTTGGTAAGAATATCCTTATAATACTTCATTAAATATTATCTATAGAAATGGATCCACCAAAATATATAATAATTTATTATCCTTGATTTTCTATGTTTTTAGAGTTAAGGTGAGATGGTATATGGGATGTGGGTAAATAATTTAGTATGTCAGTAAACCATGATAAATCACCTTACATGATGTTGATGTTCTCCTAGTATTTCATCATTGAGTGATTTCAATTCTGGGATTTCTGTTTCAATGGTGTTTAAAAGTCTGTCAAGGTGATCTTACACCTAAATTTTAGCTCCCTTTTTTCCTTGACCTCTAGGATGAACTCATGCAAGAGTAGTATCCATATTACATACCTTGGCTTTATGTCAACCTTTATCATTAAGTACATCAGTGCTTCATGATCATAATATGAAACCAATTTAGTTCCAGGAAAATAGGATATAAATTTATCTAGTCCAAATACAATAATAAGAAATTATTTTTTAGTATTTTTGTGTTGGAGCTCAATAGAATCAAAGGTTTTTAAGTCATATGTTGTGACTTGTGATCTTCTATAAATTATTTGTGAAATGATTTATCCAACCTCTTGATTCTATATATTACAAGGTATTTCAATTGGGATATACCAATTTTGGGTTAAATAATATGTAGGGTGACCAATTTTTACTTGGGCTCATCAAATTTCTTCATATAATCATTATTAAAGTAAAATTTAGATTCTTTTAAAAGTAACATAAAAAGAGGAATAAGAATATTACTGGATTCATGGATAAATCTTATATAGAATCCATTATGGCCCAAGAATGATCTAGTATGTTCTATACAAGTGGGATATTGAAAATAATTTATCACTTTATCTTTAGAATTATCTATATTGATGCCTTTTTTGAAATTATATAACATAAAACTCTCATTTTTTCAACCATATAGTGAAATGTCTAAAATGTTAATGAAATGTTTTCCTTGATGCGTTTTCAAAAGTTATTTTCTAGTTTTCCCATGCAATGATCAAAGGAATTTACCAAAACATTGAATTCATTAGGAAATACCTCTAGTATATACTAAATATGATTTGAAAATAATCTTACCATAGAACGTTTTAACAATACCCAGGGCATCGAATAATCTATAAGGAATACTCTCTTAAAAACATACTAAAAATATAGGAAATATGTTATTATTATGTCTCTATATAGATATTTGTACCTATAAATGTCCTCGAAATATTTCCAATATTATATCACAACAATATTTTGTATAAAAAAGTTCAAATAATTTTTTTTTTATTTTCTTCATTTCATGAAAAACTGAAAATATTTTTTATATTAAAGAACCATGTTTTGATTATGTAACACCAAGTTAATCATTCACTATACATAACACAATTTTTATCCATCCATACATAGAACAATAAGGTCAGTTTCTATTACACACAACAATGACTTTCCTATATGGCTTGTGTAACATTTATGGCTGAGGTCTACCGCACAATAATATATTGTTAAAAATATTATTATTTAAAATAAAAAGATATAAACTAGACTTGTATTAGTGTCTATGAATATTACTTAATAAATTAAGAAAAAAAATTAAACAAATATATAAAGAATTTAGTGCTTAAAAATTATTTATAAATGAATAAGTAGAAATTGAATATGAAAAAAATATTTTTATAGAAAAGTATTTTTATACACATAAAGTAGTTTTATCCAAATAAACTAAATTAATAAAAATTAAAAAATTAGATTTATTAAATATATATTATTTATTTAGGAGAATATTTTTTATATTCATCAAATATCTTTTATAAGAATAAGATAAGAATAGACCAAATATTTCGCATAAAAATCAATACTTTTATAAGGGACCTTTTACAAACCATTAATGGAAAAACTATTTTCAATAAAATTTTTGGCTCCTTTATAACTCTTTTTTGAATAAATAAACTTTATACTTTAAATATAAATATAAAAATTTTCTTATGCTGAACTTTTGGTATTTTTCTATGAAGTTTAATATTTTAATGAATAGTGACAAATACTGAATTTTAATTCAAAACTTTTTTTTCATCAAATATATTTATATTGATAAATTATATTTTTATTTAATTTTAAATTTTAATTAGGTAAAATATAAATCAATTAATATAATTTAGTTCATTCTAACCATTATTATATTGAAATTGGATATAAAAACATAGCAAATGTTTACTCATTTTTAAGTTAGAACCCCGCAGTGTTGTCCCGCATATGAGATTAATTATAAATTAATATCTACCTATTAAGTGACATGAATTTGGAAAAATGTATTATATATTTATAATGATCATAATTTACTCTTTCTATTAATTTATAAATAGTTTTTACCAAAAATAATAGTAAATGCACTTGAAATTGATTACAGCGATTAAGGTAAAATTATGCTTAACAATTGAATAAACCTTAATCATAAGGGCCCTGATGACCTATACACATGTATGTAACCCAATATAGGGCCTTAAATAGGTCATAATACATCCATTATTGTGTAATTTTGGTTTTATATAATTTTTTATGTACAAATGATGGTTCACCAAACATGTTTTCAAAAATTCCAAGTGTGTCCCCACTCTTCCCTATAAAAGGCCACCGAATCTCCCCACTCTTAACACCTCTAAACCCGCATAAGATAGGATGAGAAAATATAAATTAAATTACCAAAATCCATTAATTACTACTTGGATCCTCCCTTTTAATAATAAATAAATACATGGAATCCCTTTGGTGAAAACCACAAGTAATTACCTAAAGAAGAGGTAACATCCCTCCTCAAGCTCTTTTATCTTATTTTCATTATCCACACAACTCAGCTATCCCTATTCAATTATTATAAAAAAATATTATAAATATATTTAGATATTTTTATTATAATTTTTCTACCATCACTTACACACGCATCAATATAATGGGTAAAATATGCACAAGGGGAAATAACACCTAGAAAGAATGATTGTTCATTCCACCATTAACACCTCTCATAGTGATAATTATTATGGAACATATATTTGCATATAATATATATTATTTTTATTATGTATTTATTATTCTATAATTATTTTACAACACATATATTTATACTTTCACGTTTGCGTATATACGATAATTTCGTTTGAGGTAGTGTGGACTAGCACCTCCTCAAAGCAATGTGATTCATTCAGACATGACATTGAATGTAGTAAGGATGGGTTAAGTGAAATTAAATAATATATATGACATATAAATTATAATTTAATGGTATTTTATATATATATATATATATATATATATATATTTCATTTACATTATTTTACTTTCAATATTGTAAATAAAAATTGAAACAACATTCATGCATACGTACGGCTGATCGTCTCCAGGAATTGGGTATTCCATTTAATCATTTTATATTTTATAGGTTATTATAAATAAATATATAATGAATATATGATAATTTTATATAATTATGAAAATAATTATCTAATTATATATGTATAAGTACCGGTGATACAACAAATTAACACACATGTGAAAAACAAATTGATTATTACATGAAGTAAAATGTTAAAATAGAATTGTAAATAAGTGGGTATTATAATTTCATAATAAAAGTATAAATAGTATTAGATATAATAATATGGTTAAATGATATATTTATAATAATCATTTATTTTTTATATAGTAGTTTTGAATGAGTATGATGAGATTCAGGACACAGTGTAAGGAAATTTCATGTCACTTTTTATTTCTATGAGATATATGATTTATTTACCACCCATTACTTTTTTGTTGTGTGTATACCTCCCATGGTTTTATTCTATTAATATTAAACATAAACTTATTGGTATTTTTATATCCATTTTATTATATTTCTTTTTACGGTTATATGTTTTAAAAAGTACCAAATTAGTAAAGTGATTTTGCCTCAATTTTCCATCTTCAAGACATGTGCCATGTTATGAACCTATATTTTTCCATGAGTTGTATATAATTACTTTGAAATGTTATATAATGAATATCCCTATTTTTATTATATGTTATGTTATCGAGATTATTTATGATTATGCTTGCATTGATGAAATATTATGATCCATATCTCAAGTACTCTCATTAGTTTTATTAACCCTTAGTATTCGTATTATATCAAAGTAATGTTACTAATTTCCCACTCATTCGTATATAAGTTGAATAAGAATGTATTTTTATGAAAGTATAACATTAATTCTCTCTTACGTAAGAAATTTATGTTCCTTAAAAACTATGTTCTCTAAAAAGTTTCAAAAAATATTTTATTATTATACAATTCTATTTAAAAGATATTTTCTTTTTTTTCTTTAAGAATATATAGTTTTTTAAGGAATCATCTTATCATTTTTTGGTTGAGGAAATTTTATAAACATTTTACTTTGAAAAAATAGTGTTCGGTATATACGAAATTACTTACCATCATCAACATCATTCCATTAAAGCTTCCTTTATAATATTAAAAAGTAATATTTCAAAAATAAACATTATTCTTATAATTCATCAAATTATTATTCATATAGTTGTTTACAAAAAAAATAGTTTTTATTACATTTTCAAGCTTCATTTACATAATTTCGTGTAATTAGGTTTTCAAAAAAAATCATGATTTATTTATAAATTTTTGAATTATCTTTAATGAAATTGTTTTCAAAACATTTTCAATATTTCATTATAAGTTTTCAATGTTTTTTCAATGAAATTTATTTCATAACGATTTCAATATTTCATTATATAAATTCAAAGTGTTTAAAAGATAATGGATTTTAAAATATCTAGAATATTATTTTATAGGTTTTCAAGGAAAATAGTTCTAAAATTTTTTCAAACTTCATTCATATGTTTTTAAGGAAAATTTTTTCAACATTTTTTCTTGATTATTTTATATGTTTTCAAGGAAAATGGTTTTGAAAATATTTTCAAGATTATTTTATAATTATCTAAGAAAAATGTTTTTAAAAATTATTTTGAGCCTTATTTCTAATTTTTCAAGGTATTTTCTCTTAAAATATTATTCAAAAGGATTTAATTATTGAATATCATTTTTCAAAAAATATAAGATATTTTCCTCCAAAAATATATTTGAAAGATATGTCAAAATTATTTTCCATATCAGATTACATCTTTTGATGTCACTCATTCCCTTTCTGGGAAATGATCCAATGGATCCATTTACATTATTTCTCTAAATGGTATTTGTTTTTCTAGAATAAAGTTTATGAAACGAGTTCTTCTATCAAGGATTATATGATTATTAAAATCCTTCATCTTTAATGGGTTTTATTATTTTGAAAACCATATATTTTCATGGGTTAGGATTTTATGAATTTATTATTAAACCTTCATTTTTCAATAGGGTAATATATGATTACATGTTTATGAAACCTTTTTCATTTCATGGGATTAATATTGGATTTTTAAAAGACCCATATCTTTTTATGGGTTATAATATGATGAATTCTTTATTATATTATAGAAAAAGTATGAATGATTTAATTATGTTATTGGTGAGACATATATGTCCCTCAAATTCATTTGGTAAATATTTATATATCATGAGATAATTTGGGGAATCATGTAGATGTGCTTGATACACTATGATAAGATGGGGACAACAGATCACTTATAGGGGAAGGATTGTGAAAGGGGATGGTGTTCTATCCTACCTAGTATGTGAAGTCACTAGGAAGATGGAATATGGGGAACCCCAAACTAATATGAGAGGATATGGAAACATTATCCCTTATAATGAAAGGATTATGACTATGTATTTTGGTGTGTCTAAACTATTAGGTGAAGTTCCCCTGAATTTTCCAGATACGATCTAGCAATGCATCGTGAATTATAAGGAATGATATCACAGGTTTATGTATACCATGGTTTCAGGTATTATTCCTATGTTATTATTTCATGTATTTTTTTCAATATTTTTTTATGATTCATTTATCATGAATTTCCAATCATTATACCATGATTTATGTTTATGATCTTCTTATATATAGTGTAGGATCTTATAATGTCACAATCACAATCTCAAACACTTATGCTCATGTTTATTCTTACATATCTCCCTTGTTTACCCTTAGGGAGTGTCTGAGATCACCCCTTTTTATGCTTTTATTCCAATGATATAAATATATTTATTGATTATAGTGTATCTAATATGAGTTTTATTCATGAAGAACCACGTGGGAGATAATTTACCTCACTCGTGTATCATCATTTATTTTTTTAATGTTACCAATGGAACTAAACTAATAGGGTCTTAGAGATCTTATTTGTGTAATATTTTAATTATTCCACAAAAGTGATGTAATATCTATGTATGTTAAGTTTGGGTTATTATATTTGGTAACTGATAGAATGTTTAGTAAAAATTTGGAAACTATGATGGGAAATCTTTAGTGATATCCCAACGAATATTTAAAAGGATGTGTATAGGGATATCTCTATGGATAAGTCTAAGGATGACCTATTGTTTAGAAAAATTACCTTGAATTTTGGTAAGATATAATGATTGGTTTCCTATAATTAAATCCATTTATGGTTGATACAAGTGGATGTGGATCTGGAAAAGATGTACCTATGAGTAACAACTTCATCTAGGTGTGTTGGGCCTGGCACTGCATAAACTGCTAAAAAACTATGGACATTGTTGCACACCAAGTTTTACACTCTAGGGGGATGTGATTTTGGGATTCAAAAATTGTTCATGAACCATAATAATGGATTTAAATACCAATTGGATATTAATAACCTAGGATAAACCTAAGGTGTCATAGATTTAGGGAGGTCTCAAAACATAGACACCATATTTGTGATATTTCATAATTATGTGGTTCCCCATTATGATAATTGTTTCTTACTCAATGGTTTCTGGTTTTAGTTAATGGTGGTAACCAAGAAGAATTGGGTTAAATTTGAATGTGAAAAATTGATTATAGGTAGTAAATATGGATATTCAATGGAGTCAAGGATGATGTGATATTTCCTAGTAATGTTTCATAGACATGATTAACAATATTTACCTTAACCAACTCTTGGACTCACCATGGAAGAGAATGAATGGTTTCATTTAGATTTCAAGTATTGGATACCACGTAAGAAAAAATATTTGATTTATTTTTTGACATGATTGATGAAATAATCACATATGTGAACATCTTAGGGGAACAATAGGGTGTTTTGAATCTAGAAATTAAGATCACAAATCGAGTGACTACAAAGGAAAACTAGAGTGTTTGGTTAACAAAATGGATGGTAATATTTGACCCCATGATACATCATAGATGGTTAAATGTTTAAGTGTGGAATGATTGGTCATTGTGAAAAACAATGTACCAAGTGGAAATATCCTAAAGAAAATCAGAAAGGTGGTGTGAGTAATGGTGATATTGCTGATGATGATGAGACTATAGATGAAAGGTGAAAGGAAAGAGATATTGATTTATAGGATGAGTTTCCTTATTATGGAATATAGATGAATTTTTATAATAAATGTTTTTATTTATTTGGATTCAAGTATTATGTTTTATTAATGGTGAAATATTAAATTATTTTTTGGATTATGTTTGCTTCAAATTATTTAAAAGATAATGTGTAATGTTTCTAATGGACTAGATGTGTGATTTAATGATAGGGTGATATTTTGACTGGGCGATGATAACCCTTAATATGTTCATTATGTTCAGAAAATGTTGTTTCGATAAAGATGTGTGGGATATGAATAAGTAAATTATACACCACTGAATAACATGGAAATAATTAAGTACATGTTTCCTAGTATTTATGATATCATTGAAAAAGATTAAATAATTTTGGAATGTAATTAATATATCCAATATATTTTTTAATAATGAAAAATTCATGTTTCTAATAAGGATTTATAATAATTCAATTCATTACCATGTTTCAGGAGAATACTTGATGAAGGTATTCACATGTTTTGAATGTTACCACCTAGAGCTACGTTGTGATATATGAAGGATCAATGTTAAGCTAATTTCATGAATTTATTTCTAATGTTTTTGGATTTTCATCATTATGAATGGTTATAAGGTTAACAATTTATTGAAATAAAAATTTATACTTTAGATAAAGTATGTGAGATTTAATTATTATCCCACCACATAAGGAATTTAAATATTGGATAATTTGTTCTAATAAATAATTTTGATGATAAATAATGACAAACGGGATAACATATCATGGATCTTATGATCTATTAGTGATTCAAGAATAAAATATTAACCTAATTTCTAAAGAGAAATATGTAAAGTGGATTAGGTAAAAACAAAATGTGAGGTTGTCCTGAAATCATGTAAGTATATATTTCCATGAAAACATATCAATTTTACGAAAAATTATCTTGTAGCCAAAAATACTTTCATATTACCTTTGTTTTTTGATAAATAAAAGGGCCCTTAATATCATCATTGATTTATGGCTTTGTGATTTTTAACTTTCTCTTAAAAATGTTTTCTGTCACATTACATCAGTAAATGGTAGTTAAATTTTATTTTTGTATCCATGTTTTCACTTCCCAAATATATTCTCTTATATAGAAACCTAGTTGTATGTTAATTTGTGTAACCATTAGGTTTCCAACATTCCCTTTTAAAAGGATTTTTTTGTATTCATGTTCCCAAGGTAGGTTTATATGAATGGAACTTTAAAGTATTAAACCTTTGATAAGTTAAATGAATTTAAAGGGTGAAATTCATTTTAATGAGGTTAGAATGTAACACCCTATGATTTTGTAAAAAAAATCTAATTAATTTAATCCTTTTGATGTTATTTATTTCATTAAACAGTAAAAATATATATTAAGGATCTAAATTTTGGTTTTATAATAAAAACATAACCATTCACTACATGTAACATAATGTTTATATTTCCCTACATGGAACACCGAGGTTATCTTTCATTACATAAAACTATGAATTTCCTTTATGGAACGCATAACACGGAAGGCCATGTTCCACTGACTAATAATATATTATTAAAAATATTTTTATTTAAACTAATAAGATATAACCTAGCCATAAATTAGTGTTTATAAATATTATTAACATACATATGAAAATATGTGGCTTACACAAATATAAAATAAATTCATTGGTTAAAATTAATTATAAATAAATATAAGAACCAATTTAATATAAAGCAATTATTTTTATAAAAAAATATTTTTTTGCAAAAAAACGATTTTACCTTAATAAATTAAAGAAATTAAAATTGAAGAATTATTTTAATCAATTATATATATAATATATTCAATAAAATATTTTTGATCATTTTTTCAATATATTTGATAAGCGTAAGGTAATAAAAAACCCAAATATTCACTTAAAAATCATTATTTTTATAAAGTTAGTTGGATGATATGGATGAACGGGATAAATATTCCCTCATGATCCTTCATGATTAGCTTTCCCAGGATCATCACAAGAGTATCAATCTATATTCATATACCCTAATACATCATGCTACTAATTATACCTCATCTTCCATAAGGACCAATAATCCTGATGAGAAATGGTTGAATGATTTCTCCAATTTCTTATGATTTTTAGGAGAGACTTTTAATTCAATTTTAGATCATCCTTTATAATGAATCATTATGAATGGATCTACGGCTCATGTATTAGCTTCAGATACTAAAATATCTAATAGGATTGGTTTTTGTAAGTTCAATTTATTGCTTGTATTTTACTGATGATGGGTTCCAATCCCTGGAATGTTACAGACCTATTTTCCCTTCTGAAATCTATTTGGGGCTTTCTTTATTTCAAATTTGTTTCCTTAGGTTGTGTATTTTTTCACATTTTGTTTCCATTATTTGAACAAAAAGGTAAATTTTGGATATTTGGATCGCTCAACTTATGACCTAGTACAATGAGGATTTATGATTTTAAGCTTAATTTCAATTTTAATGAATTTAAGGACACATGTGCACAGATTTGGGTGATGATTCAAAGACTTAATTTTGTATTATTTCACTATTAAATACTATTTTATATCACATTAGTGATTGGAATTCATACAAGGATGTAAAATTCCTTTGAAACTATGATCTTTGTTCATTATGAACATGTTTTGGTGGAAGTGGACTTAATTTACACACTGATTGATATGGTATTACCTTCCAATTGACAAGATGAAATCAATCTTAAAATAGAATATGAGAAAATTCAGTAGTTTTGTGATCCTTGTAAAATCATTGGTCACTCAAAATCTAGTTGTATAATTAACCATTTATGCTCTAACTATAAAATTATAGGTCATAATATATAGGATTATAGGAAGATAGAAAATCCAGAGAAGGAAAAATCCATTAAGGTTCGGACACAATGTAAAGTTGTAGAAAGGTTGGGGCCTACTCGAGTTAATTCTCAAGAGGAACAAGTTAATGTTAACTATAACCCTACTTTCGTATCTCAAAATGATCCTTCTATTTTTTCTTTAAATTCTGTCTGCTCTAAGTATCATGTTCTTGGATCAATATCCCTTTATAGATATGTTTTTAGTTATATTCCTCCCAACCAAAAGAAGATAAAGATTCCTTTTTCCTGGTGAGATATGGTTGAGGAGTCTCATGCAGCCACTGATGTTCTTCCTTTCAAGGAAACTCATTCAATGGGTATTAATGATTAGCATCATACAGAAGAATATGATGACAGTAAATACAAAATGGAATTTTTTGTGAAAGCTAATGTTGACATAAAATTTCGGCAAGACCAAAGAATAATTTATTCAATGAATTAAAAATTAAAATAAAAGATAATGGCTTCCACTTTAGGGAAACCCAAAATTATAACTTCTCAAGTGATATTCCCCTCTCACCCCACTTTATGGAATCTTATTTTTAATGAATTTTATTTTTTACCTCCCTGACCCTACAGGTGTTAAATGTATTAGTACATCATAATTTATATGTTGGAATGTAGAAAAAAATAAGGTGATGGAATACAGCCTCATGTTGTTGTTGTTAGCTTTCCAGAGGTGTATTCAGAACCTTTGTTGGCATGTAACTCTGTACAGGGCAGTCCCCCAAATCTTCCCTTACACTTTCTGCATCTTATTCAAGTGAAAATCAATTGGACAATATTGTTGTATTCGAAAATATGTTATTTGTTATGTTGATAATGTGAATGATAGACAAGCATTAACTTTTGTCATTTATTCTACCTTGAAAAACTTTTAAGAAATTGAAAAAATAAACCCCCCTATAATCAATTCTCATGTCGCCGAGGAAAGTCTTTCTATTTCTTTATTGTAGGTGAATTCTCTTCCTTCTAATGTTGGTTACCACAATTGAGATTCCCCAGTATTCCCCTACTTAATTGTAATAAGCGGTTGGGAATATTGCAGTCATGTCTTGGAAATAATATGCTAATGACTTCACTTCTCAAAGGGATTTCCATGGGTTTGAACCATTTGAGAAACCCATGATGGATAAGGCAAAGAGATCATCATCTTCTTTAGGATTATACATTTCTCAACATGCGATTGGGAAGACAGAAATAAAGGTGTGTACTCATAATTCCTTTGATTTAGTTTCCTTAAGAAATGGTGAGGATGATGTATAAAAAAATGTTCTAGTTTTGGGTGTTGAACAACTGGTGGAGGTTGTTGATGTTGGACTTCCAAATGACATAGGTTGGCCTTGGGTACATGTCAAAACATGGTGGCCAGAGAGGCATCAGTGTGGCTGATGTGGGAGTTTATCGTATCATATCATGCGTACTCATTCGCATGTTTTTTTGGCTTATTTTATTTTTTCTAGGGTTTTCATGTTTCTCTGTTCTACTTTTCTTTTTTGTTTTCCAAAAAAAGAGGATTTGGTGCCCCTCAGCTTTTATGAAAAAAATAAAAAAAATCATGTTTATAGCCATTTAATAGAGAGCATATTTTAAATACAATTTTTGGATTTTATATAAATATTATATGTTAAAATAATATTATCATTTAATTTAAAACATAAAAATTATATTAGGGTGGACTATTTGTATTTTTATGTGAAGTTTTGTTTTTAAATAAGTAGTGAAAAATACTGAATTTTAATTAAAAAGTAATTTTCCATCTAATTTATTTATATAATTAAATTAAAAATTATTTTTTTAATATGATTATATTCAATGTACATTAATTAATAAAATATAGTTTATCTAGACCTATTTTAAATTGAATTTGGTTATAAAAACCTAGAATACTTTTGATCGTTTTTAATTTAAAAACCTGTATTGTCATCCCGTATGTGGGATTAATTTTAAATTAATTTCTAACACTTCTATTATTGGAATATGAAAATATTGATTTCATATTTTTAATAATAATACAATATAATGTCCAATATGTTCATCTTATTTTTTTTATCAAAAATAATAGTCGATGCATTTAAAATTAATTGTAGCGATTAACGTAAAGTTAAGCTTAACGGTAGAATAAACATAAACAGAAGGGCCCAAATGACCTATACACTTTTATAAAACACATTTTTATCCATAATTAAAATATAAAAATTCAATTATTGTGTTTTCTTTGTTTTGGATTACTTTTTTTAGGTAAAAACGTGGTCACACCAACTTTGTTTTAAAAAATGTCAAGTGTTTCCCCTCCCTTCCCAATAAAACACAACCACCTTTCCCCATTATTAACACCTATAAAACCAATTAGGATCATCCAATGTCAACTCAATTAACATATAAACATTTATAAATTCCTCTTTTAAGCATTCCTTTTTTATAAATCTATCCAATGAATCTCTTTAGTGGAAACCAAAAGAAGATTCCCAATAAAGAGGTAACATCCTTCCTCAAGATCGTTTATATTATTTTCATTCTCCATCCACCTCAACTCATCTTATTTCATGATTATAATAAAACAATCAGTCTCCTAACTAAATTTAGATGTTTTTATTCTACATTTATTACCTACACATACACACACATCCATCTAATGGGTAAAAAATATACTATTTATGTGTACGACGAACTATTGCCTCTCAAATCGATGATTGTTCATTATGACTTTACCACCAATCATGGTAATAATTATGATGGTCATCATGTTTATATATGATATATATTATTTATATTATTTATTTAATCTTATATAATTAGTTTACAAAAAAATATCTTTATACTTTACATTCTGTGGAAATACGATAATTTATTTTGAGGAAGTGTGGGCTACCACCTCCTCAAAGCGATGTGATTTGTTCACACACACCATAGAATGTATTATGAATGGGTTTAGTGAGATTATATAATATATAGTAAATAATAATTATAATTTAATTAAATATATATATATATATATTAATATATTTCATTTACGTTTTTTTACTTTCAATATTACAAATAAAAAATAGAAACAACGTTCAGGCGTATGTATTACCTATCGTCTCTGTGAATAGTGTATTCCATTTCATCTTTTTATATTTTAGATATTATTAAAAATACATATATAATCAAAATATGTTATTTTTATATAGTTTTTGACATTCTTTAATTCATGATATAAGTATAAGGACCAAAGGTAAAAAAAATTAAGACACGTGTTAAAAATTAAGTGAATATGACTTGAAGTATAACCTTAACAGAGAATGGTTAATAAGAGGGAAATATAAAGTCATTATCCAACCATATAAAGTTTTATATTTAAGAATATTTTTTCTTATATATTTATAATAGACATATATTTATTATATAGGTGTTTTGAATGAGTACAGCGAGAGTCAAGACACAAGATTAGGTAATTTCATCTCACTTTTTACTTCCATGAGATACCTTCTTTATTCACCACCCCTTCCATTTTTTGATTTTTATACCTCCCATGGATATATTCTATTATTATTATACTTAAATTTATGCATATTTAATTGTCCTTTTTATTATCTTCCTTTCATGGGTTCAATTTTTCAAAAGTTACCAAATCGGTAAAGTGATTTTCTTTCAATTTGTCTTTTTTGAGTGAGATGCTATGTTATGAACCTACATTTCATTATAGATGACTATATACTGAATTTTTAAAGTTATATCATGAATATATTTATTTTCATGATATTTTAATCTTCATTTAATGTTATTATTTACATTTTTTGGGATCTAATTTTATGAAATATGTAACGGTTTAGAGTTGCAATCTCACAATTTATCGATATTGATTATGATTATTCTACCATTGGTTAAATCATATGATCCATATCACAAGAACTCTCATTATATTTCATAACCATTGTTTATTCATGTTATATCCAAGTAATGTTACCATTTTTCTACTATTTGGTACATAATATAATCAATAAAGTGTTTTTAAGAGAGTCTAACTTTGCCTCTATCTTCGGTATGAAATATGTGTTCCATCAAAAACATATTTTCTAAAAGGTTTAAAAAAATATTATAATATTTACCTATTATATTTAAAATAAATTTGTATCCAAGTTTTTCCATTTAAAAAAATATGGTTTTGTTAAGGAATCTTCTTTTCGTTTTCATTTCAAGGCACTTATCTAAACGTGTTTCTGTTCAAAAGGAATGTTTGGCACACACAGATTTACCCACCCTCATGATTTTATATCCATTTAAGATTCCTTTACAAGATTACAATGTTATTGATTATAATGAAAATGATTTCTAAATAATTAGGAAATTAATTTTCTTTATGTGGTTTAGAAGAAAATGGTTTTCATAACATTTTAACGCTTCATTCATAAGTTTTCTAGTAAAAAGTTTTTCAAAACTTTTTCAAAAATTATTTATATGTTTTCAAATTATTATTAATGAAATTTTTTTAAAAAGTTTTCAATAATTATTTATGTATTTTCAAATTATTTTCAATGAAATGGTTTTCAAAAATTATTTCAAGGTTTATTTATATGATTTCATAGTTTTTTTCAAGGATAAGGTTTTTAAAATGATTGGAAGCTAATTCTATATGTTTTTTATGAAAGAAGTTTCAAATTTTTTTCTTGTTTCTTTTATAAGTATTTAATGAAAATAGTTTTCTAAATGTTTTCAAGCTTCTTTTATATGTTTTCAGAGAATGGTTTTCTAAATATTTTCATGCTTTATATTTATGTTTTCAAGGATGTTTTTTTAAAAAAAAATATTTCGATCCTTATTTCTATGTTTTCAAGGTATTTCATAAAAAATGGTTTTAAAAAGATTATAGGTTTTAAAAATATTTTTTTGAAACAGAAAAGATAATTTCCTAAAGAAATGTTTTCTAAAGATATGTCAAAATTATTTTCAATATAAGATGTCTTCTATGGATGTTACTCAAGTCCCTTCTGGGAAATCATCCAAATGTTCCAATCACATTATTTCTCTAAATAGTATATGTTTTTTGGAATAATTATTATGAAACTCATTCCTATTTCAGAGGATATATGTTTATGAAACCCTTTCCTCTTCAATGGGTTTTATACTTCTGAAAACTGCCACTTTTCATGGGTTATAATTGGATGAAATATTATGAAACCTTTTTTCCACAGGTTAAGATTGGATTACATGTATATGACATGCACTTCATTTCATGGATTTATTATTTGATGTTTATAAAACCAATATATTTTTATTGGTCATGATTTGATGAATGGTTTACTATCTTGTGGCATAAGTAAGAATGATTTTATTATGATATTATTGATACCTATATCTCCCTCCAATACATTGGTTAATTATTTATATCTGACTAATTAATTATGGGAATCATGTCGACAGTCTTGATTCACTATGGGGACATGGGGAAACATGATCACTTATAAAGGAATGACTACGACTAGAGATGGTGGTGTTTCCCGCCTAGAAGAAGTACTCACCATGAAGATGGATGATGGGAGAACGAAATATAATATAGTAAAATGGGGAAACATGGTCCCTTAAAAGGAAATGACTACAATTGGGGACAGTGATGGGTCCCGACCAATTTGTGTAGTTCCCAGGAAGTTCCCTGATAAGTTTTATCAATTCATCTTCAATTATAGGGAATTATATCAGATGTTTATGTATGCCACATATTTATGAATAATTCATATGTTTTGATTTCATGTATTATTCTCATTATTTATTTATGATTCATTTTTTCTGAACTAACATGATTTATGCCATGATTCAAATTTATGATCTTATGATATGAAAGGTATAATATTCTAATGTCATGATCACATTCTTATACCCTTGTGCTCATGTTTATTCTTACAAATATACCTTGGTTACCCTTTGTAAAAATCTACGTTGACCCCTTCTTTATGCTTTTATCCCCAAGATATGAATATATGTAATACGTATGGTGTGTCTAAGAAGAGTGATATTCACGAAGAACCTAGTGGAAATAATATAGATCACTCATGTATCATCATTTATATTTTCATGTTTCTAAAGGCACTACACTAATACGGTATTAGTGAATCTGTTTTTCTAATGTTTTATGTATTACAAAAATGTTATGTAATGTCTGTGTATGATAATATGGGTTTTTTATAAACAATCAATAATGTGTTTGTCCTACTATCCTTTCTAGCATTTTCTTAATAAATGGGATGTGTAAGTGGACTTTTCTAGAGATTTTATTCAACTTTATATAGTTAATATATACTTTCCAAATTATTTTAAATATAATGGGGATAAATTAATTAATATCATTTTTTTAATTGTATGATTAGTTTTCTTTGGATCCACATGGATGGTGTTGACCAATTATGAGTGATAAATTGGGTAAATAATATATGCTTCTATTAGTTTATCTATTTATTTTTTACTACTTCGATAATAAAAGGTTTTAGGAACCTCTAATAAATCCTAATAGGTCATGAATCACCCTCAAGAAATATTCTATTGGAATATATGATGGGGTTAATTCTAGGTATGTCTCTTATACTCCACCATATGGAATGGATAGTTCTTTTTAAATGGATAAATGATGTTAATTCATAGTATTTAGATAGTATATTATCTATGATTATTGGTAATTGTAATCCATCCATATGATACTCATATTTTTAATTACATTTGAGAGGTTTCAATTCCATATTTGGGGGTCATTTTTGAAATGATACTGAATTCAATTTCCCCACATCCAAAATCTTGATTTTATAGTGCAAAGGAAATCATTTCAGTATCTTCCAACAAATTAAAAATGAAATAAGAAGTTATTTCATCTTTTTATTTAAAAAATATTCCATATTTTTTATTATTCACTTTTTCCTTAGTGTTTTTATAATAAAATTTATCTCTTATAGTAAAAATATCTCTAATCATACATGAGTCATAAATGGGATCAATTTCTTCTTTATGAGTTATTTTGAAGAGGGATTGGTTTTTGAAGGATTCCTCTTGTTTCATAGGACGATGAAGTTCACCTTTTTTGTCTAAAATCACCATTGAATGCGTTACTTCATATACACTAATGACTTTATTGGAATGTTTAAGTAATATACTTCCCAATATGATGGTGGAATTTCATGGTGCTTTATCTTCCACCGTTTAGATCATATGAAAATATGTTGAAAAATAGTATTTCCTCTCATATAATAACATCCTCCAACACTACTATTATAAAAATAATGGGTCTATTTTCCATTTAGACTACCAATCTTGTGTGATTAAATTCGCATATTTTCATGATAGTAAATAATGAATGAGACATCACCTTAATGGAAGCACCATAATCACAAAATGCATCATAAAATTTCAATGAACCAATGGTTTAGAGAAAAAAATGTCCCAGGATCATGATATTTTTTTTGGAAATGGTTTTGTGCTCATGGATAAGACACTACTATTTAGTATTATCCTTTCATTCCATTCATGAATCCTCTTTTTGGTACACATATCCTTGGGAAATGTAAAATATTTTTTGGATATTTTGGAACTTCTTCAAGAGAGGTGAGTTAATTTCAACCTTTTGAAATGTCTTTCGGATCTCTATTTACAGTTTCTCTTCCTAGATGATAATTATTTCATTAAAAATGGACGATATTGGAAGGGGGTGTCTTATTTATCTCTTTTATACCATTAGAATGTATTTTTAGGTATTTAATTTATAAATATTATTATTGGTTATTCTTCCTTATTTTTCCCGTCTTGTTTTAAAAGAGTGGTTTTCACTTTTATAGTCTCTCCAGAATTTACATTCTCACCTTCTTCTACTTCATATATTATCTTTATCATTATCAGGTGGATGAATATTTTTTACCCTCCTTGTGATGATCATAATTAAACTTTTATTTGGTTTTGGAATTGTTTGATCTGGAAGTCTACATAGGTTTTTGTACAACATGCCAATGTGATTCCCAAATTTATTTGACAAATGCTTCACTATATTTTTCAAATCCTCAATATTTAATCCTTTTATTTATTCCACCAGTGTCCCAAATGATGAGGTTTATCCATAAAATTTTTATTCAACGTTTTGTGGTTAAAAAGTTTTTTGTTCATATTATTTCTTATATGGTTGTTAGAAAGGGGTGGATTTAAAAATTAATATTATAAAGTGGATGAAAGGGAAGAATATCATAGTTTTTTGACCCCTAAATACCTATTGGGGTTTCCCTTATCTCAATTATTGATTTCATTGAAATATCATTTATTATAATGTTGCTTCACATCACTCGATACCCTATATTTAAACACATTAATGGTGAAATGATGGGGTGATGAACATGAACAGTATACTTCATGTGGGGAATGTTTTTCGTTCAATTATTTCATAGTAATCTATCTTAATAGGCTTGTTAATTCTTCATGTTTGTGTTTAATTAATGGAGATGATTCAGAAGTTTTTACCTCATAGATACCTCTTGAGATTGTACCTCTTATTCCTAACTATTCAAAATTATATGCAATCATCCCGATTAAGTTCTTAAAGTCCATCAATGACTTACCAGTTATAGATCTAATAGATGATGAACCAATGTGGTTCCACTTATTTTCTATTGTTAATTGGTATAAAAATACTAGGATGTTATTATCTTCCATATCATATTGAGGATACCTCGCACACAACCTTTTGAATATTTTTGAATATCCATATAGGGTTTCCCTAGTTTCTTGTCAGATGGAATATATATTCTTCCTTATATATTTTATCCTATAGGCTGGAAAGAATTATTTTACGAAACTTATTTGTAGATCATCCCATTCATTTATATAATTGGATTATATAATATAAAATAACTCATTTGCATCTCCCACATGTGAAAATGGGATTTACCTCCACTTTACTTATTCTTTAACTACTCCTCTCATTACAAATCTTAATCATATGAAGTTGAACTCTTGAATGTATTAGTTCATATCTTATCCAACTAATACTTGAAACTTGGGTAAAAAATGAATCATATTTACATGGAATTCAATGAAAAATTATTCCATAGGACTATTTAATCGTTTTTTTAAAATTAAGGGGTTCACAAGTCCTTCAATGTTTTTTTATATTTAATGACATGTTTTGTGGCATAGAGTGAACACTTGATTTTTTAATCAATTACTATAAATTTATTTCTATAAAAAAATTTCTATATTGAGATTCTTAAGCCTATTATAAAGTTCCATTATATCTCAGGAAAAAATGAATATTTCATCATTGGAGGACCTATTCAAGAAATTAACTGGAAATATTACCACCCAACTCACCGAAAATAGTTCCATGTATTGACACAATTTTATAATGTTGTTTAGAAAAAGATATTTATTTTCCCCAAATAATTTTATATATGTTTTAAACCAATGTTTTCCCCATGGACTAGTGATTTAATCTTTTTGTCATGATGAAAAAGTGAATAATAAAATTACTTGGACTGTCAAGAATGGAACATGTGTTTTTCAAATGAAAATTAGATACATAACTGATAATGGTTTTAGTTTGGATTCTCTATTTATAACGCTATCATAGTACCTTTGAAATTAATATGTTATTTTTATTAACTAATTAAAATAATATATTAAACATCATTGTACATTTTTTCTCCCTTGATTAAGTATGATGTTAAGGAGAATGATCTTCACAATTTAATTTCTTATATTATCCTCCTTCTAATTCGTAAAATCAAAAATAGTATATATTTAAATTTAATAATAATTACCAAATCTAGTATTGTAAGTAAACATCATCCCAATAAGACTATTATTAATTTCTCACATGATTAGTAATCACTAATCACTTCTATACATGAAATTAGATCAACCAACTGATGTGATAAAACCCCATGATGAGGGAGATAATATTTCATTAATCACGTAAATAGTAAAAATACTAAAGTAAATAAAATAAAAAACATGTTCATATATAAGTTGTGAAAGTTAGAATTGAACCCAATTTAAATAATGAAACACAGATCAATGTATTTAAATAAATTGAACTAGACTCAAGAATTAAAATATTTTGTTCACCACTCCTTCAAAGAACCTCATAAAAATTCTAACCCGCCATAATAGAAGAAATAATATTGGTATAAGGAGAAAAGGGAAAGAAAAAAAGAAAAAAAAATTAAAAACCAAAAAAGGTAGTATGAGTGGTTGTTCTCTCAATCTCTAGTTCTTTGATACCTTTTTAGTGGTAGTAAACATTGTATTTATAGAGGATGGATTCCCTTTTATCTATCTTGTTCATATATCCTTTATCTTGCTTAAAATACTATATATAACTTTTAAATTATTTTCTTTATTAAATATGATGAATTGTTGTATGTTTCCAAATTTCAATTTGGGCTCATATACGACAGGGATAGATGGACACTCATGGTAATAGAATCAATAATTTCATAATGGTAGATCATCATGATAACACCCATGACTCAAACATTTTCTTAAATATCATGGTAAACCACCATTTTTATTCCAAATAATTTTTTATACCAACCCATTGAATCAAAGCTATATAGATATCCATGTATCCGGTCTTTTTTTATAGAGTAGGTGATTCTATATGTGAAGTAAGCATGGTAGAACACATCTAATATTGTTTCCTCTATAACAGTACTACAATTTATATGATCAAATATTAGTACTCAATAGTATACCATCTATTGTTGGTGTGGTTCTTCAGTGGTGCTACCACCATATTATTTCCACAATAGTACATCTAGATTCATTTCTCTCTCTATGTCTATGATTTCTTTAATGGTTCATTCATTTCGCAATTAAAAATCCTACTGTTTGGGCCTCACAATATCACATTTTTTTGTTACCCATCCAGTAATTCAAGTTATTCACATATCGTATCCCCATCGTGACTGATGTAAACATTTTTCCATCATGATCACTACTTCTAGCATTTAGGTTTGGTCACTGGAATTTTAGAATCCTCGGTGTCATAATAAGAACACCAAAATTCTTTGGTGAGTTGCACAACTCATCATGTGAGTCATTCGGTCATCAAAGTAGCGGGATGTGGCTGAATTCTCTATATTGGTTCATTCTTTATCAATGTGGGTGTCACCTAGGTCATATGAGGTCCTCGAGATCATCCCTAGATACCACCGGTGTTAACAGTGAAATTGGATTGACCTAGAGGTTTCAAGGTGGTGTCAATAGAGTATTTGCTTTTTTTTAGTAGAGTTTCGGCAATATTAAGTGGTGGAGGTGGTTTCTAGGGTGTGTCTGAGCATGATGTTTGAATGTTCTATAATAAACTACAGTTCATTAGTTTGTAATGAATAGTATATATGAAATATTTTCACTCATAGTAAAATAGCACAACTTATGTGCCCATTTATAATGAAGTTCATTCCATACCCAGCTCTAAATACTTCTCTAAGGATTGTCACCTGTTACAATTTCACACACATAGTTGGTCCAGGCTGACCTACACATCCCATATGGGCTTCGGCCCACCTATACATGGGATTCTCCCCATGCATCTCACACCTAACCCTACCGCTTGGTAGGATTTCCCATGGTACCTCCTTGTCCAGCCATCCCTCTTGAGAGCTCAATAACTAGCTTGGATCCTTTGTTGGTTGAGGACCAAAAAGGTTAGAGAAAAATTACATGAAAACTTAGTTCAAATACTATAAAAATTCACACCAAAATTTATCAAAAATTTCAAACTTCCGAAAATCATCATTTTCATTAATTTTAATCTAGATTAATTCATTGTTTAAAATTTCTCCTATTTTAATTAAAAAATTATAATAAATTGGATTATTCAGTGAAAAAAATTAATAATTATTGGAATATATCTAAAATAATTCATTGAAATATGTATGCATCAGTGACATAAGGTCAAAATATTCTATTCTATGAGGATTTAGTGAAAATATTATATTTTTATAAATTTGAACTAAATAACAAACCATATAATAGTGGTATAACTCATGTTTTGTTCTATGCTGGTGTGAACCATAATATAGTAACATTTACTAGGTCATGGTTTATTGCATTATTGTAAAAACTATTATGAAATAACATGAATTTAATATAGTTTAAGCTATTTTATTTAGTTTTATCAGCATATGATGATGATTCTGGGAATTTGAACTTCAAAATTAATTATTTAAATGTTATACAATTAATCATTAATGAATATTCTAAATTTAAAAACATTACTACTTATGAAATGTTTCATCCAATAGGTTAAACATTTAAGAAACACATTAAATTATTATAGGCTAATAAATACAGTCCTGTAGTTTATGATTTATTGTGTGTGTGTCTGGAATATGATTTTATTCAGATAGTTCTAAATTTTACCCAAGATGAAGAACCTAAACTCTCTCTATCTTTTATATTTAACTCATTTTTTTTCAAAATGTGGGGAAGATAGGGCCCTTCCCAAGAATTTTGATAGTCAAACAGATCATAGATACCCATGGATGATGGATCTCATTAGAGTATTTATAGTGACACATATCAAACACATGTAGATGATATTGGATAGATCAAGTTCAAAAGAATGAATGTTGTGTATTATTGATTTATTTTAATTTTATATTTTTAATTTATAGAACACAAGAAAATTAGGATTTCATTGTTTACTTTTCAATGTTTTTTTATAAGAGTTGGACCCTCCATAACCCAATGGGTGGAGATAACTATAAGTGGGGGGAGACCGCTTTGGTGAATTAATAGATAAAAAATTGATATAAAATAAATTAACCTCTTATATATATGGAAAGATCATATTTTCCGGTTTTGTAGACACTCCAAAAATGTTTTATAATAGTAATGGGGTCGTTTAACAGTCACTTTTCTACAAGTTTGAAGACAATCATCTTGGTTTGTGAACTTCCAAGCCATCCTAATCCATGTTTCATGTAGGGATAATGTATTCCTTCTCATATCCACAACCATGGGGTTGACCATTTGTCTATAGAGTAAGTATGTTAGGAAGAGTGATAAAGAGAAAACCAAATCCATGGATGTAACAACATTGGTGTTGTGGTTATAGTCCATTACCATGTATGATATTTGATTGAAAATTTTAGGGGAAATAAATTTTTTAATTCCCCTAAACTATTTTGGGATTTCTATATCATGTATTAACACAACATCATTTATTTCAATTTTTATTTTGTAGGATAGGCATTGAAATGTTGTCCATTGGTAGCATATGAATTAGTGGATTGAACGTGATCGATCAGTTATTTAGAAAAAATAATAGGAATTCATATCAAGTTCACCATTTATATTTTTATGAAATTCTCAAACTCCACCTCAATTTCTTGTATTAAAATAAATGAAATATATATTACCACATTATGGTATTTGTTGAAATAAATCATAATGTATCTAGGGTTTCTACATCCTGGTTTTATACATAGCAGTTCATTGATTATATAATATCACATTATTCATTTTATTTCTTCATCATAAGATATTGTGATCAGTTTAAAAAATAATATGATGATATTCAATGTATTCTAAAAATCTAAATTTGTTGTTTAAATGTAAAAAAAACTATGAGTTGAGTATCAAAAACAGTTACAACTATTGAAATGTTTATGAAATCATTCATTCATGGAAAAATTAAATAAACAATTGTGTTCAAAGTATTTTCATTGAATAGCTATATACATGGGTTTATTCCATTTAAAATGGATATACATGATCCTATAATTTTATCATTGTGAAAGATACATGAAAATAATATCTCTTGACTTCATCGTTTTATACCATGTTTCCATAAGACCATGTGTTGAAGATAAATACTTCTCAAGGGTTGGTATATTTAATAGAACACATGGATACCCACGGATGAATAATATTATTAGTTACATGTATTTAATCTCTATCAAGATCTTTTATATGTGTATGGAATGATTGATTTCATCAATTAAAAAGTAACTTCTTTATTTATATTTATTCTATTAAAAAGAATTGATGAATATTGGTAAAAATTATATTTTCAAAACCTCTAAAACCCATCATGAAATTAATGTATGATTGTACATTTTATAATAAATAGTATAGGAGAAATATTTGTCTAAGAATCCGATTTTTTTCATGTAGGAAAAAATCTTGTATATTTAGGTTAATTTGTTAAATCCTTCTTAGGTCTTGAATTCTGTACATTGGTTAATTAAATTATTTCTCATTTATGTGGTGAGAATACCATAGATTAAAAGAATGGGAGATATTTATGAATAAAAAATGTTACTAATAATGAAATTTTTTGTGATTGTTGCATAGGGAATCTTATGATCATCGCATAAGAAAAATTAAATACTCCCCATTTTATAGTAAAACATGAAACCCTATAATTTAAATCCATATAGGGAGGAACTCCATAATTTTATATCATGGGAGAACAATTTATAATATAAATATATATATATATAGAAGCACACATATAGTTTAAAATCATATATAAGGAACTAATTGGTTTAAAATATCATTTCATGATTGTGAAGGTCACTTTTATTATCAGAGGGGGTGCCCTATACCCAACAAGAGCAGTGCATTTCAATTTTCTTATCATCTATAAAGGGATTTATTAATAAATTTTTTATACTATACTAGTTTTATTACTTATGAATATATAATTTACATTATATTTTACTTTTAATATTTATCTTATCAAAATGTTATAAAAGTTCATAGTTTTCTTGATAAATTGGAGATAATATTATTTTAATCATAACTATATGAGTATGAATTATTATTAGTGAGATGAGGTCCTAGAAGGGCACACATAATATATATATATATATATATATATATAGAAGTTTCACAAATTCTGATGAATTGGAGTATAGGAAAAAAGAGATCCCCGCATGCTTGAGATGGTGAGATTATAAGTGTGATAGCTCATAGGTAAATTAAATAATAAATTAAAATATATATTATTCATGTTTATAATATTGATAATTGAATTTATATCTCAAGGTATTCATAAGATATTTATCTATAACATTGGTGTGATAAAAATACTATTTTTCAATGAAGACTATCTATTCAAGGTTTTTTAAAATAATTACAAGAGGCTACAAGTTGAATTAATGGTTAATATTTGTTCACATCATGAATTTGAGTTGCAAAACCCTAATATTTTATGATATATTACACTTTATATAAATTTGTTTTGATTGATAGCTTAACTTAGACACAATAATGAGTTTAAATGAACCATGATATACTATTAGATGTTATTATCTGATAGGTATCACCTAGATATTGGATTGTAGGGATAGAGATAAATGACTAAATCATGAAAAAAAGTTATCTTATATTTTTTAGAAACTAAAATAACATCATTTGAATGTAAAGAAAGATATTTTAAAAAATATATATTTTTACACGCATAATGCATTTTTATATTAATAAATTAAATTAAACTATATTGACAGATGATTTTAATTAAATATATAGATTTTAAATTCAATAATATATTTTTAATATACATATAACAGTTTTTACATAGAATATAATTAAGGTTACCTCAATTTTATGCCTAAAAATGTGTTTTGTTAAAAATAAGTTTATTGATTTTTGGCATATTTATTTTAAAAAGAATTTAATCCATATATATAAATTAAATATTTTAAAATTTATTCCCTATTTTTAATCAAAATAAATTATTTAGTTTATTATGTTTAACTTAAATTTTGGTCAATAATGAATAGTAAAAAATAGTAAGAAATTATCATAGTTAGGGTAAAAAATGTTTTATCAGGGGTCAGTCAAAGTGATAACGTTTAAAATATCACCAAACAATTTCCTTTTTTTCATGACAATATTTATACCATATAATTCATTTCATTGATGTTTTGTAATTTTTTATCCACTATAATTGATTAATACCTTATTATATCTTAATATTTTGAAACATTTCAAGTGTATCCTCACCCTCACTAATAAAAGGATACAACTTGTGCTCTATACTAACACTTCATTAAAGTAATCTATCATACAATTCCAGTCCTAATATATTATTGACATCCCTCTCTAGGTTATATATCTGACAGTTTTCCAAAATATCATCATTTCATGTGTTAAGCTGTAATCCAAAGGATGGTTTTCAAAGTGTTACAAGTCTTAAGTGATCACTTTCAATTTTATTTCATCTTTTTACTACTATCAATATATTGTATCCAATATAAAATAATTAAATAAAAATATTAGATATAATTAATTGTTAATATGACGATATATCAACCATTTATACCTTCATTCCATCAAAAGATAAATGAATGTTTCGCTCATTCGTATATGTGGAATACCACCTTCACATAACAATGTGATTCCATTTCCAAAACTATATTTCATGGTTACTTATTGGGAGGGAATTAATTTTTATATATTATATTTATGACCTAATTATAATTCTTTAATTATAATATATTTTCTAGATTATTACCCTTCCAACCATTACAAAATGATAATGTTGTTGATTTGTATTCTTGAGTTAATTCCCAACAAATGAGCATCGGTAAATTTCAAGTTGATGAAAACCCCCAACTATAGGTATTACATTACCTACAAATGAAAGAGGGAAGAAACATGGATTCAAGGAGATTAATTTCCTAGATCACAAAAATAATGTAACCTTTAGAAAGTATTGTGATTGCATAACCCTTAGTACATTGTGAAATGGGTTTATGCACTTCACATTATCTATTAATTGATCATGGAAATCTCCCTTGGACAAGTCCCCACAATCATGTAAATAATTGTGGTCCTATCAACATGATCATATGATTCCCTAGTTGATGAATCATTGTCAATCTCCCAATGCATTCATTTGATGAACACTAAAAATGGTATTATCATTATGTGAAGAGAGTTGTGTTGTTTTCATGCGAAGAGATTATATTCATCATATGATCAAATCATTGAACATGTAGATACCCTATATATGTCAATAATATCACATAACTACCCTTCTACATCGATTCCTAGATCTCTCTAAGGACCTCTATTATATGGAAACATCATGTGGAAACCCTTCAAAATATAGGCTCAATCTCACAAAGGCCTTGGTTATAACATCATGATCTCTCAAAGGCTTTTGGACATGTTGATTTAATCATATGAAATCCATTTTACAAGCTATAGGATCAAGAAATCTGGTAATGATGGACTGAACAAGTGATTTTTATTTATCACATGAGCAAATATGGACGCTATCAATGTCATGCAGCTGGATCATGCAAAAAGCATGATATATTATCAAATTATGAAAACACTTCCTCTAATGACTCAATAAAAGATAAAAAATATAATATCCTTATAATTTGACATAGATATAGGGTTGTGAGGCCTATAAATACCATCATAGATATGAAGATGGAAATGGGAATAGAATGAGGCAATTGTGTAATTTTCAGAGCGTAGGACCGTGAAATTGAAGGATTCATCCACCTAATAAACCCAATGAGCGACATAAGGGATTATTAAGAAAGTTTATAAATTTAATGTGATTATATAATTGATCCCAAGAATTATATCTATAATTATATCTAGATAATGTGAAATACCTCCATTGTGTTGGCCCGATCATGTGATGCCTCAATAGGCAAATGTCTGAAGAAAAACATTGAGGTGTTCACTCGATGAAGGATGGAAATTATGGTAGATTTTTTAGAAGTAAGATAAATTTATTGAAAATTTCATCTGGATCATGTGTTTTTTGATCTATTCATTGATCATGAAATGAACATTAGACATGTTAGGGAGATCATGATAAGACATCTGAGAATTTGAATCTTATTCATGTGACATTCCTCAGAGATGTTCGATGGATTATAAGAAGACACCTGATCATTCCATTATGGTTTATGTGACAATCCTCAAACATTAAAAGAAAATCATGTGAAGGAACGTGGAGATGTTATTATAGTTTGTGGGATAACCCTTAGACAGGTAGGCATATCTTGAGAAGGGACCCAGACATGTCTATCTGGATCATGTGACATACCTCAAACATGTCATATTGATAACACAAATATCCTTGAACATTTTAGGATAACCTAATCTGACATTTCATCATTTTTATATAGACATCATCGTACATGTAAGACAGATAATCCAGGGCACGTTAATATAACCATAACATTTAAAAAAATCCTTAGACATTTCATCCTTGTCAAGAAGACATACTTGTATTTTTCCACTTGATTCATGTTAACTAAAAACCATGAGTCTTTGCCTCATAAGTTTTATTTTATATAGAGAGTGTCCATAATGGACTATAGTTATGCACACATGCAATCATATTAATTATATGGAACCCTCATTCCATTCATGTATGTTCAATTTACCTCTCATGGTCCTCACTGTATATCTATCTTAGGATAAGGGTTGGATATATGATGTGGTCCTCCACCTCTGTGTTGGCCCATCGACATTCCATTTTCTTTATATCATAGAACACAGCTCATGTTGTTCTACCATATTTACTCATCCATAAGTGAATTATGAACCTATGTTAACTACATGAACTTTAATTAAAGCTATATGAAAGACATGTAGGATCAATTCCTAAGGCCCGATATCCATATTAAATATTCTATCAGGGATGATTCAATGTGTTTGTCCCGCATCTATAGTCATTGTGACTTATTTCAAGATATATCTTGTTTGTCAGACCTATTATGACTCATTTGAACTTAAGTACATGAAATTATCATACCAATAGTGAAATTTAGAACTCATATATCAGGATATCTATAGTTTGTAATCCCTGCTCACATATAAGTTTCACCTCATCATGTAATCCCCTCTCAAATATCATTGAAACCTAAGCATGTAATCCCCACTCACTTATCTAGGAAACCAAAAAGTGTAGGCCCTAATAAAATATCCAATCAACCTCAGTGTTTAATTCCCGCACACATATCATGGAATCCTCATCATATAAGCCCTGATTAAATATCATGAAGCCTCATTCTGTAATCCCCACTCAAAGGTCCTGAAAACCATATTGTGTAAGCCCCATAAAAATTCCATCTTGAATATCCTACAAAAAGATTGATCATCCTATATCACTTGTTACCCTTAGTGAGTTTGAATCATGTGGGATTAGAGATAAATGGTGATCATGTTGATAACATCATACAAATGACTCCCAAAAATGGGCATCCATATTGGTGTAATAATTTATCTATGATGGCTCTAATTCCTATAATAATTAGTATATGTAAAATTCATTTCTAAGGACCAAACTCCTTACCCAATGATTTAATGACCTCATAAACATAATTTATGAAACACATCGAACTGGTTGTCTTTTTTCTAAATAAACTACATGGGGTGTTTATTCCTATTATCACAGGATATTTCGGATGCCTAGTTGGGGTTCAATCCCAATTCCTAATCACAAATCACCTTCTTCGATGTCAGAAAATTATATATATCCTAGCTTCAAATCAAAATCGTTCATTCATTATCAAGTAATAATATGAAATAATTAGATAACCTCTGATACATACAGATGGTTTCATCAATAAAATTCCCCCATTCATGAATAGTGTCTCATCACCAAATTGTTTTATTTGGATAACCAGTATCATACTTGGATTTGGAAATGATTCATGAACATATGTTAAATATATAATACATTCCTTCTGTGGTAAATAATTACACCAAAAAAATTATATAATCCCAACCCTACATCCTCTCAATAAACCTGTATTATAAAGAATCAATTAGGTTTGAAAACCCAATGAGCATCTTCCTTTGGAAACTAGTCCCATGAATCATTATAGATGCAAGAGATGTATAGACTTACTAGTAGGAAATAAATGGTGAACCCAATGTAAATAGATTTTTTAAATATATTTAACACCCTCTCCCACACACACATAATGATGTTCCAATCCCTATCTTTTAATAACAATAGAGAATTTGTTTACGCACTTCAAACAATACATTTTATTAGATAATAAAAAAGTTAAACCGAATGTGAATATTTCAATAACTAAATATAATATATTTTCCAATGTATGGGCCATTCTATATTTTCAATAAAAGAAAATGACCTAAAATAAAATTAAAATAAAGGATTCACTATACATAGAAGACTAATAATGTCACATAATTGAAATTTTCTAGTGATCGATGGCCTTGTTCATTGTTGTACTTTTGATTATGGATAATGTACTTGGAAAATTCACCCAAACATAAATCCATGGATAATCAAGAAATAACAATATGACCTCCACTACATTAGAAACAATTGTAGATCACAAAACATATCACCCATCAAAAAACATCATCATGGAGTGGAAAACAAAATATCAAGGGGATGACATTAACAGGGTATAATCCTAACTATCGATCTATATACAGGGGTCTCTAGGAACAGAAGATTGCTATCCCACCATGCTCAGGGAAGGCTGTGAAAAAACTAGATATTGATTTTTCAATTTTCAATCACATCGTGAGTTTATACCTACATCTAAAAAATAAATACTCTACCTACCTTCATAATGTGGAACAATGATTTATCTAAATCTCTATCCCAATTTTGGAGCATCCCAGGAGGTCTCCTATCAACTATTGTCACCAACATTATCCCACCAATGACCAACTATCATTTACTGAGGGAAATACATAATAGGTCACTACCACGAACACTAAAAACTAGGAAAAAATTAGATCCTATTAGAAAAAAACTACATATCGAAGGGAGTGGGAACATACTCTCACTTCCACCAGTGAAGTCCATCGGCATCGTTTGGTGGAAACTGGTGAGCGAGGTCACATCCTTGCTCACCCGAACCATGTCTTCCCACATATTATTACATCATACATGGAAGAGACAGATTTCCCTACCCTTGTACATTAATCCCATAGTCATATACCTATGAAAAAAGGATAATTATAGTGAGATTATGTACTTACTTGAATTGAAGTCATATTACAGTATATTTTAGAGACCAGAAATGTTTATTCCCATGCTCCCATACATACTATACTGAAGTACCAAAATATTTTGGAAACAACCAAATATATCTACTAGATTATTCTTGGTGTAGATACTAATATAATGATATTCATATATTCCTATACCAATTTCTAGTGTATCATATATCCATGATCAACATGAATATGTGGCTACTCCATATCATTCTTATGTTGTTTCTCATGTCCTGTAGGATTATCAAGAAAATTCTGGTAAATATTGAGGCATTGGACCAGGCTCATATCCCCATTCTCACTGGGGTTCATCATCCTAGTCAGGCAATAACCTTTCTATAGGTGAAAAATATTGTCACAAAAAGACAACAGAATATTCCAAATGAATAGGAACAATCCTATATCCCAACTCAAATAGAGTTCTGTTGGAATAGATTAGAAATCACCTTAATGTTGGATCATATCCAAAAAAAATTGAATCTATTTAGTATATTCTAGTGGCTTATTAAATTACACATCATATTCTTACTCATAGAAATTAAAGACTTCACCATTATCCCTCTTAGGATATATAGTTGTATTTCCATATCCCTTATACCATTCTAGAGGTCCAGTGGAATATTATGATAGAGAATTCATATTTGAACATGGATCATACTGATTTTTCAACTAGGTTTAATTTCAATATTCTAGAAAACACCCACATACAAGCTCATATCCCCACCAAAAATATAGATTCTCATTGGTATACTATACTAGCTTCTCAGTAGAGGTGTCATATTCCTCATGTAAAATATGTTCATCAACATATTCCAGTGACAACCATGTAGTATAACTATATTCCTACTCAAACTAAAAAGGAAGGTCAACATATTCTAACCATGAAATATATTCAGGATCATATTCCTATGTTTCATAAATCCAGTTTACATGAGATTGTATAATGTATATATGTAATAACACTAGTCACCACCACAAATTATTCAAATAAAAAGGATATAACTACCATGATATTCACCCTATTTGTAGTATATATGTGGATTATATAGATGGATTATACAGACTCTATTCTTAATATCTTCTTTGGACAACCTCCTTGTGGTGATCTATCATCAAAAGAGGGTAATCCCCCCATTTTTAAGACACCATCATATATATGTGTGTGTGTGTGTGCTCAAAGCACCAATGTTTATAATATATAGTTCCTCGTCGACTACAAAAACATCATCTCAATCAGTAGACAACCTAGAGAAGTGATCATCATGGTTTTACTATGAAGATGAATATGATGATTATGAGGCTGATATGGATATAAGGAGGGAGATGGATGGAGAAAATCTCCCATATAGGTTTTATTCATATATACATATGATTATGAAGTCCCATATGAGCTAAAAGAAGAGTGTGTACCTTACTTCTACCAAAACATGTCGGAAACCTTCTTGTGGTTAAAGAAAACACACGTCCCTTATTAGGATCGTTAGGGTCACCTTCAGGCTGTAAAAATAACTTGTTATCTGATAGACCTGACTATTGTCTCTATAGTTTGGGAAATGGGATCAAAAAGGCATAGTGAAAACCTACAAGATGCTTTCATCCACATCATGGTAGTACTCTGTAAATTAATCATTAGTTCTCCCTCAAACATCTATATCTAAAGATGGGTTGATTTTATGTATTTTCACTTCAATCCATCCACCAAACATCAAATCTACCAAGATTCAACATCATGAAAATTCCAACCTGTAGGATAGATCATGGGACAATGTAACGCAGTGCTAGTTGGTCAATCCTACTAATATCCTCTATTTTAAGAATGTGGATACATTGTGAATTAAAAGAGAGGGCCTCCAATTGGATCCCGGAATGGGCCTCTCAAAAAATGAGAATATATCTCAAATATATAAGTCAATGTTGTGGATTACCTGATATCCTCTCATAGAAAGTTACTCCCATGAAAAGGATTCATTGTACTTGGTCAATGTATGAATTAAATACTTCCATAATAGGTAGAAAAAAATAGTAGCAACCATGATAGTCTTCCATGATGGAAACTATTCCATGGTTCCTGGGTAATGTTTTCTAACACCTCCACCCCTAGGGTCATCAAACTCTTGGACATCCTCAAGGAAGTTGGTGGAAACTCCAGTCCAACCCCAACCCACAGGTATGGGGGTACTGTTTTATCAATTTCCACCTATGAAATTGGAAGATACTCAGTAATAGAATAATACATTAGCTATAATTTCCCAGAATCACACCCATACAAAAATGATAATAGAATATTTAGCCTCCTATATAAAGGAATCAATCATTTCTAATCATTGATGTAGATACCAACAGTCACCATTCCATTTGTTCCTCCCACAGCGAGACACACCACATTCATTTATTTCCTACTCAATAATCATGATCAGAAACTCCCTCAGGGTCACTAATAACAGGATAAGGTTGGTGGAACATCTAGAAAAGATAGTCAACCCATGTAATTTTTGTAATCCATGATGTCCCAACAAGCACATGGGCTGGAGAAATGACTTAGATGCAACCCATAAAGTGGAGTGAACCGTGCAGAACTATCCTATTACCTTGAAAGTGATGGGTTGAAAATGATTGCATGATATGCCTCAATTAATGTTTTCACCATAAATTTGTAAAATTATATTCACCAAGGACCAAATAAAGAGGGACTAATTTTGAAATAGTACCTTGATAGGAAACTGATGTCGATGCACAAATTCAGGTTGTATGTATGCTTAATTAGAGGAGGAACTAGAATATTACACCTCTAAATGATGATTTACCAACTCCTTATTGAACTTATTCCAATGATAAAGTAAATGACATGGATATATCATGCTCCCCACCTAGAGGGGTTGAAATCCCCTCTGTAGTGGAATATCTAGTGAAATATGAGAGTGATATATAGAACCTTGAACAACTTAATGAAGAATTACTAAGGGGAAATATTTCCATTGGGTATCATCTTCAAGAGGAAACATATATCTATCTTCCCACCCATCAAGAGAGTTAGTTAATCCTCTATTAAGATTTAAATTTGAGAATAATTCCAAATATAGAACAAGTAAATTTGTCTTTTTAAATGAGGATGTTGTGGATGATCACAACATTCCTTTATTGTGGTAAAGACTATCTCATTATCAGTGTTATTATCCTACCCTATGATAAATTGATAATTAGATGGATATGAAATCATGAAAACCACATCATGTATCTTCCAATACCAACACAAATGAGGTAGTATAGAAAACATTGCCTCTTGAAACCCTCAATGGCATCGAGTCAATAGCTTCTGGATGGAAGTCATGGAGTAGAGACATTCACCCATACAACATGAAAGGAATCCATAACTAGAATGCTTGGATGACACATTTCCCCCAACCAATTTTCATTAACCCTATATTATGAACCTTAAATAGCATAGCATACCCAAAATATAATCTAATGTAGTTTGTTTCACTATGTTTCATGATGATGAGACATCAAGACTACCAATAGATGAAAAAACTGATATTATTTCTACAAACTCTATTAGGGACAACCTTTTTTGGTAAAATAGCCATCTAGTAGTTTTTTTCATGTTGAAAAGACCATATTCCTGTATTCCTTTATCAATTCATATCCTTGTTTAGTATGATGAAGATTTCTTACCTCAAAAACTGATAGCATTGTGAAAATGAAGAGGTCCCTAACATTATAACCTGAATGAAGGTTTAGCGTACTCGCTTTGTATCCCACTCTCATAAGTGAAATTTATAGAACTCTATGATAATAACCATTGATATCAGTTGAAAACACCTCTTATCCTTGGGATATATCATGGTGGATTTCATGATTTAATAGAAATGTAAAATCTATTTTATGATACCAATATGTGAACTCAGGACAAATCTCGTCCTCCACCCCCAATATATGGTAAAAAATTAGAAAATTAGAAGTAGATATTTTTACCATCAAACTTGTAACAATTCTTGTAGAAGCACTCAAGAAGACACCAAATCACATGATGCCTCCCACCAAGAAGTAGCAGTAGAAAAACAACCTTATAACCTTGGGTAAAGATAGATCAGTTCCATCCCCAATTTGAAGAACATAAGTAAAAATCATATTCCTTACGAAATGAATAGGTTCTTAGTTATTTCATCACATATTTGGAAAACAACCTCCCCAAGAAACCATATCGAAGGAAACCTAGTGAGATCAGTGTTAGTAGATTCCCAGTATATTTATCTATTTATATAGTATTGTGAAAAACCACCTAGTACCGCTTCATATTTAAATAAATCCTCAAGGGTATGGTTGATTTTTTATTGGTGATACTAGGAAATGCCTCCATGAAATTGGAATGTGTCTCCACCAATAAGATAGAAGATGATGGGGAATGGTAAGACATTATAGCTAGGTAAGAATGTAAGTTTGATAACTAGATGGCTCAAAAGATAGATGATCAAGATCAAGAAACCCTTATTGAACTATTCCAAAAACCAATAACAATCTCACACTTTGGGTGATACCATTTAATCCACATCCTATAGTTATTGGTAATCATCAGATACAAGAATACTAATAATAAATGAGTCATATCCAACTCTTTAATTGGATCTAAATCTTGAAGATTTAATTTTTTAAACATGTAATGAATTGGAACCACCCCAGCAAACGATACCCCCATTATATGAAGACATCATTTTTTTCAATGTTAATGTGATTCATTTGAAAGACCCTTTATCAAATAATGATTATTCTTCTGAATACAAGTTCCCATTACATGGTCTAGGAACCACAGTTTGAGGCCATAGAATATGAGAGTACAAGGGATGTCCTTATCATCGTTGAACCTAGTGTTCTTGTTGCATCCATACCTAAACCAAATATATGGCCAAGACGCATGGTCAAGTTCTTCATAAACACCCAGAATATCATGAATATTCCTCAAAATAATTCAATATTAGTTCAAAAAAAATCATTTTAATTGAATCACTGCCAAGGGTTCAGTTGTCTAATCATCCAAAACAATGGAGTAATCCATTGTGACATATTCTATTAGAAATAGATTTTTTTTCAAACTCTATCCAATAACCAGGAATACCTCCCTCAGACACTCAATATCCTAATACACATTCTAAATAGAAACCCCACCAGGGATTTCATAGACCTGTGGCACATAAATATAACATTATAAAACATCTAGTAGCTATCCTAGAAAAAATTCCAATTGTGGATTCTATACATATTTAAAAAGAAATCAAGGAGGAATCTATGAAGTCCCTAGAGAGTCCAAACGAGTTTGATGTAAAATTATTCATACCCATGGTTTATTAGGTGGAAACTAATCCAACAAAATATCATACCTCTATCTTCTTCATAGATAATGATGGAGAAAAATCCATCCACAGACACATGAGACCCCTGTAGCTCTCAAGAAATAATGATATTGTCAACATCTGAAGGGATCTGTTTGATGATTGTTCTAGAATTGACCGCATACTAGTGTGGTTCTTTCAATTTTTGGGATATAGAAAGTAGGATTTTACACCAAATAATCCAACCTTTTAAAGGTACGATAAAAGAGAGAATAATCCCCTTGCAAAATCAAGCTCAATAAACTATTTGGTGACCTAATCACCAATACAATGTTCATGGTTATCTAGAAAGATAAAAAATACAATATCCAGATCAGAATACCATGGAATCTTAGCCATGTGGAAAAACCATAAATATTCCACTGATGTTTCAAATACCCTATTAATAGAATGGTCAAAATAACACATGGTCCCAGTACCCCCTTTGATTATATTAAATTAGTATACACCAATACATGTTTCTAAAATAGGGAAGGTCAAAACCCAATGATGGATTTTTACATGCATGTATTCACTCTCAATGGCTTGAGAAACACCCCTATAAATTCATAGAACATGATCTATAGTGTTTATGTGTTCCCTATAAACCATATCAGGGTAGAAGACTCAGTCCTAATGTGATGAAACAAACTATAAACATAACCTACCCACGTCCATGTGACAAAATTCATTCCCACTAAAGATGTTTTATTAATATATAGTCAGACTAATACTATATCGAGGTGATGAAAATTTATTTGGGCCATTATAAGGAATTGAAAATTACAATAGGGAATTCCCAACACCTGAAGACATCTATACCTCTCCTACCCTTGGACGTAGCTAGAATAAAGATAAGAATCCACAGAATCTCCCCACAATGATTCTGGCAGTCTCAGATGTCCATATGTCTTCCCATGGACTCTCTTATTTTTGACATGGATAATTATTCCCTTGAATTTTCAACCATGATCAGAGATACCTCCATAGACATAAATATATAAGAAGAGGAGGATGGCCCAAAAACTTCCCCTCTTTTATTTGAAGAAACTATCTCCACTAATATAGATAAGCTTAGGTAGTTAAATCTGACAACAGAAGAGGACTCTAAACCTACATTAATTAGTGTCATCATGCATCTCAAAGAGTAGGAGATATAAATTTCATTTATAAACCATAATCAATATATATTTTCCATGAATTATTTAGAGATTCCTGCGATAACCCCCATTGATTCTATTAATCAATATGGGTTTCTAGGTGACCATCATTCCTTTAAATAGATTTATAGGAGCATTAACCCTATTCATTATAACAAGTTAGAATCTAAAATCTAAATTTTATTAAAATAAATCTATACTGAGGAGTTATGATACCAAAAATGTATTTCCAATATCATATCTATCATGATAAAAGAAGGTTAAAATCAAGGTCTACATTAACTTTAGGTACCTAAATAAACATTTCTTGAAGGATGATTCCATATTACCGATTATAGAAATTCTAGGTTATATAACTATGATATTCTAATACATTTCCATTATAGATGGGTATTTTAGGTATAACCAGATCAGGATTTCCGTTAATAATGATAATATGAATTACTTAATATCACCTCATGAGATATTTTTCTACCATTTCATTCCCTTTAAATTAAATAATGTTAGGTATTCTTGTTACCACACCATGATTCACATCATTAAATACTTTTTGGGATGAATCAATAATTGTTATCTCGATGAATTTACTATTAAATCTTGATAACATTGTGATCATTACACTTATCTTAAAACAATATTTAAAAAAAATTAGAAGTAGAATTTGAAGTTGAATCCTCTAAAATGTACTTTTGGAGTAATTTTTGGAAAATAACTCATCATTGTGGTATACCACTATGGTATTGAGGTTGATCTATGATGTACTCTTGAAATATAGGAAATTACAACTCCTCAGAATCATAAACAATTAAAGGGGGTCCAAGTGAACCTCTCTTATATTTTTTATTTCATAACCAACCTAACGGGAAATTATCTCCCATTCACAACGATGATGAAAATGGAGTTTCTTGCTAATAAGAAACATAATTCCAAGAAGAATTAAAGAACATCAATCAGTGCCTATTTCACACAGTAGTCTTGATGTAACCACTAGAATAGAAGCCACTCATCCTATACATGGATTTCATTAAATGATCTCTTAGTTCACATATCACATAAAGAAATAATGTGGTAAATGAAAATATTATCTACTATATTATTAGAACAATTCTTGATACTAGAACTTAATATTTTGATATTTTGAAGAACTACCCCATGCTCATCTAGGTATTGTAAAAGCTGATGCATTACTAGAAGCATCACGAAGTCAACCTCATCTCCCAAATCAACACTCTCATGTATATTCATTGTATCCCTATGTTAACTAGGTGTTTATATTTATAGGAGGTTATCATGAAAATTTTATGAAGTCAAATTATATTTAGAAAATGTGATCAACAAGTAGGCACAAGATTATTTCCACACTTTACATTCTACCTTGGAAAAACACTAGTGAACACTGATCTTGTTGATCAATAATTTTTAAATCCCCATGACACTAACCTAACTTGGAAGATGTCTTTCTATACCCCCCCCCCCAGTCTAAGTGGAGAAATAATTGAAAACATTAAGCTCAGTTAAGTTTTTCTATGGATTTTATTTTTTCCCCGAATAAATAAATTTATTCCTATTCTTTATCATAGTCCAAAGTCTACACTAATACTGACGTGGAATACCAAGCCCTTAATATAGCCCTAGATCTATCCATATAGCTATAGGAATCATACCTAAATGTAAAAGGTGACTCGGAGCTAAATAATAAATAGATAAAAAGTGAATATACTATCAAAAAATGAAGAATCGGCCTCTTTTATTGGTTATAAGGGAGGATTGATGGAAGAATTACCTTTTCAACTAACATTTCATCACATCCCTCGATCATAGAAAAAACATGATGATTCAATGGCTAATTCATCCATAGTCTTGGATAATCTTGATTAGTTTAGGGTAGTCTTCCACATCAAACACTAAAGGGTAGTCTCACCAGTCATCATTTCTAACATAGAAGAAATTAATCATATCAATGCTACCTGAGAGAATGAGGATACAAAATCCATCCCTAGAGAGATGGAACCTATATTATATTACCTCCAAAATGAGTCCCTTTCATTATGTTGAGCCAGAATGTAAAATATTCATTTTTTGGTAGTGATTTTTACCCTTAGAGAGGGGACAAATGAGCAGAGATCCCTCTATACATGAGGATTATATGGATTCATCTTTATAATAAATACAGTGTGAGAGACTCGTGTTATTGTGATGGAAGTCCATGGAAGTTTTCATAGTAATCACTAGTATGGAACCCACAAAATTATGATACTTGGTTATTACTGCAATATAATGATGTAGGACCTCATATAATTACCTAGGAAGTGTCACACATATCAAATTCATGAAAACTCAATCCATCATCCCCTAGATTTTCTTCACACAACTAAGTCTTCCTATCCATTTTCAATATGGTGAATGGATATTTCTACTTTATATTCTCCATCTATGGATATGTTGTTTAAGTAAACCCATACTACTACCGAAATATTTTCTTACTTGAATAAGGTTATACCACTCAAGTAATTCGATATGAAGAATATAATCAACTTCATAAGTCCCAATATTATCACCAGATTCAGTTTCCCCCACACTATATTGATGGACAATGGAACAAACATTCTATTTATTCATGATGTAGATATTGTTTTTAGAATATAGTAGTGTTCCCAACCATTCATTTGATTATCATGCAGTGGAAAATGGGTAGATATAGGCCTTCAATAAGACTCTATAAAATATGCTCCAGAAAATTGTGGAGAAAAAGAATAGGTCTTGGATTAATAATATCCTATATGCTTTATGGGCCTACCATACCACCACATGCACTACCATGCAAGAATCCCCATATTCAATATTTTATGGAATTGAGATAGTGTTACCTATAAATACCTTGTTTCCCACACTCCAAAGACTTATTTATGGAAAAATCCATGATTTTTATCAATCATAAAAGCATATATATAAGAAAGAATGACTTAATGATAAGAGGTTGCGTAATCTACGCTACCATGAAGTCTATTAGAATTTTATTTTATAAGCCATCAATAAAAAGTTTCTCATCCTCTCATTCATCCAAGGAGAATTGGTACTAGTCCGTAGAACCTTAATTATATCGAGGAAGAAACCTTCAAATATGGAACCCGATTGGGAAGGGCCTTATAACATTCACAATGCCTATTACTATGGGGATTACACATTATCCATGATGGATAGGGACCACATTACACCTCTAACTGACATGGGGTTTATTAAGATATACATTTTATAACTACCACTATGAGAAAAAGTCAGGAAGGTAAGACTTTAAATTGAATAGCATTTCATGTCCTTAACAAATGATGTTAAACTACGTGGAAGAAGTCCTTAACTAATGACATTAAAATGTGTAGAATATAGTCTCATTGTAAGACCTTAAACTGAAAAACACCCCAGCTTTTGTTTCTAAAATCATAAACTGCACAACATGTTACCACCCTATGGGACATACCTCTTCTTCATACATACTAGCTAGATGAGTGTAGATGTTTCTTTTTAAGGGGTTTACCATATCACAATAATTTTACTCTCACAACCCAATATGATATAAATTTGGTCCCATTTGAGTTTGTCACTAAAACCTCATTCATGAATGGGTTAATTCTTCCCCAAACTACGGAATCATCAAATTAATGATTCACTATAAATGAGATAGAACTATGTAGAATAAAAAATAATGTTTCCCCATACCTATATAGAAGTCATATCCATAAAAGGGATCTCATTTGAGAAATTATTTTGGCTTGATTCTTATTACTACAGGATACGTAGTGATTCTCGGATCTCAAATCCTAGGATCATTCATAATATATAAAAATTTTCCCCTCTCAATATATGGTTCATACCTATTTAGGGAACATTCTAAAAAACATTATGAGGCTTGATTCCTATTTCTATAATATTTATAGTGATTCCTAACTATCTGATCCTAGGACAAGTTTCAATAAAAAACATCCCTTCCCTTGAATATGGTCCATCCCTACACATTGAATTTTCTATATATAAACTTTGTGTGTCTTGATTAAATTTACAAAAATATACTTAGTACCACCAAGATCTAAAATATTCATTCAATGCATGATGCAAAAAAATTAACATTCCATTTCATAATGGTTTGGACCAACACAGGGGAGTCTTATAGGAACTATGTGTGGCCTGGTTCCAATTATAACAGGATACCTTGTGACCTATGGATCCTCTATTTTATTCCCATATTTTACTTTTTATAACTCCTAATCATCTCCCTTTATGATATTTTTATTCACATGAAGGTTCCAGTCCCCATTAAAATGTTAACATTCCTATATACTCCCATTCATTCACTATAACATAACTCAATCAGGTACCCAGAAACTCTTGTTTCTCACATCGATCATGAATCATGTGATATTAGGGGAACTATAAAACCACTTCAACAAGTGAGATCAAGCCGTGTTCTATTGAAATATTGTAAACCATTCCCTAGTAGTGCAATGTTAAAATGCAAGAAAATGTCCATATGGAATGATGTTAAACTATATGACATTAGGACTTCATACCAAATAACCATCATACAAATGATTATGTTCTCAATAATAACATGTTTAATATATCTTCTCTAAAAAACTATTCAATGTGAATTTTAATATCATTTAGGGTTCTCAAACCCTTCTTTAATATTTTTTTCTTCATTATCAAACTTCATACCTTCCATATACCAATTAATACTAACAACTTCCTTGAGTTAATAAACTTCTCTCGGAAACCCATAGATCTTGGGACCACGTACTCATGGTTATCCACTATAGTGTGCTGGTAATAGGTATTGGTTAATTTGATGGGACCCCATTATGATTCAGGTTGGAATAACACAACACATCAGAGATAGTTCTTAGTGGATTTTTTAGTCCAATATGAGATCCCCCCACTAAATCATTGATCTATTATCTTGACTAAGAGGTATTTGGGATTCCACTATTATTAATGGTTGAAATGTTCCCACTAATCCTCATCTCCTATTAACTAAAATGTTTTTTTGTTATTATTTAAAACTCACAAAAACCAACTTTTCAAGAATATTTAACAACCCTCAATGTTACACATATGTGCATCATACTCATTATTAAAGAAATGTTATAAAATCAAATTGTGGTACGCTTTAATATAAGGGTATATATCTCTAAGGAATACACAACTTCATTTTGATTCTAAATCCCAATATGGATCCCCTTTTTCAAGATAACAAACATCATTCCCCCTTTTCATATCTAAATCACCAAAGTCATTATATTCATAATCTATTAGAATTTCATAGACCATGAGACCACATCCTCCTGGTTCTCCCTTATGATATATTTGTAAAATGAAATGATTGATATTAAAGGACCCCAAAATGATTCCTTGATGAATATCACAATTATTTAGAGCTTATTCCTAGGCGATGTTTAAATTTTTTAAGGGACTATGATTGGATTGATTGGGGAATAATTCTTCAGGGATTTTGTCTATTAATAATTTGGTTAAAAAGGAATGTTCCCCCCTTAACTCTATGAGAAATATCACTAATGGTGTGATATTAATCCCACTAATTATCGATCAATTATATGTGATAATTGAATTTAAAGAACCAATTTTTTTTACGAATTTTTTCATATCTAATAGCGATCAATAATGATTCTATGTATTATTAATTCATACCTAATTCTGGTTGTAATGAATAAAAACTATATAGAATTGTTATTATAACTATTAATGGAGTTATTCTTATTATGATATAATATTTAGTGATTCTCAGATCTCAAATGATTGGATCAGGCACATTATAAAATGAAAAACTTCCTAATCCCAACATATAGGTCAAACCTGCCCATGAAGTTTTTGATATAAGAACTATGCGTGGATTGATTCCTGACATCATAGGTTACATAGTGACACCAAGACCTCAATCCTTTCCCTGGTCAAAATATAAAAATAAATAAAATCTACCTTCCCTATATATGGGCCACACCAATTAATGTATTTTTATTTTTGATAACTACATCTGGATTAGTTCAGGTCATCACATGATATTTATTGACATATGGATCTTCTATTCCAGACCTAGATATGGATTCCCATTAATCCCAACTATGTTCCTTGTTGAGAAAAAATTTAGTCTAGGGTTCCTACTCATACAAAAACCCAAATTCCCCAACATCTTTCCTATCATGAACTCTCAAATGGCCCAATTGACTACCTATTGTATCTTGTTTCTCTTTCCATGCATGACACATGTGAGCTTAGGGAATGTAGAAAGCTTCTCTGACCAATGTGGTTACGTAAAATTATTTTAAACGATAGGGAAATACGTCCTAGTTTCATGACTTTAAATTGTTTAACAAGTTCCCTACTATATGGAATTAAACTACACTAAATAAGGCCTTCATGCTGAAAAAATAATTCTACCGAAGATTATGTACTCAATGATCACATGTTTTATCCTGTGTCATTGAAAATATTTTCCATCCACATTGGAATATCTATTATGGATCTTGAAACATTCTTTAATATTAATTTACCTATGAAACAACATCATATCGTCCATATTTGATATAATACTAGTGGCTTTATTAATATGATACACTTCTCTTGGAATCCCATGGACCTTGGGCCCATGTACTCTTTGTTCCCCCTACAGTATACCAGTAATAGGGACTGTCTAACCTGATGCGACCCCACTAGGATTAGATAATGAATAACACAATGCCTCAGATCTGGTGCCTGGTGGATATTTTGGTCTTAGAAAAGAGTCCCCACTTAAATATAGGATATATTATCCTAACTATGTAAGATATATGATTTATCCATTTGTAATGATTGAAATATTCACATTCTTCTTCACCAACAGTTAAATAATATATTCTTTCATTATGATTTACACCTCTTGTTACCGAACTATTTTAGTGGATTCATGAACCCTTGATGTTAGACATTTTTTCAACATACTCACTATCAATGAAATATTGTAACAATGTATTCTTTTAAATTTTCATTCGGGGGTATGTATCTTCTATTAAGGCCTAGATTTCCTTGAGATACACAATATTCATTAGAACCACATTCATTCAAAGACAAATAACCAAAAAACATGATCCTTTATATACCTCGGTCAAATAATGTTAAATTTCATGTAATATTGTTCATCTTTCATGACTTAAAAGTTAATAGAATGGGGCATTATAATCATAAGTCTCTGATAGGGATGAACATTTCATCTCCAAACTAAGATAGAATACATAAATTTTATTTCTCTATGTATCATATCGATCTTCAAAAAGGACTCATTACCAGAATATGTTATCAAGGCTCACTATGGGAAGGCAAGAAAATGCCTCCCTCTCCTATATAAGAGTTTGATATATGTGGGGTTTCACATAAGAACTATTTTTGGATTGATTAATATTTTCATAGTATATTTATTGGTTCCTAGGTTTATTTTAATGAAATTAGATATAGGATTTATACCATCATGATATTCCCTTGTTCTGGATCATTGTTGAAAATTTTCATCCTATTTTGGCCACAAGAATGTAAATATTACCCCACCAGTAAGAGCCTCTCCCAATATGATATCCCTTTCAACTAGATGGTATAAGTGATAATTAGAGATCATTCACCTAACTGATAGTGGGTGACCTCTCTTTAGAGGGAAACATACCATGCTCCCCTACAAACATGTCATATCTGTGTAACGGTGTGTTTAACATGTCCAAAACTACATATGGATTAATACTTATCCCTTTATGATATGTATTGAGGATCATGTTACCCATCATTGGTCCCATCCATAAATCCCAAAGAATATAATGTATCTTCCTACCTAATTTATTAAACCTTTGAGGTTATTTCTAACTTCCCCACCGGCTCTACATTATTTTAGGAAATAATTCTCCTCTCATCCATGTGATATGTATCCATGTAGATGAATCATCTCAAATATTATGTATAGCCTGAAAAAATATACCTTTTCTATATAAAATTTATATATGTGGGGAGATATATAAGAACTATGTGTGTATTGATTCATGTTTTCACAAGTCACATATTGATAACCAAGATCCCTCAATCATTGGATTGGCCACAAAATTAATCAAAAAATTGTACTCCCCCTTTCATGTATGTGATATATTTGTGCATAGCGATATCTCTGAAAGAATTTATTATGGAATGATTTTCTACCTCACAAAAAATTATAGGGAAACACAAGGAAGACCATACAATTAAAATAAAATTTCACTATTACCACCACTATTATATGTAGGGTGTCTATAAGGATATAATTTCATTATTTCACATTCGTTTCTACATCCATACCACATTACATTAAACTGCATGGAAGATATCTGAGTCACATGATTCTAAACCATTCAACAATTGTTTCATCATCTAATGATATTAAACTATATAAATAAAACATCCCCACTGCATAATTTTAAAATATGCATACCGTCATCCATCATCACCCCATATCAAAGGACCATAATATACTAATATTGATAAACCAATATTCTAGTGTTTCCATCATATTTGTATGAGAATCAACCCCTAAATAATAATTTGTGTATTTTGAATCTTAAGTAACAAAAAATATCCCCTAACCATTATAAAAAGGAAAATATATTTCTATTCAACATTGCGCAATCTAGGTTTTCATAAGATTCTTAGGCCAATCAACAAAATGTATTATGGAATTCTGAGGAGAGCCTTTGAATCACTGTGACACTTGACATCCTTTTAGTGAAACTAAACACCTCAGAGTTCTTTTTGAACATCCCCATAATTATTTCCTTATACCATTACTCATGATTTGATAAGAATATTTTGTGATTTACAATATTCTTATCCCTGTCTCAGAATGGTGTTGGAGTTATTAGGACCTCGGGAATCCTAATTTGGTTGTTGTGTAAAACTCCCATTTGGTAAAATCTATGTGAATTTAAAATTTTCTCCCTATTATATAATTTAAAAAATAAAAATATAGGTGAAATTGATATAAAAATTATCAAGATAAAACCCCAAAAAATAGTTTTTAGTGAAAAGGAAAATTCTATGCTAGTTAAACTCACCATATATAGTTTTTAGGCAAAACAATAGTGTGAATATTGAAGTCATAAAGCTCTTTGGGCCTATGTTGTGGCCATATTAAAATTTGATACATGATTAAAGGACCCCCTAGTTGTGGATAATGTTAAATTAATCATTTTTACATCCCATTTTCCTGATAATGTTTATAGTATGTATCAACACAGCCTTTAGGGTGATTGAACCCTTCATGAATTTTACATTTCCCATAAACCAACTTATTTCCTTTGAGGGCTGATATAACACCTCCGGATTCCATGAGTTTTTATACTTATCATAGAAATACATATCCTTGATTCATTCCTCTTGGTTCTTCCCTATAGCGTATTGGTAATATGGAATGACTACTATAAAGGGACCCTACTAGGATTTTTTGTTAAGTAACACAATTCCACATAGTTTGCACCTATTTGGTGTTTTTATCCGGGAGGAAAGGTTCCCTTTAAATCCTTGAGTTATTTCCCAAACTACGTGTGCTAGTTTTTAATGTCATTACTAATGAGAATCCTGTTCACAATTGGATCTATATTTAGTATACTATGATATTCCAAGATCCCGATTTACAATTCCCCATGTCCCAAAAAATTAATTGGATTCAACATCATCGATGTTACATCACCCTATATATTTTACCCACTATCAATGAATGATTGTAGCACACCAATCTCAAATCTTTTTGTGGGTCTCATCATGTGATCCAAAACCATTCGATATAGGTCCCATGCTTCATGACAATAAAAATGAACTAGCCCAAGGTTCCATAACCCTTCTTGGATTTCCTTTTCTCCATATCCAATTTAATCATCCAAAATTTTGATTCTTAAACAATATTCAATAATCCTTGGAAAATCTATGCGGATCCCTCTTCTTGATCATTGTAGTGAAACTCTACACTTCAGAGTGTTTTTTTATCATCCCTGGAATTTCTATCTGATATCAGCACCCTAGGTTCAGACCCATGGGCTATGATTTACACATCCCATATTTCAACTAGCCGTGTGGATTTAATATCCATAACACTATGTCACTACCTACCAATAATAATTAAAACAATTATGCAAGCTTCCAGAACCCTTCAAGAATATTCATCCATTGTAACTTATTCACGAATCTAGAGTGATTTAATAATTCATGAATATTCATTCCTCAAAATTTCCACAACAATACTGAGTGTAAAAACCCTTAATGAATATTAATTCATCCAAACATTAACTAGGATGTGGGGTGTTAAAACACTTTATGAATATACATCCTCTATTTCCTCCATATATTAATGCAACTATAGAAGGCCTAAGATAGATGAACCTAGAATCAATTATAATATGTCTTTCTTATAAGACCCTAAAATATAGTAAATATAGGTATGAGCTAAAATACCCCAAACTACGTCACATTATAGGGCTATGAAAGAAGACCTTGAACTATAACATAATATTAGGTCTGTTCTAGAAGCCACTGCACTACTATAACAAAATTTCCAAGCTAAAATAACCAAAAATATATTACGGTATAGGTTTTATCTAGAAGAACCTAAACTATAGCATCTCAAATAGTCTGAGGTAAAATACCACAAAATATAGAAAAATATAGTCCAACATAAAGGACCATAAACTACATTAATATAAGTTCTATGATATAAAAAATTAAACAACAAATATTTAATGTTCAATATATATGACAATAAACTAAAAAAATGGAATGTCCAAGATATATGGCCTTAAAATTCAGTACCTCATTATTTTTCCTTTCATGAACCTAAACTACCCATTGAAAGAGAAAAATTTCTCTCCTGGATAAAAGCCTATAAAGGTAACTCTAGCCAAAAGTAGAGTATCACTATTCTAGAAAAACATAGTGTGTGATCTATGGAAAATTGAGAGCCAATTAAATGAAAAAAGGAACAATAGTTGTTCAATTGAGAACCCCCATTGTTTTTCCAAATAAAAACCCAAGTCCAATCCCACTTTGTATTTCCTATAATATATTTTGAAATAGTTAAGAATATAATAAAAATCTATTCTTTTAGGGGCTAATATCCGCATAAAGAAAAAATTAAACTATGATCACTATGTTAATAAAACTTGGAAAAAATATGAGCACTCTCCCTCTAGGATATATTTACAAAAATTATACTCTCGAGATAAGTGATCCCGGAATAACTATAGTATAATTAATAATTATGATTATTATTTTATTAATGATTAATGGGAAAATCTTATAATATCTATGTAAGGATTAGATCATTTGAGATCAATTTATGGTTCACTTGGTATTATAATAAATATTGATATCATTTACATTCTCTATGATATTGAGTTGATGAGATTCCATTACCAAGATGAATAAAAGAGATATGGATGAAAATATTAAAATTTTGAAGGATTTGTTTATTAATAGAGTACAAAGAAGAGATGAATCTTCATATTCTCGAGTATATCCTAGGCTTCCCAATGATATAGAATGAGATCATTTTATAAAAACCATTATGATGAGTTCTCTGCATCGTCTAGTGTTATGCGAGAGGTTCCAATTGAATGATGAAGAATCACCCACTTCATTAACTCCTCCATTTCTATTAGAAATATGAACTTTATCGAGGAGTAAAACTCATAGTCCTACTTTCTAGTAGCATCTAAAAACGCATATAATTTTCATAAATAATCTTTCATGTGACCATTGAGCACTTCATATTCTATAATATTCACATCCAAGTCACTCATCTGACCATCCAACTGCGTAGCTATATGATTTTTTTATCCAATGCTTGAACAACATCCGTCGTAGATTAAATTAGGAATTTTTTTATCAAATTCGCATAGCTCTATTAATGATTCAACTGTCATTGTCATGATATGTTAATCCATAATGAGATTTCATATAATCTCTTACAATTGAATCCAACTTGTCTGTGGTTACCAAAATCTAGTGGAGACACTTCCCTTGCTGATGAATTTTATCCAAGGGATTGTTGATAAGTAATTCATGAATCTGGTTCAAAATCATCCTTCACATCAACCCTCTCTTGAAAATGGTTTATGAGGGTTGATCGGCATTATGAACAATGGTTAGTATAAAATTAGGTACCCAATATATCAAATTACTTCTTAACTGAACTAATATATAAGTTTAAAAAGTTTCTTGGGATGCACTCCCTTTTATGATGACATATTTTGACCCTCCTCCTAGCATGTCATATTTTTTTAGTACTGAGGGGAAAACACCCCCTACAAACTCTATATCACCTCCATAGGAATCTTTGTCAAGAAGATAAAATTTCTTTGAATGGATTCATTATTCTTGAAAAAATTCCATTGAGGCAATTTATAGAGGACTCGAGGAGGCATAAGGTGTATCTACCCATCATACTAGTCATCTCAAAACACCATCTAGATAACATTTAATCAAATATCATATGCAGTCTAGGGGAAAAAATAAGTAGAAGCATTGGAATGTTTAATAAAAATCCAACTGTTTGTATCCTTGGGTTCCATCATTATCCTAAATTGATCGACAATCTAGGTATTTCATTCATATTTAATTCTAATGTAATCAAAAAAATAATTTTGTTGAGTGAAGTTTAATCAACAAGAAACTTTATGTGGGGTTTATAGCTCTAAAATGATTAACTCATCTAAATGATCTACAAGAACCCCAAATCAAAATGAAACTTTACCCAACCTTTCCTCAATGGAAGCATTGCCATCATCAATAATCACCTCAGAGGGTGTGTTGTATGGTATGAAATTGAGAAATTTATGTTTTCATAAGATTTTGACATCCCCAAGGATGTTTAATTGTGTTTTCTAGACCCTGGAAAATTATAGAGACTATGATAAAATGGGGAATGAGGAATTATAGCTGTATTTTGATAACCATAACACCTGAAGATCATTCTTATCTATACAAATATAAACATGTCGGGCCCACTATTTAGGTAAGAGGTGTATCCTTGATGGATGTTATAAATAAGATTATAAAGACGAGAAAGGTTTGGCATGACTAGATTGAGAGGCCTCTCTTATTCCAGTCAATCTATCATCACCAATGTTCTAACACATATGCACAAACATGTTTCTCATCCTTGAAAAAATACTTGTATTTAGGAACATGGTAAAAAATCCCACCAACCAAAGGCTTAGAGATCAATTTGGACTAATATTATAGCCACATAAAGTATAAACACCATCCTCTATAATGGCCCAAAAGATCCCACATATTCCTAAATGTTTTGAGAAGGACCACAATGAGTATTTATAGAAGATGGCCAATCCTCACATTCACAATAAAAGATATTGATCCAATCATTAAAATAAATGATCAAGTGTATGTTCATATATTTCATTATAATATCCTTCAAAACGTTTAACATATCTCATTCTAAGGATAGATTCTATTTATGTTCATCCCAAACATCTAAATTTTAGATAAATTCATTATACATCTCTATAAGAGGATGTAGTCCCCCAAACTAGTAGATATCCCATATAATTATTCCTACCTCGCCACGAATTAGATGAAAAGAGTGTGTGCTAGGGCACCAATGACTGATCAGTACTATAAGATGTTCCAGTTTATGGTACACGATGAATTGAGAAATCTATTTCACCTCATATAGACATATTGTGCATATTTTATTGGAAACTATTACATAGATCCATATAACCAAGAATATCCATCCCCATTCATCCTAAAATTTTTCACCATGGTGGATATATCATTTTGAAATCCATCCACCATTTGGATTGTCCAAATATCATATTATTATATATAATTAAATTTGATAATTTAATTAGTGGGTGAGATCATATCCATCTAGGATCAGTGAGGAGTGATTCAACATTTAATTAACATCTATAATGGTTTTATGGAAAATTAGATATGATTAGAGAGGATCTCCATAATACAATCAAACAAAGCTGATTACTATATATTTAAAAATATTTTGTCAAGTGAAGGAATGATTGCATCATCCAAAAGAAAAAATTTATATTGATCTGGTTTATGCGATAATGGATATTTCTAGAAATCAATCGAAATAAGATCCTTAAGAAACTATTTTTCAAACAATCCATGATAATGTGAATTTGTATTTTGATTCCCAATGATCGTATCCCTTCAATATAAAATTTTTTGTGAATTCCATGAGCTTGAATCCATCTTGGAATGGACATATAAAATCATGTGTTAGAGAAAATTTTGAATCCTAAAAAAAGAATGGAATGAAAAAAATCCAAAATGATGACTTTGATGTAATAATGTGATGAATGTGACCAATTGTGGGGCTCATGATTTTGTGACCCAAATAAAATCTTGAAATCGCATGATATATTTCAATAATTGTGATCATGTGACCATACCTAGGTCATCCAAATTGTGTAAAGCAGTATGCCACACATTACATCAAAATACATCATGTAACGTGGCCCATGGATAAGGATATGTGAAACTACTAAAGTAAGTTTCTAAATATTGTTTTATTGAATGAAGTCCTTATTTGTAAAAATCACACAATCATAATACATGAACTATTTTTATGAGGAGGTTATGTGATGATTTATTCTAAAGAAAACACATAAAATCAAGAATTTTGATATATCTCTAAAATATTTAATGCGATGTGAAATGGATGTCCCCTTATGATTCTATATATATAGAACCCCATGAAATGAAAAAGGTCTCTAAAAAGATAAATATAATCCAAGAATACCAACCAAGAGTAACCCAAGGAACTCAATCATGTATTTACTTCCTCAAAATCAATTCACTGTTCCTTCAGACATCACTTCTGTAGAGGGGAGGTTTATTGATATCCGCAAAATGATAATATGAAAATTTGGGATTTAAGATAAACCATAACCATTAGTATTATTTTTCCTACAAATTAAATAATAAATAGTCATGGTTTTGGGTATATCAATAACCTTGATCCCACAAATCACATAACCTTCAATAAAACTCGTGATCACATAAATATTGGGATATCAAGATATGGGGTTACCCACTTGATGTTATTTTTATAAAAATTATTTTAATCTCTCTCAAAAAATCACTCATAATCATTTTAGGACCCTTGGGACAATAAACATCATAATGTGACACCATTTTGGATGAAAATGTGACAATATACTAATGTGTTCATATGATGATAGTTAAAAATGAAGAGATCATAAATGAAGAGAGTTTTGTTTTTTTTAAATTTCATTCATAATTCATGTTATTAGTTCATTGATCATTTTAAGACCATATAAATGTCTATGTTTTGATACAAAAGTATTTCGACATCGTACCTAGGATCTCATGGAGGACCTCTGACATGCAACCGGATCAAGCAAAAACCCTTTGAAATTTTAGCTCAATCTCATGAAGTGCTGAAGATAAATCAACATGGTATCTTGAAGGATTCCAAACATTTCAACTCAATAATATGGAATCCCATTTACAATACATGTGTTTAGGAATTATTTTAATTATAAAGGACCTAGAATACTCACAAATACCTCAAATACAAATGTTTTATGACATGACATGTGTTTTTGATCTATGATATATTGGGAATAAGATTTTTAAGTTATCATCATGATATCATACCCATATTCTTATCTTATGCATACATGTTATAATTTATTGATAACTCTTAGGTTTAAAAAAATAGGTAATCTTAACTCGTTGCATATTATGTTTTAATTTTTATACAGGTTATGAAGAATAATTCTAAGTATGATTGTAACACCCCAAGCTTCCATGGTACGATTCACTTTTAATAATGTAGTACCTTGCATTGTACGCAATTTCGAGATTCTAACACACCGCGACCAATCAAAGTAGCTGTATGAATAGTAATACCCACCTTTTGAAATTATATAAATATTATATTTCAAAATGGACTTCATTTTTGGATTCAGAATATCAGAATTAGCCTATGTTGAATTTTTGGTATTTTTCTGAGAACTTCCAATTTTCGATGAATAATGAAAAATACATAAAAACAACTTTTTTAATAAAAATAATTTATAGTGATAATTTATACTATTGAGTGGTTTTAAAGTATAATTATAATATAATATTACCATTTTATTTAATGGTGGTCATTAGAATTATTTTCACTTTGAAATTGGACATAAACAATTGTCAATCTTTTGATTGATATTATTTCTTAAAAATAAACTATTTGTTTTGACAATGGGAATTAATTATAACAATAATTAATTAAACTTTTATGTTTTGAATTTGGTAAAATGGACATCATTTTTTAATTTGGAATATTAGATATATCTTGGAGTAAATTTTTGGTATTTTTCTTAAAAACATCGATTTTTGATGAATAGTGAAACCACTAAGTGGTAGTTAAAAAACTGATTTTTCGTTTAAATGAAAATTTACCACCTCTGTGATTTGAATTTCAAAAATCCAACATACATCATTGTCATTAGGATGTAAAATTTGGTTCAATGGGATTAAAATATTTTTTGGTCAATAGTAACTTTTATGTTTTATTAATCATGGTTAAAGGTAATTAGTGTAATTTAAGGTAATTGTAATGATATAATCATATGAAATTACATTTATACTTGTCCTACACTTATTGGATTAGTCATGGACGGCCAAGAAAATCCATGGGTCATCTTGGGGGCCCTATGGAGCCACTTGAGTAAGAAAATTACATTAATAACTTTTTATTTAAAGTAAAAAATAGTGTCACAAACATGTATTGTTTTAGTAAAACAATTTTTACATGGGGTTATACAAGTAATATTTTTGACTATAAATAGTAATTGGAAATATAAATATATTTCCTATATTATATTATTTTTTTTATAATTTTTAAACATTAAATAAATTAAATTTTGTATGACACTATGCTGATGCAGCGATTACCTCATTAAATAACGATTTAAATAAAATGATGAGATAATGTAAAATCTAAGACATAAACTTGTAAAAAACCTATTGGATGAGTAGATTTAAAAACCTTATAAAATTATCCTCTAAATATATAGTTTTCGGACCATTGAAATCTGAAAATCACTTCATAATAATGGAACATTTCATTACTTTCCAAGAGTGCCCCTCCTCTCCTCTTATAAAAGGCCCCCACCTCTACCACCTTATTCACACCTTCAAGCCATTTTTGTCAGCCCACCTCTGCCAAAATACTCTCCCAACTTCCCTCTATTACTCCTAGAAGCCTCACTTTGGGTAGAAGTCTTCCCAAGGAAGCCTTTGGCTCAAATCAAAGAGTTACCTGATTTAAAGGTAATGTCTCACTTGTGTTCTTTTGTTTTATTTTGCTTCTCCAACCCCCTAAACACTTTTTATTCCTATATTTTGTAACAAAACAAGTATGTTAAATATACTAGGATGTTTTTATGAGATGTATTTGATTTAAAATTACACACACCTCTGTCTAATGGTTAAAGAACATATTGTTTCTGTGGTTGGCGAATTATTACCCCAGGAAACGATGATTGTTCAATCTTCTTTTAACACCTCTCATGGTGGTCATTATGATGAAACTATTTCTATATATGATATATATTATGTTTAGGTTTTATTTATGCTTCTGTATTTTTCATTTATGGCATACCTTTATGATTTCCATTATGGGTAGACGCGATAATTTCATTTTAGGAAGTGCGGACTACTGCCCACTCAAAGTGATTTGAATCGTTAATTCCATATGTGTGACATATAAAGGATGGAGTTAATGATATTATATACGATATTATACTGTAATTATAATATAACTTTATATCATTATGATTTCATTCCATTAAATACGAAATATAAATGAAATTAGCATTCATGCGTATGTACGGCTTACCGTCTCCATGAACGGTGCATTTCATTTCTTACCTCTAAATGTTATTGAATATTATAAATGCATGTATCTACAGGATATATATGATATATATGATATCTACATCATGAATATAATTCTAGAGATAATGGATATTCTACCACATATACAACTTGTAATTATAAGAAGTTTATTGTTTACTCAAGTACCAAAGATCGACAAAACGACCGTTATTAACTTAAATGACTACATAATTTTCATAACATGGTAATAAGTGATATAAAAGGGATAATGAACTTGAAAAAGGTTCTTAAGCAAGTAGATATTTTCTCTAGTTTATTATTCAGTATATTAAAGGACGATCGAGTCCATTTGGACACAAGGTAAGGGACTTCGTCTCAATCTCCTTTCATTGAGGTATATTTTGTTTTATACAAAACTTTCTTTTATATGGTGTATAAACCCCTTTGACGTTTACTTTTATTCAAAAGTAATATTTTATAAAAAAAATTTCTAAAAGACAAAAGGTAATGTTTTTTTATGTATGCAGCGACAACGACTTCTCCGCCGCCATGACCATTATTTGAGCTTCAGCTTCCTCTACAAGCAATAACTTTTTTTAAATGAAAAATAAATACCATGTTTTACTTTTCTGTTAATTTGGTATTGAAAATGGTTTCATTATATCAATGTGTTGTACTTATATCTGGTGATTTAAATGTGGATATTTTATGTTTCCTTTATTGATGTTTTATGTGATACGATTATGTTATGGTTTATGATATATTTAAACCTTTTCATATAAACAATGCATTGGACCTAGTATGTGATGAGTGGAGCACGCTATAGATCCTCGATGAATCGGTAGGTCTCATGAGACAAACCAGCTTCTTGGCACAAGGCCTTGACAACATCTTATTTTTAGTCTTGGCACGAGGCCTTGGCTGCGTGGTTATGATTGTCTGACACTATTCATTCCATCATTATGAAAGTGGTTATTGATATTGCATGTGATTATTCGACTAGTAGAATATCCATGTGAATATGTAAATGGAATTATTTAATTTTATTAGTGCCATATTATGTTGAAGTTAAAGTTTAAAAGGTTTTTGTTTTAGTTATACATTGCCTTAAATGTTTACATTTATTTATGAAAGTTTCCACTATATTGTTATCCTTACTGAGAATCTAAGCTCACCCCTTTCTATGTTTTTTTCCGAGGATGTGAAGAAATATTTTATGAATGACCTGTAGGGATATTCTGAAGGGGAAATGAGTGTGGACTGTGGAGACTATGTTATTGTGATTTTCCACTTTATGATGTAATGTAAAATTTATGAATGTATCTAGTTTGTCCAAGGCTACTAAACTAATCGGTCTTTCAAGAATTGATCTTTTCTGATCATGCCAATGTTACGTAATAATGCACTAACTCTGGGTAACTGGGGTTAGGGCATTACAGTTGGTATCAGAGGCAGTTTAGTACTAACCTTGGAAGCTAGATTTAGAAAAACTATGATTAGAGCACATAGACCTAAGATAGACTTTGAGGATTAGTATAGAAGAACTTCCTAGAATTTTGGTATTATAGAGATTTTGTGATTTTTCCGAGCAACACATCCCTGTCTGGATACGATCCGGTAGAGGCAGCTCTGGCACAGATGTACCTAGGGGTAAAACCCTAAAACACCACTTTGAGCAAGACTCGAACAGGAACTAGTGCATGACAACATGCCTTGCTACACTCTTGGTTACAACACTCTTGGGGGATATGCTTAGGATAATTCGCATTTTATTTACAAACAATTATGAAGGGTCTATGAGTATATACATCCTCAAAGAATTTTTTTTATGATTATGGATTATTTCCACAAATTGTTCAATTTATGTTAAGTTTTTTACAAGTATGGAATTATGTATTTTGATTCATAAACTGATCAAGTTTATGAAATTTTTTAGAAATGGCGCCTATTGGATTGAATGAAAACTATATCAATGCATGCACTCCTTGTAGGGATTTCCCTCCTGCCCAAGATAATTATAATGGAGCTGGTGATACAACTGGTGCTGATCTGCTTATCACCATATTGGGACAACTCACTCAGTTTATGAATAATAACCTTACTCATATGGAGCACCCTGATCCGCAATGTGGAGGATCAATGTTAGACCTCTTCATGAGGCAACACCCCCAACATTTAATGGGGTACAAATCCATTAGTATCTGAGTAATGGATAAATTCCCTAGAGAAAATATTTCAGGCTTTAGGGAGTAGTGAAAGGGAAAAAGTTGTCATGGCAGTTTACCGTCTCACTGGAGATGCTGATCAATGGTGGTCATTGATTCAAAATAAAAAGGAAGATGAAAAGTATCAAGTATGGAATGGAGATATTTTAAAGATATTTTCATAGAAAAATACTTTCCTCATGACCATAGAGCAGATATAGAAAGACAATTTCTGAGTCTGAGACAAGAGGAGGATGATAATGTCGCAAAGTATTAATCTAAATTTACAAGGTTAGTAAGGCATGCTACAGATTATATATGTAACCCAAGAAGTAATATTGATCGTTTCTTTGATGGGTTAAAACCATTTCTCCATCAAGCTTTAGTATCACAATCTTTCTCAACATACGAAGATATAGTCTCGTGTTCTATCAAGACATAAAAGGAATTATCTAAATCTTATAACAATAAAGTAAATCAAGAGAAGAATAGAATGGTGGAGCAAGAGACAGATAAAAGGAAAACGGGAAAGAAGGATTTTCCATTATGCGATAATTGTGGGAAGAATCACCTCGGTACTTTCCTAAAAGTAATTGGAGTTTGTTATAAATGTTGAGAAAAAGTTCACCAGGATCGTGATTGCAATGGAAAGAAAGAGGCTGTCAATGTTGAATGCTACAATTATAGAGAAATGGGTCATTATGCAAATGAATGACCTAAGAACCAAGGAAACTTACCTCAGAAAAGGCTATGGGAGAAAGGCCAAGCTTATGTTGTTACTACAGATGAAGTTGAATAATTTTTGTATTTGTTTTTTTAGACTCAAGGATTATATTCTGGTTATAAGAATAATGTGATATATATAAGGATTGTACTGCAGTACATGTTGTTTTCATTAAGGTTTTAATATGATGAAGGTAATAATATTTTTATTATGTGAAAAATAAGAGAAACTTTACTCTGTTTTAGGAATATGATGTTACAATTGATTTTGGAATTTAGAGAACTTTTAGAGAAAGTCTAGACAGAGGTATTTTGGAAAACTATAAAAGTTAAAATGGATTAAGTTGAACTTTGGATAGTATTGTTTATGGTTAAAACATTTATGAATATTATTTTTTGAATATTATAATACTAAAGTTTTAGGAAAAGGACAACCTGCAGGTTGGGGGATAACCCGTCGTGTCGGACAAAGCTGTAGGAATCGAACCCACAACCATAGTTTGAAAGGCCTTTATTACCTACCACTAGCCTACAGGAAGTCCCTAGTTATTAAAAAATAGTTTTCCTAATCTAAATGGTATGTGTTAATATTTGTAACCTTATACAATTATGATAAATAGAATATTTTTTAGTTCTATTACCTTTTGGAGTGAAAGATGGGTTTGTGGTAAAAATTTATTAAAGAATTAAAGTCTACATGACAAGTAAGTATATTTCCTTACATTCTTAGTAAATCTCCTAAATAAATTACTGAACCTTATGAAGGGTAACTTAAAACAAAAAAAAATTCAGTTTACTTTTCCTATTGGGGAATCAATGACCGTTTAACCAATCACAAGTTTGTGATTTTCTTGTAGTTAACATTCTCCTAATCCTTTTTTCTACAACTCTCCAACAGACCTTGATGGTCTGTTTCTCCTCCATATCCATGTTTTCATAGAATCCTAGTATAGGCTATCTCGAGTGACCTTTGTATTTCTATTTCATTCTTTTAAAGTTATATTTTTTTTACCCTATTTTGGATATGGATTTTCCACAAAGGTATTTTCTAATTTCAACCTTTTATTTTCGAAGAAAATTTTCAAATTGTGAGGACGCAATTTATTTAATAAGGGGATAATGTTACACCCCAAGCTTCCATGGTTCGATTCTCTTTAAATAATGAAATAGCTTGCATTGTACACAAGCTCGAGATTCTAACACACCACGACCAATCAAAGTAGTCATATGAATAGTAATACCCACATTTTGAAATTATATAAATTTTATATTTCAAAATGGACTTCATTTTTGGATTCGGAATATCGGAATTATCTTATGTTGAATTTTTGGTATTTTTCTGAGAACTTCCGATTTTCAATGAATAGTGAAAATACTTAAAAACAACTTTTTTAATAAAAATAATTTATAGTGATAAATTATACTATTGAGTGGTTTTAAATTATAATTATAATATACTTTTACCATCTTATCCAAAGGTGTTCATTAGAATTAATTTCACTTTGAAATTGGAAATAAACAATTTTCAATCTTTTGATCGATATTCTTTCTTAAAAACACGATATTTGTTTTGACAACGAGAATTAATTATAAAAATAATTAATGCAAATTTTATGTTTTGAATTTTTTAAAATGGACATCATTTTTGAATTTGGAATATCAAATATAGGTTAGAGTGAGTTTTTGCTATTTTTCTGAAAAACATCGATTTTTTATGAATAGTGAAACCACTAAGTGGTAGTTAAAAAACTGATTTTTCGTTTAAATGAAATTTTACCATGTCTGTGATTTGAATTTTAAAAATCCGACATACATCATTTTCATTATGAAGTAAAATTTAGTTCAATGAGATTAAAATAAATTTTGGTGAATAGTAATGTTTAAGTTTTATTAATAGTGATTAAAGGTAATTAGTGTAATTTAAGGTAAATATAATGATATAATAATATGAAATTACATTTATAGTTGTCCTACACTTATTTTATGAGTCTTGGCCGACCAAGAAAATCCACGGGTCAACTTGGGGCCCCATAGAGCCACTTGGGTAAGAAAATGACATTAATAACATTTTATTTAAAGTAAAAATAAGTGTCACAAACATGTATTTTTTTACTAAAACAATTTTTACATGAGGTTATAAAAGTCATATTTCTAACTATAAATAATCATTATAAATCTAAAAATATTTCCTACATCATGATATTTTTTTATAATTTTTATACATTAAATAAATTAATTTTTTTGACACCATGAAGATGCAGCGATTTCCTCATTAATTAATCATATAAATAAAATGAAAAGATAATGTAAAATATAAGACTTACACTTGTCAAAAACCTATTTTATGAGTAGATTTCGAACCCTTATCACCTTATCCACGAAATATATAATTATGGGTCCTTTGAAATCTGAAAAGCACTTCATAATAATGTAACATTTCAGGACATTCCAAGAGTTCCCCTCCTATCATCTTATAAAAGGCCCCAACCTCTGCCACCTTATTCACACCTTCATGCAATTTGGCTCGGCCAAACTATGCCAAAATACTCTCCCAACATCCCTCTATCACTCATATATCCTCACTTTGGGCATAAGTCTTCCTAATGAAGCATTTGGCTCAAAGAAAAAAGAGTTACCCGATTTAAAGGTAATGTCTCACTTGTGTTCTTTTGTTTTATTTTACTTCTGCAACCACCTAAACTGGTTTTATTCCTATATTTTGTAAAAAAAATAGTATCTTCAATATACTAGTATGTTGTTATGATAGTTATTTGATTTACAATTACACACACCTATGTCTAATGGTTAAATAAAATATTGTTTCTGTGGTTGGAAAATTAATGCCTCACAAAATGATGATTTTTCAATATTCTTTTAACACCTCTCATGGTGGCCATTATGATGAAACTATTTCTATATATGATATATATTATGTTTATGTTTTCTTTATGCTTCTGTTTTTTTCATTTATGGAATACCTTAATGATTTCCATTATGGGTAAACTCGATAATTTTATTTTAGGAAGTGTGGACTACCGCCCCCTCGAAGTGATTTGAATCGTTAATGCCACATGTGGGACATATAAAGGATGGGGTTAATGAAATTATATATGATATTATACTTTAATTATAATATTTCTTTTTATAATTATGATTTAATTCCATTAAATACGAAATATAAATGAAAGTAGCGTTCATGCGTACGTACGGCTTACCGTCTCCATGAACGGTGCATTTCATTTCTTACCTCTAAATGTTATGTAATATTATAAATGCATGTATCAACTGGATATATATTATATATATGATATCTACATCATGAATATAATTTTGGATATAATGTTTATTCTACCACATAAACAACTTGTAATTATAAGAAATTTATTGTTGACTCAAGTACCAAAGATCGACAAAACGGCTGTTATTAACTTAAATGACTACATAATTTTCATAACATGGTAATAAGTGATATAAAAGGGATAATGAACATAAAAAGGTTCTTAAGAAAGTAGATATTAACTCTAGTTTATTATTTAGGATATTACAAAATGATCGAGTCAAGTTGGACAGAAGGTAAGGGAATCCGTCTCAATCTCCTTTCATTAAGGCATATTTTGTTTTATACACAACTTTATTTTATACGGTGTATGAACCCCTTTGACTTTTACTTTTATTAAAAAGGAATATTTTATACAAAGCATTTTACTAAACTAAAAAAGGGAATGTTTTGGTTGTACATATGCGGCGACAACGACTTCTCCGCCGCCGTGACCATTATTTGTGCTTCGGCTTCCTCTATAAGCCATATCCTTTTTTAAATCAAAAATAAATAGCAAGTTTTACTTTTCATTTATTTTGGTATTGAAAATGGTTTTATTATATCAATGTGGTGTATTAATATCATGTGATTGAAATGTGGAAATTTTATGTTTCCTTTATGCATGTTTTATGTGATATGATTATGTTATGGTTTATGATATGTTTAAACCTTTTCATATAAGGAAGGAATTGGACTTAGTAGGTGATGGGTGGAGCCCGCTATAGCTCCTCAATGCATCGGTAGGTCTCATTAGACAAACTAGTGTCTTGGCACGAGGCCTTTACAAAATAATTTTTGTATTCTTGGCACGAGGCCATGGGTACGTGGTTATGATAGTCTGGCATTATGCATTCCATCATTATGAAAGTTGTTATTGATATTGCATGTGATTATTCGACTAATAGAATATCCATGTGAATTAGTAAATGCCATTATTTCATTTTATTATTGCCATATTATTCTGAAGTTCAAGTTTAAAAGGATTTTGTTTTAGTTATACATTGCTTTAAATGGTTACTTTTATTTATGAAAGTTTCCACTATATTGTTATCCTTACTGAGCATCTGAGCTCACCCCTTTCTATATTTTGTTTTTCCCAGGATGTGGAGAAATATTTTATGACTGACCTATAGGGATTTTCTGAAGGGGATATTAGTGTGGACTATAGAGACTATGTTATTGTGATTTTTCACTTTATGATGTAATGTAACATTTATGAATGTATCTAGTTTTTCCATGGCTACTAATCTAATCGATCTTTCGAGACTTGATCTTTTCGGATCAGGCCAATGGTATGTAATAATGCACCGACTATGGGTAACTGGGGTCGGGGCGTTACAATGATGATTCAAAATGGGTTAATTTTATAAATAAATAGGTTATAGATAATTAATATTTTACATAAATAATATGTTTATATAACTATTTTCTATGTACAATAAACATTTACGGTCCTCAATAATTTTTATTATGGAGATATATTGAATATTCATTGAAAAGATATAATATCTACATATGATATTCTTGGGTCACTTTCGATGGTATTAGAGGATGTTTTTTTATTTATATATATAATTAGGGAACATTGTTAAAACCCTGGGGATAAGTATAATTATAGGGTAATTTCTTGAATAATTGGTAGACTAGATAGTTTTTAGTTTTATGAGTAAATATATCCATTTCTAAATATTGGAAAGTGGATGCCACTATGTAATAGATGCACCTAGGCGTAACAACTCTACCAGGGATGTATTATGTATTGACTTGATCATCACTAGTACATGTTGAGTGGGAATATGACTGCACAACTACACAATCACTCCCAAGGGATATTCTTGGGATAATTAAAATTTTCATTATTAACCACTATGAATGATTTGAATAGATGAATACTATGAATGGACTAGGATAAATATATGTTTTTATATATTGAAAAGTATGTTTCATGACTTTGATATCTTGTGAATTATTTTTCCTTATGGATTGATTTATATCTATAACTATTATTTCTCACACTATGAATTTGGTTCTTAGTAAATGGTTGGACCTAGGAGCAATCATATTAGTACTGAATGATGAGACATGAAATGACCAACCTCATGAGAAACCAAATGAAATTATAGTTGGGATGAGAAATCTTGAGGGTATACTCACCCAACTCTCTTATATTATGAACAGTGACATGACTCATTCTCAACATCCATATTGAAAAAGTAATTAACAACTCACTATTGAGCCTTTTATGTGAAAATTCCAACCTTTATTTAATTGTTCCTTTTATATACTTATTAATGATCAATGGATAAATCATATAGAATATATATTCTCAAATCTCAAATTCATGTACCATGATAATGTTATTTTGGTCATCAATGTTTTGGAAGGTGAAGCTACAAAATGGTGGAATATTATTAATAATATTAGAAAAGATGAGGAAATGAACTCCATGGCATGGAAATATTTTAGGAGTAAATTTTTCTGTGAGTATTTATCCTAAAATATTTTCAAAAAAATAGATTAAAATAACCACAATTAAGTAAAAAATATAATGAATACTTTTTAAAATATGAGTAGAATTTTACAACATTATTAAGGTATGCTTCTAGTTTTATCATTGATACTGAAATTAAAATTGTTGGATTATTTACTAGATTGCGAATCTTTCATTGAATGGAATTTTCTATAAATGACTTAGATAGATATAATGAAATTGTTTGATGTTAATTTTAATATAATTTAAAATTGGAGACCCTTAGTGTTCTCATGATAGTTATACAAAAATAGAATTATGTAATTTCATTGAAATTTGAATAATAAAACCCATATATAAAGGACATTTAATTTTAATTAATGTAACATGTGAGAAAATAAAAAACATAGTAACGTTTTTTATAGGGTCTGGTAAAATATTTTACTATGTAAAAAAGGACACCGGGAAAAAGAATTTTGGAGTTATGTTAAGACACCTGTTAATGAATGGAAGGGTGAAAACTCACAACTGAATGTTCCTCCAAAAATCAAATGCTATAATTTCATGTATTATTTGAATTATGCTAATATGTACTATAATATAACTGTTTACGGGGAAACTAAATGCCGGTAACATCTTAATACCAATAAAAAAATAAATGTCATCAAATCATAATTGATGGGGTGGGTCATGATAATGGAGTGGTGAAAGGTAAACTTACCATCCACTCTAGAACTGTAAATGTACTATTTGATTCTAGATCTAACAACATTTAAATATACAAAAGTTTCTAGGTGAATAACGACTCCACTTCAATGATTAGATGTTTAGTTTCCAATAAAAATAATGATGGGTCGAAAATTACATCTCATGGTGTTGAGTTGGCAATAAAAAATCATAATGGTATGATAATTACATCTCATATATATATATCATATTTGATAAATGTTTCCAGGAATTTGCTTCTTGGAAATACTGTGATTCTCCCTATAGTAGAATTTGATGTGATTTTTTTCTTGGATTTGATCTCTACATTTAGAGCCAATACAAATTACTGAGGAAGGGAATAAATGATTGATATTATAAATCTACTTTTGATCACCTTTCGGTGCAAGGATGGATATGAAATTACAATATAAGTTACTTCTAGTGAATGGGTCTTACTACCTATTTGTGAGAGATATTTATCTCAAATGGTTGTGGAGAAACTAAAAGTTAAATATATGAATATTTCTTAGAATTATACTGATGAATTTATTGAATAGTTTCCTATTCTTCATCTAAATTTGGTGAAGTGGTGTTCTCAATAGTACGCATACCTAGTGCTACACCAATTTGAATGACTCCACATAGAATGTTCTTGATTGAATTATATGAATTGAATAAGAGAATCTAAGAGAATATTGGATTGTGATTCCTATAAATTAGTACATCACCATAGGGTGTACATAATATTATTTTAAGAGTAACTATAGTTCAATTTAACTTTTCATTGATTATAGATAAAATAACATGATCACTATCAAGAATAAGTATCCTCTACCTCATTTTAATTACTTATCTAATAAACTGTGTGGGGATCAATAACTTTCTAAAACTGACCTTCATTTTGGATAACATGAATTATGGTTCAACGAGGATGATATACCCATGATAGACTATCGTATGAGGTGTGGCTATTATGAAATCATAGTGATTCAATTTCAACTCACCAATTCTCTTGTCATATTTATGGATTTAATAAATATATTATTCACAGATTACATTGATCAAATTTTGGTAGTATTTTTATATGATACCCTTATATATTTGAAGAGAAAGGAATAGTATGAATAATATTTGTCGATTGTGTTGAAGAAGTTGAGGAAAGATATGTTTTATGATTTATTTACCATGAGTAAATTTTGGTTTCAAAATGATTAATGCATTGGTTATATAATGTAATATGAAGTTTTATCAGTGGATACTTCAGTGATATAACTTATTGTGTAGTGTCTCATAACAACCATGATAACTGATATCCATAGTTTTATTGGGATTTAAGGATACTAATAGTAATTTTTGAGTGATTTATCATGGCTATCTAATCTAAAAACCAAGTAAACTTAGAAGGGATCCATGTTTTTTTGGACATATGAATGTAGGGAAAATATAGAGTTTAAAAAAGGTTGTTCAGGGTGCATGTTCTTACACTAACATATATTGGATATGGGTTTATGGTATTTGTTGATTCATCAATGAATGGACTAGGATGTGTCCTTATCGAAAAATGACAGGGAGATTTCATATATATCTCACCAATTAAAAATTTTTAAGGATAAATTCCTGACACATTATTTACAGATGCAGTGTTAATTATTTAATTGAAGATATGTAGAACTTTACTATATGGTGGAAGATGTAATATATATCAAGATAATAAACTCTTGATGTCATATTTTTATATAAAGATTTGAAAATGTATCAATGTAAATAGTTATAATTGGTTAAAGATTATGAATACTCAATATAATACCTCACTAGTAAGGTGAACTAGGTAGCTGATGCTCTGAATCGAAAGACCATATTTTTTTGGTCATGGTGAGGATAATAAGAGATCCAATACTTATGGATTTATAGAAGACCAAAATTTAAGTCCTAATAAAAGGTTATAGATCTTATATTTCTTATATAAATATTTAAAAATCCATCCATGTGATTATTAAGGAGGCGTAGAAGGAAGGTAGAAACTATATAAGAATGTGAGGAATGTTCCATAATTAAAAAATGATTACACTAGAATGGTAAGGTTAAAAGAGAGAATATTTTTCCTATTAATACTATAATTGAAAGGAAGATCTATTTGATAGAGCTCATAGTTCATCAATCATGGAAAGGGATATTGCATAGTATGTATCGTCATGGAAAGGAATATTGCATAGTATGTATCGTCATTATTTCATCCTAGAATTTTGAATATGCATAGAGATATGAAAGAGTAATTCTGGTAGGATAACATGGAAAGGGATATTGCATAGTATGTATCATCATTATCATATTTTCGAGATGTTAAGGCTAAGTGATATAATTCTAATGGAATATTTCAACCACTACCAATGCTTAAATGGAATGGAAAATAATTACCAAGATTTTCAATATATAGATCCATAGAATATATAAAAAGAAAACTTTTATTTGGGTTGTACCCAATGAACATAAGAAATTACCATATTTAATTACCATCAAATAATTTTTTTTCTCTTGATCATCTTACTGGATATACATTAAGGATGTGGTAATATTTCATGGACTACTACATTCAATTACATCTAGTCGGGATTTCAGGTAAACAATCTTGTTTTATAGAAGTCTTCAACATGTTTTGAGTACAAAATCAAACTTAATAATTTCATATCATCCGTAGATATATGATCAGATAAAGGGACCATTAAAAACCTGGAGGATAAATTGAGATCACATTCCCTAGATTTCAAAGGAGGTTGGGATAAAAACCTACCACTTTTGTAATTCCTCTACCAAAATAGATTTTAAATGGGCATTTATATGAATACATGTGAATACCTATATGGTAGGAATTAAAGAACTACACTTTTTTAGGATGTAGTTGAATAAATAAATCTATTAGATCCTAGCTAAGAAACTTCCAGAGAATAATAGAGATATTCAGCATCACATCATGCTAGATCAGTGTCAATATAAGAGTTATGATAATAATCATCAGTTGGTTATAGAATCTGAATTTGGTGAGAATATATTAAAATGAACTTCTCTAGGGAATAAGGTTATAAGATTTAGAAATTTGGGAAATTTCTGCCAAATATATATCAGTTGTTCCAAAATTAATTTTCAAAATGGGGTGATTTCTTATCATTGGGATCTTCCACCAAACCACTCTCAAATTCATATTGTGTTCCATGATAGCATTTAAGGAAATTGGTAAATGATCATTCAAATATATTTAACTCAAAGGTTTTACCACTAGTGGAATCGTTTTTCCTGAATAATAAATGGTATAAATCGTGGTACATAGAGAATAATTACTACAAAACTAGACTAATCACCTGGTTAAATATCTATGGAGGAATCATAAATTCCATGAAGCAACATGGGAGACTAAAGTTATGATGAAGTAGATATATCGAAATTTTTTTAATAGAGGGAAGGAATTTTTAAGGTAAAATAATTATAAGGGGGTATAATTTAACACCCTAAGATTCTATGATGTATTTCTCTTTAAATAAATTTTATTACTTTAATAGGCTTATTTAGATGCAAAACTAAGTTTAAACAAACCATGATATACTAGTAAATATTATTATATGATAATTATATTCTGGACATAGGATTGATGGGTGTATATATAATTAATTAAATTATAAAAAATTATTATTATTAATTGGTTAGAAATTAAAATAAAATCATTTGAAGATAAAAACATGTTTTTTTCTAAAAACTCATTTTTATACACACAATGTGTCATTATATTAAAAAATTAAATTAAATATTATTAATGAATTGTTTTAATTATATTTTTAGATAATATATTGAATAAAATTTTTAATATTCATGTAATAGTTTATATATAGAAACAATTAAATGTAAACTCAATTTTATGATTAAAATAAATTTTTTCAAAAAAAAATTTGTTTCCTTTTATGAACATATTTTAAAATTGATATATTTCATATATAGATAATTAATTGAATAAAATGGATTATATATATGAAATCATCATAATTAATAAAATTTAATATTTTGTTACCATGGTGAGGGTTAAAATGAGGTAACGGTGGCATTAACATAAGAGATAATTCTTAAAATTGCCTAGAAATGTTTCTTGAATTTTATTGGTTGATTATTTTTAGAAATTATCATTTATTTTATTATTTTTAATTTTGGTTCCACTTTACTTGAGTATGATTTTGTTACATTTTAGGCTTTTATAAAATTCCATGTGTGTCTCCCAGACCCTTATAAATGGATACCACCTCTCCTCTCTAACTCACACATAATGATCCATATATATATCATCAAATATATAAAATAATTCCTTATAAACATCCATATTAGTATTATAGATCATAAATTAGTTCAACAATAGCATCCTTTCATGACTTATGGTGTAATCTAAAGGTGGTTTCTCGTAGAAGGGGAATAACTCTAAACGGAGTACTTTAAATTTTATTTCATACTCTAACACATATAAATATATGTTATCCATTATAAAATAATGAAATAATTATAATAAACATACATAATTGTTATTATGATGATGTATCAACCATTTTTCACTTCAATTCCATCAAATGGTAAATGAAGGTATCTCTTGTGTGTACTTATGGACGATCACTTTTTCATAGTGATATAATTCATTTTCCATTACTAAAATTCATGGTTGGTTATTTTAAAGGAATAAAAAATTGTATATGATATTTATTATATAATTATACTTATAAAATAGTATTATCTTTCCTTTGTTATTACATTCCCATATGTTGGAGAAGATAATATCATTTCTACGTACGTGTATACTATCACCACCACACGGCAATGGGTTTAATTTTTTATTTTCTCATTACATTGATGGTAATATGGATATATATAATGAAAATAACTGATATATATGATATAATAATTATTCATTACTAGTGAATTATTGAATATATTTCTTTAATTCCCACCATAAAAAACAAGAAACATCACTTTTGTGTGCTTACAGACTATTGTCTGTACATAGTTGTGTAATTTATTATTCATAACTTAATGAAGAAATTGTTATTAAAAGGATAATTTGAAATATTAATAGAATAATAAATAATAATTTATTTATAAATATGTTGGAATATATTTTTATAATAAATTTCTATTTACAACCCCAGATATTTGTTATGTGCATAGTTTAATATGGGACTTGATTTAAGGTTGATGTTAAAATCTCATTTCTTTTTTAGATTGTCTATGTTAAATTTCTATAGAGGGAAATTATTTGGATCTTATCCTTAAAAACCCATATATTTTATTCCCCTATAATTATTCCTTTCATTTTTATGCATTATTTCATTTTTCTCTAGTTTTAATTTAAAATCATAAAAAAAATAAGTAAATTCTACTTTATTTCCTTTGTGGTCGATGAAATTTTACTTCCATATTAATTCTTTAAGAGTAATTTTATGGAATGTTTTACATATAAATGAAATTATTCTAAAATTTAATTTTCAATACTAATTTTTTAAATTAAAAGGTATTACAATTAATCTTATTAAAGTAAAATTTTCCAAAAAAATATTTCTTACAATTTATATAGGTGGAAAAAATAGTTTCATTTAATGTATATTAAATGATAGGTTTTTCCCACTCTAATCATTGAACATTTCTTTAAAATTTATTTTATAATTTTCCATGGTTATTTCCTAAGAAAATTTCTTCAATAATATTTTAGAAAATCATAATTTTTAAATATGTGTTTTTAAAATGAATGGGTGTTTTCTTTAAGAAATATTCCAGTGATATATTAAAGGATTTTTTCATCTATGAAAAAATCCTTTCATTCTAATTATGATTTACTTGAGGTTGGATCCAATAATTCTATACTTATTATTTATTGTGATATTTTATTATTATAATTATATGTTTATGAATCCAATTTATTTTCCTTAGGTTATATTATGATTAAATGGTGAAATACTTATAAAACTTATTTCCTTTTTATGTGTTATAATATGTTAATATGATGAATTTTTTATTATCTTATGTCACACATACAAATGGATTCTGCTTTGTGATGGGTGGTACTAGATTTATATAGATCTCCAATGTATTGGTTAAAGGTGGATATCTCGTGAGTTAATAGGGACTAGAATTTGGAGTACACCCTTTTCAGTAAGGGACTCTCTAAAAAGACAGTTTTGGAGCAAACCATGAATATGGAAATGATGGAATGGGGAGTAAACCCAATCCAATATGATAGTGTTGTCCATGATCCTTGGATTTGTAAATGGTTTTTTATATTTATGTGTATTCCATAAACTTATGTATTAGGTTTATGATATGTTCTCATGGATCATGATTTTTTTATGATGACTTATCACACATATGATTCATGAATTTTGAAATCATAAAGTGTTAAATCTGATATAAATAATAGAGTATATGAAATAAAATAAAATATCACAAGAGTTAAATTAGATTAAAAACATACAATAGGGGGTGAATTGTAGTTTTAAATACATTTTTAAAAATAATTAAACAAAACAGTACACAAAACTCGTTAAGTAAAAAGATAGGAATCATACATAATATGATTAACAAAGCCATGAAATCTGAACCTGGGAATGGTATGATTAAATTAGAATAAAAGATCATAATCACTATGGATACAATTATCAAAGTAAAAGGTTTGTATCACTATGGATCTGATTAATCAGAGTGTATTTAATATAATTATAGTACCACTAACAAAATAAATAATATATAAAGGTTTAATACGATGATCAACTTTCTATAATATTGAAATGTAATATAAACTTGTAAAAACAAGAAATATTGTGAAAAAGTAATAATGAATTACAAACTATTAAAAAGATAACTGTTTTAAACTTAATAAAAATTTAGTCAATAACCATTACTAAAGTTATATACTATTTAATACTTAAGATAAATTTTATTTTTGTTTACAAGTGTATCCCTCAATACAAAGATTATATTTGATCTATTTACTTATCCCTCGACTCCCTCAATATGAATATCGGATCTATCTTACTATAAATGTAAACCAGCGATTTGATGATCAGATTCTCCATATTCCTATACTTGGAATCCCTCAATCATTATGATGACTGGTTTCTAGTAACAATTACAAAAGTTATTTACCATTAAACCAATCAAGTATTCCTTTAATAATGACAACTCTCTAAAGAAATACCATGATTAAGAAATATTTTTCACACTAAGTATTCATCTGAAAACTTTAGAGTGAATATAATCGACCAGCTCCAAACACATCAAAAGAAATGGTATTTATATGGATCCTTCTAAACGTCATATTTTTGAGTTTTTTGTAATACATTTGGACACATGACACTAAAAAACTCATCATGAGTGAATCTCTGATGGCATATTGGCAATCAATATTACAATTTTAAAGGATTTCTTTATAATAGAAGCATGTATTCCTTATTTAGATTATAAACATCATTTAGTATGATGTGCTTCCTTAACAATCTCAATAAGTTTATATTTATGAGGTTCAGTTTGATATATCGATATGACTATCATACTGATAGTCAGGTCTTTTTCTAGTATGATTGATATAACTGAAGGTTGTGTTTTGAAATAATAAAGGCGACTCAAATAATCATAGTTATAATCAATATGATAATCATAATGATGAATGTATTTTTCATAATTTAAATATTTTAGAAGATATTCTATGTATTTTAAAAACTAAATTTTGCTTCAAAAACATTATAAAAAACTTGGGATATAAAAAATGATATTATTAATGTACTAGGTATGTGTTTGTGATCTCCAAAACTATTGGAATGAAAAACTAATAAGTAGAACATCTGACTCAAAAACCTATCCCTTTTTGGAAATCATAAACAATATATATTCAATGAAAAATAACTTAAAAAACTTATAACCCATTTCTGTTAAGTACAATGTATTTAAATTTAATCTTTGGAACATAAAATCTATTGAGTTTATAACTATTCTGAATATGATGGTGAATATGATGATAAATATTATAAAATACCCTTTTAGGATAATATCTCTCCTTAAGGATTGTATTCTCCCTTTTGATGAAACATACCCCACTCATATAAGAGATTCCATTTATAATGGATTCTCCCAATTTAATAAATTTCTACCTTTCTTTAAAATTCTCCCCCTTTGTGATTTTCAAAAGGGAATTGGGTATAAATATGAAGCTTCCTAAAATGTTCGAAAAAATAGTAATCAAGGAATTAAACTAACTAATCATCCATGAAATTATGAAAGATCATAACAACAATAGAAATTCTAAAATTATTCATAAAAATCATAAATTCCTTAAAAATTAATTCCATTTATAAAAAACAAAAATGTTTTACAAAAAATACATGGAGAGTTTCAAAAAAATTAATCTTTCTTTATCTAGGTTTTGACAATGCCCTTGATCTTCTTAATCTCATTTCTGTCTAACTCCAACTTCTCAAATTTATCTGCTGGAGTCATATCCCAAGACTTTAACATCTCGACTACATTAAAAAGCACCTTATTTTGATCTCTGAGTATGATTAATTCATTTTAACAAGATCTGATCCTAGGGATATCTAACTCTATTTCTCATATCTTTTCTTTTAAATCATTGGAATCTGTAGTATATTCACCAGTTTTACCCCTGAAATATTACAAAAACATCTCTCTATCATCCTTATTTTTTATAACTAATTAAAATATATTACTCAATTTTCCATCAACTTCATAATTACTTAAAATTGTTTCATTTTCATCAGAATGTCTGAATTAACCTAATGAAACCACTTCACCATTTCTTTACATGACATCTTGTGAGTGTGAGAACATTCTTGAGTGGTTTCCAATTCTTCTTCATGCAAGATTACGTTCTATATACGAACTTTCATTGAATACAATTTGTCATTAATACAGTTTTGAATTAATTAGAACCTTTCCTCAAGATTTAGAAAAGAATTTATTATTTCTTCTAACCTCTTAAAATCATGAACAATGTAATTAACACCTTCTAGTGAAATCATTCGGGCCCAGTTAGGTTATTCTAGGTCATACTAGGGTATTTTTCAAATCATACCAACATCTATTTATTTTCATTTTTTATTATTACTCTTTGGAACTACCTTATCATATTTTTTAGAAAAACCAATATCATCAATAATCTTTATCATATCCACAAAATTAGTTTTGGATTTATCATAAATTTTGTTTTTGAAATATGGCCTTCTTCTTCCTTCTTAGATGATAATTCAACATCATCTTTTGATGAGAATTCTTCTTCTTCAAAAAACCATATTTCTCTCTCTTTCTCAGTCGTAGAGGGTATATTTAATAATGATTATGAAGAAACCAATTTTTTATTTTTGGTGTGAGTTTTTTTAATATCATCTCTTTCTTCATTTTCTTCTTCTTAATAATCATTTTTTCATCCTTTTATTTATCAACTTCTTCTTCAATCTCTATTTCAAACTCTTTATGTTATTCTTATTCTTTTTATTCTTCTTTATCTCCTTTATTTTATTTTTTTCATTTTCCATCAACATCCCCATTAATTTATTCTTTGATCTATTTCCCTAATTTCTTCATATTTATTTGATCTTTTATTCTAGGTAACACTGGTACTGATTTTCTTCCTCAGAAAATGGGACCAATTCTTCAAAAACCACTTTTCCTTTTCCCGTGAATGTGATATAAGGAATATTATAATTAACAAATGTGGATTCTTTAAAAACCAATCTCAATTTTAGATTTACGAGATCAACATGGAAGGTAGGAATGATAACATTTTTTTAATATCTCTCAACTCTCTTTAATAAATAATAACAAACATGGGCTTATTTCAACGACTTATTGTTATTTCTTTTCTTTTCTTATTCTTATGAAACCTCAGTAGATAACATTCAAGATTAATTTTCTTCGGAAGGGTCATCTCTAAATTCTAGATTCCCTAGATGTTTTTCATATTTTTCCTTCATACTCTTATCAAATACTTATTTTCTTAATTTCTTTTTTTTGTTACACTAGAGGAGAGGTCCCTACCTTAATATTTTTCTTCTCATACTTTTTCGAATTCCTTGATGGCTCTTCCTCTGATGCAGCACCACCAACATTCTGAAAAAAAAAATATTTTTCATCAAAAATCAACCTCATCCTATTCATCATTCACCACGAATGAATGCAATATTCTCCCTTATAAGATAAGATTTATTAGATACTTTAAAAACATTCAAAATTTCATCAAAAAATTTAATAATAAAATACAGAAACATTATAATTATTTATTTTATTGATCTGGTTTAGATGTTTTCTATAGTGATAAATATAAAAATTATGACATCTATCTTCCTTATATTTATGAGAAAATCTAACACAAAAACATTTGACACTTTTATCCTATCTCGATCTCCTTTTCCCAGTACCAAATACACTTTCATCTATATAGAGACTACTTTGTTATCCTGTATGGTGTGAAATTTATCTTACTTTCTCATTATGAGTAAACAATGAGTCTTTAGTTGTAGAATTGTTAAAAAAACCAATATCATTGGGAATATTGTGATTAGTATAGTATAAACTCACTCTAATGATAATTCTTCATGTCCAAAATATTATTAAAATAAAACTTTTATTTTTTCCCTTATATAGAAAAAATATATTGTCCTTTATCATCCCTTTATTGGAACTAGACCGATGTGTAAAAATTATTAACAGTATCAGGAGTGTATAAGTCAATATCCTTCTCTGTTTGTTGTACACAAACGAACCCCCATCACTGAAATGCAATGATATTCTCTAGTGTTTCATCATATTTCTCATCAAAAGTTCTTTTATCCACCTTATCTCTAAATAATGGAAACTTATTGATTTCTTATATGGTTTACATTATAACTGGAAATGGTACTGAGAATTGGATGGAAAGAAAACTTATTATATTTTGTAACTTGTAGGGTGTAGTAGATAAAGAGAAAAATTCATTCACAACTACTGTTGGATAGGGTGTATCCCTCCTTTATATATGTACTCAGGTTGATAGTTCCCCTTCCTTACTATGATCAATGGTTATGATTAAAATTATTATTATCTAACGGTTTAAATTCATGTGGAGAATGTTTTTTTAAGAATTTTTAACTATTGAAGTTTTTAATGTTTGTTTATCAAATCAAGATTAAATATGATTGAAATTTTTTTAAAAATAAAAATTGAAAATGTAATTTTTATAAAACTAAAATTATAAAAACAAAAATAAATGAACTAATGTAATGAGATGGTGAAAAAGTATAAAAAGATAAAATAATACCTCTCAATGTAAAAAGTGTCATCCGTATGATAATATGATCTTCTTGATTTATGTAAACATATTATGATAGTTTAAAAATAAAAAATTAATATTCTATTTATAATATAAAAAAATAATATGATATTTTTTAATAAAAAAACTAATTAGGATTGTATTTAGTAAAACATTAACAATTAGTAAAGTTGACTGCGAAATTTTTTTGAATCTGAAAAATTTAAATAAATTTTCCTTCCAGAAATTTTGGAACATTTTTAAAATCTGATAATCAATTTGAGAATTCTGAAACAAAATTTTTATAAAACTATCTGAGTTCATAAAACTCATAATGATGAAATTTTGAGAAAAAACTACGAAAAATATAAAACATAATGATTTGATAAAAACTAATGGTGTTTGAAAAACAAAAAACATATTTACTCTCCCTATGAAAAAAGAGTAACTTAATGTAAGGATATGGGTAAATAAAAATTATATATGAATGAATAATTTACATTGATCATTCCTAGATTATATCTAATGTATTCAAATATATCATAATTAAGTGGTTTTGTAAAAATAATATCATTTTATTCATGTGTTTCGATGAATTTACCAATGATATCTCCTTTAAGAGTGTGATCCCAAATTAAATGGTGACTTATATCTATGAGCTTATCATGTGAGTGATGTGTTGGGTTTTCATTTAATGCAATGGAAATTGTATTATCACAATGTATTGGATTTCTAATAAAACTAAATCCATTTTTAGTGTGTTTCTATTGCATCCACAACACTTGAGCCCAAAAAATTCTAGATACTACATATTCAGCTTCATCAGTGGAATGTGCAACTGAGTTTTTCTTTATACAACTCCATGAAATAAAATAATGTTTTATAAATGACTTATTTCGGATCTGGGTTTCCAATACATTATAAAACCACCCAAGTTAGGATCCAAAAAACATTTTAATTCAAAAACATTTCTAGAAGAATAATAAAGTTCTAAATCCACAGCTCTCTTAATATAGTGAAAACTTATTTTTACATATTTTAAACGGGATTTATTTGGATTTTTTTATATCTTTCACATAATAATACAGAAATCATTTAATCTTCCTTACTATAAGTTAAGTAAAGTAAACTTACTATAATATCTATAGAATTATTTTGATTAACTAGTTGCTCAGCCTCATCATGATCAAGGGTATTGGAGGTACCAATTAGAGTAATAATAATTTTAGTATTATCATATCCAAATTTTATAAGAATATATTTTTTATAATTGTATTAAGATATAAAAGTTTCTTCTTGTTTATCAAATATTTTAAAACCAAAAAAATATTTTAACTCACCCATCATAGTAATTTCAAACTCAATTTCCATAAAATCCACAAAGGAATATGTTATATATTTTTGAGTGATCCAAATATAATTTCATTAACATATATTTTTAAAATAATAATATTTTTGTTAACTTATTATATAAAAAGAGTTGGATCCAGAGCTCACTCAAATAAAATTGTAACAAAAAACATATTAACCAATCATACTAAAATCTACAGCCTTATTTAAATCCAAATAAATATTTTGAAAGTTTATAAATATATTCAGAATGTTTATATTTTAAACTCTATAGGTTTTTTAACATAAATTCCATCATGAACATATCCATTAACAAATCCATTTGAAAAATTATAAAATTAATGAATTCTACAAAGGATAGAAGGATTCATATAACTTCAATTATATCTATCAATGTATAATATTCTTCACAATATATTCCCACTTTTTTATTATAACCTTTTTCAAAAAGTATTTCTTCATTTCTATAAATTCTCCAATTCTAGTCACATTTATTATGAACAACTCATTTTAAACCAATTATATAAATTTCAATAGGTTGTTCAACTAAATTCTATACTTTTTCCCTCACAAACTCTTTGAGTATATCTTATATTGCCTTATTTCAATCCTCCTCACCAAAGAGTCATCTGAATTATTAGGTTCAGATTGGAATGATAAATATAGTTGTTCAATTTCATTTCTCAAGGAGCTTTTAGTCCTAATTGGTCGATCTACATCACCAATGATACTTTCACTAGGATGATTTATAAGAAATAGCTAACTTTGTGGATTTTTAAACGTATGCTCTTCAAAATAAATTATAAAATTTTCATGATGAATAACATCAGAAATTAATTCTTGAGTTATATCCATATCATAAGAACTTTTTACAAAAGGTTTAAAATCAATTTTAGAAATAATATTCATAGATGTTTGTTGAGGTTGGTTGAAAATAAAAGGTAAAATTTCATCAAATTTAACATGTACTATTTCCTCAAATGTATTATATTTTTTACTAAATACTATCTAAGACTTATAATTTGTAGAATAACCTAAAAATATTACTCTGTTGGATTTGGGTGAACCTTTATGTAAATTATATTTAGTATTTAAAATGAATAATGGAAACCAAAAATAATAAAGTAAGAAACATTTTATTTTCATCCTACCCACAACTCATAAGGAGTTTTATTAATAAATGGTCATATTAAAACATGATTTATAGTATACGAGTTAGTACTAAAAACATCATCCCAAAAAAATTAGCAATTGAGTATTCACTCATCATGGTTATAGTTATTTCTTGAATAATTCTATTTCTTATTTCAACTAAACCAATTTATTAGGAGGGTTATAGGTTCTGAAATCTTATTTTCTATACCATTCATACTACGAAAAGATGCAAAATCATAATTTTAAAATTCTTCACCATGGTCACTATTCATAGTTATCCTGAAGTGGTATTTCTCATTTTTGAAATGACAAACCAAATTTTAAATAAATAAATGATTCAAATTTAAATGTGAGAAAATAAACACAAGTATATCTAGCGTAATCATTAAATTATTGAGCAAGTGTTGTTTTCAACAATATATGATTTTATTATTAATAAGGGGGTGATTGTTGAGAACAATACTCTATTTATTTATGATGATTTTGATGCTCACAAATACCATTATTTGATATTCTAATGATTTTATTTTATGTGTATTTCAATAATTTATTATTCATTACATTTTTATTACTAGAAGTAATATTTAATTTCATGAACAACGAGAATTAATTGCTTAAGTGTGTTCTAGAAACACCATTAACGCTCTACATATGGAAATTACTTAAGAATGTTCTGGAAACACTATCCATTCTCTACATATTTGGATGTTACTTAAGTGTATTCTGGAAACACTGTTTATATACTAAATTGAGAAGCATAGTCTATGGATGGAATGCGAGGTATAATCTAAAGAGATATCAGAAAAGTATGATTAATCTACCATACATTATCGAAAAAGTATGGAAGAGGAACCCTACATTAGGGAAGAACCCTACGTTTAGAATATTGAAAAGTATGGAAGAAGAACCGTGCGTAAGTTTTAAACATTATGTTTTTTTCTCAAAAGTATGGTTCATCAACCTTACTTTTGTGAACAACCTTACATTTTATCAATAATTATGTATCATATAACTTACATTTGGGATCTTATAAAATTGTGGATCATTTATCATACATTGTTATTCAACCTTACATTTGAAGGATGAGACATCAACCTTACATTTGTGATCTACCTTACATTTAGAAGAAACTTGTTATATAGTTAAACCTTACATTTAGCATCGGATAATTAAATAAGAGATTATTAATCAATGATCTGCAAGAAAATTATTAGGCTAATTTCAAATCGGATTAAAATCTGATTTTTAAAGCACGTATTTGACGAGTTATGATTCATCAAATTCTGATGTCAAACTGGCTCAACTATCTATAAAGTTTAGTGAATTCTACAGAAAGAAGAAAGGATTCAAAAAAACCTTCAAAAAGGATGAAAACGAAGTCAGATGTTATAAGTGCAAGAAAATGGGGAACATCAGACCTAACTATCCTTAATTAAAGAAATACAAGAAGAAGACGTTCTTCAAATGGAATGATTATGATCCAAAGAAAAGAAATAAATGAAAGATACATGGAGTATATCTGAAGACTCCAATGTCTCAAAAAATTATGATTCAGAAGAGGAATCTAATTTGAAAGCAAATATATACTTTATGGTAGAAACTGATGAGGTACAATCTTATTAATCTACTGACTCTAATTCAAACTCAAGCTATACAAATGATAAACTTTCAGCTTACTACAATATTCTTAAAACGAAATATGATTCTTTATTTAAGAAACACTAGTCTTTAAAGAATAATCATAATGCTATTTTAAAAGAAAGAAATACTTTGTTAAAACAACATCATGTATAACTGGAAAAATATAATTTGGTAAATACAATCGATACAGATCATGAAGATAAAATAAAAACACTACAAACTGAAGTATAAACATATAAAAGTGCAGCTCTTATTTTTTCAAAAGGAGAAAACACACTAAATGAAATTCATGGAAATTATGTAAATAAAAATGGAAGATATGGAAAAGGTGGTAAAGGTGAAAAGCCTAAACTATACAAGAATTACTTTGTTCTAAGTACTAGAAAGGTAATATGTAACCATTGTAGTGCAAAAGTAAATTTGTCTAAGAATTTTTACATAAGGCATCCCCTGATAATTGGAATAAAGAAAGAATTTGTCTCAAAGAATTTATATGATTCTGTTGATTTTAGAAAAACAAAGCAAGTCTGGATTCCCATATCTTTGCTGGCTAACACTCCTAGATCCAACAGAATATGAGTACCAAACCAATCTATTTAAATGTCTTTGTAGGGTGCAGGTCACAGAATCATAAAGTTCATATGGTATATGGACAGTGGTTGCTCATCGAATTTCACTACACTAACTAAAAAAGATGGTGGACTAGTCACTTTTGGTGACAATGCCAAAGGAAAGATAATTGGCATTGGAACAGTTGGAGATCTAGAAGCTGTCTCAATCAATAAAATACTCTATGTACAAGGATTGAAACAAAAACATGATAAGTGTCCCACAACTTTTTTATGATGGTTATGTTGTTGATTTTTATAACAATTGAAGTTCTGTTTTCTAAAATAAATTACTTAAATTTAGAGAACCTAGAACTGATAATTTGTATGTCTTGGATTTAAATTCCTTGTGTAAGAAAAAAATTAAACTTCTTAACTGATAACATAAATGAATCATGGATCTGGTATAGAGGACTTGGACATTGTAATATATATGTATTAAATAATTTATCTAAGAAACAGCTAGTTTCTGATTTTTATAGTCTAAAGTTTGAAAGTGATAGATTTTGTGATGCATGTCAACTTGGCAAGCAGCAAAAATCATCTTTCAAAACTGTTAACAAAATTTCAACATCAAATCCTCTAGAACTTATCCATATTGATTAGTTTGGACCCTCAAGGGTAACAAGCTTGGCTGGTAAATTATATGTATATTTTTTAGCTGATGACTATTCTAGATTTACATGGATTTTATTTTTAAAATATAAAAATGAAGCCTTTACATTATTTGAATGTTTTTTCAAAGCTGTTTAAAATGAAAAAGGTTTTAAAATAATTTCATTAAGATGTGATTTTGGTAGAGAATTTGAGAATTTGGAATTCAATTCCTTTTGATCAAATATAAGTATTAAAAGAACCTTCTTTTCACAAAGAACAACTCAAAAAAATGGAATTATTGAAAGAAGAAATAACACAATTTAAGAAATGGGTAGGACTATGCTAAATGATTACAGTCTTCCTACCGATTTTTTGGTAGAATTTGTTAATACAGACTGCATTAAAATTAATAGAGTTTTAATCAGACGAATTTTAAAAAATACACCCTATGAACTCTAGAATAACATAAAACCTAAAGTAAATTATTTTAAAGTTTCTGGATGTAAGGTTTACATCTTAAACACCACATAAAACATTGATAAGTATGATCCAAAATTTGATGAAGGCATTTTATTAGAATATTCTGCTATTTCCAAGCTTATATTGTTTTTAATAAAAAGTGGAGGATTGTTGAAAAATCAGTTCATGTGAAATTTGATGAATCTAATCCCTTTGAGAAAAGGATAGATCAAATAGATGAACATGATTCGAATGATAATATGAGACTTAAGAACCTGAAAGGTGATTTTTAAAAGGATATAAATGAAATTCAGTCCAGTCCAGAAAAACATGATACTGAAAAACCTATAAGTGTACTGCCTAGACAGTCATGAACACTAAATAATCACCCTTTAGAAACTTTAATATGAGACATACACATAGGAATAATAACTAGAAGGAACATAGGAAATCTTGTTGAGTTTTCTTCCTTTCTTTCCCAATTAGAACCCAAGACTATAGAAGAAAAAATAGTTGATGAAAGTTGGATGATAGCAATGCAAAAAGAATTAAACCAGTTCAAAAGAAATGAATTTTGGAACATAATTGAAAGACCTAAGAACTACCCAATTATAGAAAAAATGGGTCTTTAGAAATAAACAAGATGATCAAGGAATAATAACTCGGAATAAAGCAAAACTAATAGGCAGAGGATATAATCAGGAAGAAGGTATATATTATGATGATACCTTTTCACCTGTAGCTAGATTAAAATCCATTAGAATCTTATTAGCATATTCATCTCATATGAATTTTAAATTATTTCAGATGGATGTTCATTTTTCCTCTTTAAATGGATATTTAATAGAAGTTTATGTTGAGCAACCTCTTAGTTTTGAAAATTTATAAAAACCAGATTCTATTTTTAAACATAATAAATCTCTTTATGGCCTTAAACAAGCACCTAGAGCTTGGTATGAAAGAATGATCTCTTTTCATTTGAAAAATGATTTTACTGTTGAAATGTCAAAGCCAACACTATTTAATAAAACTATAAACTCTAATATTTTATTAGTTTAAATTTATGTTGATGATGTAATTTTTGGATCAACTAATTAATCTCTTTGTCATGAGTTTTCAAATCTAATTCAAAAAGAATTTGAAATGAGTATAATGGGGGAATTAAATTTCTTTTTAGGTCTTCAAATTTATCAAAAATATTTTGGAAATTTTTTAAATCAAAGAAAATACATTTCTGATTTATTAAATAAATTTGAACTTTAAAACAGGAAGACATATACAACTCCTATGTATACTAATATAAAACTTGATTTGGATGAAACTGGGAAATCAGTTGAAAGCAAGTTATATAGAGGTATGATTGGTATTTTATTATATCTTACTGCTAGTAGGAAAGATATAATGTAATTATTATGTCTTTGTACAAGATTTCAATCAAATCCTAAAAAATATCATTTAATTACTGTTAAAAGAATTTATTGAAATTTAAAAGGAATTATTTTTCAATCTCTTCTCTATCCAAAAACGTCTGATTTTAATGTAATATCATATTCAAATGCAGAATTTAGGAGTTGTAGATTAGATAGAAAAATCACTTCAGGTACTTGTCACGTTTAAGGAAAATCCTTAGTATCATGATCTAGTAAGAAACAACATTCAGTTGCCCTGTCAATAACAGAGGCAGAATATGTGTCTGCTGGAAGTTGGTGCGCATAAATCTTGTGGATGAAAAACACTCTTTTGAAAATTGGAAAGAAATTTGATAATATACCTATTTTATGTGATACTACAAGTGCAATAAATATTTCAAAATATCATATTATTCATTCTAGGACTAATCATATTGATATCAGACACCATTTTCTAAGATTACATATTCGTAAATAAGATATATTCTTTGAATTTGTAAGTACTGAAATTAAATTAGCTGATATTTTTACTAAACCACTTCCCAATTCAAGGTTTGATTTTATTAAGGGGGAGCTAGGTTTATTTATTTTTAAATAAAGTTTTATTTTATTCATTTGATTATACTATTTCTATTTTATTTTTAATACTGTTTAAAATAAATTAGTTATTTGTTTTTCAAATCGAATAATTTTTTATTTTTATTAGATTTATATTTATATGTGTTCTTACAATTTTATTTGTTTTTGAAATTTATGTAATGATTATTGATGACATGGGAATCAAGGCTGTCAGAGCCCTTTCGAATTCTAAATCATTTCCTTTCTACCAAAAACTTTTTTTAACCTACGAAGCATTACTGCTCTTTTTCAATCCTAATCTGACCCTTCAAAACCCTAATCTTCAAACCTTCATAGATCTTCACAGTAAAGGCCCAAATAAAGAAGACTGATGAGGCTGAGACCAGCACTGCCAAGAGGTAGCACTCGGCGAGAAGGAATCTTTTGCAAGTAAAGGTCATAGATCTGGAATGGTTATATCAAACAAACATGTTGGTGAAGCAGGCTCTTGCTTTTAAACCCCTCGAACAGACATTTAATGGTGAGAAAACTGAGTTTCTATATGAGTTGGAGCTTTGTTATTTCTTCAAATATATTCAGTTTAGTCTGGGGGAAGATGAAGATTCCATTAAAGTGAGAATAGTAGACATAGATGTTTATATCTCTTCTGTAGAGATAGCTCATATTTTCAACTTCCCTCAAGAGGGTGTTTTCCATTTTCACTTAAATATTATTGGAGATTCAGTACAGAAATCTTAGGATATTATGTCGTTTTTTTTTCAACAAATAACAGAAAAATGCAAGAGAATGACTTAGAGCTTGATCAGAATATTCTTGTATAGTTTTTGAAAACTGGGATTGCACCCAGGATGTATGAAATGGAAAAGATTCTTTATACAGATATGTATTTAATTTTTTTTCTGAAGAGTGATGTTAAATTGAACTTTCCGAGATACATGGTGAGGTATCTCGGTTACTATTTACAACCAAAGGCAAAAATGGGTTTTTCTCCTTTTGGATGGTTTATCTCAAAAATTATGTTTAAGACAGATATGATAAGATTGGTGGATGCTCGGGTAAAATTCCACCACAGTAATATCTTTAATGCTGGTACATTGATAAAAATTTGATATTTCAGGAGCACTATCAACGGAAAACTGCTGCGTGTTGGAGTTGAAGAGGAAAAATAAAGTGCTTAGGCCTAACCAGCAAAATCAAAAGTAAGAGTATCTGAATCTAGAATCGGTGCAGTATCACGGCGAATATAGTTTGATGCAGTTGATCCATTATCTGATGAGGAAACTCAAAACAAACTTTAGAGGTCAAGACATCGAGTGACTCAAGCTATTGAACAGACTACTCCAGCACTCACAGATGAAACTGAACCAATTCTAAGCTACAGATTCATTAGAGACTCTACAGTACAAGACACTACTCAACCAACACTTTCTCAGATTGAGGTGACTACTCAAGTGGATCATGAAAGTGAGCCTCAAACTATTGAAAAGCCTGGGGGAGTTGAAGTGGCTCAATTGGAATCTTATCCAAATGAACATTCTACTGAGAATATTCAAGAAGAATTTGTTTTAGAAAACCCATTGGAGGAGATGGATGCTGAGGATGCTCATGAGGAGCAACCTCCATCAGATTTTGAAATTCAGGATGAAAATGTTTCGGAAGTACATACGGAGGTGTTGAATGGGGATTTTTCTATGGAAGAGTCTGAGAAAGTCTCTGAGGAAAAGTTTGTGGAAAAACCTGCTCAGAAGGAAGATAAAGAGAAATATGATGTAGTGTCACTACCTATAGTGGTGTTGCATCATGTACAATATGAGGATGAGAATGATGCATAGGGTTCCTCCGATTCAGTGAATAATGGAGTAACAGAGATGTACTGGAAGTTTTCAAGTTTGGAATCTAAAAATGCTGCTCAGAGGAGAGCCTTAGAGGAAGAACAGTTGAAATTTCAGAGGTTGCAAGCCAGTTCAGTTTCATAGGAGGAAGTTGAAGTATTTAAGTGGGAGATTTTGAATGAAGTTGCAAAGTTGAAATCAAATATAGTACTAAAGACAGATTTTATGGAATTCAAATCCTTCATGGAGTAACAATTTTCATCTGTCAGACCAAGTGAGGCTAGTGCGTCAGGTAATTAACCTAATTTAATAAAATGATTTCAAGCTATTACAGCAGAAATGAGAAATATGAATGACAGATTACAAGATCGTCAATTCAATAGTGCCCCTTTGTCTGTGTTGTTAGATAATCAGAAGATCCTATTTGATCAGCTAACTTCACATGAACCATGACTTGGAACTGTACAGAATCAGTTTATTGAAATGTTGACTCAATTTATGGAGAAGGAAGACAGGTTGCATGACTTTCTCATTGTAAATTTGATAGAATATATTCATATATCTGAAGAGAATATAGATCTTATTATCAAGCTAGGAGATGGCATGGTGAGAAGGCTGAGGGAGTAGTTGACTGAAATCAAGGAATTAGTTCAGAAGAGATAGACCTTATAACATACCCTTACCACACCTTGATTCCTATGTTCATCATGATTATAACTGTTACATATTTTGAATGAAATTTTTTTCATTCTATATTTGTGTGTTTCTCTTAGTTTTACTATCTTTGTTTAGATATGCCAGTAATCCAGATTCAGTTATTGACAAACAGTTAGCAATAGTATTTACTTAAGTTTTGTACAACATTAAAATGTGTTCTACTCCATATTCTATCATTCCTTTTGATATCACAAAAAGGGTGACAAATATAGAGAAACAAAATATTTTTATTTTAACTTTTTTACATTGTACATTAAATATTTTAAATATTTATTTAAAATTTATTGGAGAAATTTTTTTTATTTTAATATTTTAAAAAACTTTTTATTGGGGGATAAATTTGGATAAATATAAACTTCTTATTTTCAAATTTTATTTATAAGCCTTTAAATATTTCTACTCTAAAAGAATTGTTCATTTTTCATTATTTTTATTTAAGGGGATATGTTTTTTTTCATCTTTCTCACTTTAATAAAAGGGGGAGAAATTGATCTTTAATAATTATGGATTATACAAATTTTTTTAAATAATCATGTTAAAATTAAATATTGTTTTATCTAAGAAAATTTATAAACTATATGTAAATAATTTTGGATGTTAATTTCATTTATTATATTATGGGTTTTGTGATCATCAAAAAAGGGGGATATTGTTGATCAAGTGTTGTTTTCAATAATACATGATTTTATAATTATTAAGGGGTATATTGTTGAGAACAATACTATATTTCTTTATGATAATTTTGATGCTCACAAATACCCTTATTTTTCATTCTAATGATTTTATTTTAAGTGTTTTTTAGGAATTTATTATTTACTATATTTTTATTACTAGATGAAATATTTATGTTCTTGAATATCAAGAATTAGTTACATTAAGTGTTTTCTGGAAACATTGTTCATGCTCTACATATTCATAAATTACATAAGTGTGTTCTAGAAGCACTGTTCATGCTCTACATATTTAAAAATTACTTAAGCATGTTTTGGAAGCAATATTTATACCCTAGTTTGAGAATCGTAGAGTAAGGATGGAATGCGGTGTATAATATAAAGAGATATCAATAAAGTATTACTAATCAACCATACGTTATTAGAAAAGTATAGAAGAGGAACCCTACATTAGGAAGGGACCCTACGTTTGGAATATTGAAAATTATGGAAGAAGAACCATACATATGTTTTAAACGTTTTGTTTTTTTCTCAAAAGTATGGTTCATCAACCTTACTTTTGTGAACAACCTTATGTTTCATCAAAAAGTATGGATCATGTACCTTAAATTTGGAAGCTTATAAAATTGTGGATCATTTATCATATTTTTTTATTCAACCTTACATTTAAGGATGCGACATCAACCATACGTTTGTGATCTACCTTACGTTCAGAAGATGCACGCTATACAGTTCAACCCTATATTGGGAATCGGGGTTTTAAATATGATATTATTATGCAATGATCTACAAGCGAATTATTAGGCTGATTTAAAACTGAATTACAAGATTATTATTAATGCTTGTCTTTGAATATTTCACAGCCGCTTATTTATGTTTCAATGGATCGAATTTAAAGGAACTTTTCATGGAATATTTCAAGGGGAGTTATGACTGCTCTGTTAATTCAAATGTTTGAATATTGCGAGTCAGAAGGTGACTTTTATGGAACTTACTTTGCAGAGAAAGCAGTAGATATATTTTTGCTATTTTGAAATAAAATATACACAATGAATGAGGTCAAGAACAAGAACATGAGAGCAGATACACTTATGATATACAAGATATGCTGCACGACAATGTTGATACATAAGAGATAAATAGAGACAAATCAAGATCTGTTGATCTGCTGATTACAAAGAGTGACATGTAACGCCCCGACCCCAGCTACTCAGAGCTGGTGCGTTACTTCGTAACATTGGCATGATAAAAAAAGATCAAGTCTCGAAAGACCGATTAGTTTAGTAGCCTTGGAAACACTAGACACATTCATAAATGTTACATTACATCATAAAGTGAAAAACTAATAACAAAGTCTTCATAGTCCACACTCATATCCTCTTCTGACTATCCCTGCAGGTCATTCATAAAATACTTCTTCACATCCTGGAAAATATTAAAACATTGAAAGGGGTGAGCTCAGATGCTCAGTAAGGATAACAATATTGCGGAAGCTTTCATAAATAAACATAAACATTTAAGGCAATGTATAACTAAACAAAAGCCTTATTAAACTTGAACTTCAGCATAATATGGAAAAAGTAAAATCAAATAATGCCACTTACTTACTCACATGGATATTCTACTAGACGAATAATCACATGAAATATCAATAACCACTTTCATAATGAGGGAATGTATAATGCCAGACATTCTGAAACATTTTGTCAAGGCCTCGGCCAAGACGTCTAAAATGATTAAGGCCTCGGCCAAAACCATAAATCAAATTGGGAAAGGGCCTCGGCCAATTCCACGTCTAGTTGTCTCATGAGACCTACCGATGCATCGAGGAGCTATAGCGGGCTCCACCCGTCACTTATTAAGTCCAATACATTCCTCATATGAACAGGTTTAAACATCTCATAAACCATAACATAATCGTATCACATAAAACATGCATAAAGGAAACATAACATTTTCACATTTCAATAACAAGATATCAATACAACACATTGATATAATAAAAATGCTTTCATAACCATTTTCAATACCAAAATAAAAGAAAGTTAAAACTTTGTATTTATTTTTCATTAAAAAAATGATGGCTTGTAGATGAAGCCGAAACTCAAATAATGGTCACGGCGGTGGAGAAGTCGTTGTCGCCGCATAAGTACGGAAAGAAAAACATTCCCTTTTGTCGTTTAGCAAAACGCTTCATATAAAAAAAGATTCCTTTTGAATAAACCAAAAAGTCAAAGGGGTTTATACACGGTATAAAAGAAAGTTGTGCATAAAACCAAATATGCCTCAATGAAAGGAGATTGAGACGAAGTCCTTAAAAAGATCATTTTTAAAATAAAAGAGATATATTATGTCTATTCACTATAGGTACACATATAGAAAGTAAATATACAAAATAGGACATAATAATATCATGACATAATTTGAATGTAGGAGATTAACCCAAAGAATGGAAATTGGGTTAAGAAGTTCCCTTACCTCGTGTCTGACTTGACTCAACCGTTCTTTAACCTCCTGAATAATAAACTAGAGTTAATATATACCTTATTAAGAACCATTTTCAATTTCATTATCCTTATTATATCACTTATTACAATGATATGAACATTATGTAATTATTTAAGTTAATAACGGTCATTTTGTCGATCTTTGGTACTTGAGTCAACAATAAACTTCTTATAATTACAAGTTGTTTATGTGGTAGAATATCCATTATCTCCAGAATTATATTCATGATTTAGATTTCATATATATTTTATATATCCAGTATATACATTCATTTATAATATTACGTAACATTTAGAGGTAAGAAATGAAATGCACCGTTCATGGAGACGGTAAGCCGTACGTACGCATGAACGCTACTTTCATTTCAATTTCATATTTAATGGAACGAAATCATAATGATATAAATGTATAATATAATTCCAGTATAATATAGTGTATAATACCATTTACTCCATCCTTTATACATCCCACATATGGCATTAACGATTCAAATCACTTTGATGGGACGGTAGTCCGCACTTCCTAAAATGAAATTATCGCGTTTTACCCATAATGGAAATCATAATGTATGCCATAAATGAGAAATACAGAAGCATAAGTAAAACATAAACATATTATATATCATATATAAAAATAGTGACATCTTAATGGCCACATTTGGAGGTGTTATATGAGTGTTGAACAATCATCATTTCGTGAGGCAGAAATTCGCCATCCACAGAAACCGTATGTTCTTTAACCATTAGACGAAGGTGTGTGTAAGTGTGAACCAAATCCTTATCATAACAACATCCTAGTATATTTTATATACTGGTGTTGTTACAAAATAAAGGAATGAAAAGAGTTTAGGGGGTTGGAGAAGAAAAATAAAACAAAACAACATTAGAGAAGACATTACCTCAAAATCGGGTAACTCTTTTTTATTTGAGCCAAAGGCTTCCTTGGGAAGAGTTCTTTCCACAGTGAGGCATCTAGGAGTAAGAGGGGGAAGTTGGGAGAGTATTTGGGCAGAGGTTGGCCGAGCCAAATGGCTTGAAAGTGTAAATGAGGTGGAAGAGGTGGGGGCCTTTTATAAGTGGAGAGGAGGGGCTCTTTTGGAAAGATTGAAGTGTTACATTATTACACAATTCTTTTCGGATTATAAAGGTCCCACACTTATATAATTCGAGGCTAAGGTGATAAGGGTTCTAAATCTCCTCATCCAATTGGCTTTGGACAAGTGTAAGCCTTGTATTTTGTATTATCTTCCCATTTTATTTAAATCGTTAAATAATGAGGTCATCACTGCATCATCATGATGTCATAAATAATTTAATTTATATAATGTCTAAAAATTATAAAAAAAATACTATGATGTAGGAAATCTTTTTATCTTTCTAATGAATATTTATAATAAAAATTTGGACTTGTGTAACCCCACTTAAAAACAGTTTTAGTAAAACTACTCATGTTTGTGTCAATTTAATTTTAACATTAAATAAATATATATTAATGTCATTTTCCAACTAAAGTGGCTCCATGGGGTCCCCAAGTTGACCCATGGGTTGTCTTGGTCGGCCATGACTCATCCAATAGGAGTAGGACAAGTGTCAATCTCATCTCATATTGTTAAAACATTATTTTTACCTTAAACTACACTAATCACCTCTAATCGCGATTAAGAACTTAAAAGTTACTATTCACCAAAAATTATTTTAATCTCATTGAACCACATTTTACTTCTTAATGACAACCATGTATGTCGGATTTTTGAAAATCAAATCACAGAAGTGGTAATATTTCATTTTAACGAAAAATCAGTTTTTAACAACCACTTAGTGGTTTCACTATTCATCAAAAATTGAAGTTTTTCAGAATAAGGCCAAAATTTCACCCTAAGCTATAGTTGATATTCAGAATTCAAAAATGATGTCTATTTTACAAAATTCCAAACATATAAGTTGTATTAATTAATTTTATAATTAATTCCCGCTGTTACAACAAATAGCGTGTTTTTAAGAAACAATTTATATCAAAAGATTGGCAATTTTTTATGTCCAATTTCAATGTTAAATTAATTCTAATGACAACCATTGGATAAAATGGTAAAAATATATTCTAATTATACTTTAAAACCACTAAATATTATAATTTATCACTATAAATTATTTTGATTAAAAAAGTTGTTTTTAAGTATTTTTCACTATTCATAAAAAATTGGAAGTTCTCAGAAAAATACCAAAAATTCAACATAGGCTAATTTCAATATTTCAAATCCAAAAATGAAGTCCATTTTATAAATAAAATTTATAAAATTTCAAAAAGTAGGTATTACTATTCACAACGGCTAGTTTAATTAGTTGTGGTGTGTGTTAGAGCTCGAGGTTGCGTACAACACACGCTATTGCATTATTGAATGAGAAGTGTATCATGGAAGCTCGGGGTGTTACATTCTCCCCTCCTTCAATAAATTGCGACCTCGCAATTTGAAAATTTTCTTTGAAAATAAAAGGTTGAAAATAGAAAATACCTTTGTGGAAAACCCACATCGGAAATAAGGTTAATAAATATATAACATTAAAAGAAAGCAAGATAAGTACAAAGGTCACCCGATATAGCCCATTCTAGGATTATATGAAAATATGGATATGGAGGAGAAACAAACCATCAAGGTCTGATGGAGATTTATAGAAAACAGGATTAGGAGAAAGTTTAACTACAAGAAAATCACAAACTTGTGATTGATTAAACGGTCATTGAATCCCCAGTTGGAAAAGTTAACCGACAACATTTTTGTTTTAAGTTACCTTTTATAATTTTGAGGAATTTATTTAGGAGATTTACTAAGAACGTAAGGGAATATACATACTTGTTATGTATACTTTCATTCGTTAATAAATTTTTACCACAAACCCATCTTTTACTCCAAATGGTAATGGAACTCATAAATATTCTATTTATCCTAATTGTATAAGGTTCCAAATGTTAACACAAACCATTTAGATTAGTAAAATTATTTTGTAATAACCAGGGACTTCCTGTAGGCTTGTGGTAGGAAATAAAGGCTTGTCGCACTATGGTTGTGGGTTCGATTCCTGCAGCTTTGTCCGACGCGATGGGTTATGCCCCACCCTACAGGTTGTCCTTTTTCCTAAAACTATAGTATTATAATATTCCAAAAATAATATTCAGAAATGCTTTAACCTTAAAAAATACTATCCATGGTTCAACTTAATCCATTCCAACCTTAATAGTTATCCAAAATACCTCCGTCCAGACTTTCTCTAAAAGGTCTCTAAATTCCAAAATCAATTGTAACATCAGATTCCCCAAACAAGAAAATTTTCTCTTATTGTCACATACTAAAAATATTATTACCTTAATCATATTACCTTAATCAAAAAGTACTGCAGTACAATCTTTATATATATCACATTATTCTTATAACCAGAATATAATCCTTGAGTCCAAAAGCACCAATACATTAATTATTCCGCTTCAACTGTAGTAACAGCATAAGATTGTCCTTGATCCCTTGGCCTTTTCTGAGGTAAGTTTCCCTGATGCTTAGGACATTTATTTGCATAATGACCCATTTCTCTACAATTGTAGCATTCAACTTTGATAGCCTCTTTCTTTCCCTTGCAATCACGAGCCTAGTGACCCTTTTCTACACATTTATAACAAACTCCCATTCCTTTTAGGCAAGTACCAGGGTGATTCTTCCCACAATTATCACATAATGGAAAATCCTTCTTTCCCTTTTTCCCTTTATTTGTCTCTTGTTCCCCCATTCTCTTCTTCTCTTGCTTTACTTTGTTGTCATAAGACTTAGAGAATTCCTTTTCTGTCTTGATAGCACACGAGACAATATCTACGTATGATGAGAAGGATTGTGATACTAAAGCTCGACGGAGAAATGGTTTTAACCCATCAAAGAAACGATCAATCTTACTCCTTGGGTTACGTATATAATTGGCAGCATGCCTCGCTAACCTTGTAAAGTTATCCTCATACTTTGCGACATTCTCATCCTCCTTCTGCCTCAAACTCAGAAATTGCCTTTCCATATCTGCTCGATGGTCACGAGGAAAGTATTTTTCTAAGAAAATCTCTTTGAACTCCCTCCATTCCATATTCGATACGTCATCATCTTCCTTTGTGTTTTGAATCAGCGACCACCACTGATCGGCATCTCCAGTGAGGCGGTAAACTGCCATGACAACCTTCTCCCTTTCGCTACTCCCCAAGGCATGGAATATTTTCTCTAAGGAGTTTATCCATTGCTCAGCTACTAATGGATTTGTACCCCCATTAAATTTTGGTGGTTGTTGCCTCATGAAACGGTCTAGCATTGATCCTCCACGTTGCGGATCAGGGTGCTCCATACGAGTAAGGTTATTATTCATAACCTGAGTGAGTTGTCCCAGTATGGTAATAAGTTGATCAGCACCAGTTGTATCTCCAGATCCACAATAATTATCTTGAGCAGGAGGGCAATCCCTACACGGAGTTCGTGCATTGATACGGTTTCCATTCCTTCCACTAGGCGCCATTTCTATACAATGGCATAAACTAGATTAGTTTATGAAATAAAATACATAATTCCATACTTGTAAAACACTTAACACTAATTGAACTATTTATGGATATAATCCATAACCATAAAAATGATTTATTCGAGGAAGTATATACTCATAACCCTTCATAGTGGTTTGTAAGAAAATGAGAATTATCCTAAGCATATCCCCCGGGAGTGTCGTAACCAAGAGTGCAGCAAGGCCCGTTGTCGTGCACCAGTTCCCGTTCGAGTCTAGCTCAAAGCGGTGTTTTCGGGTTTTACCCCTAGGTACATCTGTGCCAGAGCCACCTCTACCTGCTCGTATCCAGACAGGGATGTATTGCTCGGAAAACTCATAACATCTCTATAATACCAAAATTCTAGGAAGTTCTTCTATACTAATCCTCAAAGTCTATCTTTGGGCTATGTGTTCTAATCAGAGTTTATCTACATCTAGCTTCCAAGGTTAGTACTAAACTGCCTCTGATACCAACTGTAACGCCCCGACCCCAGCTACTCAGAGCCGGTGCGTTACTTCGTAACATTGGCATGATCAAAAAAGATCATGTCTCGAAAGACCGATTAGTTTAGTAGCCTTGGAAACACTAGACACATTCATAAATGTTACATTACATCATAAAGTGAAAAACTAATAACAAAGTCTTCATAGTCCACACTCATATCCTCTTCTGACTATCCCTGCAGGTCATTCATAAAATACTTCTTCACATCCTGGAAAATATTAAAACATTGAAAGGGGTGATCTCAGATGCTCAGTAAGGATAACAATATTGCGGAAGCTATCATAAATAAACATAAACATTTAAGGCAATGTATAACTAAACAAAAGCCTTATTAAACTTGAACTTCAGCATAATATGGAAAAAGTAAAATCAAATAATGCCACTTACTTACTCACATGGATATTCTACTAGACGAATAATCACATGAAATATCAATAACCACTTTCATAATGAGGGAATGTATAATGCCAAACATTCTGAAACATTTTGTCAAGGCCTCGGCCAAGACGTCTAAAATGATTAAGGCCTTGGCCAAAACCATAAATCAAATTGGGAAAGGGCCTCGGCCAATTCCACTTCTAGTTGTCTCATGAGACCTACCGATGCATCGAGGTTCTATAGCGGGCTCCAACCGTCACTTATTAAGTCCAATACATTCCTCATATGAACAGGTTTAAACATCTCATAAACCATAACATAATCGTATCACATAAAACATGCATAAAGGAAACATAACATTTTCACATTTCAATCACAAGATATCAATACAACACATTCATATAATAAAAATGCTTTCATAACCATTTTCAATACCAAAATAAAATAAAGTTAAAACTTTTTATTTATTTTTCATTAAAAAAATGATGGCTTGTAGATGAAGCCGAAACTCAAATAATGGTCACGGCGGTGGAGAAGTCGTTGTCGCCGCATAAGTACGGAAAGAAAAACATTCCCTTTTGTCGTTTAGCAAAACGCTTCATATAAAAAAAGATTCCTTTTGAATAAACCAAAAAGTCAAAGGGGTTTATACACGGTATAAAAGAAAGTTGTGCATAAAACCAAATATGCCTCAATGAAAGGAGATTGAGACGAAGTCCTTAAAAAGATCATTTTTAAAATAAAAGAGATATATTATGTGTATTCACTATAGGTACACATATAGAAAGTAAATATACAAAATAGGACATAATAATATCATGAAATAATTTGAATGTAGGAGATTAACCCAAAGAATGGAAATTGGGTTAAGAAGTTCCCTTACCTCGTGTCTGACTTGACTCAACCGTTCATTAACCTCCTGAATAATAAACTAGAGTTAATATATACCTTATTAAGAACCATTTTCAATTTCATTATCCTTATTATATAACTTATTACAATGATATGAACATTATGTAATTATTTAAGTTAATAACGGTCATTTTGTCGATCTTTGGTACTTGAGTCAACAATAAACTTCTTATAATTACAAGTTGTTTATGTGGTAGAATATCCATTATCTCAAGAATTATATTCATGATTTAGATGTCATATATATATTATATATCCAGTATATACATTCATTTATAATATTACATAACATTTAGAGGTAAGAAATGAAATGCACCGTTCATGGAGACGGTAAGCCGTACGTACGCATGAACGCTACTTTCATTTCAATTTCATATTTAATGGAACGAAATCATAATGATATAAATGTATAATATAATTCCAGTATAATATAGTGTATAATACCATTTACTCCATCCTTTATACATCCCACATATGTCATTAACGATTCAAATCACTTTGAGGGGGCGGTAGTCCGCACTTCCTAAAATGAAATTATCGCGTTTTACCCATAATGGAAATCATAAAGTATGCCATAAATGAGAAATACAGAAGCATAAGTAAAACATAAACATATTATATATCATATATAAAAATAGTGACATCTTAATGGCCACCTTTGGAGGTGTTATATGAGTGTTGAACAATCATTGTTTCGTGAGGCAGAAATTCGTCATCCAAAGAAACCGTATGTTCTTTAACCATTAGACGAAGGTGTGTGTAAGTGTAAACCAAATCCTTATCATAACAACATCGTAGTATATTTTAGATACTGGTGTTGTTACAAAATAACGGAATGAAAAGATTTTAGGGCGTTGGAGAAGAAAAATAAAACAAAACAACATTAGAGAAGACATTACCTCAAAATCGGATAACTCTTTTTTATTTGAGCCAAAGGCTTCCTTGGAAAGAGTTCTTCCCAAAGTGAGGCTTCTAGGAGTAAGAGGGAAAAGTTGGGAGAGTATTTGGGCAGAGGTTGGCCGAGCCAAATGGCTTGAAAGTGTAAATGAGGTGGAAGAGGTGAGGGCCTTTTATAAGTGGAGAGGAGGGGCTCTTTTGGAAAGATTGAAATGTTACATTATTACACAATGCTTTTCGGATTCTAAAGGTCCCACACTTATATAATTCGAGGCTAAGGTGATAAGGGTTCGAAATCGCCTCATCCAATTGGCTTTGGACAAGTGTAGGCCTTGGATTTTGCATTATCTTCCCATTTTATTTAAATCGTTAAATAATGAGTTCATCACTGCATCATCATGATATCATAAATAATTTAATTTATTTAATGTCTAAAAATTATAAAAAAAATATTATGATGTAGGAAATCTTTTTATAATTCTAATGAATATTTATAATCAAAATTTGGACTTGTGTAACCCCACTTAAAAACTGTTTTAGTAAAACAACTCATGTTTGTGTCAATTTAATTTTAACATTAAATAAATATATATTAATGTCATTTTCCAACTAAAGTGGCTCCATGGGGTCCCCAAGTTGACCCATGGGTTTTCTTGGTCGGCCATGACTCATCCAATAGGAGTAGGACAAGTTTCAAGCTCATCTCATATTATTAAAACATTATTTTTACCTTAAACTACACTAATCACCTCTAATCGCGATTAAGAACTTAAAAGTTACTATTCACCAAAAAATTATTTTAATCTCATTGAACCACATTTTACTTCTTAATGACAACCATGTATGTCGGATTTTTGAAAATCAAATCACAGAAGTGGTAATATTTCATTTAACGAAAAATCAGTTTTTAACAACCACTTAGTGGTTTCACTATTCATCAAAAATTAAAGTTTTTCAGAATAAGGCCAAAATTTCACCCTAAGTTATAGTTGATATTCTGAATTCAAAAATGATGTCTATTTTACAAAATTCCAAACATATAAGTTGTATTAATTAATTTTATAATTAATTCCCGTTGTTACAACAAATAGCGTGTTTTTAAGAAACAATTTATATCAAAAGATTGGCAATTGTTTATGTCCAATTTCAATGTTAAATTAATTCTAATGACAACCATTGGATAAAATGGTAAAAATATATTCTAATTATACTTCAAAACCACTAAATATTATAATTTATCACTATAAATTATTTTGATTAAAAAAGTTGTTTTTAAGTATTTTTCAATATTCATAAAAAATTGGAAGTTCTCAGAAAAATACCAAAAATTCAACATAGGATAATTTCAATATTCCGAATCCAAAAATGAAGTCGATTTTGATAAATAAAATTTATAAAATTTCAAAAAGTAGGTATTACTATTCACAACGGCTAGTTTAATTAGTTGTGGTGTGTGTTAGAGCTCGAGGTTGCGTACAACACACGCTATTACATTATTGAATGAGAAGCGTATCATAGAAGCTCGGGGTGTTACATTCTCCACTCCTTCAATAAATTGCGTCCTCGCAATTTGAAAATTTTCTTTGAAAATAAAAGGTTGAAAATAGAAAATACCTTTGTGGAAAACCCACATCGGAAATAAGGTTAATAAATATATAACATTAAAAGAAAGCAGGATAAGTACAAAGGTCACCCGATATAGCCCATTCTAGGATTCTATGAAAATATGGATATGGAGGAGAAACAAACCATCAAGGTCTGATGGAGAGTTATAGAAAACAGGATTAGGAGAAAGTTTAACTACAAGAAAATCACAAACTTGTGATTGGTTAAACGGTCATTGAATCCCCAGTTGGAAAAGTTAACCGACAACATTTTTGTTTTAAGTTACCTTTTATAATTTTGAGGAATTTATTTAGGATATTTACTAAGAACGTAAAGGAATATACATACTTGTTATGTATACTTTCATTCGTTAATAAATTTTTACCACAAACCCATCTTTTACTCCAAATGGTAATGGAACTCATAAATATTCTATTTATCCTAATTGTATAAGGTTCCAAATGTTAACACAAAACATTTAGAATAGTAAAATTATTTTGTAATAACTAGGGACTTCCTATAGGCTAGTGGTAGGAAATAAAGGCTTGTCGCACTATGGTTGTGGGTTCGATTCCTGCAGCTTTGTCCGACGCGATGGGTTATGCCCCACCCTGCAGGTTGTCCTTTTTCCTAAAACTATAGTATTATAATATTCCAAAAATAATCTTCAGAAATGCTTTAACCTTAAACAATACTATCCATGGTTCAACTTAATCCATTCCAACCTTAATAGTTATCCAAAATACCTCCGTCCAGACTTTCTCTAAAAGGTCTCTAAATTCCAAAATCAATTGTAACATCAAATTCCCCAAACAAGAAAAGTTTCTCTTATTGTCACAAACTAAAAATATTATTACCTTAATCATATTACCTTAATCAAAAATTACTACAGTACAATCTTTATATATATCACATTATTCTTATAACCAGAATATAATCCTTGAGTCCAAAAGCACCAATACATTAATTATTCCGCTTCAACTGTAGTAATAGCATAAGATTGTCCTTGATCCCTTGGCCTTTTCTGAGGTAAGTTTCCCTGACGCTTAGGACATTCATTTGCATAATGACCCATTTCTCTACAATTGTAGCATTCAACTTTGATAGCCTCTTTCTTTCCCTTGCAATCACGAGCCTGGTGACTCTTTTCTCCACATTTATAACAAACTCCCATTCCTTTTAGGCAAGTACCAGGGTGATTCTTCCCACAATTATCACATAATGGAAAATCCTTCTTTCCCTTTTTCCCTTTATCTATCTCTTGTTCCCCCATTCTCTTCTTCTCTTGCTTTACTTTGTTGTCATAAGACTTAGAGAATTCCTTTTCTGTCTTGATAGCACACGAGACAATATCTTCGTATGATGAGAAGGATTGTGATACTAAATCTCGACAGAGAAATGGTTTTAACCCATCAAAGAAACGATCAATCTTACTCCTTGGGTTACGTATATAATTGGCAGCATGCCTCGCTAACCTTGTAAAGTTAGCCTCATACTTTGCGACATTCTCATCCTCCTTCTGCCTCAAACTCAGAAATTGCCTTTCCATATCTGCTCGATGGTCACGAGGAAAGTATTTTTCTAAGAAAAGCTCTTTAAACTCCCTCCATTCCATATTTGATACGTCATCATCTTCCTTTGTGTTTTGAATCAGCGACCACCACTGATCGGCATCTCCAGTGAGGCGGTAAACTGCCATGACAACCTTCTCCCTTTCGCTACTCCCCAAGGCATGGAATATTTTCTCTAAAGAGTTTATCCATTGCTCAGCTACTAATGGATTTGTACCCCCATTAAATGTTGGTGGTTTTTTCCTCATGAAACGGTCTAGCATTGATCCTCCACGTTGCGGATCAGGGTGCTCCATACGAGTAAGGTTAATATTCATAACCTGAGTGAGTTGTCCCAGTATGGTAATAAGTTGATCAGCACCAGTTGTATATCCAGATCCACAATAATTATCTTGAGCAGGAGGGCAATCCCTACACGGAGTTCGTGCATTGATACGGTTTCCATTCCTTCCACTAGGCGCCATTTCTATACAATGGCATAAACTAGATTAGTTTATGAAATAAAATACATAATTCCATACTTGTAAGACACTTAACACTAATTGAACTATTTATGGATATAATCCATAACCATAAAAATGATTTCTTCGAGGAAGTATATACTCATAACCCTTCATAGTGGTTTGTAATGAATTATCCTAAGCTTATCCCCCGGGAGTGTCGTAACCAAGAGTGCAGCAAGGCCCGTTGTCGTGCACCAGTTCTCGTTCGAGTCTAGCTCAAAGCGGTGTTTTCGGGTTTTACCCCTAGGTACATCTGTGCCAGAGCCACCTCTACCTGCTCATATCCAGACAGGGATGTATTGCTCGGAAAACTCATAACATCTCTATAATACCAAAATTCTAGGAAGTTCTTCTATACTAATCCTCAAAGTCTATCTTTGGGCTATGTGTTCTAATCATAGTTTATCTACATCTAGCTTCCAAGGTTAGTACTAAACTGCCTAAGATACCAACTGTAACGCCCCGACCCCAGCTACTCAGAGCCGGTGCATTACTTCGTAACATTGGCATGATCAAAAAAGATCAAGTCTCGAAAGACCGATTAATTTAGTAGCCTTGGAAACACTAGACACATTCATAAATGTTACATTACATCATAAAGTGAAAAACTAATAACAAAGTCTTCATAGTCCACACTCATATCCTCTTCTGACTATCCCTGCAGGTCATTCATAAAATACTTCTTCACATCCTGGAAAATATTAAAACATTGAAAGGGGTGAGCTCAGACGCTCAGTAAGGATAACAATATTGCGGAAGCTTTCATAAATAAACATAAACATTTAAGGCAATGTATAACTAAACAAAAGCCTTATTAAACTTGAACTTCAGCATAATATGGAAAAAGTAAAATCAAATAATGCCACTTACTTACTCACATGGATATTTTACTAGAGGAATAATCACATGAAATATCAATAACCACTTTCATAATGAGGGAATGTATAATGCCAGACATTCTGAAACATTTTGTCAAGGCCTCAGCCAAGACATCTAAAATGATTAAGGCCTCGGCCAAAACCATAAATCAAATTGGGAAAGGGCCTTGGTCAATTCCACGTCTAGTTGTCTCATGAGACCTACCGATGCATCGAGGAGCTATAGCAGGCTCCACCCGTCACTTATTAAGTCCAATACATTCTTCATATGAACAGGTTTAAACATCTCATAAACCATAACATAATCGTATCACATAAAACATGCATAAAGGAAACATAACATTTTCACATTTCAATCACAAGATATCAATACAACACATTGATATAATAAAAATGCTTTCATAACCATTTTCAATACCAAAATAAAAAAAAGTTAAAACTTTGTATTTATTTTTCATTAAAAAAATGATGGCTTGTAGATGAAGCCGAAACTCAAATAATGGTCACGGCGGTGGAGAAGTCATTGTCGCTGCATAAGTACGGAAAGAAAAATATTCCCTTTTGTCATTTAGCAAAACGCTTCATATAAAAAAAGATTCATTTTGAATAAACCAAAAAGTCAAAGGGGTTTATACACGGTATAAAAGAATGTTGTGCATAAAACCAAATATGCCTCAATGAAAGGAGATTGAGACGAAGTCCTTAAAAAGATCATTTTTAAAATAAAAGAGATATATTATGTGTATTCACTATAGGTACACATATAGAAAGTAAATATACAAAATAGGACATAATAATATCATGACATAATTTGAATGTAGGAGATTAACCCAAAGAATGGAAATTGGGTTAAGAAGTTCCCTTACCTCGTGTCTGACTTGACTCAACCGTTCTTTAACCTCCTGAATAATAAACTAGAGTTAATATATACCTTATTAAGAACCATTTTCAATTTCATTATCATTATTATATCACTTATTACAATGATATGAACATTATGTAATTATTTAAGTTAATAACAGTCATTTTGTCGATCTTTGGTACTTGAGTCAATAATAAACTTCTTATAATTACAAGTTGTTTATGTGGTAGAATATCCATTATCTCCAGAATTATATTCATGATTTAGATGTCATATATATCTTATATATCCAGTATATACATTCATTTATAATATTACGTAACATTTAGAGGTAAGAAATGAAATGCACCGTTCATGTAGACGGTAAGCCGTACGTACGCATGAACGCTACTTTCATTTCAATTTCATATTTAATGGAACGAAATCATAATTAAATAAATGTATAATATAATTCCAGTATAATATAGTGTATAATACCATTTACTCCATCCTTTATACATCCCACATATGGCATTAACGATTCAAATCACTTTGAGGGGGCGGTTGTCCGCACTTCCTAAAATGAAATTATCGCGTTTTACCCATAATGGAAATCATAAAGTATGCCATAAATGAGAAATACAGAAGAATAAGTAAAACATAAAAATATTATATATCATATATAAAAATAGTGACATCTTAATGGCGACCTTTGGAGGTGTTATATGAGTGTTGAACAATCATCGTTTCGTGAGGCAGAAATTCGCCATCCACAGAAACCGTATGTTCTTTAACCATTAGACGAAGGTGTGTGTAAGTGTAAACCAAATACTTATCATAACAACATCCTAGTATATTGTAGATACTGGTGTTGTTACAAAATAAAGGAATTAAAAGAGTTTAGGGGGTTGGAGAAGAAAAATAAAACAAAACAACATTAGAGAAGACATTACCTCAAAATCGGGTAACTCTTTTTTATTTGAGCCAAAGGCTTCCCTGGGAAGAGTTCTGCCCAAAGTGAGGCTTCTAGGAGTAAGAGGGGGAAGTTGGGAGAGTATTTGGGCAGAGGTTGGCCGAGCCAAATGGCTTGAAAGTGTAAATGAGGTGGAAGAGTTGGGGGCCTTTTATAAGTGGAGAGGAGGGGCTCTTTTGGAAAGATTGAAATGTTACATTATTACACAATGATTTTCGGATTCTAAAGGTCCCACACTTATATAATTCGAGGCTAAGGTGATAAGGGTTCGAAAGCTCCTCATCCAATTGGCTTTGGACAAGTGTAAGCCTTGGATTTTGCATTATCTTCCCATTTTATTTAAATCGTTAAATAATGAGGTCATCACTGCATCATCATGATGTCATAAATAATTTAATTTATTTAATGTCTAAAAATTATATAAAAATACTATGATGTAGGAAAACTTTTTTATCTTTCTAATGAATATTTATAATCAAAATTTGGACCTGTGTAACCCCACTTAAAAACTGTTTTAGTAAAACAACTCATGTTTGTGTCAATTTAATTTTAACATTAAATAAATATATATTAATGTCATTTTCCAACTAAAGTGGCTCCATGGGGTCCCCAAGTTGACCCATGGGTTGTCTTGGTCGGCCATGACTCATCCAATAGGAGTAGGACAAGTGTCAAGCTCATCTCATATTATTAAAACATTATTTTTACCTTAAACTACACTAATCACCTCTAATCGTGATTAAGAACTTAAAAGTTACTATTCACCAAAAAATTATTTTAATCTCATTGAACCACATTTTACTTCTTAATGACAACCATGTATGTCGGATTTTTGAAAATCAAATCACAGAAGTGGTAATATTTCATTTTAACGAAAAATCAGTTTTTAACAACCACTTAGTGGTTTCACTATTCATCAAAAATTGAAGTTCTTCAGAATAAGGCCAAAATTCCACCCTAAGCTATAGTTGATATTCCGAATTCAAAAATTATGTCTATTTTAAAAAATTCCAAACATATAAGTTGTATTAATTAATTTTATAATTAATTCCCGTTGTTACAACAAATAGCGTGTTTTTAAGAAACAATTTATATCAAAAGATTGGTAATTGTTTATGTCCAATTTCAATGTTAAATTAATTCTAATGACAACCATTGGATAAAATGGTAAAAATATATTCTAATTATACTTTAAAACCACTAAATATTATAATTTATCACTATAAATTATTTTTATTAAAAAAATTGTTTTTAAGTATTTTTCACTATTCATAAAAAATTGGAAGTTCTCAGAAAAATACCAAAAATTCAACATAGGCTAACTTCAATATTCCGAATCCAAAAATGAAGTCCATTTTGATAAATAAAATTTATAAAATTTCAAAAAGTAGTAATTACTATTCACAACGGCTAGTTTAATTAGTTGTGGTGTGTGTTAGAGCTCGAGGTTGCGTACAACACACGCTATTGCATTATTGAATGAGAAGCGTATCATGGAATCTCGGGGTGTTACATTCTCCCCTCCTTCAATAAATTGCGTCCTCACAATTTGAAAATTTTCTTTGAAAATAAAAGGTTGAAAATAGAAAATACCTTTGTGGAAAACCCACATCGGAAATAAGGTTAATAAATATATAACATTAAAAGAAAGCAAGATAAGTACAAAGGTCACCCGATATAGCCCATTCTAGGATTCTATGAAAATATTGATATGGAGGAGAAACAAACCATCAAGGTCTGATGTAGAGTTATAGAAAACAGGATTAGGAGAAAGTTTAACTACAAGAAAATCACAAACTTGTGATTGGTTAAACGGTCATTGAATCCCCAGTTGGAAAAGTTAACTGACAACATTTTTGTTTTAAGTTACCTTTTATAATTTTGAGGAATTTATTTAGGAGATTTACTAAGAACGTAAGGGAATATACATACTTGTTATGTATACTTTCATTCATTAATAAATTTTTACCACAAACCCATCTTTTACTCCAAATGGTAATGGAACTCATAAATATTCTATTTATCCTAATTGTATAAGGTTCCAAATGTTAACACAAACCATTTAGATTAGTAAAATTATTTTGTAATAACCAGGGACTTCCTGTAGGCTAGTGGTAGGAAATAAAGGCTTGTCGCACTATGGTTGTGGGTTCGATTCCTGCAGCTTTGTCCGACGCGATGGGTTATGCCCCACCCTGCAGGTTGTCCTTTTTCCTAAAACTATAGTATTATAATATTCCAAAAATAATCTTCAGAAATGCTTTAACCTTAAACAATACTATCCATGGTTCAACTTAATCCATTCCAACCTTAATAGTTATCCAAAATACCTTCGTCCAGACTTTCTCTAAAAGGTCTCTAAATTCCAAAATCAATTGTAACATCAGATTCCCCAAACAAGAAAAGTTTCTCTTATTGTCACATACTAAAAATATTATTACCTTAATCATATTACCTTAATCAAAAAGTACTGCAGTACAATCTTTATATATATCACATTATTCTTATAACCAGAATATAATCCTTGAGTCCAAAAGCACCAATACATTAATTATTCCACTTCAACTGTAGTAACAGCATAAGATTGTCCTTGATCCCTTGGCCTTTTCTGAGGTAAGTTTCCCTGAAGCTTAGGACATTCATTTGCATAATGACCCATTTCTCTACAATTGTAGCATTCAACTTTGATAGCCTTTTTCTTTCCCTTGCAATCACGAGCCTGGTGACCCTTTTCTCCACATTTATAACAAACTCCCATTCCTTTTAGGCAAGTACCAGGGTGATTCTTCCCACAATTATCACATAATGGAAAATCCTTCTTTCCCTTTTTCCCTTTATCTGTCTCTTTTTCCCCCATTCTCTTCTTCTCTTGCTTTACTTTGTTGTCATAAGACTTAGAGAATTCCTTTTCTGTCTTGATAGCACACGAGACAATATCTTCGTATGATGAGAAGGATTGTGATACTAAATCTCGACGGAGAAATGGTTTTAACCCATCAAAGAAACGATCAATCTTACTCCTTGGGTTATGTATATAATTGGCAGCATGCCTCGCTAACCTTGTAAAGTTAGCCTCATACTTTGCGACATTCTCATCCTCCTTCTGCCTCAAACTCAGAAATTGCCTTTCCATATCTGCTCGATGGTCACGAGGAAAGTATTTTTCTAAGAAAAGCTCTTTGAACTCCCTCCATTCCATATTCGATACGTCATCATCTTCCTTTGTGTTTTGAATCAGCGACCACCACTGATCGGCATCTCCAGTGAGGTGGTAAACTGCCATGACAACCTTCTCCCTTTCGCTACTCCCCAAGGCATGGAATATTTTCTCTAAGGAGTTTATCCATTGCTCAGCTACTAATGGATTTGTACCCCCATTAAATTTTGGTGGTTGTTGCCTCATGAAACGGTCTAGCATTGATCCTCCACGTTGCGGATCAGGGTGCTCCATACGAGTAAGGTTATTATTCATAACCTGAGTGAGTTGTCCCAGTATGGTAATAAGTTGATCAGCACCAGTTGTATCTCCAGATCCACAATAATTATCTTGAGCAGGAGGGCAATCCCTATACGGAGTTCGTGCATTGATACGGTTTCCATTCATTCCACTAGGCGCCATTTCTATACAATGGCATAAACTAGATTAGTTTATGAAATAAAATACATAATTCCATACTTGTAAAACACTTAACACTAATTGAACTATTTATGGATATAATCCATAACCATAAAAATGATTTCTTCGAGGAAGTATATACTCATAACCCTTCATAGTGGTTTGTAAAGAAAATGAGAATTATCCTAAGCATATCCCCCGGGAGTGTCGTAACCAAAAGTGCAGCAAGGCCCGTTGTCGTGCACCAGTTCCCGTTCGAGTCTAGCTCAAAGCGGTGTTTTCGGGTTTTACCCCTAGGTACATCTGTGCCAGAGCCACCTCTACCTGCTCGTATCCAGACAGGGATGTATTGCTCGGAAAACTCATAACATCTCTATAATACCAAAATTCTAGGAAGTTCTTCTATACTAATCCTCAAAGTCTATCTTTGGGCTATGTGTTCTAATCAGAGTTTATCTACATCTAGCTTCCAAGGTTAGTACTAAACTGCCTCTGATACCAACTATAACGCCCCGACCCCAGCTACTCAGAGCCAGTGCGTTACTTCGTAACATTGGCATGATCAAAAAAGATCAAGTCTCGAAAGACCGATTAGTTTAGTAGCCTTGGAAACACTAGACACATTCATAAATGTTACATTACATCATAAAGTGAAAAACTAATAACAAAGTCTTCATAGTCCACACTCATATCCTCTTCTGACTATCCCTGCAGGTCATTCATAAAATACTTCTTCACATCCTGGAAAATATTAAAACATTGAAAGGGGTGAGCTCAGATGCTCAGTAAGGATAACAATATTGCGGAAGCTTTCATAAATAAAGATAAACATTTAAGGCAATGTATAACTAAACAAAAGCCTTATTAAACTTGAACTTCAGCATAATATGGAAAAAGTAAAATCAAATAATTCCACTTACTTACTCACATGGATATTCTACTAGACAAATAATCACATGAAATATCACTAACCACTTTCATAATGAGGGAATGTATAATGCCAGACATTCTGAAACATTTTGTCAAGGCCTCAGCCAAGACGTCTAAAATGATTAAGGCCTCGGCCAAAACCATAAATCAAATTGGGAAAGGGCCTCGGCCAATTCCACGTCTAGTTGTCTCATGAGACCTACCGATGCATCGAGGAGCTATAGCGGGCTCCACCCGTCACTTATTAAGTACAATACATTCCTCATATGAACAGGTTTAAACATCTCATAAACCATAACATAATCGTATCACATAAAACATGCATAAAGGAAACATAAAATTTTCACATTTCAATCACAAGATATCAATACAACACATTGATATAATAAAAATGCTTTCATAACCATTTTCAATACCAAAATAAAAGAAAGTTAAAACTTTGTATTTATTTTTCATTAAAAAAAATGATGGCTTGTAGATGAAGCCGAAACTCAAATAATGGTCACGGCGGTGGAGAATTCATTGTCACCACATAAGTACGGAAAGAAAAACACTCCCTTTTTTCGTTTAGCAAAACGCTTCATATAAAAAAGATTCCTTTTGAATAAACCAAAAAGTCAAAGGGGTTTATACACGGTATAAAAGAAAGTTGTGTATAAAACCAAATATGCCTCAATGAAAGGAGATTGAGACGAAGTCCTTAAAATGATCATTTTTAAAATAAAAGAGATATATTATGTGTATTCACTATAGGTACACATATAGAAAGTAAATATACAAAATAGGACATAATAATATCATGACATAATTTGAATGTAGGAGATTAACCCAAAGAATGGAAATTGGGTTAAGAAGTTCCCTTACCTCGTGTCTGACTTGACTCAACCGTTCTTTAACCTCCTGAATAATAAAGTAGAGTTAATATATACCTTATTAAGAACCATTTTAAATTTCATTATCTTTATTATATCACTTAATACAATGATATGAACATTATGTAATTATTTAAGTTAATAACGGTCATTTTGTCGATCTTTGGTACTTGAGTCAACAATAAACTTCTTATAATTACAAGTTGTTTATGTGGTAGAATATCCATTATCTCTAGAATTATATTCATGATTTAGATGTCATATATATCTTATATATCCAGTATATACATTCATTTATAATATTACGTAACATTTAGAGGTAAGAAATGAAATGCACCGTTCATGGAGACGGTAAGCCGTACGTACGCATGAACGCTACTTTCATTTCAATTTCATATTTAATGGAACGAAATCATAATGATATAAATGTATAATATAATTCCAGTATAATATAGTGTATAATACCATTTACTCCATCCTTTATACATCCCACATATGGCATTAACGATTCAAATCACTTTGAGGGGGCGGTAGTCCGCACTTCCTAAAATAAAATTATCGCGTTTTACCCATAATGGAAATCATAAAGTATGCCATAAATGAGAAATACAGAAGCATAAGTAAAACATAAACATATTATATATCATATATAAAAATAGTGACATCTTAATGGCCACCTTTGGAGGTGTTATATGAGTGTTGAACAATCATCGTTTCGTGAGGCAGAAATTCGCCATCCATAGAAACCGTATGTTCTTTAACCATTAGACGAAGGTGTGTGTAAGTGTAAACCAAATCCTTATCATAACAACATCCTAGTATATTGTAGGTACTGGTGTTGTTACAAAATAAAGGAATTAAAAGAGTTTAGGGGGTTGGAGAAGAAAAATAAAACAAAACAACATTAGAGAAGACATTACCTCAAAATCGGGTAACTCTTTTTTATTTGAGCCAAAGGCTTCCTTGGGAAGAGTTCTGCCCAAAGTGAGTGGTAAAAGCGGTTGTTGAAGTACAAGTAGGGATCGAATCCACAGGGACCGAAGAAGAAACCTTGAGACACTTTGATTAGATGTGGGATTGGCTATGAAGTGGCCAACTATGGTGTTGATTGATTTGAAGAAATATTTATTTAATTTAAAGAACAAAACCAATAAAATTACTTGAATTAAAACAACTAATTAAGGTGAGTTGATCCTAGGTTGTCTCTTGGGGTTTATTGGATGTATTTGATTTTCATTTGATTTTCTGTTCATCGGTTCAAGAGGTATCCATTAAATGAAATAATTCCTCAATATCATTCTCCGATTTAATCCATACACAATTTCAAGGCTAATCACCAATTCAATTAGAGGATCAATTAAATGAGAACTCCAAGGAATTGGATTGTACTAGCACTCAAAATGTGTCGTCGTTAAATTCGGTGAAGACAAAGAAGAAGATAAATCAAAGAAAGGAACTCTTAAAATAAAGAACAAATTTAAGAATTTAAGAACATAAAATAACATTCAATCCAACTCATGAAACTCCCTAGTATCAACCAATAAAAGGTTAGCCCTCCATTGATGTTATTCTATCAATGGAAGCAGGTAATTGACTTAAAGAAGTGGGATTGAAGAAGAAAGAAAAAAACATTAATCAAAATTAACACTCCACCGTTGTGTGATGAATTCACAAGTGCGGGTGTGAATAAATTCACACTAAGATTCAACGGTATCAACGTGTAAAAAAAGAAAAAGAAAATTGAATAAGAATAAGAAATTTTATTAAAATACTAAATGTGAATGAAAAACTTACATTAGAGAAATTGACGATGCCATTACAAAATGAAAGCGGGAAATTACAATTGAAAGAAAAACATGGATTCAAAGGAAAATGTTAGATGACAATTCCTTTCACCACCATCTCCTTATATAGGCATATTAGGAGCCTTATTACCATCCCCCAATAATTAATTCACCCCCCAACAATTAATAGAGTCAAAATGAGGGTGAATAATCAAAAGCAAATTGACGTTTCGAAGTTGACCCGGAAAACTGTCCAGATTCATTCTCCATTTTGACGTGTGCGTTTGACACTTCATATGGCCGAATCCGAAGGTGTCATAAATATAAAATATCTTCTTCAATGTGTCTTCTAGAAGATCTCAACATTTCAGGACATTTGGCTCCGCCGTTTGGAAGTTATGGTCAAAATTGTGGGACGGATTTCTCTGCATTAATGACAAGTCCACCATTTAAATGTTAACTTCATACCCCTTTATCATCATGAAAACATCAGAATTAGCTCCGGCCACAGTTGAATAAAATGATCCTCATATTTTTATCTTTCTACTGTATAAATGTTAGCTTCATTGGGCTTGGTTTATGGGCCCCACATTTGTTTGATGGGCCTTAGGCCCATTATGCTTTTTCCAGCAAGTTTCTGCCTTCAGGCGCAAAATTCTCCATCTTCCTTTGGGATTCATCCATCGGACCTAAAAGATAAAATGTTCCAAACAAAGTGATCAATCATATCCCAAAATTTCAAATTAAAATGATGAATATTTTAATTTCCACAAGCAAATTATTGAGTGGGCCCAAATTGACTTTTTAAGCATGAATTGCACAATGATGGGAAATGAAGTTCAATTTCTGAATTGGACTAAAATTTATGTTTATGAACTTTTAAAAACATTAATATTAAGATCTTAACAATGAATATTATCCACTTTCAGTGACTAATCATTGAGGCTTATAGGAGTAAGAGGGGGAAGTTGGGAGAGTATTTGGGCAGAGGTTGGCCAAGCCAAATGGCTTGAAAGTGTAAATGAGGTGGAAGAGGTGGGGGCCTTTTATAAGTGGAGAGGAGGGGCTCTTTTGGAAAGATTGAAATGTTACATTATTACACAATGCTTTTCGGATTCTAAAGGTCCCACACTTGTATAATTCGAGGCTAAGGTGATAAGGGTTCTAAATCTCCTCATCCAATTGGCTTTGGACAAGTGTAAGCCTTGGATTTTGCATTATCTTCCGATTTTATTTAAATCGTTAAATAATGAGGTCATCAATGCATCATCATGATGTCATAAATAATTTAATTTATTTAATGTCTAAAAATTATAAAACAAATACTATGATGTAGGAAATCTTTTTATCTTTCTAATGAATATTTATAATCAAAATTTGGACTTGTGTAACCCCACTTAAAAACTGTTTTAGTAAAACAACTCATGTTTGTGTCAATTTAATTTTAACATTAAATAAATATATATTAATGTCATTTCCAACTAAAGTGGCTCCATGGGGTCCCCAAGTTGACCCATGGGTTTTCATGGTCGGCCATGACTCTTCCAATAGGAGTAGGACAAGTTTCAAACTCATCTCATATTATTAAAACATTATTTTTACCTTAAACTACACTAATCACCTCTAATCGCGATTAAGAACTTAAAAGTTACTATTCACCAAAAAATTATTTTAATCCCATTGAACCACATTTTACTTCTTAATGACAACCATGTATGTCGGATTTTTGAAAATCAAATCACAGAAGTGGTAATATTTCATTTTAACGAAAAATCAGTTTTTAACAACCACTTAGGGGTTTCACTATTCATCAAAAATTGAAGTTTTTCAGAATAAGGCCAAAATTTCACCCTAAGCTATAGTTGATATTCTGAATTCAAAAATGATGTCTATTTTACAAAATTCCAAACATATAAGTTGTATTAATTAATTTTATAATTAATTCCCGTTGTTACAACAAATAGCGTGTTTTTAAGAAACAATTTATATCAAAAGATTGGCAATTGTTTATGTCCAATTTCAATGTTAAATTAATTCTAATGACAACCATTGGATAAAATGGTAAAAATATATTATAATTATACCTTAAAACCACTAAATATTATAATTTATCACTATAAATTATTTTTATTAAAAAAGTTGTTTTTAAGTATTTTTCACTATTCATAAAAAATTGGAAGTTCTCCGAAAAATACCAAAAATTCAACGTAGGCTAATTTCAATATTCTGAATCCAAAAAAGAAGTCCATTTTGATAAATAAAATTTATAAAATTTCAAAATGTAGGTATTACTATTCACAATGGCTAGTTTAATTAGTTGTGGTGTGTTTTAGAGCTCGAGGTTGCGTACAACACACGCTATTGCATTATTGAATGAGAAGCGTATCATGGAAGCTCGGGGTGTTACATGACAAATCTCTGTTTATTGAAGAAGAAGAAAAAATATTATGATATAAGATTCACCCATTCGACATCAAAGAACTATTGTGAATCTACTGCTACTAAAGTTGTTAAATACATTTCTATATCTACTACAAACAGATCGACTCAGAATGACTCTTACATGAAGATCATTATTTCTGAAGATGACTATCCATCTACTGTCAATTTCATCTTGTTTTAACTGTGAAGAACAACTGAGAAAGAATTTTCAACGATCAAATACACTTTTATCTTGAGTGATCAGCTTCTCATACTATGTTGTTTATTAGGTTCTACGTTTGAACCTAAAGGCTCTGTTTTTTCTTAGATTGTAAAGGTGTCAACTTCCTATACTCAGTTATGGAACGGTCTGTTGATAAGAGGACCAGATAGTGAAAATCACAAAGCTCGTGGATTAGAGCATTGATGTAGTGGACTAGGGGCCTTCTGTTCCTCAAACCACTATGCATCGCGTGTCATGTGCTATTTATTTTCTACTTCTAACTCTTTGATTTGAAGGTAAAAATACATATCATGATTATGCGAAGAAATTATGAATGACACAATTCACCCCATCTTGTGTATATTTGGCATAACCCGATCCAACATAAATAATACATATAGATTGTATTTTCCACTAATACTTCCGGTGTTTTTAGGATAGAATGACTCCATGTGATCTAACTATAAAGAATTAGAATTTCAGAATTCACTAATTGATTTAAAACGTGAATTATGGTGCTTACCAAATTGAAAATGGTCACAAACTTTGGAAGTATCAAACCTATGTTCCGGTGGATCCTTAACAATTATTTTATTTTTCAACTTAGTTATGTTTCTAAATATACAATGTCTTAGAATTATATATAATAAATGAGATTGATCTTCAATTTAACTGTGGAAAGGAATTTTATTGCTCCTAAGTTCTTCTAAGTTAAGAGTGTAAACATTCTCATGATGATTGGTAGAAATATTACATTCTTCAATGTATCTATATACTAAAAAATTATCATTTATAAAGATCAAACGGTTACCATAATCACATAATTTATATAAGGTTTATCTTAACAAATTTAGAAAATATAAAATTTGAAATTATTTCTCTAACAAGAAGAACAGTGTTTCCTATTCTGATAATCTCTCTTTTTTCATTAACTACTAAAGTAACTTTTTCACATTTAATCATACTGATCTTATTGACTAATTATCGCTTTATTGTCATGTTCTCTGAACACCCACTTTCTAGGTACCATATATTTTTTGTTTTTTGTACTACCTTTGTTTTCTTAAAAAAATAATTAGACTTTTGTTACCCAAACCATCATGGTTTGGGTATTGCTAGAAAATAGAATCATTAGAAACCACATTTTTTCAACTTTTTTTTGGAAAAATTTCATTTTTTTGGAAAATACAGTTTATGATATCCTATGGATTGAACTCTATTTATGTAAAATTATTTCTTTTAGAGTCCACTACATTGACACTTGGTAAAAAAGGGTGCACATTTGTGGAATGAGTAACTGTTACTAAAAACGTGTTTTTTATGAGAATAACCTACCCAAGATCTACTACATTGAGGGTATATTTGTCTTTAATAATTATAAACATTTTTCTTTTCTAATGGAAAATTTAGATAAAAGTTTATTCAAATAAAAAATTTAGATTTTATGTTTACAAATAAATTTTTTATCCTCAATAAAAATAGTTTTGGAAGTATTCTCTTCGGAACTATTTTTAAAACAATTTTTCCTTTAAACTTTTTTTAAAAAATAATTTAAAATAGTTTCCTTTTTAGAAACATTTTTATTAATATATTTAGAAGGATCAGATATTTTATTTTTCAAAACATTAATTCTTGAATCTTCCATTACTAGTTTTGCTTGAGCATTATCGTGTTTTTTAAAAAAATATAATTATCATTTTCTAAAATATTTGTAAAATGAGAAACATTATTATAATAAGGTAATGAATTATCATCCCTGGATGAGTAATATTATTGATTTGATGATTTATAATTTTTCTAATCCAGATAATTATCACCTAAATACATATTAGTTGTGGATTCAACTATTTTTACATTTGAAATGAAACATTGGTTTACTGAAGGTACTTTAGAAAATTTATTTATTTTCCCATGTTTGAAACATTCATAATAATATCCACTACTAAAACTACATGTGTCAGAAGCCTTCAACACATTATTTCCATATGATGTTTAGTTCATTTTGACATTATTTTGTAGGTTTCTTTATTTTCTATCATTGCTATTTATCTTTGAAAAATATGGTCAGACATGTCCATATTTCTTAAATTTGTAACAAGTGAAATCATCTTTATTGTCACCTTATTCTTTATGAAATATCATATATTGATATTGAAAATATTTCATTCCCACTATCTTATTTATCCTTCTAGAGAGATTAGCTAACTCATTCATGGAATTTTTAAAATTACTAGAATCAGATTGAATAATAATATTTACATTCTTAATAATTTAACAACTTTCTTAGTTGGTTGAGATTTATTAGGTAATTTATTAGATGAAAATGTAACACCATCATTTTTATTCTTATAATTCTCATAATATATTTTTAGTCTTCCCTTATACTACATAAGGTAACCAATAATATAATCTAATGTAATAATATTCAACTTTATTATTTTTTCAGTAGATGTTCTCTTAGATTATCATTCATTGGGAATAATATCCATTATATTTTAAATAATGATATCATCATAAAATCTTTTATAATAAATAAACTATTTATTATAATCATGAATCCTTGATGCATATTTGAAACTCATTCTCTTGGTATGTAGTTGAATGATTGGTTATCTACTCTAAGAATTTCACTCCTGGTATCAAGAACATTAGAAGTTATAAAGTGTGTTACTTAAATATTTTCCCATATACTATTAGTATCTTCAAAAGAACATATATGACTATAAATTATTATTTCTATTGAATATAAACAAGTATTCCTTACTTTGTAATTTGACTGATACTCTTTCTTTTCTTGATGTTTGAAAGTAGAAAATTCATTATCAGGACTCCTATAATCTCTAATATGTATATGAAATTTTCAAATGTAGTATTTATAAAAAATGTTTTTATTCTATACCTCAAGTACTCATAACCATCATCATTAAATATAGGCGACCTATTCGGATTCATATTATCTACTAAACCAACATTAATACCTTTCATCTTAAAATGAAACTCACCTTCCACAAATACACTTTAGTTTAACAAATATTAAATATAAATATAATTAAACTTTTATTAATAAAAAATAAATTATAAAAAGGTACAAGGCCAATATAATCTTGTTCAGATACCAATTGTTAAATCCGATATCAATAATAGAATATATGATATCAAATGTAGGATCATAATAATTTACTTAGATGGATAACATATATGAGGTTTTTAATTGTAGTTTTAAAAACATAGATTAAAATAATTAAAATAAAAAATACAAAAACCCAATTAGGTAAAAAGATTTGACTCAAAACAATTTCGATTAACAATCTCATGGAATTGGAACCTATAAATGGTTTGAATGAATTAGAGTAAAATATCATAATATCTATAGATATGATTATCAAAGTAAAAAATCATTATCATGATAGATATGATTAATCTAAGTGTATTTTTCATAATAATAGTAACATTGATAAAATGAATAATATAGAAATTTTGAATATGGTGATTAACATTCAATTATAATATATTGGGATATAAACTTTTAAAAACAAGAAATTGAGTGAAAATGAAATAATGTATTACAAGCTATTAAAAATATAAATCTTTTAACCTTCAGATAAATGTATTAAATAATGTTTAAAAAAGGTATCCATTATTTTATACTTATAGTAAAGGATATATTTATTTACCAGTAAATTCATCAATAAATATATTATATTAACTCTATCTTCCTTTCACTGAAAGCCCTCAATACAAAGATCCACTTTATATTACTATCCCTATAAGACCTCGATCTGAATGTTGGATTCTCCATCTTCCTATTCCTATAATCCCTTGATCATTATAATGATCGGATGTCAGTAAATTTAAAAAAAAGTTCTTAATGATATAGCCTGACAAGGATTCCTTCAGAATGACAACTCTCTAATTAAATAAATTGATTAATATTGAGCTATTCAAACTATGTATTCTTATGAAAAAATGAGAGAGAATGTAATCGACTATCTCTAAAATCTTAAAATGTATTGTTATTTATAGGAATCCTTACAATGTTCATATATTCATTTTTTTCAATGGATTCAGAAATATGGTAGTTGACAGCTCATTGTAACTAAATTTTCTACATCATATTTGTTAACACCATTACAGTGTTAAAGGTTTTCCTTATGATTGATACAAATCTTCCATATTTGGATTCTAGACTTCATTCAGTCCGATGTAATTCATTAAAAATGTAAATATGGTAATCTTAATGAGGGTTATCTAAATATATCGGTACCGATATTAGTCTGATAGTAATTAATTTTTCACTATGATAGACATAACTAAATAATATCTTCTAGTTTTATAAAGGTGAATCTAAGAATCATACTCATATTCAATATGCTAATCCTAATGATTAGTGTATTTTTTTTATATTATTAATACTATTGAACTGATTATATATATTGTAAAATGTATTGTTTTCAAAAAAACATTCTAAAACACATGGGACATAAATAAAGATTGAAAAAATGTTTTAATTAAGTGTTTCTTATTTCCAAAACTAATGAAATAGAACAGTAATAAGTATAACTTATAACTCAACATAATGTTTTTATACATGACTCACGTTTATGGTCATTGAAAAATTGGGTATGAATTTTGTATTTTATGATCATGATATCACACCCTTATGCATTTTTTTCTTGTAAATGATCATAGATCGATATCTCCCAATTTTAACATTATTGGGAATCTAATTTTACTACTAATTATGTTTTCATTTTTCTCCAAGGTTATTCACATAGGTACTAAGTAAGATGAGTCTATAAGGGTACCTTATATAAATAAAGATGTAAAATATGATAAATATTGTACATAAATAAAATCTTTATGTAATTAATCACCATTTTTACTAAACCTATATGGTCCTCAAGGATGATTATTTGGTTTATATATTGAATATTAATAGTAAATATGTAACATCTATGTATGTTATATATGGTTTTCTTTAATAATGTTATAATTGAGTTATAAAATATATTTGATTTTTATGACAAGTTTAATGTGACATATATATGGTGAAGGGTGATAAATGAGGGTTATAAATCTACAAGGACCAAAGTTTAATTTTAAATAGTTAAACCATGAAATTTAGTCTCACTTTTTTTGAAATGGAAAGAAGACCATTTTTTAGAATTTGGGGTGATCTCCCCTTCCATTTAAAATTAAAATGGGGTAAATAAAATGAATAATTAGATTAGATCATTCCCACATTTTAAAATCAATTGTAAGTTATCCTTGTGATCATTTATTCATCATGGAAACCCAATTATTTCATGATAGAAGATTACAATCGTAAAATGGTGAGAAATGATCTTTAATTCACTTTTGAATGATCTAGTGGGTTTCACGCTTGGTCACATCAATAAATGGAAATATGAATATTACCATAGTGTAATGAGATTGTGCAATTACACTGAGGTATCATCATTTTTATTTTTTATATCATTCTTTATATGCAAAATTGTTTATACAAGATTCATGGATTAAACTAAGCCTGGTATTCCAGATCTAATGTTACAATGTTGATCCATTCAAAAAAAATTGTAAATAATTATTGTGAACTCTTCCACTATGTATGGGTATGTTCAATACTAATCAAAACAGTCATAAAAAAACGGGTATAAATTTTAATAAAGAACACTAGAATATAAAAATAGGACATTGATATTTCTTCAATTACACAGATAAATCATCGATCATAGGTAATATGGGAAATATATAGTCATATTGAGATGAATAAAAATTTTAGATATGAAAAATAAAATTGAAAACTTAAAAAAGACTTGGGAAGAAAAATGGTAGGAACATGTGCCTCACTCCTAAGGAAAACATGAAGCGGGTGTAACACAATACTACATGAAAGATAAAAAATAAAAAAAAATTCATTTTTAGGGCCATCTCATCAATTTTGAAATTGTTGAATGAAAAATGATTATAAAATTTAAAAAATCCATGCCACCAGCAATGTTTTACTCACACCCCATGTTGACTAGAGGTGGGATTTGATGACACACCCATGAGTTATGGGAACTTTTTTTATAAAAAAAATTGGTAGTTCCCCCACATCCCTGCACCCCTAGAATACTCTGCACCAAGGAACACTACAACTCATCAACATGACAATCAACTGATTCGGGACCTTTCAGGCTAATCCAACATGTAAGATCCCTTTTAATCATCTGGAGGCCCAAGCAGACCCCAAAATATCTGAAAAAATCCAAAAAAATTATTGGTTTATTTTATATATAATTTACTAAAAATTGATTTTACAATATATTTGATAATTAAAATAATAATATATTAATGTTTTATTAATACATTAAATATTTCCTCAAGGATAATTTTTGTTTATTTAATTTTTATTATACAATATAATTCATTTTTACTGACCATGAGTTGAGAACAACCCATGTATGTTACAATTTTATTTATTTATCTAATTTTTTTTAAGTGATAATGTATAATAATTATTTATTTCTACTTATCAAAAAATGATTTTTGTATCATCCCTTATTTTTCATAACCAATAAGGTAGTAAATGCCTATATTTGAAACTATTAAATGTAATTTTTGCATCCCTATTTTACTTCACTTCTGTATTAGTATACATGCTAAAATAATGTCGGTAATTAGGAAAACAAAAGTCAAACGGAGAATTGGTGTGGTTCCATACAAGATATACACATGAGAGATGATAGGTGTTGTAACTCGAGTTGATTTATAAAATAAGGACCTCCCCTAAGGTCTCAATCAATATATCATCCACTCGATGCATCAACCAATAGTTTACATCTCATGATAATGTCATTTTATTAATTTATTATTTCTTACATGAGTAATTATTTTATTATATAAATGTGTTGATGGAATGTGATCACATAGAATAGTTAATTGGCATGAAAAAATAAAAATGAATAAATACTGGTTGAATGCATCAATATTTATGAATGGTTTAAATTTTAATCATAATTAAATAGTAACAATATTGATAAATAAAATTTAATTTCATTATTAATGTAAAACAAAGAACTCAAAAATTCCTAAAGTAAATAATAACTCATATATGAATTTTAACACTTAATCTGGAATAAAACAATATATCAAGGCAGTTTTCTCTATAGTTGAAGGTAAATAATACTGTCTGATAATTTTAATAAGATTGGAACACTGTCTTAACTAAAATCATCCATAAATATGTATTTGTAGCTATCATGGTGTAATTTTAATGGTAATTGTTGAGAGAAACCAAGTTTTATATTTATATGATATGGGACTCCCCTCAATAGATCAAGGAGCTTTTAATTATTGTGGTTGTATAACCAAAATATTACCTTACACTCTTCAAGTAGTGGAGATGTCATATCTCATGATATGAAGATTTGTTTATGGATACATTTACATTTTTATATTAAAGCAACATAATATTTTAGATTTAATAGTTGAGGGATATTGACTTTTTTATAAAAAATTGAACTACTTAAGATAATTAAATCTATTATTTCTAGAAAATATGTAATGAAGATAAAAGTTCTAATCTGAAAATTTTTATTATATAAAAAAATGAAAATTATTACCATCAAAAAACTATGATATATAATGAATAATATAAATTTCATCACCAACACTAAGATTAGTCCTGGAAGAACATTCATAGGTGTTGTAAAAAAATATTTATTTTATAGGTTAAATGTAGTGTAGTAATATTCTAGGGGTGTATTTAGAAAGGGGTGCTCAAATTTAGTAATCACTTTTATTTAGAATAAGGGTTGTTTTGGTATATTTATTTAAAAAATGTAAAAGTGATGAAACAAAGAGATTGAAAATAGTTCAAAGAAAAGTTTCTGGGTTAGGGTTAGATTACCAATTATAATAATATCCTAGTCATAAATGTTTTACTCTTATTTTTATTAACTGTTGAATGAGATGCTCCACAAGTTCATCCCCTCACAGCCTTAGTTGAATAGTTTATGTAAAGATAAACATAAGATATATTTTCTCTTAATCTAACCACATTTATATTTGTATTAAATATTATAAATGATACTAAACATTTTATGACCCATTAATTACCTAGAAAATCCCAAAACAATTTTTTTGTTTCCCAAGAAACACAAAAGAGTTGTACTAATTTTACAAAAATTCCAACAATTTCCATTCACTTCACCACTTAGTAAAATAAATTCCATTTTATAAGGATTTATTTTAGTTAATGGAGATTATGGATTATCAAAAAAGGTAGAATATTATTAATGGAAATAAATCAAACACAATTACAATTGAAAAAATATTACTTCACACCAAAACCATTTGATAGAAGGAATATATTTTATTCATTAAAGTCTAAAATTAAATATCTATAATTAGATACCTACCCTCTATTCATTTACCATATCCATTTCCACTCTATTTGTTGGTTAACCATGGTAAAAGAAGAAGGGTAATTCATTGAAGCAAAGAAAATAGGGATAAAAAAATGTGATAATTGTAAAATGATTGCAACAATAGAATTTTTCCCTATCTTCCTTTATTCTTCAATCCTTATTATCAGAACACCCTTACATTTTTTTTGGTTGGTAAACTCCTTTAATGATATTTAATATTCAATTTTGAAATTATTTATTTTTATTCTGAATATCAATTATGTTTCGTGATCTATTCTTCCAAAAAATCTATAGTTGTAATCATATTTTTATTGAATTGTTTTCAATAATATTTAATGATTATTATTATTTTTTATAATCCATGTGGATTCTTTTTATTAGTTTTCATTAATTTTGATGTGGTACCACAGATCCATGCTTTGAAATTTGGATGAACCTTATGAACACCAATTACATCATCTTCCACCTCTATTTATCAAAATGGACTGATTCTTATCGATGCACTATTCATTACAATATTCATTATTCTATGGGTATTAATCCTCATGGGAATCCATTCATACTAGAATTCATCTTTATAGGGATACTTGGTTACAAGAATCCATGAGTACAGTAATTTATACTTATAAGATAGACATTGATCATATACTAGAAACCATTATAACTTTTTACAAATATCATAGACTATCTCATGAACCCCTCTAAAGATAGTGAATGGGTATGTTGCAAATATTTTCTCCACTCCTCATGTTAATCTCACTTAAATATTATTTTAATTATGATATCTTTGATGGTGAATCTATTTCAATCCATCAAGCATCACCACTTTCTTTGTTATCAATTTTATGAGGCGTGGATTTTAATTTAACACTCCAAGATTCAAACTGTTTCAATAGAAAGTTAAAAAATATATATTATATTTCCATATATTTTACTCTAAAAATAATGTGTGTAAATTAAATTCCCAGTTTAGTAATTTTAAAAAGTATTCAAAAAATCTACCTAATTGGAACCTTAATAACAAAATCACTTAAAACTCAATAAATCTATAAACATGAGGGAATAAAATGAATTGACTTTTATAAAAATATAATACATTTCTTGACTATATAAATTCCTCAACACAAAATCCTTTGACACTAGGATAATTGATTCAATAAGATATTATCCATGAAAATTTAAAACACTATCTAATGTGAGATCTTCTTTTAACCCCAATATTTTCAATCTTATCGTGAATATTTATTTATCACAATTAGATTTTTTCATGAGGTTTATTCAATTAAATTCTACATCTTCGATCCTTCCATTCTCATTTATACCCAACTTTATAGAATTATTTTTCTCATCCCTAAAGTATGAATTTAAGGAAAATTTTTTCTCATTCCATGTTCAAGAAAAGTCACCATAGGGTTGAGGAATTTTTTCATCTCCTCCTAATGAGTCAACTATTTTTTTACATAATGAGTACTTTACATGGATGTTTTATGTATAAGGGTTGGTGGGTTCTATTATGATATTTTTTAAGGAAAATTATCATGTATCACTCTATTTTGAAACTCAATGAATGATTCCATGTTTCATTCAAGATTAACAGGGTGTTCACTTACCTTTTCAAATTTTTGAACTACAATGCCTCTTCATTTCTCTTGGTAAATTCACAGATTAAACTTTTATAGAAAAAAATATTTTATTCTCTCTTTATGTCATTTATATAATAATTGTTTCAACTTTTCCGATATATAATTATAGCATTTACTATGTATATTAATAGGAATTAGATGTGTATAAGGTTTTGGTATGAAATGTGACTCCCGACACTATTATAATTATACTTTATCCATTATTCCATCTATATATTATGATTTTCCTCAAACAATAATAACATGTGTGATGAATACATTATTCACTTCGACAAAAGTAAATTCTTTAATATATCTTGACACAGATCTCCCTCTTAACTCCCCAACACTTGAATTCACTTCAAATCATACATTGAGTTATAAATTACGGTATATAGGGATTTTTTTATTATATTGTAGCTTTCCATTAAGGCCATATTTTTATGATATGGGATATAATTTTAAAATTTCATGGCAATCCAGAATAAATCATCATTGTGAATGGGGTTTTTTATTCATGTTAATGCCTCAATCATGTATAACATAAGGTCCTCAACGATCCAAATTTTTTACTAGATTACTTATTAAATTTTGGTTTTACTTTAATTCCATTTCTCTCCTAATAAAAGAGGTTAGATTGATAAGATATAAATGTAAATTTAGAAACATCTTGTGTAAGTGACTCTATTATAGGTTTGTATGACATGAAATAACATTCAAAACATAGAGGTTTATGAATTTCCATCATAAAGAACTTTAAGACAATCACATTTTAGCTCCCATTTATAGAGTTAAAATTAGTTCAATCATATTTTCAATATTTTAATAGGAAAAAAAGATTCATGGAACTTACAATTGATCTCAAAGGATTCAAAACATAATATAGATGAAGAAGGAACATACTAAGTTTCTTAAAAAATACATAAAATTTGAAAAATAAAATTTTAAATATATTAAACTAAGAAGGTCCCCCCCACCAGACATAATGGTTGGTGTGTTATAAATTAATTATAATATATTTAGTAATTATTATATATTTATATTTAAACGTAACAATTAATAAACTTTTGTTGAAATTATAACCAAATAGTCCTCATTGATTGATAGGTTGAAGGAATTTTTTCTTGTCTATAAGGTCTTAAGGAAAATTCCTAGAGAATTTATTCATCTTGTTCCCATTATTAGTAACTAAGATCATGTATCCTTCTATAATTAGCTTTATATAACAAAAAGGGTATAAATTAGTGAATTTAAAAAGTACTTATAATCTAAAATTGAGTTTACGTGGAATCTATTTATGAATTTAATTATTAGGTATCACTTATTCTCCTTGATGGATGTATTTCTCTTGGGTCATTTTATCATGGTCTACTCTAGTTATTTTATTTGTAACTTTTGGATTTTAGAAAATCATCCCTCTTGGACTATTAAAACTCCTATAGTTTTAGTTTCCTCTCTTTTCTCTCCATTTCCATATCCAAATTCATCTCATGAATTTTCGAATATACTTTTTGCTCTTACACCACTTGTAGGTAATAACATTGTCCACAATTTAATCAATATTGACTCATTCCAATGGCTGTTTCATAATATATACTATAAGTCCATAAGGTGTCTTTATATATTTATCTCTAATATTTATTACTTTATTTGTAAGCTTTCTTTAGAATTCACATAATCTACCTATTGGAAACATAATCATGGACAATTTTTTCTGGTTGGTAGGATGATTATGTCTTGTGTTGTACATAATACTTTCTTATCAAATCCTTCATGTGCCATTTATATAAATTTATTAAATGATCACTGATGATGGACCATAGAAATAAAAACCTACAAAATTTAGCACTACGAAATATCACACACAAAAGTTTCATCATCATTTTAGTGGATTTGTATTCCACTGATTTTGATATTTAATCAATAGAATGTAATATGTGGGAGTTTTAAAAGTAAATAGACATAGGACTCATGATTTATAATCCCCAAACATAATGAACTCACCAAACTTTTTTTATTTTTGGGGAATATCTTTCCTTTTATAAGTGTTATAAGTTAGTTAATATTTTTTACATTTTTTAAAACTTTTTATGCATCATTAAACTGAGTAGTATAGTATATTATTTTTCTAAAACCTTTCAAAAAGTCCTTTTAGGTCAAATATGGACTTCATTTTCTATGGGATATAAAAATTAAAGTATTGATTATATGTCGCTCTCATACAAATATTTTTACCATTTGATCATTTAAATTATTGCATATATATGGATCTTCCAAATTATAAATTACATATTTAGATTTTAGCCAGAAAACATATTGGAATTTCTAGTGACGTGGGACTGAAGATGCAACCAAGAAGATAACCATACCACAATTTCATGGAACCTCCCCTTAAATCATGTACAACTCTTCACCTTGAATGTGTCCATCCAATGGGTCTATGGGTGGTATATCCATTTATTCTATATTCAGATTCCTTATTGGGTGATATTCCATTTATTTCTCACATCCATTCTCTTCTTGGATTTTCATATTAAACAATTGGAGTAGAAGTATCTCTCTAAAAAAAATTTTGTTTATGATATGTAATCTTTAATAAATACATTATGCTTTTTTTAGAAATAATGTGTGACCCTAGTACCAAATAAATATGATCTAAATTTTTCCAAAGAAAAATTTAATGCTAAAAACTATTTTCAGTGGTTTTATAATTGGTCTGGGAAGCATCAAATGTCCTTTATTCTTATGTAATAATGAAATAAATTCCTTCAATCCAATGGGAAAAAATTTATCACATGGAAATGTTAGAAATATCCAAGATCTTTTTAAAAGTGTGCTCCTAGTTTTGGTGCTTTGTCATTTGTGGTGTGATGAGATTATTCTTCAATTAATCTAAAGCTTCCCCGCTTTTAGCAACAAACTAAGAGTCTTAATATTCTAAAAAAATAGGAAAATGAATTTTAATATTACTAAAGACATTGATGAACCTCCTATAAAATTATATATGTCCTAGAAAAGATCTATCATGATTTATATAGGTAATATAGGGAAATTCATTTAGAACATCAATTTTAGACATATCCACCTCAACTCCCTTATAAAAAATTATATTTTTATATACTATTAAAATTTCTACCATGGAATAGATATTTTCAAAATTGAAAACTAGGTTCTTTTAAAGGTAATTATTCAATAATATGTGTATATTTTTTAAATAATGATCAAATGAGTTTCCCAAAAAATGGAGGTCATCCAAAAAAACTTCACGAATGTTTTCAATGTGATAAAAATGTATACATACCATGAACTTCTAAAATTTAAATGTGGTACCACACATGAAAATGGAATCATTTTATAAGAAATGGTGTCATAGGGATTTGTATAGGAATTCTTTCCTTAGTCCCCATGTGTAAGGGAAACTTTAAAGTATCCTAAAGATATATCTAAGAAACAATAATGGGTCCTTCCAACTAATATTTCTAGCATTTGGTCAATAAAGAGTATGGGTAAATTATCCTTAATAGTGACATAATTTATCTTCACATAATCTATACACACCTGATATATATATACCTGATTCAAGAAAGGTTAAATTAATTTTTCTTATTCCAATCTATGGTGAATATAGTTTTCAGTGACTATGTGTATTAGAATAATCCATAATGGGTTATATATGTGATATATTATTACTAACTCTATTATATTCTTTATTTGTTTTTTTACTACCACCATCATTATTGGATTACTCCTTCTTTGGGACTTTCTTTCATGTTTTGTATTGTCTTCTAGTAGAATTTTGTTCATATAGATTTTAAGTGTATTTATAGTTTATCCCCAGGACTCTATCTTATGAATTGAATATTTAATAAAAATAGCTTTAATTATTACTATAATTATAGGATATTATAAATTATTACAAGTAATTTCTCCCCTTTCATTAAATATACATACTATATAATAATGGGTAGTTGTTACAATTCTAGCTTTGGGGGTTGTTCTAAGGATGATCCCATAATTGGGCTTCGTAACTCCAGATATTGGTTTTCAATCATATAAATTGAAATATTAGCTTCCTCACTAAAAATAAATAGTAAAATACATCAAATAATGTAGGGGTTACCTCATTTTTTGAATTATAGATGGATTTCATTGATTATTGATCTGTCTCAATTAATTTATTTATTATATGGATTCCTAAGGATAAAATTTATTTCAACATAATTGGTTCCTCTCTGTTATTTACCACCTATCTGTGTGATAGTTTAAAGGTCAACTTCTCCTCATGTGGGTACATTATAGAATCAATTATGTCAAAGTGGATAGTGATATCTCCAAAGTCATTAGTCAGAGTCCCATCATGCACATTGATGGTGGTCAATTTTCAATTCACATCACCACTCTTGTATGATTCAAGACTCCCATATATGATGAATAAATATAGAATAAAGTATCACATCAATGGAATCTCTTAAATAACATAAAAAATTTGAAAAAACCATCAAAATAATTGTTCAAAGGATAAAAAATATACCTGGTTCTTGAATTTTTTGGGTAATTATTAGGTGATATATTATTAACCACTTATTACAAAATTTTTACTCTAATTTCATTAAATTATCATCATATTGATTCATAGTTACTTACGGAACATATATAACATTGGTAAATTCTTGAGTGCTAATAGAATGGGAGTGTTCATATCATATTTATAAAAAGTATCTACAATTATTTTAAAATTGTTTCTACTAGATCTTCTTGGATTAAGTAATTTTATTGGGAAATGAAAGTGTAATGTCTTTATTTGTAATTTTCTACTTCTATGATGGTGTTTCTTATCTTGTTTACTTAGTCGAGGTAAATTTCCCTATCATTTATTTATTCATCCCTGTAGTGGTTATTGGTGGTCTTTATTTTAGTTCCTATTTCTTCAATTATAGATCGATCTTTATTATATTCAGGTGTGGATTTGGGGTAAATTTCGTTACCACTTATTCTCATTAATATTACTTTGTTTCCATTAGGGGTAGGTATTGGAAAATAAGGTAGGATACCTAAATTTCTTGAAAATATTTCCCTTAAACTGTCGCATTTGTTCATTAACTACTTTAATTCATTCCTCAATGGAAAAACTTTGGATTCTTATTTTTTTTAATAAATATTTTACAGAATTTGTGGTTTTCACAAATGATATATTTTATTATAATAGTGGGGATTGAATATAAGGTTGATTATTTTGAGGCTTTTTTGTTTGTTTAATATATGGCGTTTTCTTATATTGTTACTAGTAAGGTGGAATTTTTTTAAACTTTTGATTACTAAATCCATATTGGACTTGAACATTTATGCCCCTTTATATGAACGATTGCTAAAATTTACGTTATTGGTAGGTAGAGGAACAAATTTCCATACTCTACACCTTAGCACATTGATCGGTGCTATTATTATGAGACAAACATACTTCACATGTCTTTGTTAGTTATTATTTATATGTAGATTTCATTAGTTACATGTTTCTAAAAAGACTCATTAGATCATAAATTTTTTATTCTAGAAGTGACTATAAGTTATAATACCACGCATTATGTAAAATCTTGTCACTAGTACCACTTTTATCGAACTACTAAGAGTTTTGTGTTATATTTTCAATAACACTCTTGGACTTTTTTGGTGATTTTTCTATTAATAATCCTCATATGGTTTGTATTTATATGGTATTATGATTTTATATTAAAACATAATATAAAAAGAAAAGTAAATGGTTCCCTTCAATGGATTAATGTGAGAAACCAACCCAAAGTTTCATAAACAACACCCAATACTGATAAATTACATCCCCATAATCTTTTCTAATGTAATAAATCTTCTTACTAAAGGAATTCCTCTTATATGTGGCGAGGAATGGTTGAATAAATAATCATTATAAATAATCCTAGTACATTATTTCCTTCTTTTGTAAGCATTGTAACCATTATTTAGCTACTTATTCAGGAGAGAATGGTAAGGTCCTCCAAATGAATAATTTTTCAACCCCTTATATAGGATTCAATGTGCACAAAATTATTAGTAACTCCATGATTAAATTTTTGGGATCATAGCTTGGAAACCCATGGATCATTGGAAATAATTGGATTACATTATTTTTTTAATTCAATATTTATCTTTAGAACATGTACATAAATTTTAATTCTTTTAGTTTAGGAACATGGGTAATAAAGATCGCATGGAGGTTGATTGGGATTTCTTTTCATGGATACAATCTTATAGTGAATACATAAAGTTTAACTCTATTATATTATTAAATATCTTTAATTTGAGGTATGGGTTTAGATTTTTCATCTTATTTAGAAAGTGCTTCCATTATAAGGGAAAGGAATAAAAGAAAACACAAAAATACCAAAATAGTTGCAGTTGGAGACCCATCTCCCCCACTTAATTTATACTTATATCATTCTAATGGTAACACCCTTCCCTTATACTTCCATTTTTTAACTCCATATATGATCCATTTTCTTGAATTTTAAAATTTGTCCATCTTCTTTTGAATCTTGAATAGGGTTCTAATCCATTATCCCACAAAAATCATATCTTCAATTGTACTTGAATTGACTGTTTTTTCAATAATACATTTCAATAAACATTATTTAAACATTCATTGGGTTTTTATATTATATGTTTTTAGGAACAAGGATGTGGGACTACTAAGATGTGTTTATAAATCTCGATGAACCTTATGAACTCCCTTTGCATCACCCTTCACCTACAATTCTCACAAAGGACTTATTATTATAAATTTCTTCAAACATAGGAAATTTTTTATTACACGAGAATTCATCCTTATAGAAATACATACTTATTATAATTATTCCTTATTGGAATTCATGGTTAGGAATCCATGTTTAGAAGAATATTTCGCTACTAGATGGACTTTTCATACTAGTAAGAAACCATCGGAGCCTCTTCCATCCATCATAGATCACCTCATGAACTCCTCTAAATCTATTGAAAGTGTATGTCATAATTATCAGAACAACTCCTCATTCTATTCTCTATTAAACATTGCTTTCTTCAAGCCATTTTGTAGGATTAATATATAAAAACCCTCCCAAAGGCACTAATTTCTTTAACAGTCTCTTTATCAAGCATAAAATCTATTTTTACACTCCATGATTTGGTCCTTCTTAATTGTAAAATAAAGAATAATAATTATTTATCTATTAATTTTACTTGAAAAACATGTATGTAAATTAAATTACCATGTTGTAAATTTTAAATTGTAGCGATAAAACATAAATTATTGGCATATTAATATTAAAATTCCTTAAAACAAAATAAATAAATAAAAATTTTGGAATATAATTTATTTACCTTTAAAAAAATGTAATTAATTTATTGAATCTATCAGTAAAAATGAGTAATTTAATATCACTATGATAAGAAGGTAATTTTTATTTTCAATTACACCCACTATCTAAAGAGTCAACATAATAAATAAGTGTGGGTGAATAGGATTCTTACCAAAGAAACATGGATGATGCATTTTATGTTTAAATCATAATGTAATACTATATTTTTAGTGAATTGTAGAAAAAACATGAGGATATAGATGTTTAAGCCATTTCATATCATATACAATAAGTGTGTGAAGAAAATTTGAACCAGGAATAAAATGAGAATATAAATATAGTGAACATGTTTCAGTTGGAATATGGAATCCATGATATTCTATATATGATAAAAATGATAGAGTACAATAATTGATTGGAAGATTTGGGATACAAGTTGAATATTTATCCTTCAATAAACCACATTCTCTCATCTTTATCACCTAGTTACTCCAATTTCATTGAGAGAAACAAATAAAATTGTATATGGGAACCACTTAAATATATTTTGGATAATTTTTACCTATTAGAAATAACTTTATTAAAGATAATTAATCTGTTCTTATAGTTAACAAGAATAATAAAGTGAAAAAATGATAATTAAAAGTGTAACGCCAAAGGAACATTCACGGTATCCTTTTAGAAAACAAATATAAAATTGGGGATCATCAAAAAAGGGGCTATATTACTTTCATTTTCATGAAATTTCACTAGGAGAGTAATTTTAGTGGATTAAATAAAAAACATGTATAATATTATACTTTTGGAATATTCACTATTCAATATGATACTTTTGTATCACTTTTTGGGTATTAGAAACAAATTGTGAATCAGAAGGTTGCATCCAAATACTAGAATGAAGGTAGATTAGAAAAATTATAAGAGTGAAGTGGTTATTTATGTGTATAGTGGATCTTGATTTATATGTAACTTAGAGATGATTATTGATGCATTCCTATCATAGGGTGTGTGAAAAGAAAACGATTTTTCCTAATACAGCAAATAGGCTGAATAGGGCCATCTCAATTGAAGATCTATTCTGTTTTTCCACCTAATTAATCTAAATCACCTCAACTAATTTTTTAGTATTGAATGAAAAAGGTGACTATATTTTTTGTTTTTTAATTAATTTTTAATTTGACATGAAATATAAAAAACTGAACTATCACACAATAATAAATATAATGAGTTAAAAAAGGACTTAGTTCATGGTTTAGTTTTGGGTTCAAACATTATTCTCTTTTAAATTTTTTACATTAGTTTCATAATAAAAACATGAAATCTCATTTTATCACTACTATTATATATTTATAAATTGTTTAAATCAATGAATACTTAACAACTCTCAGTTACACATCCTATTTAATCAATGTTGATGGCACACCTTGGTCTAGGATGTTCCATCTTCTAGGACCCAGCTCCATTGGTGTTGTTTCATCTATTCATTAGTCGAACTACAACATGTGAAGAACTATTCAATCAAGTGAAGAAAAAATATTTTTAAAAAATAACAGAGATAAATTTATTTTCATTTCATTGGGGTAAATCCACATTGGGTACATTTTCCTCACCTATGCATGCAACTCAAATCTACCCACAAACTTTAAATGAACAATAGAGAAAAATCAAGAATATTATGACCTCACCCTGGGCCAACTCTAAGGGTGATACCACATTTCTGAGGGTAAGAGATAGAAATAGTGGAAATATGGAATAGAATATGAGAATAATAAAAGAGAATAAATAAAATAATGAGAAAAAAATAAAAATAATGGGGTTGAGGAACATTAAAGAAAACCAAGAAAATAAAATAGAATTAGGATATAAGAGAGGGAGATAATAAAATAATAAAATTGAATTAATAAAAATAGACTGTTAAAATATTTATTATAATAATTATTATTATTAATATTATTATTAAAAAATAATAAAAAATTAATAAGAAGAATAAGTGTAAAAATGGATCATGGTGGTGAGACTATAATAAAAACATACATGAAATTTAATTAACTCAATTTAAATTTAAATTTAAATTTAATTTAAATAAAAATAAAATAAAGAAGAAGGGAATGGGGAGAATATTGCAATGTGGACTAATCCCTCATCTTGGAGAATTCTCTCTCCATGGTGGGTATCGAGTCGAGGATCGGCATAGAGGCTCAGTGCTTCTTTTATAAGAGATGTGGGAGGTGGTTCTCCTCCTATACCTCCTTCAAAACTATTCGGTACATAGTGGTTCAAACATTTAGACCCCCAGAGACCTAATTTAAATGCCAGGAACACTAAAGGATCTTGAGTGTTTGTGAATTGCATGTGGATTGGTTCCATTGAACAGATGTCTCCTTTGTGGTGCATAGGGTGGCATGGAACGAGTGGGACAATGATGAAGCATGGAAGTGGTGCGGGTGGGTAGTGGGAATCTGAGAATATGTGAGGCGATAGTGGAAAGCAGGAGGCATCACCTTCCACTACACATTGAAGTGGCCGGATAAGCTTCAATGGGAGATCATGGGTGATCAGGGGATCATCAACAGTGAAGGGGGCTCGAGACTGAGCACGATAGTAGTGGTTTGGAGACATGGTGGAAGTGGAAGCTATTATACTTGGTTGGATGTATGGGATAAATGGTTTATGCCGAGTAGTGGTGGTTTCAGGTGGTGGAAGTGGTAATTTGGGACTCCAAGAGGTGCTGACGCTAAGTGGCAGTGCCGCGGTGGTGTGAGGCGGAGATGGATATCAAGAATAGCGTCGTGTCCAGTAAAGATTGTGATGGTTTTCCAGTAAATAGCAGTGGAAGAAGGAGCCGAGAATTAAGTTTTAATGGTGAAGATGATTGGAAGAGGTGGATATTTTTTGGAGCATGGTGGAGCATGCATCCCACATCAAAGCACACCTAGAAATCGCGAGGCTTTATAAGTCGCAATGACGAAGCAACAGTACATAATGCTGCACCAGGGTGGGATCCTATACTCACTTCCCGAACCAATAATGTGATCCACATATACATTCTCTTGTGATCTTTGGTCCACCCCTACTGGACATGGGGTTCACCACCTAGGGCCCACTCCGCAAAGGAATTTATCACCTATCCTCTGATGGCTCGAGTAGGCTCTCTCGGGGCATCTTGGTCAGTCGGGCCCTGGCAATGTGGCAAATTTCTTTAGTATGATTGCTGACATGGGTCCTATATAGTTTTTAGACCAGTAATGTTAAAATATCTAAAAAAATCATCAAAGGTCATAAAATGTTCATAAGATTCATAAATAAATGTTTCAAATTCAAAAGTGGACCTTCTTTTAATCATTAAACATCATTTTCATTTTAAAATTAAATTTAACCATGATTTAATAAAATATTGAAAATAATGGATTTTAAAATTAAAATAACCTTAAAACCATTGTAATTTTAATAAAAAATTGCACCAAATTTATGTCAGTCAAATACCCTGACACAAAAACCGTGATTTTCTTCAAGCATAAAATATAAACAATGAATTAAAGAGGGAAATAATGTTGTCAATATTCAAATTTCAATGTAATAAAATCAAATAATTATTGATTTTCAAGTAGACTATCAAAATTCACACAAATTATCATTTTCATTTCTCAATTTTCAAAAATGTAGTAAAATTATGTATTTTTAGTTTTTCCCATTTGAAAGTGGTGAAACATATCTTCTCATTTATTCAAGTTCCTCGATTAATTATTATTAAACATTCCAAATCATGATTTACCTCACTATAGAATCATTTCACAGATCAATCATGATACAAATTCAAGTAGAGTTATTATCATACCATGAGAACATACTCCATACCCATATACATGTATAAGAACTTCTTTATTCACATTGTAAAGAAAAAAGGCACATAAAATCAAGAGGGCTTTCAATTCAAGTTCAAATTTAGTTACAAATTAATGTTGGAAGGAATTTTTGTTATAAAATTAAACCTCAAGGAGGAGGTTTATCTCTCAAATAACATAGAATTTTATTCAAAGTAAAAGTGATATGAAATTATCCCCTTTAAATTATATCAATTGTAAATTTCCCAAAAAGATCAAAGTAAATATCATGATCAAATTAATCTTAATTAATGATTCATTCACCCTATTGAAATTTTCTTTATTTTTATACCCCTTTTTTCTTTTTCTAAGAACCTTTTCATAGTTTTAATTTTTACATAGTTTTGCATTAGAATAAAAATCATATCCACCACCTAACCGCATATAATAAAACTCATATCTATTATAAAGGAGATTTTTTATTTTTCTATGTCATAAACCATTTTTTTATTTTTTTGTTATCTTTTCATTTTCATATTTTATAATCAAGAGGGTAAAATAATAATGTATAATTAATGATTAAATTTTTTTTATTTATTCCCAAAATAAGGAACCCCACACATTTTACTTAAAATCTAAATCATATCATCCACCATGACTCCCTTCACCCACCACCCCCACTTCAACTTTAAAATATCATGAAAATACTCAGTGGAGGGAAGGAATCAATAAAAATGGACTGGAATATTGGTGTTCACTAACAATGTCAGTAATGGTTTATACAGGCTAAAAATTATTAATTTAAAGGTGTGTTTTTTGGATAAGGGATTTTTCAAAAGATGCCTAAATCATTTTAAATCTGTTTTTTCATAGTATTATCTTTGAAAACATCAGATTCTTGTTCTAGTAGGTGGCATGTCCTAATATCACTGAAGAAATGTTGCCAAGAAAAAATAGAAAGTACATGGACTAGAAGACATATCTATAATGGAAAGTATGATTTGGGAAAATCACTCAAGGCATTATTAATAATAATAACAAATTGAAAAAATAGAAATTCATTTCAGGAAAAATAATAATGATAAATTTCATTTTCATGAAAAAATTAATTTCCTTAAGTCATGAGTCTTTAGTTTAATATCAATGATTCAATTTAATCATATAATTCTCTATTTTACTCATTATATCTTATTGACGCTAAAATCTAAAATATTGAATCACATGATTCCATAGAAACTCATTTCCCTTAAATAAGTCAATTAAAGCATAAATCCAAACATGGTTAAACAATTTCAAATTTAAACATCAAAAAATATTTTGGAAAAAATGTAGGGAGACTAATAGAAAAAGATAATGAATTGAACTCCCATTATTATGAAGTTTAGTCCTCTTTCCTTCTTTTCATGAGACTACCTACTTCCATTTATGATCCTACAAAAAAATTAATCAATTAAGTGTGAGGATCAATTCATTTATGATCAAAAATATAAGATGTAGTGGGATACATGCTGGACAACATCCTAAAATTGAAATTTAAATCTAAATTCCAAGAAAGAAAATAGAAAGGGATAATTCTTTGTTTGATCCCCAAAGTGCACCTTGATTTTTTTCTACCTCTAGGGGAAGTAACATATGTTATCCAAAATCAGATAATGGATGCGGCCTCTTTGATTTGAACCACCACATGTGGCTTTTCCCAGCTTATGATTCATCAGAGTTATTTTATGAATTACCTATGGATAGAGGATACCTGATCCTCTCTATTCATAATAAGGTATATCATTTACAAAAGTGGTGGGATAATGTAAGGATCAACCTCCTTGGTTTCTACTTATTCACCCTATTCCTTCTAGTCTAGTGTAAGTTTAATATGGGTTGCAAGAATTGAATAATCAAAGGGGGAGTAAACAGGTATTTTTACTTAAATAAAATTTGAATTTTTTATAATTAATTTATCCCCATTAATATGAAAAGAATCTATTCTAATTTCCTCTATATCAGCTCATTTGATCTTCTAATGGAGATCCTCAACATTATTTTCATCAAAATTAGTGATCTCCATGTATTCCTCAGCATGTGAATGTCCAGTCTCTTCATCCTCCTATGGGTAATATAAAGGATTTTCTGAATCTATATAATAATTAAAATTAGTGTTGCACAATTCATATTCAAAAAAATAAAAATAAATAGAGTCAAATAAATGTTCAACTCTCTGATTTTTTTCAATTTCAATCTCATCCTCAGTAGTGAGTACCTCTTGGAGTCAAATGGTAAAAAGTGGATGGAGGTATTAAAGATCATCCATATTTTCTTCAAATTCCATCATTCGGGTGGCTTCTGACTCTTCCATGGCTAGAGTGACATGCAATGGAACTGGATAATCTATTGGAAATGATATGGTAGATTAGCTTATACTGCATATTCAATCCAGAACACATCCAGATCTTATTGATCTCATATAGTGATCATGGCATGAATTAATTCCTCATCATGAATCCACTCTACCTCTTCATGGTCTTATTTTAATTTGTCTCTTTAGATGGTTGGGTTGTGGATAATCCTCAATCATGTCCCTAACCTCTTTGATGTCTCCAATAAAATTGGGTAGCTCTTGTGGGAATTCATTCTTGGTTTTCAGTCTTTCATAAATCATTTTGACTTCAACAACCATATCTTCCTATTACTAAAATGAAATTCTTTTATTATGACCATTTATCATAATAATGGACAGTTCAGTCATTTTATCATGCTATTTATGGAGATCCAACTCTTCATCACTTTACGGTTATTATTTTTTCACTTGAGATTAATTATTCCATGCATCTAAAAATTAATCATTTGAAAAGATTAGGTATGTTTTAAGTTTTTATTTTTATAAAAGCATTGAGATCTATCTAAAGTTTGAAAATAGAATAACTAAATGAACTATGGATTGCCTCTCTATGATGGTGTTATTTTTTATGTACGCAAGTCTTAGAGTATGGGAAAAGAAAATTATTTTTCCTAATACATAAAAGAGGCCAACCAGGGTCGTCTCACTTGAGGATTATTTCAGTGTGTTCACCTATATTATAAAAATCAACTAAAATTTTACTTTTATTATGTATTTAATGAAAAAAATGATAATAATTTTGGTTTTTGATTACTTTTTGAAATAATATGCAATCTATAAATCTAAAATATCAAGAAATGATAAACAGAATGAGCTAAGGAAATAAAGTATTTGTATTTGGGTTCATTTTTGGGTTCAACCAATATTATCCATTATATTATTGATTTTAGTTTGATAAACCCAAAATGAAATATCATGTTTGGATAGATATTATTTACTTAGATATTTTGAAAATAATTAATTGCCTAAGCACTCTCAATTACACCTCATCCTTTAATTAAGATTGATGATACACCCTATCCTAGGTTTTGCTGTCTTCTATAACTCAACTCTATTGATGTCATTTAATCAATTGATTATCTCAACTCAATTGTGTGAAAAAATAATCAAATCAAGAGAGGGTAAATGATTAAAAAAAATAGAGATATATTCAGTTTCATTTCATTGGGGGAAGTCCGCATTAGGGAATTCACCTCAACTATTCATGATATTCAAATCTACCCAAAAAAATAAATTAATCTTTAATGAAATTGAAAAACGCCTTGAGATACCCTTGAGACAAGCCTTGTGGTCAACCCCTAATTTCAAGGGTAAGAGATCAAGATGGTAAAAAGATGGAAGAGTTGAAGAAAATAATTAAATATAATAAAATAACGAATGAGAATAAAAATATACAAATAATGAGTTTTAGGAGAAGAAAAGAAAAAAAGAAAAAAATATAATTGGGATGAGAGAGAGAGAGAAAGAGAGAGAGGGCGAGAGAAAATAAAATAAGAAAAGAAAATAAATTAAAATATAATGTTAAAAATATAATAATAATAATAATAATAATAATTAAATGGAGATAAAAATTATAAAGATGAAGAAGAGAAAAAAAGGATTTTGGTGGTGACATTTTAATAAAAACATGCATGAAATTCAATAAATTAATTAAAATTTCAAATTCAATTTCAAATTCAATTTAATTTTAAAAAAAGAAAAATAAAGAATAATAACGTGGGAAGAAGAGTGCAGTGCGGCCCAAGCCCTCGGGTTGAGGAATTCTCCCTCCACAGTAGGTGTCGAGTTGACGATCGATGAGGAGACTCTGTGCCTCTTTTACAGGTGAGGTGGGAGGGGGTCTCAGCCTTGGCTTCCTTTAATGATTTGCGATATTTGGGATAAGATCATTAAACACACTCCCCCCTGATATCCACTTTAAATTGTGGGAGAACCTGAGGATCTTGGGTGTTTTTGATTTTCATGTGGACTGATTCTAGCTAGCAGCCAAATTCTTCAGGGTGCACATGGTGGACTGAAAATGGAAAGCTGGCATTATAGAATTGGAGGTCAGAAGAGGTGGAGCATGGAAGTGTTGACAGTGGCATTATTAATCTTAGCAATGATCTGGTAGTAGTGGTGCATAGGTAGCCTCACCTTCCTCTATCCTTCGAAGTGACCGGAGGTGATCGAAAGGGTGATCATGCGTGATTGGTGGATCCAAAGCAGGGAAGGGGATCAAGACTGAGATCATTAATAGAGTTATGGAGACATGGTGGAATCAATAACTGTAACACTCAGTGGTCAGTATTGGTTGACATGGTGGATTTTAAACAGTGGTGGCCCTGGGAGATGGCAGTGGTGATTGGTGATGCTCTGTGACAGTGTCGTGGTAGGGTGTGAAGGAGATCAAGCTCAAGAATAATGCAGTTTTCTCCATGGGTTTTGGTGGTAGTATAGTGATCAATAATGGTTGTGGGATGTGGGCATGATGGTGTAGAGGAAAATCTGAGTGGCAGTGGTGGAACTATGGGGGAGCGCAACAGAGCTATGTTGGAGCATGTCAAAGTATGGCGGAGCACAACAGAGCATGGAAGAGAATGTATCCCACCTAAAACACACATGGAAATCATGAGGATTTATAATCCATGATATAGAATTAGAGGTATAAAATCCTGCACCATTTTGGCCTCCCGGACTCAGTGCACACACATGAAATACGGGCCACATATACACATGAATCACACATGCTTCGGCCCACCCCTACTCGATGTGGGGTTCTCCACTCGCAGCCAACTCTGTATAGGGCTTCATCACACATTCTCAACTATCTTGTTTTATCTCTCCTAGGTAATTTTGATTAGTTGGGCCCCATTGACCTGGCTATGTGCTGAGCTTTCCTTGATCTGAGGGCTACCTTGGGTTCATCATACTTTTTACACAAATCATGTTAGAGTAGTTATAAATTTTTTATAAAGTTCAGAAATATTGATTAAGATTCGTAAAAAATATTTTAAAATTAAAAAATATACCTTCTTTTATTCCTTAAGCACCATTTTATTTATAAAATTCAATTTACCCATTATTTAACAATACTTTGAAAAAAATGGGTTTTATCATTGAAAAATGCATAAAACAATTGAAATTTGAGTAAACAATTACACCAAATTTCTATCTATAAATTATAACAACATATTTTCAAGTGAAAAGTTTCTTGTATTTTAAAATGATTATTTTGCATTGTGTGTTACCAAATAATGTTTATCATGGTTGATTTTATACATGGAAAATTTTTATTTCATATTTGAAATAAAATTTTATTAAATGACATACTTGAATATTGATTTAATTATAATTGAATAAAATATATCATATGATTGAAATTAATGAAGAATATAAAATATATGAGTCAAATAATACCTAATTATGGAGTGATAATTTTAGGTCATGTAAAACCATAACCAAATAATAGGGTTATAATAATAACGTTGTTTAGAGTCCTTTATGATAAAACTCATATGCATTTGACATTCTTGGTTTTATGTTTTAAATTCACCATGAAAAATTTTATAATAAAGGTGATAAATCTATATATATTATAGAATTAGTTTTGTATGATATGTGTTAACAGTTTCAAGTAGAATCTAGAGGTAAATTAATGTCTTTTACAGGATTCAGTTAATATATTCGAGAATGTAAAAGTTAAGTAAAGAATATTCTTGGTAAGTATATAGGAGATAATGTTGGTAGTTAAGATGAATAATATATTAATCATGAATTCATATATCATTAAATGTACACTGGATGTTGTTCCTATACTCAGATATCATTATATAGATCAAATTCTTTTTGTTAATAAAAAGAGGATTTATGAAGAGTTTTATAAGTCTTATAGGTGTTACCTTATCATTTTTGGTACTTTTATATAAAATAGTAGCATGAATATTTATTCATATGACAATTATAATGATAAATAGATTTTGTATTAGTAATAATATGAATAAAATCCATTATCTTATAAAATACATGATTTAATATGCACATTGTTTGATAAAGTTAATTCTAATAATATGCTTTCATCAAGAAAAAAAAGGTTCATCATAATTAATTATCCTAAAGTTTCTAAGGATATTTAATAAATTATGAATCTATTAAAATAATAATAAATTTATGGAATATGTTTCTATTAGAAGGGGTGACATCTCTATTTAAGCTAGTAGAATTAAGATAGACTTTCATAATTTGAATGATTTAGTTTTAAAAGTAGTGGGCATAAGAATAGTTTCTACAAGGGCTTTTGGATAAGGAGGGTTCCAAAGACACATATTGTTTATGAAAGATAAAAATAAAGAGAAATGGTTATATTATCACTAGGTAAGGTGATATATTATTCATTTATAATAATAAAATCACTATCCAACAATGATGTAGTATATCTAATATAAGCTTAAATAGAATATGAATATAAATTTAGAAATAGACATCATGTACCAAAATCAAATCGGTATTTTAGTAGTATATCTAGGTAATGTGAATATCTTAGGTTCCAAATGGTTATTCAAGAGATAATTTACATGGATGGTAAAGAACATACATATAAATAAATTATTTTCTATAAAAGGTTTAAAATAATTAAAGGTGTTGACTGTTTGGAAATTATTTCCATAATAGAGATTATAAAATAAATTTTAATTGATATTTCTTTTATAATATTACCATGATATAAATGTGTAATTTATATATTGATAGATAAAATCATGCATTAAATTATTTAAAGATTATATTTTATGTTTCTGTAAAAGGTGAATGGGAGAACCATGGTTTTCCAATTGAAATATGTTAATAAAATATGGAAAATAGATCTCATTCTTATATTAAGGTAAGACTAAGTTGGATGCTTATCTCTAAGATTAATCAACATAGAAACATAATTTCTATGAAACAATATCTATTAGGGAACATATATATAGTTTTTAGACCAAGTCAAAGTATATAAAATGATGAGGATTTGAAAAATACCAGTTAGAATAATTCAACAGGGAATTGTCAACTATGTCACAGGGAATATATCTTTCAAATATGATGTATTTAAGACAATGGATAAGATTAATATGATGATAGAAACTTAAAACACTTTATATGTGATATATATAACATATTCCATCTTATTTAATATATTTTATAATTCTTATTCGTAAATCTTGGTAAGAGAATAGAAAATAAATCTTGGAGAAATGAAAATTTTTGAAATAAAAAAACTAATAGTAATTTGGAATGTAAAAAATATATAATATCGTTATACATAGGGAATATGGTACACTAGTTATCAAGGTTACCTGAAACTAGTCATCCTACAAATCAATTTTATCTAGTATCATAGTTATACTCTGTAAATTAGCAAGAGAAACTCAGTACATATTTTGGTAACCATATCGATAAATACCAATTATGTTGAAACTTTTGATATAGAAAAATAATTTATATAAATATAAAATGATTTTTCTAGTTCATGGAATCATACTAAAAAATAACTTATTATCCCAATATATATTATTATAATCTAGTGAAAATTATACCAGGCACAATGTAAGTGTTAGTAAGAGTATTATGAGAGTGAGTTCTATATCCCCAACATGAGTAGTGCTTTTAGATTATCTTATCATGTATTCCAATAGTTATGAGTGATTTATTATTACCATAATAATGTTATTCCTTTCACATATACTATTTACATGGTGTTTTCCATACATTATTTTTCAAATAAATAGTTTATAGAAGTTCCCACCTATAATATGAATTTTGAAATACTATGACAGTAATTTTAAAAATATTCTTTATGGCTTAGATTCATTACATCAATGTTACACATGTTTAACCATCAGGTTTTGGGGGATCATAACCATTTAATGTTCATCTTGGGATGTTTTCAATTAGAGGTCTCGAGCAGAGTATATCATGAGGAATGAGCTATATATAGAAACCCCGCATGTTTTGGGTTTCACAAGATGTCCACATTTATGATAATATGTAGTGGTCTCTCAAATTGAGATCTTTATAAATGTGAATTATTCGATCACTTAATATTATTCATGAAAAAATCATTATATTTTATGTTTCTATGGAGCTATAATTTTTTATGTGTGTCATCAGTGATATTACATTAAATGAATGATCAAAATTGGTTTTTTATCTTTTGATTATGGGAAGAATATATCTTCAAAAACGTGATAGGGATAGTATTTTCATTAATAAATACAAAAAACAAAACAAATTTAAATAATTAAATAATTATATAATTATGATGAAAATAATGAATCCTTTTATATAAGATGTCATGAGATAAAGAGATTATATTAAAAAATATGTTTTCATAGCTGGTTGTGTGGGTTTGGTGGAAGAACCATATATGGGGTCTTGAACTCAATATAAAAGGATCAAGAATTCATGGATTGTGTCAGGTGATGACATGGTTTGAGAGAGAATATGATTTTTTTAAGACCATCATATCATTTTATTGTGAGGGATATTTTATTCAAGTGCAATGCCTATCCTAGATCACTGGCGTCAACTGTTACAAGTCAAATAACTTTAATTTTTCAATAGTGAAATTTTATTCTTCCTTTCACATCAGATCCATTTTTCACTCTTCTACATGTTCCTAGAGAATTATCTACACCATCATGAAAAGTTGATATTTTGTTCATCTGAATATTGAGATCATTTAAATTTTTATTGAGCATAACTTGGTTATATATATCCTTGATTATATAGTAAACTAGAACATGAAACTAAATATTTTATTGAGTTTAGTTTCATTACATTGTAAATTTACTAACATTATTCAAGGGGATATCCAAGATCTTCACCGTTTTATACCCCATTTATTTTCTAATCCCCTTATCTTCCTTCATGAATATAAGAAATCAATTTTCATTTAGTCATATATGTAGTGAAGGGTAGAAAATGATGGTTGTAACTCTCATGGTACCATTGTTTGATTTTATAGATTTAAACATAGCTATTTAATCTCATTTATTTATCCATTAGTATAAAATAAACAAAGTTGAATGAATTTGGAGTTCCCTACACTTCTCCTTAAATGACCGACCCCATGTTCTTACCATGATCTTGTTTTCCTTATAAAGCACCTAATTATTCCATGGTAGAACAAGAAGATAATATAATATAGAAGAATAAGATTAGAGAGATGTGTAGGTGATCTAGAGAGTGTATGTCTTTGTGCCTTAAATATATTAATATCTACATACAAGAAAAGTACACTGGGATTGAGTTCTTCCATATAGGTGTCTTCTTCATCATTTACGATTTAATTCTTCATACATAAAATTATTTTCTTGTGATCCTTGTATGAAATTGAACCTGTTATATTGGATCTGATGTAATGAATCTAATACAATCAAAAAAGATTTTTAAATACTTGTTATGAAGGTATCTTCCACTCAGAGGTTCTGTTGACATGGGTTTTTAAATGTCCTAAAGATTATGAATGTCACATTGAAGATTAATTCCATTTTAAAAAGAACTGTATAATTTAAAATTTCATAGGAAGTTTTGATGGTAAATTATATTTTATTCTCATATTAGGATATTCTATTTTATTTAAAGTCACGTAGATAATTAGAAAGGTCTGGTTATATTTAAAATTATCCATAAATACACTTGTTGATTCAAAGAGCCCTAATAAATTTTAAAGGTCACTTTGGAGTTTAAATTCATCCATGAATGAACTATGTTATTTAAATACCCACAAACAATTAATTGTCACTTTGGTATTTTATGCCTTTAGAAAATGAACTCTATGATTTAATGACCAGTGGGAAATTTTGAATGTCACTTTGGAATTTAAATTCATTTGAAACAGAACTCTATGATTTAAAAAACTATTAAAAAAATTGATGTACACTATATAGTTTAACATTTTTAAGAAGGAAATAAGGAAACCATTAAGTATTATAAGAGATTAATGATATCATTTTGGGAGTTTCATCATAATGGAAATGCATTATTTGAGGAACACTCCAGGAAAACATGGTAAGATAAAGAAGGGGTGTCAAAAATGTTTGGATTGAATCTTAATGATACTTATTATATATCTCAGTTAATGTAATAAAAAATAACTTAGTTTAAAGTGTTATTTACTATGTTTAAATCTTTGTTACATATAAATAGAATAATCCATGATAAAAAAGTCATTATAGTATTAAACCACACAAGAAGGTTATAACAGGATATTTAAATTTGGAAGAGCTATGTTATAAAACACATCGCTAAAAAACAAGTAGTGTAGTTTAAATTCATATAAGGTGATGTACCATTCTATGACACACACTATTTCAATTTCTTGTATGTCATTTTTTATTTAGTTGGTATTATAATATTTTTTAAGAAATTGGTTAAAATTTGGATTCTTTAATGAAATCTCCAGATTTCATGGTTGGGGTGTATGGTTACCCCAACCACGTATGTGAGCCGTGTAGGCCATATTTTTAATTCAAGAATTATTTTCATGGTTGGTTAATGGTTAGACTAAGCATTATGCTCTTTAAAAATATAATTTTTTAATTCTTGGAAGACTAATTTAAATAATACCCCTCTTATTTTGGCTTCTCATTTCCAGTATAATAGTTTAGATATTACCCCCTTAGTTCTTCTCAACCCTTGTATTATCCTTTAGTTATTATTCAACTCTATGGATTTATTCTTATAATTAACTCACTTAATAATTCATCCTATTATTATTTCTCTTCTTATTATATCATGTCTTTCCCTATAGATACCATTATAGACTAGGGTTACCATTAGTCAATTTTAATATATTGTTTCCAGAATATATAGTTTCTAATTGACATATAAGTATCCATATTAATCTTATATGGTGTAAAAACCCAATAAATAATATTTTTAACAATTTTTAGTTAATGAATATTTTTAATTCCCTTTTTTCAAAAAATCATAGTAACTTTATAATTTTAAATTCTAGTTTGATTGATATAATATATATATATGATATCTATATTTGTTTTTTTTTTGTAAATATATAATTTTTTTTCTTCAATATGAACTTTTTAATGGTTTCAGGCTTTACAATAATGTATAAATTATTTATTTATGATATTGATTCATAATAATTGTTTTTGAAAATTATATGTCTTCTTTTAAAGTAATATAATGGTAATTATGTTTGTGGATTTTATTTATAGGTAATTCAAACAGTGGCCTAAATTTATTATGTAGTTTTTTATAATGGTAAAGTGGTGTTTTATTGTTTAAAATGTTTTTTATAAGGGTATTATGACTCTAATATTATTAAAAAAATTACTATGAATTTTATTTATAGGAAATTAACACAGTCATGGATAAAGACTATTTATTATGTTGGGGATTTTTATGTAAATAGTGTTTAAAAGTGATATGAGTGTTTATTATATATGTTTTTTATAAAGTATTTGGTGTCTTTGATTAAAAAAACATCATGGGAATACCTAGAGTATTTTAATGGGATTAAATTGAAATTTATACCCTCTATGTATGATTATTAACTACCTATATTTTCCACTCTATTATATTAGGCATTGGATAGGATGGAATAATTTAGGATCATGCTTTGACTTGTACCATTTGGGACTTTCCCACTAGTATAGATAATGCATGGAATAGTTATCTCCCCACTTGTTTTGAATTATTTTGTAGTCGGTAGTATGTGCATAGGTTATTTTTAATTCTAATATGGGGATCTATTTTTTAATTATCTAAGGTCCTTGGGTGTTCTCTCATTATTCCTCACTGACTGAAAATTCTATTTTTATTTGATTTTCAAAATCAGGCCGAGCCATACATGAGATTAACAAAATACAAATTCAAAAACCGCTTTCACGATATCTACATTTTTTATTCAAAATTCAAAATCACCCAAAAACCATCATCGCATCACTAGCAGTATTCCTCGGGACATGGATCCTTGAGCAGCGAGCCTTCTGGAGCCACGCCCCTGACATCGAACCACCTTGTCGTCGCCATCGTCGGACAATGCCAACGAGAACCCTACCAGCCAATTCCACCACATCTTCAGAAATCGAAAGAGAATATAGCTTCAACCTTTCCATCGTCCATACACGATGTCAACTTCGTACCCATCCGAAGATTTTCATTCCATCATCGTGCCCATCCGAAGACAGTCATCTACCTCGTTGTTCCATCGTCACCTGTATCACCACTTTGATGAAAAGACCAAACAATTAAGAAAAACAGAAACAGAAACATCACCATGGACCTTGATAAAGCCAACACTGAACAAGTCCATCATCGTAGAGGCCAAAACCCAGAAATGATCCCGACTCCAGTCGCGCCCATCGATGGGATCCAACCCACATCCCCAAACTTCTTAGTACCACTACTCCAGCTCTGACTGTGAGAGGCGCAAAGGAACATGATGCCAAGGCATGGATAATTTCATCATTATATGGTTTTTTTATTAGTTTGGCCTTTTAGAGGACCAATATCAGTATTGATATAGTGTATCCTAGGTTGGTTCATTGTAAAATGGTTTCGAAGAAAATAAAATCCCATAGGGATACATTATGATTTTATTATTCCAAATTGTAAATGGTATAAAATACTTAAGGATTTCATCATTGGATTACCTCATACTCCTCATTGAAAAAATTATATTTGAGTGATTATTGATTGATTGAATAGATAAACACATTTTCTTTCAATAAAAAAATCATAAGGATCATGGGCCTTAAGAATATGTGAATGCATGATATTGTGAAGATGCACTAGGTTCCTTTATAAATCATATACAAAAAAATTATTTTTTTACTTCTTGATTATATAAATGAATTCAAGTGGTTATAATATTTTTAATGAATCATAGTAGAGTATATAACCCTCAAACTGACTGATATATTAATACTAAAAATCAAATCATTGAATATATACTTTATGCTTCCCTGTTTTATTTTGGTTGATCGTGGAATAACCATATTTCAATACCTAAATTTACATATAACAATATATACCAATATTTTATAAATACATATCCCTTAAAAGAATTATATGATTTGTCATTCCAGTAATAACTTTTTTAGAGATAAGTTGGTGAGTATTCATTAGTGGGTCTGGGTATAGTCTAATAGATGATTTAGAGGATTAATATTTTTTAAAAACATCTTCGTATAGATCAAATTTTCGTGAAGTAATTTGAGGATCACTATTTTAGACTAATGAATTTATCTATAGTATATCTGGTGTTCATGAACATTTATACTTAAATAGGTCATAAACAGATGGGAAATTAAGGTATTTTTATGTATATGTATGAAAAACCTTTTAAAATTTTTGAAATACTTAACGTGGTCATATAGTGATTAGCACTCCCTCCTCATATGACATTGACTCACATATTATTTCATGTCTCCCTATTCAATAATTCTTATCATTATCATTATCACATTTAAAATTAAAATGAGTTAGATTTATAACCTAATACATCATTGGTTAAAAAATTATTCCTTAATATTTATTGCTATGATAATGTGTTATGATGAAAATTGATCCCTTTAGTCTAGATTTTGTGATATCATAGAAGTGATTCACATGAAAACTAGGAGAGATAATCACAAATGGGAAACTAATGGCCTAACTACTTCTCATGAAAATAATTTTCATTTCTAAATTCTATGGATAGGTAGTCATATGAATGGGTAATTATGACACCCATGGTGTAAATTTTCAATATGTAAATTTTTATTTATGAATTATATATTTTTATTTGATAAATTAAGTAAAACTTGTACTTTTGGGGTAATATATTGGATGAATGATTATGGTTAATGGTAACTTGATTCATGCCAACTATGGGGAATGGAAAAAAATATTACTTATGTATAGTACAGCAGTCAATCTAGGTCATCTCAATAATATGAGTGCACATAAAATAAATTTTTCATTTTATTTTATTTGAGGAAAAAATTGTTATTAATGTTTACTTAGAAATTTAGTGTTTTGAAAAGTATTTTAAAATGGTTGATTGAAAAGTATGTTTTTTGAAATATGTTGACGGGAATGACTGATAAACCCTGTGTTACTCAATCATTGTTTCTATTTTTTTTTTACAAATTCTACTTTGTTGGCTTAAAAGATAAATATGCATCTACTAATTCATATATATCCCTTGGAGAGATGGTGATGGTAAGGTCATTCTTAATCAAGTGTCAATAATACTACCCACCTTCCTTTTTTTATGTTGTTGTAATGGGTCATGTTTAAAAATTAAAGCAATTACCATTTGGAAATAGTGATCCCTAGTTAATAAAAGTTCATGTAACAATTCCTCAAACATACTAGAAATTGATGAACACTCACCACCCAAACCTAATATTATATATTAAGAATAGAGATTAATTTTGAGAATGGAGATATTTACCATCAACTAAGTAAAATGAAATAAAAATAATCTAATCATATCTTTTATGCATTGAATATTAAAAAATGAATAAACGATCGAAACTAGTTGGTATAAGAAATAGAAAATGTTTTATTCCATTAAATGCTAAAACTGAAACATTGAAGTTATTAAACCCTCCCATTTTTGAATAATTCATAGGAACTATCTCTATATATATGGGGAAATAATGTGATTCCATATAGAGGATACATCGTGTAATGAAAGAAGAGAAGAAAATAAAACCAAGGAAATAAATCTTTATTATGCTATCATTCATAGCATCCCTCACTAATGGATCCTCTTAAATCACCCATATCCTATTATATATATGTATATATTAGACCAAGGTTTCCATAAATGGAACATTAAATCTTAATGGGTCTTCTTGGGTCATAAAAGGGAGGTGGCGACATAAATTCTAATAAAAACTATCATTTTTTTGTCTGTCTGAATGTTTCACATCATGTAAGTCATATTCACGATGTGTAATGTGTGGGAATATAACCATGATTTCCAAAGTATTTCACCTCATGAATAGTGTGTTCATGATTTGAAATGTGTGGTGTAGATATTATCATGTATTTTCTCAAACTATTTAATTATTCTGTTTACACATTTTTAATGACTTACACAACATCTAAAGATGATTTCTTGGTGGTTTCACTTTGAATCATCATAGTTAATCATTTTCAAGATTTGGACCTGGTCCTTAACATTTACCTTTATCACAACCTATCATATTCATCATAAAAGTGTCATCTTTTTTCATCAAAAATATATTTTCGCGCCATGCTATAAAGAATTGTAGCACAAAGTGTTTGTGACTTACTATATTATTCCCATTTTTATCATTTTTATCAAACTCGATATCCTTATAAAAACATAAAAAAATGGAATAATGGAATAATTATTCAATTAACGTATATATTTTATTTATATTAAAATAATCATGCAAAATATTCCTCTTTCAATATCCTAATAGTGCATGTGAATAGTGTAGGTTGAATTTTTATTACAAAATCTATTGCACGATCGGTGCATGGTATGTATAAATGTTCAGATAAACCATGAAACTATATTAAAATATAAAAGTATTGATTTTTTTAAATATTATTTAGAGTAAAAATCATCTAGTTTTTATTCTCATTTACTTGAGAAGTTCCAAGATGTCATCCCCTTGGTTCCTATCCAAACATTGATTCTCCCTTAGGGATTTATTACCTCTTTTTCTTGATTCCTCAAGGTAAGTCTTTGATGAAAAATATTTTTTATATGACCTATCACACAATTCCTTAATAAAATATTTCATTAATAACTTCCAAGTATATTTTTTAGTTTTTTTTATAAAAATTATGTACATAATACGTGAAGTACATCAATCATAAAAAAATAAAAAAACTAACCCTCTTCAGAAAAAACCATTATATATCAATCCTAGTACATCCCACTACATATTATTTCTTATAGAAATGTACCAATTGAAAATATTGATCATGACAGTCAATAATGGGATAAAAATGGACTAGAATATGAGTTATCATCATGGATGAAACATGTGGTAGAAAATGTGAGTATAATATATATGGAAAAACATGGAGATGTGGCTACAAGATAAATATGAGACATTCATGAGTATATCTCCATGGTTCATCACCAATGTATTGTAAAAGATATTACCAAGGTTGTACACCATAGTATAATAAAATAGTACCAATGAATAAGACCATGGTATCATTAACATATCGTCTCTATAGACTAATTCTTCACACAATGTATTTGAGAACTATCATGGTACACCCTTCCTATTTCTAAATTTATTTGTGCCACATTGATCATATATCATACCAATGTAATTCATCATTTTAACCCATCAGTAGGGAATATGTGTTTTATAAATGGAATCACCTAGTTAGTGAATTATAGTTATATCTATATTAATAACTTTTAATGAAATTAAGTTCGGTTTTTCACAACTTAAAACTATGGCATGGAAAATAAAATAATGATTTTGAAAGGATAAAGGGTATAAATAATAGTTTATTGAATATGATTAATGAGAGAGAATGGAAGAATCTCATTAATAGAGAATTAGTTTGTTGTTAATGGAATGATTATTTAAACATCGAAATATAATAAATTAAAAAAAAGGATTATTATAAAGTAACTACATGAATAAAATGAGAGAGGAATAGGACACCTTACTTGTAAGGTAGCTTCTTAAATCATTTTAATATCTTATTGGAAGCTAAAAAACTAATTGGATATAAAATTGAGAGTGAAATTGAGAGTATATTCATGCTTAATGAATTTGGAAAATATAGGAATGGGGTGATGGGTGGGAACTTATTGAAAAAGAGGGGGGTTTGTTTATTATTTTCTAAACATTGGTTTTGGAAACTAATTTATATAAAATGAAAAGACATTTTCATGATGTTAATTTTAGACCATGGTATTTTCAGAGGGGTGATTTTTGGAATTTTAATATATTAAGAGCTAAGGAACCATTAATATATATTTTATTGAATATAGATAATATGTTTATTCAAAAATAATGTTTTTAAATGTAAAATATACTTTTGGTTTTGGAAGATAAATTATATCTCCAAAAAATAAATTTTATTACTTGAGAATATATTATATTAATGTTTAACATAATTTTTTGTCGAGAAAGCCTTTATATTACTTTCTACATCACTTTTAATTCATTATGATGTCATATTAAAAATTGTACATACATACCATATTTTTCTTTCTTACCAAAAAAATTTCCTATCTTTGAAAATTGGGAAAAAATCACTACTGTATAATTTTGATTTACTAATTTTTAAAAATAACATCCATTTTTTTTAGAATAATTTGAAAAATATGAAAAATATAAATTAATAAAATAAATTACTTATTTTATGAAAAATGGTTTTTTAATAACATGGTAACTTTTCTAAACGTTAGAAAAACTATATTTTATTGCCTAAAATTATATTATTTTTTATATAGGAATAAAAATTGTTGTTTACAAACACTTTTATGAAGAGAAACATGTATTTCATATTTATAAATATATCACAAAATATATTTCAATTATAATTAGACATATATAATTTCAAAATTTACAATTATGGTTTGTTTATATTTAAAATATATTTTATCATATTAGTCCATTAATCATGTATATTTTAACTCTAATTCAAAGGTGGTACAGAAAATTAAAATGTAGGATTGGTGTAACTATTGTATAATTTCTAAAATAATTTTAAAATTAATACACCATATGATCTAGATATATAACCCCATATTACACCAGCATAAGCCTTAGAGGTAGGGTGATATCCCCTAACATCAGTTTCTCTTATATGAGATTCTTCTCAAGACTCACTAATTTAATCTCTATTTCGGAATGGTTATGTGTGAACAACAGTGATTTTACCTCCTTTACAATCTCGAATAAATGGGCATCATAAGTTATGATCCTACTGGTTGGGTTCATTTTTTATCCCTTATAAATCTCTTTTATCTCATTATTTTCCTTTATACACACAAATTCTAATAATAACATTATTACCAATGGTCTTAATTATTAATGGTCATAATTCCTAGTAATCATGTTCTAAAAGTATCATTACCAATTGCACACTATACATTCTACACTATTATCATACTTCATTATTTACAACTTCACTTACAAAGGTTCTGCACTTCCCTTGATAATGTATATTATATTATAATCACTTATTTTTCTTTCTACAATGTTTACGGAAAGAATGATCATTATAGAATAATTTGGGCCTATGGAGTTCACGTTAGTGTGTTAATTATTCTTTGGTGTTTATCTCATTTTATTATTCCTAGTTGTTATAGTTCATATTATTTCATGTTGTGCAATCTAATTTAGTAATATTTCAATGCAATTATTTTGTAAAATATTATAAAATAGTCATTGTGAAATATGAGTTATTTTATTAATAAAAGAAATAAATTTTGGATTGTTACATTATCTCCCAAAAAGTTCACTATAAAATTTTTTCCCATCCTTAAAATAAATTGGGATAGTTTTTCTTCATTGCTTCTTCAAACTCACAGTTTTTAACTTTGATCTTGAGATTTCTTTATTATACTTTCATGTGTCGGGTTTTCTTATTCCTCAATACTTGTTCTCTTTCATCAAGAATATGGATAGATTTTTATTTATATAACAGCTAAAGTTTCAATTCCACCCAATTTTTTTTAGTATATTAATTAGGTCTGGCATATAATTTCTTAATAGGGACCTGTGGAATATGTTATTAAAATTTAAAATATTTGGAGGTAGTTCTATCTAATAGGAAACTAATCTAACATTCTATAGAATCTCAAATAGTCTAATATAACTTTGATTTAGTTTACCCATATTTCTAAATATTATGACAATATTTCATAGGGATATTTGGAGGAATAGATTATCCCAAAAATGAAATTATAAGTAATTTCTTCAATTGTTAGTATATAATATTTTTTCAACTCTAGAAGCCTTGATATTATTCTATATCGCTTGTATATTCTCTATTGTTTCATTAACAATTCCTGGTCCCAAAAGTTTCTTTTCTCCAACATTATCCCAAAAAGTTATGATTCCACACATTTTCATATATATTGCTTCAAAAGGATCAATTTCAATTGTCGAGTGGAAACTACTATTATAAGGACCCGACCTTAAACATTACATAATCTTGAATTATGTCCAGAATTCACATTGAGGATCTTTTCAGGTATAGTGTTTTAGAGAATTAGGTCATAACTATTACATATCAACTTGAATATTATATGTATACACTACTACCCAATATCCATTTTTCATAAAATAAAAACTCTTAAAAAGAAACATGTCTAGTTCCATGTTTTAGACAGTATAACTTTTCCTTGATCCCATCCTTGGCCCTATTCATCTTTAAGTCATGTGGAAAACATATCAAAAACTTGGGATGAGCATAAAAATATCAGTAAGGGTTAAAAAATAAAAAAGGAAAACATTATCCCATCAATAAATAAAAATCAACAAAACTAATACTTTTCAATCATAGCATACCTTAAGAAATCATAATATTTTTGAATAACACATAGAATTCATAAATCATAAAGGATAACTTATGGCATTCATAAGATACGTAAATTGTAGTTATCACAGCTACATAGGGAGTCACATTTGTAATACCCATCACAGTATATTACATAAATCTCTTAGGTGAAACATTAGCATTTACCTTCGTCACGTTACCCAATTCATTAGAGAGATATCTTGGGCTCACCCACCCTAGGTTTATCATGGAACCACTCGTATACGTAAACAAAGCCGAATAATCATAACATATTCATAAAACATAAAACAAGCATAAAGGAAAGATTAAATTTCCACATTGAAATCACATTATATTATTTCAAGATATTGACATAATCAATTCTTTATCCAACCATTTTCAAAACCATTTAAAACATTTAATAAAGATATTTTTGAATCAATGTGTCCCATACCATTTTGAAACTTTTAATGTAATTATCATTTTATAAAATTAACGTCCATATAAAGAAATCCAAAAAACATTTTTCAAACATGGACATTAATGATAAATATTTAGAAGAATAAATTTTAAAACATTTAAAATGGTATTTTAGATACAGAGTTTTTAACCAAATGAGAGATTCTTGAATAGAAATACTTGAGGAATAACATTAATAAAAACTTTATAATATCATGAGAATAAAGGTATTCATGATATAATATTCCAAAGGAAAATATATAAACCATATAAAAGTGAATTAGTGTATAACAACAAATAAGTTTCAATGGAATGTAAATTGAGACAAAGTCCCTTACAAAGATCATATCCTTAGATTAAGGAAAAATAAATGACATGATTATGTGAGAAAAATAAGAATACACCCAAAGTAAGTGGATATTAAGTGTTAATCAATCATAGGTAATTAACACATATTAATATCATGACAAAACCAAGAAGTATAAGTTTAACCCAAATAATTGAAATTGGGTAAATAAGTTCCCTTACTAGAATTCGACACCCTAACGGCGTCACATTAAAATTCATAAAATGAGATGATGAAAGAAAAAATGGTATCTAATCACATGGACATAATATTTAGAGAAATAATGATATATAATAACATATCCAATCATAATAAGATGTAAATTAAAATACAAAGAAAAAATAAGTCTTTTAAAAAGAGGAGGGTGAAAGGTTCTCTTACCGATTTGGTAACTTGAGAAACATACAACACATGAAAGAAGGATCAAACATTGAAGATTTTAATACCCATAAATTAAAATATATTACACAATGAATACAATAGTGGGTAGTAAATACACCACACAAAAGTAAATAGTGGAAAATATAGCATGAATCTCACGGGAATAAAAAGTGAGATGAAGACCCCTTACAACGTTGTAATCAATCGAGTCATATGACCAAAAGTTAATAAACACAAAATGAATCACAGAATACCTTGAATATAAATATAATAATGATAATATATATCTAATGGTAGTAAACAATATACCACATGCAATAAATAATTGGCAAACAATGGAAATCTCACGGAATTAAAAGTCAGATAAGAAACCCCTTAGCTTGTGTCCGACTTGACTTGTTTGTTCCTTGTTCTTACTGAATAATAAACAAAAGTTAATTTATACTTGATTAATAACATTTTTCATGTTTATTATTCCTTTTATATCACTTATTACCATGTTATAAACATTATGTAATCATTTAAGTTAATAATAGTTGTTTTGTCGATATTTGTTACTTGAGTAAAAAATGAACACATTATAATTAAAAGTTGTCCATGTGGTTAATATTCTATTATATCCATAATTATATTGATGATTAAGATATAATATATATCATATATATCCATTATATATGTATTTATAATATTACATGAAATTTAGAGGTAAGAAATGAATTGCATTGTTCATGGAGATGGTAAGTCGTACATGCGCATGAACGCTAATTTATTTTCAATTTCATATTTAATGGAATTAAAACATTGTGATACATATGTATATTATAATTACAGTATAATATAATATATAATTTCATTAACTCCATCCTTTATGTGTCCCACGTATGGAATGAACGAGTCATATCACTTTGAGGGGGTGGTAGTTCGCACTTCCTCAAAACAAATTATCGATATTACCCATAATGGAAACCATAAAGGTATGATATAAATGAAAAAAATATATAAACTTAAATAAAACATAAAAATAATATATATATCCTATAAAAATATAGTTCCATCTTAATGGCCACCATGACACGTGGTAGGAGATATTTGAACAATCATCATTTCGTAAGGCAGTAGTTCACCGTCCACAGAAACAGTATGTTCTTTACCTATTAGATAGAGGTGTGTGTAAGTGTAGTTCGAATCCTTAACATAAAAACATCCTAGTATATTTATTATACATTTTTTTTAAAATAAATGAATAAAAAGATTTTAGGGTTCGGAGAAGTAAAAGAAAAGAATAGAATTTAAGAGAAAATGTTACCTTTATTTCGGGTAACTCTCATTGGATTGAACCAAAAGGACTTCTTGAAGTTCCTTATGCCAAAGGTAAGGCTTCTAGGAGGAAGAGAGAGATCTTTAGATATTATTTGGGCAGTGGTTTGATGATCCAAGGGGCTTGAGAGGTGTCAGGTATGGGTTAGAAGTGAGGGATTTTTATAAGGGGGGAAGGGTTCTTTAGGAAAGTGTGAAAATATTATTTTATTATATAATGATTTTCTGTTTCTAAAGGTCCAAAAAAATTTAATGTAGAATATAATATTACTAATAGTTGAAATAAATTCATCCAATAAGAATTGGATAGGTTTTGGATGTTACTTTAATATTTATAGTTTTATTTATTTAAATCATTTATTAATGAGGTAAATACTACATCATTTTTATGTCATAAATAATTGTATTTATTTGATTTCTAAAAATTATAAAATAATAAAATGATGTAGGAAATAATTTTTTCTTTCTAATAAATATTTATAGTTGAAATGATAACTTATATAACCCCATGTAAAAATGAATTTACTAAAGGATATTTGTTTGTGTCATTTTTGTCTTTACTTTAAAGTAATTAATCTTAAGTGTTTTTAAAACTCACATGTGGCTACATGGGGTCCCAAAATCGACCCAAGGATTCCCATGGTCGGCCATGACTCATCCAATAATGTTATAACAAGTTTTAATGTAATTTGTTATTATTATATTATTCTTTTTACCTTGAATTACTCTTTTTACCTTTAACCACGGTAAATTAGTCAAAAGTTACTATTAACCAAAAATTATTTTCATCTTATTGAACCACATTTTACATAATAATAACAACCATGTATGTCGTATATTCTAAATGAAATTTATAGAAGTGGAAAAATCTCATTTAAATGAAAAAGTCAGTTTTTTAACTACTACTTAGTGGATACACTATTCATCAAAAATTGATGTTTTTCAAAAAAATAAAAAAAATTCAGCATAATCTGTATTTTATATTATGAATTCAAAAATTATTTCTATTTTAAGAAATTAAAACCATATAATTTTCGTTAATTAATATAAAATTAATTCCCGTTGTCAAAACAAATAGCGTGTTTTTACGAAACAATATCTATCAAAAGAATGACACTTGTTTATGCCCAATTTCAAATTGAAATTAATTAAAATTAAAACCATTCGATTAAATGTTAAAAATATAATATAATTACACTTTAAAACCAGTTATAAAGATAATCTACCCATATAAATAAATTTTATTAAAAAGCATATTTTAATTAAAATACAGTATTTTTTACTATTCATTAAAAATGAATTTTATCTGAAAAATACAAAAAATTACCCAAAGTAAATTTTGGTGTACCAATTCTAAAGAAGAATTTTATTTGGTCAAATATAATGTATAAAAGTTACCAAAACTAGATTTAAAGAGGGTTCACCATCAAAAGGCAGTAAATTGACCTTTTAGTGAATATTAGAGTATTTATGCTTAAAATCGAATTCTTTTCTTATTTTAAGCCTCTGACATTTGTTGGATAAATGTAAAAAAAATTAACAAACATGTATAATCATTTTTTAGTTAGTTCTGTCCATTATCACCATTACAATGGCTAGGCATTAACAATCATTTAAAATAATATTATTATATTATTTTTTCAGAATGACCCAACGTTGTGTGCAATGTAATATTTCAAAGAAAATCGTTATTGTGTATCGGGTACGCCATCTAACATAGCTTCCCATTTAAAGTAAAATTAATAATTATTTTAAAATATTAATAAATATGAAAATGGCATATTCTTTATTTACCTGGGATGTTACATCCTTCCCCCTTTTGGGAATTGTGTCCTCGCAATTTTAAAATTGGGCTCATAAAATTCATTGAAAGCCCCCATCGGAAATATAGTCAGTAAAACAATCACTTTAAAAATAAAGAGAAGTACAAAAGTTACCTGAGACAACAGATACTTAGATTCCATGAAAACATCGATATGGAGGAGAAAACAAACCATCAACTTATGATGGAGAGTGATATGAAATATGATTAGGAGAAAGTTAACCACCAGAAAATCACAAACATGGGATGGGTTCAACAGTCTTTGATTCCTCGGTAGGAAACGTTATCAGACAACATTTATGTTTTAAGTTACATTTCATTGAGAAATATATTTATGAGCTTAATTAAAAACATAAGGACACATACTTACTTGTCACGTAGACTCTCCTCCATTACTATATTTCTAACACAAAATCATATTTTCTCCAAATGATGAGTATTCAGGATGACTTGCTCAACTTAAAGGTTATATAAACAACTTCGAGAGAATCAAATAATCCACAAAAGATGAACTATATATTTCTCATGTATTTAGACCATAACCAAAAGAAAAATGGTTAGTGCGAGATCAAATAATACCCAAAAAGGACAATCTTTTACAAAAAGAAAAACTACTCTTAGTCTCCAAAAATTTTCAATCAAAACCAAAAGTTCAACAAAGACCATTCAATAAATATTTATCCATAAAATTCTTCAAAGTAAGCCAAACTAATATTGAAACCTAAATCTCATAAGGATTAAATCACGTAGTCTTCCAAGATAAATCTTTACATTTATCTCCAAATAACATCAATTACCCTTAATGCCTCGTATTGAAAAGTAGTTAACCTAATCACATATATTCTCCATGATAGGTTAATAATTCCCATAGATAACCCAAAATCAATTAATTCTTGATTCATAAAATCATATAACTAAAAAGAATTAGTCATACTAATCAAGGACTTCACATAGTCCAGTGGTAGGTGATAAATCTCGGTCTAACTTTGGTTGTGGGTTTGATTCCCGCAGCTTTGTCCAACGCGATGGGTTGTCATGCAGTTTTCATGTTATCCTTTTTCAAAAACTATATAATTTTATAACAATCCCAAAAAGAGATAAATTCATCAAAAATAACCATAACATATTTTAACCACAATGGTTATCTAATAACTTTCATTTTGCATCCCAAAATGTATTAACATGTAATTCCCTAAAATTCAAGGATCATATAAACCCAAATGATTTTTTATAACTATATCCACAAAAGGAAAAATAATTCTTCCTTGAATAAAATTTTCATATATCAAACTTCACAGTTACAGATACTATAAAAAGTCTTCTAATGTAATCTCATCATCAAAAGGGACCTAATACTTTTAAGCATTTCATCATCCTAAAATATACCATAACTCTTGAATCCTATATATGTTGACTTCTTACTCATACAAAATTCTTCATGATCCATTAATCATTCCTTTCTAACTTATTATGATATACATCTTTCCTTTCATTGGTTAATGTCATTTTCTTCATCCTCAATCCGAATGGCATTAGGTATTGGTAAAAACATATTTGTATGATGTCGGTGATCCCATTCCTGAAACTTCTTCGTAGGACATATGTTTTTATAATGACCAAGAAACCCACATTTAAAACATTCAATTGATCCCTCATAAATAACTTCTTTCCTTTTCCTAGAGTCAACTGGATGTTTTCTTTTTCTATGGAAAGTTCTTGTTTTATGACCTTCATTTCCACATCTATAGTATCTTCTCATCCCCTTGAAACATTTTCCTATGTGTTTCTTCCCACATACTTGACACATATGTTTTTGAATAAACTTACCTTTATGATTATTACTTGAACATCCATGGGGATTTTTTTCTCGCATATATGATGCCTTATAAAAATAAACAAGGTTCAGGCGGCCAATCGTGACTCCAAATAGTTGGGTGAGAATAACCAAAAGATTTCTCATTGCAGCTCCCATTTCATTCAACTTCTCATTCGGAAAACCATCACATTTTTCTTCACATCCATTGTTATATTTATGCCTTCTAGATCTATCCATTGACTAAGAACAAAAAGTTTAGTGTGAATATATCAGTAAAATCATCATATATTATCTTTTGAGGATGGTAACACTGAAACATACTTTTTCATGTTATCTTAAACTCATTCGATTCATCTAAAAACAACTATGACTCTTTCTAATATGCTAACCATTATGGTTATGTACCTTATGATTAAATAAAACCCAAACCTCTAAATTTAACTAAACGGACCTCGGATACCAACTATAAGGATCCAGCCTTAAACATTTCATAATCATTAATTATGTCAAGAATTCACATTTATGATCTTTTCAGGTTTTGAGTTTTAGAGAATTAGGCCATAACTATTACATAACAACATTAATATTACATGTAGACACTACCACCATGTATCCATTTTTCATAAAATAAAAACTCTTAAAAAGAAACATGTCGAGTTCCATGTTTTAGACAACATGACTTTTCCTTGATCCCATCCTTGACCCTATGCATTTTTATGTCCTGTGGAAAACATTTCAAAAACATGGGATGATCATAAAAAGCTCAGTAATAGTTTTAAAACAAGGAAGGAAAAAATTATCCCATCAATAAATTCAAATCAACAAAACCAATACTTTTCAATCATAACATACCTTATGAAATCATAAGATTTATGAATAACACACAAAAATCATAAATCATAAAGGTAACTTATGGCATTCATAACATACTTACATTGTAGCTATCACAACTACATAGGGAGTCACATTTGGAATACCCATCACAGTATATTCCCTAAATATCTTAGGATAAACATTAATATTTACCTATTTCACGTTAACCAATTCATTTGAGAGCTATCTCGGGCTCACCCACCATAGATTTTTCACGGAACCACCCATATACGTAAATAATGCCAAATAATCATAACATATTCATAACACATAAAACAAGAATAAATGAAAGATAACATTTCCACATTGCAATCACAATATATCATTTCAATATATGAACATAATAAATGCTTTATCAAACCATTTTCAAAACCATTAAAAACATTTAATAAAGATATTTTTGAATCAAAGTGTCTCATACCAATTTGAAACTTTTAAAGGAATTAAAATTTTATAACATTAATGTAGATATAAAGAAATCATAAAAACCATATTGAAAGCATGGAAATTAATGAGAAAGATTTATAATAATAAATCTTTAAAGCATTTAAAACAATATTTTAGTTAAATAGTTTTTAACAAAATTAGAGGCGCTTGAATACAAATACTTGAAGAAGAAAATTATTCAAAACATCATAATATCATGAGAATAAAGGTATTAATGATATAATATTCCAAAGGATAGTATATAAATCATATAAAAGTTAATTGGTGTATAACGACAAATAAGTTTCAATGTAATATAAATTTAGACAAAGTCCCTTAAAAAGATCATATACGTAGATTAAGGTCAAATAAATGACATGATTATGTGTGAAAAATAAGAATAAACTCCAGTGTAAGTGGATATTAAGTGTCAATAAATCATAGTTAATTCTCAAATATTCATATCATGACATAATCAAGACGTATAAGTTTAACCCAAAGAATTGAAATTGGGTAAAGAAGTTCCCTTACAAGAATTCGACAGAATAACAACGTCACTTTAAAATTCATAAAATGAGATGATGAGAGAAAAAGTGGTATCTAATCACATGTAAATAATATTTATAGAAGTAAGGATATAGAATAACATATCCCATTATAAGAATCTATAAATTAAAAGACACAACAAAAATAAGTCTTTTAAAAAGAGTAGGGTGAAGGGTTACCTTACCGATTTGGTAACTTACGAAACATACAACCCATGAATGAAGGATCCTAAAATGAAGATTTAAATACCCATAAATTAAATTATTCTACACAATTAATAAAATCATGGGCACTAAATACACCACAAAAAGGAAACAGTGGAAAATATAGCATGAATCTAACAGGAATAAAATGTGAGATAAAAACCCATTACCACGTTGTAATCAATCAAGACGTATGACCAAAAGTTAATAACCACAAAATTAATCACAAAATATGATGAATATAAATATAATAATGATAATATATATTAAATGGAAGTACACAATACACCACATGAAATATACAAGTGGCGAACAATGGAAATCTCATGGAATTAAAAGTGAGATAAAAAACCCCTTATCTCGTGTCCGACATGACTTGTTTGTTCCTTGTTCTTCATGAATAATAAAATTATGTTAATTTATACCTAATTAAGAACCCTTTTCAATTTTATTATTAATTTTATATCACTTATTATCATGTTTTAAAAATTATGTAACCATTTATTTTAATAATGGTCATTTTGTCGATATTTGGTACTTTAGTCAAAAATGAACACCTTATAATTACAAGTTGTCCATGTGGTCCAAAGTCCATTATCTCTAGAATTATATTCATGATTTAGATATCATATATATAATATATATACAGTGTATATATGTATTTATAATATTGTATAACATTTAGAGATAAGAAATGAAATGCACTGTTCATAGAGATGGTAAGCTGTACGTACACATGAACACTACTTTCATTTCAATTTCGTTTTTAATGGAGTGAAAAAATAGTGATAAATAGGTATATTATAATTCCAGCATAATATAATATATAATTTCATTAACTCAATCCTTTATATGTCATGCGTATGGAATGAAAGAGTCATATTACTTTAAAGGGGTGGTTGTCCGCACTTCCTCAAATGAAATTATCGCGTTTACCCATAATGAAAACCATAAATGTATTCTATAAATGAAAAAAATACAGAATAATAAAGAAAAAATAAACAAAATCTATATATATATATACATATATATCATCTATAAATACAGTTCCATCTTAATGACCACCATGAGAGGGGGTAGGAGATATTTGAAAAATCGTCATTTCGTGAGGCAGTAGTTCGTCGTCCACCGAAACAGTATGTTCTTTACCCATTAGATGGAGGTGTGTGTAAGTGTAGTTATAATATTTCTCATAACAACATCCTATTATACTGATTATACTGGTGTTGTTATGAATGAAATGAATATAAAACGTTTAGGGGTTGGATAAGTAAAATAAAAGAAACAAATTTAAGAGAAATTGTTACCTTTAATTTGGGTAAATCCCTTTGGTTTGAACCAAAAGGACTTATTGAAGTGACTTATACCTAAGGTAATGCTTATAGAAAGAATAGAGGGATATTCAGAGATTATTTGGGTAGGGTTTGGATGATACAAGGGGCTTCAATGGTGTGAGGAATGTGTTAGAGGGATTTTTATAATGGGTTGGAGGGGTTCTTTAGGAATGTGTGAAAATATTATTTTATTATATAATGATTTCTAGTTTCTAAAGGTCCAAAACAAATTAGAATAAAAGATACGATGACTCTTGGGTGAAGTAAATTCATCCAATAAGAATTTTATAGGTTTTTTACATTATTTTAATATTTATAATCTTATTTATTTAAATCATTTATTAATTATGTAAATACTGCATCATTTTGGTGTCATAAATAATTTTATTTATTTGATGTCTAAAAATTATAAAAAAATTCCATGATGTAGGAAATATTTTTATATTTGCAATGAATATTTATAGTCGAAAATATAACTTATATAACCCCATGTAAAAATTAATTTAGTAAAATATAATTGTTTGTGTCATTTTTTTCTTTACTTTAAATTAATTAATCTAAAGTGTTATTATCACTCACAAGTGGCTCTATGGGGTCCGAAAATAGACCCAAAGATGCCCATTTTTGTCATGGAATCATAAAATAAGTTTAGGACAAGTGTTAAGGTAATTTTGTATTATTATAATATTCTTTTTACCTAGAATAACTCTATTTACCTTCAACCGCGGAAAATAAAAGTCAAAAGTTACTATTCAAAAAAATATATTTTCATCTTATTGAACCAAATTTTACTTACTAATAACAACCATTTATGTTGGATTTTATAAATTCTATTCACATAAGTGGTAAAATTTCATTAAAATGAAAAAGTCAGTTTTTTAACTACTACTTAGTGGTTTCACTATTTATCAAAAATTGATGTTTTCCAGAAAAATACAAAAAAATAATCCTATTCTATATTTGATATTATGAATTCAAAAATTATGTCTATTTTAAAAAATTAAAAACATAGAAGTTTCATTAGTTAATTTAAAATTAATTCCTGCTGTCAAAACAAATAACGTGTTTTTTAGAAACAATATCTATCAGAAGATTGACACGAGTTTATGTCCAATTTGAAAGTGAAATTAATTAAAATGAACACCATTGGATTAAATGGTAAAAATATAATCAAATTACACTCTAAAACCAATTAAAAAGATAATCTAACCATATAAATAATGTAGATTAAAAAAACATATTTGAATTAAAATACAGTATTTTTCACTAATCACTAAAGAGGATTTTTTTCAGAAAAATACCATAAAATTACATAAAGTAAATTTTGGTGTCCCGATTCTAAAGAAGAATTTTATTTGGTCAAATAGAACGTATAATAGTGAAAAAAACTATATTTAAAGAGGGTTCACCATCAAAAGGCGGTAAATCGACCTTTTAGTGAATATTAGAGTATTTATGCTTAAAATTGAATTCTTTTCTTATTTTAAGCCTCTAACTTTTATTGGATAAATGTGAAAACATTTAACAAAAATGTATAAACATTTTTTAGTTAGTTATATTTATTCTCTCCATTACAATTACTAGACATTTACTACCATTTAAAATAATATTATATTACTCTTTTTCATTATGACCCAACGTTGTGTGCAACGTAAGATTTCAAAGAAACTCGTTGTTGTATATCGGGTACGCCATAGAACATAGCATCGCCTTTAAAGAAAAATTAATAATTAATTTAAAAATATTAATAAATAATAAAATTTCATATTCTTTATTTACCTAGGATGTTACAACTGTTGTAGTCTAATTAAATAAGTTGAATATATTTTTCCCAACTCTCTTAAAAATCATGATAGAATCCATTTTACATGTCTTATAGTTTTTAAAAAGTCCTCTTAGATAACCCATCAATTTAAATATGATAAGTTGTGTAGCATTCCATGTTTTGGATGAGTAAAAAATTTATAGGGGATTTTAAATTTTCATTTGGTTGATCCAGTAAAGTGTAAATATGATTCAGAATATAATTCTATGAGTGGGAACACTTAAAAGTGATGCTTTTTGGATATGTTTTATTTCTCAATAGGTTTTTGAAGAGTACATATGTGTTTTAAGAGTGTTGGGGTTTGAGTAAATAGTTTCAGAAGGAACATATGTGGGAGAACATGGTAGATAGCTTGTTTGAACTATGCAGAGGGCCCCAGTAAACCATGTGACATATTTCAAAGGCACAGAGGGAGTCAAACAGGTTTTGCACAATTTTTCTAACCATGTTCTAAAACCATGAATGGGAGTGTCCCTTTAAATAGTGGCATTGCATGGTTGGAACTAGATTATCTAAACCGTGCAACTCTTTAAAGGTGTTGAAATTACCCTTTCCCACTCCATCCTCTTTAAACACATTCACTTCATCCCCAATGAAAACATAGAAGGGACACATGGGAGATCTCCTCAACCTCATATCAAGGCTTCTATAGTTATCCCTCATTTTTACTCAAAATCAATGACCATAAAATACATTAGAACCCCCCAGTAACCTTATTTTTCCTCTTCCTTCATTTCCCCATTTATCTTTCTCAATCTGATGTTTTTTCCATGTGATCACATATGACCTATTCTCATTGAGTATGTATATTCATCCAATTTACTTCGTTTTGGATATAACCAATACTCATAATGTATGAGTGAAGCATACTAAGCATGAGTAAGGTGGTCTTCATGTTTTCCAATAATGTTTCATCATTTATAAAATGTGTCATTGTGTTGCACACCATACTTTTCGTGAGTTTATCGAAAAATGCGAATACCTTAAATTAAATCTGTTATCCCTTGTTAGTTATATTCCCATAAACACCTATCATTTTCAATGGTCATCTACCTAAATTAGTACCACCCCTTTTGGTGTCCTTCTTAAAATTCTTTGACACTTTTAAAAGTGTATGTGAGAAAAGAACCTTATTGGTATGAATGTCTTGTATCCTAATGGATATGGATTAAAATTAATATATTGGATGTAATTGATGATATAATGTCACTTGAACTCTTTTTTTCATAACATAGGAGATTAATGAGTTAAGTTAAATGAATTTTTTAAATGTTTGAATACCCTCCATGGCCCTTATTATCACTTGTGTTTTATTTGATAACTCAATATAATGAAATTTTATATGTTTTGTATTGTACCCTTGATCCTTGATCTTTTCTTATTAGTTGGTCATTATGAAGGACCAGAATAAATGAATCAATTGAATTGTATTGAGGCATGTATTAAAACATGGACCACTTTATTACATGTAAATTAATTTATAAAGGAAATAATCATGATGAATATTATTGGGTGGCATGGACTTTTATCATGTACATTTTCAATATATTAAATGTTAAATGGTATGGTGACCATATCTTAGTTTACATTGAAGTATTAAAGGTAATTATTTAGTGTTTTTATTATTATTAGATCGTGGTTATTGGTTATTCTGACATGGTTAAGGGATGTGTTGTACATGATGATGCACACTCCCTTGGTACAAAAGAGCATTACAAGGTGGCGTCGTTTCCCAGTGTTTGCCAAATTTTTGGGGTCCAAAAATTGGAGTTTGGTGACCATCGCGAAAATAGGATTTCCATGAAGAGTATAATTTAATATGGCAAAGGCATGAATTTCGCGAAGATAGGATGCATGGTTTGGAAATTGCGAAGACCAGAAGAATGGTGGTGGTGAGTCTTCGTGATTATGTCAAGCTTCGCGAACGGCAGAGGCTGAAGCGCATCGCGGCGGTGAAGGGCTTTGCAAGGGAGCTTCGCGGAGAAGGTGTGAAGTAATGTTGACGGTGATGCTTCGCGATTACGTCAAGCTCCGCGAACGGAAAATTTCCGTGGTGCTTTTCGATTTGGACAGAATTCCGGCCGAAACTTTAGAGCTTCGCGATTTGAGATGACGTGGCGTTGACTTCGCGCGGAAGGGTCGAGGGTCGGTGGAATCACCTATAAATAGAGGCCGACCCCCTTGAGAGAAGTAGAGAGAATTTTCATAGAAGATACATTGCTCTCGGTTCGCAGAGGTGGTTCGCGAAGGCAGTGTGCTTCGTGAAAGAGGAGATTCGCGGTGGCTATTCTAGCTCCGCGAAAGGCGTATGCCCCACGTTGGCTTAGTGAGCTTCACGGAGAGGCAGGAGCTCCATGACGGCCTAAGCATTGCAAAGGTCTGTGCATCGTGAGAGTGCTTCGCGATAGAGCTTCGCGAAAAGGCAGGAGCTTCGCGAAGGCTTGTTTGAGCTTCGCGAAATTGGAAGCTTCGCGAAGTAGGGTGCTTTGTGAAGGTACTTTCCAAAGGTAGTTGCCCAGTGTTCAGAGGCAAATAGGTATTCATCAGTGGATGAAAGTTGGACTTCAACAGAGCATCTATCAACAGTTGAAGATGCATTATTTCATGCAAATGAAGAGACCTACAGGTCTATAAACTGTGAGTGACTCCCTTCTAGAGCAGTGAGCTTAGGAAGAGGAAGAAGGTGATCCTCTCCACCGGCAGTGATCCAGAGAGAGAGAAATAGGGAGTGACCCTTGGGAAAGCAGTGAGCTGACCCTAAACCTTGTGAAGGCAGTGAGCCTGGGAATAGAAGTGCTCTATCCCGAATTTTGTATCCACATCTTATGAAGATTAGTGGGATTTGGTACGCACGACAACTTGTCGGCGTATGCTCCTTGGATGTATCCCAGTGAGGGTGAACCAAGTAAAAATCTTTGTGTCTGCCTGCTTACTTCCCTGCATTGCATTTGAAGCATCATCATCAGGCAAAGAAGAAAATAAGTGATCATAATAACCACACAAGTGCAAACAAAGTGACCCTTGTAATAAAGAGGCCAAGATTCTGTGGGGCAGGAAGAAGTGTGAAAAGAATATTCGTACCCCGATTCACCCCCCTCCCCATCTCAGGGTATATAGGCCCCTATTGGTCATAACAATTGGTATCAGAGGGAAGGTTGATTTTATCAGATTTGTTTGGTCCGAATTGGTGTAGTCGATCTGTGTGTTTAAAGAATCAGTCTTCTCTTAGCTCGGTAAGTCATGGAAAAGGGAAAAACATCCAAGAAGAAGTAGAAGTTAGGTGGTATTCCTCAGTGTGGAAGTGTGTATGGAAAAAGTGTGATTCATTTAAAAGAGTCAAACATCTTACTGAAGGAAGGTCTGGATGAATCTGATAGGGAAAATATTGATTCACTCAAGCATGATGCAGGAATGAGTGAAGTACATGAACTTCAAAGTGATATTGAAACAAGTGATGATGAAGAAGAAAGAATTGAAGGAATAATAGATATGAAAGCTGAGTTAGAGGCTGCACTTGAAGAGATAGATGTTTGGAGAGCCAAAACCAAGAAAACTAACAAAGTTGTTCACGATGCCAAACTCTATATGCAGCAGCAGGAAGAAGAGAAGTCTGAGTTGATGGATAAAATTGAGGAACTCAAGTTATCAGCACCAGGGAACTCAGAATCAGTTGGTGAGTATAAGCTTAATATTGAAGAACAGAAAAGGGAGATTGATGGTTTGAATAGAAAACTGAAAGATCAAGTCAAGTGCATCGAAGAACATGATATTCCAAGTGACGTTGGAAACACCGAAGAAGTCAAATCTAAAGATATCCGGTTCAAAGTATTGGAGATTGAGGTCAACAAGCTAAGAGGCTTAAATCAAAGGCTTATTGATGTGGCAACTGACCTAAAGGAGAAGAATGATTCTCAAACTGAGGAACTACAAAAGATGGCTAAAATAAAAGGAAAACAAAAGGCTGGTGATTATGAAGAGAGTCAAAAGTCAGATAAAGTTCAGAATCTGAAAGCTATAAATATTGATTTTGCTACATAGCTATCTAAGCTAGTTCAGAAGAATCAAAGACTACAACAAGACAATGCATGTTGTTTTGATTTTGTTGCTCAAGAAAAATTGAAAGTAAAGGAGCAGAGTGACATGGTGGATAAGCTGACACGTGAATTGGAAGATGAGATGAGTAGAGGGAAGCTTCTCGAGGGAGAACTTTATGTCCAACTTTAATCAAGGGATATAAAGATTCAAATGTTGGAAGAAGAGCTATAATCAGTCAAGAAGGAAATGGAGAAGTCTAAATCCAATGATAAGCCCAAGATGAAGGATGCACTGCACTTATTATTTGATTATCCTTCGGCAGGTGATGATCAAATGAAAGCCAAATATGCTACATCAGAAGAGAAGCATGAAAGGATTGTATCATTCCAAAGGCCATCCATGTTGGGAAAATCTGGAATTGGATATGATGATCTCACTCCTATGAGTGATAGGAAAAGTGCAGTGAAAATATCTAGAGATTTGAAAAACCTTGCAGGTGCTGGAGATAGACCTAAAAGGGGTTTTACTAGAAGAAATGATAGCATGTGCTATTTCTGCGGGATTCATGGCCACACATCAAGCTTTTGTCCAGATGCTCTGGAATATATTTCAGGCTGTGAAAATATAAACTTTGATAAATCTGAGGATAAGAAGAAGCATCATGAGAAATCAGAGAGAAGGGTCTCTCAGAGGAAAACATTCATAAGATGTTATTACTGTGCAAGAATGGGACACACCATGAATATGTGTCTGGAAGATCAAGAGCTCAATGTCAGGGTAAGAACACATGCTGCATCAACATCTTGGCTAAGAGATGATGAAATGAGGTATGCCTTCAATAGAAGATGTTTCATATGTTCCAATCAAGGGCATTTGGCAAGAAATTGCAGCAAGAAGAATGCGAGAAATGAAAAGGAGCCCAGAAAGATAATCTTGAATCCTGTGATGTATAAAGATACATCTTACAGTGCGATATAAAATGGTAAGGAGAAGAATAGGCTTAGGGCCTCAGGGGAATCACATGGAGCTGAATGAAAGGTTTATCAGTCACCTCCTCAATCACACTCACAACCGCTCTCTAAGAATGAACGTGAAAAAACCTGGAAGATTAAGGGGAGATCTACTCTCGCTGTGATAACGAAGAATGAATGTTCAATGGAGGACTCGCCACTTGCGAAAAAGAGTGTGGTGACTCAGACATCTGATAAAAGAAATATGAACAAAGAATGCATCAAAAAATCCACATTTCGTGTTTCTCAACGAGAAGTGAAGGAAAGAGGATGACCCCTAAGATGGGAGAAGAAGAAAGGGAAGAGGGCAAACAGAGAGGTTCCTACTTAGGGAAATAATCAAGGAAAATGGAATTTTGGTTGAACATCAATGAAGGAACTGTGCACTAGTGGGTATAAACCACAAAAGGTGAGAATGACCAATCCTACAGAATCTACATATCGAAAAAAGTCTCAGAGTGTGGGTAATGAATGGTTAGTCATATGGCCAGAGCAGTTGGAGTTGGCTAGGCAGCTAGAAGAAGCAAAGAAAGAGTGTGATGCTCTGAAAGAAAGAATCAAAGGGTTGACCCATCAGGATCAACCACAATCCTCATCTTGAGGAGTCCATGAAGAAACCCCTCTCCCTATATATATAAATTCTATTAACTGGTGATTCATGTGTTTCGGGTTTTAGGGAGATACGATCCATGGGGTAGTGGCATCTAAGGATGCTAAATGGAAAGGTGATATGCTTCAGAGTTTAAATTGATTCAAATCAGGTAGAAGAATTGAAAATGAAAGGGAGAAACTGAGCACAATTAGAAGTGATTGTGTTTTTAGCTTTATCTGTTGTTTCTTACACCGAGTTCCAACTCAGTAGGCTTAGAGATTTGGTTAATGGCTCGATGCTGAGTTCCAGATTAGTATAAATGGTGCACGTGGAGAAGAATGGTTATGGGTCTCTACCGTTGGTCCTAACAGATAGAAGTGTGGTGTAACACAGGGGGAGTATCCTATAACAAAATCAGATGCTAGAGCCATCAAAGCAATAATTGGATGACTCAGTTCAGGAATTCCCTATCGATGGAAGAAAGAAACACAGGGAGAAGCAGCAATAATCATGCACCTCATTCTTATCTTTTTTTGATCTATCAATGTGGTATAAGCTGACTGCTTTCAGGATACCATGAAGTTGCAAGGAAAAATCAAAGGCGTGTCAACAAAAATCTGAGAGAATAAGTTCAAAGAAATGATATCATTGAACAATGACACAGTGACAAGTTTTCTACTGAAAGGAATGAAGCCACTGAAAAATTAATCAGTGAGAAATTTCCAGATGAATGTGTTGAGGAAGAAAGCAACAAAAGGGGAGCAAAAGTGATTGATGCCGATTCCGAAAAAGATACTGATGGTGAGTACAAGGAAGTAAAATCCTCATCTGCACAAAAGCCAAAGATTCGAGCTAAAATTGATAGGCAAAATATCATCAGTGATCAGTGAGTTCCAGTTCAGACAATGGAAATGAAATCACTGTAGCATGCATCTTTTCTATCTTAGGTTGAGCTGAAATGCATTGCTGATGCAGCTGATGATGAAAACTGGGTTCATCCATGAACGAAGAGATAGATCAGATTGAGAAGAATCAGAAGTGGGAGATTGTTTCGAGGCTGGTAGATAAGAACGCCATCGGGAATAAATGGGTCCATCACAACAAGATGAATGAATATGGAACAGTTATTCGGAACAAAGCATGGCTAGTGTACAAGGGATACTCCTAGATTGAGGGTTTAGATATTGATGAGACATTTGCATCGGTTGCAAGGCTGGAGACAATCAGATTATTCCTAGCCATTACAGTGCAAAGAAAGTTCAAAGTGTACAGATGGATGTCAAGACTGCATTTCTAAATGGGTTTCTAGAAGAAGAGGTGTACATTGAGAAGCCAGATGGTTTTCTCATTCATGAGCATGAGAACAAAGTTTTCAGGCTGAAGAAGGCATTATATTGGCGGAAACAAGCACCAAGAGCATGGTACTGAAGGCTATATCAGTATTTTAAGAAGATTGGTTTTCAGCGTGGGGGATTTGATTACAATATTTATTTCAAAAACAATAGTAATCAAAGTATGATGAGGCTGGTCAAGGAAGATGACATAATATTTGGAAGATCAGATGAAGCATAGTGGAGACAATCTTCTGAATTCATGAAACATTAGTTCAAAATGTCTATGATTAGTGAGCTGATGTTTTTCCTTGGTTTATAGGTTACACAAGGCAAGAATGACACATTCATTTCTCAATCCAAATATGCCAAGGATGTTTCGAAATGAGATTTGGAATTGATGATTCCAAGGAGAATAAGTCTCAGGTTTCTACCCGGATGAAATCATCAAAAGATGACAGTGGTAGGGCAGTTCATTTCACTAAAAACGGGCAGATTATCAGCAGTTTGTTGTACTTGACCGCAAAAAATCCTAAAATTGTAATCTCTACATGCCACGTAGTGAGATATCAGAGTAATCCCAAGGAAATCCACATGCATACAGTGAAAAGAATACTTCGGTATATCAAGGGTACAGTGGATTTCGGCTTGACATATAATGGTAAATCTCAGACAGAGTTATTGGGATATACTGATGCAGACTGGGCCGGTTTAGCGGATGACAAGAAATCAACATCTGGAGGTGCATTCTATCTTGGCGGACTATGTATTTGTTTGGTTAAGCAAGAAGCAGTATTGCATTTCATTAAGCACCGCAAAAGATGAGTATATTGCGGCTACTCAAGCTTGCACACAATTATTATGGATGAAGCAACAGCTTGAAGATATGGGAGTTGAAGTGAAGTCTCCGATCGAAATCCAGTGTGATAACTCAAGTGCTATAAATCTCAGCAAAAATCCCATCCATCACTAAAGGAAAAAGCACATTGTGATAAAGTATCATTTTATCAAGGAGAAAGTTGAGCAGGGAATTGTGAAGTTGGAGTATGTGCCTACAAAGCTACAGGTTGCAGAAATTTTGACAAAGGCCTTACCCAAGGAAGCATTTGAAAGGCATCGACTAGATCTGGGAGTTTAGTCGACTCCACGCACTTGAAATAGTGTGGATATAGAACCCCCCCCCCCTCTCCCCGAGGTATGATGTGTTTTTCCCTAATGTGCTGATATGTGTTCTCTACTATGTTACAGACTACAAATGAGTGACCTTTGGGTTCGTTGACAAAGGGGGGGAAAATAGTGATTGTTCAAGGTGGAGACAATGTGGCTATTTGAGAAATCATGACTGATACGGGGAGAAGCTGACCAGTGGAGCAGCCAGATATGGGGAGAAATGAGAAAGGGGGAGATTTTTATATCTGACGATGCTAGAAGTGATCGATCAAAGCATAGATATCACGATAGCTGAGGATCGTGATAAAAGCAGAACAGTGATGTTGGAATGGTGTGAAAAGGTGTCCAGATATCACCAATTGGGATCAGTGTGGTTCAACAATTGGTATCAATTTAAGAATTGGTATCATGTTGGAATCGACAATTGTTGCTTGACATGAAGTGATTCATTGATGAACTTTTCATACTACTCTTGTTTCTCACGCCGAGCATTGCTCATGTGGGTTTAGAGTGCGTGTTAAGTGAATCCCTGAATGCTATCAGAATCGCAAGAGGCGAATGGTGGTAGCAACTGGAAGAATACTCAGTGAGGTATCAACATGCAGAAAATCATTCTGAGAAGAGTTATAAAGAATTGTCAACAAACCCAAAGGGGGAGATTGTTGGGCAAAAATCCCTCAAGGTAACTTTGCAGTTTTTTTTTGGGTTGATTGTGTTTGTTGAAAAAGCAGGTTTTCATGGATATTTGTCGAGTTCCCAACAAGTTGTTGACAATCCTTGTTAACAAAGAACGATGAAAAAGGAAAGGACGATCTAGAGGCGGTACAAAAGCGCAATACAAGGTGGCGCCGTTTCCCAGTGTTTGCTAAATTTTTGGGGTCCAAAAATTGGAGTTTGGTGAGCATCACGAAAATAGGATTTCCATGAAGAGCATAATTTAATATGGCAATGTCATGAATTTCTCGAAGATAGGATGCATGGTTTGGAAATCGTGAAGACCAGAAGAATGGAGGTGGTGAGTCTTCGCGATTACGTCATGCTTCTCGAACGACAGAGGCTGAAGCGCATCGCGGCGGTGAAGGGCTTTGCGAGGGAGGTTCGCGGCGAAGGTGCGAAGGAATGTTGACGGTGATGCTTTGCGATTACGTCAAGCTCCACAAACAGAAAATTTCTGTGGTGCTTCGCGATTTGGACAGAATTTCGGCAGAAACATTGGAGCTTCGTGATTTGAGATGACGTGGCGTTGACTTCACGCGGAAGGGTCAAGGGTCGGTGGAATCGTCTATAAATAGAGGCCGACCCCCTCGAGAGAAGTAGAGAGAATTTTCAGAGAGAAACTCCATTTCTCTCGGTTCGCAGAGGTGGTTCGCGAAGGTAGTGTGCTTCACGAAAGGGGAGCTTCGCGGCGGCTATTCTAGCTCCGCGAAAGGCGTGTGCCCCGCGTTGTCTCAGTGAGCTTCACGGAGAGGCAGGAGCTCAGCGACGGCCTAAGCATTGCAAAGGTCTGTGCATCGTGAGAGTGCTTCACGATAGAGCTTCTCGAAAAGGCAGGAGCTTCGCGAAGACTTGTTTGAGCTTCACAAAATTGGAAGCTTCGCGAAGTATGGTGCTTTGCGAAGGTACTTTCCAAAGGTAGTTTCCCAGTGTTCAGAGGCAAAGAGGTATTCATCAGTGGATGAAAGTTGGACTTCAATAGAGCATCTATCAACAGATGAAGATGTATTATTTCATGCAAATGAAGAGACCTACAGGTCTATAAACTATGAGTGAATCCTTTCTAGAGAAGTGAGCTTAGGAATAGGAAGACGGTGATCCTCTCCACCGGCAGTGAGCCAGAGAGAGAGAAATAGGGAGTGACCCTTGGGAAAGTAGTGAGTTGACCCCAAACCTTGTGAATGCAGTGATCCTGGGAATAGAAGTGCTCTATCCTGAATTTTGTATCCACATTTTATGAAGATTAGTGGGATTTGGTACGCACGACAACTTGTCGGCGTATGCTCCTTGGACATAGCCCAGTGAGGGTGAACCAAGTAAAAATCTTTGTGTCTGCCTGCTTACTTCCCTGCATTGCATTTGAAGCATCATCATCAGGCTAAGAATAAAATAATTGATCATAATAACCACACAAGTGCAAACAATGTGACCCTTGTAATAAAGAGGTCAAGATTCAGTGGGGCAGGAAGAAGTGTGAAAAGAATATCCATACCCTGATTCACCCCCCCCCCCTCTCAGGGTATAGAGGCCCCTATTGGTCATAACATGATTTCTATAACAATTTTAGTTTTTCCTCTTATAGATATTATTTATTATTGTTTAATATATCATGAAATAAAGTCCCTTACGTGGTATGTGGTTCTCATGTGAGAGACCATAGGGCTAGGTGGATAGGCCTAGTGGACATATTTTTAGCATGATCGGTAGGGATATGTGGAAGACATTGTAACCCTTTACATTGACTCAAAACATAGTAAGTCATAGATGATGGATTTATTGACATAAACCATTGATAGAGGTTATCCTAGAGTTTAAAGTTTCCTTAAAAATTGAGATTTGTTTTGCACTCATTTTGGGACCGATGCATGGAGGGTGCTTAGGTTTTTCATTATAGACGTGATGACTGCATTGAATTTCTAAAAAGAACCTATAGTAATAGATATCAAACTTGATTGTATATGAAGGACTTTATAGTTGTATATCATAGTTTAATAGTGGTTGTGTAGTTGACACTTTAATTTTTGAAATGGAACTATGTGGCTAGTGGTCGTTCTGTAAATCATGGCCCATGAAGGTGCTAAATTTTAATGTGGAGTTCTGAAAGATCTCCTAGAATGTTAGAAACTAACTTTTCATGTATAAAAGTAAGAATGGAATTATTTATGGATGAATAACAGGACCATTAGTCGGGTATTTAATCAAGTGGTATGGAAGTGTTCACCCACTATTTATGATGAGTTTAGTTCCCGCCAATTGTGCATGGGAACAATTTAATATTTTATTTTTTTGAGTGGCTGGGTGTGTATAAATGATTGATGGTTTCAAATATTACTCTTTTATAAATGGATACATAGAGATTTTTGTAAATAAATATGGTTCCTAGTGATGAGAAGTAACATGGAAAGGAGTTCAGTTCCATGATACGGTTAACCTTTGGGTGGACCTTGACACTCATGGGTGGGTGATGTGGTGTTTGGGGCTTGTAATGGAATGTATAGACTTATTTGATGTGTGTGTGGATGGAAAGGACTAATGAAATCTTATTTATAGAATATTAATGTACTTCTATATGGATTCAATCATGCCTAATACAATCAAATTGTTCTAATTACAAGAAGAGAGCAGCGACCATATGCAATGATACCTATCTAAATAGATCTTCTGGTTTGATGGAGTGTCTCCTTGGGAGTTTTTCTCAAGGAGTGGTTTATGAAAATATATATGGTAAAAAATACACTTTGGATATATAAGGTTTGTGACACTAATTTTAACATGAAATTCATTTTTTATTTGAAACTATTATCATAAAACGAGAATGGGTGATTGATGAAGTTTTCACTAGCAGTCAGGATAAGCGGGATCTTAGCAATTATAATTGTTATGTACGGGAGTAGGCATGGCATGGGCTATGGTATTCATATTTTTATTTCATTTGTGTGATAATAAGGAATATCCTATGGTTGGCAGTAAGACATTGTTCACTAGAAGGGAGACACTAATGTGAGAAGGGTTGCAAGACCTTGAGACCAGCTCTAGGAATGTAGTTTTTTCACTCATATTCTATGAATAAATGAAATAACATACTATTGTATTTCATATTAAATGAGAAGTACATGTTTTTTTAAATACCCGTGGAGTCTGAGCAAGGGTGTCAAATTGAGAAGGCTTGTGACAATAAAAGGTTTTCATTTTTTATCATTCAGAGCAAGTGTTATAGCACGATGACATTTTGATCCGAAGATGGGTTGTATATGTGACGTCATTGGAACTCGGTCATGGCCTTTACAGAGTATCTATGGAATGATCTCATTATTATATGGGATAAAGGATTCATAATTTATCTTTGATAACATGTTGACTATAGAGACCGATTGATTCTATAAATTAGTTGAATGGAAGTGTTTTGACTTGATCTTTCTCTACTAGATGGATATAATAAAAAATGAAAAGTGTTGAGTATGCCATTTGGATGTGATGGGTACAATTTAAAGGTTGGATGTGGGTTTTTATGGAACATCTAACACAGAAAATACAATCTTGTTCAATTAGAGTTCAACTGTTTTGATCAATCAATGACCTAGGGCTGTATCATTGTGTGTGTTCTAATAATCATGTTGGGAGTATTGTTAGGACTCTAATGGTATTCCTAAATAGGCAATTCTGGTGGTGCATGTAACATGGATCAGAATTGGATATTCAAATCTTGAACCTATGGTGGTAAGTTTGATAAAACAAATGATTAAAAATAAGATTAAGTGATCCAATATTAAGTCATAATTTATTGGGTTTGAATAATCTTATTATTTCTTTAGTGGTTACGAGCATTGTCTCTAGTATTACAGGCTTAAGTATCATGTTCTTAATGTGAATCCTAAAGGCATGTTGTGAATTTGGAAACATAACATTGGAATTTCAGAAAGAATTCATGAACATGGTGGGTTGGGTAATGTTTTAATTATTTTAAATACTTCATAAGAATAAATGTTATAATGTGGGGAGGTTTTAATTTCCTATATTTTCAAATTGGTTAAAAATTTATAAAGTATTTTTTATTTTAATTTTGTTGATGTGTAAAAGTTTAAAAGATTTCAAAATGTAATTTCAAGATTTGGAACAATTAAAATTATTGTTTCTGGAAGTGGTTTAAGTTATGAGAGGTGTCCGGGGAGATCAGATGTGTTTCAGGAACATTGGGGTTTGAGAACTCATATTCAAGAGGAAGATCTTGGGTCATTCGATTGGCACACAGTTAGTGTTAACCATTCATCTGAAACCATGAGTCCCTTTTATACTAGAACATAGGTTGTTTTAACTATATGAAGGTACTAGTTAAACCTTGTGGCATGATTCATAGGCACATATGGTGTCACATGGTTGGTTCATAATTTGTCTAATAGTGAACTAAAACCATGGTAGGGGTGTCTCTTAGTATATTGGCACAATATAGTTGGTGCATGATTAGCCAAACTATGTGAAAAAACAATGTAGATATATAAAGTTTCTAGAAATTACACATTTTACCCTCCTTCCCCTTAAAACAAAATCTTTCTTATTCTCCCACAGACTCACAACAAGTTCCCATGGGATCACTCCCCTCCCTCCTCCATATAAATCTATGGTTATCCTTTATTCAGATTCAAATAAATCATCATCAGATGTGTTGGAATGCCCTCAATTATTCTATAATTCCTCTTACTTATTTTCTTTAATTATTTTTTAATATCAGATTCAATTTGGTTGAAAGTTAATATTCCCTATTTTTAGGTGGTTTTAAATTATTCTGATTTATCTCATTACATCTTGAATCAAATCTCGGTAACAGATGAATGAAGCACCCATATAATAATGTGGGTCTTTTATATATATTTCCTTTAATATGTTGGATGTTATTAAATGTTCCATTATGTAACACATTATAATTTCCATGAATTTCCCTTAAATTTTATTTCCTTTAATAAAATTACTTTTTAATTATTAGTTACATTCCCATAGACCCTTAACATTATTATCATTCATATACCTTAATGAATACCACCACTCTTCGATTATTTAATAAAATGTCTTCACACTATATAAAAGTTCATGTGATCAAATCAAATTCTAGGTAGTCTTAGATTGTATCCTAATTAGTGTGGATGAAAATTAATAGATTATATTTGAAAGATGATACCATGTTACTTGGACCCTTTATTATTCATTAAGTAGGTGATTAATTTGATGAGTTAAATGAATTGTTAAATGGTTGAATACCCTTTGTAACACCCTAAGTTTCATGAACCTTTTATCTGGAATAATTTTTTTTCTTTTATGACATTTCTTTCACACTACACCAATTCAAGGTTTCATTTAAGTTGGCACTACACACAACACTGACTTGGATTTCATTACACGCAACACATAGATTCTATGAAACAACAGTTTACTATTATAATTATTTAAAATAGATAGTTAAAACATATACATTAAAAATTATAATATAAATAGTGATATATTATTTTTAAATACAATTTATAATAGTTTCATATAAATAAAACTTTTATATAATAAGACATAAAATTTCTGGTAAAGTCTTTATATGTTTGAAAATAATATTTTCTCAAATGAACTACTTTTTATATACTTATGTAAAAAATAATAAAATTACTTTTAGAAATTTCTAAAATTTTAATTTGATAAAATAAACGTCATTTATTAATAAAAAATTTTAAATTTATGTTATGGTGAATTTTTGGTATTTTTATGAGAAACATCATTTTTACGTGAAAACTTAAAAATACTAAATCTTAATTCAAAAACTATCCTTTTATTTATTTTATTTATATTTTTAAATTATATATTTAGTTATTTTTAAATTCCAAAAAATTATTATAAATACTTTAATCCAATTTAGGTGAGTGGAATCATTTTTACACTGAATTTAGATATAAAAGCTTAATGAACATTTGAACATTCTCACCTTAAAACCCCACTTTCTCACCGAATTTATGAGATTATAATTAAACTAACTTTTTTAATTATGTGAATTAAATTTATAAAAATAGAAATAAATGGTTTTCATAAGTATAATTTTTATATTCTAATAATATGAACTTAATTTTTACCAAAAATATTAGTGAAATTGATTCAAATTAATTATAGCAGTTAATTTAAAGTTAGTCATGATAAGGGACTAAACCATACACTTAAGGGCCAAAATGACCTAAACACTTTTCAAAAAACCATTTTATGGACATATTACATCTATAAACCTTCCATTATTTATTTATTTTGTTTTTTATGAATATTTTTATGTAACAATGAGGGTACACCTAACTTGTTTTCATAAATGTCAAGTGTGTCCCCTCACTCCCTTATAGGAGGCCACCACCTATCCCCCTTCACCACACCTATAAATACCTTTGTACCACCGAAAATCATCACAATTAAGCTCCAAAAATACCTCCCTTACTCGTTGAATCCTCCCATTGGGATGAAATCTAACCCAGGAATCCCTTTTTTGCAATGAAAAATGACTTCCCCAAAGAAGATGTAACATCCTTCCTCAAGTTCCATTATCTTATTTTCTTTCTCCACCACCTAAATTAATCTTATTAAAATATTATAAAATAAATCCAGTATCATAAATATTCTTATATGTTTCTATTCAAAGGATTATACCCAAAATTACACAAACTTTCATCTAATTTGTAACAAACATACCATTATTATGTATGATGATTTATCACCTCACAAAATAATGTTTCTCATTTTTCCTTTACCACATCTAATGGTGTGGAATTATGATTAACACTATATTTTATTTGATTTATACAATTTATTTGGTATTTTTAACTATTATATAAAACATTCTTTTAGTCATTACACTTTTAGTAAGTGTAATAATTTATTTTGGGAAATTGTTGACTACCACCTCCTCAAAGTGATGGGATTTGTTCACACCATATATAAAATGTATTAAGGATGGGTTTAGAAAATGTATATGATATATATATGAAATAAAAATTCTTTTTTATTTAAAATATATATTTATACACATATATTTCATTTAATTTCTTTATTTAAATATGATAATTAAATGGAAACATTATCCATTCCGCGGTAAGGCCACCCATCTCTATGACCGGTGTATTAACTTTCATATTTCTATAATTTTTAGATTATTATAATTAAATATATATTGAATATAAATGATATATATATCATTTTTTAATTTATAGAAATCATTATATAAGTATAAAAACCAAAAAATATAACAAACTAATATGCCTGTGAAAAAAACGGGATATTACCTAAAACATAACCTCAACTTGGGAGTGTTAATAAGTGGATAATGTAAAAAAATAAATGGTATTATATATAAGGATATGGTTTTTTGGTATATTTAAAATAAACTTTTATTAAGTATACAAGAGGTTTGAACAAGTATGATGAGAGTCAAGACATAAGCTTAGGGGATTTCTAGTATCACTTTTATTTCAGTGAGATTTATGCTTTACTCACCACTAGTTTCTTTTGTGTGGTGTATATACTGACCATAACAGTATTCTATGATTATTATCATTAAATATATGGGTATTTCTATATCAATTTTATGATATATTTTTAATGGTTTTTATGTTTCAAAAGTTACAAAATCGGTAAAGTAGTTTTGTCTCAATTTTACTTCTTTGAAACACATGCCATGAATTTCAAAAACCTTGTTTTCAAAAATGTTTTCAATTTGTATTTAAGGAAAAATAATAGTTTATTTTCAAGGAAAAATATTTTATATATTTTTTATGGTTTTCAAGGAATCTATTATAAGTTCTCAACGTGTCTTCAAAGAGGTGGTGTTCAAAAAAAATTCAAGCTTTCTTTTTTATGTTTTAAAAAAAAATAATGAAATGGAATTAAAAATGATTTATACATTTAGTTATCATTTTTCATGATTATTTTCAATTAAGAGGTTTTTCAATTGGTTTTATGTTTTAAAAATAAATTTTCCAATAAATAAAAATAATTTTTCCGTAAAAAATATTTTTAAAAGATATTTCTAAATTACTTCATGCCTAAGAATACTTATGTTAGTGTTACTCTTTACTTGATAGAGATATAATACAATGGTTACATTCATATTATTTCTCTGAATGGATTATGTTTTGATGGAATTGTGTTTATGGAGCCTATTTCTTCTTCAGGTGTCATATTTCTGGGAAATCGACTTCTTTTCACATGTTATGCTTTTGATGAAATGATTATAAAACCTATCTATATTTCCTAGGTTATAAAATAATTACATGTATCTAATACCTATTTCATTTCATGGGTTATGATATTATTATATATTAATTTGTGACACATGTATGTATTATTTCATTATGTGATGGATGGGACCTATATTTCCCTCTAATGCGTTGGGTAAACTTTAATATCTCATGAAATAATGATGTGATTCATGTCAATGGGATTAAACCACTATGAATGATGGGGAAACCAGATCCACTATAGGAAGATGGGAAAACCTTATCCCTTGTAAGGAAATGAATATGTCTGAGGATGGTGGTGTGTCCTACCTAGTAGGTGTAGTCCCCATAAATATGGAAAAATGGGGAAATTCAATCCACTTTGTGAAAATGGGGAAATGTGGTCCCCTATATAGAAAGAACCAAAATTGGGGATGGTGGTGTGCCCCCCCAATGGTGTAGTCCCCAGGAATTCCCAGGAAATGTTTTAGCAATTCATCTTATAGTTAATGATATTACATTTCTATATGTATTCCACAATTCCATGTCTAATTCCTTTATTGTGATTTCATCGATTATTCTCTTGTTTCCCTTATAATTCGTTTATTATGAAAAAACAACCATTATTCCATGATTCATTTTTAAGATCTTTGATATTAAGGTTATACTCATCTAATGTCAATATCACATTCTCATACCCATAAGGTTATGTTTATGCATACACATATTCCTTGTTTACCCTTACTAAGCATCGGATCTAACCCCTTTTTATTTTTCCATTACCCAGGTTATGAAGATATGTATTATGTATGACATCCCTAATAGGGGTTATAGTCATTAAGAATCTCATTAGAGATAATTTATCTCAGTTATGTTCTAGTTTTTATGTTTCCATGTTTTCAAAGGAACTAGATTAATACCGTCTTTGGGCATCTTATTAGGTAATGAATTAAGTATTCCGTAAAAATGATGTAACGTTAATGTATGAAATGTAAGGGTTACTATAGTTATTTTCAGAGAAAAACTAGAGTTAATATTTGGAAAATATGATGATGAAACTTTAGTTAGATCCCTATGAATATTTCAAAGTATTTTTCTAGGGATGTCTCTAAGGATACGATCAAGGATGAAAAAACGTATAAGAAAATGTACAAGAATTTTGGTAAAGGATATAGTGAGTGGTTTCCTATTAATACATCAATTTTTTTATACTATAAGTGTATTTGGATCAATCATAGATATGCTTAGGGGTAACACCATTTACTATGTGTGTCAAGTATGACTCGAGAATAACCTGGTAGATGATAACAAGCCTTATTATACAGTTTCTTTGAAACTCCTAGGGAATATGATTTGGGAATTCAAAAACTCATCAGGAACCATCATGGAGGATTTGAGAATATTTTGGCTATGAATAACCTAGTATAAACATAGTGTGTCATATATATTTACAAAGGTTTCATAATTTAGACATCTTTTAAGTTGTTTTTCATTATTATGTGCTTCCCAAATATGAAAATTGTTTTTGACTATATTCTTTTTAGTTTTAGTCAATGGATAGAACTCGAAGTAACCACATTAATGGTGAATGTAATGAAAAATAAAATGATTGTACTCATGATCAAATGAATGCTATGTGATCTAGAATGAAAAATATTGTTTCTATCCTTACTCGTCATTCTCAAGATATGAATCCTGATGAGATTCCAAATGAGAAATGGGGGAATAATGTTCTGTTGAGTCCTTCATGAAGCAATATCCACCTTATTTCATAAAGTCTTCTAATCTACATTTTTTTGACCACTGAATCAGTACCACTGAAAATATATTATGTGTTCTCTAGTGTTTGTATCATGAGAAAGTCATTATGAATATTTATCGGTTAGAAGGTGAAGAAGACCAATGGTGGAATCTAATAAACAATAAGAGGAAGAAAGATGAAATTGAATCCATGTATTGGGATGAGTTCAAAAAAATTAAGTACATTCCTTATGTTCTTCATACAAAGATAGAAAATGAGTTCCTTGAGTTGATGAAAAAAGGATAATGAATATGTCTATACCTATGAGGATAATTTCACAAGACTTGAAAGGTACACTTCTAGAATTTTCATACAACCCATAATTAAGGTTTATAGTTTATTCACTAGCTTCAAACCAAGAATCTAAATGGAAGTTTCCGTAAGATACTTTAGTACCTATAAAGATATTATGAGTTGTGAAATCAAAGTTAAAATGGGGGTTAGAGTTAAATTTCAATTTCATGGTTTCAACAGGAAAATGAAGATGGAGTTGAATGAAAAGTCAAACAAACATGAAGATAATTAAATAAGCCTTACATTATGATCCGATTGTGGAAATAAACATAAAGGAAATTCTCTTATGGGGTCTAACAAATGTATTAAGTGTGTAACGGAAAGACATTAGGAAACTGATCACCATACTAATGGGAAGAAGTTTTACAATGATTCAAATAGAGGAAAAGATATTCAGAATGAACCTACCACACTTTAGTGCTTCAAGTGTAAGGAGTATGGGAATTATGATAACCATTTCACAAACCCAAGGGTTGGTGATCTTGATTTATTTCAGCATCCTCCAAAACTGAGGGATAAGGGGAAATATCATGTGATCACTATATCTAATGATGGGTGTGAAAACAACATGGTGAAAGTTACACTTATCATCTAATCTATGACTAGTTATATTTTATTTGATTCTGGGTATACCAACTTTTTCATATTTAAATAATTTTCAAAGGGTATTAGTATTCCACCAAAATAATTAGATGTCTAATTTTTTGGGAAAACTTCTAAAGGTATGATGATTTCATCTCAAGCCCTTGATTCATCTCTTGTTGATGTTTGTGGGAATTTACTTCCCATAAATATTGTAATTATTCCCTTGGTTGAGTCATAAGTCATCATAGTAATGGATTGGATTTATCTACATAAATCCCACATCAATTGTCGAGGAAATGAAGTTGTGTTTAAGATTTAAAACCAACATATGATCATTTATCAATGTGACAAAAATTATGAACTTCTTATGGAGATTATATCTTATTTGTGGGTATTAATTCCCATTAATAATGGTTATTTATCTAAAATGGGTTGCGATAAAAATTACATCAATGCTATGCCTATTTTTTCGAGTTTTTGGTTGTATTTACTGAACATTTTCTAAGATTCCATAAAAATGTCAAGTTGAGTTCTCAATAAAACTAATAACAAGTTTCACACTAAGTTCAAAGACTCCTTATAGAGAGTACCTAATTGATTTGTATGAATTGGAGAAGAAACTTCATGAAAACCCTGATATGGGATTCATCTAGCCAAGTATGTAACCTTTGGATGAACCTGTTATTTTCCTGAAAAAGAAATATATATAAATGTGAATTTGCATTACTTATCGAGATATTATCAAGATAAAAATCAAGAACAAGTACCATATTCCCCATATTGATGACTTTTTTTATCAACTACTCGAAGATCAGTACTTTTCCAAGTGTTGAGTCAATATGGATATCATTTGACTTCTCTATTCCTTATGGTTTTTTTTTGAAAATCACAAACACTTTTCTACATTCTGAATATTTTTAAGTTTAGTATTTTTCTTAAGATCTGGAATTGTCATTACGTTATGCTTACAGATATATCATTATGTTTTTTCATTATGTTAGATGTACAGATCTGTCATTCTAATTTTCTATTCTGTTATACTTACAGATCTGTCATTACGATTTGTCATTCCGTTTTTATGATTCTGAATCCGGTGAATATGGGATTCAGTTTTTATGATTCCAAATACGGTGTATATGTGATTTAGGTTTTATGATTCTGAAATCCGGTGTATATGTGATTCAATTTTTATGATTCCAATTCTAGTGTATATATTGTTCATATCTTCAATTCCTATTCCGGTGTATATATGATGCTGATCTTCAATTCCAATTCTAGTGTATATATGATGTTGATCTTCAATTCTAGTTCCGGTGTATATATGATGCTGATATTCAATTTTAATTCCAATTTATATATGATTCCAATATTCAAGATACCGAATTCAGTGTATAAGAGACTCTGATTTTGTGATTCCGATTCCAGAACAAATGAGATACCTATTTCACAATCTGATTTTATGATTCCATTTTCTTGATAATGTTATTTCTAAGAATCTGTTTTTCTGATGTCTTAAGATTATGTTTTCATGATAATTTTATAGTTTTTTAAATTTATCATTCCAAGGATATTGGATTCTAAGTTCTCTTATACTTAACATCATTTCTGTTACTTGAAACGATGTCTTACAATCTGTTATAAACAAACCATTGTATGTTTTACACGTATCCAGGTCCCTCCAAAATTTAAAGAAAATATGACCGTTGGAGTGGAGAAGACCATTTGGATGTTTCACCTATAAATATAACCTCATTTTAACGAGAAAAATGACTTTAACTTTGACAACTGACTTGATAGAGAACAAGCGTGTGAAGTGATTTCTAGAGAGAGAGGCTCTTACAACTCTCGATGATTCGTGCAGATGTTGTGAACAACTTTTTCAGCCGTGAACAACTTTTTCGTACATACTTAGTGCAGACTCCGACTATTTTTATCATGGGCTTCTGCGTTTGGAAGATAAAGGTTCTGATTTCCTTCTAAATTGAGGGTTTGCTGGGATAGAAAGACAGATACCGATCTTCGGATTGAGTGCTTACCTGGGTTTGGGTAAGACAGAATTTCTTGAAAGTATAAATCAAGGAACTTTTATCCAAGATTGTTAGATACCCTTCTCTTTGGGTTAAAATAATTCCATTATTACTTGATTCATATTTCAAGTTGTTTTAATTCCACTGTATTTGTAACTTTGTTGAAGTTAGAAAGTATAACCTTATAATAATTTGTAATTCCGTTACTCTGATTATATTACATATTCAATATTCTTTAAGGTATAATATTTATTTTATGAAAATTGAAAAGGTTTCTTTAAGAGGTCTTGTGAATGTTCTTTTAACCTTGTTAGGCTTAACTTTAAAGGTTTCGAAGGAATTTTTAAAGTATACAATTCACCCCCCCCCCCTCTTTTATTTGAGCATCTTACATATTCGATCCTACAATTGGTATCAAAGGTTGGCTACCTCATACTCTGAATCAATCTAACAATTTATATCAGAGGATGTCACAGAAATACTTATATTCACATATAAGTTTTCTTGTTCAAGTTACCCTTTTCTTATGTTCTTCATATATTTTTTTAACTTTTACTAATAATAAGTTTTGTGGAAAGAAATTCATTTTAGGATGGCAGGTATTCATGTTGGATCTTTTGATAATCTCAATCCTACTAGACCACCGATCTTCGATGGAAATTATTATGAGTACTGCAGAGATAGAATGAAGAGCTTGTTTTTAAACACAGCTGTAGAAAACTACATTATGTTAACTAGAGATTATAAGATTCCTGATAAAGAACTTAGAAACTTTACTAATCCATAAAAGGAGGAATTACAGCTTAAATTTAAGGTACGTAATACTTTGCTATGTTCCATGACTAGAAACATATATTGCCAGATTTCAACCCATGTAGATGCAAATAGTATTTGGAAGAAGCTTGAAGTAACACACTTTGTAACTTCAAATGTTATTGAAACTAGAAGAGCAATGCTCAGGGTTGAGTGTCATGATTTTTGCTTCCCTTATGGAGAACCTGTATGTAAGGTACAACAATGATTTATGACTATTTTCTGTAGCTTACAATACATGGGTGAGAAAGGTTTAGATGATGAAGCACTTGTTGACAAGATTATTGACATCATGCCTAACGAATGGGAATCCAAGAGGACTGTTATAGATGAAAATAGGAAAGTCACTCAGATTTCTCTTGATGAACAGTTTGGAACTGTTCTTCAACATGAAACCAGAATAAAGAGAGATGCTGATAATATTAAGAAGAATAATGGAAGTAGAGGTGTTTCTTTTACAACTACTTCAAATTATATGAAATCAAATGCTCTTGAGAGAATTACAAGATCTAAACCTAAGAAGGTTGCTGTTCAATATGGTTCTAGTGAAAGTGAAGCTTTAAAAAATGAATTAGCCAATATTCCTCGGAGGATGAACAAGATTATTGGGAAGAAGAACTTTAAATATAGATACAAGAAGAAAGATAGAAAAGATAAGAATGATGGAGAAGTGACTTCAACTTAATGTAGAACAACTGGTCATATTAGACGCGATTGTCCCTTTTTTAAGAAGAGTGAAAGGAAAGACATGAATTCTCAAAGAAACTAGAAGAAGTTCTACAGATCAAAGAAAAAGAAAGTCTTGAAAGCCAATGACAATTAGAGTGCCATTAGTGGAGATTCTTCTGATTAATCTTCAGAATATGAATCTTCTGGGAAAAAGAATATTGGTCTAATAGCAAGAGCTCTATTTCAAAATCATTGTCTTATGGCTAAGGTAGGAACTGATGAATACTCTACCAATATGACTTTAAGTGAAAATTTTATAGATATAGATTTTTCTTATGATAAAGAGTCTTCTTCATCAAGTAAAGATAATGATTCTACTTCATATGATGAAGTTTCTATATTTTATAAGTTGTTAGAAAAGAGAAATTGTAAAGTTTTTAAAAAACATAATAAAACAAATTCCAAAGAATCTATTTTAACAAAATAAATTTTGGATCATTCCAAAGATCTTGATAATAAAAATGATTTTTTAAAAAATATTTCTCGGAAAATTGAGGAAGTTAATTCTGAGAAGGATAAACTTTCTGAGGATCTAAAAAATATTCTTTTCGAAAATGATATTTTAGAAGAAAAACATAACTCAAAATATATTATTCTTGAGGATAATAATTTAGTCCTGAGACTAAAATATGAAATATTTTCCTTGAAGAAACTTCTTGCAAATTTCACTTCTGGTAAGGAATGTTTTGACAAGATGTATTCTCAGATCCGACCTCATGTTAATAATTAGAGTTTAGGTTATTCTCATGAAAACCTATTTTTTTCAAAAAAATTATTATTTTCCCTCTAGAGCCCCTTTTTGTACTGAATTCCAAAGTGGTGGGTATTGGAAGAAAATTTTTTCTTTAAATAAATTGAAATCCCTTGGATTTCATAAAGCTTATTTTTCTAAACAAATATGGTTACCCGAGCTTTTATTATCAAATAGTTCTGTATCTAAGCAAGTTTGGATTTTGAAAGCCTAACTCTTTATTTTTTAGGAAAAATAAGAAAGTACCAATAACCTATGGTACATGGATAGTGGATGTTCCTAGAACATGACTGGTAACAAAGAGTATTTCAAGAAAATTTTAAAAACTAAAGGTGGAAAGGTAACATTCAGTGATAACCTTCAAGGAGAAATTGTCGTTATATGTAACATTATTCTTCTTGGTAAAATGGTTATTTCAAATGTTCTTTTTGTAAAAGGCCTTAGGCACAACATCATAAGAAAAAGCCATTTATGTGATTAAGGTTACCTTGTGAATTTTAGAAATGATAAATGTTTAGTTCATAATTCCAAGGATGAGTTTATTTTCTCTTCCCTTCGGCAAAATAATGTGTACACCTTAAACCTAGAAGACTATAGAAGTCAAGATCTACCTTCCCTTAGTGCATTTGAAGATCAATAATGGCTTTGGCATAGGATACTAGGACATTGTAACTTATGGAATCATAGTAATATTTCTAAGAAAGAACTTTTTTATGATCTACCGGAACATAAGATTGATTCTTCAAGAGTCTGTGATCCTTGTCAATATGGAAAGAAACCAAAATCTACCTTTAATTCTATAAGTGAAGTTACAACACCTAATATCTTACAGTTAGTTCACATGTATTTATTTGGTCCAACACAAACTGGAAGTATTATAGGCAAATACTAAGTGTTTTTCCTAGTTGATGACTACACTAGATTTACTTGGGTTTATTTTCTTGCCAATAAATCAAAAGATTTTTCTTATTTCAAAATCATTTGATGTCATGTTAAAAATGAGAAAAACATATCGTTGATAACTGTTTATAGTGATCATGGTGTAGAATTTGAAAATTATTATATTGAAATATTTTTAGTAAAAAAGGCATTACTCACAACTTCTCAGCTCCAAGAACTCCTCAACAAAATGGTGTTATTGAAAGAAAAATTTGCATTCTTCAAGAGATGACAAGAACCATGTTGTGAGAATATTCTATAGCTAAACATTTTTGGGATACATCTGTAAGTACTGCTTGATATACTAGAAATTTAGTTTTAATAAGATTTCTTCTTAATAATACACCTTATGTGTTGTAGACTGGTCAAAAACCAAGATTTCTTACTCAAAGTATTTTTGTTGAAATGTATTTATCCTGAATACCAAGGATAAATTGCATAAATTTTCACCCAAGTCTAATGAAGGAATTTTCTTATGTTCTTATACTAACTCTAAGCCATATAGAGTTTTTAATAAAAACACTTGCACTGTGGAAGAAACAGTACATGTTAATTTTGATGAAAATGATCCTTTCGTTTTCAAACAACTTAAATATTTTCCTGATATATTTTCCAAAACTGATCACCAACCTTTGATATATGATATTTCATACAATTATAATGTTCAAGAAAATGTTTCTGAAACATTTACTCTTGAAGATTTTCTACCTTATATTGATGAACAGGTTTTTCAAAATCAATGTCAGTTGTAACTTCGGAATCATCCCAGTGATAATATCATTGGAAATTTTAATCAAATAGTAAGAACTAGAAGTTCTTTAAGGAATTAAGTTGAACATGTTGCATTTCTTTCCCAATTTGAACTAAAGACTCCTGAAGAAGCCTTGGGTGATAATGATTGGATAAAGTCTATGTAAGATGAACTCAATGAATTCATACGAAATCAATTTTGGACCTCGGTTGAGAAACCTAAGGAAACTTATGTTATTGGAGTAAAATGGGTATTTAGAAACAAATGCGATGAAAATGGAGTCATTGTTAGAAATAAAGAAAGACTAGTTTCAAAAGGATATAACCAACAAGAAGGCATAGACTATGAAGAAACTTATTCTCCTGTAGCAAGACTTGAATCTGCTCGTATTCTTCTATCCTTTGTAGAATTATTTAATTTTAAACTCTATCAAATGGATGTTAAGTGTGATTTTCTTAACAGTTATGTACAGGAGGAAGTCTATGTAGATCAACCCCTGGCTTTGAAGATAAAAAATATCCTAATCATGTTTATAAACATACCAAAGCTGTATATGGACTTAAACAATCCCCTAGAGCTTGGTATGGTAGACTTCCAGGATTTTTGCTTTAAAATAACTATGTTATGGGAACTGATAAACCAACCCTTTTCATTAGAAAATGGTAAATATGTTTTTATTGTTCAAATTTATGTTGATGACATTATCTTCGGATCAACTTAGCAATACTTAACTGATTCCTTTGCGAATCTTATGAAATCTGAGTTTGAGATGAGTATGATGGGTGCGTTAACATTTTTTCATGGTTTTAAAATTTCACAAAAACCAGAGGGAACATACATATCCCAACATAAGTATATCAAAGATCTTCTAAATAAGTTTGGGTATGACAACACTAAGAGTATAAGAACTCCTATTGGAACCTCTAATACTCTGGGTATTGTTGAATTAGGGAAAACTTGTAGATCAAACATCTTATAGAGGGATGATAGGAAGCATACATTACTTAATAGCTAGTCAACCTGAAATAATGTTCTTAGTATTCTTATGTGCAATATTTCATAAAAATCCTAAAGAATCCCATTTAAAATCAGTAAAAAAAATTCCTGTATTTAAAGGGAATTTTAGATTTGGGACTATTTTATTCCTCTAGAAATGATTTTGAACTTAAAAGTTTTTTGGATTCTGACTTTGGTGGGAATAAAATGGATAGAAAAATTATATCTGGAATGTGTCATTTCTTAGGATATTCCTTAGTTTCATGGTCTTTCAAGAAACAACATTCTGTAGAACTTTCAACTACTGAAGCTGAATATGTAGCAGTGGGAAGTTGTTGTGCTCAAGTGTTGTGGATGCAACACACACTCACAGACTATGGTATCCGTTTTATTAAGACTCAAATTATGTGTGATAACACAAGTTCCATTGCCCTAAGTAAAAACCCGACACATCACTCTCGTGCAAAGCACATAGATATTAGACATCACTTTCTTAGAGATCACACACTTAAAGGAGATATTATTCTTTAATTCATCAGAATGCAAGAGAAACTTGCTGATATTTTTACAAAACCTCTACCTTCTGATAGATTTGAATATATTAATCAAAATAAATGAATTATTTCGGTAAGGTGGTCATTCATATCTACTTATTGTTTAAATCATTTCCTAACATTAAATTACTCCTTATTTTAAGGGGACTACATATTTTTGTTTAATTTCTTTCTTTAAAATCTTTTCCTTTCCTCGGATTTGAAAATTTTACATTTGAAAATTTCGTATTTGAAAATTTCAGATTTGAAAATCTCATATTTAAAAATATCAGAATCAAAAATTCCAGATTTAAAAATTTCGGATTCAAAAATTTCGGATTTAAAAATTTCGGAATTAAAAATTTCAGATTTAAAAATATTAGATTTGAAAATCTCGGATTCAAAAATTTTAGATTTAAAAATTTTGGATTTAAAAATTTCAGATTTAAAATTTTCATATTTAAAAATTTCAGATTTAAAAATATCAGATTTGAAAATTTCAGATTTGAAAACTCCCAAGAAAAATTCTTATAATACCGATAAATCTATCAGAGTATTCCAAAAGGTAGTATTTCTTACACTTTATTCTCTTTATCATATGTTTTAGTTGTTGGTATTTCAAAATTTCTTAAATTCTATTTTACGTTACTTCAAAAGATCAGAATTCATATTTTCTATATCTATTCTCAACCGTTAGATCAGATCAGGTTATTGTCAGCCGTTTGATTATCTTATGGATGTTCAAAATTCATATCTATGTCTATATAAGGGGTGCCTCGTTTTCAAGTATCGCACCATCCTTACTGATCTCAGTGTTGAAGTTATGTTGCCATCAAATATTTCATTCCGAAGTTCTCTATCACACTGAATGACTCTAGAATCGTCAGCAGATCAGATGACGGTTAGCAAGGAGATTAAGGACTAGTCAATATTTAGGGAAAGGTTAGTATGCCCTGTGTTCTTTGAAAAATATGACTCCCTTATTTCTAAGGTGATAAGATCTAATGGATGGGAAAGTGTCTATGTGGCTAAAGAAAAAATCTCAAGATCCAGTTTATCTTGACTTCCTTATTCAATTCTATGAATCTGTTTCTTTCTTCCAAAAATATGGTAAGGATATGTTTAAGTTCAAATGTTATGATAAATCCAATACAATCCCCTACATGAAAGCAGCAAATATCCTCAACATACCATATTAAGGGGAGGCTATTATGTGCTCCAAAAAACTCTCTGAGAAAGAAGGCTCTTTTGAAAAATTCAAGGCTTTGGATTTTATATGTCTTAGGTATGTTAAGAATCCAAAGATTACAAATCTTTCAATGAATCACAAGATGGTGGCTCTCTGGATGCAGGGATTTCTTATTCTAATAAATGGATATAAGGATTCTCTAAAGATATGTGATATCTTTCTTTTAGATTTTCTTGTCAATTTAAGAAAGTTCAACTTGGTGAAGTACATCATTCTTACCATTCAAGAAATAAAATTCAGAACCATAAGATATCAGATCCTTATGTACCCAGCAACTATTTCCAAGATCATTGTTTTGTGTCTTCAAGAAATGAATGTTCCATTCCGATCAGTCTCAAAACCTTTCAAGATTTAAGGGTAATGTTACAGAATATTCAAAGCCGGTTTTTAAGAAAAAGGACACTTGATGAACCAAGCTTGCCCGCACCAGTTCCTACTATTCTGATTTTAGCACCTCCTCCTGCAAAGAAACCAAAACCTTATTCAGATGCAATAGTTGCAAAGTGGAGGGAAATGGAAACTACTAAGAAAGTAGGATATCCTTCTTTTGGTCTAAATCCTGTAGAGGCTAAGGCTCTAAAAATCAATCAAGATGAAAATATTGAGAAAGAAAATAAAGAGAAGAAGTTAAAGAAGAAATCTTTGGAAGAGAAAGTTTTTCAGTCTTCTAAAATCTATAGAAAAAAAATCTCAAGAAGTACCAGAATCTCAAGTTGTTTATAAGAAACTGGTGGCCACTCCGGAAATTCAAAAATCTATGAAAGTCATAGCTTTATAAAATTAGTTCAAGAAATGGATGATCAGAAAATCCAAGATGATGATGATGATGTTTTAAGGGAAGTAGAAGATTATGTTTGAACTCCTATGAGTTTAGATTCCAAATCTGTTTGAGTAGAACAAGTTGAAGAACAAGTTGAAGAAGAACGTGGGAAAGAAATAGAAGTTGAGGAAGTGGTTGAAGTTGAAGATGAAGAACAAGTTAAATTCGAACTGCAAGAAGAAGTAGATAAAGAACATGTTGAACAAGTGAATAAGAGGAATAATTTCAAGAAGAAGAGGGAAAAGAAGGATCTCAACATCATAAGATTGAAAAAGAAGAAGATGAACAGGGAGATCTAAATGTTTTCCAAGTTTCAGATGAAAAATCTCCAGCTTGAGACCCTATCAAAGTCAAGAATGTTTTTGTTGCTCCATTTGATAAGGAAATGCCTCAGAAGTCCTATAAGAGAATAGAGATACTAGCTTCCTTAACTCCAAGAGAAGTTGAGAAAGGAAAAGATATTTCAGGATCTGAGTCCTCTTCATATGTTGAAAATGATTTTGTCAAGATATCTTTAAGAAAGCTAGTCAACACCATTCTGGTTCTTGCAAACAAATATGTCTGGAGTCAAATGATGCAAGAGAGCCTAAATCAAAAGACGGAATTGACCAATATGCTTATGGACATGGTTGTCAAGCAAGAAGCAGACTTCGGTAATCTTTTGATTGACTACAAAGCTCAGAAGTTGACTTGTAATAAAGTCTTTAACCGTACCAAAACTATCAATGAAGAGTTAAGACAGTTTGGTGACTTCATGTATTCAACAAAAGGATATTTTAATACTTGTTTAACAGAGTTCAACAAAGTCCAGACTTAAATCTCTGATAAAGCTAGTCAAATCAATTCTGTTGCTCGACCTGTTAGCATAGAGAAGGATATCAGAGCTAAATTAGAGAGAAAGGTGGCTTCTTAAGAAGAAAGTATCTTGTCTTTAAAAAATAAGAATCAATATTAGGAGATCTTGTTGAAAAAGTTTGAATAAGATCATAAGGAAATGAAGAAACTAAAATCATTGATAAAGAAGATGTTGTCTGAGCAGAAGAAAAGTGGATGATTTTTTTACTTTACGAAGTTTTGTTGTAATGTAAACCTTATTTCTAAAATATTTCTTAAGAGGTTTCATGTATATCGGTCTTTTTCCTTTGAATGTATGCTTGCTTAACCTTACAGGTACATATTATACTTCTCCATTCCTTTCCCTCTTTTTGAAATTCACAATGGGGGAGAATTTATTTGAAGGACGAATTTAATCTCTAAGAAAGAGAATCTAGTAAGGGGGTATGGAAAGAAAGGATAATGTCCAAGAAAGGGGGAGTTTTATTTTAAGAAGAAATGTATCTCTAAGGGGGAGATATTCCATTAAGAAAACATGACTTCAAAGATCAAGAATATGATCCTTGGGAAACATAACTTAAGGGGGAGTTAGTCGTGTTCATCCAAAATCTTATTCAAAAGGGGAGATAATTTTTTCATACTTGTTTATCTAAGTCAATATATTCTTCCTTAGAAAAGTTGTTTGTGATTTCCAAAAAGGGGGAGATTGTTGATTCAATAAGGATATCTTATGACATTTCCATTCCTTATGGTTTTCTGTTTTTAAAATCACAAACACTTTTTCTAAGTTTTGAATATTTTCAAGTTCTGTATTTTTCTTAACATCCGGAATTGTCATTATTTTATGCTTACAGATATATAATTATTTTTTTCCATTCTGTTATACTTATTGATCTATAATTCTGATTTTCCATTCTGTTATACTTACAGATCTATCATTACGATTTGTCATTCAGTTTTTATGATTCTGAATCTTGTGTATATGTGATTTAATTTTTATGATTCCGAATCGGGTGTATATATGATTCAGTTTTTATGATTCCAAAATCTGGTGTATATGTGATTCAGTTTTTATGATTCCAATTCCGGTGTATATATGATGCTGATCTTCAATTCCAATTCCAATGTATATATGATGTCGATCTTCAATTCCGATTTCGGTGTATTTATGTTGCCGATCTTCAATTCGGATTTCGGTGTACATATGATATTGATCTTCAATTTTGATTCTGGTGTATATATGATACTGATCTTCAAGATACTGAATCTGGTGTATAAGTGACTCTGATTTTGTGATTTTTATTTCGGAAAAAATAAAATACCTATTTCACAATCCGATTTTATGATTCAGTTTTCTTGATAATGTTATTTCTAATAATCCATTTTTCTGATTTCTTAAGATTACATTTTCTTGATAATGTTAGAGTTGTTTAAATGTATCATTCCAATGATATCAGATTCTAATTTCTATTATACTTAAAAATTGTTTCTGTTACTTGAAACGATGTTATGCAATCTGTTATAAACTAACCGTTGTTTTTTTCAACACATCCACGCCCCTCCGAAGTTTAAGGAAAATATGACTGCTGGAGTGGAGCCGACCGTTGGGAAGTTTCTCCTATAAATACAAGCTAATTTGAATGATCTAAAAGACATCAACTTTGAAAACTGACCTGACAGAGAACAAGCCTGTGAAGTGATTTCTAGAGAGAGAGTCTCTTACTACTCTCAGTTCTTTGTTCGGATGTTGTGAACAACTTGTTCAGACTTGCTTAGTATAGACTCTGATCGTGCTGATCGTGGGATTCCGGGTTTGGAAGACTGAGTTTCTAATTTCCATCTAAATCGAGGGCTTTCGGGGATAGCAAGACACATACCGATTTTCAGAATGAGGGCTTACCTAGGTTCAGGTAAGATATACTTTCTTGAATGTATAAATCAAGGAACCTTTATCCAAGGTTGTTGGATACCCTTCTCTTTGTGTTAAAAAATCCCATTGTTACTTGATTCCTATTTCAAGTTGTTTTAATTCCATTGTATTTGTATCTTTGTTAAAGTTAGAATGTATAACCTTCTTATACTTTGTAATTCTATTACTCTGATTATATTACAGATTTTATACACATTAATGTAGAATCTTTCTTTTAAGAAAATAGAAAAGGTTTCTTTAAGAGGTCTTGTGAATGTTTGTTTAGCCTTGTTAAACTTAACTTTAAAAGATTAAAAGTAATTTTCCTAGTATTCAATTCACCCCCCTCTTGTATTTGAGCATCTCATTTTTACATATTTGATTCTACAACAAGATTGACCATTGATCTAGGGTTTCGCTTCAGTCCATTTTCCCTTCCCTCCTCCGGTGCGTCTCGATATGGCTTGTCGTCGGCATCTTTGGCTTGGCATCGTCATGTACCAGTGATGATCTCCTCGGTGCGTCTTCTCAGAGATGACTCAGGAGAAGATCTAGTTCGACATCTTGGAATGTCAGCTCGGTGCTGGTAGTTCTGGCTTCGTCTCCTACTAAATGCTCGGGTGTGGATCAGGCCGATGTGTTCGCCCAGTGATAGTGTGGATCTAGCATTGTGCAAGGCTATGGTGTGTGGTTTCTTCTAGTGCGACGGCCGGCGTGTTCCTGGAGAGACTCCCAAGGTGAAGCGAGGCACTGGCCCGGTGAGTGGCACGGAGGGGGGAAGGTTCTTTGCTCTGCTTTCGGTCATCTTGGATATATTCTTGCAGGTTGTTTGTTTTGCTTTGAAGTTCTTGTGGCGCCGCTACTGGTCAAGGATGCGTTGAATTCCCTTGATGATTTCCGTCGATGGGGTCTTCCGATGAGGAATGGATGCTTTTGATTGATGTGCTATATGAATTTGTGTTTCTGCGGGTTTTTTTTTCTGGTTTGACGGTGCTGGTTGAAGGGTTTTCGCCGATGTCTTAGGCTGCAGCGGCGATGCTAGTGGTTGCCGGCGGTACAGCTAACGCTGCAGGGGTGTGGCTCATGGTGACATTCTGCCCAAGATGCCTCGGTACTCACATTTGAAATGATGGCATGGTTTTTGAATTTTTAATTTGGATTGTTGAATATGTGGTTGGGGTTTTTGTTTGTGATTTGGATCAGTTTCTGTATGGTTACTAGTAACCCATAAACCGGTTTTGAGAAAATGAAAAAAAATAATTTCCAGCAAAGATTGACCATCATTCTAGATATCATCAATTAAGGGTCAAGAAAGGTGATATACCCATTAAAGAATTCTTTAATTGGTATGGAAACTATGAATATATAGTAATTACTTTTAGTCTTCCAAATTTTCCATCTATCTATATGGACTTGATGAATAGAGTCATTATATATTACCTTGATCAGTTTGTGGTAGTCTTTATAGATGATATTCAAATATGTTCAATGAAAAAGTAATATCATAAAGATCACTTGATAATTATACTAAAGACCCTATGGAAGGAGAACATGTATGCAAAATTTAAAAAATTTGAATTTTGGCTGAAAAAGGTCTCATTTTTTTGTCACATAATCTCAAGAGATGGTATAACAGTTTATCCATAAAAGATATAAGTTATTGAATATTAGCATAAATAAATCACGGGGACTTAGATATAATTCTTTCTTGGATTTTATGGATATTATCAATAGTTTGTGGAGAATATCTCACATCTATTGAATCATATGACCACGTTAACTTGGAAGGGTTCCCATTTCCTCTAGACATGTGAATTTTAGGAAAATTTCAAGGAACTAAATGGAAGATTGGTCAGTGCACATGTGTTTACATTACGTTGTAATAGGGGTAGGTTTTTAACCTATAGTGATTCATCCAAGAATGGATTGGGACTTATTCTATTGCATAATAAAATGGTTATACCTTATGCCTCCCAACAGTTTAAGTTACGTGATAATGATTAACCAACTCATGATTTGGAGTTAGAAATGGTAATTTTTTCATTGAAGATATAAAAGAATTATATTTATACAGAGAAGGGTTATATATATACTGAACATAAAAGTATGAAATATATTTCCAATGAGCACGTACCTGAGTGGTAAGGGATCATTCTTGGAATCCAAGAGACCCAGGTTCGAAAATGGGCGGAGGGAATTTTTTGGGTTACTATAGAATAACTTTAGTAGGTATTGTAGAAGGAACTTTTTGGAACTATAGCATCCATAACTATCCATCTAATTTGGGCCTTCGGGCCACCGGTTTGGGTCTATGGTTCTCAGGGACTTCAGGTCACCCAAGGCTTTTGGGCCTTAGGGCCTTCACCCCATAGAAACAATGGATTATCCTAGTTCACATAGAGCAGGCCCCAAAAGAGGATCATAGAAAAAAGTGTAGAAGTCACCTGAAGAAGAGCTAACCTGATTGGAAGAATGAGATGGTATGGAAGCCTCCATCAAGACCAGGCACCGTGCAGCTTTGTATGGGGAAATGCTAGCTGTCTGTAATTCATGTTGGGGATCTAGGCGATCAATGATGCAGAATCTAGGGAGGGGAAGTTTTAGTGGGTTGGGCATACGGGTCATGTAATGGGAATAGTATGCCTCTGGGACTTCGGATCATGTATTGTCATTAAGGTTGTGTCGGTCCATGTTCCTTGGGCCTACGAGTCATGTAATAGTTCCCCTTTAACCCTTAAAAGGGGTATTACCCATAATAAAATAAGAAGAAGGTCATTTAGGCCATTCAGCCATAGAAGGAGTTGAACATGTTCCAAAGAAGATGGTTATAGATGATAAAGGATTATGACTTCTCAATACATTACCACCCTGGGAAGGTAGAAAATGTGTCTGATGCTTTGATTTGAAAGGATTATGCTAGCTTATCAATGTTGAGGATCATTAGAGATCAAATATTTCTAGATTTGAAAATGGGTTAATTTGGAACTATTCCATAAAGGGGAAATTCTTATCTTTCCCAATTAAATATTTAACCCTTTATCCAATTTATGATTAAATATGTGTAGAAGGAGGATGTAGAGATAAAAAATAAAGTTATAAATTTTCTTGATTTTAACCTTGATCATGATGGAATGATAAGGTTGAGGAACTAAGTATTTGTTTCTTACATAACAGAATTGAAAAAGGAGATGTTAGACGAAACTCATATACTGAAAGTAAAAACATAGATAGAGACATGAAAAATTCTTCTAGTTAGATGGTATAAAGAGGGATATCACATAGTTTTATCTCGATTCTTGGTATTCAAGAAAGTAAGGAATAAAGCCAAAATTCTAAGGGGATGTTGCATCAATTCACTATACTAGAATGGAAATGGGAGAACATCATTATATCCCAGCAGGGCGTCATTAGTTCCCTATGGTACTATGCATAAAAAATTTATAAAACTAAATTATGATACACAATTAATGTTATAAAGTGGAAGTCCATGTCATCCCCATAAGGACAGTGATTTAGACTATTATAATTTCAAAATATTAAATTTATTAAATGAAGGAAAAAGGTGATAAACGAGTAAATTAATTAGATTTATGAATGAAATGTTATAATGAAGTAGAAAATTGTTTTATTGTGTGAAAATAGAGTTTAAAAGCATGTCCGGGTAATGTAATTTTATGTTCATGTGGAAATGGATTTTAGAAAATAGGTTGTTTAATTCATGGTTTGGTGTTGGAGTTGTGGCAAGGTATATCCAATGGTCATGGAATCCCCTCCCTGACATGAAAATTCTCTATTTCCCTTGGTTTGGTAGTTTAGGATTTTGCTGAATCGTGTTTTTCTCTATACCATGTTTAAACATGACTTCCGATAAGGTTGACAATGGTAATACCTCCTTTTAGTTTCCTTAGTTGTTCAATTGTAATGTTCCTTTTTTATTAAAATATTCATGGTCATGATAAAAGGAAAATAAAGGGATTGGAGTTTAAAAAAATATAAATTATGCAAACCGAATACATGAATAATTTAATAGAGTTAAATCCAAAACACCTTCCACCTTCGATTAAATTTCCCTAGTATAAGATGGGTTTACCCCCCTCATCCTAGTGATTAGAGAATAATAGGGAGGTAAAAAAAACATAAAAAAACTCGAATAGCGTATTGCAGCTTCACTCCATGCCTTTGTCTCTATCCAAATTGGAATGCCTCAAATAAGCAACCATCACCTCAATTTATAGGTTTCAATTGGATTCTACTCGACCTCAGTCAGAATATGTACTTGAAATACACGTCTTGTAATATTGACCTGCTTTTTGTGAGTCCACATGATGCGTACATGGATCTTGGCCGTGATTTTGCAATTCTGACCCCTTATATGACGTGTACTTAGGTTACATATCTGGTAATCCTTATCTGTGTTTCCTCTGTATCCATGAGAATCGTATGAAAATATCAATCATATATTTGAATTTTTACTATTGTCACATCATGTAAAGATAGTACATAATGTGTAATTGTCATTCAAATTGGGTGTGTATGTCGCGACCTGTTCAATGACATTTCATGAACTGAAACTACACATCATGTACTGTCAGTACAAGAGGTGTACCGGTTACGCTCCATAATTTCTAGTTTCCTTGTCTCTCAAAAATACAATTTCATGCTACTTCAATTCACTCGTGGAGCAAAGTGTCTTTTAGATACATTTACTACCTCTTTTCTTTCATTTTTCAAATAATCGATGTTTCCTAGAATAAAACCTAGAACAATTCAAAACTCTCACAACTTGGAAAGATTAATCAATAAAATACACAAATCAATAAATTAAAAAACTAAAAAATATATGCATGAAATACACTTATCAAGTGGTGGTCCATCTCTATACTAAGTCATCACACTTCATCGCTATTAGATAAGACTTCTCTAAAGATCATCTTTCCATGATATACATTAAAGAAGTGGTAAGGTTTTATGGTGTATGATATTCTATTGTATTTTATCAAGATATGAGGTTAACTCAAATTGATAGAGAAGTATTCTACAAGAACCTGATATAAAATTGTGTTTCAACACAGTATATCATCCTTAGATGGATAGTCAATCTGAAAGAACAATTCAACCCCTAAAGGATATGTTTAAATATTGTTCGTTGGACTTTAAAGGTGGTTTGTATCAAAACCATATTCTTGTTGATTTTTCTTACAAAAATAGCTTTTACTCAAGCATTCAGATGACTCATTTTGAATCACAATATGGGAATACATATTGAGCTCTAACGTACGTTGACAAAGTTATATAAATAAATATATTTTGACATGAGATAGATTAATAAATGGCCGAGAGGGATAGAACCATTTAAAAAAATATCATGGATGCTCAAGTAGGAAAAAATTTATTTTCATAACTGTTAGAATGATATATAATTTTATATTTACGAGAATGTTTTTCTAATAATTAATCATTATAATAATTTTATGTGATTTGGGAAGAAAGGGAAAATAAGTATTATGTATATTAGTCACTTTGAAATTAATAATTATATCAGAATGGTAGCCTCTTTTTTAAAAATTCCTCTAAGTATATCTGAAGTCTATGATGTGTTTAATTTATCTCTCTTGAGGAAGTAAATACTTATCCTTTCATATTTACTGAACCAGTAGGTTGAATAACTAGTTCAAAATATGGATCAAACATAGAAATTTCTACGATGAAAGAACAATCACATGATCATTGTTTTGTCGATAAATCACCATTTAGAGTGTGATACATTGAAAATCGGGGATAATATGATGTAGAAATATCCTTATTTTTTTGTATACGAATGATGAATTTCAAGAGTCTTTAATTTTCAATGGGGATATAATGTAACACCCTAAGTTTTGGTGAACCGTTTTTTCAAATAAATCTTTTTTTTCATGTGTTTCACATAAAACTAATTCAAAAATTCATTATATGGTACACTGTTATAATATTTTTCTATATGCAACAATAACTTGGTTAAGGTTGCAAACAACATTGAGTTTCTACGAAACAAAATTTTACTATTATAATTATTTTAAAGAGATGGTTATAACCTATACATTAAGATTAGTAATATGAAAAATGATAAATAATTTTTAAAGGTTATTTATAATTTTTTTATATAAGTTGAACATATATATAACAATACATATGATTTTTGGTAAAGTCCTTATATGTTTTACAATACTATTTTCTCAAATGAACTGCATTTTATATACTTTTGTGAACCATAAAAAAATTAATTTTAGAAACTCTTATAAATTTAATTTGGTAAAATTAAATTAATCTTCTATGTCATAATTTAAAAATTATATTTGTGTGAATGTTTTGGATTTTTCTGAGAAACATCGTTTTTCTATGAATATTCAAAATAACTGAATCTTAATTCAAGACTGCATTTTCATCTAATTTATTTATATAATTAAATTTTATTTTATGTTTGTTTTAAGGTCATAATAAATAAATTATATATATATTAATCTAATTTTGGTCAATGCAATCATTGTTATAATGAATTTTGATATAAAAGAATAATGAACTATTGAACATTCCCACTTTAAAAACCCATTTTCTCACTACGTCTGTGGGATTATCATTAAAACTAATTTTCCAAATTATATTAATTTAATTTTTAAAATTGTACATAAATGGTGGTAATAATTATAATATTTATAGTGTAATAAGACCAATAAAATTTTTTACCAAAAAATATTAGTGGAAGTAGTTAAATTAAATACACAGATTAAGGTAAAATTATGTTTTCCAAGGGATTAAACCTTAAAAATAAGGGCCAAAATGACCAATCCAATTTTTCAAAACCCAATTTATATAAATATTAGGCCAAAAAACTTCCAATATTGACTTAGTTTTTTTTTAATTAATTTTTTATGTAAAATTGTTGGTACTCCAACCTTGTTTTCAAAAATTCCAAGTGTGTACCCTCCCTCCCTAATAAACGGCCACCAACTCTCCCCCTTCTTAACACCTCTTAGGCCCTTTTGTTCACAATAAATATTCTAACATAAGATCCAAAAATCCCTCCTATAATCTATTATTTCTTCTATTGGTTATAAATACAACCAAGGAAGCCCTTTTGGGTAATGGAAAAGGAGTTACCCAAAGAAGAGGTAACATCCTTCCTCAAGCTCCTTTATTTTACTTTTTTTCTCAAACACCTAAATTTTTATTATTAAATGATTATATAATAAAACTAGTATAATAAATACACTATTTTTTTCTTCTAATGTTTATACCTATACACACACACACTTTCATATAATGGGTAATGAACTTATCGTTCTTGTGTACGGCGAACCACCACCTCACGAAACAATGTTGTTCGTTTTTCCTTTACCAATTCTCTTGGTTAGAAATTATGATGGAAAATGTTAATTTATATTATATATATGATATATATGATATATTTATTCTTTTCTAATTATTATATAACACATAACTTCATGATTTACATTTTTTATAAGTATAATAAATTCATTTGGGGAAGTGTGGACTACTACACCCTCAAAGTGATGTGATTCGTTCACACATTACATGGAATGTATTACAGATGGTTTTAGTGAATTTATATGATATAACTGAAAAAATAATTCTATTCATGTTATAATCTATATATATATATATATGTCATTTACTTTCCAAATTTCTATATGATAATTTAACTGAAACAACATTCATGCATACTTACGGCCTACCGTCTCTATGAACTGTGTATTCAATTTCTTATTTTTATATATCATAGATTATAATAAATACATATATAATTAATATAAATGATATTTATATCATTTTTTTCATTCTATAAATAATTACTGAAGTATTATGACCCAACAATATAACAAATTAAGGTACAAGCGAAAAACAAATTGGATATTACCCAAAATGTAAACATAACATTGAAGTGTTAATAAGCGGGAAATATGAATCCATACATGGTATTAGTTTTAATAATATTTTTCTTTAGTATATTTATTATAAACATGTGTTTATTATATAGAATTTGTTAATGAGTACAAAGATATTCAAGTCAAAAGGTAAGGGGATTTATAGTCACTCATTTATTTCTATGATATTTATGCTTCATTCACCACTCATTTCATTTGTGTGGTGTATATACATCCCATGAAAATATTATATGTTTTTTATCCTTAAATATTTTGGTATTTAAATATCCACTTTAAGACCTCTCTTTCATGGGTTTCATGTTTCATAAGTGACCAAAGCAGTAGTGTAGTTCGGTCTCAATTTTCCTTCTTTGAGACACATGCCCTGAACTTTAAAAACTTGTTTTCAAAAAAGTTTTTAAATAGGTTATTTTAAGCTCATTTTCAAAGAAAAAATTATTCTAGAAATGTTTTATGGTTTTCAAATAATCCATTATAATTTTCAAAAGTTTGTTTTAAGAAATGGTTTTAAAAACATTTTCAAACATTCTTTGTAGGTTTTCAAAAAAAATTCAAAGAAACGGGTTTCCAAACATGTTCAATCATAATTTAAAAATTTTCATGTTTGTTTTCAAATAAAAGGGTTTTAAAAATGTTTTCTATTTTAAAAATGTTTTTTCAATAAATAAAGGATATTTTTATAAAAAATTATAAGGCTTTTTAAAATTATTTTCCATCTAAGATGACATCAGTTGGTGTTACTCTTGCCTTTCTGGGTAAATGATCCAAATGTTACATTCATATTCTTTCTCTTAATGGTTTATGTTTTGATGGTATGGTGTTTATTAAACCTTTTTATTCTTAAGAAGTTATATGTCTATGAAACATTATTCTTTATAATGGTTATTCTTTTGATGAAATAATTATGAAATGTGTCCCTTTTTTCATAGGTTATTATATGATTAGGTGGTTATGATACACATTCAATTTCATGGGTTATGATATGATTGTTTATGAATATTTGGAAAATGTATGTATGATTCCATTAATAATTGGGGAGACCTATATACCCCTCCTATTAATTCGGTCAATATATATATATATATACACATATCATGATATAATGATTAGATTTAAGTCGATGGGATTTATAAACTATGGAAGATGGTGATCCAAATCCACTATGGTAAGATGGAGAAACATGATCCCTTACAAGGAAAGGACTATGAATGGGGATGGTGGTTTTCCCTACACAATAGGTGTAGTCCCCATGAATATGAGAATATGGGGAAACCTGATCCACTATGATAATATTGGGAAACATGCTACCTTATAAGGAAGAGATGGAAACTAGGGATGATGGTGTGTCCCACACAATATGTGTAGTCCCCATGAAGATCCCTAATAAGTTATAGCAATGATAATTATAGGTAATGACATAACATGTTTTTTTAATCCAAAATTCCATGTCTTTTTCCATTTTTTTCTTTCATGGATTATGCTCTTGATTCCATTATGATTCATGTCTTATGAATAGCCAATCATTATGCCATGATTAGTGTTTATGATCTTTGATATGCAAGGTATGATCTTGTAATGTCATTATCATGTTCTCATACCCTTATAATCATGTCTATGTTTACAAATATCCATTATTTACCCTTATTGAGCATCTCATATCAACCATTTTTATGTATTCATTCCCTAGGTTATGAAGATATGTATTATGTATGATGTTTCTAAGAGGAGTGATAGTCATGAAGAACCTAATAAGAGATAATGTTGTTCACTTATGTACCAGTGTTTATTCTTTCATGTTTCCAAAGGCACTATACTAATAAGATCTTTGGGTGTATTTTTATATAATATATTAAGTATTCCATCAAAATGATTTAATGTATGTTTATTAAAAGTGAGGGTTATTATATCCTTCATGAAATTTATTATCACTTGTAAGTTATTTGATAACTCAGTATGATGAAATTTTAAATGGTTTGGATTATCCCCATGATCCTTGACCATTTTTATATTACGTGACCATTTTGAAGGATCATAATAAATGAATCAATTCAATTTTATTGAGTAATTGCTTTAAACATGACCTACTTTGTTACTTATAAATGAATTTATAAATTATGTGTTGCTGTTGATTCTTGTTATGTGGCATGAAATTTCCTCATGTCCTTTCTCTATATCTTAAATATTAAATTACTTGGTGACCATCACTTGGCTTACATTAAATAATTAATGTAAATTTATTATTATTATTATTATATCATTGATATTGGTTTTTTTATCATGTTTAAAAAAATACTTAAACATTGTGCTTCCCACTCATTTGATGTGGGGTGATAGACATGACGCGTCATATAATTTTTGGATATTGTGAGTGGTGTCCCTTGTATTTCATCTGAAACATTTGGGAATGGAATCCATTTTCATATATTTAAGATCATTGGGAATGGAATCCCTTCTAATTATTTTGAAATAATTTTCAATGGAATAATTATCATTCACCTAAAAATGTTGGTGATTTCGTGCCCTATCCTTCATCAGAAACTGTTGGTCATGGAATCCCCTTCCATCTTTTCATATCATTGGGTATGATGTCTCTTATTTAATGTATGAGACATATATGATATCCTTATGTGGATTACTTGGTCTTATGCCTTTGTTCATCTTCAGTGAATGTGTAACTTTTTATATATATATACATATATATGTCTGTGTTTGTGTGTGTGGGTTTGTTTACAAGTATGAATATTTATACATGATGAAACATGTTCAGAGAAAATTAGTCTTAGGATGAAGAAGGTATCATCATCCAGTTGTATATTAAGGAACCTAGGCCATAATTGATTGCATTTATTATTTACTAGTATGTTTATTATACCTGTACACTACATTATTTTATACTAATAGAGTATATTTCACTAGAAGCCATTTATGGTGGCTTAATAATTATATTGCATACCCTTTTTGGGTCATCATTTGGTACACAGAAATACATCCTGATTTAAAGTTGTGAATTTGAATATGCACTATGTTGATTCCATTAGGGACTAAGAGTAGACTTTTGAGCATGGGAGTAGCATATGAGTATATAATTTGTTTTCCTTATAGATTTGGATACATTTATTTATTTATTCCCTTTAATAATCCCATCCCCATGTATTGTATTACCTAGTGTATTCTATTTTTCTTATATTATGAAACATAATGTTCATTCATGGTTTGATTATTTAGTGTTTATTGGGTTATAAAATTATTATTATCTTACATTGTTGTTCCATTTTTTTTATTTACCTAAAATGTATTTATTAGAGTTATTTATGGTATATTCTCTCCACTATACTGTCATTAAAACATCACTTATAGTCATTATCATATTGAGTACAAGGTTTTTTGATTGAGGTAATGTGGAAAACCAACTTGGGGAACTGTTTTTGTGGCTCTCAGGTCGGGACATTATGGTTGTAATTATGTTTACTTCTATATTCATAGATATTTAAAAGGCCTTATAGAACACATAATTATGTTTTGGATCATAATTAGAAACAATTGATAGTGGTACTCTATGAAGTATCCCTACTTCATAAATATACAGACAAGAAAGGTGTTCAAGGGGAAATATTCTATTATTGTGATAAAATGATAGTACTATTTAAAATTTTCAACAATTTACTATTTTTATTTTTTTTCTTAAAGTTCTTAGAAAGGACAATAAAAATTTCCATAGTGATGTTTTTCAACTTCCATATAAGTATGGGTAGTAGATACAACACCCCCTTATGTTGTTTTCACTCTTCCTTCACTTGTTGACATACCAAACATCTTGTGATGTAATCAGTAATATCACTCTTTTTTTATCCCAAAAATAATTAACTCATTAATCACTACAAACATTGGTGATTTAGGAATATATTTAGAATATATATTTGTGTTCATTATCAATTATATATTTCAATTACTTTTTCATAGATTTTCTATATAGACTTTTACAAAACATAAAATCACTCCCTCTTGATTAATACATAATTCAAGAAACTTCCCAATTTTTTGGATTCTATCATATTTTGTAATGTGGGATCTTCTCTTTGATTTTTATTTATTTTCTCTAGTAATAGTGGTTTGGAAATCATTTGTGATGTTATTGATGATATTACCTCCCTTATGACATCATGTCCATATTTACCGAGCCCTTAATAAATGGATGTCCTTCAATCATCATAATTGAAAGAACTCTAGGATCTTTCCTAATTATACATTAGAGGAATTATTTTCTTTTCCTAGTAGATAATGAATATAAAAATCATATTCCTTGAGAAGCTCCGAAAATATCCTTTATATCATGTTCAATCACCTTTGTTTAAATATATACTTTGTACATTGCTGGTCAGTGAATATATCACATTTTTTTATAAAGATAATTCCTTTATATGTTAAAAAAATATTTCTATAGTTAATTCTAATCCATGGGTAGGATAATTTTTTTGTGAGGATTCAACATTCAAGGTGCATAGGTAATCACCTTATCAATTTTCATTAGAACACATCCAAGTAACATTGAGGTTACATCACTATAAACAAAACTTACTCACCTTCATATGGTAATGTTACCATAAGTTCACTAACCAACCTATTATTTACTTCTTAGAAACATTTTTATACTTCCTTTTTAAGGTAAACTTGATTCAATTTCAATTTCACTAGTTTAGAAAATTATAACTTTATGGGTATTTTCTACAAAAATTATATAGTATATTGTTTTTAAATTAATCATTTAATCTTATTAAATGATGTTGAATGATGCCACTCCACTACAACCATTGTCTTTACGGGATCAAATTAAATTCATGCATTAGTCCTAATGTGTCACAAGAAAGATACCTATTGCAATAAAAACTCACATATAAAAAATTTACCAATAATATTATCTTTATTAAAAGTTTATAATATGATCATTATTTTCCTCATGCAATATGGAATATATGTGAACATCAATAATAAATACCATTAAAACATTATCCAGGTCGTACATAAAAAATCTATTTATCATATCCAAAAAATAGCAATAGAAATGGTTAAACCAAATTCAATAACAAGAAAATCATAATTTCTATATGTTGTTTGTAAATTTAATTTATTATTAACCTTGTTATTTACCTTCAATTGATGATACCCAGATCAATGGTCAATCTTATATAATAATAGAGCCCTATTAAGTTGATCAAATAAATCATCAAACCATGGAAGAGTTTATTTTTTATTTACCCTGATTTCATTACATTATTTATAACTAATGTATAGTTTCATTGATATATCCTTCTTCATTTCAACTAGAATGGTTTTTCTCTGAGGTGTTGGTTGTTGAAAAGATCCTATTTGAATATCTCTCCATTGAAAATAACAATAAGTTGTCCCTTGAACAAAACTAAAATTTACATTCATATATAGTTGATCTTATCATTATACATTGATATCCAATATATCTATAGTTTACAATAAAATTACACCATTGAAATGATCATCATGTTTTTGGAGATATTGTACGTGACAATGTTAATTTGTTAAAATCTACATATCCTTGATGCCTGAATAGTTACATTGGGAATTTTAACCAATAACTCTACTTGTTGTAGATCTGGATTAAATTTTATATTCTTTATAAAATTCAATTAATTTATTGTTTTCTATAGAAATATAATAAGACATTATACTTGATATCATTTAGTTTACATTGATTTCATATGTTACCACATCATTTGGAGCATTAATTTCAACCGTATTGATTGAAAATACAAAGCCTTTCTCTTTATCCATATGTTTTGGTTGAAAATTATTTCCCATTATTATCTTAGGGTTTGGAAATTTATTTAAAATGTTTTTATCCTCTACATGACTGAATTATTATACTAATAGTTTTTCACACACCACCATTCCTTTTTTATTTTCATTCAAATATTGAAGATTTATACATCCGTGGAAGTTTTGAGCTATGAGGAAATATTTTATACACTTTTGACACCATATATTTTTTTATATAAAATTCCATGGATGCTTCCTGAATTTTTTTTCACATGGTTAGTTTTTGTTTCTTCCCTTATCTTTTAGGGTTTAATCGCTTCCCAAAAATTTGGCTTCATCCTCCTATAGTTATCATTCATCCCACTAGACTATTTTTCATCTTCCAACATCATTTCCACTTTGAGAGAACACCATATTATATCTTTATAAGCCCAAAAATCTTTTATTTCTAGAGTTTTCTATAGATTAGGTCTTAGTTAAAAAAATAATTGATCGGTCTTCCCATTAAAAATCAATGATAAAGCTTAAATCATATCATGAATGTCTTGTAATGTTCATCTCATAACTTCCCTGGGATTCATTCTCCTTTTTCTTCAACTCAAAAAATTCCATTTACAGTTTTTTAGAAGGCTCAAGGAAAACACTTATTGAAAAATATTTTCTTAAACCTTCCCATTCCATATCCTCAATATTATCTGTTGTCTTTTTTTATCAGTTCCCACCCCTGATCAGCTTCTCCCTTTAAGTGGTATACTTCCAAAGTAACATTCTCCTTCTTTGAATAGTTAAGTATAAAAAACATATTTTCTTTTTGTATTAATACATTTTTTTCATCATCAATATATTTGAGGGAAAACTAAAAGTATGTGTTTGTTGATGCATGAAGGACTGAACTACTAGTTTTTCCTTCATTAGTGACATTAAATGCTCTACATGGCTTAGTTTATTATTCATATATTGATATAACTTATTCCACATCATTATGAGATATTCAAAATTTGGATTCCCTCATATTGGTAGGGTATTCAATGTATTTTTTATTTCATCCATTATTATCCTAGGCCCTTCTCATTGACACCATTTTCTAGATTAAGAAAAATTAAATAATAAAATTTCTTTTATTATCAATTATATGATAATAATACTAAATGGTAGTTAACTAAATAAAATTCTAGTTAAATAATTACTTATGATATATATACTTAATCATTTTTTGTAAAAAGTATATGCTCTACCAAATAATGTCCCATAGGATTGTCAAACTTGGTGTGTAGTTAGACATCTTTATTATTCTATAGGTAATGATTGAGTTAATACCTAACCAGCCTTTTCTAGGTTATTAACCTAACTTGCATCTATTCTAGATCCTAAATGAATAATTTTTTACTCGGGTAGGGATAGAATTGCTCGAAAAACCATATAATTTATAATTTATCCAAATTTAAGATGGTTTCCTATATTATTACAAATATCTACAGTTTTTACTAATATTTTATATTCCTAATTTCAACAAATTACTAAAAACTAATTTGATACCAACTATAATGAACTATATTTTTCTTGCATGAATATCACATAAATGCTTAAAAATATTTCATTAATAACTTCCCTGAATAATTTGTGGTTCAATAGAATAAAAACTATGTATATAATACATTAATTACATATATGACAAAAAAAATTATTTAATCCTCTTGAAAAACTCCTTGATACATATATCCAAGTTCACCTCACTACCTATGATTTCTTGGGAACACACATGAATATGAAATGGTGATAATAATGCCTAGTAAGGGGATAAATATAGGATATAGAAAATGAGTTATCATAATGGATAAATCATGGGGAATCAAATAAGAATATAGTATTTAATTAATAACATGGAAATGTGGAAATAATATAATTATGATACATTCATAAGCATGTAATTGAGGTTCATCACCAATATTTCATAAAATATATGACCACAGTATCATATACATTTACCAAGGAATGTTAATAATGCATCATTTACATGATTTATATAGATATTAATTCTTTATCCATTTAATTAGAGTGATATCAGGGTTCCCCCATCATATTCTTAACTATATGTGTTTTAACTAGATCATATATCATAAAAATGTATTTTGTTATTTTATTCTCTTAGTAGGGAATATAGGTTTAATAAATTTAACGAGTAAATAAATAATTTATATTTATACCTATATAAATTCATTTCATTGAAATCAAGTTTGGGTATTCACAATACAAAATTATGGAATGGAAAATCAATGAATGATTTTAATAGCATACCAGGTATAAATAATTGATTATCGAATGGGATTAATGAGATATAAAATTATTCTCTCGTTACCAGATCCCAATTTCGATGGTAAAGGAAATATTATGAACATATGAAAACATAATTATTTAAAAACCAAAAGTCTTGTTGAAAAAGAATTACTTGAATAAAAGGAGATATGGAGAGGATCCCTTACTTCCAATGTATCTTTATAAAACCTAATAAGTGATCTTTAGTACCTTATAAACTCATTTGGGAGACTATATAAAGGGAAAATGAGTGGATTTTCATGATAATGTTTTGTGGAGTATTGAGTAATGGAATAATGGGTTGGTATTTATATCAAAAGAAGGGGATTTATTTTTTATTTTCTAAACATAGGTTTTGGAATCCATGTTATAAAAAATGTAAAACGATTTCATTTTTCGGGGTTTTAACCCATGGTATTTTACAAGGGGTGTGGATTTATATATTTTAATTTTCAATAAGACAAACAATCTTGAGTATATATTATTTTGGATTTGTAGAAGATTTCTATTGACAAAACATTATTTTTTAAAACATAAAACATACTTTAGGTTTAGTAAGAATAATTTTATATTTGGAAATTTAATTTTCTTACATTAAAATATATTATATTAATGTGAAATTCAATTTTTTTATAAATATTTTACATTAATTATTAATCACTTTTAAGTAATTAATATTTCATAGTACTTACCATATATACATACCATATTTTACTTTTTACCCAAAAATTAAACTGTATCATAAAATTATAAAAAAATCTATTAGATAATTTTATCATGAACATTTCAAAAATATAATCCATTTTATTAAAATAATTTCTTAAATATTATAAATTTAACTTTCTTTAAATAAAAATCTTAATTATGAAAAAAAATCATATTTATAACATGATAAAATTTCTATCTCCTAGGAAAACAATATATGATTACATAAAATTATTTTAGGGTTTTATATGAATAAATTATATTGTTTAATAAACATTTTATAATGAAAAACATCTATTTCGTATATATGAACATATCATGAAAATGTATTTCAGTGAAAATAATACATATATAATTTCCAAAAAAAATATAATTATTGTTTATTTATATTAAAAATCAATTTTATCATATTCATCCTCTAATAATGATCATTTTAATTTTTATATGTGGTTTATTCCTTAAATTAAAATTCAGGATTGTTGTAGCCACAATATTATATATAAAAGTATTTACTCTTAAATTCTAAATAGGGTCAAATACATGCCCCATATTTCATCAGTGTAAGCTCTAATAGAAATTTTTGTGATGGTGGTGGTTTCATGGGTTGGCTCAGCTGACATTAATCTTGTAGAGATCTCTACTATCATTAACTTCTCGTATAGGCGATTCCAGTCTAGCCTCAATTATTGAAGCTAACATTGGTCTTAATAACGTGTGAACCCCAATAACCTAACCTCCCTCCAAATCTCTAATAAATGGGCTTCCAAAGGAATGATCCTACTAGTTTAGTCCATTATTTCTCCCCTTTGTGTCAACTATATATTATTATTACCAATTATATACACTAATTCTAAATGTAACATTATTACTAAATAGTCATAATGCTCAATTGTCATAATTCTGGATGGTCATAATTTCCAATGGTAATTATTTCTAATAGTCTTATCCAAATGGTCACATTGGCAATTAAACACTATATATACTCCACTATTATCATACTTAAATATTTAATACTCCACTTACAAAGGATATACTATTACCGTGATAATATCTATTATATTCCTGATTATTCTTTTTCTCTTTAACAATTTTATAGAAGGTTTTTTCTACATGGGGAAATTCAATCCTATGAAGTTTATATTAGTTTGTTCATTATTATTTAGTGTTTGTATCTTTGTACTATTCTTAACTATTATAGTAAATATTATTTCATGATGTGTAATGAAATTTAATAGAATTTATATGAACTTCATTTATAAAAAAAAGAACGTATTCAGTGTGAAATATGAGTTATGTTATTAACAATGGAATAAAATTACAGGTTATTACAAATTCACTTAATATGACCTTATATTATTATTTTTCTCATTATTTCCTGATGTTCTATCCATATACATGTTATGGTAACCAATGGGTCCTCTTATTTAGATTTAAATGGTGATTTTATAAATTTTAGGATTCTAATTTACTTTTAAGGATCTATCTTCATCTCATTTGGTAAAAATACACCATTTAAAAATGGATTTAATAATTACATGTAGGTAACTATATGTAATTATAATTTTATATTATAAATTTTTCATTTATGATATTGATGTGCACTAATTTTTGTCAAAATGGGAAGAAATTTTTTAAAGTTAAATAATAGTAATTTCATTCAAGGATATTTTTAATAAGATATGTGAATGATGGGTGAAATGTTTTATGATGGATTTCAAAAGTGTAAAGTAGTGTATGTATTATTTAAAATTTTATTTCTATTTTTTTAATCTCTCTAATGTTATTTCCCCTCTTTATTATGAATTTTATTTATATCAAATTCTTTTTTTCATAAAAAAAAGTTTTATAATGAGTTGTTTGTGGGAAGAGTGTTCATAGTTGATATGGGTATTTATTTTATATACGTTACTCAAATTATTTGACGTCTTTAATTATGGAAAACGTTATTAAAATATCATGGGTATTTATTATGTAATACATTGAAAATTATACTCACTATGTAAGAATTTGCATTATCTATCATTTCCCCTAGTTTAGAATATACACTAGATAAAATGAACTAGTATAGTATCATTCTCTAACTAGCTCCATTTTAGATTTTCTCACTAGTTTATATTATGCACTGACTATTGACCTCAACACTAGTTTAGGAAAATATTTTATTCAATTCCCAACATGTATATGATTTTCAACATGAATATGGTGATTTAATTTTTCCTTATCCTTATACATTTGGTGACATCAAATGAGTCCTTGACATGAGATTTACTAAAAACTATTTTCATTTATTATTTTAGTAATATATATGTATATTTTAACTGACATGGATAATTGTTTTACTTTTATTGTAAATTTTTAAAAAACCAAAATCTTATTACTTGATTTCATATAAATAAAATAGGTTTTTTTATATTTTCAATTCAAAATAGCTTGACATGGTTTAATTAATAATGTTTATACATAAATAATGTGATGGAATATTACATGGAAGTTTCTCCAAAACCCTAAATACACATTATGTGTGTATGTAAACTTACACCTTTTTGATGTAGGCAAAGGGAAACTTCCAATTTTAGATAGAAAAATCTTTATACGTTTTTCTATGGATGGTTATGACATATAGAGAGATCTCACATGTTATATATAGATAGGTAGTATCGGTTGATCATTTTAGATATATTTTCTATTTTTATGTTGGTTATCCGTCTGTATTCAATTTTATTGTCTTTCCATCCCATCATTCCTCGTTATTTTGGTTTCATTTTGGACATGTATCTTTGGATTTTTTTTTGTATACAATATTGATGTTTATATTCATTTAGGATTTCATTATGTTCTATGTTTATTGAGTTATTATTTCATATTATTTTTTTTTTGTTTTAGATTTTTAAAAGTGTTTATCTGATGCACATGACATCTACAATATATGGGTTTTCATTTTATGTTCACAAGATAATATCATTATTTAGTATTGTGTTTATATGGATAAAATTTTCCCGAAATGAGTAAACATGATTCCCTTGGCCCTAGTTTTCTATCTCATTGTATTCAAGATTGTGTCTTAGGCCTTGTAGTGAACATGGTTGAGTGTTGGGATATGGAATTCTGGGATAGTTGATTATAAAATGGAATCATGAAGTAAGTATTTATGTAATTTATTCCTTATGGAAGATCAAATCATGTATCGATATAGGGTAGATCAATGTAGATTCATTAAAAAACTATTACTGAAAACATAATCTCATTGTGATTATTCTACTATTCCATATTAATTCTTGTAAATTTGATCAAATATCAATGTATTTGTTCATTATATTTTATAATTTCCAACCTCGGTGTGACCACAACACCGAGGTGAAACACAACATGGCCTCAAGTGAACTCCTTGATCATCAAAGTATAGTGACTAATGTATTGGGTATAATATATCCCTTTAGGATTGGTTTAGCCTCTAATAGACCATCACTTCAAATTAACTAACAATACCAACGCAATGTCAATAAATAGTGTAATAAATAAATATCATCATTATAAGATTGAAAAAATATCCTAATAGGATCAGAAAATTCATGGATCCGAACAGGACTTGATGGTAAGACATACTTTCCCAAATATAACTACTACAATTAAAATATAATATAAAGGAAAGTGGGATCAAACCTCACTACAAAGCTCATACATCCCATTAACTCTGCTCCAATGTGTCTGTAGACACTAACTTCTAGCAACATAGTCCACTTTCCATTACAAGAAACATAATGAATTTAATATATATGCACTTGAGGTGTTTACATATAATAAGTTAGAATAAAATCCTTAGTATAAATGGATTTTTCCCATACTAACTCAATGTGTAATGACCTTCCCCCAGAATCCCAGAGTCGGTGCATTATTACATATCATTTTCATGATCACAATAGATCAAGTCTCAAAATACCTATTAGTTTAGAAGCCTTTGAAGTACTAGATACATTCATAAGGTTTACATTACATCATAAAATGGAAAACAACAACAACATTCTTTCCATAGGTAAAACTAATATCAAATATACTATCTCTATAGGTTAGTCATAATATACTTCTTCGCATCCTAGGAAAATTTAAACATAGAAAGGGGTGAGCTCAGATGCTCAGTAAGGATAAAAATATAGCGGAAACTTTCATAAATAAGCATAAACATTTAAGGCAATTTATAATAAAATCCTTTTCAACATAAACCTCATCATAATATAGAAAATATAAATCAAAATCGTTCCATTTACAAAATTGCATGGATATTATACTAGTCGAATAATCACATGTAATATCAATATCCACTTTCATAATGATGGAATTCATAATGGCAGACTTTCATAACCACATAGTCAAGGCCTTGTGCCAAGACTACAAATAAGATTTTGTCAAGGCCTTGTTCCAAGACACTATTTTGTCTCATGAGACTTATCGATGCATCGAGGAGCTATAGCGGGCTCCACCGTTCACTTACTAAGTCCAATGCATTCCCCATGTGAAAAGTTTTAAACATAACATAAACATTCATATTAAAACTAGAAAACAAAATGTGAATAATTTATCCATAAACCATGAATGGTATGAAATAACACATCCATAATCAAATATATCTCAAAACCTTCAATACAATATGAATGTTTTGTATCATAATAAATCAAGTTCAAACAAACTTAAAATCCATCAAAGTATGTTGACATAGATGAAATCAAAACCTTTTTAGAGAAATATCTCTTTCTATTTTGAAATCATTTAAAGGTCATGTAATTATAAAAGAAAACATTTATATTTCAAAATATTCTTATAATATTATAAGGTAAGCTTTGACGATGTTATAATGGCAGAAGATATCCCCACCCACCGTATAAGTTAAAAAAACATTCTTACCTTAATTTTGTGGAAAATGTCATAAAGTACCCTGTTTGGAAAACGACGGAAAGATTACTTTCAAAAAAATTTATAAAAAATAAAACAAGGGTACAAATTAATTTTACCCATATTCTAGTAAATAGTAAAGAAGTTTTGGAATACATCATTAAGAAACATGGATGTGGATGATAAAGAGGTCCCAGTAGATACGTAAAAACAACCTCAGTTAATAAAGAGATTGTGAAATTAACCCTTACCTTGAAATTTTACTTGGTCAAGGGTAGGTTAACCTATTTTATAACGGTGAAATAATTGTTATTAAATTATACAATAATAATAATCATTAATTTGATATCATATAAGATCTTTTAAAATTGCTTTGTTAATAATATCTAAGTATTATCGTCATTTTGGGTGTTAACTGATTCATGTTACTTCTTATGATTTGTTACATAAGTAATGTTTGTTATTTATAGGATGTATATTATTAATATTCATAATGATATTAAGTCTTTAAACATTATTTTGAATCATCTAATGAAAATTAGTCTTGAATTGATACGGTGGGGAATGAATCTCATCGTGTTCATGAAGATGGTAATTCATACGTACGCACGAGCGACAATATCATTGTTTTGATATTAAAATTATATATAATTGGATGGTATATCGTATATAAAAAATCATTATCATTTTATATTTATTATTTACATCAATTACACATCATTATTATACCCATCCAAATAATAATGTATTGAATAATAATAACACCACGACATAGAGATTGTAAGCCGTACGTACGCATCTATGGTGACATGTCTTTTAAAGGATGGATAGAATAATTAATATGGTTATACCATATTTATAATAAAATCACATTATATAGAATATACTGGAGTTGTTATTCTATAATGTAAATAACTAAGAAAGAGGAAGTGGAAGAAGAAAGGAACTTGAAATAGGTGATGAAATATTTCTCTCTTCTTCAGGTTCTTCGTTTTGATTTGATCAAAAGAGCTCATTAGGATGGCTTTATGAATAAATTAAGGCCTCTAGGATGAATGGAGGACAGTGGATAGGGTATTTGGGCATGGGTTGGCTGAGCCAAATGGCTTTGGTGGTGTGAATTGTAGAGAATGATGAGTGCCCTTTTATAAGAGTGTGAGGGGCACCTTAGGAAATGCAAGAAATATTATTTTACAATAAAATAATATTCGGTTTTAATGTATCCAAAATAAATTATTTACAGGATAAGGTGGATATGGGTGTAAAAACACTCAACCAATAAGTTTTAGACAAGTTTGGGTCACTATATTAACCTTATCTTTTAGATTTGACTCTTAGTTAAATAGTTTGACAATTACCATGTCTCTTTGTATTTTTATATTATATGGTAAATAAACTTACTATATACATCCAAGAGAACCCGAAGTGGTTCATTAATGATTCATCTATCCTTATATAAGTTTTTTGGTCGAACCATATATTTCTAGGAATAGAATATCAATTAATAATATAATATTTGTTTTAAAAACTCTTTTATCTCAATTTTCACACTATTTGGTATTTTGTTTTTTCTAAATTCATAACTGCATTATTACTTCGAAAACCATTAATATAACCAACCCAAAATGTCATATTAACCTATAAAATTAGTTTAATTCATAAAAAGTCTCAAATTACATTTATTTGGATATTTATAATATCAATTATTTTAATATTTCATTAATTATGTAATTACTACATCATCATTGTGTCATAAATAAATTAAATTATTTAATGTATAAAAAATAAAAATAAAATATCATTATGTATGAAATATTTTTAGCCTTATAATGAATATTTATAGTCGAATTTATCTTATGTGTAACCCTATATTAAAAAAGTTTTAGTTATTAAACTTTAATTTTAACTCTTTTAACTCTTCTTTAAATAAAATAATAATAAATGTCCTAATCTTACTCAAGTGGACCAAAGAGGTTCATATTTTATTCCTAAGGTTTTTTTGGTCGAATTATACTTATCCAATATAATTAGGACATGTGTTAGGGTAATAATAATATCATTTTTACCCTTAATTACCCTATTTGCTTTTAATTGTGATAAAAGTAAAAAAGTTACTATTAAAAAAATTATTTTTATCTTATTGAACCCCATTTTACACCTTGATATTAGCAGTGTCTCTCTGATTTTTTAAATTCAACTCATAGAAGCGGTAAAATTATGTTTTATGTAAATTTGCAAACACTCTTAAGAGGTAGGTAAAAGACGGTAAAAAGTTCAATAAAATTTTTATATATCTAAAATTATTATAAACTGGCTCCAATGAATTACATTGAACATATATAGGTATTATGTGTCTATTTTGACCTAAAATAAATTTAAATAAAAAAATAATTATTTCAATAAAAATTTGGCTATAAACAATGACTATGTGTTTTTCACTATTCAACAAAAATTGAATGTTTTCAGAAAAATACCAAAAATTCACCATAAGATAATTTCGATATTCTGACTCCAAAAATGAAGTACATTTTGAAAGACAAAATTTACAAAATTTCAGAAATTGGGTATTACTATTCATAACAGCTAGTTTGATTGGTTTTTTAGTGTAAGAACTCGATGTTGCGTACAACACACGCTACTGTATTATTCAAAGAGAAGCGTACCATGGAAGCTTGGGGTGTTACATTCTCCCCTCCTTCAAATAATTTCATCCTCAAAATTTCTAGAGTATTACTGCGTAAAAAGACTCGGGTGGTTCTTCATCATAAGTTCCTTGGGTTCACTTGTTTCCTCTTCCATCTTATGGTTTCTCTATAAAACATTTACCATACGAGTCTTCCTCTTTCTCATAACTTGTTCTCTTGTATCAAGAACCTTGACATTCTCATCACAATAAGACAGATCGGGTTCCAGTTCTAATTCCACATAGTTGAGTACATGCATTGGGTCAGGCATGAATTTTCTCAATAGTGATACATGGAACACATCATGAACTTTGGAGATACTTGGCGGCATTTCCCAATGGTAAGCTACAACCCCAATTCGTTCTAGAATTTAAAAAGGTCCAATGTACCTAGGACTTAATTTTCCCTTCTTACCGAAACGTATAACGCCCTTCCATGGAGATACCTTCAAGAAAACATGGTCTCCTTCCTGAAATTCCAAATCCTTCCTTTGGTTATCAGCATAGATCTTCTGCCTACTTTGAGCATCTTTGATGTGGGATTGGATTACCTTCACATTTACCATCGTTTCCTCCACAAGTTCTAGGCCAACGAGTTTTCTTTCACCAGCATCATCCCAACAGGTTCATGTGAGGCATCTCTTTCCATATAACACTTCATATGGTGCCATCTAAATACTTGAATGGAAGCTATTGTTATAAAAAAATTCTAATAGAGGTACATATTGATCCCACATAATTTGAAAGTCAAGTGAGCAATATCTCATCATGTCTTCTAAGGTTTAAATTGTCCATTCTAATTGTCCATTAGTTTGAGGGTGGTAGGATGTTCTCAAACGAAGTTCAGTATCCAGGGCTTTCTAAAGACTTTTCCAGAATCTTGATGTAAAATGCGGATCACGGTCTGAAACAATCGATATTGGTACTCCATGATGTCTTACAACTTCATTAACATATAGTCTTTCTAATCGCTCAAGTGGTAAATCTTATCTTATAGCAATAAAATGTGCTGACTTGGTAAGAAGATCAACAATGAACCATATTGCATCATTCCTTCTAGGATTCTTTTTTAGTCCCATGAAAAAGTCCATCATGATTTCATCCCATTTAAATTCAGGTATGGGAAGAGGTTTCATGACTCATCCAGGCTGTTTCCTTCCAACATTCACTTGTTGAAAAACCATACATCTTGACACAAAATCAGCAATCTCCCTTTTCATGTTGTCCCACCAAAAATGTTTCTTAAAATATCTATACATTTTTGTGCTCCTAGAGTGTATAGAAAAATTGGAACTATGAGAATCATCCAACAATTACCTTTTTAGAGAAGGTATATTGGGAACACAAAGTCTCTTCCCAAATTTCAAAATTCCACTTTCATATATGAAGTCACACAATCTCCTGTTATTCACAGCTTTAATCTTTTTTTGAAACTCTTAATCACTGGTCTGAAAACTTTTATCCTTTATAGTAATGATGGTTTGGAAAAAATTTGAAAAATTATTGATGATCTGCCTTCCATGGTTATTCTCATATCCATCTTTACTAGATCCATGAGAATTGGATCCCTTTCAACTCTCATCTTATTAAAAAGTCCATGATCTTTTCTTATCAAAGCATATGCCACCTTATTTTCCTTCCCCGAGTGGTAGTTTATCATGATATCATAATCCTTGAGTAGTTCAAGCCATCTCATTTGCCTCATGTTGAGCTATTTCTGTGAGAAATTGTACTTCAAACTATTTTGATCGGTATATATCTCACATTTTTACCATAGAGATAATGTCTCCATATCTTCAAAGAAAATATTATAGCTGCTAACTCAAGATCATAAGTAGGATAGTTTTACTCATGAATTATTATTTGTTGTGATTCTTAGGCCATAACCTTATCATTCTGTATAAGGACACAACCAAGTCCATTTCTAGATGCATCACTATAAATAACAAACCCATCATTCCCTGATAGAGTCAATATAAGAGCATTGACTAATCTTGTCTTCAGTTCTATAAAACATTATTCACACTCTTTTGTCCAAACAAATTTAACCCCATTACGTGTGATCTTGGCTAATGGGTTAGCCAATCGGGAAAAATTCTATATGAAACACCGATAATAACATGCTAAACAAATAAAAGTGTGTACCTCAGTTATACTCGTCGGTGCTGGCCATTATTAGATTGCGCGTCTTAGAAGGGTCAATAGAGATTCCATCCATAGAGACAATATAGCCAAGAAAGGAAATCTCCTGAAGCCATAATTCACACTTTCTAAACTTCTCATATAATTTGTGTCTTCTAAGAGTCTTCATAATAATGCGCAAGTGATTTTCATGATCTTCATAGCTTTTGGAGTATACAAAGATATCATCAATAAATACTACTACAAAGTCATCAAGATATTCCTTGAAAACTCTATTCATTATATCCATGAGGACAAAGGGTGAATTAGTCAATCCAAAAGGCATTACTATGAACTCATAATGCCCGTACCTGGTTCGAAATGCAGTTTTTTGGAATTTATTACTTCTTCGAACACACCTGATGATATCCAGATCAAATGTCAATCTTTGAAAATTATTGATCTCCATGAATTTGGTTGAATAAATCATCAATGTGAGCTAGGGGATACTTGTTCATTATTGTTATAGCATTGATCTCCCTACAGTCATTGCACAACCTCATAGATCCATTTTTCTTATTAACAAAAAGGACAGGGGATCCCCATAGAGAAACACTAGTGTGATTAAATTCTTTATAACTCAATTCCTCTAGTTGTTTCATTGGTTACACTAATTCCACTGAGACCATTCTATAAGGGTTCTTCGATATGGGCCTTGATCTAGGAATTAAATCAACGGAAAACTCAATTTCTCATTCTGGAGGATGTCCAGGTAAATCTTCTGTAAACACATCAAGATATTCATTCACCATATTTACATCATATAATTTAACATTCCTTTCCTCGCCCATAGTTATTTCATTCTCTTCCTCCCTAATAATTGAATTTAGTTGGGCTACTAGGGGTGGATCTAGATAAGAATTAGGTGGTGACGATTCTACCCTAAAGATAAGGTGTTCTTTATCATCGTCATCAAAAATAGTAAACTCTTTCTTCATACAATATATTTTTGCATCATGGTCTGAAAGCCAATCCATACCGAGGATTATATCAAATTCAATCATGGGTATGACGATGAGATCTGCAGATAAAGAACATTTATATGCCCTAATGGGGACTGATTCACAAAACTTTGTTGCAATGATACATCCCTTATGAGTTTTTACTGACAAATCCCTTGTTAAATCAAATTATAAATATCTAATTTTCTTATAAAATTGGGAAGATATTAAACATTGCAATGATCCAGAATCAAATAAATCATTGGCTAAACTTGAGGAAACCATTAAATTAACAGCCACAACATCTTTCAAAGCTTTAACCTCAGAAGTAGTGATAGTATAAGCTTGGTCATGATCCCATGGCCTTTTCTGAGTTATGTTCCCCTGATGCATAGGACATTCATTTTCATAATTTCTCCTTTCTCTATAATTTTAGCATTCAACATTTACAACCTATTTCTTCCCCTTGCAATCACGAGCTTGGTGTCCTTTTTCACCACACCTATTACAGAATCCCATTCCCTTCAGGAAAGTACCAGGGTGTTTCTTCCAACATTTACTGCATGATGGATATTTAAATTTTCCCTTCTTCCCCTTATTTCCATTTCCAGAGTGTTCAGTAGATATCTTCTTCTCTTGCTTTGCTATAAAGTCGTAAGACTTAGAGAATTTTATTTCTATCTTGATAGCACAGGAGACAATATCATTGTATAATGATAAGTACTGTAATACTAATGCTTGATCGAGAAATTGTTTTATCCCATCAATGAAATGATCAATCTTACTTCTTGGGTTATGTATATAATCTGCAGTGTGTCTCGCTAACCTTGTAAAGTTAGCTTCATACTTTGGAACATTCACATCCTTCTTTTACCTCAGCCTTAGAAATTGCCTTTCCATATCTGCTCGATGGACATGAGGAAAGTATTTTTCTAAAAAAAATTCATTTAACTACCTCCATTCCATATTTGATACTTCATCATATTCCTTTATGTTTTCAATCAGTGACCACCATTGATCAGCATCTCTAGTGAGGCGGTAAACTGCCATGACAACTTTTTCCCTTTTACTACTCCCCAAGGTGTGGAATATTTTCTCTAAGAAATTTATCCATTTCTTAGATAATAGTGTATTTGTAACCACATTGAATGTTGGTGTTTTTTTCCTCATGAAGAGAACTAACATTGATTATAACGACCCATACTTTACATACATTGTTAATACTTCAAAATTGAAGCACACTTATTACAACATATGATAAAACCACAAAGGACCGTATGGGTATAGTGTCTTTAGAAACTGGGAAACATAAACAACTGGTTCATAAATCTTCTACAGTGCCTCCCATTTATTTCATCATATCTAGGGTCCCTTTTAGCATATTCTACTTAATATCCATCTTCCTGACCTGGGGAAAAGAAAACATAAAAGGGTGAGCTCAAATGCTCAGCAAGGGCAATAAAGGAAATAAAAATCATATCATATCTTTTTTGAAAATCATAACCTGCAAAAGAGATCATAAAATCTTAATAAATCATAGAAGTGAAAATGAGATCCCCATAATCATAACATGAAACTTGAAACTTTGTGGCATGAACACATAATCATGGAAAATCATTTCTTGTTAGTCTTGACTCATTGCCAAGACCATCTTAGTGGACAAAGTCCCTTTCTGAACCGAGTTCACTCCTCGTTTCAGTCCTGTATCACTGAACCGAAATAACCTTCCGTTCCAGCCATGTCTATCTCATGAGATATATAATCTTTACCCAATGCATTGGAGGGAGATATAGGTCCCACCCATCTTATAATGAATCCTTTCTTATGTGTGCCACATAATCATAAAACATACATCATAGCATAACCCATGTAATAAAAATGGGATTCTTAAACGACATGACATCATAAAACAACTCATATAAGATAAAGGAATTCATAAAAATAATTCCATCACAACATGATCAAATCAATTTAATAATAGGGATAAAAACAGAACCCTTTATTATCTTAGATGGAAAATAATTTTGATAAAACACTTGAACTCCATTCTTGAGGAAAATATCCTTTATTCTTCAAAAACATTTTTTCCTTTCATAACATGTCATACGACTTTAAAATAAAGAAGTTGATTAAAAATAAACTTGAAAACTTGTAAAGGAAGATTCTTGGAAATTTTGTTTTAAAAATCCATTCATGCCATATAAGTTAAAAAAAACATTCTTCGTACTTTTGTCGGAAAAGTCAAAAAGTACCTCGTACGAAAAACGACAAAAGATTCCTTTCATATCTTTTACTAAAAACTCACCGAAGGGTAAAATTGGACTTAAAAAATTGTAGGTGGATAGAAATAATATTACATATTGATGAAACATGGATGTGGATGATAAAATACACCCCAGTAAATACTTACGAATAAACAATCTCGGATAAAAATGAGATTGTGATATTTTCCCTTACCTTAGGTCCAATTTGCCTTGTATGTGTCCGAAGCTCCTGTATAATGGTTTAAATAATGTTATTGACTTATTCCAGAATCATACATATTGATATGATATCATATATGGTCATATTCTTAGCTTCTTGTTAGTAATATTTCATTGTTACTTGTTACTCGGGTCTTTATTGCCTTTTGTTCTTACGCATGTTTTGCCGAATAAATTCTTATTCTTATCTTTAGGTTATAGATAATTCATTTACAGAATGGTATTAGTGTAGTATATACCATATTCATTCATTCAGTTCATTTATATAATCATTATGAAATGAAGATCATGTAGAACGAGTCGCATCACATCGTGGAGACGGTATTCCGTAGGTACGCACGAGTGATGATATCGTTCCTATGATCGTGGAATTGTATTGGAGTATATATATATATTATTTCAGTATCAATATTACTTCATAATAATCATATATAGTTACTTATTACACCATTATAACCATCCTTGTAAGGTGATGGTGGAAAAATAGATTACACCACGGCGTGGAGACGGTATTCCGTACGTACGCACGCGCGGTGATTTCATTTTTCCGCAGGATGGATAGAAGGTGAATTAGGGTTGTTTCATATTTATAATAACATATCAGTATGTAAGTAATACTGATGTTATTACTTCATCATGAAACAATTAAAGAAGTAGAAGTTGAAGAAGAAAGAAATTGAAAAGATCGGTAATGGTTATTACCTCTTCTTTGGAACGCCTCTTTGAATCCTCCACTTAAGGAACTAAGAGTGGTCTTTGGAGAAGAACAGGACCTCTAGGACTGTTCTAGGGAAGTGGAGAGGAGAAAATGGCAGGGGTTGGCCGAGCTTGAGTGCTCAATTTGGTGTGAGGAGGAGGGGGAGGAGGTGCCCTTTTATAAGGGAGGAGAGGGGCACCTTAGGAATTTCTCAAAATATTATTTTATATTAAAGTCAAAATCGGTTTATAATGGTTCCAAAGGGTCTTATTTCGAAGCTAAAGTGGGGAAGGGTCGAAATCCCATCAACCAATAGGATTTAGACAAGTTTAGGGTATTATTTTAACCTTATCAATTAGATTTAACTCTAAGTTAAATAATTTAACTTTTACCATGTCTTTTTGTTTTCTTTCACTATATGGTTAATACACTTACTATAACATGCCAAACGAACCCCAAATTGTTTATTATTAAAATATATATCCTTATCTAAGTCATTTGGCCGAACCTTAGATTTTTAGGAATACAATAACAATTAATAATATAATATTTGATTTAAAAACTATTTTGTGTCAATTTTGACACTATTTGATATATGATTTTTGTGAAAGTCATAACAGAATTAATTGTTCGAACCAAGTTGATTAAATCAACATTAATATATCATAGTAACCTAGAAAATTAGTGGAATTCATAAAAAATCTCAAATTACATTTATTTTGGTGTTTATAACATCAATTATGTCAATATTTTATTAATAAGATAATTACTGCATCATCGTTGTGTCATAAATAAATTAAATTATTTGATGTCTAAAAATTACAAATAAAATACCATCATGTAGGAAATCTTTTTAGCTTTCTAATGAATATTTACAATCGAATTTATCTTATGTATAACCCCATATTAAAAATGCTTTACTTATTAAACTTTGATTTTAACTATTTTAACCCTTCTTTAAATAAATTAATAATAAATGTCCTAATCTAATCCAAGTGGGCCTAAATGGTCATATTTTATTCCTAAGTTTGTTTTTGGTCGAATTATACTTGTCCAATAGAATTAGGACACGTGTTAGGGTAATAGTAATATCATATTTACCCTTAGTTACCCTATTTACTATTAACCGCGGTAAAAATAGTAAAAAGTTACTATTCACCAAAAAATTATTTTCATCTCATTGAACCACATTTTAGTCCTTGATATTAACCGTGTCTCTCGGATTTTCGAAATTCCATTCACAGAAGCGGTAAAATTAAGTTTTATGTAAAATTCGGTTTTTAACCTACCACTTAGTGGTTTCACTATTCATCAAAAATTGAAAGTTTTCAGAAAAATACCAAAATTTCACCCTAGGCTAATTTCGATATTCTGAGTCCAAAAATGATGTCCATTTTGAAAAATAAAATTTATAAAATTTCAAAAAGTGGTTATTACTATTCATAACGGCTAGTTTTAATAGCATATTGTTGTTTAGTGAAACTCGGTATTGCGTACGACGCAAGCTATCGAGGAAGGTCGCGATTGCGTGTAAAGCAAGCCAAGCAAGTGTTGTGTAGAAAAAGATCCCTTTGATGATTTATATATCATAAAAGTCTCGGGTGTTACATTCTACCCCCCTTAAAAAGAATTTCGCCCTCGAAATTCGTCACTTTGCAACAAACAGATGAGGATACTTCTCCCTCATCATATCCTCAAGCTCCCATGTAGCTTCTTCAAGTTGGTGGTTCCTCCATAAAACTTTCACCAAGCGAGTGGTCTTGTTTCGTAGGACTTTTTCGCTACGATCCAGAATCTCTATCGGTTGTTCTTCATAAGAAAGATCTTGCTCCAGCGGTACAACTTCTGAGCTGAGTACATGTGAAGGATCTGGTATGTACTTTCTCAGGAGAGATACATGGAACACATCGTGAACTTGAGAGAGATTCGGTGGAAGCGCCAATCGGTAAGCTACCTTCCCAACACGATCCAGTATTTCAAAAGGACCGATATATCTAGGGCTCAACTTCCCCTTCTTTCCAAATCTCATAACCCTCTTCCAGGGAGATATTCGTAAGAACACTTTATCGCCCACTTCAAACTCTAGGTCTTTTCTTCGGTTGTCGGCATAACTTTTTTGTCGACTCTGAGCTGCTCTTATGTGTTGTTGAATAGATCTGACCTTTTCTGCCATTTCATCAACGAGATCAGGTCCTAATAGCTTTCTTTCCCCAACTTCATCCCAGCAAGTTGGAGTCCTGCATTTCTTTCCATAGAGAGCTTCATAAGGAGCCATCTGAATACTGGAGTGAAAGCTATTATTATAAGAAAATTACACCAAAGGTAGGTGTTGATCCCAACCTCCTTTGAAATCCATAGAGCAAGCTCTCAACATATCTTCTAGGGTTTGAATTGTTCTCTCAGACTGACCGTCTGTCTGGGGATGATAAGCAGTGCTGAAACTCAACTCTGTATCCAGAGTATGCTGAAGACTTCGCCAGAACATCGAGGTAAATCTCGGATCCCGATCAGATATAATAGAAAGTGGTACTCCATGCAATCTTACCACTTCCTTTACATATATCCTAGCAAGCTGATCTAGAGAGAAATCCTCTCTAATAGGAATGAAGTGTGCAGACTTTGTAAGACGATCAACTATGACCCAGATAGCATTATTGCCTTTGGATGTTTTAGGAAGTCCTGTGACAAAGTCCATAGTGATGTTTTCCCATTTCCATTCGGGTATGGGTAATGGTTGTAACATCCCCTTAGACTTTTGTCTCTCAGCTTTAACTTGTTGACAAACCAAGCATCGAGAGACATATTCGGCAACATCTCTTTTCATGCCATCCCACCAGAAGTACTCTTTCAGGTCCCTATACATCTTCGTACTTCCAGGATGAATAGAGAATGATGAACTATGAGCCTCATCCAGCAGCTCCTTCTTTAATTCGGGGATGGGAGGAACACAAACCCGATTCCTGAACTTTATTATCCCATCACAATCAAGGTTGAATTCAGGAACATTTCTCACCTTCTTTTGTAACTCGACATCTTCTTTCTGTGCCTCTTTAATCTTCACATGTATAGATGGTTGAACATTCATTTGAGAAAGATAAGATTTTTCCCCTTCCATTATAATTCCAAGATCCATCCTTTGTAAATCCATAAATATTGGATCTTTTGTGATCCTCATCATGGATAAACTAGCATGGTCTTGTCGACTTAATGCATCTGCCACCTTGTTTGCTTTCCCAGGGTGGTAATGGATTGAGCAGTCATAATCCTTAATCAGCTCCAACCATCTTCTTTGACGCATATTCAACTCCTTTTGTGTGAAAATATACTTTAAACTTTTATGATCAGTATAAATATCACACCTTTCACCATAAAGGTAATGCCTCCAAATCTTTAATGCAAAGATTACCGCAGCCAACTCCAAATCATGTGTTGGGTAATTTTGCTCATGGATTTTCAACTGTCGTGAGGCATAAGCTATCACCATATCATTTTGCATAAGAACACACCCCAATCCCTTCTTGGATGCATCACTGTAGATCACAAACCTTTCTCCACTACAAGGCAGTGTGAGCACAGGTGCACTGGATAACCTTCTTTTCAACTCTTTGAAATTCTCTTCACATTCCTCTGTCCAGACAAACTTAACTCCTTTCCGAGTCAACTTGGTGATTGGATTAGATAATCGTGAAAAATCTTTTACAAAACGTCGATAATATCCAGCCAAACCAAGAAAACTTCGGATCTCAGTTACTGTTGTTGGTCTCGACCATCTTTCGATAACCTCTGTTTTTGCTGGATCCACAGATATCCCCTCTTTTGAGATTATGTGACCCAAAAATGCAACTTTTTGAAGCCAAAATTCACACTTAGTAAATTTGGCATAAAGCTTCTCCTTTCTCAGGGTCTTCAATATAATTCTCAAGTGATCTTCATGATCTTCATTGCTCTTTGAATAGACAAGAATATCATCTATAAAGACTACCACAAATTGATCAAGATAGTCTCTAAAGACTCTATTCATTAGATCCATGAAGATAGCAGGGGCATTAGTAAGACCAAATGGCATCACTATAAATTCATAGTGTCCATACCTTGTACGGAAAGCCGTCTTTGGTATATCCTCCCTTTTGACCCTTAATTGATGATACCCTGAACGAAGATCAATCTTGGAAAAGTATTGAGCTCCGCGTAGTTGGTCAAATAAGTCATCAATGCGTGGGAGAGGATATTTGTTCTTGATAGTGATCTTGTTAAGTTCTCGATAATCTATGCAGAGTCTCATTGATCCATCTTTCTTCTTAACAAATAGAACAGGTGCTCCCCAAGGTGACGCACTAGGGCGTATGAATCCCTTATCAAGATTCTCTTGGAGTTGCTTCTTCAATTCCTGCAACTCAATTGGGGCCATTCTATAAGGTGTCTTTGAAATAGGCAAAGCACCCGGTACGAGTTCTATTGAAAACTCAACTTCACGATTTGGTGGAAGACCCGGTAATTCCTCCGGAAAGACATCATCAAACTCCCGTACGATGGGCATATTCTTAATCGCGAGTTTCTCACCAACCATTTGAGATAAATAACCTTCATTTAGTGGAATCAATACCCATAAAATGGAAGAAATTTCCACTGGAAGGTTATGTTCATCCTTGCATTGGTAGACGATCATAGATTGATCTGGAATATGAAATGTGACTTCCCTTCTTTGGCAATTGATATGAGCTCCGTATAAAGAAAGCCAATCCATGCCAAGAATCACATCAAATTCCACTATAGGAAGGATCACAAGATTTGCAGGAAGCACTTTCCCACAAACTTCGATCGGAGAAGAATTATAAACTTTTGATGCGATTGATGTGCCATTAGGTGTTGTCACAGCTAACTCAACATCTAATTGTTGAGGTAATACGGTGATACCCTTAGAAAAGTCTTCAGAAATAAAAGAGTGGGTGGATCCAGAATCAAATAAAACATTTGCTACTTTAGAGTGGATGGTAAGTGTACCTTTCACCACATCGTTATCGTACTCCACATCGCCGGTAGAAATTGCATGTGACTTTCCTTTGTCTTTAGCCTTAAGAGTTTGTTGATGTCGACCATCATCATCAACCCTTGGATTTGGGCATTGATTGGCATAATGCCCCATCTCCTTGCACTTGAAACATTGAAGTGTAGTAGGATCATTCTGTGTATCCCTTCCTTTGTTTGCGTCATTAGACATCTTCTTCCCATTATCACGGCATTCAAATGCCCGATGACCTTCCTTTCCACATTTAAAACATTTACTTGTCCCTTTAAGACAACTTCCTCCATGTTTCTTTCCACACTTTGAGCATAAGGAAAAGCTCATCTTCTTTTCCGTGTGCTCTTTAGATTTTTCTTTGAATTCCATCTTCCTCTTCTTATCAAACCCATGTGACTGATGGGTTACTCCAATCTCCATCTCGACTTTGAGAGCACATCGAACGATTTCCTCGTAGCTATTGAAGTCCCTTATGGCTAACGCCCTTCGAAGACTTGGTTTTAAGCCACTAAAGAATCGATCGATCTTACTCTCAGGTTGGATAATAATACCAGAAGCGTACCTTGCAAGTCTTGTAAAATTTGCTTCATAGGTACTAACAGATTCATCATCCCTTTGCTTCAGTTCAAGGAACTCTTTCTCCATCTTTGTTCGGAGAATACGAGGGAAGTACTTATTGAAAAATAAGTTCTTGAACTCGTCCCATTCCATAGACTCAATTTCATCCCTTTGCCTCGTATTCTTAACAAGATTCCACCATTGATCAGCATCTCCTTCTAAACGATACACTGCTAGGATGACTTTATCATGTTCAGAACATTGAAGAACTGAAAATATCTTTTCAGTAGTACTAATCCATTGTTCAGCAACTAATGGATCAGTAGACCCACTGAAAGAAGGTGGACGCTGTCTCATGAAGGATTCAACAGAATGTTGCTCCCTCCTTTGCTCGTTTGGAAATCCTGCATGATTCATAGCTTGAGAAAGTTGTGTGAGCATGGCTACAAGATTTTGCATTCCATCTCCCATATTGTTTGGTTGCTCAGGGGGACAATCATTGCATTGCCCATCGCATTCCGCATTAACACGGTTCCTTCGGGTTCCAGCCATTGACTAAAACCAAGAAGAATAGTGTGAGCAACACTAATTATAATAGGAAACCACATAATTAAAGAATAAAATTTTCATGCTTATGGTCTTATCCTAGGTTATTCAAGGCCATTTCTAAAACACTAAGATTGTGTTCTATGCTTAGACTTATCCTTAGGGTTCTTACTAAGGCTTTCACATCCTAGTTTCCAAAGGTTGACTATACCTTTCCTCTGATACCAACTATAACGACCCATACTTTACATACATTGTTAATACTTCAAAATTGAAGCACACTTATTACAACATATGATAAAACCACAAAGGACCGTATGGGTATAGTGTCTTTAGAAACTGGGAAACATAAACAACTGGTTCATAAATCTTCTACAGTGCCTCCCATTTATTTCATCATATCTAGGGTCCCTTTTAGCATATTCTACTTAATATCCATCTTCCTGACCTGGGGAAAAGAAAACATAAAAGGGTGAGCTCAAATGCTCAGCAAGGGCAATAAAGGAAATAAAAATCATATCATATCTTTTTTGAAAATCATAACCTGCAAAAGAGATCATAAAATCTTAATAAATCATAGAAGTGAAAATGAGATCCCCATAATCATAACATGAAACTTGAAACTTTGTGGCATGAACACATAATCATGGAAAATCATTTCTTGTTAGTCTTGACTCATTTCCAAGACCATCTTAGTGGACAAAGTCCCTTTCTGAACCGAGTTCACTCCTCGTTTCAGTCCTGTATCACTGAACCGAAATAACCTTCCGTTCCAGCCATGTCTATCTCATGAGATATATAATCTTTACCCAATGCATTGGAGGGAGATATAGGTCCCACCCATCTTATAATGAATCCTTTCTTATGTGTGCCACATAATCATAAAACATACATCATAGCATAACCCATGTAATAAAAATGGGATTCTTAAACGACATGACATCATAAAACAACTCATATAAGATAAAGGAATTCATAAAAATAATTCCATCACAACATGATCAAATCAATTTAATAATAGGGATAAAAACAGAACCCTTTATTATCTTAGATGGAAAATAATTTTGATAAAACACTTGAACTCCATTCTTGAGGAAAATATCCTTTATTCTTCAAAAACATTTTTTCCTTTCATAACATGTCATACGACTTTAAAATAAAGAAGTTGATTAAAAATAAACTTGAAAACTTGTAAAGGAAGATTCTTGGAAATTTTGTTTTAAAAATCCATTCATGCCATATAAGTTAAAAAAAACATTCTTCGTACTTTTGTCGGAAAAGTCAAAAAGTACCTCGTACGAAAAACGACAAAAGATTCCTTTCATACCTTTTACTAAAAACTCACCGAAGGGTAAAATTGGACTTAAACAATTGTAGGTGGATAGAAATAATATTACATATTGATGAAACATGGATGTGGATGATAAAATACACCCCAGTAAATACTTACGAATAAACAATCTCGGATAAAAATGAGATTGTGATATTTTCCCTTACCTTAGGTCCAATTTGCCTTGTATGTGTCCGAAGCTCCTGTATAATGGTTTAAATAATGTTATTGACTTATTCCAGAATCATACATATTGATATGATATCATATATGGTCATATTCTTAGCTTCTTGTTAGTAATATTTCATTGTTACTTGTTACTCGGGTCTTTATTGCCTTTTGTTCTTACGCATGTTTTGCCGAATAAATTCTTATTCTTATCTTTAGGTTATAGATAATTCATTTACAGAATGGTATTAGTGTAGTATATACCATATTCATTCATTCAGTTCATTTATATAATCATTATGAAATGAAGATCATGTAGAACGAGTCGCATCACATCGTGGAGACGGTATTCCGTACGTACGCACGAGTGATGATATCGTTCCTATGATCGTGGAATTGTATTGGAGTATATATATATATTATTTCAGTATCAATATTACTTCATAATAATCATATATAGTTACTTATTACACCATTATAACCATCCTTGTAAGGTGATGGTGGAAAAATAGATTACACCACGGCGTGGAGACGGTATTCCGTACGTACGCACGCGCGGTGATTTCATTTTTCCGCAGGATGGATAGAAGGTGAATTAGGGTTGTTTCATATTTATAATAACATATCAGTATGTAAGTAATACTGATGTTATTACTTCATCATGAAACAATTAAAGAAGTAGAAGTTGAAGAAGAAAGAAATTGAAAAGATCGGTAATGGTTATTACCTCTTCTTTGGAACGCCTCTTTGAATCCTCCACTTAAGGAACTAAGAGTGGTCTTTGGAGAAGAACAGGACCTCTAGGACTGTTCTAGGGAAGTGGAGAGGAGAAAATGGCAGGGGTTGGCCGAGCTTGAGTGCTCAATTTGGTGTGAGGAGGAGGGGGAGGAGGTGCCCTTTTATAAGGGAGGAGAGGGGCACCTTAGGAATTTCTCAAAATATTATTTTATATTAAAGTCAAAATCGGTTTATAATGGTTCCAAAGGGTCTTATTTCGAAGCTAAAGTGGGGAAGGGTCGAAATCCCATCAACCAATAGGATTTAGACAAGTTTAGGGTATTATTTTAACCTTATCAATTAGATTTAACTCTAAGTTAAATAATTTAACTTTTACCATGTCTTTTTGTTTTCTTTCACTATATGGTTAATACACTTACTATAACATGCCAAACGAACCCCAAATTGTTTATTATTAAAATATATATCCTTATCTAAGTCATTTGGCCGAACCTTAGATTTTTAGGAATACAATAACAATTAATAATATAATATTTGATTTAAAAACTATTTTGTGTCAATTTTGACACTATTTGATATATGATTTTTGTGAAAGTCATAACAGAATTAATTGTTCGAACCAAGTTGATTAAATCAACATTAATATATCATAGTAACCTAGAAAATTAGTGGAATTCATAAAAAATCTCAAATTACATTTATTTTGGTGTTTATAACATCAATTATGTCAATATTTTATTAATAAGATAATTACTGCATCATCGTTGTGTCATAAATAAATTAAATTATTTGATGTCTAAAAATTACAAATAAAATACCATCATGTAGGAAATCTTTTTAGATTTCTAATGAATATTTACAATCGAATTTATCTTATGTATAACCCCATATTAAAAATGATTTACTTATTAAACTTTGATTTTAACTATTTTAACCCTTCTTTAAATAAATTAATAATAAATGTCCTAATCTAATCCAAGTGGGCCTAAATGGTCATATTTTATTCCTAAGTTTGTTTTTGGTCGAATTATACTTGTCCAATAGAATTAGGACACGTGTTAGGGTAATAGTAATATCATATTTACCCTTAGTTACCCTATTTACTATTAACCGCGGTAAAAATAGTAAAAAGTTACTATTCACCAAAAAATTATTTTCATCTCATTGAACCACATTTTAGTCCTTGATATTAACCGTGTCTCTCGGATTTTCGAAATTCCATTCACAGAAGCGGTAAAATTAAGTTTTATGTAAAATTCGGTTTTTAACCTACCACTTAGTGGTTTCACTATTCATCAAAAATTGAAAGTTTTCAGAAAAATACCAAAATTTCACCCTAGGCTAATTTCGATATTCTGAGTCCAAAAATGAAGTCCATTTTGAAAAATAAAATTTATAAAATTTCAAAAAGTGGTTATTACTATTCATAACGGCTAGTTTTAATAGCATATTGTTGTTTAGTGAAACTCGGTATTGCGTACGACGCAAGCTATCGAGGAAGGTCGCGATTGCGTGTAAAGCAAGCCAAGCAAGTGTTGTGTAGAAAAAGATCCCTTTGATGATTTATATATCATAAAAGTCTCGGGTGTTACATTGATCCTCCATGCTGCGGATCAGGGTGCTCCATACGGTTAAGGTTATTATTCATAACCTGAGTGAGTTGTCCCAGTGTGGTGATTAGCTGATCAGAACCAGTTTTGTCACTAGCTCTACTATAATTATCTTGAGTAGTAGGGAAATCCCTATATGGAGTACATGCAATGATACAACTTCCATTCCTTCCACTATGACCCATTTCTAAACAATGGCATAAACTAGATTAGTTTATGAATCGAAATACATAATTCCAAACTTTTAAAATACTTAACATAAATTGAACAGTTTATGGATATAATCCATAATCATAAAAAAAATTTCTTTGAGGAAGTATATTCTCATAAACCCTTCATAATGTTTTGCAAAGAAAATTAGAATTATCCTACGTATATCCCCCGGGAGTGTCGTAACCAATATTGCAGCAAGGCCCTGTTGTCGTGCACTAGTTCTCGTTCGAGTCTAGCTCAAAGTGGTGTTTTTGGGTTTTACCCCTAGGTACATATGTGCCAAGGCCACCTCTACCTTCTCGTTTCCATACATGAATGTATTGCTTGGAAAACTCAAAAAATATCTACAAAACCAAAATTCTAGGAAGTTCTTCTATACTAATCATCAAAGTTTATCTTAAGGCTATGTGCTCTAATCAGAGTTTCTCTAAATCTAGTTTCCAAGGTTTGTACTAAACATCATTTGATACCAATTGTAACACCCCGGCCCCAGAAGCCTAGAGTTAATGCATTATTACGTATCAATGGCATGATCACAAAAGATCATGTCTCAAAATACCGATTATTTTAGTAGCCTGGAAAGTACTAGATGCATTCATAAGGTTTACATTACATCATAAAATAGAAAACCACAACAACATTGTTTCCATAGACAACACTGATATCCCATAGACTATCCCTGCTGGTTAGTAATAATATACTTCTTTTCATCCTGGTAAAAATAAAACATATAAAGGGGTGATCTCAGATGCTCAGTAAGTATAACAATATAGCGAAAACTTAAATAAATAAGCATAAACATTTATGGAAATGTATAGAACTAAAACAGAATCCTTTTCAACATAAACTTCATTATAATATAGAAAATATAAATCAAAATAATTCCATTTACTTACTCACATGGATATTCTACTGGTCGAATAATCACATGAAATATCAATATCCACTTTCATAATGACGGAATGCATAATGCCAGACTTTCATAACCACATAGTGAAGGCCTTGTGCCAAGACTACAAATAAGATTTTGTCAAGGCCTTCTTCCAAGACACTATTTTGTCTCATGAGACCTATCGATGCATCGAGGAGCTATAGCGGGCTCCACCGTTCACTTACTACGTCCAATGCATTCCCCATGTGAAAAGGTTTAAACATAACATAAACATTCATATTAAAACAAGAAAACAAAATGTGAATACTTTATCCATAAACCATGAATGGTATGAAATAACACATCCATAATCAAATATATCTCAAAACCTTCAATACAATATGAATTTTTTGTATCATAATAAATCAACTTCAAACAAACTTAAAATCCATCAAAGTATGTTGACATAGATGAAATCAAAACCTTTTTAGAGAAATATCTCTTTCTATTTTGAAATCATTTAAAGGTCACGTAATTATAAAAGAAAACATTTATATTTTAAAATATTCTTATAATATTGCATGTAAAGCATCTAAAATGTTATAATAATGGAAAATAGCCCCACTCCACGTATAAGTTAAAAAACATTCTTACCTTAATTTTGTGGAAAATGTCATAAAGTACCCTGTTTGGAAAATGACAGAAGGATTCCTTTCAAACCATTTTATAAAAATTAAAACAAGGGTATAAATGAATTTCACCCATAGTCTATTAAATATTAAAAATGTTTTGGAATACATTTTTAAGAAACATGGATGTGGATGATAAAGAGGTCCCAGTAGATACTTATGTAAAAACAACCTCGGATAATAAAGTGATTGTGAAATTAAACCTTACCTTCTACTTTTCCTTGGTAGAGGGTAGGTTAACCACTTTTATAATGGTTAAATAATTGTTATTAAATTATAAAATAATCATATACATTAATATGCTATCATATATGATCTTTTAACATTTCCTTTTTAATAATATCTTAGTAGTATCGTCGTTTCGGGTGTTAACAGATTCATTTTCCATTATATGATTTGTTAGGTAAGTAATGTTTTTTATGGATAGGATGTATCTTATTCATGTTAATAATGATATTAAGTATTTAAACATTATTTTTAATCATCTAATGAAAATTAGTCTTGAATGGATACGATGGGGAATGAATCTCATCGCGTTCGTGGAGAGGGTAATCCGTACGTACGCACGAGCGACAATATCATTCTTTGGATATTAAAATAATATATAATTGGAAGGTATATCATATATACTGAATCATTATAATTTTATACATTTTATTTACATTGATTACACATCATTATTATACTCATTCAAATAATAATGTATCGAATAACAATTACACCACAACATGGAGACGGTAAGTCATACATATGCACGTATGGTGACATGTCTTTCAAAGTATGGATATAATAATGACTATGGTTGTACCATATTTATAATAACATCACAGTATATATAAGATACCATAGTTATTATTTTAGAATGGAAATAACAATGAAAGAGGAAGTAGAAGAATAAAGTAACTTGAAAGAGGTGATGAAATATTAAACTCTTCTTCAGGTTCTTCCTTTTGATTTGATCAAAAGTGATCATTAGGTTGGATTTTGGACTAAATTAAGGCCTTTAGAATAAAGGGAGGACAGTTGAGAGGGTATTGGGGTAGGGTTTGGCAGACCCAAAAGGCTTTTAAGATGTGAATTAGAAATAAGGGAGAATTCCCTTTTATAAGAGGGGTGATGGGCACCTTAGGAAAAACTATAAATATTATTTTATAATAAAATCATTTTTTGTTTTTAATGGCTAGAAAATGAATTATTTAAAGGATAAGGTGAGGATGGGTCAAACAACACTCATCCAATAGGTTTTAGACATGTTTGTGTCACTATATTAACCTTATCCTTTATATTTAACTCTTAGTTAAATAGTTTGACATTTACCATGTCTCTTTGTATTTTTATATTATATGGTTAATAAACATACTATATACATCAAAAAAACCAAAGTGGTTAATTAATGGTACAAATATCATTATATAAGTCTTTTTTCTGATCTTTAGATTTTTAGGAATAGAATATCAATTAATAATATAATATTTGTTTTAAAAACTCTTTTATCTCAATTTTGACACTATTTGGTATTTTGTTTTTCTAAATTTATAACTGCATTGTTACTTCAAAAACAATTCATCTAACCAACCCTAACATTTCATATTAACCTATAAAATTATTTTAATCCATAAGTAGTTTCAAATTACATTTATTTGGATATTTATAATATCAATTCTTTTAATATTTCATTTATTATATAATTACTACATCATCTTTGTGTCATAAATAAATTAGATTATATAATGTCTAAAAAATATAAATAAAATACCATTATGTAGGAACTATTTTTATCTTTCTATGAAATATTTATAGTCTAATTTATCTTATGTATAACCCTATATTAAAAATATATTATATATTAAACATTGATTTTAACTCTTTTAACTCTTCTTTGAATATAATAATAATAAATGTCCTAATCTAACCCAAGTGGACCAAAGAGGTTCATATTTTATTCCAAAGGTTGTTTTTGGTCGAATTATACTTATCCAATAGAATTAGGACATGTGTTAGGGTAATAATAATATCATTTTTACCCTTAATTACCCTATTTACTTTTAACCGTGGTAAATAAAAGTAAAACGTTACTATTCACCAAAAATTATTTTTATCTTATTGGACCACATTTTACTCCTTGATATTAAACACGTCTCTCGGATTTTTGAAATATAACTCATATAGGTAGTAAAATTAAGTTTTATGTAGATTTGCAAATACTCCTAGGAGGTAGGTAAAAGACGGTAAAAAGTTCAATAAAATTTTTATATTTCTGAAATTATTATAAACCGACTCCAATGAATTACATTGAACATATATAGGTATTATGTATCTATTTTTACCTAAAATAAATTTAAATAAAATAAATAATTATTTAAATAAAAATTCAATTATAAACAATGACTTCGTGTTTTTCACTATTCATCAGAAATTTAATGTTTTCAGAAAAATACCAGAAATTCACCCTAAGCTAATTTCGATATTCCGAATTCAAAAATTAATTCCATTTTGAAAGATAAAATTTATAAAATTTCAAAAATTGGGTATTACTATTCATAAATGGTAGTTTGATTGGTTTTGTTGTGTTCGAACTCGAAGTTGCATACAACACATGCTACTGTATTATTAAAAGAGAAGAATATCGTGGAAGCTTGGGGTGTTACACAAGGAGTTATCATGTGTGAATATTTAAAAATTTTAAATCCAAAATGAATCATTTACTCTCAATTTCATCAATGCATCTAGTAGTAGGTGAAATTGTGTCACCAAAACATGTAATACATACTTTGTCCAATAATTGTATATGTAGATATAGAAGTATTATCAAATAGTATATTTAAATCCTAAGCTTTCTCAAGGACAACCATTCACATTGAATAAACATATCTAATCCCTTAGGGTCCATATTTTCCTCCAACATCATATGTATCTTCTAATGACCCAAACTTTCATTAATGGAAATTCCTCTTGATCTATTGTCTCGTTGTGTAAAATGTTTATTTAAAATGTGAACTTAATTGGTTTTATGTTTTTGAATTTTATAATACTGTTAAGAATTGTGACCATTGCTAATATATCCATTGAACAGTGATCACATGATTATTATAAATATAGGGCTTTAACAAATCCAATTTACTCATACAAAGGAAGTGATGGCCTCATACAGTAGACTTGCCTTGTATTAAGACCATTATCAGAGATCATAAAGGATATGGAATCATTGGTATTCTCTCTTGATCAAGTCCAATCTGAGTTTCAACATTTTAAGCTCTAAAGGAATCGCCTACGAGAGAAGTGGAAGTTGATTGAGATTACCACTCGAGCAATGTTATCCGAGCCACCCCAAGAGTCTGTCACCATCGCACATCTTACTCTTTGGTCTCATATGGGTTTATAAGGGGTTATGTAACAATACCTTAGCACTATTATTATGTGTATTATTTTGTATATAATAATTAATATACATTAATTTTATTATTGTTACTTTCAAACTAGTTTTTAATGAGTAACTAGTATTTTTAGTTAATATTCTACTATGAAATCCATTTTGATGAATTAATGAATTTTGGAATTAAATAAAATTTTAATAAAAAAATATTATTATTATTAAATTATTTTTTATTAAATATAAATGATCATATAATTCTATGAATGCAATTGTAATTTTTATTAAGGTTTGAAAGATGTTTTTGTCAAAACCCACGAATTTTCGATAAATGGATGTTTTTATTTTAAAAGTAAAAATTCACATATTTAGAAAATTATTTAGATAAAATGGATATTAATTTTGGAATCAGGATGTCGAAATTATCCAATGGATAATTTTTCATAATTTTCTGAGACAATCGATTTTTTTGGGTAATCATTAAATACTGTTTAAATATATAATGTGTTTTATGATATCATAATGACCAAATAGTGATGTAATAAACTACTATAAATGATTTCTTCGGCCAATATTTGTTTTCCATTTAAATAATGTGATTTTAGGTCTGTATGTTTTATTTTACACGAATTTAGTGGACCCTCCAAGAGTTATAAAACATTTTCACTTTTTAAATGAATTTCCTTGAGAGTGTGACTCACCTCCACATAAGCAACCCTATTATTTTAAGAAGTTCAGACATTGGACTTAAACAGTATCGTTTTACACTCTGATTTGGAAAAACCCATAGGAAAAACCATGGTCTGGTTTGTGGTATTGATTAGTTTAATGTGTGGTGACCCAAACCTAAATAATAAAGAACTCCCTATCCTTTCCTATATAAACCCACCCAATCTCCCAGATCCTCTTCCCTAAAAGCCTTTTGAGTTCATATAAACTCTACCCTCGTCTCTCTAAAATCCTCCCAAGGCACCCCATGCTCCCAAAAAGCCTCTCTCAAGCCTCTCCCAAGCATTTGGGATCACACTTCCAAGTAAGGGATTCCTTGCTTCATATTTTTGTCCAAGTTTATTAATATTGTTTTCCCCTTTTATTTTCAATTATAAATGTTTCAGTATAATTTAGAACATCCCCTATACTATCCTATTTATTTTTGAATGATGAGAGACCCCTTTATCTCTCATCGGTGCCTCCCATGAACACCTGTTACCATGCTGAAATTCCGTAAGGAATTTCTCTCTCCTCATTTACATCCAAGCAATTCTTTTGTATTATGAATCTAAATTCCAATAATTATGTTAAAAGATGTTTATATATGAACCCCTTACTCTCCATCTCTTGTAAATATAATGAGACACCCCTATCTCTCTCATCAACCATTTTTATGAAGTATTATGTCAAGACGTTATGCTGTAGAAATTGCACCGCAATTTTCCAAGACAAAATCATTATGTAGTGAACACCACGCCCATTTCTATATCAAGGGTATTCACTTATATCCACATTTACATATTGATGTAATATTTTCATTATGAATTAAAAATTCCTCAATTATGGAAGAAATTATGATGTTGTATTAATTCATGTTCTATGATCTTGTGGAACACTTATGCATGAAATGAAATGTTTAATAAGGGTGTGCCATGATAGCGCTCCAATGCATTGGGTAACGATTAGTATCATGATACGTGAAGTGAAATGAGGGTTTACTCATGATAATTAAAGTGAAATAAGGTTTTACTTATGCTTCATGTGCAACAAGGGTTTACTCATCCTCCATGTACAATGAGCCTTGGCTCATGCTAATTCCATGTTAAGTGTTGTTTCCACATTTCCATGTTATGATTATAATGTTTTATCATGTCTTTATGTTTCTATTGGGCTCCATTGATATGCATATTTTCTAAAATGTACTATATTCCTCATGTTATTCCATGTTTATTCCCTTACTAAGCTTTATATCTCACCTTTTTCTTATACACATCCTCAGGTTATCCTATGCAATGCTAAGTACGAGGGAATGTAGGTGTCATGTAAATGATGTTTTCAATAAAGATGTTGTATGTTATGTTTTAAGATGTTATGTAATGGTCCTAAGCCCCAAATACACTAGACCATTAGATCTTCTATGTTTTATCAAGTGAAGTTTATGTAATAAACCATGTTTAAGTGTGTAATAAAGAACATGGTTGTCATATTTGGTATTAGAGGATAGGTTTATTTATTTTTGGGATTAGGATTAGAAACCCCTAGTAAATCCCTAAATACAAGAATAAGAATAATAAAAACATCCATATGTTTTGGTGATTATTTATTAAGTGTTTTATTAAGAAAATACATCCCTGTATGGATACGAGTAGGTAGAGGCGGCTCTGGCACAGATGTACCTAGGGGTGAAAACCCTAATAAGGAGTTTTGGGCTTAACCCGGGGTATCTTGGTACACGAAAATGGGTCTTGTTGTACTCTTGGTTACGACACTCTCGGGGGATATGATTTGGTAAATTCACAAGATTAGTATGTACCCTTCTTAAGGGAATTAAAAAAAATTCCCCTAAGAATATATGTTAGAAATTAGATCATTAATAACATAAAATGAAGCCTATGGATTCGTAAGTTGAGGAAATAAAAGTTATTTATAATTAATTAGTTTTGTCCTTGGATTACCCTTTATGCATTACTGTTAACATTCCTTTTATTCCAGCCAGTGTCTGGTAATAGGACTCAGAGTAACAACCGATGTGAAGATCAATGTGATGACTGTACTAATCAGATGTCCAATCTGATGGGAGTGGGAATCGTGAACTTTTCCACGATTCACTCTCAGTTAACTCGATATTTGAATAGAAACATGGGTCAAAGGAATGTTCAACCACCCATAAGAAAGAACAAGTCTCTATCGACAGCTTCATTAGACAAAGGCCTCCTACTTTTAATGGATCATCTAATCCCTCAATCGTCTAACAATGGATCAAATCCATTGAAAAGATCTTCTACATCCTTCAATGTTCTGAACAAGAGAAGGTTATCCTGGATACTTATCGTATGGATGGTGAAGCTAATAAATGGTAGAAGTTGATCAAAAATATGAATCCTGAGTAGGAGATCGAGGCGTTGGAATGGAAGGATTTTCGGAAGATAGTATTTGATAAATATTTTTTGTGTACCCTCCGACTTAAGATGGAAAGGGACTTCCCTGCCCTCAAGAAAAAGATGACAAATCTATCAAAGTGTACAAGGAAAATTCCACAAGGCTTGCATGAAACACCTCCAGCTTTGTCATTACCCCCGAATGCAAGGTTGACCGCTTATTTGGGGGGATGAAACCAAGCTTATGGAAAGCGCTGGTGATCCATGACTTCGACAGCTATGAGGAAATTATCTAATGTGCCCTCAAGGTCAAAATAGAGATCAAATAATCTCAAGGATATCATGGGGATAACAAGAATAAGGCGGAATTAAATGATGGTGGTCTAATGGATAAATTCAATGGTGCTAAGAAGATCTATCACCCCACTTGCCAAAGGTGCGGAAAGAAGCACTGTGGAAATTCTCGGAAAGGGACAAGAAAATGCTTTAGGTGAGGAAGAGAAAGGCACCTGGCTATTAACCATTAGCAAGAAAAACCCACGGCTGTGATAGAAGAGATGAACGCTATGTTCAACCCTCAAATCATTGTTCATTGCTCCAACTACAAAAAACTGGGGCACTTTTCAAATTAGTTCCTTAAGCCAAGGGTTTTCGGAGGCAACTAACAACCTCCAAGGCAACAAGGGTGAGTATTTTCCATCACTACCGCCGAAGTGAACCCCAAAAAACAAAGTGGTTATAGGTACACTAGATATTCATTCAATAATAGAGAATGTACTTCTTGATTTTGGTTATACACATTCTCTTATATCCTGGAAGTATATTAGAACTATTCCAACACCACTACAAATCATGAAAGTGAAGATGTCGGTGAGTACGAAAAATAGGGCAATCATTGCATCCCATGAATATAACTCATGCCCTGTCATAATCATTGGACTGAAATTCCTAGAAAACATCATCATACTCCCTCTGGTGGAATTTGATGAAGTTCTTGGAATGGATTGGATTTCCTTATATAGAGCCAACATAAATTGCTGTGAGAGGGAAATCACTCTCCATGTGGAGAATCGACCTTATATTTAATACAAGTTCAAGGAGTAAGATGAATTTTCTTTAGCTCTGTCATCTAAAGTGTGGATATTACTACCCTATGATCACGTGTATCTGTCTTAGATGATTGAGTCCAAGGGGGAAACTATCCTTGAATACATGCCTATAGTGAGGGAATTTGCTGAAGTGTTTCCCGAGGTATTTCCTAGTCTTCCTCCAATAAGATATTTTAAATTATTAATTGATATTATACCAAGGGAATTTCCAATATCGAAGACTCCATATAAAACAGCTATTGTGGAGCTTGAGGAGATGGAGAAACAACTACAGGAGAATATGGATAAAGGGTTTATATGCCCAAGTGCTTCATCATGGGGTGCACCAGTCCTCTTCATCAAGATGAATGATTGGTCAATGCTTCTTTGCATCGATTATTGTAATCTTAACAAAATAAATATAAAGAATAAGTATCCTCTCCCACAAATTGATGACTTGTTCAATCAGCTACATGGAGCACAATACTTCTCCAAGGTGGATTTGTAGTTAGGATATTATCAAGTAAGGGTGAATAATGAAGATATCCCCAAGACTAATTTTAGTACAATATACAGGAACTGTGAATTCATGGAAATGCCTTTGGGGCTCACTAATGCTCCAGAAATCTTCATGGACTTGATGAATAGAGTCTTTATAGATTACCTCGACAAATTTTTGGTAGTCTTTATAGATGATAATCCGATATACCCCAAAACCAAGGAGGATAATGAGGAGCATCTAACAACTATACTAGAGACCTGGCGGAAGGAGAAGCTCTATTAAAAGTACAATAAGTGTGAGTTATGGTTTAAGTAGGTATCATTCTTGGGCCATATCATCACAAGTAATGGGATATCTGTGGATCCATCCAAAACAGCTGCAATTGAAGGATGGCTAAGTCCAACATTGGTAAAGGATGTATGTAGCTTCTTGGGGTTAGCTGGATATTATCGAAAATTTGTGATAAAGTTTTCACAATTGTCCAACCATCTTACCAAACTAACTCAGAAGGGAATAAAGTTTCATTGGAGTGATTAATGTGAAGAAAGAATCAAGGAGTTAAAAAATAGGCTTATCACTGATCACGTTCTCACTTTACCCACAAGTGGAGAACTTTTTTGGTATTTAGTTATGCTTCGAAGAAGGTCCTAGGATATGTGTTGATTAAAAATGAAAAAATCAATGACTATTCTTTAAGGAAATTTAAAGTTCATGAGAAGAAGTATCCAAAAAATGATCTGGAGTTGGCGGAGGTGATCTTCACTTTAAAATTTTGGTGGAATTATCTCTTTGGGGATTAGTGTGAAATATATAGGGACCAAAAAATCCTGAAGTATATATTCACACAAAAAAGGTTGAACATGTGCCAAAGAAGATGGTTAGATCTGATCAAAGACTATGACTGCTCAATCCATTACCACCCTATGAAATCAAACAAGGTGGAGGAATCTCTAAGTAGAAAGGACCTAGTGATTTTATCACTGATGAGAATTGAGAAGGATCCAATCTTCTTAGATTTGATGAATATGGATATGGGAATCATAAAGTAGGGAACAATATCTATCCTTTCATAAATTATTACTCAAAAGTCTCTATTGGAAAGGTTAAAGTATGATAAAAAGGATGATGTGGGAATTCAGAAGAAAGTGAAATCTATTAGAAGAGGCAAATTCTTAGAGTTCAATGTTAATGAAGAAGGTATTGTGAGATTTTGGAAAAGACTATGTGTTCCATCAAGTTCAGAGCTGAAGAAGGGTCTTTTGGATGATCCACATAGTTCAAATTTCTCTATTCACCCATGAAACACCAAGATGTATCGATATCTCTGAGAGTATTATTGGTGGGATAATATGAAGAAGGAGATCACTGAATTTACATCAATGTGCCTGATGTGTCAGCAGGTGAAGGATGAGATACAGAAGGCTAATGGGAGGATGCAACCATTACCCATACCAGCATTAAAATGGAAGAACATCACCATGGACTTTGTCACCAGACTTCCAAAGCCATCCAAAGGAAACAACGCAATTTGGGTTGTTGTTGATCTTCTTACAAATTCTGCACACTTTATTTCAATTCGTGAGGATTTCTCATTGGATAAACTGGCATAGATATATATTAGGGATGTAACACCCCGACCCCAGCTACCCAGAGTCGGTGCATTACTTCGTAACATTGGCATGATCACAAAAGATCAAGCCTCGAAAGACCGATTAGTTTAGTAGCCTTGGAAACACTAGATACATTCGTAACTGTTACATTACATCATAAAGTGAAAAACTACAATAACAAAGTCTCCATAGTCCACACTCATATCCTCTTCTGACTATCCCTGCAGGTCATTCATAAAATACTTCTTCACATCCTGGAAAATATTAAAACATTGAAAGGGGTGAGCTCAGATGCTCAGTAAGGATAACAATATTGCGGAAGCTTTCATAAATAAACATCAACATTTAAGGCAATGTATAACTAAAACAAAAGCCTTTTAAACATGAACTTCAACATAATATGACAAAAGTAAAATGAGATAATTCCATTCACTTATTCACATGGATATTCTACTGGTCGAATAATCACATGCAATATCAAAAACCACTTTCATAATGAGGGAATGTATAATGCCAGACATTCTGAAACACTTTGTCAAGGCCTCAGCCAAGACGTCTAAAATGATTAAGGCCTCGGCCAAAACCATAAATCAAATTGGGAAAGGGCCTCGGCCAATTCCACGTCTAGTTGTCTCATGAGACCTACCGATGCATCGAGGAGCTATAGCGGGCTCCACCCGTCACTTATTAAGTCCAATACATTCCTCATATGAATAGGTTTAAACATATCATAAACCATAACATAATCGTATCACATAAAACATTCATAAAGGAAACATAAAATTTCCACATTTCAATCACAAGATATCAATACAACACATTGTTATAATACAAACGCTTTCAAAACCATTTTCAATACCAAAGTAAAAGAAAGTAAAAACTTTGTATTTATTTTTCATTAAAAAAAAGATGACTTGTAGAGGAAGCCGAAACTCAAATAATGGTCACGGCGGCGGAGAAGTCATTGTCGCCGCATAAGTACGGAAAGAAAAACATTCCCTTTTGTCATTTAGCAAAACGCTTTGTATAAAAAAGATTCCTTTTGAATAAATATAAAAGTCAAAGGGGTTTATACACCGTATAAAAGAAAGTTGTGTATAAAACCAAATATGCCTCAACGAAAGGGGATTGAGACGAAGTCCTTAAAAAGATCATTTTTAAAATAAAATAGATCTATTATGTGTATTCACTATAGTTACACATAAAGAAATTAAAAATACAAAATAAGACATAATAATATCATGACATAATTTGAAAGTAGGAGATTAACCCAAAGAATGGAAGTTGGGTTAAGAAGTTCCCTTACCTCGTGTCCGACTTGACTCAACCGTTCTTTAACCTCCTGAATAATAAACTAGAGTTAATATATACCTTATTAAGAGCCATTTTTAATTTCATTATCCTTTTTATATCACTTATTACAATGTTATGAACATTATGTAATTATTTAAGTTAATAACGGTCGTTTTGTCGATCTTTGGTACTTGAGTCAAAAATAAACTTCCTATAATTTCAAGTTGTTCATGTGGTGAAATATCCGTTATATCCAGAATTATATTCATGGTGTAGATATCATATATATGATATATATCCAGTATATACATTCATTCATAATGTCATGTAACATTTAGAGGTAAGAAATGAAATGCACCGTTCATGGAGACGGTAAGCCGTACGTACGCATGAACGCTACTTTCATTTCTATTTCGTATTTAATGGAACAGAATCATAATGATATAAATTTATAATATAATTAAATTATAATATAGTGTATAATACCATTTACTCCATCCTTTATACATCCCACATATGGCATTAACGATTCAAATCACTTTGAGGGGGCGGTAGTCCGCACTTCCTAAAATGAAATTATCGTGTTTTACCCATAATTGAAATCATAAAGTATGCCATAAATGAGAAATACAGAAGCATAAGTAAAACATAAACATATTATATATCATATATAAATATAGTGACATCTTAATGGCCACCTTTGAAGGTGTTATATGAGTGTTGAACAATGATCGTTTCGTGAGGCAGAAATTCGCCATCCACAGAAACCGTATGTTCTTTAACCATTAGATGTAGGTGTGTGTAAGTGTGTCTCGAATCCTTCTTATAACAAAATCATAGTATATTGAGGATACTGTTTTTGTTACAAAAGAAATGAATAAAAAGAGTTTAGGGGGTTGGAGAAGAAAAATAAAACAAAACAACATTAGAGAAGACATTACCTCAAAATCGGGTAACTCTTTTTGATTTGAACCAAAGGCTTCCTTGAGAAGCGTTCTGCCCAAATTGAGGCTTCTAGGAGTAAGAGGGGGAATTTGGGAGAGTATTTGGGCAGAGGTTGGCCGAGCCAAATGGCTTGAAGGTGTGAATAAGGTGGGAGAGGTGGGGGCCTTTTATAAGTGGAGAGGAGGGGCTCTTTTGGAAAGATTGAAATGTTACATTATTACACAATGCTTTTCGGATTATAAAGGTCCCAAACTTATATAATTCGTGGATAAGGTGATAAGGGTTCGAAATATACCCATCCAATAGTCTTTGGACAAGTTTAAGCCTTGGATTTTACATTATCTTTTCATTTTATTAAAATCGTTAAATAATGAGGTCATCGCTGCATCATAATGATGTCATAAATAATTTAATTTATTTAATGTCTATAATTTATAAAACAAATACTTTGATGTAGGAAATCTTTTTAGATTTCTAATGAATATTTATAATCAAAATTTGGACTTGTGTAACCCCACTTAAAAACTGTTTTAGTAAAACAACTCATGTTTGTGTCAATTTAATTTTAACATTAAACAAATATATATTAATGTCGTTTTCCAACCAAAGTGGCTCCATGGGGTCCCCAAGTTGACCCATGGGTTGTCTTGGTCGGCCATGACTCATCCAATAGGAGTAGGACAAGTTTCAAGCTCATATCATATTATTAAAACATTATTTGTACCTTAAACTACACTAATTACCTCTAATCACGATTAAGAACTTAAAAGTTACTATTCACCAAAAATTATTTTAATCTCATTGAACCACATTTTAATTCTTAATGACAAACATGTATGTTGGATTTTTTAAAATCAAATCACAGAAGTGGTAATATTTCATTTAAACGAAAAATCAGTTATTTAACTACCACTTAGTGGTTTCACTGTTCATCAAAAATTGAAGTTTTTCAGAACAATGCCAAAATTTCACCCTAAGCTATAATTGATATTCCGAATTCAAAAATGATGTCTATTTTACAAAATTCCAAACATATAAGTTTCATTAATTAATTTTATAATTAATTCCCGCTGTCACAACAAATAGCGTGTTTTTAAGAAACAATTTATATCAAAAGATTGGCAATTGTTTATGTCCAATTTCAATGTTAAATTAATTCTAACGACCACCATTGGATAAAATGGTAAAAATATATTCTAATTATACTTTAAAACCACTAAATAGTATAATTTATCACAATAAATTATTTTGATTAAAAAAGTTGTTTTAAGTATTTTTCACTATTCATAAAAAAAATTGGAAGTTCTCAGAAAGTTACAAAAAATTGAATTTAGGATAATTTCGATATTACGAATACAAAAATGAAGTCCATTTTGATATATAAAATTTATATAATTTCAAAAAGTGGGTATTACTATTCATAACGGCTACTTTGATTAGTCGCGGTGTTTTAGAACTCGAAGTTGCGTACAATGCAAGCTATTGCATTTTTGAATGAGAAGCGTATCATGGAAGCTCGGGGTGTTACATTCTCCCCTCCTTCAATAAATTGCGTCCTCGCAATTTGAAATTTTTCTTGGAAAATAAAAGGTTGAAAATAGAAAATACCTTTGTGGAAAACCCACATCGGAAATAAGGTTAATAGAATTTAGTCTTAATAAGAGGGAAATGGAAATAAGAAAGTCACCACCAAATTATGATCTCGATAAGGAGAACATTGGTGGCAATTAGAGACATATAATTGGAGGGAAAACATAAATATTTGTAGGGAGTGATTGAGGTCAACAATCACAACCAACTGTCAAATTGAGGCCCTCAAAGCCTTCAATCTATGTTGATTTAAAATATCATCAGTTCAACAAGACATAAGGTATTAGGATAACACTTTTTTTTAATATCCCTTTACTAAAGTTTAAGAATTAATTTATTCATTGAATAAGAAATAGGTATATATATATTTATTCTTGACAATTAGAGTTTCAACCTTCAACTCATCTTTCACTCAAAAAGATAATAGAACTCAAAAATATTATACTTATCCTAATTGTATAAGGTTCTAAATGTTAACACATACCATTTAGATTAGTAAAATTATTTTGTAATAACCAGGGACTTCCTGTAGGCTAGTGGTAGGAAATAAAGGCCTGTCGCACCATGATTGTGGGTTTGATTCCTGCAGCTTTGTCCGACGCGACGGGTTATGCCCCACCCTGCAGGTTGTCCTTTTCCTAAAACTATAGTATCATAATATTCCAAACATAATCTTCATAAATTTTTTAACCTTAAACAATACTATCCAAAGATCAACTTAATCCACTCCAACCTTTATAATTATCCAATATAACTCTGTCCAGACTTTCTCTAAAAGGTCTCTTAATTCCAAAATCAATTTATCAGATTCCCCAAACAAAGTAAAGTTTCTCTTATTGTCACATACTAAAAATATAATTACCTTCATCATATTAAAACCTTACTGAAATCAACAAGTACTGTAGTACAATCCTTATATATATATCACATTATTCTAATAACCAGAATATAATCCATGAGTCCAAAAGCACCATTATATTAGTTATTCTGCTTCAACTGTAGTAACAACATAAGATTGTCCTTGATCCCTTGGCCTTTTCTGAGGTAAGTTTCCCTGACGCTTAGGACATTCATTTGCATAATGACCCATTTCTCTACAATTGTAGCATTCAACTTTGATAGCCTCTTTCTTTCCCTTGCAATCACGAGCCTGGTGACCCTTTTCTCAACATTTATAACAAACTCCCATTCCTTTTAGGCAAGTACCAGGGTGATTCTTCCCACAATTATCACATAATGGAAAATCCTTCTTTCCCTTTTTCCCTCTATCTGTCTCTTGTTCCACCGTTCTCTTCTTCTCTTTCTTTACTTTGTTGTCATAAGACTTAGAGAATTCCTTTTCTGTCTTGATAGCACACGAGACAATATCTTCGTATGATGAGAAGGATTGTGATACTAAAGCTCGACGGATAAATGGTTTTAACCCATCAAAGAAACGATCAATCTTACTCCTTGGGTTATGTATATAATCTGCAGCATACCTCGCTAACCTTGTAAAGTTGGCCTCATACTTTGCGACATTCTCATCCTGCTTTTGTCTTAGACTCAAAAATTGTCTTTCCATATCTGCTCGATGGTCACGAGGATAGTATTTTTCTAGGAAAAGCTCTTTGAACTCCCTCCATTCCATATTCAATACGTCATCATCTTCCTTTGTGTTTTGAATCAGTGACCACCACTGATCGGCATCTCCAGTGAGGCGGTAAACTGCCATGACAACCTTCTCCCTTTCGCTACTCCCCAAGGCATGGAATATTTTCTCTAAGGAGTTTATCCATTGCTCAGCTACTAACGGATTTGTACCCCCATTAAATGTTGGTGGTTGTTTCCTCATGAAGCGGTATAACATTGATCCTCCACGTTCTGGATCAGGGTGATCCATACGAGTAAGGTTATTATTCATAACTTGAGTGAGTTGTCCCAGTATGGTAATAAGTTGATCAGCACTAGTTGTATCTCCAGATCCACAATAATTATCTTGAGCAGGAGGGCAATCCCTACACGGAGTGTGTGCATTGATACGGTCTCCATTCCTTCCACTAGGCACCATTTCTAAATAATGGCATAAACTAGATTAGTTTATGAATCAAAATACATAATTCCATACTTGTAAAATACTTAACATAAATTGAACTATTTATGGATATAATCCATAACCATAAAAAGGTTTTATTTGAGGAAGTATATACTCATAACCATTCATAGTGGTTTGTAAAGAAAATGGGAATTATCCTAAGCATATCCTCCGGGAGTGTCGTAACCAAGAGTGCAGCAAGGCCCGTTGTCGTGCACCTGTTCCCGTTCGAGTCTAGCTCAAAGCGGTGTTTTCAGGATTTACCCCTAGGTACATCTGTGCCACAGCTGCCTCTACTTGCTCGTATCCAGACAGGGATGTATTGCTCGGAAAACTCACAAAATCTCTACAATAACAAAATTCTAGGAAGTTCTTCTATACTAATCCTCAAAGTATATCTTTGGGCTATGTGCTCTAATCAGAGTTTATCTAAATCTAGCTTCCAAGGTTAGTACTAAACTGCCTCTGATACCAACTGTAACACCCCAACCCCAGCTACCCAGAGTCGGTGCATTACTTCGTAACATTGGCATGATCACAAAAGATCAAGTCTCGAAAGACCGATTAGTTTAGTAGCCTTGGAAACACTAGATACATTCGTAAACGTTACATTACATCATAAAGTGAAAAACTACAATAACAAAGTCTCCATAGTCCACACTCATATCCTCTTCTGACTATCCCTGCAGGTCATTCATAAAATACATCTTCACATCCTGGAAAATATTAAAACATTGAAAGGGGTGAGCTCAGATGCTCAGTAAGGATAACAATATTGCAGAAGCTTTCATAAATAAACATCAACATTTAAGGCAATGTATAACTAAAACAAAAGCCTTTTAAACATGAACTTTAACATAATATGACAAAAGTAAAATGAGATAATTCCATTCACTTCTTCACATGGATATTCTACTGGTCGAATAATCACATGCAATATCAAAAACCACTTTCATAATGAGGGAATGTATAATGCCAGACATTCTGAAACACTTTGTCAAGGCCTCGTCCAAGACGTATAAAATTATTAAGGCCTCGGCCAAAACCATAAATCAAATTGGGAAAGGGCCTCGGCCAATTCCACGTCTAGTTGTCTCATGAGACCTACCGATGCATCGAGGAGCTATAGCGGGCTCCACCCGTCACTTATTAAGTCCAATACATTCCTCATATGAATAGGTTTAAACATATCATAAACCATAACATAATCGTATCACATAAATTATTCATAAAGGAAACATAAAATTTCCACATTTCAATCACAAGATATCAATACAACACATTGTTATAATACAAACGCTTTCAAAACCATTTTCAATACCAAATTAAAAGAAAGTTAAAACTTTGTATTTATTTTTCATTAAAAAAAAGATGGCTTGTAGAGGAAGCCGAAACTCAAATAATGGTCACGGCGGCGGAGAAGTCATTGTCGCCGCATAAGTACGGAAAGAAGAACATTCCCTTTTGTCGTTTAGCAAAACGCTTTGTATAAAAAAGATTCCTTCTGAATAAATATAAAAGTCAAAGGGGTTTATACACCGTATAAAAGAAAGTTGTGTATAAAACCAAATATGCCTTAATGAAAGGGGATTGAGACGAAGTCCTTAAAAAGATCATTTTTAAAATAAAATAGATCTATTATGTGTATTCACTATAGTTACACATAAAGAAAGTAAAAATACAAAATAAGACATAATAATATCATGACATAATTTTAAAGTAGGAGATTAACCCAAAGAATGGAAGTTGGGTTAAGAAGTTCCCTTACCTCGTGTCCGACTTGACTCAACCGTTCTTTAACCTCCTGAATAATAAACTAGAGTTAATATATACCTTATTAAGAGCCATTTTTAATTCCATTATCCTTTTTATATCACTTATTACAATGTTATGAACATTATGTAATTATTTAAGTTAATAACGGTCGTTTTGTCGATCTTTGGTACTTGAGTCAAAAATAAACTTCCTATAATTTCAAGTTGTTCATGTGGTGAAATATCCGTTATATCCAGAATTATATTCATGATTTAGATATCATATATATGATATATATCCAGTATATACATTCATTCATAATGTCACGTAACATTTAGAGGTAAGAAATGAAATGCACCGTTCATGGAGACGGTAAGCCGTACGTACGCATGAACGATACTTTCATTTCTATTTCGTATTTAATGGAACAGAATCATAATGATATAAATTTATAATATAATTACAGTATAATATAGTGTATAATACCATTTACTCCATCCTTTATACATCCCACATATGGCATTAACGATTCAAATCACTTTGAGGGGGCGGTAGTCCGCACTTCCTAAAATGAAATTATCGCGTTTTACCCATAATGGAAATCATAAAGTATGACATAAATGAGAAATACAGAAGAATAAGTAAAACATAAACATATTATATATCATATATAAATATAGTGACATCTTAATGGCCACCTTTGAAGGTGTTATATGAGTGTTGAACAATCATCGTTTCGTGAGGCAGAAATTCGCCATCCACAGAAACCGTATGTTCTTTAACCATTAGAGGTAGGTGTGTGTAATTTTGGCTCGAATACTTCTTATAAAAACATCCTAGTATATTGAGGATACTGGTGTTGTTACAGAAGAAATGAATAAAAAGAGTTTAGGGGGTTGGAGAAGAAAAATAAAACAAAACAACATTAGAGAAGACATTACCTCAAAATCGGGTAACTCTTTTTGATTTGAGCCAAAGGCTTCCTTGATAAGAGTTCTGCCCAAAGTGATGCTTCTAGGAGTAAGAGGGGGAAGTTGGGAGAGTATTTGGTCAGAGGTTGGCCGAGAAAAATGGCTTGAAGGTGTGAATAAGGTGGGAGAGGTGGGGGCCTTTTATAAGTTGAGAGGAGGGGCTCTTTTGGAGAGATTGAAATTTTACATTATTACACAATGCTTTTCGGATTATAAAGGTCCCACACTTCTATAATTCGTGGCTAAGGTGATAAGGGTTCGAAATATACCCATCCAATAGTCTTTGGACAAGTGTAAGCCTTGGATGTTACATTATCTTTTCATTTTATTAAAATCGTTAAATAATGAGGTCATCGCTGCATCATAATGATGTCATAAATAATTTAATTTATTTAATGTCTAAAATTTATAAAAAAAATACTTTGATGTAGGAAATCTTTTTAGCTTTCTAATGAATATTTATAATCAAAATTTCGACTTCTGTAACCCCACTTAAAAACTGTTTTAGTAAAACAACTCATGTTTGTGTCAATTTAATTTTAACATTAAACAAATATATATTAATGTCATTTTCCAACCAAAGTGGCTCCATGGGGTCCCCAAGTTTACCCATGGGTTGTCTTGGTTGGCCATGACTCATCCAATAGGAGTAGGACAAGTGTCAAGCTCATATCATATTATTAAAACATTATTTGTACCTTAAACTACACTAATTACCTCTAATCACGATTAAGAACTTAAAAGTTACTATTCACCAAAAAATTATTTTAATCTCATTGAACCACATTTGACTTCTTAATGACAACCATGTATGTCGGATTTTTGAAAATCAAATCACAGAAGTGGTAATATTTCATTTAAACGAAAAATCAGTTATTTAACTACCACTTAGTGGTTTCACTATTCATCAAAAATTGAAGTTTTTCAGAACAATGCCAAAATTTCACCCTAAGCTATAATTGATATTCCGAATTCAAAAATGATGCCTATTTTACAAAATTCCAAACATATAAGTTGCATTAATTAATTTTGTAATTAATTCCCACTGTCACAACAAATAGCGTGTTTTTAAGAAACAATTTATATCAAAAGATTGGCAATTGTTTATGTCCAATTTCAATGTTAAATTAATTATAATGACCACCATTGGATAAAATGGTAAAAATATATTCTAATTATACTTTAAAACCACTAAATAGTATAATTTATCACAATAAAATATTTTGTTTAAAAAAGTTGTTTTAAGTATTTTTCACTATTCATAAAAAAAATTGGAAGTTCTCAGAAAGTTACAAAAAATTCAACTTAGGATAATTTCGATATTACGAATCCAAAAATGAAGTCCATTTTGATATATAAAATTTATATAATTTCAAAAAGTTGGTATTACTATTCATAACGGCTACTTTGATTAGTCGCGGTGTTTTAGAACTCGAAGTTGCGTACAATGCAAGCTATTGCATTTTTGAATGAGAAGCGTATCGTGGAAGCTCGGGGTGTTACAAGAGAAGTGGTAGGGCTTCGTGGAGTACCACTATCTATTGTATCCAATCGAGATCCAAGGTTCAACTCTATGTTTTGAAAGAGTCTTCAACATGATCTGGAGACTGAGCTGAACTTCAGTACAGCTTATCATCCTCAAAATAATGGACAATCTGAGTGGACTACCCAAACAGTTGAGGATATGTTGAGAGCATGCTAAATGGACTTTAAAGGAGGATGGGATCTACATCTTCCTCTGGTTGAATTATCCTATAATAACAGTTTCCACTCGAGTATCCAAATGGCACCATATGAATCCTTTTATGGGAAAAGGTACAGAACACCAACGTGTTGGGATGAAGTCGGTGAGTGTAAGCAGTTAGGACCAGAAATAGTCAAATAAATGGTGGAGAAGGTGAAAACCATTCAGCAGCATATCAAGGTAGCCAAGAGTCAACAAAATAGTTATGCAGATAACCGTTGACAAGACCTTGAGTTTAAATTCAGAGACATGGTATTTTTATGCATATCCCCGTGGAAGAAGGTCACCAGGTTTGGAAAGAAATGGAAGTTAAGTCCTAGGTACAACGACCTCTTTGAGATTATTTATCATGTCGGTGTTGTGGCCTATCGACTTGAAATTCCACTTACCATAGCCAAATTACATGATGTATTTCATGTATCCCTCTAAAGTAAGTACATACCAGACCCTTCACATGTACTCTTTTTGTAGTTGGTAAAGTTAGTGGATGATCTTTCTTATTAGGATCACCCATTGAAGATCTTAGATCATAGAGAAAAAGATCTACAAAATAAGAAAATTCCCCTCATCAAGGTGTTGTGGCGAAACCAAAAGTTTGAAGAAGGGATGTGGGAATTGGAGTAAATGATGAAGCAGAGTTACCCACATCTGTTTTAGTGTAGGAAAATGAAATTCTGAGGGTGAAATTTATTAAGGGGAGAAGATTGTAACGACCCAAACATTCATTAATGGAAATGACTCTTGATCTAATGTATCGTTATGTAAAATGATTATATAAAATATGAACATCATTGGTTTTATTTTTTTGTATTTTAAAATACCGTTACGAATTTTGACTGTTGCTAATGTAGTCATTGAACAGTGATCACTTGATGAGTATAAATATAGGGCTTTAACAAATCCAATTTACTCTAACTAAGGAAGGGATAGCCTCATCCGGTAGACTTTCCCCATATGAATCCCATTTATTGGATCTCAGAAATGAGGTGGAGTCATTGGGATTCACTATTGACCAAGCCTAAGCTGAGCTTCAACATGTTAAGCTCGAAAGTAATTGCCTACGAGAGAAGTGGAAGTTGATAGAGATTACCGCCCGAGCAATGTTATCCAAGCCGCCCAAGAGTCTATCACCATCTCACACCTTACTCATCGGTCTTATGCCGTTGTTATAAGTGGTTTTTTAACAAGACCTTAGAACTATGATTATGTATATTATTTTTTATATAATATTTAATATACATTAATTTTATTATTTTTACATTGTAAGTAGTTTTTAAAGCGAAAATAGAATTTTTAGTTAATAATAAACTAAGAAATATATTTTGATGAATTAACGGAATTTGGAATTAAATAATATTTTAATAAAATATTATTATTATTATTAAAAAAAATTATTAAATATAAATTATCGTATAATTTTATGAATGCGATTGTAATTTTTATTAAGGTTTGAAAGCTGCTTTTTTCAAAACCCATGTATTTTCGATAAATGGAAGTTTTTATTTTAAAAGTAAAAATTCACATTTTTTTAAAAATAATTTATATAAAATGAATATTATTTTTGGAATCCGGATGTCGAAATTATCCAACGGTGAAGTTTTCATAATTTTCTAAGACTGTCAAATGTTTTGGGTAAAAATTAAATACCATTTAAATATATAATGTCTTTTATGACATCATAATGACCCAATAGTAGTGTAATAAAATACATTAAATGATAAGTTCGGCCAATATATGATTTACCATTAAAATAATGTGATTTAGGTTTGTTTTATTTATTTTACATGTCTTTTGTCGACCCTCTAAGAGTTATAAAACATTTTCACTTTTTAAATGAATTTCTTTAAGAGTGTGACTCGCCTATACTTAAGAAAACCTATATTTTAATAAGTTAGTCCATTGGAATTATAAAATATTGTTTTCCACTCCCCTTTGGAAAAAACCATGGGATGGTTTGTGGTATTTATTAGATTAATGTGTGATGACCCAAACCTAAATAATAAAGAACTCCCTATCCATTCCTATATAAACCAACCCATGCTCCCACTTCCTCTTCACTAAAAGCCTTTGGAGTTCGTCCCACCTCCTTCCTCCTCTCTCTAGAATCCTTCCATGTCTCCCCAAGCTCCCAAGAAGCCTCTATCAAGCCTCTCCCAAGCCTTTGGGATCACACTTCCAAGTAAGAGATTCTTTCCTTCCTCTTTTTATCCAAGTTTTTAATATTGTTATGCCCTTTTTTCAATTATAAATGTTGGCGTATGATTTAGAACCTCCCCTATATTGTACTCTTTATTTTTTAATGATGAGGGACCCATTTCTCTCTCATCGGTGCCTCCCATGAACACAAGTTACCATGCCACAATTCTATAAGGAGTTTCCCTCTCCTCATTTACATTCATGAATTTCTTTTGTATTATGAATCTAAATTCCATTACTTATGTTTTTACATGTATCTATATGACCCCATTAATATCCATTTCATGTACATATAATGAGACACCCCTTTATCTCTCATAATCCATTTTTATGAAGTCTTATGTCACGCCGTTATGCTGTAGAAATTGCACCGCAATTTTCCAAGCCAAAATCACTGTGTAGTGAATACCATGGCCATTTCTCTATAAAGGGTATTCACCTTTATATAAATTTAAATATTGATTTAAGAGTTTCATGTATGAATTCCACCTTCCTTAATCGTGGAATAAATTATTATGTTTTATGAATCATGTTTTATGATCTTTGGCACACTAATGCATGAGATGAAATGTTTAAGAAGGGTGCACCCTGATAGAGCTCCAATGCATTGGGTAACGATTTTTATCATGATACGTCAAGTGCAATGAGGGTTTACTCATGATAATTCAATTTAAATGAGGGTTTACTCATTCTTCATGTGAAATTAGGTTTTACTCATACTTCATGTGCAATGAGCCATGGATCATGCTAATTCTATGTTAAGTGTTGTTGCCACATTTACATGTTATGATTATCTTGCTTTATCATGCCTTTATGTTTCTATTGTTCTCCCTTGATATGCCTATTGTCTAATATGTACAGTATTCCTCATGTTATTCCATGTTTATTCCCTTACTGGGCTTTATAACTCACCCTTTTCTTATACATGTCCTCAGGTAATCCTATGCAATGCTAAGTACGAGGGAATGTAGGGGTCATGTAAAGGAACTTTTCAATAAATATGTTTTATATTATGTTTTAAGTTGTTATGTAATGGTCCTGATCCCCAAAGACACTAGACCTCTAGATGTTCTATGTTGTATCAAGTGATTTTTATGTAATAAATCATGTTTAAGTGTGTAATAAAGAACAAGGTTGTCATATATTTGATCCCTAAAGGCCAATCATGATATATCATGGTGTATCACATATCTAGAATCTCAATTTCGACAATTCCACATCATTTTATCATAATTTTATTTTATTTAAAGATAATGAAACAAACTCATTTTCCCCAATTCCAGAACTGAGAAAGAAAGAATATAGGGGGCCTAAAAAAGTGTAGTCCAAGAACATTACACAGAACGAAGCCAAGACCTTCTAGTGTAAACAAGCCCAAAGTTGACAAATACGTAACCAAATGACCTCAAGTGACCTTTATAGATAGAAAATACCAAACTTTATTACCATAATTGCAAGTATGAAGGATTTCCATACTATTATTAATGAAATCTTTTAATTTGGAGATGGAGTAGGAGACCTTCTTGGGGTTACCACATTGGCCGATCAAGGAGTTGAATATTATTTTATAATCTATTTGCACCATTTATAAGGTGATTTCATGTTGACTATAAAGCTCCAGACCTATGAGAAGATCCATATATTCTACTTGAATGGAGTCTCCATATCCAATGTATGAATTGAATGCTATGAGGATAGAACCCTTGGAATCTCGAATAATTCCTTGTCCGTGTATAATTCCTACACTACAAGATCCAAACATATTTAATTTAGATCTAATCATGTGTGTGTACCAACGAACCTAGTGTCCCAGGACACCTGTTGGGGATGGGAAGGGTGGGGTACTGAAGATCAAGAGGAAACTAATTGATGGATCATCTGTCTATTTTTCTAGCATCCTAGACAAATCAATCGATAGGATCTTGTTTATGATTCCAAGAGTTATCCTAGAACATGTGAGACCCTCAAAAATAGATTTATTCTTGTCATTCTATAAAGACCATAATCTTATAGAAAATATTATTATGCCTCATTACTCTCGATGTTGTTGTTATCTACACCTCCAAACCAAAGATTGGATAATGAAGTGACTAAGATGAAATGCGAAGAAAAACCAATTAAATCACCAAACATGTTCATGTTATCACGTTCCGTGTCGCTTTCAAAAAACAAATTTAGTGGGGACTCCCCCAGATGGATTACCCAGCAAGAGCACCTTCATTCTATATTTATTCCATCTCATTTTATGTTTCCATTTTTTGATAACAAATTACTTGAGATTATCCATATATCGTAAGGGAAACCATACCACATCATAGCATATCACATATATTAGCCTACAATAGGTCACTTGAAAAATTCCTTAATTGTGGATCAAACATAACATAATAAGGATAGTGATAAAAATTTCTTATAAACAATTAACCATAACACAACATAACAATTCCATCCCATGAAAACTATTATTACCATATTAACCATCATATATATCAGATGCAATCGACAAAAATTTAAAAATTCATTTCTGGTATCAAAATATATCATTTCAGTAAGAAAATACACATTAAATACATCATATAAGGTTTAAATATCTCATATTTCGTGAAAAGTTTCATCACCTAATGTTTTATTGGATAATAATTCCATTTAACCATTTAAATTTCCATTTAAATCTTGTATATCTCATTATTCAAATTACAAAACACACACTTGAACCCATAAAGCATAGAATGAATTCCCAAGTCAACCTAGATACCTTATTTCCAGTAAGTACACTATTTACCCACATTGAACTGCATTGTACAAAAACAATGAAATTTTTTATTAAACACACTAAAAGTATAAAATTTCCCCTATACACATAAAAAATAACTATTTGAGAATTTTTTTTACTAATTAGTTTTTAACATTTATCACCATAATTAACTTGGTCATTCATAATTTTTATCCATGTCTATCCATCTTAAACCATAACAGTACCATCCATTTAATTTAAAAAAACATATTTTTCTTCTGCATGTTAATTCATTATCTTAAACATGGATATCCTAAAACGTATCATTGCGACACCACTTTAGGGTCTAATTTACTTTTAAGTAATCATTGTATATTTATTTAAAAAATTAAATTAATTGAAAGGATAAGTAACACAAAGAAGAAATTTAGTCATAAATAATACTGGAATTTACATATAAACATGAAAACATACATGATAAATAAAGAGGTCGCCTATCAGAATGAAGATAATAAATACACCCAAGAAATGGGCCACTAGAAAATCTAATAACTTAAGAATTTAGATTTTAAAAACTAAGAGTATGAGAAAGATAATTAGAACCACCTATTGATCAAGACATCTTCACCTTCAGGAAAAAAAATGTTAGATTCACAAAGCACTTATAGAGATGAATAAAATGAACTAATTTCATCACAAATCTATGATAAAAAATATAGAATCGAATATTGAATTTGGATAATAAAGATAGGGACTTAAGACTCCAAATGATTCATTGCATTTCATCCATTTTATCCCTAAATCGATGGGATCTTGAGTTTTGAATGAAATCATTGACCAAATAATTATGAATTTGACAATTATTAAAAAACCTTCGATGAACCACATGATACCCTATAGGGGTTCACCAAGCACCCAATGTCTCATTGGGAATATGATACATGCACACCAAGAACCTGTTTGAAAATTGTGGTGAACCTACTCCCTTAGAATGACCAAAAATTATATGGATCTCCATAATCAAGTACTCAATGACCTCTTTGGGTATTTCCTAGAAAATTATACCTCTAATGAATTCCCACATAATTTTACCTTCTCCTTACCATCCAAACAAAAATAAAAAAAAGTTCCAGAATCAATCCAATGAATAAAAATAAATAAAATATTTTATTTAATGATAAGTGTAGTTAATCAAAACCCCACCACAAGCCTTCCCATATCATTAAAGTATCGTCATGTATCACCAATAAAAAAATATACCCATTGTGACCTCATCTTTTCTTCTCAATCATATATATCTTCAAGTATATTTCCATACTACTATAGGACTCATACAAGAGGAAAAAGCTTTCCCCACAACTTCTTATTGATGCAATCAATAATCTTCATCAACATATCATCAATAGAAGAATTATCTCTATCACAACATCATCACAATGAAGTATAAGTGATGTATCATGTTCATACTTTATCAACTGAGACACATGATAGAAATATTTCATAACACTAAACATTAGAGGTAGTACCATTTAGTAGGTAACTTACCTAATCCTTTCCAAAATAAAAAATGATGCAATATTCATTATAACATACTTTCCCTACATATTAATTCCTTAATTCCCCAACCCATGTGAGACTTGAAGGAAAAAAGTGTTCCAACCCCACAATAAATTGGTATATGTATGTGGTTAGCATATGAATTCTATCTAGTTTGAGAAGTAAGAAACCACTTCCTAATTATATACACGTTATTAAAAATTTATTGCACCAAGATTGCCCCAACAAAGGATTTTTCTCAAGATTCTAACGAGGACAAATGGGGAAGAAAAATCCTCTCATAAAAATCCACAAGAAGTGAAATATAAATATATTGCTAGAAGATATTTTTAAAAAACAAATCTACCAAGGAAAAATTATCTTCCCATTTACTACCATATTAAAGGTCACATGGTCATATAATATCCTTATGGTTATGGATGGTATGCTTAGATTACAAATGTGGATAATATTTTATACTCAACTTCACCAAATAACCTAACACTTTCTACAATCCATGCTAAACCCATGACATAAATCTAACATCATGATCTTATATGATGTAAAGGGGAATCCCAAAAAGTCTCACAACCTCATCAATAATGATTTTCCCAAGCTCCCATGCCATATAAGTCTCATTAATCTTTATGAAATGGAAAAACTTTGTGAGCTGATCAATAACAACCCATACTACATCTTTCTCCATTAGAGACCTTAAAAATTCTATCACAAATTCCATTGAAAAATTTTCCCACATCCATTCTCGATTAGTAAAGGACTAAAGCTTAAGTATTTTCCCTTTATATTATAATTTAACCTATTGACAGTTAAATCACCTCAAGAAAACCCCATCCATATCTGAATTTATTCTCGACCACTATAATCATATTAAATCATTGCAGTACATCAAAGTGGTATGAACTTACCACTGAGACATCTGAATTTTTATCATCACCTACTCTCATAAATATATAGTAATTTAAATTATTCCATATAAAATAAGAAACACTCATCTCCACTAACCAATTAAAGAATATTCTCCACACCATATTTCTTTCCTTTATAAATTTGGAACTCTGGATTATAATTATGACTCACCTTCATCAAATTTATCATGATTGAGATGATATAAAAAGGAAAATGAAAAACATAAACTCCATTCCTATCTATATAATTATTCATATATATTAATATATTAAAAAGTTGATACTCATATTTGTATTGTTGAACAATGTCCACTTGGGACTTCCTGATTAAAGCATAAAAGAAATAATTCCTTAACATTGGTGAATATATCATCTCAAAGTTGAATGATAGTAGATAATCAACACATATCCTCTAGATTTATTTATTTCCCTCTAAAAACATATACATTATCCTACTTTTGTTGGTGAGAACCATATGTTTTTAACCAAAAAGATAATGTTGTCAAATTTTTATATTATGAACAAATAAAACTAAAACCAAATCATGATTGGGGAAAATCATCTCATATATTCTAGGATTCCAAGAGCTATATTTCAATGTATGATCATCTTACGTCAACACATATCCCAATCCCACACTAAATGCTTTATAATACTCCTTATATCATTTCACAGGATTCGGTAAAGGGAGAATAGACATTGATTTCAACCCATTATTCAACTCTAGGAATGAGGCCATGCATTCATCACTCCAATGGAACTACATTCCCTTCCTAGTCAATTTCTTTATTTTCACATCTTAGTGAGGCAAGAATTTAATATAGTGGTTATAATATCCCATAATATCGAAGAAACTTTGTATCTTACTTAACAAGATCTATCGACATCCCAAATTCCAAATCAATGATCTAGGGAAAAAATACATCCCATATCTAGAATTAGAATTTCAACATCTCGACATACTAGTGGTGGGTTGGGAAGGTATCTATAATAGGATAAAAATTCTCTCCATCATCCTCATAGGATCATGAATATAAGATAATATCTTCATTAAACATGATAAAAAGTGGATCCCATATTGGGATGAAAGACATGATTCATCACATCCATAAACATCACTATTGAATTCATCACCCCAAAAAATCAAGAAAATATCATAATGGTTGTATCCTCTCTAGAATTACATCTTAGGAACATCCCCAACTCAAACCATAATTAGATTATAAATATAATAGTGATCAGTCTTAGAAAACTACAAATAATGCCTTAATTTATTAGAAAGATATTTCATCAAAGGTAAATGATATTGGTTATTGAGAAGTACCTAGTTAAAGTAGTCGAAATTAACAGATGACCACAAATAACCATCATCTTTCTTAGAGAAAATAATTGGACCACCCACATGGTGATACACTCTACCTAATGAATCCCTTGCACAGAAGATCCTGATCCTAAGACTTTAACTTCTATATCCTAACTAGTTACATATGATATAGGGAAATTTAAATTGGTTTAGTACCTAAACAAAATAAAATCATGAAATCCACCTCCTAATTATGTGGTAACCTCTTGAAATCCACAGGAAAAAAATCCTTATTATGATCAACCACAAGAGGAAAGTAAAACCTATATAAATATCACATAAACTAGGATTACTACCTTCTATGATACATATGATCTTCCTCATTTATCCCAAATTAAGTTCTTACATACTATTATGATACTCACACTCTCTTAAAAATATACATTGATCTTCACAAGAAGGATAAAATCTCACACATCACAAGTAGTAGTCAATATGATCATGAAAATTTGATAGTTTTTATATCCTGATAATAATATTGACCCCCACCTATATCTATAAAAAATAAACCCTTAAGATAAGAGAAATCATAAACAACTGCAGCATAGGACAAGAACCTATTAATATGATCCTCCCACCTACCCAATATGTTATACGCAGATTGAGCTCCAAAAAAAATATCCTCTAGAAAATCTAATTTAGAACCAATAAAAATAGACATAAAATAACGACATTCCACATAATCAAATAATAAACTAGCCAAAGTATTGGTAACTATAGTCATACCTCTCATTGAAGAAGATCATTCACTAAGAACAATGGGTTGCTACTCAACAAAAAACAACTACACATATTCCAAACCATGACCCTACACTATGGTCATCAGGATCCCCTGCACTGTATAACTCAATTATACCTAACGCTGATAAACTCTAACGCTACCTCAGGATGACCTCCCATATGAAATATGGATTTCAATCTATTACAGAGTAAAATCCCATGCATGTAGTGCCTAGAAATAATTTGTACCACGACCTCCACTCCACTAAGAACCCCAAAGACAAAAACCTTAATAGATATCCCATATTTACACATGAGTTTCATACCTTAGAATTATGAGGAAGAAAAACTAAGTATGGAATTTCTGAACACACTAAAATCATAAAGTTAGTGATCTACCTAGAGAATAATAAATATGAGAAGGCCTTCCCCTAATCCCTGAATGCCCTATATCTCTAAAAGAATCATCTCATTTATTCTTATTACCACTACTAGATCCACCTAATACCATTAACACCCACTTATATTATTTTTGGTCCTTATTATACATAAGATACAATTTCACCATATTCATGAAGGTAGGTAATAAAATACAATCCTTGGAACATATCATCAACCACAACCCATACTCAAACTGATGGGCCTTACAAAGATTACCCCTATATAGGTAGGAGAAAATGGAAGAAACTCTATAGACCTACAAGTATAATAAATAACATATATAATTACCTTCATGATCACTATAAATTCATATTCCTTATAAACTACTTAGTAATAGGGGCATAAAAGGCCTCCCAGGTTAAACACTCATCCCTCCTCGCCTAAGATAAAATATGGTAGCAGTGCTAAGGTAGACCCTCTTGCATAAAAATAGTCATCATAACCTTATTCACTAATAAATAATCAATCAATTCAAAGATATCATTCCTTCCTTATATACAATATTAGAAAATCAATGACTTGGAATCACTTCTGAAGATAAGAGGATGTTTTGATCGAAAGTTACAAACCATATCTAACACTACAACCACTTCCTAGGATGGTTTCACCTTTATACCTTAGATCACCTTCAGAAAACCCTCATTGATCTTATACTCTATTTGGGTATCTAACTAACCCACTAAGGGAACATGCTCATCATCATATTCTATATGCCCCTTATTGGAACGATACTGCTCAAACTCCTTTTCCTGAGGTTCATTGATTTGCATCTCTGGGTCCATAATTATACAAAAAAATCAACAAAACTATTGAAAACATTAACAAGGTTACATCTAGAAAAGATATCACAAAACACCTCCCATGCATATTTACAAAATAGTTAGTCATACCATGTAATTTCAAAAAAATAGGTGTATGCCTGGACATAAGTCATGCTCTTATGTTCCATGAATTATGCCTGAATTTCTCCACTAATCACCCTTATATGTGTGAGTTTTTACCCCAAAATATTTAGTAAACTAAGAGAACACACTCTCATTCCCTCAAACAACAAGATCTTCTTCTGTGGTCATGCTGGAGAGTAACCGTCACATTGATTTCAAACCATGTTTTAAATACTAATCTCCACAATACCAATATAAAAATATTAAAAGTCCACAAAATTAATGATCTGATACCCTTTTGTAGCATCCCACCAATTTTCCTAAGTTATTATGAAAAGTGAATACAATAGAGGAAGAATTGTAATTTTAAAAGTGACTTATATTTTTCCCTCCACTTGTATTAAGTTGATATGTTTTTTAAATTACTAATTAGATTAAATATTATAGTAAAAATTTTGTATAATGTAAAAATAAAATGAATAAAATATAATAAAACACATCATAAATAAGGAAATCCTCATTTTAATGGATTTTGATCAAAGTTTATATTCAACATAAATTTAAAATATTATTATTATTGTAATAATAGATAAAAGTATATACCTAACGAAAATACAGATATAAAAATACCATAATTTTAGCAAAAAAAATATTGGTTTGTAAACAAAAAACTCTTTTAAAGGATATATGAAAAACACACATTGAAACCAAAGTGTAAGGTGGATCTATAAAAATTTTATATGGTATCCAAAACTCCAAACCTATCATAAGGTATCCCTAGTTTTAAAACCTATTACAAGATATTTCTTGCAATACATATAATCCCTAAACTAATAAATTATGTAGGTACTCTCTTTCACACACCAGAAGTTCTTGAGCTTTGTATTCCTTACAAAGGAATCCCTCGACCCATATAGTCCTAAATTACTCTATCTTATTATCCATGAAATACCTCGATCACATGGGATTTATAGAGACCCATGTTTCAAAAACATGGATATTATGTATTTTTAGATGAATAATCATTACATTGCACAAACACATGAATGAGGATAATAATAGTTCAGTGTCATTGGAAACATGGAACATAATAATTTAATATGGTGAAGGATCTTAAATATTTCCCACGTAGATATTCCTATTTAGTACTCTTCATTGACATACCCTACATATAATCATTCTTCATAACCTAGGGAAATGAAACAAAAGATAGGATAATCTTATGTAATAGACCGACCTGGGTCAACTAGCCCAGTCACCCAATTATCCTATTATGGGGTGCGATAAAAAAATTTAACAAAAAAGATCTAAAAAATCAGAAGAAAAAAATACATACATCCATATTTAAAAAGTAGAAACAATGGGATATACAACTAATACAAACTTGATAAAATATAAAGGAAGAAATTCTACACCAAACTTGTCTCCATGTGACCAAACATCACCTCCTAACTATCCCATAAATAAATAGAAGTGTAAAGAGGATCATGCATCATACATAATGATTTTAACATTATCTAAATCTGGTAAAATAGGTTTTATAGCCACCCACCAACAAGATTAAGGTGTTAGGAATACATCCATGTAAATACCACCAAAAATATATACAAGTTCTAATAATAATAATACACAAGTTTATGCTATAAAACAAAAATATTTTAAAAGAATTTATATACACACAAACATATATATATATATAATAATTTGATAACCTTTTTCAAAACAATCCTTGAGATTTTATAAGTTACATTTCTTATATTATAAATCCATAAAAAATCAGGTAAAGATATTGAATATAAATATACAAGTGAGCTAGAATCCATTAAATAAACTAAAATGTATTAAAAACCAGAAACACCAATTCAACTTCCAATTAGGCTCTATCATATATGAAAATACATACTAGGCACACAAAATCCTAACAAGGAATAAGGTTTGATGCAACTGACATCACGGCCTTCCATAAACCATCGACATATAGAAGGTTACCTCCAAGTGGTGTCACACACACAGAGGCTACTCATGTCTCTTTCTCGACGAACCCAGGGTTCCCACTGTGCAATGTTTTTCAATTTCAGTTCTTAGAACCATGTTCAACTTTTTTTCTTCAAAAAAATCAAAGCCTATCCAAACTGATTCAATGATTGAAAATCCATTTTCCATTTCAAATCATGGAAATTATTTTTCAAATAAAAAACCCTTCTAAAAAGAAAATTTATTCCCTTTTCAATTTAAACGCATGAAATTCCCATTAAAATATCATTGACTCAATATGACCAATAATTATTTAAATAACATTAAATAATTGAACAGAACCAACTACCTCAATAGCATATAAAACCCATCCTCATTTTACAATGTGGATTGAAAACCAAAATATTTGCCTTCAGAAGACAACATATGACTATAGATTTAATAGGATTGATAGAAAACACCATTTAATAACCAATACATACAACAAACAATCCCACAACCCCAAATGAGAGTGATACTCAGAGAAATGAATATATGTAGAGATGAATCACCTAACCCTACTAATCAATCATTGAATGGAGTGGTTCATTGGGAAGGGAGTCACCCAAAAATCCCTAGAGTAAGATATTTATATGAGAGGAGAAGGCTATAAAAGGTAATGAAGCCTCACACACCCATACGATACCCTAATAACTGTAACAAGGTGAAAGAGATGGCATGTAATATTTTACATTTCGTGAATCCCTTTTATTTTATGTTAGACTAAAAATTAATCACATTCTAAATTAAAAACCAGTTTTTGACATTACATGACTTGTAAACCTTACACAACAAGTAAATTCCCATGATCTGAATTAAACCCATAGGATTATTATAGCTTGAATTACACATCGTGAAACCTATAACACATAGTGTAACTACCCATTGAATATCAAAAACCATAGGTTCAGGATGAAAATACAAAAAATATCTGATTTCATCATTACAGTTTTCCACCCAATTGAGGATCAAAAATAATATCCTAAATAAAAAAATGAAAAACAATGATTACAACATACATGAAAGAAGGGTAATGGTTCTTTACAATATCCCCACCATAAAAGTATTTTTTCTCCAAAAGGAGCTCAAGATCCTGTGTCTATAAAAAATAGAACGTCAAAGGTGCCTCATCAATGACTCATGCTCCCACGTCTTGTGGTGATCCTGTCTACACATCCACAATACCCAAACCAAAGAGATTATTTTACTGTAGAATACCTTATCATGGTGATCCATAATCTAAACTGGATACTCAACCAAAGTGTTATCGGGCTCAAGAACAACATCCTCCCATCTAATCACATGGGAAGGATTTGGTATATACCTCCTCAACTGGGAAACATGAAACACATTATTTATATAATTCAAGATAGATGTTAAAAGCAACAGGTAGGCCACCCTCCCTAATAACTCAATGATATCAAAGGGGCCCACAAACCTCAATGACAACATACATTACTTACCCAACTATCAATGTCTGAAGTGATTTGAAACTCTAAGAAATACCCAATCACCAACCTCAAACTCCAACAACCAAAGATGATAGTCCTTATAAGATTTATGATGAATCTGTGCCATGATAAGGCCCCTCTAGAACAACTTTACCACCTATTTCTTCTCCCGAACAACACTTTTCCAAAACAAGGACTACTCTACCAAATCTTCTCAACACAAGGGAGATCAGCATGATTACCCATACAATGATTAAAAGGCCACAATACTGATTTAAGCCTGATAAATATTCTTATAGGTGAACTAAACCAAATGAAAATTTCTATTCCAAGATCCAATAAAATCAATAAAACAGTCTTAGAGCATATACTCAATAACTTGGACAGCCCTCTCTACCATTCCATCCATCGGTGGAGGATTGGTCATGCTCAATTTCAACTGGGAACACATTGCCTCTAGAAAACCATTACAAAATCAAGATGTGAACCTTCATTCCCTTTCAGAAAAAACATCCACAAAAATCTTCACAATATATTAGACATAAAAGTCCCCAAGTTTTTACACTTTTTTTATTTCCTTTATTTTAATGTAATGCCCTAATTTATTCAATATATCCACAATATCTGAAATTGTATCCTTATCATAATTATTCCATGGTAAATAATGAATAAATCCATGTAAATCTCATTCCACTTCCACGTAAATCTAATTCCACTTCTACAACTTGGGTATTTGATATATCTTGTGGTGCTCAGATCTATATCCAAATTCATGAACCAATTATATTACAAAATATTTCTAGAGGATATTTGTATTTTATGATAGATAATGGTGTGAGGTTTGTTTCTATGTGCATTGGTGACTACCACATTTCATTTTCAATGGGAATGATTTTGGTTTTATAAGATTATTATTATGTAACAACGATTACCTAGAACAAAATTCTTGTATCATTCCAAGTTATATATGGGATTATTTTATTGTTTGGAATTAAATTTGGTTTATTTTATAAGGAAAACATATGTTATTTTATTGAAAATTTAAATAATGGCCTTTCTATATTAAATTTATAAAACTAGTTTTTTCAATTGATAACGAATCGTGTTCACACGACTCATATGAAACCCAATTATAAAATCACTATCTTGTTCATTTAAATGAGAATAATTTTTCAATGATCTATTAAGATGGTTATTTACATACATCTAATAGAAAATCATATGAAATAGACCATACCTGTTTAAAAGGAAAACTTACTAAACTAGCATTAAGTGGATCGGGTGAATGGGAAAGAGAACTTCTGGGATTGGTACACACTACTGTGTGTAGACCGTTTTTAGTAGAATATATAGGTGGTTACTCTTACTTAATAAATTTTACTGATGAATTAGGAATATATGGTTATGTCTATATGCTTATGTATAAGTTTGGTTCTTTTAATAAATTCATGGAATTCAAGAATGAAGTAAATAAACAACTTAGAAATAAGATAAAGTCTCTTCAATCGGATTGAGGTGGTGAATATCTTAACCAAGTGTTTATTGGAATTATATGGGGATTCAGGATTCCATCCCAACATACTCTACCCTACTCACCATAGTGGAATGGTGTTAGTGAATGGAGTAAATGTAACTTGTTAACATTGGTACGTTCAGTGATGATTCAAGCAGATATTCCATTATTCTTTTGGGGATATAAATTACAAACTATGGTATACACATTAAATCAAGTACCAACTAAAGTGGAAAATGGAATTCCCTTAGAGTTATGAAGTGGAAAGAAGTCTATTTTTTCATATACACATGTATGGGGTTGCAGGAAATTTGTTAAGGCATTATCAAGAAAAAACTTGAACCCTAGAGAAAAAGTGTATCTTTATAGGGTATTCCAAGGAAACAAAAGGTTAATAACTATATAACCCGAAGAAAAGAAAGTGTTCTTCACTAGAAAATCCATCATTCATGAGAGGGATAATATACTTAAATAGGATAGTGGTATAAATATTGAATTTGATGAATTTAATGCTCATGATATACAAGAGTTGGTATAATAATATGTTCCAAAGGTCTATGTGGATGAAGAAGTTTTGAAAGTATAAGTATCGCATTGGAGCACAAGATAGGTAAGAGAACTAGAGAAATATTATTTTCTATTCACTGCAAATGGTGACTCACTCTTCATTAACAATGATAAACCTATCTCCTATAAAAGGTTTTAGAGAGCTCAAAAGTTAAAAGATGGAAATAAGGCATGAATTCAAAAATAGAATCCATGTATCAGAACCAATATTGGGTTCTAGTTAATTTTCTAGTTAATGTAAATCCAACAGGGTGAAAATGGGTATTCTGGAGAAAACAAGATATGAAAGGTAAATTAAATACCTATAATTGAAGGATATTTTTTAAAGGGTTTATACATAGCTAGAGAATTTACTATGATGAAACCTTTTCACCAGTTTCTATATTTAAGTCCACCGGAATTATATTTTCTATAGAAGAATACCATGACTATGAGATTTGTCAGATGGATTTCATGACTGCATTTCGTAATGGGAACCTTTATGAAGATTTCTATATAAAAAACTAAAAAAAGTTATGACTCAAGGTGATTCTAAAATGATTTTCACTTTTTATAGATAACTTTATGGATTGATACAAGAATCTAGGTCCTAGAACATTCAATTAGATGAAGCTATAAAAGATTTTGTTTTCATTATGAATAAATGTGATCCATCTGTTTACAAGAGGTTTAATGAGAATTAGTTCATTCTCCTAGAAGTATATTTTGATAAAATATTACACATTTTAAATGAAATACCAGTCTTACAGTATATTAATGAATGGTTAGACAAATGTTTCTCCCAAAAAAATAGGTGAAATAACCTATATTCTAGGGACCAAGATAATTCATGATAGATCCAATTGGATTCTTGGACTAAATCAAAGTACCTATATTGACCAGAAAATAAAGAGATTTAGTATAGAGAAATCCAATAGGGAATTGGTTCCAGTGTCACATGGTTTATATCTTTTTAATAAAACGTGTCTGCATACACAAAAAGATAAAGATAGAATGAGTAAGATATCATACCCTTAAATGATATGATTAATCATGTCTTCCATTATATGTATTAGTCTTGGTGTTTCATATCCATTAAGAATGGTGGGAAGATATCAAGTTTATCTAGGAGAATATCATTGGTCTGTTGTTAAGGATATATTCAAGTATTTGGGAATATCTAAAGACATGTTCCTACTTATGGAGGAGATGGGGAATTGGTCATCATGGGTTATACTGATGCTAGTTTTTAGAAAAATAAAATTTATCTGAAGTCATAGTCAGGATATATTTTATATATCAATGGGGGAGTTATCATATGGTAGAGTTCAAAGAACCCAGTAGTTGATGATTCTAAAGTGGAGTCTGAATATATAGTAGCCTCTCATGTAGCCAAGGAATATGATTAGATTCAAAACCATTTCAAAATCTTGATGTGGTACCTAGAATTAAAGATCCTATCACATTGTATTGTGATAATACAATAATAGTGGATCTTGTAAGAGATCCAATGTCACAAAAATGGATAAACAATATAATACAGAAGTATCACCTCTTGAGGGATTTTTATCAAAGGGGTTAAGTTACTGTAAGAAGAGTACACATGGAAGATAACATGGTGGAACCCTTGACTAAATCATATCTCAGCAAAATCATTAGAATCTTGTATAAGCTAGAGGACTGAAGGTTGTAGTAGTTGGATTTAGTGAAAGTGTTACTCTATTGGAGCTAGTTCCCTAGAACCAAATTCTTCCAACTTTATGATAACTTGTATTCATAGTTATGAAAATTTATAATCTATTTATTACGTCATGATTGTTATTATGTATAACATAGTATTTTATAATTTCCTAAGATATGTTATGTTGCTAAAAGGTTATAGTAGCTCCCTGCTATGATGAGAACCTAAAATTACTACATAACTATTCAAAAATATAAGTTCTATAGCTGGTAGATATAATTTTAAGAAAAAATGATTTAGGATATTAGGGGTGGATACTTGTATGAATTTAAGGTACCTTTCCATTGTGTACGCCCTTGGTAATATCCAGTGTATGTTATTATTAGAATGAGACCTTCTAGTATAAAATCTACATTTACATGTGTCATTGGATGTTTGTATATATGGATTTTTGTATTGATACATAGACATTATGATTATTATTAAGGATAATTATGAGTGATGTACTTTAATTTATTGATGAAAATCATAATGACATGTGTCTTTGGTGAGGTTGGATATGTTGGGTGCATCATAAGTAATATTGTATTAGTGAATAATGTGAAAAAATATTTTTCCCTTTTCATCATTAATAGAATTTGATATCTCAATCCTTTTAATGCAAATGATATAGCTTAAATAAATCCATATCCATGATTTTATATAGTTAATTGAAATTTCTAATAAGTGAGGGAAAGATACATTGAGAATATAGGTTGATGGCATCAACTTACAACCTGCTTGATTAGATATATCATGATAAAGGGATTATATTACATAGCTATATGAGGTATTATGTCATTTCGGTATTAAATTATTTCTCTATAGGTACCATGGTATGTTTCTAGTTGCTGGACTTGGAAATTAGGCATTTTCACCTAATTCCATTGAGAAAGTGGACTAGAGAATCACACACTACGTGTATCCATAATCTCAATTAAATAATATATAATTATTTTGTAATTAATAAGTTGAATAAATATTAATTTTTTATGTGGATTAATAATTGTTAAATTTTTATTGATCGGATATATTCCCTCACCAGTTATTTGAGATAATATAATGTGAGTAGAATGTTTAATAAATATTTAATTTTAATTTATTGAATATAAAATTTTATTATTTACTTGAGAATAACGTAGTGAAAATTATTTAAAAAACAAATTGTTATTATTCAAGTCCTGATAAATATTACAAAGGAATGGTGGACCATGTTTAATGTTCTAGTGAGAATTAATATATATTGAATATTATTTGAATAAATATTAATTATTTTTAATTTTCAAGTTAAGAGCATGTTGAGAAATAATACAATTATTATTATTATAGACATGGGATTCTGAAAGGGATTAAATAATTAAAAATGGGAACTTGTGAAATTATTTATTTTTAACCCTACCAATATATAAACACAATTATATTATTTTAAAAAGATCCAAATCGTTTATTTGGTTGTGCAGAATGAATTTGGAGATTCCTCCCAAGCCCTAGGGAACTACATTCCCTAAGAACACTCCAAGGAATAGAGAGTGGTCATCCTCCACCTCACACTATGATGTCCAGAGATATCAATGATAATGATTTTAAAGTGATTCTCATGGAGATCAAAGGTGATCTATATAAGATATTGTATCTACTATGATAGCACTCAATGATTCCTATAGCGAAGTATGGTGATTTGTGGTACACGTGTGGATCACCACTATAAGGAATATAATCTTGATTCCTACAATTTAATTTCATAACAATGAAGATCTATTTTCAAAACAATCAATGAAGAATAAATTCAATACAGTAAATTATTTAATTAAATTAAATTAGTTATAAATAATATGTGATGATCCTCCCTCTAGTTCTAGCATTTTATGCATTGTATATTTTCTTTTATTCAATTTTGTTGATCATGGTATTTATAATCATGTAGATATCGGATTGGTTGTGGATCCTGACAAAAAAGAAATGTTTTCTGTGACCCATTGCACGCTTCCAATGCACCTTGAACCTAAATTTATCCCTTTTATTTAAATTGATAAATATATTAGTGATCTATATATTTTTATTCAAATATGGATGATTATTTTCAAGTTGGTTATGTATTGTATGGCTATCCACTTTCTTTATCTAGATGGGTAGTGATCATGTTGTAAATTTTATTGATATAGGTAAAAGTATTGATATTCTTGGTGATTATTGACTATAAACATAGGATTATTATGTAATGAAATTTTTTATTTTTCATTATACTGATTTCCATGTTTTTTTAGCTTTATGTTCCTTAGGGAATGGTATGAAATGTTTTGTTAACACTTATAGTGAATTCATTGGACCTAAAAAAGTGATGGATGTATACGAAAATTATATATCTCATTAATGCATCAATAGTTCTTATGAGACAAAAAAACATATGTTCTTTATATACCACTCCCTATATCAGTATAGTGTCTTGTCATAAGGCCCTGACATCATCTTATTGATCTCTTTTATTATGAATTCTATCAGTATGATATCAATATTATTAACATCCATATTTTATTTTGTTTTCATTGATATAAAATTCTATCAGTTTTAATTGAATATAGAAATATTAAAATTATTTATTCCTCCCGTATTGTTTATAACGTGTTTAAGTTCTTAACAACTTTAGTTATGTGTTACTATTAATGATCATTTAAGATCACCCCTTTATTATGTTTCCATTCTATAGGTTATGAATTAAAGTCTTACACATGTCATTCTTAGAGATATAATATGTGTGGAATAACTTTTGGGGGATGTTCAAGAGTCATTATGGATTATGTACTTTCATATAGAATAGAAAAAAAAGAAATGTATGTGTAATGTAAAGAATATGGTTTTTTTTTTGTTATTGTTTTTTTTAATTATCTATATATATGCCCAAAAATACCCTTGGGTTTTTATATATGAAATTATTATTATTTATATTATAACTAATGATTTTAATATCTATGATTTTTCACATGGTATAAAAGAGATTATGAAAAAATATATGTTCATAGAAAAGGATTCTGGAGTGTGCATCTAGGGAATCATAGTTGGTCTCAAAGGAAAGATTTAGATAATATTGGATATTATGATTTTTGTTAAGGATATTTTAATGGGTGGTAAGTTAATGTTGATAGTAATTACAAATTTCTAGATCACCCTTTTAGGTAAGTATATTATTTAGTTTTATGTTAATAATGCACATTTTTTGGTGTTTAGGGTTTGGGAACCTCAGTAAAAAACCTAAAGATGAGTCTCAGAATAGAATGTTATCTTAAAATATTTTTAATGTTTTTAGTAGATGGTTTAACAATAAATACATGCCTATATGGAAAATTAAAATTGAATGTGGTTGTGGAATACATGAATCTAATGGTAATCACCTCAAAGAAGGATTATTGAGCAATGAATAAATCTTTTCTATGGTTCGTAGTGCATTGATGTAAGACTACACACCGAGATAGACACTTTAGAGGGGGGTTATTTGGTATATCACATTCAGTCTATGAACCATTATGAAGAATTCTTTCCTAATTACATTTATAGATTAAGTTAAGAATTATTAGATATCCTAGCTTAAATAATAGAACATTTAACTGGAAGTATCAATAGACAAAGTTAAGGTATGATTAGAGAAGACTTATTAGGATTGATTCTTCATATTCATATGATCATTTACACTAATTTTATTAACAACCATTTTAGAGTTTATTATTTTCTGAAATGTTATAACTAAAATGAAGTTGAGAAAGGAATGTATCTGGAAACAAATTTATCTTATAACCAAATACAACATCATACATAAATTCTTCAGAATCTTTTTATATACATATTATGATTGAAAATGTGAGTTTACTAGTCTTAAATAATGTAGTGAGGTTAATATCTTAATGGAAATTAATTCTTGATACTCTTAGTTATTTTAATTTGTGAATTATATTTATCGATGATACTCTAAAATAATCTATATTTTATGAGGGTTATGTTAAACATTTAAGGAGTTTTCTTCTATAAGATCCTGGAATTTTCTTAATGTATGTTTTGTTTATGTTATGTTTCGGGTCTCTCTTTTTGGATAAATAAGTGTTTCTCAAATTTAATGTGAAATATCGGGGGTTCCCTAGAGGGTCGGGATGAGAAGAGAAGAGAAATTAGGCCTATCATTGCTAGGCGCATGGTCTACGCATGGTTAAGGTAAATCGTGTGGGTAGACTGTGTGGACTAGCCATCATCGGATAGTAGCCTTTACATGATCTGAGAATGGTTAGGGAAAACCATGTGGGATACCAGGAAACCATGCGAAATTGTTGTCTTATAACAGTAGCTTCTATATAGTTTGTGCATGGTTTAGTATACCGTGTGGCCCATAAAAGATGGAAAATTTAATAAATTTCCATTCCAAGATTTAAAACCCCAACTCAGGATTTTCCTACATTTCATTCCTTTCAACCCTAGTGAAAACCTATTTCGACCCAAGCTTCCAATAGGTGGGTTTCTTCTGATTCTTGGCCATTTGGAGCATCGTCGGTTGCGGATTGAATCTGCGGGTAAGTCTAATCCTCTTCACCCCTCTCTTCTTTTGATTAGGGCTTGTAGTTTCTCTCATCTTCTTATGAATCTCAAAAACCATATTTTTTGGGTGAGGATTAGGGTGAGGCTTAAAGGGGAGTTTGAATCTAGATTGAACGACTCAAATGAGAGTTTTTTCCTCATCGAATATGAGGCAGGTGGTATGCAAGTGTTATCCCATAGTCTTATTTTGAATTTGTTCATGGAAGTTGGAGTTATTGCTTTTCCCTTTCAATGTTATTAGTTTTGTTGAAGTGTGTGATAAAAATGGGTGTCTGAGTGACTAATTGAAACCCTCACGATCCTTGTGGGATGTGTTGGGGATGACATGAGCATTTTAGGTCCACCCATAGGGTGTGCCAGAAATTCCAAACCTAGAGAGTGGTTTGGTTAAGTGAAGGATTGTTGAGTAAAGTGTGAATCACATGAAGAACATGTTCAATTGTTGATTTGGTTGTAAATGGAATGATGATAAATATTCTGAGGGAGATAAGAGAATGAGATTCTTTTGGAATGATTGGAAAATGGTTAATTGAGTTCAAAGATATTATATCGATTGTTTCATGAAATTTTGGTTAGAAATGACAAAGGGAATTATGGAATATTAAAGGGTGAACTTGTAAATGGGTTAATGAATGGTCAATGATGAATTTGGATAAGGAGTAGGGGTTGTTAAATAAACTTATTGGGTTAAGGTACGATAATGGTAACTTGGATAAATGGATATGAATTGTAAATGGTAAATTAATTAATGGGTTATGGAATAGTATTAATTCCCAAGTTGTTGTTATGAATTGTGATAACCAATGACATTGAATATGCTTGGATGTGCTATGGTATGGTTGTGGTGATTTGATAAATATGCATGTTCACATGGTTTGGTAGTGTTGGGTATTGACTTGAAGTTCTACGCCCACTGTTCGAGTTAGACTGAGGCTCTAAACTCCACCCCAAAATGCACAGGTTAAGGAAGGGGATAGAGGCTCTATTCCCATAATGGTGTCATTCTACCCTGACTGAGGCTTCACGATGTAAAGAATATGTTGATGAGATATGTGGATACCTATTGAGATAGGGACTTTATTTGATTACTCTATGAATTGTGATTGATTTCCTTATACCCTTGTGCAAATGATATTTATACCTAACCCAAGGAATATGTGATTAAATGGTTTTAGTAATGAAGATTGTATCAGGAAAGTAATTGGGATAAATTATAGGAATAAATTAAACCAACGTGTAAACATATGGAACCCAAATTGTCCCTTGTTTACTTACCTTTAATTTTGGTACTTGCATGCACTATCTATTTGGCTAGATATTTTGTAGACACCATTGGTGGTGGCATACTGAGTTTTATACTCACACCCTACTCGATCCATCTTTGGTTACTCGAGTAGACTTCATCATTGTAGGTCAGGACACGTGGAAGGTCCCTATACTAAGATGTTGATTTGGGCTCGGGATGTTCATGGAGAAGGATCCGTACATAGAGTCAGGACCCGTTGGGGGTTTTTTGTTGTTGTTTATTTTGGGTTTCTTTCACTTGAACTATATCATTACAAGACATATTTACTATTGTATATGATTGTACCTAGTTTTGGGAATGGGCCATTTATGCATGTTGTTGATTGTCGTCAATTTATATCATAGTCCAAAAATTGTGATGAAATTCACCAAAAATATCATGGATCAGAAGATATTTTATATTGTAGGAATTATTAATATTTTTTAGGAATGATATGTAACATAATAAATCAAAAAAGTGTAATTTATATGTCATATTATAATTTATATCCCAAAAGATAAATATGTTAAGAATACCTTAATCAATTTTCTTCCATGAGTGAAAATTAAAATTATGAGGGTGAAATTTTATTAATGGAGTGATAATGTAACACTTCTAAATTTTAATATATTATTTTGTTTAAATTACTCAATGTGTTCGATAGCGTGCCCCACCCGAAACACCGAACGAAAATGAAATTGTGATATATTTATGTTGTTAAAAAAATTCCATTAAATGAAATGGAATGAATATGAGTAAATGATTTATAAAATATATTTATAAATAAAATAATGGTTACTTTTAATTTTATTGAAATTTATTTAGTTTAAATAAAATGAAAACTAAGATCATTTATTATTTAGAAAATATTTTCAAATAAATTTCCATTTTTATGTGATATATACTTCTTTTCACAAAAAATAAGATTAGTGATATTTATTTATGTTTGATATTAATAATTAGTTAATTAAAATATAGTTTTAAAATTATATTAAAAAATAATAATATCACTTAGTAATTGAAAATTTTATTTTCCCATAAAAACATGTTTTCATTTTATTTTATGATTTTTATTCCAAAATTTAATTTATAAATATTAAATTTTAAATTTTAAATTTTTAAAAAAATATATGATTTATAATTAAAATATTATATTAATATGAATATATGGTAGTTTTATAAAATAATTTGGTTTTAGGTGAATATTAAAAATATATAGATTTTGTTGAAAACAATCACTTTTATGAGATTATTGTAACACAAGAATGGATTAAGTATTTTTTAAAACATTTTTATATAAAATATATATATTTATAAGTTAAAAAATCATTTAAAAGTACATTTTTGTTTTTATAAAACCCATGTATATCATTTTTCACACTTAAGTAATATTTTATTGTAATAACTATTTTTATTCAATTGTATTAATAAATATTTTACATCACATATAGAAAAATTAACTCTAAAAATGTATTTAATATTTTATATAAACAAAATTATATTATGTAACAATTTCAATTTCATTTTTGGTATAAATTTATAATTTTAAATTTTAAATTTATTGAGAATGATAATGGTAAAAGTTTTATTTTCAAAGAATTGTTTTATTAATATTGTGCAATTTTTATATAATAAATTTTATTAATATAGTTTAAATTATTAACATAGTATGTTTTCTAAAAAATATATTACTATATTATCATACATTTAATAGTTAACCAAATCTAGTAAATAATAAGAGAACACAATGGTTAGTACACTATTAATCAAGAAAACATAATATTTCAATATAAAAAAAATAATTTAAAAAATAGTTTTCTATTATTTGAAAATTGAATTAGATTAATTTGATATTAAATGATGGTTCACCATAACTTAAACTGGTATGATTTATTATTTTTTATTTTTAGTAAAAAATAAATTACTTAGTTAAAAACTAGTTACCAAGGTAAAAACAAAAAAAAGGTAAATGTAAAAACTTATGAACAAATGACTTCCAACAAGATTAAAACTTGTGTATAAATAATATTTTGAGGATTTATTTACCCAATATTACCCCCCCCCAAGTCCATTATTTATAACGTTTTGAGTCTTTAACCATTGAATATTTTAATGATATGATTGATAATTAAAGTGCATTCACAAAAGTGACCTTTTCCTTTTAAAAGGGAATCACTTAAACCCCTTAAATGTTACACATTCCATTAAAATTTCTCATGAATATCTACATAATATACCAATACATGAATTGCTTTTATCATCATTGAGACCTTCATATCTTTAAATTATCATAATCCCTTAATTTTTATGGACATCTCTTTGAGAAGATCGATTTTCCAATAGAACTATTGCCTAATTTTTAATCTTTTTTCTTAATATTCCTATTCCAAACCACTTATATACACACTAATATAATTAAATAAGTATATAATTATACTAATATTATATTATATTAATTTAACAACCATTATTTTCAATGTTCTGAATTTTCTATGTATTATTTTAAAATATAATGTGGAATTATTTGAGACTAGGCATTGAGATAATGTGAGATTCTGAGGCCCGGTTTTACCTGAATAGATATTTGAATAACATTAAAATATTAATTATCACACTTGTAATATTTTCCTAAAACAGTTTAATAACATCCAAATGGGTGCTCAGATCATAAATAAGAGGGCATGGTTGCGTTCAGAGTTGTGTCTTTACCCTAGAAGAGGACTAACATTGGTCGGAGTATGTCAGATATGAAAAGTTGTCTTGAGAAATTTTAATGATTAAAATAAATTGAGGATTCATATTATTTTAATTTTATGTCGACGCAGTGATGCAATTTTTTTTAATAAATAGGTAGAAATTCACCCGAGGTTAGACCTATAACCATGATAGTTCCCTGGAGGCTCTAGAAGGAATCCCTTGAGAATTCTCTAGGCAGATGACAACGAGACCGGGATCAAAGATTGTTATTGACAGATCACCAAGGGAAATTGATCTTCAACAACAAATGATCCAATTCCCAGGTTGGGCATGTTGTTTCGATTTATCATTCCATGTTCTTGGATTCAACTATAAACGTGGACCAACCAATGAATTTTCTTATCCATGGTTTGATTATTCTTACTAGATTGATTTAATTGCCAGATTTATGGGGTTGATTTTTGATTTTATTTGTTAGTCATTTTTACTATAATGGATCAAGGACGGAATGAACAATGACCGAGGTTTGTTTCTTTGGTTTTTTATCTTTGACGTTAATGATGGCAGATTAATCAAAGCAATTTGGAAATAGTCATTCTTCCGGAGAGTTACATGAAGATGAACAGAATCAGATTTCTGAGATTATTTAATGTTTGAAACACCTTGTTTTGGTGTTAAGATGATAGGGAAACTCTTGATATAGAGTTTAGAGATGAATGGATCATTGAAATGGGATCCAAGAATTCAAATGAGGCATGTAGAGGAAGAATTGTGGATTCTGGAAAATCCCGATGATCACGACATGTAACATGGGGTTACACAACATGTGGCCCCAACTGGTTTCGAGAGATATTTAAATGCTACATGGAATGTGACCCTATCACATGAAATTTAGGCCCTTCTCAAAGACTCGGTGGGTATCTCGAGAGATACATGGACATGGGATGGAGTACACTGGTTGCATACATGACATGCACCCCACCACACAATATGGCCTATACTAAGTACACAAACTACCCCATGTAATGGCACATGGAAAGATAAACATGGGTTGAAACCATGTACTGGCACATTACCAATGTTTTTGGGTGTACCTCGGATTGATGGACATGGAGTGTGGCTTCTTCTTCATGTTGTGTACCTATATTCTACACGACAAAGTTTGAATGACATAGGTTTGTATACACGGGCAGTACCCGGGGCTGAGGAACACGGTGTGTGTACCTACAACCAGCTGTGTATACCTTTCTTTATGGCTTGAATCTATTTTTCAACATACCATTAAAAAGTTTCATTAGGGTTCATTTCCTTTATTTTTTCCCTAAATTTTGGTGCGTATCATTTTCTACTTAGATGAGTATGATCCCTTCAGTCAAACAGCTTGGATAGAGTCATTGGAATCCCTCGAGAGGGCCGATGTGGGATCATTTATTCATTATTCATGCCCTAGGTAGATTCCTTAGTATTTACGTGACCAACATCACTAGGTATCAATCCTATACTTTGTGGGTTAATCCATATGGAGTTGTTTTTATCAACCCATGGCCCTGGCTATGATGCTCATCTATCGTATCGTATCCCTCTCTCTATGTCTATCATTTTTTATCTCTCATAACAGTTCCAAAAAAATTACATCATGGATATACATCACTAGTACTATCGGACTCAGGAGTGTGTTCTCCTGGATGAGTGCTTCATGGAATCTTCGAGTTGAATAACTTGTGTTAGTATGCAGTAGCTGTGACATACCTCCAGATTTCATGTCTTGGTTTTAGTATATCTTTCTATTCTTATATGTGTTGTAGACATATAATTTTGTAGATATGACTGTATATTTCCTCTGTGTATTTCTTTTTGGTTTCAGGGTGTCCTAATGAGTATTGTTATAATCACCCTTGAATGGGCTTTTCCCTCACATGTCGTGTCCTGTGCAAATGCAAGACCATTAGATGGAGTCATAAGAGGACCTGGATCAGACAGAGATTTATAAGGTCAATCGTATAAGGTTATCCTAAGTTATAGATACTATTACGAGTACATTTTTCCTACATGTTGTAATTTGTGTCTTATAGACTCTTTTTGGTGGGAATGTATCATGGACTAGTTAACTTTACTGCACTCTAATTTCCTATCATACTCTGGTTGGTATATAGTTGTATGCATGCATTTCGTTCTTAGATGGTTAAAAATTTAGACATATTTTCATGTTGGAGATGTGTGTGTGCATACATGTAGATTGGTAATGCCTCCCATGTTAGTGATATTCCTACTCGGTGATAGTCACCATCCCTTGGGCTACTGGAGACGAGCATGTGGAGTTGCGACATGGCCTCCACTAGAATGTTTCATGTTAGTTCATAGTATCACCCCATGGCCCTGGTTGTGATCCTATTGTATTTCATCATATCTCTCTCTTCAAATATATTAGTGTATTTCTCTCAAGATGGTTCCCGACAAAGATTACTTCTCATATGGACATCATTAGTGTTTTCAGACTAAAAAATGTGTTATCCCTCATAAGTTCTTCAGGGAATCTTTTAGCTGAATATCTAATGTTATTATGCATTATTTTTGACTTACCTCTAGATGGTGTGTCTTGGTTTAAGTATATATGGATATTCTTATATGTTTGGTTGACATATACTAGTGTAGGGATGACTGTATCTTTCATTTTTGAATTGGTTTATGGTTTTGGGGTGTCCTATTGAGTATTGTTATACTCACCCATGTATGGGCTTTTCCCGCATGTTCTTTGTCATGTGTAGATGTGTGGCTATTTGATGGAGTCCTAGGTGATCCAGGACTAGACACAGATTCGCGAAATCAGGCAACTGAGATATTCTTATGGCTACATATAGTAGTCTCAGTACCTTTTGATTACAAGTTGGACTTCTTGGTTTGTAGACTCTTTTTAATGGGATTATATTTTGGCTCAGTTTTCTTTACATCACTATAATTTCTCATTGTACTATGGTTGGGATATAGTGGTATGCATGCATTTTTTTCCCATTGGTTTTTATATTTCATCATTTTGTGGGATTGGATATGTGTGCATGGATACATGTAAATTTGAAATGCCTCCCATGATAGTGATATGCCTACTCAGTTCTAGTCACCAGCCCCTAGCCAATTGGAGGTGGACTTGGGGAGTCGTGTCATGGGCCCTACTAGGACGGTTCATGACAGAGTGGTATTAGAGATTGTCAGTTCTACTATAGGACCTAGTGCCTATGAGAATGATTTGGGGAAAACTGTTAAGTGTTTCGAGATCGGAATTCAGACGAAGACTCTAGTTTTTGTGCGGGAGGCCAACATATCCATACATTAGGACTCTAATAACCTGTTTTCTGACATGGTACATGAGAACACTAGTTTCAGGGAAAATAACTATACATGAAACATATTGTAATGGGTTGTGATTTCCATGACCTTGATTCAGCTCTCTATATATACTCATTGACTGTGTTACATTTTTTTTCTTATAGGATTCCCCCAGGATGCACACTAGATAAGATTTAGTAGCCTGATCATGAGGATTACCCGCTAATTGATGAGGCTTTGATATAGGGAATGGTTCCCTAGATTTCACTTCCAGATGGTGCACTAGCTATACCACCACCTGTGGAGTAGTGCATGGTACCCGTAGTACCAGCAGATGAGGAGTGCAGGCTGAGTGCACTTCACAAGTTCAGAGACAGAGACCTATCAGGTTCTGAGGTGAGCCCGACCCTCAAGCGGATGGGGACTGTCTTTAAGATGGGAACTGAGGTTTCCATCTAGTCAGGACACCATCAGATCATATGGTTGTCTTAGTGGCGAGCCTTATTTATGGCTCGGTAGGATGATAATGGATTTTGGCTATCGAGAGTCACAATGAGGTGACTCTTTCATGGAAAGAGTTTGAGCATCACTTTAGATATGATTTATCCCTATTTAAACTCAGAATTGTGTATATACATGATCTTGTTCATATCCAATAGGGTAGCATGATAGAGGCTGATTATTCATCAAGGTTCACCAACCATTTTAGGTACATGATCTATATATTTAGAGATAATTACTTTAGGGATCACACCTTCGAGTGAGGTCTACGTAGATACATCCAAGACAATGTTATTCCTCTATGAATTCCAACTTATTTTGGGGTGATTGAGATCGATTTGGTGGTCAAAAGATTTTTGGATGATCATATAAATCATGTGATAGTCAGCAGTGGATGATATGGAGTAGAGAACTCAGAAGAAGGGTATCGACAAAAGTCCCAAGGATCAATACATGGGAGACATTTCAGAAGGAGGTCCCAGGATATAGGATATGCAGTTCATGGCTCACATGGTTGGAACAGTCAACCTAGGGAGAGGATGTGTTATTCATATGATGGTCGGGGACATCTCACTCAAGATTTTACTACCTAGCATGCAACTAATAGGGATGCAGTGTATAGACCACTAAATAAGATAAATCGATAAGAGTAGGTAGATCCATAGGGTAGCAGATGTGGCAGAGGAGTTTGGAGAGTAAAAGGGGGTCGTTGATGTTTTTACATGATACCACCACCACCCCTAGGTGGTCCATGCTAGGCTTAGGGAGTTGGAGGACTCGGGAAAGGACAGCTGCATGCGGTCAAGGCATGTGACCTTAGGGCTTTAGGAATGATTCGAGGTACAGTCGGAGTCTTTTCTACTATAGTTTTAGTGATAATAGACACAGGTTACATCGATTCATTTCTCACCACATATCATTTTTGAGACCTAGAGATTCTTGTTGAACTGTTGAATCGACCCTTATTCTAGGAGACACCTATTAGAGAAGACTCGGTGATCACACATTTGTGCCGAAAGTTTGACCTAGCCCTTAGGGGTGAGAGTTTCAGTTGGAACCTCTTAGTTGTAGCATTGAGGCCTTATGATGTCATTCTTGGTATGGATTGGTTATCCATAGTCCATGCCCAGATAAACTATTATAGGTTTTGGGTGCGGTGTGTCTACAGTGATGGAGTAAGGTTTTCCTTTGTTGGTTAAAAGAAAACTCATGAAGCATTGGATAGACTCATTCATAGTAGGGTAAAACCGATTACTCATCAGTCAGGTAGACTGACCCTCGAGGCAGTATATGTTATGATCTTCTAGTTTCAAAGGTAGTTTCAGAGTATGAGGATGTATTTATTGAAGATGTTCTAGGATTATGTCCCTACTGAGATATATACATTGCATTTATTTACACCCCGAGATGGCAACGATATCTGCACCAATATATCGGATTTTTCCCTCAGAGCTTTGTGAGATGAGGGTGAAGTTGGAGGACTTTCATAATAAGGTATTTGTTAGACCCATTGTTTGGCCCTGGGCAACCCCAGTTTTGTTTTCTAAAATGACAGACAGGTGCTTGAGTTTGTGTGTGGACTACTGTCGCCTGAACTAGGTGACCTTGAAGAAAAATTATCCACTAATGAGAATATATGAACTCTTTGATCAATTTATAGGGTCATGATGGTTCTCGATGGTTGACATTCGATATGGCTATCACCAATTGTGAGTACACAGACGATGATATACTAAATATGGATTTTATATGTCGTTACTGTCACTCTATGTACTTGGTTATGCCCTTTCTCTTGATAAATGCTCTAGTAGTGTTCATGATACTCATGAACGTGATCTTCCATCCTTATTTGGACCCATTCATGGTAGTCTTAAATGATGATATCCTTGTGTACTAGGAATATAAGGAGGAGCACGCGAGAAACTTAAGGATGATTATAGATGTACTCTAGGAGCACCACCCTTATGGGAAACTCTCTAAGTTCCAGTTCTAGATTTGGGTGGTCAACTTTATAGGACATTTTATCTTAGATGATTGATTGATTACGAACCCATCCAAGGTCAAAGTAGTGTTATCATAGGAGTCACCAAAGTAATGTGACAGAGGTGTGGTGATTCCTTGGACAAGCATGCTATTGTCAAATATTCATACTTGATATTTCCAGGATATCAGTACAAGTGAAATATTTGACTCAAAAGGGGATCCTTTCATGTGGATAGAGAAGTGCCATAATTCTTTTCAACAGTTGAGGTAGAGTTTTACGAGCACTCAGATCTTGATATTCTCAAATGAGGGTGTTGATTATGTAGTTCTATATAATGCATCAGATACTAGGATTGGTTGTGTCTTGATTCATAGGCAAGAAATGATTTCCTATGGTTCACTCCAGTTGAGACCACATGAATAGAACAACGTGACCCATGATCATTATTTAGTGGTGGTAGTATTTTCATTGATGATGTGGTGACACTAACTGATGGGAGAGCGGTTCATCTTCTACTATACTCACAAGAGTATCATGTATATCTTTTCTCAAAAGGATCTAAACATGAGACAGAGGTGATGGCTAGAGTTCCTCCAGGACTATGACTCTGGGATTTTCTATACTCATGGGAAGGGGGACACGGTAGAAGATTCCCTTAGTAGGGGATCTAGTTTTCATTTAATAAACGAGGAATTAGAGAATTTATCCAAATTATAGTTATCCTTTGTGGATGGAGATACGGAATCATACCTCCAGTTAATGGTTGTTACCCCTCAACTATTAAAGTAAGTCTGGGAGACACAGCTTTGGGATACCAACTGTGAGGATCTATGTGCTTAGATATCCACATGGCATTCTTTTTATGAATATTATAATGGTGGATAGCACAAAATCTTTTTTAGAGGACGTATGGTAGTGATAGTGGCATTGTGAGAGGATGGTATGAAGGGGTTTCATACATCCCCTTTATTGGTACATATAGGTGTTTTGAAAATGTATCAGGACCTCCAACATCGTTTTTGGTTGTTGGGAGTGAGGAAGTCAGTTTAAAAGTTCATTTCTTAAATCCTTACTTGTCAGAAATTGAATGATGAGCACCAAGTTCTAGTAGGTTTAGCTCCAAACATTGAGGTGCCATAATATAAGTGGGATGGGATATCAATGGACTTCTTGATGGGTTTTACACATACATCCAGGGGACACAATTCCATCTGGGTGATCATTGACTGACTCACCAAGTCAGTCCACTTATTAACTATCCAAGAGAAGAGTTCAATAGAGTGATTAAGATGCCTCTATGTTCAGTAGATAGTTAGACTCCATAGATTTCCATTGACGATTGGTTCAGATCGTGATTCACATTTTACATCCTGGTTTTGGAAGGGATTGGAGGATGGTTTTGGGACCTAGTTACACTTGATCACAACATTTCACCCACAAAAGGATGACCAAAAGGAGAGGGCCATTCAGCTTCTAGAGGATATTTTGGGGTATTTCATGTTGGACTTCATCCATAGTTGGGAGGATCACCTACAACTGGTGTAGTTTGTGTACAATAGTAGCTACCATTCCACAATTGGTGTGGAACCATTCAAGGCTTCGTATGGCTGATAATGTAGGTCACCACTATAATGTAATAACCTAGGAGAGACAGAAATCATGGGCTTGAAGATGCTACGAACTACTTCATAGAAGTTGGAAATCATCTAAGATTTGAGGAAGACTACACAGAGCCGTCATATGGCTTATGCTGACAGGCGGTGGAGGCGTTTGGAGTTTGAGGAAGGATACTATGTTTTCCTATGGTTTTAAACTCAATGGGGATTATAGAGATTCGTCTGGGTGGAAAGTTATCTATGATTTTTATCAAGTCATTCCAGATACTATGTAGAGTTGGCGAGGTGGTGTAGCGCTTAGATCTACCCCTGTAGTTAGAATGGGTACCTGATATCAACCACATGTCACAGTATAGAAGGAAAGTGCATGACCCATCACATGAAATCAATTGGGAAAATCTTGAAATCAATGATAGAGAAAAATTTGTTGAGTATCCAGTGGAGATCAATCATCTTCTGGAGGGGATTTATCTTGGGTGATCGATTCCTTTAGTGTATGTTTGGTGCCAATGTAAGAATATCCATGACCTCACTTTAGAGCAGGAGGCTTAGACGCATGCTTAGTACCATCATCTTTTTTATTAGCCTTTGTTTTGGCTATTCAGGGATGTAAATCCCCAAGGTGGGGAGAATGTAATATCCCAGATTTTCTATGTATTATTTTTGAATAATATATGCAATTAATTCAAGACCAAGTACTAATATGGTGTGTGATTCTGAGGCTCGGTGTGCCCAAAATTTTTTTATAATATTAAAATATTAATTATCCTACATGAATAATTTTACTAAAAAATTAGAATAACTTCTAACCAGTTTCTTAGAATAGAAATATCAGGGCACCATTAATTTCTGAGCAGCGACTTTACCCTAGACAAGGCCTAACATTGGCCAGTGCAGGTCAACTGTGAAAAGTAATTTTTTTTAATGTTTTAATGAACAAAATAAATTTTAAATTTATTTTATTTTATCATTATGTCAACACAGTGATGTTTTTTCTTTTAAATAAACATCTATTCATGGACCCATGGTTAGAATCATAACCTTAAAAGTTCCTTAGAGTCTCTAGAAAGAATTACTGGAGAATTATATTGGCAAATGACGATGAGATCGTGATTAGAGATCATTCTTGATAGATTTCTAACAACAATCAGTCTTCAATGGGGAACGATCCAATTTTAATTTAGGGCATGTTGTTTTGATTTATCTTACCACGTTTGTGGATTTAATCGTGAATATGGACTAACCAACAAATAGTTTGATCCACGGTTTGATTGTTCTTATGGGATGGGTTTAATTGTGTGATTTATGGGTTCGATTTTGGATTTTATTTGTTTATCATTTTTATGAGAATGTATTGAGTCTAGAATGAACAAAAGTCGAGGTTCCTTCCTTTGGTTTGTTATTTTGGCATATTCTTCTCCACTTTTTTCTATGTGCCCTTTATTCTTCGATGGGTTATGAATGATTTATTATTACACCTTCATTTATTAGAATAATGATCCGAGATTAACGATTAGACAATGGGGAAACCTACAAGAGGTAAAATAGTGATAGAAGTGGATGAATTGAACTAATTTGTAAATTCGTGTTCTTAAGAAGAGTTACATATGAATGAATGGAATTAGATTTTAGAGCCTATTAATGGCCTGAAACACTATGATTCGATGTTAGGATGATGAGGAGATTATCGATGTGTAGTTTCAAGATAAAAAGATCACAAAAATGGGATCTGTGAGATCAACCGAGATGTGTAGATGAAGAACATAGAATTTTGGAAAATCCATATGAACATGGCATATAACCCGAAGTTACATGGCATATGGCCCCTACTAAGTTGTGGATAGGGTTTCTGGAGTTAGTAAAATGCAACACTATTTATGACCCTATCACATGGCATGTAGGCCCTTCCTAGAGACTCGGTGTGTATCTTGAGAGATACATAAACACGTGGTGGAGTACACAGGTTTTCCACATTGTCTGTACTCCACCACACGAATTGTCCAGGATAATGTACACTGATTTCAAAGTGTTCTGGCACACTGGCTGATACACACGGGTTGAAACCATCAACTGGGACACAACCAGAGTATAGAGGTGGACCCTAGATGGAAGGACACAATGTGTGACTTCTTTTACATTCAATGTGACCATCTTATACATGATATAGTTGGAATGAAATGGGTCATTGTACATTTTCAGTACCTGGGGTCAAGGAACATAGTGTGTGACCCTTCTACACGATGTGTATACCTTTATTTATGGCCTAACTTTTGTGTCCACTGTACCTTGGATATGTTTAGTTATGGTTTGATCCCTTTATCCCTTTCCTGAATGTTGGTGGGTATCATTTACTACTCATAAGAGTATGATCCCTTCAGATTAAATTCATGGATATAGTCATTGGAATCTTCTGAGGCCTAGTGCAGGATCCTCTATTCATTATTCGTGTCCTAGGTTGAGTCATTGGTATTTATGTGACCAACTTCACCGTGCATCGATCCTCTACATAGCATATTAATCCAGATAGAGTAGTTAGTATTACCCCATGGACCTGGTTGTGATCCTCATATTTTTTATCACATCTCTCTCTAGATCAATCTGTGTATTTCTCTCAGGATGCTTCCCATTGAAAATTATTTCTTAGATAGATGTCATCAGTTCTATTGGAGTTAGGGGTGTGTTCTCCTTGATTAGTGTTTCGTGGAATCTTTGAGCTGAATCGCTAATGTTGGTATGTTACAAGTGTGACTAACCTCTGGACCGCATGTCTTGGTTTGATAATATCTCAATATTCTTATATGTGTGGTGGAAATATACTTATGTATATAAGACCGTATATTTCTTATGTGTATTGCTTTGTAGTTTTAGGGTTTCCTATTGAATATTGTTATATTATCCCCCACAATGTATTTTCTTGCATGTGTCATGTCTTTTGCAGAGAACAGACCTTTTTACAGAGTCTTAGGAGGACCAGGACTGGATGGATCTTTGTGAGATTAGGCATTTTAGGTGTTCCTATAACTACAGATAGTAGTCCCAATAACTTTTTCTTACATATTGGACATTTTGGATAACATGCACTTTTTTAGTGGACTTATGCTCTGGCCCAATTTACTTTACTACACTTTACTTTTATGTTGTACTCTGGTTGGGATATAGTGGTATGCATGAACTTTTCTCATATTTGTTTTAACATTTCATCATTTTGTAGGCTTGGAGTTTTATATATGCTTACAAGAAAATCGGAAATGACTCCCATGTTAGGGATATGCCTGCTCAGTGCTATTAACCAACCCCTAGCCAATTAGAGGTGGGGTTAGGGAGTTGCGGTATGGGCCCCACTAGGATAGGTTATGAAAATATTTTTTTATATCCTTCCACAGAGGAAAACAAAATCTTCATTAGTACATGTGAACAGATAGCCACCACCATAAAGCAACATCTTCCATTTTGGGTAACTGCCTCTCATAGTTTGTTTTAATGATGGAATTGATGAATAAATATGTCATATACAATATAAATATGTTTTTGAAATTTTAAATTATCATATATATTATTTATGTTTCATTTTTTGAGAAATGGAAACATTAATCATGTATATGTATGAACTACTACCTCTTTGAGAATTGAGTTCCATTTTTCATCACCACCCATCCTGGGTGGATTTAAAAGTATATTTAATATAAAAAATTATTTCTATAACAATTTTAATATTTTTTATACTATGAAACTATTTTATTATTCTTTATACTAGTTCAATATATATAAGGAATTATGGAATAAAATTAACCACACAAACTCATGTAACCAATGTAATAAAGAAAAGTATAAAATAAAAAAATAATATAATAATAAATAGTCTATATTAAATAATATAAAGATTAATAAGGTTCTTAATAATTTATCTAATAAACCTAATTTGATTATTCTGGAAGTTTGGTTCTTATACTGATGAATCTGGAACAAGGTTTTTGTTTTTATCTCAAATATCTCTCTTCAATACATGTTTGGTATTATGAACCTAATTTCAATTTTTTGTGTATATAATACCTATATGGGATATAATATTTTAAATTATATTTTATTAATGGTTTTTTAACTTTAATTATTATCCCTCTATTTCAAGGGGTTTTTATTAGAATGTTACTCAAGAGTCAAGGATTTTTATAGTCTTTATTCTAATTATTATTTACATGTTACATGGTATACACTGTGGTTAGTTTTTATAGTGTTATATTGATTTAATATCCCATGGTTGTTTTATTCTTTATTTACTTGTGATTCTGGGATAAATAAATCAAAATCATGTTATTTTCTTCAAAATTATTTTATATCAAATGATACCACATTCATAATCATTTTTTGTAACTTTATTTTCATTCATTGATTTATGATCATCAACTTGAAATTATTTTATACAATTTGGGTAAATTCTACCCTTTGAATGTATTATGTGGTATTCTACCACTTTTGATATTTTTACCATATAAACCCCTTTTCAAGGGTTTTATTATTCATTGAGTATGTTTCCCATAAGGGATATTGATAACTCAAATCTATGATATTTGAGTTATAATGTTTCATCTAGAACTTCAATTTTCCATGCTCAGGTTCTCCCACTAGAAAATTTTATTGTATGGTATTTTATAATCCTCTTTGTAAAAATGAATTTTTAAATAAAAATGAATGTTTCGTTACACATATAATAATGTGTGTTTTAAAAAAAAGTTATTTTGAAAATAACAAAAAAAATGGTTTTCCTTTCACTCTAATATGTTTCTTTTTCTCTCATAATTTATCCATCATAAAAATAAATTCTTTTGAAGGATCAAGTATTAGAGATTTTTTTTAAAAGTAATGTTTTTCAAATGGTTTTATGTTAACTTCTCAAATTTTATCTTCAAAAGAAATATGAAATTTTTTCTTTTATATCATTGATAAAAGAATGATAAAATTTCTTTTGTTTTTTTCTTCCATTTCCATTCAAATTTTCAAAAGAATTTTCCCTAATAAAATTTATGTTTATATATTTATAATCTAATGTATATTTATTTTTGGGATAATGTACTAACAATACCAAAAAAATCTAATTATTTTTCCTTTATTAGGTGCCTCCATTCAAAAATTCTTTTTTAATGATGATATAAATCTATGAGAATATCCATCTAGGTTTCGATTGTTACAATAGGGATATGGTATTCTGAAACCATCCACCTTTTATATATTTATTTAATATCTTATTTTTATTATATTATTGACATAGTTGTATATACATTACTCTATTTGATATGAACATAAAATTTTACGTAATTCATATTGGATGATGTTCACCTAGAAATAATGATATTATATTAACACAGGGAAAATTATTAGTATTTTTTATTCTATAATAAAAATATTGATGATTATTGGAATGTTTAAAAAAAATTAACCATAAATTGTTTTCTTAAAGATAGTTTATGATCATTTTATCCCTTCTATTTTATATAGGGATAAGTATTGGTGTTCTGTATATTATCATTACAAAGTGGGTGATTATTTCCAATTTGACTATGTACTGTTTGACCATACCCCTTCATTATGTGGATGATTTAAGATCAAATTATTCCCTTTATTAACATGGGTAAAATTATTGGCATTATCGATGATTATTGGAGGAAAATATATATTAATTATGTATTGACACTCTTTATTTTTCTTTATTTTTATAACCATGTTATTATTCCGTAATGGGTTCCTTAGGGAATAGTATGAAATGTCTTCTTGACAATTATGTTGATTTTATTGTCCTTAAAAAAATTTATGGGTTGGACCAGATATTATATATACCCTTAATACATTGACAGGTACCATTAGAAAATCAACTTGGGTTTTCTTGTATACCTCTCCAGAAATCAGTACACTGTCTTGGCATAATGTTTTGGAATTATGTTTTTGATGTTTGGAATTATAAATTCCATCACCATGAGATCATTATTATTGATATATAAGTTTTTATTTATTGTCTTAAAAATGTCATGCCCTTAGTTTCATTTGAAAATAAAATTTTTCAGATAACTTATTCCTTCTATATTATGTATACCATGCATATGTTTTGAAAGCTTCAATTTTTCCCCTAACTGGTAATTTAATATCACCCAAAGATTAGGTTTAAATTCCCTAGATTATTTAATAAATTAGTACATGTGACATTTTTACAGGGATAATATGTATTGAATAATTTTTGGGAGATGTTGAAGAATAATTATGTATTAAGTAGTTTTATATGTAATGGAAAAAATAAATGTATTTTTGATAAAAATAACATGGGTTTTGTTAGTTATTTTTTCCTCATTACCTTAATCTATAAACCTAAAAAGATCATCCTGTTGTAAGAGATGAAATAATTGTTATTGATTTTTTAATTAAGGATTGTTATATCTTTGATTTTACACATGGTATCAAAGGGAGTACGTAATGTATTTTTTTATGGAGTATAATCTAAGAGTGTGAATGTAGGGTGTCACAATATACCTTTGAATGTTCTTACTTATTCATTCTTCAAAACATGCTCTTTTTTACATCAGATTTACCACCTACATGATTGATGTTATAATTTTTATAACATGAATTATTACTGAATGTTTCATACTGAAAAAAATATTTAAAAATATTATATAGGTGAAACTTTTAACATTCATGATATAATGTATTCATAATCAATGTTCAAGGATCCGAACTTCCAAACTAAAACATGTATTATAAATGAAATAGTTACCACATTGAACAGTGATTTTAATAAATAATTTTTAATTAACGGGTAATAAGATGTTATAAGTAAATAATTTATGGTATTATATGTATGAATATTGTTTTTTTAAAAGTATAATAAATTAAAATTTATTATACAAGAGGTTATAGTGATTTTCAAGAAAATTTGACTAGTGGTATGGGTTTTTTATCAAGCTTTTGTTTCTATGAGAAATATACCATATTCAATACTAATTTCTTTCATTTTATATATATACTACCCATTTTATATGATATGTCATTAATATTTTTATATTCATGGTATTTAAATTTTAATATTAATTTATTTCTTTCATAAGGGTTTATGATTATAACGTTATCAAAGTGATTAGAAAAAATATTTATAATCTCATTTCTCTTCAGATTTGTTTATGTAAAAATTCCATTGAGGGAAACTATATAATAGTTATTATTAAAACCCCATATATTTTCTTCTTCGTTTAATATTTATGAGGTATTAATTTTTTCATTTCATTCTCATCTCTTTGGTACATAAGAAGATTGAGGAATTTTTTCTAATAAATTTTACTTTATTTCCACTTTTGTGAGTAATAATTTTCTTCCATGTCCATATTTTCATTAAAATATTATGATTATTTTTTTACTACTATCTAATACTTATTTAGATACATTTTTTCCCATATTTTAATTTATATAAAAAATTTATAATGATTTATATTTTTGTGTTCCAAATGAGGTGTATTTTACCAAAAGTGGGAATAAATCATTGTTTTTACTTTTACCACATGAATAGATTTTCCCAACATTATAAATACACTTTTATATTAAATATTCCATTACAATTTTTTATGGTTCCTTTTAGATAAAATGTTTCCCCTAGAATTCATGAAATTTTTAAATTTAATAAAGTGATTTCAAAATGAAAAGGGTTTTTTGATCAAGAAATATACCAGTGATATTTTGAATGTATTTTCATATATTTCAAAGTACATTGATGAATCTTATAGTTTACTAGGGATATACTTTATTATAAATTTTCAACTTATTTCTCTAAATGGGTTGTGATCGTGTTCTTATCTTTATTGACTAGGATATATGTTAACATTTAGTTTTCTTGATTTCTAATATTAATGTTTATATTGATTATTTATTATATTATTTATTCAATATATGAGTAATGATTTATAAATTTTTATGTGAAGGGTGGGTATTGGTTATATATATCCCTTTAATGAATTGATATGTATCGTGATATAAAAAATAAATTGGTATCACTTGGTGTATGACATCCCCTACAATAATAATATATAGGTTTAGAGACCTTTATGGAATGAAAATTTTCTTGGTTGAGATACCATGAATATATGTATTATTTTTTATTTGAGAGGCCATAGTGGTATGTATAAAGTCTTGGTTGTGATCTTTTGATGGTAAGATTCATGATAACATTCTTGATGACTTGTTTGAAATGTCATGAATGTCCTGATTTATTCATTTCCAATATAGAGAATTCAGTTTTCATTATCCATGTGGTTCTTTTGTTGATATTATCCATAGAAGTTAATTGAACTAATTTTGTTGAATAAATGGAATATGTATTGATTATATACCATACCATATTTATTATGCATTATTTATTCATAATGACTTCGTCTATATATAACTCTTACTAAGCTCTGAGATCAACCATTATTAGTTTCCTTTCACCATTATATGAAGATTGGTATTTTGATTGGTATCAAGGATGAAATAATCTCTCGTATTGTCTGTTTTTATGTTTACAATTTAATATGAGAATAATGTATGTATCTATTTTTCCTAAACTACTAGACTGACCAATCATGTGTGGTGTGATCCGTTTTATCTTGTACTAATTAAATAATGTAACCACCATCTCAAAGTTACATGGGTCGTTATAATATTACTCTAATTGGTTGTATAATTTAAAAAAAAATTAATCATATAAATATAAATTATTTTAAAATATGTGAGAATTTAAATTAAACTACACCATCAAAGAATTATGTAACAACTTACATGATTATGTATTTGTCAAATTAGGTGAAATTTGACTTTTGAGTCCTAAAGAATGGGGTTTTGTGAATCGTAAAAAGAATTGGTATTCTAATTTTCAAGACACATTTGTGAGATGTTTTCACTTGTGTTAACAGGTTTCATCAGAGTTTGGTAACATTATGTGAACATTTAAGATTATAGTATCAAATCTGGGTTATAATATTTGACTATAAGTGGTTGACCATACCAAAACCAATGGGGTTGTTGTATTTTATAATGGGGAATCGTGTTTTTGTTTCATAGAGGTGGTGGACCAAACTGTGGTCTAGTGTTGTCTGGGTGAAGCCTGTTGTCTTTAGGAAAAGGATCATTCCACGATTTATGGGTTTCTCTATGAAGGATTTATATAGGTTAGGATCACATCATATCCCATTCACTGATCCATGAGGGTTGTTTGATGGGTGAGAACTATCATGTCATAACGAAGATCTATTTTACAGTGAATAATCGGATTGGGTTTTTTAGGTTCTACTATGGGGAGTGGGATTGTTCCATGGATCCCTAGTCCACATCACAATGTATGGTAATGTGTTTTTTGTTTTGTTATGAATATATATGTTTCATCATGACCCATTGGGTGTCCCAATAATGAAACCATGTATTGTTAGAATTAAATTGTGACCCCTTGGGATACATCAAAATGAACCTCCTATCTCATTTTATAAAAATAAAGTAATAACCCATCTTTATAAGTTATACCCCTTTAATTTAATATCCAATTCCCATTTAGGTAGGTCCATTATGATGGATACTTATAGATACCCAGTCATAACATACATGGTTATTAGTTATTATTAGATGAGTATCTAATACATTACACAAACACATAACCACAATTTTTTATCCTTTGGGAACATGGAAACATAATCTTCTGACTTGGTGGAAGATATTAAACATCTTCCATAAAGATCTTTCCCTTCAGTACTCTTTATAAGAATTACATGACCATAAGTGTATAATAACATGAGAATAACATTGGAAAATAACACCCTTTATTTCAAAGATCCTAAACCTAAATCATGGAATAAAAAATGGTATTTCATAATACATTAATCATAAGGAAATCATAGAATATAATTCATGACAGCGTAACATTGGAATAATACATATAATTTGTGGCATAAACATAAGTATATAAAATAATTCCCTCAAATTCAAGGATCATTTACAAAACATATTATGGAAATTTATTGGGAAAACACCTACGGGAAAGGAAACAATATTATCCCCAGTTGGATCCCTTTCTTTATAGTGTAATAGGTTCACTCTCCGAACCTTCATTATTGATAAAGTCCTTTACTATACATATTTCACTCCACATTTCAGTCCTATCTAACTATATCAGGTTCACTACCCATTCTAGACTTGTATATCTCATGGGATATATAAATCTTTACCTAATACATTGTATGGAGATATATGTCCCACACATCATATTATTAAATCATACATATTCATGTCATAAGATCATAAACATTCATCATATCACAACCCATGAAATGAAATGTTTTTTATAAATATTTCATCATATCATAACCTATAGAAATGTTACAAGCTTCATAATCATTTCATCATAGAATAACCTGTGAAAAGAAGTGTGTTTCATAAGCATTTTGTTATGGTATAACCTATGAAAGAGAAATGGGTTTCATAAACAATTTTTCATCTTAAACGTAAACCAATGAAAGGAAGAATTAGAATGTTTTCTTGGATAAATTCTCCAATAAGGCATAAAATATAAAAAATATTTTCATATTACCTCGAGAAGGATTTTGAAAGATAACATGGAAAATTTCTTTTAGAGAACATATATTATTTGAAAATAACATTCCTAAAACATTTTCAAAATTATTTTCATTGAAAATAACATTATAAACATAAAACTAAATCTTTGAAAATTTATTTAAGACATTTATTCATGAAAATATACTTTCTTCTTTGAAAAAAATATTTAAAACAAAAAACATTTTGAAACCCATTTTCTTTTAAAATAACCTTAAAAATTATAAATGTCTCTTTAAAAAATATTTACAATACATTATAAATATAAATAACTATTTAAATAATTTTAATTGAAAATAACCTTAGAAACTTATAAAGAAGGATTTGAAAATAATATAGAACACTTTTTAAAACAGAAAGCATTTTCAAAATTAATTCTATTAAATATAAATTAAAAATAAAAAACCTTCCATAATATTTAAAGAAAATTTTTATTTTAAAAATATTCTTCATAACATATAAATGAATCTTTATTTAATGTATTAGACATTATGTAATCTAATTCCATATATTATATATACATAAAAATATAGATTCCTTTTATATTGTCAATAGATGTCAAAAGATCCTTGATTGGAAAATGAAATGAATATTACATTAAAAAATACTTTGTAAAAAGGTAAAAAATTGGTGAAAATTTAATTAAAAATCATAGGATAATATCTTAACATTTTTAATACATTTTTAGAAAATATTGTTTTAAAATAAAACTATTTTTTTGTCTACTAGATAAATAAAGTTAGAGTTTAACTAAAACATTTTCTTAATTTTATTAAGTACCAAAGAGTGGTAAAATGGTACCTTTAGTTGAAGATATAATTAATATACATTGGATAAGAATATTAATTATTATTCTTGAGGTATGGATATTAAAATTTCATCAATGGAATCATAATCATAAACAATCTTGATAGATAATGAGATTGTAGCAATACACTCTTACCACTTTCATAACATTTAGTCACAATCCTCAATAATGAATGACCTTAAATGATGATTAAAATATAATGAAAATAGTAATATTAATTATATAAAATTTTAAAAAGGGTAATTATATACACATCATAAAAGAATATAGGTTCATAACATAACATTGTCTCAAAGAATAGAAATTGAGACAAATATACCTTACGGATTTCAAACCATTTGAATTATAAATCCCCTTACATAAAGATACAAAAATTAATATGTAAATAAAAAAATTGGGAGAATCATCATAAAATAAATTCATCCTTAGTACATTCACCACATTAAAGAATGAGGTGGTGAATATAGCATGTGTCTCATAAAATAAAAAGTGAGATGAAAATACATTATCATAATTCTTGACTCTCTTCATTCTCATTGAAACCACATATACAATAAATATAATTTTATTATCAATAAATAAAAAATACATATTAATATATATAATAAAATATATTACTTACTTATGACTTATATATTACCCATTTATTAACAATTCAATGTTAAAGTTATGTTTCGGGTAATAACTGATTTCTTTTCCACACATGTTTTAACTTGTTATTATTGGTAAAATTACATATATCATGATTTAATAATATATAGAATGATAGCAATGATATAAATATCATAAATATTAATTATATATGTATTTATATTAATCCATAAAAGTTATTGTTACAAAATGAAATACAACGTTCATGGAGAGAGTAGGACATACGTACGCATGAATGATGCTTCCATCTTCTTATCATATTGAGAGAATGAAAAGTAAATGATATATATATATATTATCATTAAAATAGAATTTTTATTTCCTATATATCACAAATATTTATTAAACCCGTCCTTATTACATTCCGTGTAATGCGTGAATGAAAACGCATTGCTTCACGAGGCGGTAGTCTTACGTACGTATAAACGACGTTATCGTATTCCCACAAAATGGAAAAAATGAAGGTATGTCTCATATAGTAATTAAATCAGCATAAATAAATCTTAAATATCATATATATCATATAAAAACAGTATGAACATCATTATTTCCTATCCTAAAATGTTTTAATGGAAAAATAAATGACATCAGATTATGAGGCGGTAGTGCGTCGTACACATGAATGATGAATTCATAACCCATTTGATGGAAGTGTTTTTGTTTATTGTTCACAACATTAAACTAACTAAATATAATAATATATAACATAATGAGGTTATTATATAATAATGATATAAAAATAATTCATGGGGTTTGAGGAGGGAATAATACAAAGATGTTTGTTGATGAACGTTGCCTCTTATTCAGGTATCTTCTTTTGGTTTGCACCAAAGGACTTCCTTGTATGTAGTTAATCCAATCTTCAGGATTCAAGGATGATGTTAGGGATGTTGGTAAGTTATTTTTTGGGTTTTTTTGAGCTAAATGACTTGATAGATATGAAGAAGGGGGAGAGTGAATTCTCATTTATAGTAGATGAGGAGAAGAATTCTTGTAAATACTCAAAATTATTCACTATTGTCATGTAAATATTGCCTCAATATGAAAAAATGACATATAAAGGCTTTTAATGATTCTATGGTCGAGTAAAACATCCACCACACATTTATAGGAATGTTTCAAACATTTGGTTCCTTGACTATTATGTTTTGTTATTTTTCCTTTTTTTAATTATGGTAACTACTTTCCTAACCTTGGTAATTTACCCATTAGAACTATTTAAAATTAGACTTATTACAAAATTTATACCTTATAATTCTAAAATATTATATGTAATGTATAAAATAAAAATCTTATATAGGTTGGAAATTAACTTTAACATAATTTCATGTAATGTGCAAAAACCCCGCTAAAACCTAAACCATGCTAACTAAGTTTTGACTTTTTAATAGTTAGTGTAGAAATTATAATAGAAATTTTTGTCCATTAATGGACCATAGTTTATATTTATTAACATTGAAAAATAACTTTACATATTATATGAGTTTTATTAATTATGAAGAAATTAATAAAATATCATTTATTATAAGATAACATTAATATCAATGCTGACATTATTCATTTAACTGAATTTAAAAAATTGATGGAAGAAAAATATATTATGTTAAAAAAATTATATGGTATATTAATATAAAAAAATAACACAATAATTTATTTAATTTAGATCACTTTTATTTTTTTTAGTATTGTTTAATTTATTTAATTATTTACTAAATAATTCATGCATTGACATTTATTAAGAATTTAATTTATTTATATCATCCCCTAAAAAATCATATAAATTATCGTGACACAAAAAACATATTTATCTTCCCAAATAATATTTATAAATGAACCTATGTAGTTTTTTCCAAATCCAAAGCATTAATAATTTAAAAGGAATATGGGTACATTTTTTTTTCTTTACTTACCTTATTATATGGGTCCCATTTATGGAAAAACTCCCTAGAGACCCATAAAATTAGATCATAAAGAAACAATGGTCAAAATAAATCCATCCAATGGGCTTTGTATAACTTTTAAGCCATTCTTATACCTTATATTCTATGTTAAACCACTAAGTAATCTTTTTTACCTCAATCGTTGTAATTAATTTTAACATATTTCACTAATCACATTGGAAAAATATTAATTTTGACATATTATAAAATAAAAATTATTATGATTCTAAATTTTGATTTCATTTTTCCATATTCAGTTCATATAAGTGGTATAAAATAATTTAAAATTAACCCCACAGATGTGATGAGAAAGTGGGTTTTTAAAGTGAATGTATTAAAAAGTTTACAACAATTTTATATCCAATTTTAATATGAAATTATTAAAATGAAAGAAATTATATTAATAGATTTATAAATTATCTAATTATATATTAAAACTAATTTAAATTATAATTTAAATACGTAAGTAATTCAAATAGGAATGCAGTTTTCAATAAAAATTCAGTATTTTTTCCTATTCATCAAAAAAAGCATATTTATAAAAAAATACCAAAAATTCATTCTATAAAAAATTTTATGCTACACTATAAAAAATAAAGTTAATTTTTTAATATATAAATTTTTTAAGCTTAAATAAAATATTTTTAAAATAATTTCTCCATTAAAAAGTGGTAAAACATCCATTTAGAAAAATGCATCTTTTCATGAAAAAAAACTTGATTTATTCGTATCTGTTATATAGAAAAATAATAAAATTAATTTTAACTATTTTATTGAATATATAATACATGAATTTAATTCAAATTATTCACAAAATGTTGTTTTTAAAATTTATTGATAGACAACATGTTTGTGTATAGAAAAATAATTTTCTAGAAAATGAGTTTTATTATTTTTCAATAGTTATTACTTTAATTTAAAATTAATTGTTTACAAAATAATTATTTTATAAACATACATAAAACGTATTTTCATAATTTATTTAATCACTTTCATACCCTACATTCGAACTACTATGTGATAACTATAATAATATTCTTTTAATATATCAGGTTACGTTTAAACTTAGTATTGCATTTAATGAAAGATAAAATTAGTGTTTCATGTAATGAAATCTATTCTTTGTATTGTGTGTAAACCGTAAAAAATAAGTGTTTCATTTATCACAATCTAAACTCAATGTTTCATGTAGTGCGAGATTAAATTTTTATTGGGTATAATGAAATCATAAATTATTGTAGCACGCAATGCAAGCCGTCAAATAATTTTCATTTACCCAAAAATAATAATTCATAAAAAATAGGGGTGTTAAATTCTTCCCCCATAATTTTAATTTCACCCTACAAATTTATTTGGGAAGTCAATGTTTTAAAACATCAAATTTTCTTTCATAGAAACCAAAATATTTAAAATTAATAATAAAAACATCCTTCATAAATAATTGTTAGACACATAGTAGATACCCAAAGTACCTCATAATTAGATTTTGAAATAGGAGAACATGCGTGGGAACTGAAAACATGGTCATTGAAGAGAAATCTATAACCCAAATACAGATGGATAGTGATAGAAAACATGGATCGGGGAAAGATAATGATAAAACATCCATAAACATAAGATACATCAAAAGGGTCATTGATATCATCAAAATGATGGTAACATGAATAAACTTTTATGCTAAGATCCCTTTCCTAAACTTGAATAATTTTCACGAGAAAATAAACATTCTTGATTTCATTCAATTTCATAAGAACAATCTCACAAATGGTTTATTGCTTGATTAATTTTCACATCTTCTCCTACTCTATGAAATCAAGGAGTATTTTTTCTGTCAGAAGCACTAACATATCATAAGATCCATAAAATAAATGAAACGTTATTTCCTCAATCATCATAAGAAAATAGTTATCACAAGTTATCCAATACGTACAAATATTTATATATTAAAGTAATGCATTAATCAATAACACCTCATTCAATGTTAAAAAATAAATCATTTAATAAATGGTTATCCTTTTGACCCTTCTAAAAGATGAAAATCCAAAACATTAAAAATGAGGTTATTAAATTTATCAAAATAATTTTAACATTGATCCCTTGAATATAATAAAGTGGATCTTTATTGTCACATACCAGACATCGGAATAGCTTCATTATGTATTCTCTTGAAACATGGTAATGAACTGAATTACCATAATACCTTTATGAAAACATAAATTATTTATTATTATAAAGATTATTGGATATATTTCTCAAATCCAAAAATTCTGTAAACTCCATCCATGATATCATAAACCAATTTTTCAATAAATCATTAATCTATTTAGAAGTTAATTAGTATTATCCAATTTACTTCATACTTATCCAAAATCTATTTATCCAAACTAAACATCATTTTCTCAACATCAAGAACATATTAAGGGTTATCATTAATTAATTATGTGTTTTCCATAAAATATAAATGTTCTATTAAAACATTTCTACGTGATATTTACCATTAAATATGCTCTTTCATATCCTTAAATAAACACTTTTACTGAACAGTCCTTACATATTTTAAAAGTCAAAATTCATGAATCCAAATACATAGACAAAATAATTATTCCACCTCATTATAAATCTATTAACTATAATTCCCCATCTTCATACTTAATAACCTTTTCTTTTTATATTTCATTCTTTGTCTCTTAATCAAAAAAAGTATAACCATTACTCATACCACCTTTCTGAATCTCTTCATGAACTTTTCACTTAGGATATAGATATTTATAATGCCCATACATTCCAAATCTAAAGCACTATCATACGGATTCCATTATTATCCTCTATTTCAATAATTTAAATTTTTATTTTCTATTTTATATTAATTTCTTTATATCCTTCATTTCCATAGTCAAAACATATTATCTTTTCTTTGAGACATTCCCTTGATATCTTCTTCCAACATTCATAACATATAGGAAAATAAATCTTATTTTGGCCATGTTTTCTACTACCCGAACTCTCAGTGAACTCTTTCCTTCAATTTTATGGTAATTCTAGGAGTTAGTTGAGGCATACATTTCTAATCATGTTCTATGAAAACTGATGATACATAATTACAATATTATTTTCACTGGTCATTATCCAAATTAGATTCATATCAGTAAATTTCCTTTCACTTTTAGTCTTAACCCAATTCTTTATAGTTCCCTTCATTTAATAAATCCATAAATCATACTGTGAGAAATGAAAATCATAGTGGAACACCACATAATCATGAAAATCACCCATAAGATTTATAAATCATGAAACCTCCTTTTTAATATATGACACATTACGTTTATACTAGCTTATTCATAGTCATTATCTATGAAATTCATTTATGATTTTTAATAAAGAGATTGTGATTTTATAAAGAATATCCCTTAGAGAGTCGAACCAAGTGTATTTCATGGTCCATTTCCATGCATGATTTCCTGATAGATTCTACCTCAATATAGTGTTTAAGGTTTGTTACCCCTAGGAACATATGTTCCATATCCAAATTCACTTGTAGTATCCAAACAATGATTTATTTATAGGAACCCATTCAACATATCCTTTTCTAAAATTCCAAGACTTTTTACTACTCTTTGACTCATCCTTATAAATATCCATATATGAATCCGAAGAAATATCCTTAGATTTATCCCTAGGTATCACACAAAAGTGTTTTCATCCTAGTTTCCAAAGGCAAAATAAATATTTCCTTTGATACCAACTATAGTGAAATAGGCTTAACAAACATGGATATTACATTATTTTATATGAATATTCAATACATTAAAGAATTTCATTCCCAATGACCATAATATTTTAGTGCATTTGGAGACATGAGAAAATAATATTCTAAACTAGTGAAATATCTTCAACATATACAATAAATATCACCCCCTTACGTAATATTCACAAGCGCACCCTACTTAAATTCTTTCTTCATAACCTGGCTAAAGGAAACATAAGATAGGGTGAGCTAAAATAATGAATAAGAGTAAATAATTAATATATATAATCATTACATAAGCATAAGTGTATGAGAACATGAGAATAATATTTAAAAATCATACCTTGCATATCATGTATCATAAACATGAATCATGGCATAAATATTGGCAATTCATAAGACATGGATCATAATTAAATAACAGAATATGATTCATGAGAGAAGAACATTGAAATAAGACATATAATTTGTGGAATAAACATAATAATATAAAATCATTATCTATAATTAATGTCTTATTGAAAAAACTTATCAGGTCACTTCATGGGAGCTACCACTGCTAGGTAGGACACACCATCATCCCCAGTCACAGCCCTCTCCTTATAGTGGACTCGGTTCACTACCTAAACTTTCATGTTGTAAAAATTCATTTATTGTACCTACCTTACTCCTCATTCCTAACCTATCTTATTGTACTTAGTTCACTCCCCAATCCATCTATGTTTATCTCATGATATATATAAATCCTTTTCTAATGCATTGAAGGGAGATATTGGTCCCCCCCATGAAATAATGAAATCATACAAATGTGTTCCCCAATATCATAAAAATTAATCATATCATAACCCATGAAATGAAATGGGTATCATAAACATTTAATTATATCATAACCTATGAAAAATATATAAGTTTTGATAAATACATCATCATATCATAAACCATAAAATAAGAAGGTTTTATAGGTGTTATCATGGTAAAACCTATGTAATAGAAACTGGTTTCATACAATACTTTTCTTCTTAAAAATAACCAATTTAAATAAAGAATAAGAATGTAATCCTTAGGTCAAATCCCCAGTAAATCAGAAACTATAACAACGGATGCTATCTTAGATGGCGAATGATTTTAAAATATACCTTGGATCATTTATAAAGGAAAATAACCTTTATTTTAAAATAACACTCATAAAACATTTTTAGAATAATTTTCATTGAAAATAAAATTTTAAACTTATAAATAAATATTTGAAAATTCATTTAAAACATTTCTTGAGGAAAATATACTTTCCAATTTGGAAAAACTTTTTTAAAACATAAAACCTTTAGAAAAATATTTTCTTTAAAAATAACATTGAAAACTTATAAAGTGTTCATTAAAAGCCATTTAAACATATTTTTAGACAAAAAACACATTTTAAATATATTTTTTTGAAAATAACCTTTGAATATTATATAAAATTCTTTTAAAATCATATAAAAAACTTTTTAAAACATAAAATATCTTAAAATTTACTTTCTTTGAAAATTAATTAAAAATAAAAATCTTTCAAAAAATACTTAATAAAAACTTTTATTTTGAAAATATTTTTAAAACTTATATATGATAATTTAATTAATATATTGTTCATGATATTGGAGAATTTGATACATGATGTATATTTAAAAAAGAAATATTTATTTCATATTGTCTATAGAAGTCAAAAGAAGCTTTATTTTAAAACAACATGAAGATTATTTTCAAACCCATTTTTAAAAAGGTAAAAAATGGTCAAAATTTTCTTTTAAAACTAATTTGGTTATTTAAGATATTTTTTTATTTTCTTAGAAAACATGGTTTTTAAATACCATAGATTTCTGACAGAAGAGATAAATAAAGTCATATTTTGATAAACATATTTTATTAATGATATTAAGTATCAATAAGTTAAAAATTGATACCATATATTGAATATATCATGAAAATCCATAGTATAAGAAACATTATGATAATTATAAAAAGATAGATCATAAAATTGCATCAATGGAGGTGTAATTATAAACAACCCCTAAAGATGATGAGATTATAACAATAAAATCTTACCTTTTTGGAAACATTCAATCATAATTGCATTGATGTATATGAATAAATGAAGATTAAAATTTCATTAATATGACGACATTCATGATATGAAAATTCAAAAGTGTAATTTTATACACCTGGTTAAATAATATATGTGCATGACATAACATGTGTCTTATAGAGGGAAAAGTGTGACAAAATTCCCTTACCGATTTGGTAACATTTGAACCATTAACCCCGTGAAATAGAGATCATAATGTAGATATTTAAATACTAATATATAATAATATAAACTTCATAAAATAAATTAATGGTAATTATATTCACCACATAGAATAAATAGGTGATGAATATTCCACGTGTCTCATAAAAGTAGAATGTGAGACGAAAATCCCTTGCAGTAAGTCTTAACTCTCATCATACGCATTAACAAATCTTATATAATTATAATAATTATATTATAAATCTATAAAATATTCATATTAAAATATATAATACCATATATTATCTACATGTGATTTTATATTACACATTTATTCAGAATTCTTTGTTAATGTTTTGTTTCTCATAATAACCGCTTTGTTTTTTATATATGTTTTGACTTATCATTATTGGTCATCTTAATTAGATCGTGATTTTATAATATACATAATTATAACCATTATATAAATATAATATATATTTTTACACATTAAATTTAGTGATGGTAAATGAAATATATTGCCCATGGATACGGTAGGTCGTACGTGTGCATGAATGTTGTTTCAATTTTTTATTGTTTTGAAACAAAGAAAATTAAATAATATATATACATATTATCATTATACATTATTATCATGTCATATATATCACAAATATTTATTAAATCATTCCATAGTACATTCCATGCAAAGCGTGAACAAATCACATCGCTTCGCGAGGCGGTAGTCATCCGTGAACACGAACGACATTATTGTATTAGCACGAAATAGAAATCATGAATTTATGTGTTATATAATAATTAAAAAAGAATAAAAACATCATAAATATTATATAAGTCATATAAATATAATATTTACATCATTTTTTCCAATCTTTAAATGTTGTAATTGAAAAATGAACGCCATTGTTTCACGATGCGATAGTCTGTTGTACACACAAACGATGATTTTGTAACCCATTTAATGGAATTTTCTGTTTTTTTAGTTAGTAAAATTTACATAAAAAACATATAATTATATATTATATAATGATTTTATTATATAACCATGATATAAAAATAATTCAAGGGATTTTAGGAAAAACTAAATCAAAAATGTTTGTTGACGAAGGTTGCCTTTTCTTCAGGTGTCTCATTTTGGTTTCAACTAATGACTTCCTTGGTTGAATTTATGCCCAAATTAAGGATTTTAGGTTTTGTGGAATGATTTTCGTAAGTTATTTTTGTAGATTTTTGATGATTTATATGGCTTGAGAGGTGTCAAAAAAGGGGGATGTTGACTTCACATTTATAGTTGAGGAGGAGTTGCATTCTCATAAATTCTCAAAAATATTCACTATTGGGAGGCCAAAAATACCTCAAATATCTAAAAAACTAATCATTAAATGTTTGGGGATATTATATGGTCGATCAAAATGTCATATAAAAATTTATACACATTTCTAAACATTTGGTTCCTTAACTCTTATGTTTCATTATTTTACCATTTTTGTTTTTCCTTATAGTAACTAATTTTCTATCCAATGTGATTTATCGATTAGAACTAAATTAAAGTTAGAATTATTAGAAACATTACATTAAATCATTCTAAAATATTATATATAATTTATAAAATAAAAATCTTATATGTGTTGAAAATTAACTTTAACATAAGTATATGTGATGCGTAAAAACAATCTTTAACCCTTAATAGTGCTAAATAAGTTTTTACTATTTCACAGTAAATATAATAATTATAAAAGAAATATTTTTCTATTTCTGTATCATATATTATATTTAATAATATTTAAAAATAACTTGATAGAAGATAGTATTTTTATTAATTTTTAATAAATTCATAAATTATCATTTTTTAAAAAATAACATTAATTTCAATTTTGATTTTTTTCGTTTAACTGAATTTAAAAAAGTAAATAACATGATAAAATTCAAATATATATTTTTTATAATTTTTTAAGTGGTTATATTCTTTTAAAAAATAATTTAACATAATAATTCATTCAATTTAAATAATTTTTAGGTTTTTTAATATCATTTCATTTATTTAATTAATAACTAAATAATCATAAGCATTTAATGTAATTATATAATCTATAAAGAAATTAAAATTATTTATCATGATAAAAACATTTATCTTAAAAAATAATTTTTTTAACTGAACCTATGTAGTTTTTTCTCTATTCCAAAGCATTATATAAATTAAAAGGAAGAAAGGTACATTTCTTGTCTTTATCATTACATAACATATTATATGTCCTACATTAAATTAAAAGTGTTCAAAGAACTCATAAAAGTATATCATAAGGTAAAATGGGTCTAAATATGTCCATTAAATTGGTTTTGGGACATGTTTTAGGTCACTATTACACCTTATATTATAACTTTGACTACTAAGTAATCTTTTTTTTCCTTAATCATTGTTATTAATTTTACTTTCTTTCACTAATCACATGGGTCCAAAATTTGTCTGTCCATATTATAAATTATAAATTATTCTGATTTAAAATATAAATTATATTTTTTTAATTTCTATTCAGCGAAGTGGAAGAAATTAAATTAAAATTATTCTCATATACGTGGGGAGAAAGAGGGTTTTCAAAGTAAAAATGTTCAAAAGTTTACACGGTTTTTATATCAAACGTCAAAATTAAATTTATTCTAATTACCTAAATTGGATTAATAGATTTATTATTTATAAAATTATATTTTAAAACTGTTTTAAAATATAATTAAATGATATAAATAATCTTAACCAAAATACATACTTCAATTAAAATTCAATATTTTTCACTATTCATCAAAAAATGACTCATTTTAAAAGAATACAAAAAAACACCCTAAGATAAATTTTATATTCTTCTTTCAAAATTAATGTTTATTTTTTCACAAATAATTTATAAAAGTTTCAATAATTATTTTTAGAATAACTTTTCCATTAAAAGGTGTTAAAACTTCCTTTTAGAAAAATACATTATTTTATATATAAAATTTGATGTATTCTTATCTCTTATCTAGAAAACACATAAAATTAATTTTAGAAAGTTGATAATATATATAATATATACATTTCATTAAAATCAATCATCAAAAGTTTTTTTAAGTTTATTGTGATAAAAAGTGTTTGTGCATTAAAAATAGTTTTTTGAAAATGGAATTTATTTATTTTTATATAGGTCTTACATTCATTTAAAATTAATTTTTTATCAAAGAATTAATTTTATAAAAATTAAAAAATCAGATTTTAGTAATTTATTTAATATTTTTCATACCTTCTATTCCAATGGCTAGGTGATAACTATAATAATATTTTAATAATATGTCATGTTTTTTAAACTCATTGTTGAATGTAATGAATTATAATAATGATGTTTTGTGTAATGAAATATAAACATGGTATTTCATTTAACACAATAAAAAATCCTTGTTTCATGTACCACAATAAAAACTCAGAGTTTCATGTAGTGCAATCTTATGTTTTTTTTTCATATAAAGAAATCTTCACATGGTGTAATGTCAAATGTAAGCCATCGAATAATCTTAATTTATTTGAAAAAAAACCTAAAAACTCAGGGTGTTACAATCCTCCCCTCCTCCTTCCTCCCTTGACCCCCTCCTTTTTTAGGGTTTTTTTGCCCATTTATGAGTTAATTTGATATATAATCCATTCTTCCTCTATCCATTATTATTCTTCTTGGTTTCCATTAATTTTGTGGTGTTCAAAGTTTGGTTTTATATGAATATTCCACCAAAGCATGGTGGAATTGCCTAGGGTGATGTGTATTTTTCATGAAGAGGATAGACCAAATTTAGTAATGATGAAAGAACATCATTATTTTCTATTTTAATAGAGGAATGTCATTTGTAATATTTATTTAGGTTTTTTTGTTACATTGGATGAAAATTTTAGATAACCATGTATCTATTGTCAGGTATTTTTCTCATATTATCTATGGTAAAATCCCATGTACCTTCTATGTGTGTTTGGTCGCTATATCATTGTAGTGGTATGGATCAGTGATTTTTTGTATATTATGATGGATTTGGTTCCTTAGAACCAACTAATTTGTAGTTAAGATTACTTTTATATTTCAAAATCATGAATATTTATAAGTAGCTTAATGTATATTGATTATTATTCAATATAACATTATTTTGGTAATGAAATAGAGTATTTATTTCATTATATGTTCCTAATAGTTCCCTTTTATGAAGATAACCTTAAAGTTCTATGATAATATTTTTTAAATTATGTCCTACGGTCAGGATAAAGTTCTCTAAAGGGACACATAGCATGTTTGATTTTCATGCTCTTGATACTGAAAATGAATTATATTTCATCTCAATAAGTACACACTTATTAATCTCTAAGGTGACTAATTATAAGTTTATACCCTCAATTCAGAATTTCATATGTTTATATTTCATTGGATATTCCTATATCTAAAGTGTGTAATGATCCTTATACGTGATGTTATTATTAATGAAAATATTGAGCCACAAACATTTTAGTATTGAAAAAAACTACAATGGGATATTCTCACAAGGATATAGGATACATTGAATAAATCATTAGTGATATTGAAATAATGAACATTTCAATATAGGATTTTTCCCATCCTCTTTAAGGATTATGAAATCATAGGCCCTTCCATTATAATGGAACGGTTGAACTAAAATTACATGGCCATGGTTATTGATGGGTTCATTTCAAGATGTAAAATAAAAATATATCCTGAACATAGGTTGATGACATTAGTATGAATCCTGATTGATTTTGGATATCATTAAAAAGATATTATATTACACAGTGAGTGTTTGTATCTTGTTTTTTTCATTTTAGAAGTAACTTCTTCCTCTCTGGGTATCTTTTTACGTTATTAGACACTGATATTGGACTATAACAAAGCTCACCTAATTCCACTAAGTAATAGTCTTAGAGGGTCACACACTTTATGTTTCTTTTAATCTCAATTAAATGATATTTGAATTTAAAAATTAAAATGAATATTATTATCATGTATAATGAATAATATATATTTACCATGTATTTATTGTAAATATTCAATCCCTATATTTATAAGTGGTTTTAAAAATAATTAAATATTTTTTCACAAGATGATGAATATAGTATTTATTTGTTTATATAATGAATAGTATTTATTATAATTAAAGGTTCAGAAAATTTCATGGAATATGGATGATCTATGTACTTTCATGTAATGAAAATGATATAATCTTAAATATCAATTAACAAAAATATATATTTTAGAAATAATATATTTATGAGTGAAATTAGGCATATGTCATTATATAATAATGAAATAATTATTATTATCATGGAGAATAAATGAGTTTTATTATTATATTAAGATCCTTTTTGAAATTATTAATATTAAACACTAACTCTATATATACCCACTAGTCTCATTTTATATTGGTGGATAATTAACTTTTGTGAGGTTATTTATTTTATGAACAACACATTCTCTCCCTAATAATTATCCCCATGAAGAACATATTTAGGGTTCCTCTCAAGACTTCGAGAATACCTCAACGTCATTCCTCACTCTCAAGATTGAGAGAATAGGAGAGTAAATCTTCAAGTCTAAAGGATTTTGTTTATATAAAGAAAAAAACAAAAGACATTTGTATCATCTATTCTAGCACCTGGACTTTCATCAGCATCATTAAAAGATTTTCAAGAATATTTGGATTAATACTAGATGAATTCTTTTTTGGGTCCTCTTAGAAAAATAATAGTACAACTTAAAAAAGTGTTTTGAACTATAAATATCTCCATAAAAGAAAGAATATTTAGAATGAGGTAATTCTTATTATTAAATTAATAATAAATTTAACATGAAGTATCCTCTCATATTTTTTTAGGATTCTTATTTTGGTTTATTTGATTACATTTATTAGACATGATGATTCTCCATCTTGTTCTTTCAGATTATTCACTGCATCCAATAAAAAACAAGTTGGGAATGGGTCTGGCCGACACTATTGTTTTTTATAGAACCTTAAAGTGGTATACAAGAGTTAACATTAAAAATTATAATTATTTAATTTTGATTAAATATTACAATTTTTTATCTAATTTATTTTTACTTTTTATTCTTAATATATTAAGTCAAGATAACTACTTTTTCGTTATTATATGACTAAAAAAGGTCAATAACAGGTGAAGTTTGCAATGATATTTCTTCCAGGGGTTTCAGAAATTCTAAATCCATGACCAAATTACATGGCTTGTAACTTGATTACATGTTTTATAGTCTCGAATAATGATTCATCTACCATATTTCACCAATTCTGACTATTTTGGGGAGGTTTATTAATGGGCATGTAAAAACACCAAACATTGACTAATAGGTCTGCACAATATTTATAGGGTTACATGGAATAAGACTAAAGTACATTCTATGTAACTCTACATGAGGTAGTGGTAATGTGGTCAACAAAAATGATGAGTGATTAATATATATATATCATATGTTGACTAGAAATTAATAAACATGGGTTATTTAATATTAGACATCATTTAATTTTAGTGGAACCTTGAACCACTTCATGTTTTAATAATTACAAAGATTTACATGTTTTATTCTCTTTAATATAAGTATGAATACACTAATTTCTATAATTATAATTTCTCATAGATTAATTAAGTGTTATCTTTCGGTTTTCATATTATTTATTTATTAAGGTAGAATTTACTTCAATTATTATATTTATTTTCTTAAATTGTGTTTATATATTTTCATTTCATTATTCTTAAAATATTCTAAAGTTTCATGAAGATTTCATATGATAAAAATTTAATTTGGGACCTTGAAATATCATTTATATGTAATTATTATAATTCCAAAAAAATCCAAAGTATTATTCCCACATAGACAAATTTAAAATCTATGTATCCAATTGTAAATTCATATAACTTATTATAAATCAGTGAAACCAAATTATTATCCATGTACCCACTCTTATAACCATGTATCCATATTTCCAGATTTAATTACCTTATATATTTCTTCAGTAACTTGGGTTAAAGAATTATAATTTGAGTTATTATTATTTATTACAAAACATAAGAAAACTATATAAATATAATTAGAAGACATAAAATTCTGAATCTATATTTATCATGTCTAAAATTAGCTTGTAATTAATTGTTTTTTCAGTATGAATTATATAGTTTTTCTGAATTATTTTTCTTTAGTATTCCAATGATAACATGATCTATAAAAGTTTAATAATGGTGATTTTATATTCCATGGAAAGATAATAAAATTTTGATGATATAATTCAACTATAACCAAATCTGATTTCATGGTTTATGATGTCTTATTTAGGTATAAAATTTTGTAATTCAAGATGTTTATAAATTTCAAAATATGGGATATGTGAATTCTATTACATGGATATTGGATATGTGAAGTTGGCTACATTAAATATTTGATAAATGAATTTTTATATTCTGAATATTGGATAATTTAATTCATCCATCTAAAATTTTGGAAACATGAATCCATATACATGAATCTGCATATGTGAATCAGCTACTTGAATTCAATTTTGTGAATTCCCTTACATGAATCAACTATGTGAATTCCCTTATTTGAATTAGCTATGTGAATTCACTTATATCAATTCAGTTATGTCAATTAATTTGTGTAAATTAACCTATGTTTAAATTCCTATATGTTTCTTTGAGTTTCTATAAGTTGTTCTAAATCTGTAAATATGCTCTATTTTATATAATATTTCAAATATCTATTTACTACAAGTTTGTTTTAATATTGTTAGTGATATATTTGTTTTAAAATTATACATTAATTATTTATAAGTCATTCTATGATGTTTTAAATTTTTTTTATGTAGAATTAAATGAGATCCACATCTGATTAAAAATGTATATATATTTATGCTTTTGTTTTGTAAAATATGATATTCCAAATTAAATTTTATGAAGAATGATTAGTTAGTATCATATATTGTTAGGTATTTTCTAAAAAATATTAATATTTATTATTGACTATTTCAATAATTATTCTTAAATTATTTCTATATATATAATTTTTTTGTATTAAAAATTATTGAGACACGACTATCATGGATATGAATTTTCTCTCATTGTTTGAAAATTACACATAAATCATTTATCTGGGTAGTAATCATGAATATTATGATTATATAGAAAATAAAAAGTTCAAATCAGAACTGTTTTGGAATATGAAAAGTTTTTTTACATATATTATAGAAGTATTCTAAGGAATTATTTATCAGTATTTAAGGATTTAATTAATGATATATTAATTTTTTGTTATCCTAATGAGTGTATTTTCACAAAAAAAATTCATTTTTACAGTATATTGAAATCGAGTTCCATGTTAATATTTCATTACATACATTTACGAAAGAGAATTCTAACATTTGAATTGGAGAAAATTTTCATTTCTATTTTTTGTATTTAAATACCGAAGCATGAATCAAAGATGTGTAGATGTGACTCTAATTTTTCTATTATGTGCTGGATAGTTTTAAACTATGTCATGGATCTTCATCATTCGACTACATCATAAAGTAAATTATTGGTTATACAAGCATCATTTTTTGAATATCTTGAAGGTCTTGAGAACTACCTGATCCAAATTCAAGCATCTTCATCGATAATCATTTACTATATTAAACTCTTTTATTCTTTATTTCTATTGTAACTATTTGGGTTGTATCTTCATAATTAGTGCATCTTGAAAGGTGTTGTACTAGACATACAAAAGGTACATCTCGGTTTCATATGTCCCTTTATAATATTGTGTTTAGTTTATCCCCATAGAATACCCGGTTTCTATTATCCTATGAAATATCATTTGAATAGACCACTCCTACAAGTGTCTAGGTTTAATCTGTCCCCTTAGGAGACTAGGTTTCTCTTGAACCATAATATAGAAGAGGCTTAGACTTGGCCTGCGAAATTATTGGTTGGGTATACACTGGTAAAATGTTGGGTTAATTTTCCACCCTTAAAATACTAGATTTTGTCTAATCCAAAAAAATCTAAGGGTTAGGATTAAGCCTATAAAATTCTAGGTTGGATATTCTATAGTAAATGGATACGTTTTTTTAACCTGTTAAAAGACAAGGGATTTGGGTTAAGCCTCTATGTGTGAAAAAGTCATATCTAATGAGTTACCACTATCCTTTAAAATTTATATACTATAGTGGGTTCCATAAAACTTCTTAGTATGTGATGTGTTGAGTAGGATCATTTAGATCTGAACCACCATAAAAAAACTTATTTTCTTATTTTACATTTTTGTATTTTATTTTTTAGTTCTTTTTATATATTAGTTTATTCTAATTGCTTAATATTTTAACTAATAACTTTCCACTATTAATATTTAAAATCAATTTTAAATAAATATTGTCAATTCACCCCATCTTTTCCATTTTCATCACCCCTTCGGAGTAAAAAAATGGTATTAGATCCTGAACCATTGATGATATGTTAGTTTGTCACTTTTTTTATATCTATTAATTGATTTCACAGGATATATCTTTTCAAGATGTATTATGATTCATTTTATTGTTTATATTAATTATATTAACTTTTTATCTAAGTCATTACTAAGAATATGGGAAATAAATTTTTCCTTGATGGGTGACTTAAGGAATACAAATTAGTTGAATCTGAAATTTCCACCACATTTAAATGGTATTAGCTATAATCAGTGGAAGATCAGGATGGATGCTTATCTAAAAATTTATATTCTCTTTTAGGAAATTTTGATTAAATATTATGTTTTACCTAAATATGATGTGATTTATTTGAAAATATAATATTCTGTTAAATATGATCTTAATTATATTATTATGATTATTATTTATTGTTCCCTTACATGAAATATTTTGGGAATGATTTTTGGTTTCATACCTACTCATCAAATTTATAAATACCTTGAAATTTTACATTTAAAGAAGGATATTCTAGTAAAATTATTTTCTAAAATTACAGAAATTGATGACACATGAGAAAGGGGGATTCATCCAAGAAAAAAGAAACCCTCATTTTCCAAAAGGAGTGTTCACTAAGTAAATTACATTTGAATTTAGATTATTCAAATATTATTATTTTCGGTTTAAAGAAAATGATACATATTAAACACAATTGTTTGAAGCTTAAAAATTAGAGGAAGGTCAAAAATAAAGATAATAACTCTATAACTTCATGGATTGATTCTGAAGGCTATGAAACAAGAATGAAAGTACAAAATAAACTATAAATGGTATGTTATTTGAAAACTATTATAAGGTAACACATTCTCAATATCATTCTTTATTAAGTTATCTTATTTCATATTCTATAAAATATGGAAATAAATCTTTGAAAGGTATAACTAATTATAGTGATATTAGTTATGATTATAATTCCTCTATAAATTCTAGAAATGATTATCCAATTATTGAATACCTGAAGGAAATGTGTGATTTTTATAAATATCAACAAAATTAAATTAATTCAATATATGATTTACAAAAAAATATAAAAGGGTTATTTAAAATAAAAATATTTTATCTGTTAACATAAATAATATTGGTACAAAAAATTTTAATTCTTAAGGAAGAAAATGAGATGTTAAATGAAATTCTTATAAACATAGCTTCTATTGCAAATAAAAAGTTTTATAATTATTTAGAATTTTTTTCAAAAAAAATGATATCATGAGGATTTAATTAGTTAAATTTAGAAATGAAAATGTTTTTTTGGAAATTAAAAATTATAATAAATGAGATTCAAATATAAATATTAGAAAGACTGCATACTTCCATAAATGTTATGATAAATAGGATAGAGTTGATTCTGATTCTTTTTTTATGACTCAACCCACCATGACCTACCTAGGGAATGGTAATATTATTTTGACACCCCAATACCACCTCTAATGGGATCGGGGTTGGAGACCATGGCCAAATAGGAATAGCACACACATATGTGGGCTTATCCTAAGGTACTTATACACACATACACATCCTCGAGCCCATAAAATGTTTAAAGATAAAAAAAATCTAATACTATAATTCATCTACATCAACTATATCATATTAGAGTAAACAAAGTACGATAAATCATAAAGGGACAAAATTTAGGACCACCACAGAAATAAAAAAAAGATCCAACCTATTAAGAAGGAGGGGATTATTTTCTAATGAATCAATTTTTATAAACCATGGTCATTCTATACCATAAATATATTCCTACTCCTGGTCATCCTTGGACTCCATCAAAAGGCTTCTCATTTTCATAGGACATTTCATGTCTGGGTAGAACCTATTCAGGGAATAATACCCAGTAGGAGACCCAGAAATCACTAAATATAATACATCAAGAGACTATAAATATCACCATACAAAAGTTATATATATCCGAATATTATAAATAGAAATAGAAAATTTCATAGATATACTCATAAAAGACACCAAACCTCAATAGGTCCCGAACATAATATTAGAAACAAGATTCTTTTTGAGGTTATAAGGTAATTATTATCCATGAAAACTCACTTTATGATAATTATATCACTAATGGATCTCATTTGAGAGGTCATTCTCATAGGGAATCACCAAATAAGTACTCATATGATTCTACAAATATATCAATACATAGATAGGGGATCTCACCCATGGCCTCTATGGTATATCAGACCCTACCTGAATAACCCTATTAATAGGGGATCATACAGCTAAAAATTCAGTCATTAAGATTCCTCAAACACCACTTAGGGATAGTTATGAACTGATATAGGATCACACCCGAGTAAAATGAATAGATTCCTAAAACTCTATCAAATACTGAACCAACGAAGGGGATCATAGTCCTACACTCATGATGTAAGGCCACATTATGCCCTTATATAAAAGGCCCAATCAAACATGCACAACTGATACTAAAATTGAAGAGATTTAGAGACTGAATCTACCCTAGAAAAAAAATAAATGTTGTGTAATGGGAGTATATGGAGATCCTTATCTACCACGGGTTTTCATGTGTCTCTCCATATAACAATTCATGTATTCTTCTATATAAATGGTGTGTCCTCTTAGGGTACACAATGTATAGAGGTTGATCTAGAACTCAGTGTGACACATACCTGTGTTTGTGTTCATTGTCATGTGTCTGTGTACTTTAGTTCATGCCCGTATACTTTCTCTATGGCTGTGTACATGGTTGTGTCTGAGAACCAAGTTGTGATTATGCACTCTGTCCATCCCTATACGCATAGTCATTTTAATTCCCATGTAAACCTAGGGAATACATTGGGCCGCCAACACCGGGTCACACAGTGTGTGACACATGTCACACAACATGTGAAAATTTTCTCTTTGAAAGAACCCTAGCACCACAAGAGGTAATCATAGAGAATGTCTTCTTAGGACTGAACACCTTGTAGATAGTATTTTTCTAGAATTCCAGAAACCCTTATTTATTTCTTCAAGAACCCATACTACTTCGATCCAGCAGAAAATTACAACTAAAAATTCTGGATATATGGTTTACCAAACTTTTCATCAGCAGTGGATGGATTCTGGCTATATGATCTTCTCTAAACTCAACTACCGTCACATAACACCACACACCACATATGAAACAACAAATGGGGAAACTCATATCAGATCCCGATCCACCTTTGAGCATCCTCCATCATCATCACACCTTGACCGCTTCATCTATCATGAACACAAACATGTGGTTTCGATCCATTATACTAAAAAATGTTTATGGAATGATAAATTACTAGGTACTGGTCAAACCATTAACCAAGGAAAATATCCTTAATGAAAATGTGATGAATGGGGGAAGAAGTGCACAAACTACACAAAAGGAATGATCCTCAGTTGTTGTTTCAGTTTCCATTGATTTTTTGTTATTAGAACACTGAATGAGGAACCAAAATCAAATAATATCAATTCCCTAAAATCACATTATGATAAACCCGATACCGTAGTCATGAATGACATGTGAATCAATTTTTTGGTGGATTTAATTATCATTCATCGTGGTATAACTAAAAGTGTTAACAAAAACCTAAATCAGATTTGGATTAATCACTGGTGATGATAGATCGCATGTAAATTTCATTGAAGAGATCTAAAAACTCTATTTTCATAGATGATCCTAGCGGTATCGATCTATTAGACCACAAGCCTTTATTTCCACAAAGATCTCCATCATGTATCCTCCCAAAATAGGTATGTTTATGATTAAAATCAATGTATTTATTCCATTATTAGGTTTGAATAAGATGGATCTAGTTCATGGAAAATTAATTAATTAATTAATTAATTATTTTACTAATCCACCCACGACCACGTTTTAACCAAGTACCCAACACAGAAAAAGGTTACCCCACAACTAGGGTAAAACCTTCATTTCATATTCAATAGTAGTCTTAGATTTCTCATTTGAGTCTCTATTCGTAATTTATTCCATTATAATAGAAACATTGTGCATGAGTGATATAATATATTTAATATTTTTTTATTATATCTACATTGATACTCACTGGGCCTCAGAATATAATGTTGTCTCAGCACCTGGATTTCAAAATTTTCCTTCCAATATTTGAAAGTATTAAAATTAAAAAACAAAGATATTACATCCCCCCCAACTTAGGTATTTATTCCTAAAAATAAAACCCCTGCTCAAAATGATTAGGTTATTAAACTCGCATCTGGGCCTCCCTATCCAAGCTGATGTCCTATAGATTATTATATTTCCACCAAAAATTAACCAATATAATTGATCACCCATAAATTATCTTCTCTTATCGATCATTAGTCTATAACAAGTACTCTGTAAAGGTATCTCTATCCTTAATTTCATACTCTCCCCAGTGAATAACATGTGATGGGTTGTGCACATACCTCCTTATGTATGACACATGGGAGATATCATTTTCCCAATCTAACTATGATCATAGAGATAAGATGTGTTATTCCTCACTAGACCTATGTTTTATATGGAAAGGGCCAATGAATATATAAGATAACTTTATACCTTAGACAAATATATATAATCCATGTTGATTTGAGTCCTTCAAGAATACATAGTCTCCCTCATAGACCTCCAAAGACCTTTGTATTCATTCCATATAAGACTTATGATGTCTTTGAGAAGTTCTCATTCACTCTTAGATGATCTGCACCTTCTCTATAATCACCTGAACTAGATCTAAGTCAATGAGTGTTGAATTTCCTAGATTAGTCCCACATAGTGGTAACCTATAGAGTCTCACATGCAATTCCTCGAATTGTGCCATACCAATGGTGTAATAGTAGTTGTTTTTGTATAAAAACCCCCCTAGTGGATGTTTAACCTCCTAACTATGGCCAAATTCTAACTTGAAATCTCACTTCATGTCCTCTAGAACCTGAATGGTTTCCTCAGTTAGGTCATCAATCTATGGGTAAAAAATAATGCTCAAATGGAACTGAGTCCCAAAGGCCTCCTACAATCCTCGTAATAATCATGATGTGAAGAAATACTCTTGTACATACATGATATTAGTGGTAATTAAATTAATTTTGGATACCTCCAGCATGTAAATGCATTACAATATCTCTACTGAACTCTACTCTCGAATATCTGGGAAGTGGGATAACATAGTGAGTTGGGGTATGATCACCCAGATGGAATAATTTCCTTTAAAAATTTATGGTAGAACTGTAATTAAGTCCATAAATATACCATCCAACTTAAAATATGGAACCTCAGGGGGTTGATATAACCCTATTAGAACTTGGTGCTCTGCCTTCACATACTGAAAAGTGAGGCATCGAGAAACAAACTTTGCTACACAATTCATTATCCATGGCCACCATAATTGAAATTTAAGGTCCTGGTACAACTTTTAGACACCTAGATGAACATACATGGGGGAGGTATGAAACTCCCTTATAACCTCATCATGTAACCTCACTAGTACCAATATACATCCTATAAAAATAATAATGTGTTGCCTAACTATAAAAAATACATCAACAGAATGTCTAGTGGGCATCTAAACAGAAAATGTCTCACAATTGGTGTCTCCAAGATGAGCCTCCCTAACATAAGGTAGATGAATTGGGAAAAACCCATATTTTGAGGGTAATATACACCTTATTCATCCATAAAAGACATCTACATTGAGGATAACTACTCTAAAGCCTCAATCAACAACTACAAACAAGATATCTTACTAAGGGAATCTATCCCTATATTCCCATTATCACTAGTATAGAATATATAAAATTCATAATACTAGAATCAAATTATCAATTTATATTTTCTCAAGATAATATCATTCTATGAGAAGATATACACGACACTCTTATGGTTAGAATAGATGATAAATTGCTCACCCAAAAGGTAGTTTCACCACATCATCAAGGCGAACACTACTCCTTCCAGCACTAGATCATGGGTTGTGTAGTTATTCTCAGGAGGTATTTGATACCAAGTCCCATACCTTATCATCTCTTACCTCTATATTAGGAAACACCCAAGCTCGTTCCTTTAGCCATTGCATAACACTACATACTTAACACCTTCCCTTGATAGTCTCATGATGGGAGTGTTCGTTAACCTCTACCAAAAATTTTGTAAGGACTACCAAATACTCTCCATCTACATGAAAGTATTCCCATTATGTGTAGTAGTATTAAAGGGTACTAATTTCCTATATAAATTGGTTGTTAATGATCTATAGTAGTCCACCAACCCAAGGAAGATCTGCACCTCCAACTCGCCATAGGGTGGCCCCCAAGCTAGAACTGCCTCAACCTTCTTAGGGAAAACTGAAACACCCTCTAATAAGAATAAATATACCAAAATTTGGACCTCATATGTAACACCCCAATATTTCATAGTAAGTTATTTTCTTTAAAGTAATTCAATAACTTGCGCTACAGGCAACACCGAGTTCAAGCACACCATGACCTATCAAACTAGCCATTTAAAAAGTGGTTATGAAGAGTAATAACAACATTTTGAATTTTATATATATATCCCATATAATTTTAACATTCATATTTTTTTCTTAGACATAACATAAGGACAAATTCTATTTTTCAGATAAAAGGAGTATTTTTCAAAAAATGTAGTTTTTCTTCCTTTTAATGGAGAACCTTTATAAATATAATATTTGACGCTTTTATATATTCAATTTGATTAAAGTAAATTCTTATTTAGAAGTAGGACATAAAAATTTAGTTTGGATAAATTTTTCGTGTTTTTCTGATAACTTTTATATTTTGATGAATAGTGAAAGATACTAAATTTTAATTGAAACCAACTTTTTTAATAATACTAATTTATATTATTAAATTATACATTTTAATGGTATAAATGTGTAATTAGAATATTTTTTTATCATTTAATCCAATTTTGGTCATTAGAAGTAATTTCTCTTTTAAACCAAACATAAACACATAACAATCTTTTGATTGTTTTTATTTCTCAAAAACCCTCTTTCTGGTTTTGACAATAGGATTTAATTTTAAATAAATTAATAAAAATTATATGTTTTAATTTTTTTAAAATAAAATAATTTTGGGATTTGTAATATCAAAGTTAGCTTGGGGTGAAGTTTTAGTATTTTTCTGAAAACATTCAATTTTTGATGAATAATGAAAAACACAGTGTTATTGTTAAAAAACCAACTTTTTATTTCAATATTTATTTATTTTATTTAAATTTATTTTAAGTCAAAATAGATATATAATACCTATATTAGTTTAATATAATTCATTGGAGTCATTTTATAATAAAATTAGATGGATAAAATTCTATTGAATATTATGACATCTTTTACCCACCTTCTAGGCATGTTAGAAAATTTGCATAAAAAATTATTTTACCACTTCTGTGAATTGAATTTCAGAAATCCGAGAAACTTTTGACATTAGTAAGTAAAATTTGGTTCAATAAGGTGAAAATAATTTTTGGGGAATAGTAACTTTTGAATTTTATTTACCACTGTTAAAAGTAAATAGGGTAATTAAAGGTAAAAATGATATTATAATTACCATAACACATGTCATTATTCTATTGGATAAGATTATTTCAACCAAAATAAACCTTATTAATAAAATATTATCATTTTGGTTCACTTGGATAAGAATAGGACAGTTATTATTATTTTATTTAAAGAAGAGTTAAAACTGTTAAATTCAAATTTTAATAACTAAAAAATTTTTAGTATAGGGTTATACATAAGATAATTTCGACTATAAATATTCATTATAAATATAAAAATATTTCCTACATCATGGTATTTTATTTATAATTTTTAGACATTAAATAATTAAATTTATTTATGAAAAAATGATGATGCAGTAATTACCTTATTAATGAAAGATTAAAATAATTGATATTATAAATAGTACAATAAATGTAAATTGAGACTTTTTATTCATTACATAAATTTTATAGGTTAATATTACTTTATAGGGTTGATTAAATTTTTTTTTCAAAGAAATCATATTTTTATAACTTCTAAAAAAACAAAATACAAAATAATGTCAAAATTGACATTAATGAGTTTTTAAAACAAATACTATATTATTAAATGATATAATAGTCCTAAAAATATAAGGATCAGCCAAAGGACATACGTCATTAATGAACCACTAGGGGTTCTTTTTGTAGTTTATAATATGATTATTAACCATATAATATAAAATACAAGGAGAAATGTTAAATGTCAAACTATTTAACTAAGAGTTGAATATAAAATATACGGTTTATATGGTGACCTAAACCTGTCTAAAACAAATTTTTTGAGAGTTTTTTGACCCATCCCCACCTTATTCTCTAAATAAATTTATTTGTATCCATTATAAACCTAAAATTAATTTATAATAAAATAATATTTCAAGCTTTTTCTAAAGTGACCCTAACCTCTCTTATAAAAGGGAACTTCCCATTATCTTAATTTCACACCTCCAAAGCCATTTAGCTCGGCCAAACTCTACCCATATATCATTCCCACTATTATAAATTCATCCTAGAGGCCCTCTTGGATCATAAATCCTACCTAAGGAGCCCTTTTGATCAAATCAAAAGGAAGCTTCAGGAGAAGAGGTAATAATTTCATCACCTCTTTCAATGTTATCTTCTTCTTCCACTTCCTCTTTATTTTTTCCCATACAAAAATAATAACTCCAGTAACTTCTAAAAAATTTTATTTTGTTATAAATATGGTACAACCATATTCATTATTCTATCCATCCTATTAATGTCAAAGTCAACATATGTGCATGTGTACGACTTTTCATCTCCATGTCGTGGTGTAGTTTGTTATTCAATACTTATTTATTTTTATGGGTATAATAATTAGTATAATTGATGTAAATAATAAATTTAACATGTTAATTATTCTTTATATATGAAATACCATCCAATTAAATATGATTTCACCATTAAAAGAATGGTATTTTTTCTTGTGTGTACGTACAGATTACCATCTCCATGGGCACGATGAGATTCATTTCCCATCGTAACCATTAAAGAATAAATATCATTTTTTGATTAAAAAATAAGGTTTATGAAAATAATATTATTCTGGATATTAATCAAATACATCCTATTAATAAAAAACATGACTTACATAACAAAACATAAAATGAAAAATGAATCTGTTAACACCTGAAACAATGATACTACTGAACTATTATTAACAAAGAAATATTAAAAGATCATATATGATATCATATTTATTTATATAGTTATTTTATAATTTAATAAAAATTATTTCACCATTATACGGGAGGTTAACGTAACCTCAAATAATGAAAAGTACAAGGTAAGTGGTTTTCATCTCACTTCTTATTCCCATTAGATTCATGCTATATTGCCACTATTTCCTTTTGTGTGGTGTATGTACTACCCATGATTGCATTATTTGTGCAATATAATTTAATTTATGGTTATTTAAATCTTTATTGTATGTTCCTTCTTTCAGGTGGTGTATATTTTGTAAGTTACCAATCGGTAAAGGAATTTATAATTTCGATTTCTACTCATTGGGTATTACGCAAACTTCATTGATTATTTTATCCAACATTTTGTGTGAAATCACTATTTATTTATTTATATATTAATTTACACTCCCCTTTGTGTGGATATAATTTTGATACTCATAATCAATCCATTGATAAATTCTCAAGTCATCGATATGAACATGATAAGAGTAATCTTAACTCAATTTCCATTCATTGAGTTAAACATCCAAGTCATTGGGGTTGTTTTTACAAGAATATGTGTGAATGTCCTCTAATTGATTTACATTGAATATCCAATAATATTAAGTGTATTTATATTTTTAACACATAATTATGTCATTTATTTATCCTTAACCTATGGATATGGTCTTTATAATGGATTTCATCTCAATTTACATTCCATTGAGACTTCTTTGTTGTTATGCGTCAATTCACTTTTATATGTTGTACATAATGTACATTGACATAGTATATCATGAATCCATTTATTCTCATGATATTATAGATTTTTTATTACTTCAATTATTTTTATTCAAGTGTCTCTTATTTGGTTAGGAACTCTAACTAATATATCATTTTAAATGTTTTGATGATTTATTATTATAAATTTTTCTCATTAATGTCCACATTTTAAAAATGGTGTTGAGGATTTATTTATATGGACATTAAAGTTTTAAAATTAAAATTCCTATTAAAAGTCTCAAAGTGGTATGGGACACTTTGATTCAAAAATTTATTTTTAACAGCTTCTTGATAAATAGTACGACTTTTAAATGTTTTCAAGAAAAAGGGGATATTTATCTCAAATAGTTTAACTGATTATTTTCATCTATGTCAATATCCTTCATTATTCTTGATTGAGGTTGATTTATTATAATAAAATCTTAAATATTTTATTGAATGAGTTATGTTTGACTGTGGATGTTCTATTTTTATACCATTCATGGTTTGTGGTTAAAATATTGACATTTCGTATGCTAGTTTTAATAAGAATGTTTAGATTATGTTTTAATCTTTTCATATGAGGAATGCATTGTATGTAGTAAGTGACGGGTGGAGCCCGATATAGATTCTTGATGCATCAGTAAGTCTCATGAGACAAACTAGTGTCTTGGCACAAGGTCTTGACAAAATCTTATTTTTAGTCTTGGATTGAGTCCTTGACTATGTGGTTATGTTGTCCAGCATTATGCATTCCATCATTATGAAATTAGGTATTGATATTACATGCGATTATTTGACTAGTATAATATCCATGTGAATACTTAAAGGAAATTATTTGACTTATATTTTTCATATTATGCTGAAGTTTATGTTTAAAAGGCTTATGTTTTAGTCTTATACATTACCTTAAATGTGTATACTTATTTATGAAAGTTTCCACTATATTGTTATCCTTACTGAGCATCTAAGCTCACCCATTTCTATGTTCTATTTTTACTAGGATGAGAAGAATTATATCATGATTATCATTCAGGAATAGGATAAGGGATATGAGTGTGTTCAACAGGGACATAAGGTTGTTTTTCATTATTTCATGATGTAATGTAAAACTTATGTATGTATCTTGTACTTCCAGGGCTACTAAAATAATCGGTATTTCAGGACTTGATCTTTTGTGATCATGCAAATGATATGTAATAATGCACTAAATATGAATAACTAGGGTCGTGGTGTTACATCCTAAATCATGAACTGACACTTCATGAGATTCCCATAATTTTGGTTCTCTCAAAGTATGTATGGGATCATCCTCAAGTGTCTCATATGCTCCTCCTCAAGCACCGAATACACTGAAATTTCATCGATGCAAACCACCGAAAACCAATATAATAATGTATAAAATATCTATTTCATTACTCCCGTGAACACATCTATGGTTTTATTTATTCAAAAAGGAATCACCATGTACTCATAATGACAGTAGCTATATCATAATGTCGACTTTGGTATATCCATGCCATGTACTCGGAGCTAGTGTTAACATAATTTGAGGAAAATCTTCAAGAACCATATTTTCCCTCAAAACTAGTCTAAAAGGTTTTCAAAATATGGTAGTGGATAATTATTCATCGAGGGAACCTAGTTCAGGTGATGGTAATATATACACATCCTTATGATCATGTCTACCTTTTGGAAAACACAATTAGAGCTACCAGGGTGACATATTGGGTCTTTAAAAACCTTTCCTTTACAAATACAACAACTACATCTTCATCCCATGAAACATTATGGTATCCATCCAATACACTCGTGTATATATCATGTATCCTCGATGTTAAATTATATGGATAATTTTATCTATTGTTGGGGAGGTAAACCTTGAATGTCTTCAAGAAAAATATCCTCATACTCTGCCACTAATGTTGGAAACTGAATTCACATAGCATCTACTACTCCATGGGTAATACTATAAAATGATGGGTAAAATATTTTATCCTATTGTGTAAAACCTAATCCTTATCTTCCTATTTTTCCTTCTCAACCACTATGTAAAACCTCATTCCATCACCATTGATACCCCACATCCTCAACGTGAAATCGACAATATAGGTATGAACTTTGGATAGGTGGTTCATACCTAATATGAAATCTTAAGGTATCATCACTACTATAAAGTGATCTCGTAAGAATCACTTTCATCCAAGAGTCATATCACACTCTCAGTGGAATTGTTTTATCATTCAATCCTCTCATGTATGAGTCTCCAAACACAAGGTTTGAGCTAAGAGCTCAAATGAAATATCTAAGTCTCAAACAAGAGAAGTGGTAAGAAAAGTGTGACTTAGACCCATGTATATCTATACTACATCTTAATTATATAATACATATTTCATACCTATAATCATCTTGAGATCCTCTGGGTCGAAGGCCTCTATTGCTTGTAACGATTCTTATTCCAGACCACCAGCTCCTTGAGCTTGGCATGGACCACCTAGGGTGGTGGTGGTTGTAGATGCCGGAAAAGTCCGTTGTTCCCAAACGAAGCTCCGGATGCGGAAAGCGAAGTGATATTTGGAGTCGGAAGACCTTTTCGGAGGGCCCGGAGGCCTTGCGCGGAATTTCAGAGGCCCGCGCGCAAAGGTGATGATCCGCGCGCAAAACCCCCGGGATGCGCGCAATGCGCCGGTCCGGCGCGCATTTTTGCGCGCCCCTGGCCCGCGCGGCTCCCTTGTTCGCCGTGCCCGATTCCGCGCCCGCGAGGAGAATTTCGCGCTCGCGCCTTGGATTCCGCGCCCGGGGTTGCCTATAAATATAAGGCAACCCCCAACGTTTCAAAGGTTGCTGGAAGTCGAAACGTCTCTCGTGCGTGCAATTCAACCCCTTCCGCGCGCAATGACGAACTTCAGGTAACCTCCTTTCTTTCGCGCAAGAAAGCCTCGGGGTCCGCCTTCGCGCGCAATCCCCGCTGGCTCCTTTCCTTTGAATAAATACTCACCCTAAGGCCTTTGCGCGCAAAAGAACCCTCTTGCGCGCAATTGCCCCCGGGGTGCGCGCAATCCGGCCCGATTGCGCGCACCCCCCCCCTTCTTTCAAGTGGCCATTCATTAGAAAATGAGCCGTTGCCCCCGTGCGCTATCCGAAGCCCGGTGTGCGCAATCTCAAGCATCCGCGCGCAAGGCGCTGGCCCAATTGCGCGCCAGCCCGCCCCGATTGCGCGCCGACCCGCAGTATTGCGCGCAAAGCTCCCTTTTTGCGCGCAATCTGCCAGGGTCGTCCTCGTTGACCCCCTGAGGGTACCCGCCTGTGTGGCACCCGATGATTCTCATCCCGGGTGCCCGCACCGTGCGTTGTCTTCCCGTGCGGCCTTCCGGGTTCGCGCGAAGTGACACGGACCCCTCGGCGGCACCACATTCGTCCCGTACGACGTTAAACTGCATTCGTCCCGTACGACGTTAAACTACATTCGTCCCGTACGACGTTAAACTGCATTCGTCCCGTACGACGTTAAACTGCATTCGTCCCGCACGACGTTAAACTGCAGTCTTCCGAGCTACAAGACGTTAAACTGTTCAGCATACGTCCTGCACGACGTTAAACTGCAATCGTCCAAGCTGCATGACGCTAAGCTGCCTAGCCCCAATCGTCCGCGCTGCAAGACGTTAAACTGCCAAGTGTTTCGTCCTCAACACACGACGTTAAACTCTACTTCGTCCGGCAAGACGTTAAACCGTCCCTTTGTCCTCAACACACGACGTTAAACTGTACTGCGTCCGGCAAGACGTTAAACCGTCCGCTTCGTCCTCAACACACGACATTAAACTGTACTTCGTCCGGCAAGACGTTAAACCGTCCGCTTCGTCCTCAACACACGACGTTAAACTGTACTTCGTCCGGCAAGACGTTAAACCGTCCGCTTCGTCCTCAACACACGACGTTAAACTGTACTTCGTCCGGCAAGACGTTAAACCGTCCGCTTCGTCCGCAACACACGACGTTAAACTGTACTTCGTCCGGCAAGACGTTAAACCGTCCGCTTCGTCCTCAACACACGACGTTAAACTGTACTTCGTCCGGCAAGACGTTAAACCGTCCGCTTCGTCCTCAACACACGACGTTAAACTGTACTTCGTCCGGCAAGACGTTAAACCGTCCGCTTCGTCCTCAACACACGACGTTAAACTGTACTTCGTCCGGCAAGACGTTAAACCGTCCGCTTCACCCGATCCCGTGCCTCGCACGCAGGGTCCCCCTCCCGGTTTGGATGTGGCCCCACCCGCTCGTCTCTGCAGGGATGACGGGATTGGAGTGGCCTTCGCCCACGGGAGTAGAGTGCTACCGAATGAACTACGTGGACTTTGATCCCTGTCTTCTATACAGGGTACGTAGGAAGCCTCCCTGAGGTCCAATCCCACCACCTGGTCGTCCCGGTCGTATTTACGTCGGTTCGTCCATCAGTGGACCCCTCCTGGGTTCACGCTTGCGTCGATTCACATATGAGTCCGCCCCTGTGGGAGACAGCACGCGTGTATTTCCATCGTGCTTCCCCACTGCCCCTTTTTCTATTTTCGTCCAGCATGACGTGAAACTGTGATCCACCCGGCCGTTCCATCCCCCTCTGTGCGAGGTGGTTCGGTTCAATCATCCGCCCGGCAGCCTCGATCCCCTTGTGAGTCGGCTCGCCAACGTCCAGCATGACGTTAAACTGTATATCCGAACTACGCTGACTTTGATCCGCGCTAACGCGCGGTACGTAGGAAGCCTCTACGAGGTCCAAGCTCTTCACTCCATCATCCACCCTGACCCTTACCCGGGCCGCCACATCCCGGTGGGGTCATGCCACTACACTCCACTCCACTTCACCCGGGAAGCCGCCCATGTGCTGGCCCCAGCATTGGAGGTTCCCCGCAAGGGGTTCTGTTATCTGATCCACTCTTCGTGTCGATCAGTCCGATGCCGTCCCCGCTGGACGTTAAACTCGCGGCATACCCCGTGTCAAACATGGGAAGCTGAGGAAAACCTCAGGTGATGCAGTTCCCCGCACCCAGTGCGGGATGCCTCAGGCCATCACGCCCTCGAGAAGCCCTATTAGGGACGGAAGACAGATATGCAGAGCCGCAGCGTAAATACACGCCCCCAACACCCAGAGCCACCCGGACTCCTCACCGCAGGTTGCTGCCCCGACCAGACTCCTTGGAGCGTCCGGGCGGAAGCAGCGTAATTAACCGGTGTCCATGAAGATATGGCGCCGGGAACGAGATTCACGAGCATGTCTTAAATCTATGAGGGAGACCCGGATTAGGCGACGAGTTTCGAGGAGACGTCCAAGGAAGGAGGAGCCGACATCCCATCATCCCGGTTTCGATCAAGGAGCAGACGCCCCTGAAAAAGGGACGGATGCCGCCCGCCTTTGGAAAGCGGGACTGCGGGACCACAAGCCGCGCGCGCCCATCCCCTCGGGTCGACGGGTGCACGCGCGAACGCGTCCTGGCGGAACAGCGCCGGAACAGAAACCCGACGCACATCCGCACCGAAACAGAAAAATGGTGAACCCGACGTGAATCTCTTCTCCTCGACATGAAGACCGATGGCTTTCAGAGGTGTTGGAAGACCGGCATGTTGCCCGGCCGAGCATTCAGTTTTACCCGCCAGGGGCTGGGGAAGTGAAATCGGGCACTCCGTCTCGTGACGTCGATGGCCTGGGTCCCCCCCGCGGAAGGCGTCGTGGCACTAAAGGTTGGTTGTCGATTCCTTTTCCTGTCAGTGTTAATGGGTTTTTCCCCCTGCTTTCAGGAATCAAGTCGCCCAACCCAGTGCCCGATCGCCGCCCGCCCACTGGCGCAGGGGTAGGGGAAACACCGACGCGGCTACTCCGCGCGGTCCCGCCCGTTCCACAGTCGTCCCAGCAGCCGCAGCTGCGGGGCGACCACGCCCTCTCTCCCCCTCGGAGGTCATCCAGAGAAGGGTGATCAACAACCTGGTGCGGAGATATGAGGAAGAGGGAGTCATCCCCACCAGGGACATGGCTCGCCTAGACCTCGAGGAGGCTGCGCCTCGCCACCACCGCCACCCCCGAGGGCCGCGCAGGGAGGCACCGCTGCCTACCTCGACGTCCAACCGCTTCGGGAGTTTATCCCCGGAGCGCTCCGACAGTTCCCTTCCCTATGCGGATGAGGTGGAAGATGCCCGGGACCACCCTATCCGGGATTCGCTCCAGGGATCCGCGGTAAGGGCTCCCGCCAGGCCACGGCGACACCGCCACCAGGCCTCTCAAGTCGAAGAGCGGGCTCTCCACCTGCCCGCACCGCTCATCCCGACTCGTCTGTCCCGACGACAGCGTCGGGCACGAGCGGAAGAGGATGCCCACCTTGGGGCCCTAGCAACAGCGGCCGCATTGGCCCAAGCCACAGTTGGCTCCAGTCGCCGGGCCCCTGCGCATCCTGAGCAGGGGAACTTCTATGCTCGACCTGGATCGAGGCCCCGACCGCCCCAAAGGCAGGTTGGGTCGACTCTCCCGGCTACTGGTACAGACGATGGCCACCGCGGACCACCTCGCGGTAGCGCTATTCGCCAATAGGGGCTACTCCGTGTGGCCGATCCGGGAGGCATGGGTCATCCCACCTTCCGATGCCGGCCCGGAGACCTGCCCGGAATCATCTCTCCCCGCGTCCCCTTTGATATCTGTCCCGGTGCCCCTCGCACCTTGGTTTCCAGTCCTCTTGGCCCCAGCACTAGTGCGGCCGGAGGACGCCAGGACAGAAATCAGCCCTGCCCCGAAGAACCACCCAGGGGCAGGAGGGCGAGGCATCGACGCAGAGGGAAGAATGTTACGGAATTCCAGACAGAGATCCGACCTGTTCGCTTCTCTGATTCAGAGGCGGAGTATGATTCGGCGACAGAGCCCTTTCCCCAATCCCGCCAGTCAAGGGCAGGGATGGGAATGTGGCACGTCAGCCTCGTACTCCCCGAGAGCGAGATCGATGTGATCCCTGCTTCTCTCCGAAGGTATATCCGGAGTAACGAGGGCCTGGTAGACCCCCAAGGATCAAGCTTGCGGTTGGTACCGGCCCCTCCGGAAGTGCCTTCCGCCCCGATCGGAGAAGCCGGAGACTTTATCTGGGGACCGACGGTCGAACCTCGATCTAGTGCACCCTCGGCGAGCACCGATGCCACGACGGGATGTTCGCTCGCCGGCCCGTCCTATCGTGATGTGGTAGCTGGGGCACCGCCACCCTCAGGGGGCGGCCCGGGATATGGAGGCCAATCGGCCTGCTCGCCGTATTCACCGCCGGCCAGCCCGTCGGCCCGACGGCCCGCCTCGGCACCACTGCCGGTTCCCCGTCCGTTCCCAGCCATTGAAGAGGACCGAGGAGATCTGGGTCCCGAGTTTGAGTCGTGGAGCTTCTGGACCGTCCTCGCAGAGGGCCACTTCCCTGAGAAGTTTTGGCCAGTCGCAGGACCGGGCTTTGATGCACCCGAATCACTCACCCCGGATGAGTTCGAATGCTTCCGCCGAACTCTCCGGGAGACTCACTCCCGTCTTCACTGCCTACAAATGCCATACCCCGGGAGTCAACTACACCTGGAGGATATTGGTGAGCAGTGCCGCCAAATTGACTTGGCCACGCTCCCCGCGGTCCGGCACCCCGGGTCATTTGGGCACCATGAGGCCCTCCAACAACAATGCGTTGAGTGTTTTCAAGTACTCCGCAAAGTTATCGAGGAAGCCACTCCCCACGTGTATATCCGTGGATGGGGGCAGTACGCTGCCCTACGCTTCAGTGCGATTCGCCGACAGCCCGATTCGCTGGGTGGCCCTGAGGGTATATCCCCAGGGACGGAAACAGTCAATATGGCTGACCTGTCAGGAGAGGGGAACGACTTGGAACTTCTCGACGGGGGTTCCCCCCCCGAAGACAAGCCGTCGTTAGATCCATCGGTGAGAGTTACTCGTCATCAGAGGAACCTCCTGGGGCTCCCCGCGCCCACTGAAGCGCTGACGTTGAGCCGGAACGTCAGCAAAGGTAAAGAGCACAGCGAGGCTGTAAAGCCCGCCGACCCATCTGCCTCCATGCAGAGGGCAGAGGAGGATCCCGAGAAGGCTACGCTACGTCAACAGCTCGCCGAGCAGAAGAAGCTGGTTGACCAGCTCCTCGCCGAGCGCGCTGCAGAGCAGCGGCCTGACTACGGTGATCCTAGGCCAGGACAGCAGGGACCGGAACAACCGCTCCTCGATGAGACTCTCCCGGGCAACCGTGATCATGCCATGTTCGCCGACAGGAGAGAGGCCATTGCCTATGGCAAGAGGGCGCGGTATGTTTCGCCACACCCTCCCGAGCGGCGTGACTACTTGAGGGACCCCGCTCGGATTCCTCCCGCTGCCCCAAGGGCCGCTCCGCCCGCCATCCCACGAGCTGCCGAGTTCGACGACCCGGTCGACAACCCGATTGAAGGGCCGTGCAATGCGCTCGTGGTTAGAGATCCTCGCCAGGACTGGAACCCATGTCCGGACGATCCGATGGCGGCACTCATCGCCCGTTTGGAAGCCTTGGAGACTCAGCAAGTGGCGATCCCACCGGACGGCAGGCCATACCCAGCATGGGTGGATGACATGCCGGCGCCTCCGGGATTCGGGAATCCCACTTTCGCCCCCTTCAACGGGACCGGAGATCCGCCACAGCATTTGGCCCATTTCAACTCGAGGTGCGGGCCTATGTTGGGGACTCCGGCGCAGCAAGAGGCCGCTAATCTTCGCTGCTTTGTCCAGACACTGGAAGGGCCAGCATTTGTCTGGTACAGCCAGCTTCCCGTCGGGTCGATAACTAGCTGGGAGGACCTTCGTAGGCAATTCCTCTACCAGTTCAGTTCCACGACCCGGAAGACGATTATCGCAGACCTCTTCAAGTGCAAGCAGAGGCCTGATGAGCGAGTCGCGGACTTCGTCGCCCGATGGAAGGGTCTCACGTATTCCCTTGACATGCCATTGACTCAGGAGCAGTTGCTGACAATGTGCGTCGGGAACGTCAAGACCGAGCTGGTCCCTTCCCTGATCACTCAGAATTACCCCGGAGGGTTCAGGGACTTCTCAGACAAAGCTCAGCGTCTTGAGGAAGCCCTGCAATAGGCTAGTCAGGCGCGCCCGCTGCCTCCTATGATTCCTGCAAGGAGAGTCAGCAGGGCTGAGCCCGCTGCTGTTGCCCAGATAGAGGCCCCCAGGCCGTTGGAGCTGCTGCCGGCGAGGCCAGCTCCACCGCCTCACAGGAATCCGCCTCCACGGGCTCAGTTCCCGGCACAGCAGCGGCAGCCCCAGAACCGGCCGGCCCCTCCGCGTAATGTACCGCCACAACCCAGGCGAGATAATCAGGGCCCACCTCCTCGACAGGCCCCTCCGGCCCCTCGTCAAGACCACGCTCCTAGGGGCCCGCGATACCTGACTTACTCATTTCACGAGGATCAGGTCCCCGGCTATTTCCGGAGCGCCCTGGAGCAGAGGATTGTGCGACTGCCTGAGTGCTGGAGGCCAGAGGAGGCACATCTCACGGATAACCCCCGCTACTGCCCTTACCATCGAGCCCTGGGACACACCATCCAGCGGTGCTATGTGTTCAAGGACTGGCTCCAGGACCAGATTAACAACAATGTGATCAGGCTGGGCCCAGCTCCAGCACAAGTGGCGGGCGTGTTCGTGGGATCAGATGACGATAGTGGCAACAAGGACGAATGGCAGCTGGTCTCCGACCGCGGATCCCAGAAGTATAATAACTGGATGGCCCGCAAGACGATCATTCGCGCCCATGGAATCATCCGTGCGCGCTTGAATCAGCCCGAGCCCCCAGAATCTGCGGGTGCTGCTTCGGCGTCGTCGTCCCAGCCTGCCTCTTCCAAGAAGAGCAAACGGCGGCGGCGCAAGAAGGAAGAGCGCGCCCCGCCAGTTCCGCCACTGTCCCGCACTCTCGGCGATTTCATGCCCCCGGATATGGGGATCCCTCCTCGGATCCGCCCGGTGATGGATGGTTCGTCCGATGAAAGTGTTGGGTACGCTTCGGTTAATACCGTCGAGCTGGTAAATCCCTTTTCGGTTCCCGACGTTGAAGAACACCAGGTGGACCTCCCTAGTGTCCCCGGTCGTCGCCACCGTCGGAAGAACCGCAGCAGCAGGAGTCGCCGGGGCACAGCAGTTGGTACTTCCAGCCAGGCCGTGCACGCCACTGAGACTAGGCAGCAGGCTCAAAACCGGGCTCAGCGTGCGCAGCCCCCCCATCCGGGGATGACGGATCCGCCTCCGCCACTGTTTGTGGTGTGGGACCAGGCAGAACCACCTCAGCCGCGTCGCGACCAGCTTCGCCCTGCCACGAGTCCATCCCGGCCTCCTGACCCCAGTACGGTGACCATTTCCCGGACTGCAACCAGTGAACAGCGAGATGCGCCAAGTACCAGTCGGCCGCCGGTCCGACCGGCAAGGCCCGTCATGCCACCAACCGCGGAGCAACCTCCTGCAACCAGGGGCTCGCGCTTGGCCAAAAAGTATGATGTCCTGAAGCACTTGGACGACATCCCAGCAAGGCTCTCCATCCTTGAGGCTCTGCGCATGTCATCTGAGATGCGCGAGGCACTCGCTGAAGCCCTGAAGAGCCCCCTCCAGTTTGAGACAGAGGTTGCGGCCGCAGAGGCCTTTCACGCCAAAACGATTGAGGACGCCGAATGTCAGGCAGTTATCTCGTTCTCTGGTAAGGATGAAGACCCTCCTATACAGGGACACATTCGTCCGCTGTATGTTACTGGCCAGTTCAACGGCCTTGAAGTCCGGCGCTGTCTTGTCGACACGGGATCCGGGATCAACCTGATTCCGACTCGGACGCTCCGGAGATTGGGGTTGTCTGAGGATGACTTGATCCCCTCCGACCTCAGGATCCAGGGGTATGACCATACCGAGCAAACCCCAGTCGGCAAGATACGTTTGAAGACCCAGTTCGGTGACTTGGTTGCCAACACCGAATTTATGGTAGTCTCTCAGGACACTGCATATAACGCATTGATGGGCAGGCCATGGCTCCACCTTCATGCGGCGGTTCCCTCATCATACCACCAATGCCTCAAATACTCCCTTAATGGTCGAGTAGGCGTGCTTCAGGGAGATGCCTCTCCTTTCGCCTCATGTGAAGCCCGTTATCTGGACGCGGACTATTACAAGAGCAAGGATAAGCAGATCCTGGCAGGTGAGGTTGAGCCTGTCGCTGTTACAAGCGATCCATGGGCCAGCTTGGATGACGCCTACGTCCTCCCGATTCAATGGTTGGACGTAGCCATGGTTTCGACGGCCTGTGAGTCTCCCGATGGGATGACCGCGACCGCCCGTGCCAGCACCAGCGGCCCAGCAGGATCTGGTGGCCCCAATGCAGTTTCCAACGCAGTCTCTCCCGTGGACGATCCCTCCCCGAGTGGAGAGGACGTGGAAGATGCACCCCCAGCCTTTGAGGAGGGCGTCCCCGCCACGGTCGATGAGTTAGTACAGGTGAACCTTGGAACCGAGGCAGATCCAAGACCCACATTGGTCAGTGCCGCCATGCCCTCCGAGGAGCGGCAACAGTACGTGGACTTTCTCAGGCAGCACCATGATGTGTTCGCTTGGGGATACGACGAGATGCCGGGGCTAGATCCTCAGGTAGCCGTCCACCGCCTTGGTCTCCCGGCGAACCATCGCGGGTTTAAGCAGCCTCCCAGGAAGATGCACCCATCCCACGGTTCCATGGTTGAGGCCGAAGTTGACAAGCTTATCAAAGCCAACTTCGTGAGGGAAGTCCAGTACCCCAAATGGCTGGCCAACATTGTGCCGGTCAGGAAGAAGAACGGGCAGGTCAGAGTCTGTATCGACTTCCGCGATCTCAACCGCCACTGTCCGAAGGATGATTTTCCCCTTCCAGTGACAGAGCTATTGATTGACGCCACGGCAGGGTTCCAAGCCCTCTCCTTCATGGATGGATACTCCGGATACAACCAAATCCGGATGGCCCCTGAGGATGAGGAGTTCACTGCCTTCAGGGCCCCCCAAGGTATCTTCTGTTACCGGGTCATGCCCTTCGGCCTGAAGAATGCAGGTGCCACCTATCAACGGGCGATGCACCGCATATTCAAGCCAATCCTCGGCACACTGGTGGAATGCTACGTCGACGACTTGGTGGTTAAATCGCGCCAGCGTCAGGACCATCTCAAAGACCTTGAGAAAGTGTTCGGCTTCCTCCGGTCTCGCTGCCTGAAGATGAACCCGTTGAAGTGTGCCTTCGGGGTCACCTCCGGAAAGTTCCTTGGATTTGTGTTAAGATACCGGGGTATTGAGATCGACCCAGAGAAGATCAGGGCGATTAGCCAGATGCCTCCCCCGGGTAACATCCGGGAACTGCAAGGGTTCCAAGGCCACTTAGCCTATATACGCCGATTCATCGCGAATTTGGCCGGCAAGTGTAAGCCCTTTTCTCGGCTCATGAAGAAGGGTGTCACCTATGTATGGGATAAAGAGTGTCAGACCGCTTTTGAGGAAATCAAGCAGTACCTGCTTCAACCTCCGGTTCTGATGCCGCCTGTATCCGGGAAGCCGCTGGTCCTCTATGTGACCGCCCTGGAACGGTCCCTTGGTGCCCTTCTAGCCCAGAAGAACAACGAGGGAACAGAGAATAGCCTCTATTACCTCAATCGTATGCTCCTCGACGCGGAAGTTAGGTATTCCCCCATCGAGAAGAGCTGCCTGGCGCTCGTATTTGCCGTACAGAAATTACGACACTACTTGCAGCACCACGAGGTAGAGTTGGTTTCTCGGGTAGACCCGTTGAAATATATCCTGAGCCGGCCTATGTTGACTGGCCGTCTAGCGCGGTGGGCTGTGATTCTCCAGCAGTTCGACATCAGGTACGTGTCTCAGAAGGCCATCAAAGGGCAGGCATTGGCAGACTTTCTGGCAGCTCACCCGACCTCCGCGGATCAGCCGCTGGATCTAGGCTTTCCTGACGAGACCATTCTCTCGGTCGATCATGCCGATCCATGCTGGCAGATGCACTTTGACGGTGCTTCCCGGAGCCCCACCGGTAGAAGACTCGATAATCCTAAGTTCAACAGAGTGGGCTTGGGTATCGTCTTCATTACCCCAGAGCGAGCCGTGCTGCCATACTCCTTCCTGTTGTCAGAGGGCTGTACCAACAATGAGGCGGAATACCATGCCCTCATCACCGGCCTCGAGTTGGCTCTCGAGATCGACGTGCCCTATCTATGCGTGAAAGGGGACTCCGAGCTGGTCATTAAGCAGATCAATGGCGACTATGTTGTCAGGAAGCCGGAACTTGTGCCATTGCTGGAGTGCACCCTCCTTCTGATGGCCCAGTTCCCTTCTCGGCCAGAAATTGTCCATGTTCCCCGGTCGCAAAACGGTCGAGCAGATGCTTTGGCCAGCCTTGCTGCGTCGCTTGCAGAGCTTGAACAGGATAACCTGGTCGTCCGCGTGACGCACCGCAGGCTCATCGCTCCCTTTATCCCGGAGGGAGATCGCGGCCCATTGGTAAGTAATCTCACCGTGGTTGCCCCTGTGCCTGGAGCCCCGAGTACCCCAGATATGGCAGTCGAATCAGCCCCTGATTGGAGGACGCCTTTGGTTGAGTACCTCCAACATGGCATTCTTCCGTCAGATCGGGCCGAGAGCGAGCGAGTTCGACGCCGCGCATCGCAGTTTGTCCTCCAGAGCAGTCCCGGCCTGGAGCAGATCCTCTATAGACGCGGATTTGATGGTGTTCTCCTCCGTTGCCTTCAGGGAGTCGAGATCCCACGAGTCATGCAAGAGGTTCATGCTGGTTCATGTGGCGCCCACCAGACTGGGCCGAAGCTGTCCCACCAGATTCGGAGGTTGGGATACTTCTGGCCCTCCATGATCCATGACTGCATCGAGTATGCCAGGAGGTGCCATGCGTGCCAGGTTCATGCGAACATTGTGCATCGGCCGCCGGAGCCTCTCCATACCACCAGGTATTCCTGGCCCTTTGCAGTCTGGGGGATGGACGTTGTAGGACCTTACCTGCCGGCGACAGCTCGCCAGTGCCGGTTCATTCTGACCGCCACAGACTTCTTCTCCAAATGGGCAGAGGCGATTCCGCTCAGAGAGGTCAAATCCTGTTCCATCGCTGACTTCGTGACCTCCAACATCATTTATCGATTTGGAGTGCCTCATGCTATCCTCACGGATAATGGAGCCAATTTCCGAGCAGCCAAGTTGAAGAAGTTGTACGCCAAGTATAACATTCGCTCGAACCATACATCTCGCTATCATGCGCAGGCGAATGGACAGATCGAGGCGTTTAACAAGACCCTCTCTAACATTCTGCAAAAGATGGTTGGTCAGAACAAGAAGAGTTGGTCGGACAAGCTCCCCAACGCCCTCTGGGCTTATCGGACGACGACTCGCAATTCCACCCAGATGACCCCTTATTCCCTGGTGTATGGAGCTGAGGCCGTCCTGCCCATCGAGATCCAGTTACCGTCCTTGCGCACTGCGGTCTACGACCAGAAAGCGCCGGACAGAGCTGATGAAGCCCGTCTAGTCGAGTTGGAAGCACTGGATGAGAATAGACTTCGCGCTTTGCACAACTTGGAGAGGCATCAGAACAGGATGGCTCGAGCTTTCAATAAGAAGGTTCGCCTCCGCTCCTTCCTGCAGGGCGATCTAGTGCTGGCCCTAAGAGCACCGATGATCCCCGGCAGGAAGCCACCCAAGTTGGAGCCCAAGTGGGAGGGACCTTTTGTTGTCCACAAGGTCTACCCCAATGGCGCGTACTCCATAGCGACTATGGATGGTGAGCGTGTCACTCCTCCCACCAACGCTAGGTTCCTCAAGCAGTATTTTGCCTGAGTTCCATACGTCCAACATGACGTTAAACTGTATATCGTCCAACACGACGTTAAACTGTGCTTTCGTCCCGCACGACGTTAAACTGCAGTCGTCCGAGCTACAAGACGTTAAACTGTTCAGCATACGTCCAACATGACGATAAACTGTACCTCGTCCAAGCTGCACGACGTTAAACTGTCTAGCGTATCGTCCGAGCTATAAGACGTTAAACTGTTCAGCATACGTCCAACACGACGTTAAACTGTGCATTCGTCCCGCACGACGTTAAACTGCAGTCGTCCGAGCTACAAGACGTTAAACTGTTCAGCATACGTCCAACACGACGTTAAACTGTGCATTCGTCCCGCACGACGTTAAACTGCAGCCGTCCGAGCTACAAGACGTTAAACTGTTCAGCTTACGTCCAACACGACGTTAAACTGTGCTTACGTCCCACATGACGTTAAACTGTGCATTCGTCCCACACGACGTTAAACTGCAGTCGTCCGAGCTACAAGACGTTAAACTGTTCAGCATACGTCCAACACGACGTTAAACTGTGCTTTCGTCCAACACGACGTTAAACTGTGCTTTTGTCCAACATGACGTTAAACTGTATCTCGTCCAGGCTACAAGACGTTAAACTGTTCAAGCATTCGTCCAACATGACGTTAAACTGTATCTCGTCCAGGCTACAAGACGTTAAACTGTTCAAGCATTCGTCCAACATGACGTTAAACTGTACCACGTCCGCGCTGCAAGACGTTAAACTGCCAAGCATCATCGTCCTACATGACGTTAAACTGCCTTTCAAGAACTACGTGTGGCTTGATTCCCATCCTTATGGGATACGTAGGACCGCCCGGATGTTTGAAACTTCGGGTCCAGCCCCCACCTCTTAGAAGATTCCCCTTTCTTTAGGGAGTCTGCCGCCTTCGGTTCACCCTCAAGGCGTGTCCCTCGACCCCTTGCAGTGGTCCACCGGTGTCAAGGGTACTCTGGTTTATTGCCGGGAGGGTCAGGTTCTGCTTGGTCAGGTTTCTTCCACCTTTCAGGATTCATGCTCCATTTCATTCGGACCCATCGCCTACGCCCTGGGTGGAGCCCCCCGTGAGCGGTTCGGATACAATGCCCCAGTGCTCTCCCACCGACTCGGGCCGGTGCCCCCAATGGCCTCGGGCAGCAAATCGATATGAATCCTGCGATTGAGCGGTCGATGCTCGTTTGCTGCCTCATTCCATCAACGGTCAGTGCGATATTGATGCTGCTTTTCCGCCACGGTCGGCAGTACTCTCATATCGTCACGCCGGTGCTCCCAGTCCTCGAGTGAATGGTCGCATGATTCACAATCTTTCCACTTCCCATTCTGACCAGGCAAAATCTTGACCCTCTTGACACTATCCCTCAGTGCATCTTCGCATATCCAGGGGATAGGACCGCGAAGTGGCGTACGTGAGGTTCTTATGGTCCGAGCTCTACGACTTTAAACTAAGATCTCTTTTCCCTCGTCCTGCATGACGTTAAACTGCACCTCAAGAACTACGTGCGGCTTGATTCCCATCCTTATGGGATACGTAGGACCGCCTGGACATTCATGTTTCAGGCCCAGCCCCATCCTTCGGGAATTTCCATCCCATCTCAGGCCCTTGGCCCAGTTGCCTCTGGGTATGCGGCATATGGTGTGAACGTGGGGCTATGCCCTCATTCACGTCGGTTTGATCGTCACGCTATACGCCCCCCACGTTTGGGGATGCCTTCTGCTCCCCCTTCTTCCCCCCATCGTCCTGCATGACGTTAAACTGCACTTCAAGAACTACGTGCGGCTTGATTCCCATCCTTATGGGATACGTAGGACCGCCTGGACGCTTGTGTCTCAGGTCCAGCCCCGTCTCCTGGTTGATCACGGGGATCTACCCTCTTTTGGTTGCTCTCAGGGTGAGTCCTCCGACCCTTTCCGGTGATCTGTTAACATGTTTAGGGTACTTCGGTCTATGGCTCGGGGTGTCAGATTCAATCCCGACAAGTCCTGTGTTGCTTGTCAGGCCTTGCGCTTCTCCTTGTTCGAGCCTTTACTCAAAGGGATCCTCGTTAGCGGTTTGGGTACGATGCCTTAGCGCTCTCCTACCGCTCCGGGTCGATTCACCGACGGGTCCTGGGCCGCAAATCGATATGAATCCTGCGCTTGAGCGGTTGATGCTCGTTTGCTTGCCCCATCCTAGGCTGACGCGATCGGGTGTTGTGTTGCGAACATGGTCAACAACACCCTTGATCGCCATGTCGGCTCTTTCAGGCTCCGAACATTGGTTGCGCAGTCCTCATCACACTCCGCCTTTGTGCGTTGTAGCGGAATCTCGACACTCTCTTCATACTGACCTTCAGTATACCTCTACCTGTCAGGCAGACCAACCAGGGTAATGGTGTCTTTTGAGGCTCCCACGATCTGAGCACCAAGGATATATGCGGATGTCCTCCCTAAGGGCCATGCGTAGCTGGACCCTCGTCCCCAAAAGGAGGAGGGAGTCGCCCGAGCAATCGCGTTCTGGGCCCAGCATAGCTGGAGGCTAGCATCTCTGCCCCTCGGGTGATGAACATACGCAGGCCCCTATCCCAAGACCCTTTTCCTGGAATCGTGCGTGACCGCAGGGCCGGGATATGTTCCCACCTCCGCTGGGTCCGCCGTATCGCAATAAGTGGATTCCTCCATGGTCCAAACCACACGACCTTAAACTGTGTTGTCTGGTCCTACCACACGACCGTAAACTGTGATCGTCTTGGCCACCCGACGAGAAACGGCACTGCATCGTGATGTTCTCCTCAGGGGACACTCACGTTGGGCGCTGGTTAATAACCACGCCATTTATCAATGCCTTTCGTGGCTTGATTGTTGTGGCGACGCTAGGGATTCCTTAATCACGGGCATGTCGCCGCACAAAGAAAAACCATCCACCTTTAAGGACAAACAAGAAATATCAAATGCCGCTTCTTCTGTGTGCGAGGGTCAGACCCGCACCCTTCCCCGCACTGGTGCCCGATTGTGTTGCGCCGCGCTTCAAGAACTACGTGTGGCTTGATTCCCATCCTTATGGGATACGTAGGAACGCCTGGATGTTTGAAACTTCGGGTCCAGCCCCACCTCTTGAAGATTCCCCCTTCTCTGGGGAGTCCGCCGCCTTCGGGTCACCCTCAAGGCGTGTCTCTCGACCCCTTGCAGTGGTCCACCGGTGTCAAGGGTACTCTGGTTTGTTGCCAGGAGCGTCAGGTTCTGCTTGGTCGGGTTCCTTCCACCTTTCAGGCTTCATGCTCCATTTCATTCGGACCCATCGCTTAAGCCCTGGGTGGGATCCCCGTGAGCGGTTCGGATACAATGCCCCAGTGCTCTCCCACCGACTCGGGCCGGTGCCCCCAATGGCCTCGGGTAGCAAATCGATATGAATCCTGCGATTGAGCGGTCGATGCTCGTTTGCTGCCTCATTCCATCAACGGTCAGTGCGATATTGATGCTGCTTTTCCGCCACGGTCGGCAGTACTCTCATATCGTCACGCCGGTGCTCCCAGTCCTCGAGTGAATGGTCGCATGATTCACAATCTTTCCACTTCCCGTTCTGACCAGGCGAAACCTCGACACTCTTGACACTATCCCTCAGTGCATCTTTGCCTATCCAGGGGATAGGACCACGATGCGGCATACTTTGAGGTTCCGTATGGTCCGAGCTCTAAGACCTTAAACTAAGATCTCTTTCATTATGGTCCGAGCTCTAAGACCTTAAACTAAGATCTCTTCCGTATGGTCCGAGCTCTAAGACCTTAAACTAAGATCTCTTTCCTTATGGTCCGAGCTCTAAGACCTTAAACTAAGATCTCATTCCTTATGGTCCGAGCTCTAAGACCTTAAACTAAGATCTCTCCCGTATGGTCCGAGCTCTAAGACCTTAAACTAAGATCTCTTTCCTTATGGTCCGAGCTCTAAGACCTTAAACTAAGATCTCTCCCGTATGGTCCGAGCTCTAAGACCTTAAACTAAGATCTCTTTCCTTATGGTCCGAGCTCTAAGACCTTAAACTAAGATCTCTCCCGTATGGTCCGAGCTCTAAGACCTTAAACTAAGATCTCTTCCCTATGGTCCGAGCTCTAAGACCTTAAACTAAGATCTGCCCCTATGGTCCGAGCTCTAAGACCTTAAACTAAGATCTGCCCCTATGGTCCGAGCTCTAAGACCTTAAACTAAGATCTCCCCCTTTGGTCCAAGCTCTACGACTTTAAACTAAGATCTCCCCTAAATCGGGGTTCTACGTCCTGCATGACGCTAAACTGCACCTTCAGAACTACGTATGGCTTGATCTCCAGCCTGATGGAGTACGTAGGAACGCCCGGGCATCTCGACTCGGGTCCAGCCTCAGGGATCGCTAAATCCCGCCCCTCCTCGTCGCCAACCGTCTGGCCTGGCTTCTGGTAGAGTGGTGCAGTTGTGATATTCTCCCCGATTCAGCTCGGGATGCCCCATCACAATGATGGGAAGCGACAGTTTCCTCGTTAAAGAGGTTCTGTCTGAGAACTGGGGTGATTCACGGCCAGATTAGTGCATCCGCCTAATACGCTTTCCCCACGGTGGCGCAATTTTGGGAGCGTTGGATTCTGTCCGAACAAAGCATCACTTCGCCCCACGCTTCGCATGCTCTTTTGGTCTGGATTTCCACCCTTGTGTCTGAAGGAACCCCCAAAGCGGTATTCATGATGACATGTGGTCCGCCTCCTGCAATATGAATGATGACCTTCAGTCCGTCTCTTGCAGTTGTTATGGTCGATCCACTGTCCGCCTACCGTCTTGGGCATTTCCTGGAAGGCCGACCGTTGTGGATTTCTGAATTAGGGACACGCGATTCACCCTTGCTCATTTCCCTATGTTCGGATAAAATCTCAACGCCCCTAGCGTTGTCCCGCTCGTGTGTTGGAACAACTTGGGGGATGATACATTGATTAGGTCTGAGGTCTCCTTTCCTAGGAATGATCTCCCTCTTTTCTTTAGAAATCCAGGCCCAATTACGGATGCCTGAAGCTTGGTTAACACTCCCGCGAGATAATTTGTGGTTGAGTATGCCAAAAGACGCAGATAAATATATTGATTCATACAAATCAAAATGTTGAGTAGCGGAAGTAAATGTTCTGGGAGGGGAAAAAACAAAGCCCCTAAGGATTAGCGTGCTGGATAAGTCTTTCTAATGCCGCTACCCTTTGGCTGGCGGCCTCCAGGGCTGCTTCTCGTTCTCTGCGTGCCCTCTCCTCGTCGGCGGTCGCAGCACGCAGTTCGTCGATCCTGGCCTGTGCACGCTCCCGCTCGACTTGGAGTGTGACCATCTGTTGGCCCGCCTCCGTCAGCTGTACCTGAGCGTCGATCAGTCGGGCCGATAGTTGCTCCACAAGCTCAGTACATGCTGTGACGAAGGCCTCCTTCTCTGCCGCCTGCCCTCCGAGGCGCCGGACTTCCTGCTCTGCCGCGAGGAGCGCCTGCGTGCTCTCCGACATGTCCCGACCTTGTGCGACGTCGGCACGCCGGCGGCTCTCGCGCATCTTCTCGGACATGAAATCACGGACCGTCAGATGGAGGCGTTGAGCATCAGCTCCCCCGGCACACAGGAAGCGCAGCCAGGTCTGAAGTGATCCCATGCGCCCCAGCCACTCCGATGGGTCTCGCTTGAGGAAGCGCTGGATGCACTTCCACCCCCTGCGGCGCGTTATCCGGCTCTCCTCGACCGCCTCCGTGTCCGAGTCGTCCATCTCCTCGGGGTCGGCAGGCCGGTAGGCAAGGAAGGCAGCCAGCAGGTCTGCTGCAGGGTCCGCCCCTGGGATGTCCTCGTGGAGGATAGGTTCCCCAACACCTGGGCGACCTTCTTCTCTCGCCCCAGCGGCAACGACGCCCTCGTCAGCCTCCCTCTCTCCGATGTCAGCGCCGCCGACGTCCGGAGCCCCCTGATCAGCAGTTGGTGGGGCCGGCTCGGTTTGGAAAGTCTGTTCTGGAGCAGGCGGCATGTCTGCCACCGGTCCACTCGTGGACGGCCCGGGTTCGGCAACCCGGCGAGCCTCCAAGGTTGAGATCACTGCGCAGGGCATGCCGTGGTTAGTCACGGATCATCAATGGCAAGCACCAGCAGTGAAGTAGGGAGACTTACGGGAGGTCAGAGCGTCATCTTCCGCTATCCCGGCCGCCGCAGGAACAGTTGCAGCAGGGGACCCCTCCTCACTTGTCAGTTCAACGATAGGTGTCTGGCCCCCGCCTTGTCCTGCTGGCGCCCCTCCTGCTCCCGCTGAGGACGCCTGGCCAATATCCGTGCACTCCTGAGAAAGGTGGAGAAATGGGTTAGAAGCTGCATAAGAGAATGGATGAAGCAGGTTGAGTAGGGATAGAAGCGGACCTCGAGGAGCTCAGTGACATCGACATTGTCGGAGTCGGCCACCTCGCCGCTCTCCCGCGGACTCCCTTGATGGGACTTTCCCTCGGAGCCTTCATCCTCCCCCGTCTCCTCCTCCTCTTTGGAGTTGCTGCTACTGTCATCTTCTCCCGGCGGCATCCGTTCTGGAGCAGGCTCTAGACCGAGCATCACCTTCACCAGAAGGGATGGCTCCGCACGCTGACCACGTTGGCGCGCGTACTCGTCCATTGTCGTCAGATACGCATACTGCCGGTTGAAGTCCACCCTGTCGGTGATCTGGAGGCGCCCGACCTCTGGCAGATAGATTCCGTCTCTGAGTATCTTTCGCCAGATGACGTCGGTCCCCAGTGACTGCCGCAGGGTCATCCAGGCCGACCACAGCGCCGGGAAGACTGCATCGTGGGAGGGTTCGAGCAGACGCCTCACCTGCTTCCCGGGCCGCTCCCCGACCACCGCATGTGCCCCCTCTCTGGGCGCCGAGGTCGTAGCGGCAGCCTGCGATGTGCCCGCCGCCGAAGTCCCTGCTCGCGCCGGCCCCGCTGCTTGGCGCGCCTCCGTTCTCCCCCGTGTGGCGGCGCCTCGCCTCCTCCCTTGACGCCCGGTCTCCGCACGGGTGACCTCGAGCCGCCGAACTGGCTTCCGTAGAAGCCCCTCAGGGTACGCGATGGCCCAGTGTTCGGCGTACTCGGTTGCCAAACCTGCGTCGACCCCGGTGGGAGGGAGAGTGATGACGTCACCAAAGCCGAAGGCGACGAACATCAGCCACATCTGGCGAAGGACGCAAGGGTTCGTCTCCTCCCGGACAGCAGTGAATACCCTCTTCGGCATCCGTTGAGGGCACCCGAACTGCCTGGCGAATCGGGTCGGCACGTAAGGCTCGCAGATCACCTTCCCGTCGATCCGAGCCACGAGCACCCCGCCCCGCATGTTCAGGAAATATTCATGCTGCTCCAGCGGGCCCTGTCCGTTGTCGATCATCTGGCCGACGGGAGTGGGGAACGGGCTAAAGTTGAAATTGGCATGATTGCCAATCCGAACCCTCACGCCCTCCTCACTTAGGGTCATCGGAGCGACCCCCGCAATGTTCAGCAGGGAGGGTCGCAGGCCGTTGCCCGGAGGACTGATGGCATTTGGGAACGTATACCCACCAAGGTGAGCAGCCACCCAGCCGTGGAAGAACTGAAAGGGCCCACAGATCCTTCGTGGCGACCCCCCTCGTGAGATGCGTCCCAGAATGGCATACAGCCTCGCCAGTACTGGGACCCCGAGGTTGTATCTCTTATTGGCAGCCATGGCGCCCGCCATCGCCAGTGTCGCCGGGCGGACGCCCATCCTCGCATCCCGCACTGGCAAGAGCCACCCGCTCAGAAAGGCGGCCAGGAACGCCGCGTACCGGACGTTCGGGTCCCGGGCCTCGATGACGCGGTACCCCCACGAGCGGTAGTCGCCCGTCTCCAGGACCCGCCAGTACGACCCGTTCCGGCTCCTCTGAGCTGCGGTCGGGCACCGCTTCCCCCTGCCTGGCATCTTGACCGCCGGGTCATGCTCCAGGAACTGGCCGAACCAATCCTTGTAGGCTATGTCCTTCTGGAAGTCCTGGATCCCGAGCCGCTGCGTAGCCAGGTCAAGCAGATGCCAGGTCAAAATGGGAGTCCGTGACCTGTCCTCCCAGATGTTCTTCGGTGGCAGGAACTCATCGTACTGGTAGCCCTCCAGCGGGATACCTCCGATGCAGTGGATGTCCCAGAGACCGATGCCGACCTCCCCATGGTGAAGATGGAAGGTGTTGGTGTCCGGGGACCAGCGGGTGAACAGCTCCGGCCCGAGCTCAGACTGCTGGTAGAAGTGGAACTGCGACGTCCACACCGCCTCAAACAGGCCGATGTACCGCAGCTCCTCTGCGAAGTGATCGCAAGTGTGGCGTACCCAGAACGCCCAGGCCCATTCGCAGGTGAAATTGCCCCCAGACCGCAAGTCCCAGTCCTTCAGCCAGCCCTTGGTGTCGTCAGTGACACTCTGAGGGTATGTGCTCGAGTAGAGGGCTGGAGAATTCTCCGCAGTAGGCTCACCCCCGTCAATGGTTCGCGTCCTCGGGTTCAGGACGTAGACGTCCAAGTGCCTGGTCTCCCTGGCCGGATGCCCATTGTTGGTGATGTTATAGCGGGGCAGCTCGTCCTCCCGAGTCACCCAGGTTCGCGGCGCATCAATCTCGAACCCTGGCACCGGTACCTCATCTAGGATGCCGAAGTTCCAGAGCGGCAGGTTGTCCGACAGTGGATATGTCTTCTGGGCCGGCGTTAGTAAGTCGAACAAGGATTGATTGTTGGAAAAAATCTCCTTGGCTCCGTAAACCTCCTCGTTCGTCGCCATCTCGGCTCTGCGAGTGGCGGCATCCCCCTCATTTCCTCTGTGCGCGGCCATCTCAGAAGTTTCGGGAGTCGTGCGGGTTAAGGGATGAAGCGTGCGGGATCGGACGAGGCCGGTAGAGAAGTTTGAAGGTTGGCGCGCAATCCAAGTGGACGGCGCGCAATTGGGAAGACTGTCGCGCAAAGTCCCGGGTTTTCGCGCAAAGACAGGCGAATTCCGGACGGTTTTGCGCGCCGATCGGGCGAATTTCGCGCCGGAAGAGGCAATTTCGCGCACGAGAGCGTTGGAGCTTATCGCGCGGAAGGCCTGAGTACGGAACGCGGGACCCAGGGCCCCTATTTATAGGCGAGGCCGGGGTCCGCGCTGCGCGGAAGGCGCTTTGCGCGACCGTGGCTCGAATTTCGCGTCGGGCGCCCCTTTTTGCGCGCCTAAGTCCCGCGCAGCCCAGGCTTTCGGCATTCCGGCGTCTCCCTCGGAACCCGATCGTTGCGACCTCTCGCCGATCAGATTCCGAGGGGGGGCTTTTGTAGACGCCGGAAAAGTCTGTTGTTCCCAAACGAAGCTCCGAATGCGGAAAGCGAAGTGATATTTGGAGTCGGAAAACCGTTTCGGAGGGCCCGAAGGCCTTGCGCGGAATTTCAGAGGCCCGCGCGCAAAGGTGATGATCCGCGCGCAAAACCCCCGGGATGCGCGCAATGCGCCGGTCCGGCGCGCATTTTTGCGCGCCGCTGGCCCGCGCGGCTCCCTTGCGCGCCGTGCCCGATTCCGCGCCCGCGAGGAGAATTTCGCGCTCGCGCCTTGGATTCCGCGCCCGGGGTTGCCTATAAATATAAGGCGACCCCCAACGTTTCAAAGGTTGCTGGAAGTCGAAACGTCTCTCGTGCGCGCAATTCAACCCCTTCCGCGCGCAATGACGAACTTCAGGTAACCTCCTTTCTTTCGCGCAAGAAAGCCTCGGGGTCCGCCTTCGCGCGCAATCCCCGCTGGCTCCTTTCCTTTGAATAAATACTCACCCTAAGGCCTTTGCGCGCAAAAGAACCCTCTTGCGCGCAATTGCCCCCGGGGTGCGCGCAATCCAGCCCGATTGCGCGCACCCCCCCCCCCTTCTTTCAAGTGGCCATTCATTAGAGAATGAGCCGTTGCCCCCGTGCGCTATCCGAAGCCCGGTGTGCGCAATCTCAAGCATCCGCGCGCAAGGCGCTGGCCCAATTGCGCGCCAGCCCGCCCCGATTGCGCGCCGACCCGCAGTATTGTGCGCAAAGCTCCCTTTTTGCGCGCAATCTACCAGGGTCGTCCTCGTTGACCCCCTGAGGGTACCCGCCTGTGTGGCACCCGATGATTCTCATCCCGGGTGCCCGCACCGTGCGTTGTCTTCCCGTGCGGCCTTCCGGGTTCGCGCGAAGTGACACGGACCCCTCGGCGGCACCACATTCGTCCCGTACGACGTAAAACTGCATTCGTCCCGTACGACGTTAAACTGCATTCGTCCCGTACGACGTTAAACTGCATTCGTCCCGTACGACGTTAAACTGCATTCGTCCCGCACGACGTTAAACTGCAGTCGTCCGAGCTACAAGACGTTAAACTGTTCAGCATACGTCCTGCACGACGTTAAACTGCAATCGTCCAAGCTGCATGACGCTAAGCTGCCTAGCCCCAATCGTCTGCGCTGCAAGACGTTAAACTGCCAAGTGTTTCGTCCTCAACACACGACGTTAAACTGTACTTCGTCCGGCAAGACGTTAAACCGTCCGCTTCGTCCTCAACACACGACGTTAAACTGTACTTCGTCCGGCAAGACGTTAAACCGTCCGCTTCGTCCTCAACACACGACGTTAAACTGTACTTCGTCCGGCAAGACGTTAAACCGTCCGCTTCGTCCTCAACACACGACGTTAAACTGTACTTCGTCCGGCAAGACGTTAAACCGTCCGCTTCGTCCTCAACACACGACGTTAAACTGTACTTCGTCCGGTAAGACGTTAAACCGTCCGCTTCGTCCTCAACACACGACGTTAAACTGTACTTCGTCCGGCAAGACGTTAAACCGTCCGCTTCGTCCTCAACACACGACGTTAAACTGTACTTCGTTCGGCAAGACGTTAAACCGTCCGCTTCGTCCTCAACACACGACGTTAAACTGTACTTCGTCCGGCAAGACGTTAAACCGTCCGCTTCGTCCTCAACACACGACGTTAAACTGTACTTCGTCCGGCAAGACGTTAAACCGTCCGCTTCACCCGATCCCGTGCCTCGCACGCAGGGTCCCCCTCCCGGTTTGGATGTGGCCCCACCCGCTCGTCTCTGCAGGGATGACGGGATTGGAGTGGCCTTCGCCCACGGGAGTAGAGTGCTACCGAATGAACTACGTGGACTTTGATCCCTGTCTTCTATACAGGGTACGTAGGAAGCCTCCCTGAGGTCCAAGCCCACCACCTGGTCGTCCCGGTCGTATTTACGTCGGTTCGTCCATCAGTGGACCCCTCCTGGGTTCATGCTTGCGTCGATTCACATATGAGTCCGCCCCTGTGGGAGACTGCACGCGTGTATTTCCATCGTGCTTCCCCACTGCCCCTTTTTCTATTTTCGTCCAGCATGACGTGAAACTGTGATCCACCCGGCCGTTCCATCCCCCTCTGTGCGAGGTGGTTCGGTTCAATCATCCGCCCGGCAGCCTCGATCCCCTTGTGAGTCGGCTCGCCAACGTCCAGCATGACGTTAAACTGTATATCCGAACTACGCTGACTTTGATCCGCGCTAACGCGCGGTACGTAGGAAGCCTCTACGAGGTCCAAGCTCTTCACTCCATCATCCACCCTGACCCTTACCCGGGCCGCCACATCCCGGTGGGGTCATGCCACTACACTCCACTCCACTTCACCAGGGAAGCCGCCCATGTGCTGGCCCCAGCATTGGAGGTTCCCCGCAAGGGGTTCTGTTATCTGATCCACTCTTCGTGTCGATCAGTCCGATGTCGTCCCCGCTGGACGTTAAACTCGTGGCATACCCCGTGTTAAACATGGGAAGCTGAGGAAAACCTCAGGTGATGCAGTTCCCCGCACCCAGTGCGGGATGCCTCAGGCCATCACGCCCTCGAGAGGCCCTATTAGGGATGGAAGACAGATATGCAGAGCCGCAGCGTAAATACACGCCCCCAACACCCAGAGCCACCCGGACTCCTCACCGCAGGTTGCTGCCCCGACCAGACTCCTTGGAGCGTCCGGGCGGAAGCAGCGTAATTAACCGGTGTCCATGAAGATATGGCGCCGGGAACGAGATTCACGAGCATGTCTTAAATCTATGAGGGAGACCCGGATTAGGCGACGAGTTTCGAGGAGACGTCCAAGGAAGGAGGAGCCGACATCCCATCATCCCGGTTTCGATCAAGGAGCAGACGCCCCTGAACAAGGGATGGATGCCACCCGCCTTTGGAAAGCGGGACTGCGGGACCACAAGCCGCGCGCGCCCATCCCCTCGGGTCGACGGGTGCACGCGCGAACGCGTCCTGGCGGAACAGCGCCGGAACAGAAACCCGACGCACATCCGCACCGAAACAGTGGTAATGGGTCAAATTGTCTACCACCTCTAGCTTATCTTCATACTCTTCTATCACATATTCCACCCTACATACCTCCTTTATATTTATGATAACTCTTCCTAGGTGTTCCATTGAACATATATTTTTTCATTTTCAGACCGGGACAAAAAATACCACATGAGATATCCCTGAACATATCAAGATAAACACTACCTATCTCTAGGATGACTAGGACCATCCTAAGAGCCATAAACTATAGACCCTCTATGATGTGACTATCTTCCAAATAGTCACATATTCCTATAACATTGTTTTTGTCTTCAACTACTAGCTTCCAAGGTCTCGGCTCCTGTGTTCCCACTATCGACACAAACTATCAGTTTCTTCTCAACCAGGAAGTTATCCATCACTAAATACAACTCAACCACCATAGAATATATAAGAATTTTAATACATATCACTCCAACCTAGATATCTTAGATTATGTCCTAATTAAGGATTTTACTCGAAATAATAGATATTAAACCGTATTCAGAGATTATTGTGAGAGGATGTTGATCCTCGATGAATACTCTGTCAGATTCATTCTACACTATTGAATATGAAGAATCTATTTGATATGCATAGATCAAAAAACTTATAGATATTACTCCTCTCTAAAGATACACTAAAACTCAAACCAATATTGGGTTGTCTCATCATGTGTCTGAGTCAGTAGAATGCACTATATTCCTATGGATTCTTGAGGAAGGCTCTCCTCTAGGACCATCATATGATCTGTAGGTTTCCTCATAAGGTGTAAAACCCACGAAACTATGTCCAGGTGGTCCTAAACTATCCAGGGTTCTAGATCATTCCAAAATCTAGGAGTTCACAACCTCTAAAACTCATGGAGTATTCTTAGCCTATTCACATCCTTGGATAGTATTTTTAGCGTAACCTTCTTCGAAATGGGTGGTAGATTAAATGAAAACCACTATGATGTACCACCTCGTGTACAAGACCCTATAAAAAGGCTCATCACTAGGTAGATCATCATCAATATCCTACTATAGAATCCTAGTTGTCTATATTTTGGTAGGTATCTAGAAATAAAATCAATATGTACCATGTTCAATGATTATAACTGGAGAGATGACTCAGTAATAACATGGAATCCACCATCTATTACTTTATAACATATGTACCAATGTTTTACAAACAACAAGTGACTATATAAACCAAGTCAACAAGAGGATTTTCAACGTCTTTTTAATGGATATATTAGTTTTTGCACCAACATTGGAATCTCTAACCTCGTTTTTGAACTTGAAGCACATTAACATTGTTTCCATAAATCCCACACCAAAATCATAGAAAAACAATTTCAAAAATTCAGTCCTAAAGTAGAATCGACTTCTCTGATGCCACTTTTTTGTGACCCAACCCATCAATTCCCACCTGGTTGGTTATAATTTGAGGGTGACACCCCAATACCACTTCTAATAAGCTAGTGGTTAGAGACTAGTTTTGAGTCACCATATCACACACATGGGATGTTTTGTCCTACTATACATGTAAAAAAGAACACCTCTCCAAACCCATAAAATGTTGAATGGTAAAAACATGATACCATAATTTATGCAAAAAAAATATATATAACATCATAGTAAAAAAAATAGTCAAAAACATAAAGGGAAAAAATAAAATACCACCACAAAAATAGAAAAAATGGTTTAAAATACTAAGATCAAGGAGACAGATGTTTAATGGAACACCTAGAATAAACCATGTACTATCTATATAACAATGAATCTCCTACTCTTGGTCCTTATAAGACTTCATCAAAATTCCTATCATATTTATAAGGCACAATAGCTGTTGGTAGAGCCCATTCAGGGGTGAGAATAAAAATTCCTTTTAGGACACACTAAAATCACTAAACCTAAAGCATCAAGAGACCAGTAATCTCATCATCATTAAGGCATTTCAATAAAAAAATGAGACATATTAATAAGAATAATAACAAAAATATAATAATAGAAAACACTAATTCTCAAGAGGTCTCAACCATACAGCCAACTGCATGATACTAATCGAGACTTTAAAAAAAATTCTCATCAAAAAAACCCACTCCATGAGCCATGTTTTTAATAATGGGGAACTTCATAGAGATTTCAATCATTGTTCTTATCTATGATGTACTCCCAGGATCTCCATATATCTCAATTCATAGATACGGGATCTCACCATGGGCCTTTGGGTTATACCAGACCCTACATAGAATTACCCACTAAATAGTGGATCATATTCCCACATAATTTAATCACAAATATTACTTAATCCCTGCCTAGGGAAGGTGGTAAAATGATATAAGATACTACCCTAGCCACACAGTCGGTTTCTTGAAAATCTATCCAAGACTGAGCCCATAGAGGGGATCATAATCATATGCTCATGAAAAAATACAACATTGTACCCTCATAGGAAATGACTAAGGGAACACTACCAAATATTAATAATATAAATTGAAGATATGTAGGGCATCAACCTTCCATAGAAAAATTACACTGCATTTATTGGGAGTACACAATGTGTCTTGTCTGCCCCATGTCTTCTCGTGTCTCGTTGTCTCATGCCTCTTGTATTCCTCCACATACATGTTTTATCCTATTGGGATACATGGTATGTAGAGGTTAGTATATAACTCAGTGGTCCACCTTCCCAATTCCATGTATAAATCACATTCCCATGTACTTTGGGACATGATTCTGTAATCTGGTCATGCTTGTGTACCGTTCTATGACCAATTATAAGGTCATTCATGTGTACTCTTGTTATGCACTTGTGTCTAGTCGTTTTTATTCTTGTGTACTTATAGGGTACACACTAAGCCACTATCACTAGGTCATATTATGTTTGACACATTTCAAATAGTGTAGGTTATTTTTCTCTTTGAATAAATGCTAGAGTCACAAGTGGGGAAAACATGAATTGTGTTTTTAGGACTACACGCCATGTATTCTGGATTATTCTATAATCCTAGAAACTCTCACTTCTCCATTAGTCCAGCCGAGAATCACACCCTGAAATCATGGATCTATGGAGGACCGAACTTATCATCATAGGTGGCCAGATTCCAACAATCTGATCCTCTTGGAACTCTCCTCCCATCACACCAAACTAAACACCAAATGCCAAACCGAAAAACTGGGAAACTCTGATCTGATCTCGATACACCTCTAATCATCCATCATCTTAATCATACCTTAATAACTCCATTTATCATGTATGTAAACCCATACTATCGATATGCTTCACTTAATATAATTTTTGGAACAATAAATTTTCTAGTATTGGTTAAATCACTAGCCAAGGAAAATATAGGCTATGAATGTGTGATGAATGGGGGAAGAAATTTACAAAACCTGAAGGAGGAATGAACCTCAACAAATTTTCAAGTTGGATGAAATTTTTTTCCATTTCAATGAAATAAAATAAACCAAAATCAAATAGTATCAATTCCCTTAAATCATAGGAAGATAAACATGATCCTGCAAGAATGAATGACCCATGAATAAATCTATTAGTGGATTCAATTCTTATTCATAATGGGATAATCAAATTGGGAAAAAAACCATCAGGAAAAAAAAAATCCTTACCTCAATTTTCTATCAATATATGATTAATATCAAGTGCACGTCAATGTCATTGGTGAGATCCATAAAATCTATTAGTGTTGATGATCCTAGTGGTACTTATCCACTTGACCATTATCTATCATTTCAACACAGCTATACTCAATAGATCCTCCCAAAATATCATGTGTTATACATGTAATGTTAGTATTTTCCCATAAATGGTTTTAAATAAGATGGATATAGTTCATGGATAAGTGGTAAATTAGCTAATTAATTAATTAATTTACTATTCCAACCATGACAACTTTTTAATAAACACCTTGCACTAAAAAAGGTTATCACTCGTCAAGGTTAAAAACTACATTCTAGATTCAACGATGATATCAGATTCCGGATTCGAGACTCCATTCAATAGTTATCCAATTTTTTAGGAAAAAATAAGTTTTTTATATAATACATTTAATATTTTTATCTTATTAAGACTGAGGATCACTGAGTCCGGGAATCACATGTCATTTATACACCTAAATAATAAAATATTCTGTAAAATGTTTTAAATTCTTGTAATGAATAAATAGGAATTTGGTACTTAAATTCCAAAAATGTTTAAAAACAATTTTCTATAAGTAAAATATGCTAGGATTTCTTTTCATAATTTATTTAAATATGGATCCCATAATCATTATGCATGTGAATTTACTTTTAATTTCACTCAATCTCTTTATCAAAAAAGGATTTTTTGTTTATTTATTATTTCTAGTCCATACTATCAAAAACATATACTACATTCACACCTAAAGGTATGTATTATAATAAAAGTGAAATTAATAAATTCATTATAACTAGTTAATATCTATTTTATATCATATTCCTAAGTTCAACATACATTTAATTATAGTTTTATCCTTGGAATGTTGGTCGGATAATTATAAGTCTTAGTATTTCATTTCTATTAATCCTTAATACCTTTAATTAATTTGGTATGCTATTATATAAATCAATATTAAACTTTTGTTTTTTAATAAAAGTGAGTAAAATTTTGTATATATGCCATTATCTTGAATTTTCATTTTCATATGGTGAATGTATATGTTAATTTAGATATATATTCTCGTTTATTTTAATTATATTAACATTTGAGTGATTTTAAAATTCTTTGAGTATCTTATAACATGATTTATAGATCCATATAATATTAAAGTATGTTATTGGAGGATTTCTCATTATAGGAAAATGAAATCATCAATTTAGAGGGAGTTACTCTTTTTCTTACTTCTAAATTCATCATAGAAATTTTAGTTATTCAAATATAAAAAAAAACATTTGGTTATTTGTAGTTTTAAAATCATTAAATCTTATTTACATTCAAAATAAGTGTAGATTTCATTTTAGAAATCTTAAAATACAAATGAAATTGAATTTTTTTTCTTTAAACAAGGAAACAAAATTTTAATTGGATGATTGTTTTCCATATTATTAAATTTACAGGCTATTTCTAATATTTTTAAATGTTCATTTTTTTATTTTTAATTAAATATTTAAAATTTATTTAGATTAATTATTATCACTTTTAAATTTTAGAATCCATTTTCTTGATTGAAATGTGTATATGATTCAAGTATTCAATCTAATTTATCAAGTTAAATTTTTCTACTTTAATGGCCTCTTCACAATTTTATCCGAGATATAATTTAATTTCTATATAAACTAGTCTATTTATTCATGGTAAGGTTGTTAGAATTGAGTTCAATAGTTTAGATTTGAAATTAAAATTGTTTTAATTGATATAATTCATCAATTAAGGGGGAACACACTATATTTTAAATCTAAAGTTTTCCTATAAAAGTATTACTTATTAAGTCTTTTTTAAGAAATAATGTGATATTCATTTTTTTTGTGTATTCGAACAATTTAATGTTTGTCTTATAGGAACATTTTAAATATATTACACTCATGGTGATCATATTTAATAATTTAGGGGAATTTTTCAAAGTGTTTATATACTGAAATATTTAGATTTATATCAATTATATATTAATCTAGAAAGAAAAATTAATTTATTTTTTTTATATCTTTATATTTTTACTTATTTTTTGAAAACATCTCATAGATACTAGTTTATGAATACTTATTGGTTAAACTTATTTTTTCATAAAAGGTTATTTTATAAAGGGTTTTCTCATTGACTATTTTTAAATAGCCATTAATATATAATCACTTAATAAAATATAATGTTCTAACACTGTAATGTTTTATAGTGGCTCTTTGGGATCTATGTTTTTAATAATTTTAGAATAAAAAAGGTCTAGTACTATTCTTATATTCATTTTTACAATTTATTATTTATTTTCATTTTAAACATGTGAAATCATCTTGAATATGAATGTTTTTTTATTTTAAAAATGCTTAATCTTTCATGGACTTAATTTATGAATTTTTTTCAATGATAAATTTAGAAGAATTATTTTCTTTTTGATTAACATCAAAATAAGATTTTATTTACATTTTATCTTTTTGATAACTTCAAAGGAGGGATTTTTAAATTATATTCATATTTTAATTATCAAAAAGGGAATATTATTGAGTACCACTTGAAACCAATTCATGATTTGATTATTATATAACTATATTTTTTATTCCCTTTATCTTAAGTATTAATACACATATTTTTGTAAATATGATTTCTAATAAATTAATTAAGTGTTATCTTTATGTTGTTATATTATATATTTATTAAGATACACTTTACAATTATTTGTATATTTATTTTCTTAAATTATATTGATATTTCTTGTTTTGATTGTTTATAACATGTTTTATGAGTTTCATGAAAAGATACTAGGATAATAATGTCATATGGGACCTTGAAATTTCATTTATACATAACTTTTACTATTCTCACGTAGATAAAGTATTGTTCCCATATATCCAAATTTAAAATATGCATATCCAACTGTAAATACATATAGACAATTGTAAATCCATGTAGATAAATTCTAAACCATGTAGCCAATTGTAAAAATACGTTTCCAAGCTTCCATATTAAATTAATTTATACATTTCAACCATAAATTGGGATAAAAACTATAACTTTACTAATTATTTATGATTTGGAAATATAAAAAAATTAAATTCATTTAATTTTATGATATAAAATTATGAATCGATCTTTAACAGGTCTCAAATTCTGTTAGAATTAACTATACATTTTTTCTATTAATTCAAATGATTTTCAGATATATATTTCCCCATAATTTAAATGTTAAATTGAGATATATATATATAATTACAGTATGATTTATTCCTTATTCATTAGAAATATAATTAAATTTTATAAATATATTTCAACAGTATCCAAATATGATTCTTCCATTTAGAAGGTCCGAGTTTGTTCTGAATTTTGATAAGTCAATATTTTTATAGATTTAAGAATATGGGATATGTGAATTCAGTTCTGTAAATATTAGATACATGAATTTGGATATTTGAAATATTGGATATGTGAATAAGGAAACATAGAATTTTGGTTCAAGAATACAGTTTCGTCAAATTTTAGATACTTTAATTCCCTTATGTGAACTCACTTAAGTGAATTGGCTACATGAATCCACTTACATGAATTTGTTATATGAATTCAATTACCTGATTCCGATATGTGAATTCACATACAATAATTTTATTATATCGATTTTTCATTTTGAATTTTTTTACATGAATTATCTTCTATGGTAATGTGTGATTCATTGGGCTTTTATAAATATATAAATGTTTTAGTTTTATGTAATATATCACAATTCTATTTGATTCATGTTTTTTATGAATATGTTTCACTTTTAATTTGTTCTAAAATTAGTCATTAATTTTTTAGAAGCCATGAAAATAGTTTTTTGACTGTTTTATGAGGAATTAAATGAGACCCATATAGGATTAATCATGTATGGGTATTCATGATGATGTTTTGTAAAATATTATTTTAAAAACAAAACTGGATGAGGTATAAAGTGCCAGTATCAAATATTGTTGGGGAGTTTCTCAAGGATATGAATATTTATTATTAACTTCTATATTAATTATCATAAACTTAATTCTCAATATAGAATATGTTTCATTTTTAAGAATATAAATATATAACTCACATTGATATTAATTATATCTCTTTCATGAATAGTATATTTAAATCATTTATATATTAAATAAGAATAAACAATATGAATATATTTAAACTAAAAATTTAAAATTAGAATTGTTTTATAATATTAATAGTTTTTCTCGCATAAATTATGGGAGTATACATGGAATTTGTTGTCAACATTTATGGATTTATTTACTAATATATTAATATTTTATTATCCTAATGGAATTATTTTTACAACATGGTTTTCATTTTTAATGTATATCAAAAGCTACTTCCATGTGAAGATTTCATTTCTAGGATTTATAAATGAGAATTATGGCCTTTAAAGGGGAAAACATATATGTTTTTATTTTGTTTATAAAAAGAACAAAGGATGTTAAAAAAGATATAGATGTAACACTTGATTTTATATTATGTGCTAGATAGTTTGGAACTGAGTCCTATATATTCATCATTAAACTTTATCCTGAAGTAAAATTACTACTACCTAAGATTCATTATTTAATTATCTTTAAGGTTCTGAGCACTACATGAAGCATTTGACAACATCTTCATCAACAATCATTCATTGGGTTAATGTTTTTCATTATTTTTCTTATAACTATATGGGTTGTATAGTAAAACTTAGTGAATATTTTATGGGGTTATAATACCCTTGAAAATATACATTTGGGTATAGTCTTTCACCTTAGAAAACTCAATGTACTCTGTCCCATTAGGATATCAGGTTCCACTTAATCCTTATAATTATAGAGGAAAGAACCTCTCTTGTAAGAGTGTGCGTTTAGTTTATCCCCTTATAATACTAAGTTCCACTTGACCCATAACCTAGAAATTTGTTGTTTTACCCAATGAATTATGAGGTTGGTTATCAACCTCTATAATATTGGGTTAGTTCTCCAATCATAAAAGTCTAGGTTCTTTCTAAACTAAAAAAATTAAAGGGGATATGATTAGTCTTGTAAAAGTATAGGTTGGGTATTCTCCTGTAAAAATTTGGGTTTTTTTCTAAACCCATAAAAGATAAAGGAATTGGGTAAATTCTATAAGTGTGAAAAAATATATATATATAGTGTTTTCATTCTCTTTTGAAAGTAATATACCATAGTCGGTTCCATACACTATTTTGGTGTGTGAAGAGTGGAGTATGATCATTTAGATCCAAACCACTATAAAATTCTTGTGTTAATAATTTATATTCTTGGATTTTCTTCTCTTTATTTTCTTACATCAATGTGTTTGAATTGTTTAATATTTGGAACATTCATTTTCGACTCTTAATGTTTAAACTCTCATCAATTTTTTAAAGAAACGCGTCCCCCCTATTTTCAATCTTCATAACCCCTTTTGGAACTAGCAATGTCGATGCCTTATACACCTTATAACATAGTTTTATTCCATGTATATTACATGCTCTATACCTTGGTGTGTATATTATCTGGCCACAAGAAAGTTATACATTGAGTGTAGTGAGCTATAAACATATTTTATTTTTCACCCATTTTTATGGAGTATATGACAAGTCAGGTTTCAGACCTTGTAAATTAATTACAACGAATGAAATTAATTGTGGTATTAACACCAACCAATATGGTGTGTAGTTCATGTACATTTTGTGTGATATAGTTTTATAAAATATTCAATTATTAATTAATTTCAATATTATTTTTGAATTATACATCATATATAGTCCTTTAAAAACCATATAATTCATGTAGGAATTAATGGTACAACACAACACATATATTAATGCATTTCATGTTCAATATATGCAAAGATGACTACTTTTACTAAAATATAGAAGTTCATATCATTTAATATAAAACACATCATGTACACTATAGGTTGTGTAAGTGAATATTACATGATAAGTATCAAAAGGGATAGTGTCCATTATTGAAAGATACCCATCATGTTTCCTCCAAGTACATGGTATGTAGTTAAGTAATTTTAAATAAAATATGTTTGTTTATTTTATAGAAAAAATAATGTGTATGGGAATCTTATGTATTGATTAGGTCACTTAAATTAATAATTAAGATAAAGAATTAATTAGTTAGTAGGATTATTAATTAATAAAAAAATTAATTTTTAATTTCAAATAAATTTATGTTTATTAATAGATAAATTTGAAATGAATTATAACATGTATGAATCTGATGTCATTGTGTGTATGTGACTGATCATAATCGTGAAATTCCAATGTATGTGTTGGGTTTCTATTAAATTCAATATTATTGTATTAGATTTTATTTGTGATAATGTTTTATTAAATTAAATATGATATCACGTGTGTCATACCTCCCACCATTATTATTTATGACCTATGTTCCAATGGTTTATTTTTTGTATCTCATATCCTTAGTTCCCCCAACCTTTGTGTGAGTATAAAAACATGTAAAGGACGGAAATCTAAAGGGGGTTGGTAGTTAAGGACTCGAGTTGAAGTGAAACCAACCAAGAAGATATAGTGGTTGATAGTGGAATTCTAAAACTCATGCCAAACCTAACTCAAGAATATTTCCCCTATTCTCATGGTTTTATATATCATCTTCTTAGTAAATCAAACATAGTGAATATCATGATCAAATAACATTATTTTTTTTATTTTTTCAAAGTGAATGGTTGTATATTTTATTCTATGTATATTTATATATTGTTAAACATGATCAAATAAACTAAATAAGACAACAATACCTTCATGATAAATTAAAATAAATGTATTGTGATTAAATTATTTTTTATTACATGGTTAATTAATTATTAAAAATATACATATTATTAACAAGAAATGTAAAGGATAAAATAATGATATTTTTTCATGAATAAACAAAATACCTCATGGAAATATTATGTCAAAAAGTATTAAATTACTTGATTGAGAATAGATCCATAAAAGTATTGATTTTTTCCTCATCAAGACATTAACTTTAATTTTGGAGTTCTTATAAAGGTTAAGGTTGAATTAACCAAGAATACATGAAGTGAAATATCCCTCGTTAGACTTGATGTTGGTTGGAGTCGTGTTTTGAGGAAATATGAATCCAAATTTTAGGAATGGGCTGTATACTCAACATATTAAAGAGTCGTGAGCTAGTAATTTTAAAGACCTCCTACCTAAATACCTTCATGTAATTAACTAGGACCACATAACGGTTTTGAGAAGGTAAATCTGGATCCTTTAAAATATAGTTTCTATGTGACAAGACATTCTAATTAAAATAGTGAGGCCTTTTAAGACCTAATAAAATAATGGGATACTAATACAATAATTAAAAAATATTTCAACTCATATATTTTGGTAATGAAGATAAATAAAAATTTTGATTTTATTTCTTTGTTTAAAAATGGAAATTTCATCAAAATCTATAAGATATTTAATATATAAAGATAAAATCATATACAATAGTAACTTTCATGAGTGGTATAATAACTTTCTCATTATAATATTCATATAATGGAATCTTAACATTATGGAGACCCTGGTTCATGATTCGTCTTCTAAGGAGATGAGTCACGAAGATCTCTCTGTCTATTGAAAACACATGCATTATTTGTTATATTTCTTGTATGTGATGTTGTATTACATTTATAAGTAAATATACAAGTTCATGGGAACATGTATTCACATACTGTGCTCAAATATATTGTTATATTTATCAGGAGAGTGCTAGAAAAGTGTGATTTATGACATCTGAGAAACTCATTATATGAAAAATTAAAGAGGTCTCACTAATTGGACGTCATGTGCTCAAGATTATTGGTTATATTTAGTGTATATACATTCTATAGATTATTCTTCATAGTTAATTTCATATAAAACTCATAATTTCTTTTCCCCCTTAGCACTTCTCCATATTTTTTTGTAAATTTTAATATGAAAAACATTGAGAAGTGTCTCTCATATTTCCTTACACTACCTCACCAAGTAGATAAGAACATGAAGTGCATGAAGCCCTCTATCCATATGGTGAATACAATGTAAGGTAATTATATGAGATCAAAAAAAATCCAAGACTATAATATATTTTCAATGCCCTTTAAAGAAAAGGATGCGCAAGAGGAAATCAAGGAGGTATGATTCCTTCAATTTGGAAATTGTAAATAAGGGCTAATAGATAAAGAACTACACAATAAAAAACAACCAAAGGGAATATATAAGTGAATTCATTGTTGAGTGAAATTTTTTAATTTCTATAATTTGGGTATTAGATACAGCTCTTAGTGTTTTAATTTATATTCAATTATAAAAATCAAGTAGATTTAGGAGAATTTATTGAGGTTAGGTTGTTCTATAAGCTTTCAACAATGCTAGACTCGCTATAGTGGATATTTGAGACTACCATCTCATGTTTCCAATAATATTGATCTTTGTTTTCAATAACTATTATTATATTTCAGGCATAACCAAAAACATTATTTATGTATATAGTCCTTATATGGGTGGTTTTATTTTAAAATTTGGAAATAAAAGATTAGTCTTTTAAAAATATATCCTATGTTATGGTGTGTAAAAATATAATTAATGGACTTTATGCATTGGAATAAAAAACCAAGTGTTGGATATTTATAAAGAATGTGGTTCACATGACCCATATCACACCCAACTATGGAATCATATTTGAGGTAATTTAAAGGAAAATCAATTCAAAAAATTATATCCAGATCAACTTTTAGATTACATTAATTTAAAACCACTTGGTAAATATCATGCTTGTTTACAAGGGAAATGACCAAATCTCTATTTAGTGTAAATTGTGAAGGGGCTAAAGATCATATAGTGGTGGTTCATACTGATGTTTGTAAACCATTTCTTATTTAAGAAAGCATCGGATACTCATATTTCATAACTTTTACTAATGAATATAGATGATATGAATACCTCTACTTGTTGAGGTTTATTTCAGACTCCTTTAAGAAGTTCAAGGTACACAAGAATGAAGTTAAAAATCATATTGGTAAGAAGATAAATAGACTTAACTCAGACCATGGTTGAAAATATATTAACTAGTTGTTTATTGATTATCTATTAGATTTTTGGAGTATACCTCAACTCAATCCTCTGTATTCACCATAATGGACACTATATGTAAAAAGAGGAACCATGCCTTACTAGACATTGGGTGATTAATAATGATACATATAATATTTTGTTATCCCTTTAGGGGATATTAATTAAAAGTAAAAATATAGACACTAATTCAAGTTTAAAATAGAGTGAAAAGGTGTACTCCATACAGATATTCAATTAGAAGGAAATTTTTATTACAAAAATTAAATGTCTGTTAATTTGAAGCATTTGTTAAGGCCTTTTATGGTAAAAAACATTAACCTAGAAACAAAACGTTTATATTTATAATATATATACAAAAGGAAAACAATAGGATACTTTTAATAAAAATCCTTAGAAAAAACATTTATTGTTGTAATAAATGCCATGTTACTTGATAGGGAGAACATAAAAAGAAGTCATAGTGGGATTTAGATATATGTAAATGATTTACAAGGTCAAGATATATAAGGGTCATAATAAGAATAGATTCCAAAAAAAGCACATATTAGAATATTCTCCAGAAACACAAGTATTATGTACGATCACTAGAGAGATTAGAGAACTAAAAAAATTTGGTTTTTTATCATGGATCATTACAATATATTTATAGTTAAAAGTAATTAACATGTGTCATATATGGAAGTATTAAGTGGTGCATAAATTCTAGATCAAAAGAATCCTTGAATTATGAATTTGATTTATTTACAAAAACAGGTCATAAAGTTTTGTATATCCACCAGTGGATGTAAATATCATTGGTGTACAATTTTTATTCCAGAAGGGACATCACATGGAGGGTATAGTTGGTACTTATAAATCAAGTTATGTTTCAAAAGGGTTTAAAAAATATCAAGATATTAACTAAGATAAAAACCACTTCACAAGTGTATATGTTTTAATTCAATAAATTTATACTTTCTATAGTACCTTTCCATGGTTATAAGATTTTGAAAACGTATGTAAAAATAACCTTCCTTAATGGGAACCTTTTAGAATATGTTTTTATGGAACAACTGAAAGGTTTTGTGATTCCAATATGGACAAATAAGGTATTAAAATTCCAGGGGTCCATTTATGGGTTCATAAAACCATCTGAATCATGGAACATTTACTTTGATGAATCCATATACTAATTTGGTTTCATAAAGAATGAATGATATCCTTATATATATAGGTGAGTTAGTGGGAGTATAATTATTTTCTTAATTATATATGTTTATTATATATTACTTATTGGAAATAAGATACTAGTATTATAGTCTGGTAAGACATGGTTGAATACATGCTTCTCTATAAAGGACTTTTGTGAAATAATATACATTCTTGGGATCATGATACAACATGATATATCCAAGAGTTTTCTTGGATTAAGTTAAGGTAAATACATAGACAAGATCTTAAATTGTTTTAGTGAAGAATAATTCAAGAGGGAATTGTTGTCAATGTCACATGGAATACATCTCTCCAACTAAATATTTCCTCAAACATAAGTGGGGAGACAGGGGATGAAAAAATACCATATGCATTTTCGATATGGTTAATCCTGTATTACAAGATATATACTAGGTTTCATGTTTCCTGTACCATGATCACAGTAGGGATATCAAGATAATCCATTAGACTTCCATTGGATGAAATCCAAAACTATCCTAAAGTATGTAAGTTGTACTAAGTATATATTCCTTGTATATAGATGAGATTAATAGATAGTTCTCATGATATATGTAGACTATAGTTTATAAATAGATCAAGATAATATGAAATAATAATTGGAATACATCTTTACCGAAAATGGTGGAGTTGTGAGCTCAAAGAGCTCAACTTATCGAATTTTCATTGAATATACTATAGATTCAGAGTATATTACGTCTTTAATTAAAGTAAAAAATGTTTAGTGGATATGAAACTTAATACAAAATTATATTTTGGTTCCTATAATTAAATATCTTATCATAATATACTATGAAAATTTGGTAGAAGTGTCTCTAGAAAGGGATCCAATTTTACACTAGAAAATGAGACACATTCTTCAACCGTATCATATCTTGAGGGATTTTACACCAAGAGGTATGTTTAGAGTAAGAATAGTTTCAATAAAAGAAAAAATGATTGACCTATTAACTAAATCATTTTTTCGTGAGATTCATGAATTTCATGTGATATCTATAGGACTAAAAGTAATTAACAGTTATCTCTAGTGAAAGTGGGAGTATATTGGTGTTTGTTCCGTAAAACCAACTACATTTTAATATATATTATATTTATAATCAAACTCTTTAATATTAATAATTTATAATTATATATTTATTTTTATTCTACATAATATTAATGTGATAATGTCATAGAGGATTTGTTTCATATAAGGTACATAGTTGTTCATTGTTGTGATAATAACCATGAAGAGTTATGTTGATATTATTAAACTTTTGTACTACAGTAATAATAATATTTTATAATTCTACACATAGTATGTATAATTTTTATATTCTTTACATACAAATTTAGATAATAATTTATCTCATGAATTTTGTATTTAGTGATCTCCAAAATGGGAAATTATGATAATAGACTTACCAGTATGAATTCAACATGTTTCAATGGTATTAGATATTCCCTAAATGAAAATGTCCAATGATCATTATACTTGAGGTTATTAATAATTCAAATCATGAGTCATATACTATTATGTATTCATGAAAACCATGAAGACATATTCTCATGGTGAGTTGGGATATGTTGGGTGTTTTATAAATGATATTTCATTAATGAATATGTCAATATAAAATGTTTCCCTTCACGGTTAAGGATGATGATATCTTAGTACATTTGATTAAAATGTAACTACTGAAATAAATTTCCAAAACCATGGTGATTAATGGGTTTATTTCAATATATCAATGAAAAATATAATGAGTACATAGGTCGATGACATGAATATGTAAGCTTCTTGATTTGAGATACCATGAAAATGGATTATATTACATAGTTAGTGTCCAAAATATGTTATTTTCATTGAAATATTAAATTCTTCCTATATTGGTTCCTTTACATGTGATATTTTATTCCAGGCATATATTTTAGAGTTTTTTATGATATTTTGGAATATATATATAGTTAAATTCATGACATGTGAAATTAGAAGATTAAATGGTATGTAATGTTTACACGCCATGTAAATTCACGGGATGGGATTTTAACACCCATATATATTATATGATCAACTTTTGGCAAAATAATTGACATGGGACCCCCCCCCCCAAACCACCTTTGGACCAATTCTTAATGATCTTCATTAATACTGGATCCCATATGGAGCCTATAAATAGAGGTCCACCGTAATGTTATTGAAGAGAATGGGAGACCAAAGCATAGAGTGAGAAGTTACATTGCATAGGCCCCTCCCATAGGTAATATCTAGGTTATTTATAATTTCTTTTTATATTTTACTTCCTAATAATCCTCTCATCACTAGTATGAGAGGGTAAACTCACCTTGTGCTTCGGTTATGTAAATAGAAGGGGGGTGGTGTTTTGGATTTATTTTGTCTAATTTATTCATGTATTTGGTTTGTTACAATTATTCAATCAACTTCTAATCCCATTATTTTTATTTTATTATGCCAATTGAAATTTTAATCTAAAAGGAACATTCAAATTGTGCAACTGAAAACCTTAAATAAGGCATGACCATTGTCAACTTTAGGTGAAATAATTTTTAAATGAGGTGTTGAAGTAAACTTGATTCAATGAAAATCTAAATTATTGGACCAAGGTAAATAATGTATTACCGGATTGAAGAGGGGATAACATGACCATTGGATCATCCTAATCTTGAATATAACAATAGTAATTAATTAATCAACCTATTTTCATAAATCTAAGTGAAACCAAACCTTGAAATTACAAAACCCTAATGTGCTTTCAAAATCTATTTTCAAACCAAAAAAATCTTCCATGTTTTTTTTCTTCATTCATTTTATCAAAATCATATCAAACCAATATTATCTCACAGCTTTCACCAAATTAATAAAATTAAATCTTTTGAAAATATAATCAAACTAATTTTACCATCTCTATGGATCGATCTCGACCTACTATTTAACTACATTTTAATTAATTGTGTGTTATAGTTGTGTTTTTTATAAATTTTTTGTTTTTCATAGACCCATAGGTCATTAATGACACCCTATAGGCATGTAAAACTATAATCATTTCAGGGGATGGTTTCTTCTTAGTTTTTAGTTTTTTAAATTTAAATATTCTTTTATTGGTTTATTTCAGTTCCACTTTTTATGTTCAGTTTTTTGTGCTGTGAATTTCATATTTTATATATTTAAATTCGTCATCACAACACATGATCAATGGTAAAATATATTTTTAACTTGAATACATAAATGGGGAATAGTGTAAATAAGTGAAAGGAAGATAAACTCATAGTAGGGGATGAGAAAGATTAGCCTGCTAGAGTTCTTCAAAGATTTCAAGGGTTGTGGATGCTCATAGACTACGAGAGACCATAAAACACAAAATTGAAACCGAGAATCCAAGCACCCCATGTTTATAAGAACCACTTCACGGTAAATCCTTCAATAATTTAAATAATATTTCATATCATGTAGTTCACTAGACATCTACATGAATATTGAACAGACATTTGGGAAGTTTCCTTGAGCTCTATGACACATTCCAATTCTAGAATGTTTCCAGCAATGTGGAAAGACTCCATATTTTTTGGTTTTCATTATTTGAGAGAGATCAAGATTTTATTCAAAACCTTCTAGCGCATTCCATCAAAACAGGGGATGAGAAATATAGGAACTTCCTCACTTTCTTATTTACACCTTCTAATTCAATGTAAATATAAGTTAATATTCTAAAATTTTTCCTATTTAAATATGAATCTCTATATTCTACCATGGTAAAATACTAAGATATGACTCAAAAAATTCCCCCATCATTTAATAAAGATATGGATTCTAATAAATAACTCATATATGGGGTTTTCATTGGGTAACCGATAAATTATTGACCCTAAAGTTGGAGGATCATTAATGAAAATATCTCCTGAAGCAAGATACAACATTTTGGATGAAATGGAGAGGAATAATTTCCATTGGAAATTAGAAGGGATGAAACAGAAGGCATTCACACAATAAATAATATTGACTGGAGTGTATTACATCTAGAATCATTAAAAATAAGATATAAATTATTATGCGACAACATCAAAACTGTAAGATATGTGTATAAAATATTCAAACTATACATATTACAATCAGAGTAATCAACATCAGGGTTATAGGCCACAACAATAATAATGTCATGGAATTCAAAAAAGACCATGAGGGTACCAACAAAAAGAACTCTAATTTCCCTAACTAATAATCCAGGTCCAATCACTGAAATAGATACTCACAACATTCATGACCACTTTCGGGGTTGTACTCAAAGAAATACAAGAATAATCATCATACAAAAAGTCAATATTAAGGAATATGGAGCATCAAGTTATCCAAACTATTGATAATATTATATAGATACCTAAAGGAAAACCGCCAATATGCCCTGAAGTACACCAACATGAATATTTGAAATCCATACAGCTTAAAAGTTGGAATAAAACCAAATTAAGTGATATAGAATTTTCAGAACAACAATCAGTGGAGTCAAGAGTAGAGGAAGTTGACAAGGAACAAGTAGTTGAAGAAGAAAAAGAAGAAGAACCCCCTCAGTTCAATCCAAGATTCCTTTTCTAGAAATAATTGTGTAAGTAAAGAATAATGTATAGAAATGTATATTTTGGGAACACTTTAAAAAATTTAATATTAATATACCTTTTTCAAAGGCTCTCACGAACATGTCTTCATAAAAAAAATTCATGAAACATATGGTAGCCAACAAGAGGAAGCTGGAATAGAATGACACCATTCCACTCACATGGGAGTGTTTGGAAGTGGTATCCAATGACCTACCTAAGAGGAAATGTTATCCAAGTATCTTTTAAAATCCCATGTTTATAGGATCAAACAAATGTGTATAATATTTTTTAACTTAGGTGCGAGCTTCAATATCTTGTCGTACATGACTTTCAAAATTTTTGGGATTGTACAGAATGAAGACTACAAGAGTATTTATTCAATTATCAAACTCACCAAATAAAATCTTCAAGAATAATGATCGAGGGTATCCTAATCAGATTTTAAATCATCCACTTCCTCATTGACTTCTTAGTGTTGTACATGGAAGAGGATAACAATACACTCGTTCTAGGAAGAGCATGATTAGTTGTTGGAATGAGCTGATTGATATATAAAGTAGAGAACAATGGATAAGTGTTAGTAGTGATTAGGAATGTTTCAACATCCACCAGGTAATGAATAACTATAATGTGCCAGATGAAAATGTTTTTGGAGAAGGAAAAACACCTAACGTTGAGGGTGTTTCTCAAATTGAAGAGGAATATGAATTAGATGCTATTGTGAAAGAGGAATCTCAATTGAAGAAGAAATATAAGATGAAGAACAAGACCACTAACACTAGAAGAGTGACCCAATATAGTATATTTGAAAGAAAAAAATAATATTTTATGGTACCTATACTTCCATTAATTTCATCAACATTGAGGACAAAATTATGAATCATTCCAATGGGGATAAAGAAAGTACTACCATCAAGGAGAATAAATTTGTTCATAGAAGAAGGATAGGGGACAACCTATATAAAAATGACACAATTAAGATCATTTATAAACCCTAAATAGGTACACAATTTTCTATCATATGTCATATGATCTGAAGCTAAAGGAGGTAAGTTCAATCCAATGATGGTAAACAGAAGTTCTTCATAGAGGAAACCAGAGTTTTTCATATTTTTTATTTTTTTATATTTTTTATTTTCCCTCATGTTATCACTCAAAAGTTTTAAAAATTATATGATAATTCCCTAGGCTTTAACCTGTTTTTTTTTTTGTAAGACCATCAAGGCCCATAACAGAATCATGCAATAGGAATCTAAAGAAGAGGCTTTAGAAAAATTACATTGTGTAAATGAATTACACATCATGAATTTGCAGGGAGAATAACCTACACATCCATGATTGATGAAAATTTTTGAAGGGGGTACGAGTTTCAAATTCAATAAAAAATATACTATAATTCCAACATTTTAATTGAGTTTTTGAACTTCCAACAGCATGCCACACATTTGATTCATTATTTAATCATCAGAACTAAGAAACATGAAACTACTTAAGAAAATTATCATGACATGAAATTTAAATTTATTTGTCAATAGATTTTAATTAGAAAATAGGGAAAAATAATTAATAGAGATTATCATGTTAATTAGGATTAAAAAAACCCATGATTTTATAAGAATGCTAATCATTGTAAATGAACTTTTTCTGAGAGTTAGTTATGTTTTGAATTTATTATATTTTCAATAATTGATTTAATTATTAGTATTCATTTACATGTGTATTTTTTCCAACCATTCATCACATTATTGAGACATACTCTCATCCAAATATTTCCCATTATTTATTTTAAAATTTCTTGAGATACTCAGTAATGATTTATTCTAGAACATTCTTAGTGCCTTATTAAAGCTACAACTGAACCAAATCACTTTTAAAATGATTGAGGAGATATTTTTGTTAGCCTTTATCGTTAAAAATTCCTTTAAAAAATCCTTTTTAATCCATTATAATCCATGAATAGTCTTTTTGAGAAATGATATGTGTTACAAGCCCATGTTATCTATTCCTACCTTTCTCTAAACATTTGGCATCATTATCAAACAAAAGAGTGGAGGAAAAGTAAACTGGTAGAAGGTATGGAAATTTTCTAATAAATAATGGTGGAATATTTCTTGGGATGTGGGTAAGGAACATTGATTTTATTTATTCCACACCATCTTAAAAAAATAAAATGGGTTTTGTATAGGGAAATTCAAAAATCTCCATTTCTTGACTAGTGATTTGGTTATAACTATTCCAAAAATTGTCATGAGGAGGTCCTTAGGGTTTGGGTGATAGGTGTAGGAATTTTCCACAACACAAAATTCAAAAAAGAAAAGAAAAAAAATAATAAAAAAATATGTTGTTCCATTTATTCCATTTCAACCCTTTATAAGCCTAATATGAGATACTAGGGGGAGAGGATAATTTCATTGGGCTAATTTTGTTATCATGAAATGTAGTTTGTAGTTGAACCTCATTCATGAGACTTAAATTATTTACATCATTTACCTACCTACCCTAAGCCTCAGAGTCATTTTAACCTAACAGTAAATCCCTCATGATTATTTTGGTTTTCTCTTTATGCAGTGGAGATATCAGATGCCTTGCAAGCATATGGTAAGTGACATGTTTTTAAGGTAAGTGCTAAATTCTATTTAAAATTTTACCTTGATAATGAGTGGAAAAATAAAAAGAGGGTTAAATTGAAAATGGAATCCATATTAATAATGAGTTGAAAAATGAAAATAAATGATTTATCGGGCTTGGTTGTTTACAAGGAGGAATTTAAAACACTTGATTGACGTGTTTCTTTGAAAAGTAAGGCATTGAATAATTTTCTACCTATGATGTATAAACATTTAATTTCCCATTTTATAAATTTTTGTATTGAAATATAATTTGAAGGATGGTTAGTTGAACATTATATATACTATGTTGAGATTCTATAATTGAGGAAAAGTATGAATTCAAGTATAAGGGAATTTGAAATATATAATTCATGCATTTATTTTAAGGTGTTTTGATAAATTAATTTATGTATTTTAATGATTAATAATTCCAATTTGTTAGAACCATTGACATGTTTTTTGTTTTATGGTAGGATATATATTTTATATTGAAAATTAGTGAAATGAGGAAAATATTGGATCTAAAAGAAACATCGAGCCATGACTGAAGCGAAGTGAGGAAACATTGGATATTTGATGATGTAGCAGAGCTATAAAACTAGAACATGGAATTTACAAAACGTGCATTCCATTTACATTATGTGATTTTTATAGGGTGATTTTTTGGAAGAGATATGCTGAATTTTATGATTCTTGAAAATTAAAAGATTACACAATTTTTAATCTTTACACATTGTATAAATTCACATGATGATATTTTAACACCTAGATTATGTATATCTATAAATTTTGACAAATATATTTGACATGTGATAAACCCAGGACCACATCTGGAAACAATTTTAATGATATTCATTAATATTAGAGCCTATATGTATCCTATAATTAGAGGTCTAGCCTGTTGTTGATGATGAGATAAGGAAATCAAAGCTTAGAATGAGAAATTGTGTTGTGTAGGGACCTACCTAAGTTCATCTCAATTCCCAATATAATTTATTTTTATTTTATCCTTCCTTTAATACTATCATAACTAGGATGAAGGGTTAAACCCACCTTATTTTGGGGTTATGTAAATAGGAGGGTAAGGTGTGTTGAATTGATTTCATCTTATTTATTAATGTATTTGGTTTTCTCGAATTGTTCAACCAAATTCCAATACATTTATTTTTATTTTATAATAAACATAGATATTTGAATCTAAAACATAATTTAAAATAATAAAACTTACATAACTAAAGGATTCATGACAATTGTCCACTTTAGGGGAAACTAGGTTTAAATACGGTATTGAGACAAACATGATTCGGCAAAACCCTAAATTATCAAACCAAGTAAAATAGGGTATTGTCACGTTGATAAGGGGATAACATGACCATTTAATCTTCCTAATCTCAACCCCAAAACCAATAATGAATTAATAGAACTATTTTTTTAAATCCAATTTTAATCGAACCTTTAAATTACAAAACCCTGTCACACCTTCAAATTGTATTTTTAAACCAAACCAATATGTCACACTTTGCTTTCTTCATTTGTTTTCTCAAAATAAAATCAAAACAATTTTCTCTCATTAATATATCCAAATTAATAAAATTAAATCTTTTTAAAATCTAATCTAATTAATTTCACCATCTTTATGGATCAATCTCGGCCTACTTATTAACTTGATTTTTATTAATTGAGTATCATAGTCGAGTTTTTATAAATTTTGTGTTTTTATAGACCCGTAGGGAATTAACAACACACTTTGGGCCTATCAACATGTTTCTAGATGCTAATATCATTATGTTTTTGTAAATATAGTTATGTAAATTTTGTCAATCCGACTTAATACCACTGAAGAAGAGTCCCATAATGTCACACACTTAGTGTATTCAATGATGTTAGTTAAATTCTATTTGAATTTTATATTCAAAATAAATATTGTTATCAATTATAAAGAATATACATTATTCATCATTCATTGATCAAAAATATTCATCAACCATATTTATATGTTAGTTGAAAATTAATTAAATAATTATTCACATGATCATGTGCATAATATTAATTTATTTATCGAATGAATAATATTTATTATTATCTGTGGTTTGTTAATTGTTGACGCAGGTGGATGAGTTGAATTATGGTCGGTGACAAAAATGATATAATATTAAATATCATTTAATGGATTATTTATTTTATAAAAAATAATTTTGTTTTTCAAAAGTTGTCACATTCCATTATATAATAATAATAATAATATTATTATTGTTATTATTATTATCATTATCATTATTATTATTAGAAAAAGGGGATATATTTGGTGTAGTATTTGATTAAGGGATTTTTATGATTATTAATATTAATAACATGGTCTATATATACCCACTTATAGTATTTTAGATTGGTGTAGAATTAATTTGTGTGAGATTATTTGTGTTATACCCAACCCATTCTCTCCCTTTGTAATTATATTCATGAAGAAATTATCTATAGTTTTTCTCAAGAATGAACGAATACCTCCATCTCCTTCCTCCCTCTTATGATTTTGGAAAAAAAAGAGATATCCTTAAGCCTAAAGGATGGTGTTGTAATCAAGATGAATAAAACCAAACATTTGGATCATCTGCACAGTCTTATAGAGTTCCACCAACATCATTCGGAGATTACAGTGTATGTGTGTATCACAACTAGAGGGGTCATATTTTGGATTATCTTAGTTAAATGATAGTATAACATGAACAAGGGGTTTGAATGATAAAAAAATTATTGAAGAAAGGGTCTCAAGGTTGAGGTAATTATTTTTATTATATTATTTAGAAATTTATTATGAAAAAAACAAATCATTTGGGTTCTAGGATTAATTTTCTGGTTTCTTCGAGTGCACTCATTAGACATGATTATTATTTTTCATTTATGGGTAGATTATTCATTAAATATAAAAAATACATGTTGAGGATGGGCCCAACCAGCACTTTCTCTGTGCCCAGAACCATCAAGTGGTATTAAATAAATCACATTAAATTTTATAATTAATTAATTTTATTGAACAATATCATAATTACTTTATTAGATTTCTTTTTTATTTTCATTATTAATTCATTAAATCTAGACAATAATTTTTTCACTATTATATTAGAATTAAAATTCCAAGAACATATTAAGAATGCATAGAAATTTCATCCGGATGTGCTAATGATTCTTGCTTCCTGACCAAATTACAAGTCATGTAACATAATTGCATACCTTGTATTCTTGGTCAACAACACACCTATATTTTTATGCTAATAATGGCTAGTCTTGTGGGGGTTCATTATATGAGGTGTAATTAAACTGCGTATCGATTTATTGGGTGGCACGTGATTTTAAAATATAAATGTTATATATCTATCATACACACCATGTAATTAAAATACATATTGTGTAACACCACATGATGTGGTGGTCCTATGGTCAACATATGATAAATGTAATTAATACACATCTGGCATACTGACTACCAACCAAACAAAATAGACCATATATTATTATATGGTTTGTAACTAGAAGACTTGGCATATAACATGTTTTATTCCACATAGATTACATGTTGAGTCTCTAGGAATGTATCATGGGAAGCCACATGAAGTGGTATACAACATGTAAGAGGTTATACACACCATGTAATGCATGCCCATTTGCATGGATTACACACCAAACCCAATTGTACACTACATAAATTAATTACATAGAATATATGGAAATAAGCTTATCCTATATAGGGTGTATTTATCATACACACCTAGTGATAGGGTTTTACAGAACATTAAATTCCTAATTATATTTCATGTAATTTTGGAACTACACACCATGTATGGTCCTTATAGACACTGTGTACCTTACACAAGAATTAATGGAAGTAAACACAACTTATTTTAATTTTTTCATGTGTCATACACATTGAGATGACTATTTGGATTCATAGAGTAATATGTGACATGTAGTGAAAACTACATGTCAGGTAAGTGTACAGTATAGGACAAGGATCAAATAGGGAGTGTGTAGTCAAGACAGGTGCACATCAAGTTTTATCTAAGTATATATTTTGTACTTAATTAATTTTATGTAAAATTAATTTATTTAATATATTTAAAAAATAATAATTATGGGAATATTTTTTATCTACACAACAAATTTGATTAATAATTAAGATAACGAATTATAAATTAATATGTTTATTAATTATTAATTCATCGGAATTTTATTTTACTTAAATGTGAAATTTCAAATGAATGATATCTTGTATGAATGTGAAGTTATTTTATGTATGTGACTGATCATGATATTTACTATAAAATGTGTGTATTGGTTTTCTATTTATTTTTAATGTTATTTCATATATTTTTAGATTTGATAAATTATTATTAAAATAAATATGAATGTATGTGTATCATGCCACACACCATTATTATGTAGGACCTAGAGTCCATGGTTTATTTTATAAGTCTAATATCCCTGGTTCCCCTAACCTTTGTGTGAGTATAAAAACATATAAAGGATGTAGTTATGAGGAGATTAGGTGTTTCAGGACTCGAGTTGTGATGAAACCAACTAAGAAGATAAAAAGTTCAATGTGGAGTTTTTCAACCCAAGTGAATCCTAAATCAACGTTTTTTCACCTAGGTTCATGGGCTAATTTATCATCTATTCAATAAATAAACCAACAGAAAGATCATTATAATATTTCCTTAGTTTTTTATTTTTTCAAATTGAAAGGTTATCTATTTTATGTAATGCATATTTATATAATGTCAAACAAGATCACATAAACTAAATAAGATAACATGATGAATGATAAAGTAATATTAATGGATTAGTCATGAATTATTTCTCAGGACATGGTTAAGGAATTAGGAAAATCCATATAATATTAAAAGGGCTTGTTAAGGATAAAATAATGATATTTACACATAAATAAATAAAATTAAACAATAAAATATTATGTTAAAAATAATTTTATTACTTGATTAAGAATGGAAGCATAAAACAATGTTTCTAAGGGGTCCTCTTCCAAACAATTTCTTTTATTAGAGATTTCAAATTTTGTTTTTTGGTTGAAACTGGTAGAAAAAGTATATTTGGAATTGGATTTTTGGTGTTGGTTATCTCATAACCGATGTAAAAAAGGAACAATGAGAGGATTTTAAGGTATGTTATGAGATAACTGACGTTAAATTCGTATTTTAATTAGTTTAAACATTGTTTATCATGTAATTAACTTCAAGAATTAGGTTTTCATTTCTGTTCCACATAACTAATTTAAAATCCTATTATTTTATATCTGTTGAGTGATAATAAATCAAAAACATTAAAAAATATGATTATTTTACTATGCCCCATTATTTATCCACATGATTTTAGAGACCCTATTTTCATTGATGCACAATCAGGTGGTTTCTTCCTTCGGCTCCCATCATTGTTGTCATTTGAGTTACAATTTATTGATGTATGGTCATCAAAGTTTTGTTCTAGTTGATATATCCCTTTTAGTTCTTTTTTCTTAATTATTAGGGCATGGTGGACCTCGGTCAATTTCCACCCAAAGGAGTTTCATCCCAGTTATCATACGATAGTTACCTCATCATCAGTATTTTATATATCTTTTAGTCACAATTATCTTTCATTGGTTTTAATATAATGTTTAACTATTAATTATTTTAGATTTTTGGTTGTGAATATTCTAAAAGAATCCTTATATTTTATATATAAATATTTTTTTATTTATAAAAAATAATTATTTCTTTATTATTGAAAAATAGTATTTTTTTGTACATAAATTCTTATAGTTATATTTTTTTTATATAAAATTTTGATTATAATTTTTTTGATCATAAATTATTTTTGGTTATAATGTTTGGTTATAAGTTATTTGTGATTGTAATTATTGGTATTTTTAATTGTCCTTATTTATAAATTCTTTATAATTATAATATTTTTTTGTTAAAATTATTTTCTTTATAAATTTTTTCATATATAAATTGTTTTTGTTATTATAATTGTTTTATTTTATAATTTTTATTGGTTAAAAAATTTTAGTTATAATTTTTTTTGTTTAAAATTTATTTTTCATTATAATTGTTTGAACTTATAACTTTTTTATAGATTACGACTTTTTTTAAATTTTTAATTTTTAATTTTGAAATTGTTTTTCTAAATTTATTGATATTTATATATTTATATATTTATATCATTATATGTTTTAGATTTATCTGTTTATATATATTAAAATATTTGTGTGTTTTAATATATTCATCTATTATATTATTATTTTAGGTAATTAATGGATTGTAACTAGATAACTTCATGAGGAACTAGTGATGAATATTAGAAAGGGTTGACAATTTTTATGGAATTTGTTGAAAATAATCTTAAAAACAAAGATTTAATTTTCTATTCATATGTGATGTTTTTGAATGTGAGAAAATTAAGGAACATATAAATTAAAGACCTGTTGATTTTTTTGTTTTTAATAATAATTATATTAACTGTATCTGGCATGTTGAAATACAAATAAGTCAATATATAATTTTGATACAGATGATCAGTATGGGGTAGAGGATCATCTTGAAGAATTAATTTATGATGAATGCCTTGAAATCATTGAAAAATTAAAAAGTTTTGAATGATTATAAAAATAATCAAATAATTATAGTGATAATTTTTTTTTGAGCCACTTAAACTTTTAAAAGATCTCCATCCATAACGTAATGGTCTTCCAAATTCCAATTATGATGAAAAAAATATTACACATGATGGTATTAGAGTATAAAATGATACATGATTGCCCCAATGATTGTGTTCTATATAGAAAGAAATATGATTGTTTTTTAGAATTTCCCAAATATGGTAAATAATGATATAATATTATTGTGTAATCCAACTATGATTAATTCTCAAGAATAGACGCCAATAATCCCATTAAAACAATTTAGTATATTTTAATAATTCCTCATTTGAAATGTCTTTTTCCATATTCAAATAGTGTAAAGAGGATAATATGGAATACATATAAGTGTATCCCTAAGGGAAACCTACCTCACCCCACTGATTCACCATATTAGAAATTTCATAATTTTGGAAATGATGTTATAAATCAAATAATGGGATTGTGAAAAATAGAATTAATCCATATAGGATCCCCAATAGAAACATAGTTTATGTCATGTTTTTTTGATTGTTTACAATGTGTCCCAAATGGTATATATAAAGGAAAAATAGGTTATGATGATCTTGATGATTTCTTAAACCAAATATCTTGGAAATTATATTGATGTTTATCTATCAACATTTATTTATGATTTGAAATATCTATAGCCGATAGATGTAATAGATTTTGGTTCATTTAGTAAAGAGTATTTGCTTTTGAATACAATAATAATGTTTACTATAAATGAATTTACTATATAAGGAAAATTATTTAGATACACTATTAAGGGATATAAATATTTTCCAATTTATGAATAAGGGACTTTATATTTTCAATTTCATAATTGAATAAATATAGTGTATATGGGCCATCAAAGATCTTATTAAAGTGGATCATACTTATCAAATATTAAAAAAGGAATTTAACTATTTGAAATAGTGTGATTTTCCCCTACAACCATTTTTAGGTGAAGAATAATTTGATAAGGTGAAAAAAATAGATGTCATATTTCAAAATAAATGAAGTTCTAGTTTTCAAACAAACAAATGGAAGAAATGTCCCATATTATTCAAGATACCTTAATAGATATTTTCGAAGGTAAAACATAACAGTAACATTATTTATGTTGAGAAACATATATTTTACTATTTGATAGGAACTTTTAGAGATAAAAGGAAATCTAGAATATATATTTTATAAATTATTATACTTATTTTCCATTGGAATACAATTGGATTTATCTCCCACTATGAAAGGAACTATAACTTCATTACCTCTATTCTTTCACTCATTAAGATGGAGTGAGAAGATATTTTATTTTCAGTTTTTGTAGGGTATTAAATTTTCCAGTATGTTTTTTCTAAAATTTGAAAATTTTGGTTCCAGTGAAGGAATTTAAGTTATTAGGTATGAAATATCATGGCTATCATGTATTGATGAAATAACTACTATCGATTTCACATTGTGAAGTATTTTTAATACCTATCAGAAATTCCATCAATATGTTGTGTTAGCTTTTCAATTACCTATGCAATAAAGTCATGGATCCAAATTTATTAGATTCCTTGGATAATAATGTTTTTCTAACACTTTATCATCTAGAAATGTAAGTTCTACCATCCTTATTTTATATAATGATTCATTTTGTGTGAAAGATAATAATATATAGGCATGATTATATGTGGGACTGTTAATTTACATTAGATATATCCTTTAGAAAGATATGAAAAAATTTAAGGTATATATTAAAAATATATATCAACAAGAGGCCTATATTATTCAATGATAAATATCTTAATAGGTAATTGAGTTCTATACTGGTTATTTTTATGAATTGTAACATGTTGGTCCCCTAATATCTTACAATTTGATAGTTGATGGTGAAGTTAAATGGGTATGTGGCTTAATGAAAAGGTCAATTCCACATGAGGAAGTGATACAAGAACATTAACGACCCAATATATTAATGATTATATCCCCTTAATCAATATTTTTTGAGTACATTATGCTATATTTAGAACTAGACTAAAACAAAAAAATCACTGAAAATTTAATAAAATTAAATTATTCAAGATGACTATTATAGCTATTAAACTAGCAAGAATAGATAGTAAGAACTAATTTCGAAATTCTTATATTTATAATAATTATATAATTGTAATTTATAAAAATTAACTTCTTTTATTGATTCATTATATCAATTTCATGTTAAGAAAAGAAAATTGGTTTCATTTGGAAATAATGTCTTTTTAGGTGAAAAGTAAAAATATCAATTTCTATTAATAAATTTACGTTTTATAACAAAAGAAATAATTAAAAGATTAATAACCCCTTTTATGTAAAAATTATAAATTTAATAAGTCATATAAATAATTTAAAAATACTATGTTGAATTTATATAACACATGTTTAGCATTCTTTAAAATCAAGTAATATTTCACACTAAAAAAATGTGTTTACATGCTTATAATAAAAATTACACATTATCAATTTTAGAAATTAAATATAAAAAAATGTATTTTATATTTCAGTTAAAAATGAAAGCATTATCTAACAATTTAGATTTCATTTTTACGCATATATATAATATTTTTAAGGATGGAGTTATTTATTGTAATAACATAAAAATAGTTTTTTAAAATACTTGATTTCTTTATATCCTATATTTTTTATATAATAAATAAAATTTATCAAATTTAAATTTTTACTCTAATATTCTATTTTAACTCATATAAAATTATATTAACTCTCATTAAATTCATGTTCAATACTAAATATTATCAGTGAACACATAATAGTAAAAAGATATTTTTTTATAAAAACTGTTTTTATATATATTATATATTATAATTTAAAATTTAATTTTATTATATTCCAAAATTGAATTATATCAAATAGATATTATATTTCGGTTAAAAATAATTATGGGTTACCTTAAAGTTTTAATAAAATATAAATTAATTAGTTAAAAAACTAGTAACCATGGTAAAAATAAAAAAGATAAAATATAAAAAAAATATATAGTAAATGGCATGAAACGTGTTTAAAACATGTGTGGAAAGTCTTGGTTGAGGATTTATTGACCCAATATCACTCCACACTCCATTATTTATAAATTTTTTAATTATTGACCAGGGAATAGTGTAATGGTATCATAGAAGGTTAAAGGGTATTCCCAATAGTACCATTTTCTTCACTTAAAAAGGGAATCGCTTACACCCCTCAATGGTTACACCTTCCATTATAATTTTCCTTGACACCTTTCCTAAACTACCACTCCTTGAATTAATTTTTTCATTCTTAATCCCCTGTGTAGCACCCCCAATTTTAGGAATATGACCCTTTATTTATGTATTTTATTGCATACATAATTCATAGGTTATGTTTTGGAAAGTTTTGAGGTTGTTAAAAATGTTTTAGAGGAGTTTATAGAGTTTAATAGTATATGAGTTACTATTATTAATTGTGAACCATCTCTAGGAAACCATGAAACATGTTTTGGGAGTCACTATATTAGTACATGGTTTAAGTATGGTTTGGAAAAACTGTTTGAATACCTAGGGGGACCATACAAAGTGAAATAGTGGGATCATCTTGTTAGGTCTCTTTCAGACCATTATGGGGTTCTCATCATCCTTGATCCCATGTCCCATGATAGTTATCATTTAGTATTTTATATCTGATGATAGTCGAAACCCTGTTGTTATCACGTCACCCACACTTCCTACCTTAAACCTATGAATGTGGCTTCATGGGTCAGCATGCACAATAGGCTCTGATGGCTTGAATTGACCTTAATTCCTGGTTCAGTAACAAGACTTTTCATTTTATTGAGTAGGATTTATTAAGTGTATATATCGAGCAACTTGAAGAGGATCTTGAAGCAAACTAGGTTGGTGATGTTTTCATCACACCGATCAGTAAAAAAGAACCATTTAGTTGTGATACGCCTCAAATAAGAGTGGTTAACTTAAGAGTAGTCAAGAGCCACCTTGATGAGCGAAGGGGATTGAAACATGGATCTTTTCTAGTCTTTCGTCAAGTAAACAAATCATCCCTCTACTCCAAAAATATATCATGATAATGGAACAATCATTAATTAAATTGAAGTGGTTATTGGAATGGAGGATTCCCACTTAAATATACTTCTTGCATAAGCTAGGACAAATATGAATGATGGATATCTTAGGGGTCACTTGGATCTATTCAACTACATCCCACTAATGGTATCGAATGAAAATAAATATTTTTTGATAACATTCCTTTTTAGAAGGATATATGGGGATCATTTAAGTCCCTCCTCTGAGAGAGCTCACCTGGACAAGAATCCTTCCTAGCTACCTTTTACGTTATTTCTTAAGATATCATTAGGAGGGATGTTATTGAATCTATTTATGATTTATTTTGGGGTAGAATCCTCCCTTAGGTGACTTTTACTACCATGTTGGTTCTCATATCTAAGTTGAAGGATCCATCCTCTACCACAAAAAACATTTCATCCCATAAACATGGAAAAAGTTCCCTACAAGTTGCTCACTAGTGTTTTAAGCCAAAGGATCTCAGTGCGTCTGGATCAGTGGGTTTATGAGGAGAAGCATGGCTTTATATGAGAAATATATTCCCAGTCTTCCACAAAGCTAGCTTAATAAATTATAGATGATACTAACAAGAAGTACCTTGGTTCCAACATTTTCATAAAAATTTATATGTAAAAGGATTGTGATCTTATGGATGGGGGGTTTATCATCAAATTTATGTCAATTATGGGTTTCTCTGCTTGGGTGATTGTTTTTCTTCAGGTTCAACATATATCTTCGATTCTCTGTCTATTTTATAGGAAAAAGGCATGGATTATTCAAATTTCTCCATGGTTGAGGCAAGTGGATACTTTTCCCCAAAATATTTATTTTAATTCAAGACTCTATCAGTAGCTATATCATTAGAGTCACCTCTAAAGGTAGAATCCTTCCCTTCTAGTGAAGGAACAATATTAAAGGAGTCTCTCACCTACACTTTTCATATGACATGGAAAGTTTAATTAATGGGAGTAGGATATCCATCTAGGATATAAATAATATTTTTAATGATTACTTTATGTGGAGTGGAAAAGTCACTAACTAATGGAAAAACATCATGTTTATCTTGAAAAAAAGTTCTGATCATCGAGGTAAAATCATTGAGGAAGGCCTTGGAGTCCAAATCAATAACTTCCAAATGGATTACCTGGGAGCTTCAATACCCCCAAATAGGATCCATGTACGCCATTTTTATAGCATAGAGAGAAACATTATTATTCAAATACTAAATCAGAAGAATCACTATATATCATTTGGGGGTCATGTGATGACCAAAACATTCGTTAATGGAAATTCCTCTAGATATAATGTCTCAGTATGTAAAATGTTTATATAAAATGTGAACATAATTGGTTTTATTTTTTTGGATTTTAAAATAATGTTAAGAATTGTGACCATTTCTAATATAGTTGTTGAACTGTGATCACATGATTAGTATAAATATAGGGATTTAACAAATCAAATTTACTCAGACAAAGGAAGTGATAACCTCATCCAGTAGACTTGCCCCATATGAAGCCCATTTTTCTGAGCTCAAAAAAGAGGTGGTATCATTGGGATTTTCTCTTGACGAAGCCCAAGCTGAGCTACAACATGTTAAGCTCAAAAGGAATCTCCTATGAGAGATGTGGAAGTTGATAGAGATTACCACCCAAGCAATGTTATCCGAGCCACCCCAGGAGTCTGTCACCATGGCACACCTTACTCTTCGGTCTTATGTGGGTGTTATAAGGGGTTATATAACAAGACCTTAGTACTATGATTATCTGTATTATTTTGTATATAATAATTAATATACATTCATTTTATTATTCTTACTTTGTAAATAGTTTTTAAAGCACAAATAGTAGTTTTAGTTAATATTCAACTAAGAAATCTATTTTGATGAATTAATGGATTTTTGAATTAAATAATATTTTAATAAAATATTATTATTATTAAAGTAATTTTTGTTAAATATAAATTATTTTATAATTTTATGAATGCAATTGTAATTTTTATTAAGGTTTCAAAGCTGTTTTTGTCAAAATCCAAAGAATTTTTGATAAATGGATGTTTTTATTTTAAAATTAAAAATTCACATATTTAAAAAATTATTTAGATAAAATGAATATTATTTATTGAATCAGGAAGTCAAAATTATCCAATGGTGAATTTTTCATAATTTTCTAAGCCAATCGAAATTTTTGGGTAAAAATTGAATACCGTTTAAATATATAATGTGTTTTATGACATCATAATGACCCAATAGTGATGTAATAAAATATGATAAATGATTTTTTCGGACAATATATGTTTTAACATTAAAATAATGTGATTTTAGGTTTGTTTTATTTATTTTACAAGACTTTAGTAGACCCTCCAAGAGTTATAAAACATTTTCACTTTTTAAAATGAATTTCCTTGAGAGTGTGACTCACCTACACATAAGCAACCCTATTATTTTAAGAAGTTCGGCCACTGTACTTATAAAATATTTCTTTACACTCCCATTTGGAAATAACTTTGGGCAAAGACCATGGGCCAGTTTGTGGAATTGATTGGTTTAATGTGTTGTGACCCAAACCTAAATAATAAAGAACTCCCTCTCATTTCCTATATAAACCCACTAAATATCCCACATCCTCTTTAATCAAAGCCTTTGGAGTTTATCCCACCTCTACCCTATTCTACCTAGAATCCTCCCAAGGTGCACCAAGATCCCAAGAAGCCTCTCTCAAGCCTCTCCCAAGCCTTTGGAATCACACTTCCAAGTAAGGGATTCCTTCCTTCCTCTTTTTATCCATGTTTCTTAATATTGTTATACCATTTTAGTTTCAGTTATAAATGTTTCCGTATGATTTAGAACATCTACTATAATGTCCTCTTTATTTTTGAATTATGAGAGACCCCTTTCTCTCTCATTGGTGCCTCCCATTAACACCCATTACCATGCTGAAATTCCGTAAGGAATTTCTCTCTCCTCATTTACATTGAAGCAATTATTTTTTCTTATGAATCTAAATTCCATTACTTATGTTAGGAAATGTATTTATATGACCCCTTACTGTACATTTCATGTACATATAATGAGACACCCCTTTCTCTCTCATCAATCATTTTTATAAAGTCTTATGTAACGTCGTTATGCTGCAAAAATTGCACTGTAATTTTCCAAGCCAAAAGCATTGTGTAGTGAATACCATGACCATTTATCTATCAAGGGTATTCACCTTTATGCACCTTTACATATTTATGTAATATTTTCATGTATTAATTCCACATTACTTAATCGTGGAAAATATTCTGATGTTTTATGAATTCATGTTCTATGATCTTGTGGCACACTTATTTTTTCCGACGCTTTCATCAGGGCGCACGCGTTCGTCTTCTTGAGTGTGAAAGGAACAGCTTTTTTTACCCCGCATTCCTACTTTCCAAAGGTGGGCGACATCCATTCCTTCTTCAGGGACGTTTGTTCCTTGATTGAAATGAGATGATGGGATGTCAGTTCTTCCTTTTGTGGGTTCCTTCTCGGAACTCGTCACTTAGTCCGGGTCTCCCACATAGATTTAATAAGTTGATAATGAAACTCTTCCCAGAACCATATCTTCATGGAAACTAGTTAATTATTCTAATTCTATCAGGACATTCCAAGTGGTCTGGTCAGGGCAGCAACCTTCGGTTAGGGGAGTAGTCACGTTGGGGCATCACTGATGTGTTTAGACATTGGGGATTGGTGGGTCTCTCTTATGTCCTTTATTATAGGGCTTCTCGTGGGTGAAAACCCCAAGGCATCCCATATCTAACATGGGGAATCATATTCCATAGGCATGTATCTAAGGTTTTCTTCAGCTTCCTATGTTTAACACGGGGTATGCCACAAGTTTAACGTCCAGTGGAGACGGATCGGACTGATCAGTACACTGAATAGAGTTGATTGGGTGGAGGAACCCCCTTGGAGGGAACACCAATATTGGGGACAACACATGGGTGACTTCTCAAATGCTATGGGAGGGAATGAGGTGGCATGATCTCACCGAGATGTGGTAGCCCAGGTAAAAATTAGGATGGATGATGGTTTTGGGCTTGAGCCTCGAAGAGACTTCCTACGTATCCCCATGGCAGGGAATCATAGTCCACGTAGTTCATCTGGAGAGGGCTTACCATCGAATGAGTTCAACAACAGCTTACTTCTGATGGGGTTTGCAACGGCTTACCATTGGATGAGGTCGAACTGATTTGAATGAGGTTGGAACAACCGGGAGGTGGTGGGATTGAACCTCGTGGAGGTTTCCTACGTACCATGACATGACATGGATCAAAGACCTCATAGTTCGGGATGGAATTTTGGGGGTTTACAGTCTAGGATACCTAGGGTGTTTGGTGAACCAACGTGAAGGAGTTCATAATGACTGGGTGGTGGGATTGAACATCGTGGATGCTTCCTACGTACCATGCCTTGACCTGGATCAAAGTCCTCGTAGTTCAGAATGGGGTGTGTCGGCGAACCGATGTGAAGATGGACCAGGGGTCTGATCGGTGATGGGCTTGAACCTCAGGGAGGCTTCCTACTTACCATTCCTTGGAATGGATCAAAGTCATCATAGTTCATAATGGGGTGTGTCGGCGAACCGACGTGAAGATATACCAGGGGTCCGATGGGTGATGGGCTTGAACCTCAGGGAGGCTTCCTACGTACCATGCCTTGACATGGATCAAATGCCATGTAGTTCAAGATGGGATGGGAATATAGTTTAACGACATGTGGGATGGGGTGAACTGACGTGAATGGGGTCGGAATGACCAGGTGGTGGGCTTGAACCACCTGGAGGATTCCTATGTACCATTATTTAACATGGATCAAATTCCCTGTAGTTCAGAATGGGGTGTGTCGGTGAACTGATGTGAAGATGGACCAGGGGTCCGATGGGTGATGGGATTGAACCTCGTGAGGCTTCCTACGTAGCATGCCTTGACACGGATCAAAGTCCACGTATTTCAGGATGGGATGTTTCGGCGAACAGATGTGAAGATGAACCAGGGGTCCGATGGGTGATGGGCTTGAACCTCAGGGAGGCTTCCTACGTACCATACCTTGACATGGATCAAAGTCCATGTAGTTTAGGATGGTATGTGTTGGTGAACCGACGTGAAGATGGACCTGGGGTCCAATGGGTGATGGGCTTGAACCTTAGGGAGGTTTCCTACATACCATGCCTTGACATGGATCAAAGACTATGTAGTTCAGGATGGTGTGTGGCTTACACTCTAGGATTCCCAGGGTGTTTATGGGGGTTGGTGCACCGACACGGAGATGGTCAGGGCCAATGGTTGTTGGGCTTGAACATCATGAAGGCTTCCTACGTACCATACCTTGACATGGATCAAAGTCCTCGTAGTTCGGGTGTACAGTTTAACGTCATGCGGGATGGGGGTGTTGTCATGGTTGATGCATACTCTAAGCCCATGTGAGTTGTGCTTGGTGTGAGAAACAAGAGGCAGCAGAGACCTGACGATCATGTTGTGAAAGATGCGTCTGTGGGATGTGGAGTGGGACTTACTTGTGGAGTTGCCCAGAGAGAGAGAGTTTGGGACTTACTCTTATGTGGAGGCCCGATGGCAACAAAGCATAGAGGGAGGGGGATTTTGGACCGAAGAAAGGGGGATACTCGTTCCCTATCACACCCTTCACTAGCCTTGGCACCGAGGAAGTGAGGAGGAGCAAGGGTGTTGCCTCCTGCAAGAAAAGCTATGGGCTTACACCGAGATGGGTGCCCTTCCCCGTGGACAAACTCCACTCCAAGAAGGAGGATATCATCCCCTGTAGAGACTAGGGGGAATGGAGAATGCCCGAGGCGGGGGGACCCTGCGTGTGAGGAATGGGGTTAGGTCACATTTTAACGTCCTGTGTTGAGGACGATGGTGCTTGGCAGTTTAACGTCCTGCAGCACGGACGAAGTGGGTTTGCTCCGCACCCCTAGGACTTACATAACTGGTACCCTCTGCTCCTTGTGGGAGGGAAGGCATTGGAAACTCCATACTGAGGGGGTGTTGCGGAGCAAACCATCGAGGGTTCCACGTTAGCGTGGCTTTGCGAAGAAGAAGTGTCCATTAGCGTTCCTATGAGAAGAAGCATTAGGCGAAGCAACGAAATGGGAGGTATCATCCAAGGGACTTTGAATTCACATCCTGTAAACTTATAGGGTCGCACGGGAAAAGGATTTTCCAAGAAGAGGGGTCCATAGGCAGGGGCCTTGTGGAACTTTGTCGCTCCGCATGGCGGGGGGAACTTGAGAAGGGGTGTGCTTTCCGAAGTGGTGTGCCTTATCCTTTGCATGGGGTGGAGGTGCAAATGGGAGGTGCTTCATGAAGTAGAAGGGCACTCACAGAGCACATCCTCATGGAGAAAAGGTGCCTCGCGACGCAAGGTTTTGGGAAGCAATGTGCTTCACGAGGTACAGTGATCCTGCCTTAGCATGTAGATCATGTGTACATGAAGGGTGCTTCATGAAACATAAATGCTCTGTGACGACTCGTGTCCCATTGGGGATCCACTTCCTTCGTGAAATCCTTTATGCTTCGCGAAATTCATCCCTCTCAGAAGAAGGGATCAAAACGAGACAATGTGGAGGCACTTCGCGAAGCATAATTACCTCGCACAACTCATGGTTCACCGAGCGGAAGAGTGATTCATGATTCGGGAGATGAGAAGCCGAAAGGTTGGATTGTATGTCGCTAGAGCTCTTGAGGAGCCCGGTATTTATAACCAAGAGGCGCCGCGGAGCGGAGCTCACGTGGTGCGAAGAGGGGCTAGAGGGATTCATGGAGGATTGGGAATGTCAACCGGGGTCGCAGTGCATCCTGCCTACGTTGCTTTGTGGTGGCATCATGAAATTCAAATTCGTTTGTGGAGCATCCCGCATACCTTGCTTCGCGGCGGACTTGCGAATGTCAAGTGAGTTCATGGAGCCTTCTGCCTTATTTGCTTCATGGCGGCCACGGTGCTAGGGGACTCTTTGAAGGGGCTTTACGAGGGAGTCAATGGGGCTATCTTGGGGCCTTCTCATCGTGGAAAATTTTGGTGCCAACAAATTCTCCACCTAATACTTGGAGCCGCGGAGATGTCAAGGGTCAAATTCTGAGTGAAATCGCCAAAAATCCTTAGTCATCCATGGTGTGATTTTGTGAAGAGGTCCTGCGAGGCGGACAGGGGTCGCACGGGCTGGGCACCCCATGAAGCTCCGCATGGACTGGACGCGCCGCAATGCTCCGAAGGCCGTCACCTATAAATTGGGGGCATGTCATCTCTTTTTTCCTTTCCTTTCTCCGGGATCTTGTCTTCTTGCACTCTCGATTTTCTAAGATCTTCGTACTCCGCGAGTGATCTCTGTGAATCGGGTATTCACGGCGCACAGCGAGTCCTTGACTCCACGTTTGCACTCTGCGATCCAGCTTTGAACACCAAGGCAGCACCCCGCGAACAATCTTCATGAGCGGCCTTCGCGAACATACTTTGAGACTAATCTTCATGAACTAGCCAAAGAAACATCACAACTCCAAAACGAATGTCCCATCAAGAAGCTTCCCAGGGGGTCCTTGCAAATGTCGTCCAGAGGGATGAAATGGAGAACAGTCTGGGGCTAGGTGGGATAGTCCGGAGCCACTCAAACCATAGTTCTTTGGTGGAGCTGCTATCAGAGAGACTGAAGAACTACCCGTTGTGCAGGAGGTTTCCTCTCTATGGCTTCAGGCTAATGGGTGATGTCTTCATCCCTACAGTAGGTTGGGATGAGCCATCTTACTGGTTTCGGAGTATGCCATGTCAGCACCGATGGTTCAGGGCGCCCGATGGTTATGCCTAGGAGGATTTCACTCCTGTAATCACCAACTGCCTATAAAATCGTCTGAAAAATGTTGAAGGGAGGGCATTACATCCAGAGACATCCCCTCCACTATATGGAATCGTCCTTAAGGCGGCGCTGGGGAACCCGAAGAAGGGGTGGTCCAAGGAATGGGACCTATGCCAGGGCGGCAAATTTACAGATGATTGGGTTTGGGCCTACTGGGCAAGCGCCTCGTGCAAGGAGTTTGGAGTCGAGCTGGGAAGAGTGGGCCTATATGAGGGGGATTGGGCTTCCCAGTTCCATATCTACCAGCCGAAGTAGTTAATTTTCGAGTTGTTGAGATGGTGTTCACCGAGGACCAATACCTTTCACCTGCATCATGGGGAGGTCGGCATCAGCCTATGGGATGTGCATCAGATCTTAGGGGTCCTAATATTGGAGGCAATGTATGATGAATTCCTCTCAGCCATGGGTGTGTGGGAGGATCCAGAGCAGATGTCGCATCTGAAGATGACATTGATGGGGATCGTACCCAGGGAGGATAAGGAGGCAGTGAGGGATGTCCACTTCAAGACCTGGTTCAAGAAGTTCTTGAAATTCCTAGAAAACAGGAAGATCCGGGCGAGGCCTTGAACTTTCTTGAAGGGTTCTCGGAGTAAGGAAAACTCACACTGGAGGCTGAAGGAGGATAGCCAGTGGAAGACCTGGGGGATCAGTGTCAGCACTGAACAATGGCCAATAGTCAGGCTGGCGGCATTCATTGCAGCCCTTATCTGTGGTTGGATCCTGACGGTGAGGGATACAAACATGGGAGTGGGGCCAATCACTTTTGTCATGGAATCCACTTTGGCGACAAGAGGGCAGGTCAACCTAGGGATCCCGATGCTCGCTAAGTTGTACAAGATATTGTGGCACATCAGTGAGGGGAAAAGGCCACAGAGGGTATGCGGGCCGTTTCACCTCTTGTACGGGTGGATGGCGGCGCCCATTAGGGGGATATATGAGTATCTGAACCCCATTTCACCTCTGGGGTCGAACATTCGTCCCTCAATTTTGAACACCATGGGGAGATTTTCGACGATGGTGAACGCACCATCGGTTCTAAATCAGGTGTGGAGGGTGGAGGAATTCAATTTCCATCCATTCCCACTGCCAACGGGGGCCTTCACGGATGATGTATAGGGAACGGAAGAGCACCAAGCCTACCTCCTGTCCTTTCAAGGTGGAGTCCTGGTGGCCAGGGTGGACCGCTAGCGCCTCTGTGAGCTGTACACCCCACACCGGTTTGCTAGGCAATTCTGGTGCCTACAGCGGCTGACCCCATAGGTCTACCTGGGGGTGCGCTACGAGGAGCACCCATGTGTAATGAGGCAGATGTGGATCATGTTCACATGGGAATATAGGAAGATGCGGAATGTATTGCCTCTGTCGACTGCCTTCCTTGGGCTGATAAAAGAATATGCCCGGAGCTGGGAGGCGACCTATCTGGGGGAGTTGCTAAAATAGCCAACCGTCTTGGTCAGTGGGAGTGAGATTCCTCAATCTCGGGGCCGAGGACAGAAGGCAAAAAGGGCATCTCGTAGCGGTAGGGCTGCTGTAGAGGCGTCGCCAGCACCATTTGAGGAGGGAGCGGTAGTAGCAGATCCGGCAGTAGTAGCGGAGCCTATGGTCCCAAGGGAACAGAGTCATCTAGAGGGGCAGCCACAAGGAGGGTTCTGCAGGATTTCTATACTGGCCCCAAGGAAATGGCTACGACACATTGACATGCCAGAGAATGTCATCTTCTTGGAGGCCTGGGACATATGGGAAGTCAACCGGAAATTCCTCGGCCCATCCGAGTTATGGCAGCACCTCAACTGCCTCGGGATGGACTTGTCGGGTATTGTCCCTATTAGAGCTAGCTTTGTAGTATCCCATGTGGAGGCGGAGCAATACATAGTCGAGATAGAGGACTTCATCCATTCCCGGGGTACCCTAAACCCAATTCTAGACCGAGTCAGGGTGCTGTTGGATCACATGGTCCCTCCGCAATTGTTGGCCGCTGATCTGAGGGAGAGCGTCCCCCTACTGGATGAATCAGACGAGTCCTCCTGGGGAGACGAGGCTGGTAGGGAGAGTCCGGTGGAGGATGGTGAAGTCGGTGGCCAGTCCTTAGATATCGAAGATTTCGCGGAGGCTCTCGAGGTAAAATCCCAAGTTCCTTCTTCAGATTATGCCCTTAGGTTACTCTAGATTCCTTATCAGCGTCTGTACTGTGAAGGAGGACCTTGTGCATAGACCTCGTTCTCACCCCTCAGTGGGCGCCGACGCGGGAACTTCTGGATCCACGCCCGTGGCTTCATCAACTTCCATATCTGGCGGGGCTGGGGCAGTGAAGGCGGATCCCCCAGAGTCTCCAGACCTTCCAACCATATATGGGGGGCTGCGGATCAGGGTTCCGATGACATCATCCCAAGAGCGAGACTAGGGATTTGTCCTCTGTATGTCTTCTCTACTGTATTCACAACTACCATCCCCTAACCATGTTAACTGGAATTCACATCCACTTCTTGGTGTGTACAGTCCTTCAATTGTTCTGGGTTTCTGCGGTGATGTTGGTCAGGGCTTCTGGTAGTGCCCTTCCCAGGGGAATGCTGATGGTCGTGGAGGTGAACATCCATCCTGACCGAACTGCAACGCTCCCGATCACCGGTGGGGGCACTAGTGGGACTGGTCCTGAGATCATCGAGGTGGGATCCGATGATGAGGATAACCCAGATGATTTAGGCCCCGCCACGCCTGATCCGATACCAGACGTGGACCCATCCGAGGAGTTCCTGGGGAAATTCCCTACATACGAGCCCACCAATCATGCCGACTGGGACGAGACGGCCTCTGACGAGGAGGACAAAAAAATAGTCTTTCACTGATCATGGAAGATGGTCACCCACTTCATCAATGACACCCCCTAATCACTATGGTTGATTGAGATGAAAAGACTTCACTCGTGACTGCGCAAACTGTGCACTGGGGGAGTAGATGCCCAACGTCCTCACATGCTCATCTGAGATCTTATATTGGAAAGGAATCCGGAGTACGACCATGGCCTTTGCATGGGTTGGTAGTAGAGGTAGGTGGTGAACATCAAGAGGCTCCATAAGGATAAAGACGAGTTCCAACAGCTGTAGAATTAGGCGGACAAGCACTTGACCTCCCTCAATGCGCAATCTGAGCTGATATCACGACAGTAGGCCCAGCTGGTATAAGCCGAAGAGTGCATGAGGCGAGCTTCTTTGGAGATGATCTCCATCCTGGCCGACCTGGAGTGGGCCTAGGTTGCGGCCAACAAATAGTGCCCTCTCGCCACCAAGGGGGAGTGGGAGGTGAACAAGCGGTAGCATCTCCTGGATTCCACCAGCTAGAGGGTGGCGTAGCTGCAACGTTCCTTCGAAGAGGTCAATCCGTTGATGAGGGGAGTTGACATTGGGTACTGTAATGATTACAAACCCTTTAAACATAATTTTGTTCTTTGATTGTTTGAATTTCATATCATGCACTAGTCCCATTGTTTACATCAGCTTATTGCACCCTTATGATGTTCACGGAGCGTCCAACGACCATTCCCTAAGCTCATGTGGGTCAAGCCCGATGTGAGAAACAAGGGATGGCTACCTCATCGCCCCATCCAAACATAGGAGTGCAAACTAAGCTTCGGGCATCTGGGGTTTGGACAACTGGTACCGATTTCCAGGAAATGGGAGAGACCTGGCTGGAGAATGAAGTTCTCGAAACATCCAAATTACCATTTTTTCAGTGCACTCTTGTGCATGAACGGTGTAATACCAGGGGTTCTGAAATCAATCCAAACATATGAGAATGGGAAGTGTGAATCATGGTACCCAGGATTTGGAACATTGTGGGGGTGGCGTGACAATAAATAATAAATGTTGACCGAATTTGAAACACAATATTATTATTGTATTAGCCTGGAGTGAGGATAGAAAATGATGGTCGTCCATTGACCATGTTCGAAACACATGACCTGTCACAAATTCTATCCATTAGTCTTCTGGAACTGTGGCCTAGGATAGTAGGCGGGCCATAGGTCGAGCATCCATACTGTTAAGGGGTTCCTCCAGACATGAAAGAGGACGAGGATCCTAATAAGGGGAACACAAAGCGTGGAACGTGGAGTGAGGGTTTGTTAGAATAGAATCCAACACTCTTAAAATTACACCACCATGGCAGAAGCACACTAGATGGATGCATCAGTTTGATCATGGATCATTCCTTCTTTCAGACAGGGCCTCTCTGGCGAGGGGGCCATCGCTTCCCAATGCCATCGTGGGGCATCCCAAACTTGTTTGGGGAAAATTTTAAGTTACATGGTTCCCCATGAGGGGTCAAGCCAGGAGGTCAGAATTGGGGAGGAACAGGACCTTACGATTCCTGGGGTTGGACCCTAGGCGAAATACCAAGGTGTCCCTACATATCCCATGAGGATGGTAATCAAGCTGTACGTAGTTCTGAAGGCACAGTGTAATAATAGACCAACACTGACAGGTGAAATCCTCTCTGGAAGAGGCTCTGGTGCATCCCATGACTAACATGGGGCATCCTGAACTTGTTCAGGGTAGATCCGTAGTTTAATGTCATGCGTTGAGGACATATGGACTCCTACAGTTTAATGTCATACAGTAGGATGTGGAGTGAAAGGGAATATCCCAAGGAGTATGTGGTGTGGTAGCTATAAACCTGACATGAATGAGGACTTGGAGTCCAAATCACACCACGTATCCTCGAATGAAACTCTTCAGGTCGATGGAACAAGAGTGAGAATTAGGTTGGGCCTGAATCAGAGTGTTCGGGCGTTCCTGCATACACCATGAGGATGGGAATCAAGCCATACGTAGTTCTAAAAGCGTAGTTTAATGTCATGCAGGACGATGAGAAGCCTGGACGTGCTAGTACACATCCTTCCAAAACTACTAAGCCCACGTGATTCGTGATCGATGTGGTAAAAAAGAAGTAGTGGCGGGATTTTCCCAATACAGGAAGGGGAATGTTAGGGCGAAGGGCCGCTCGGTGAATACCGGCCCAATGATGCTAACCCATCCATGTAGCACAACTAGAGGCACGAAGAGACAAAGCTGAGTATGTCAGAATTCCACTTGAACATGAGGAAGTGAAACTGTGTGAATCATGACGCTCAAAATCTAGACCATAGTGATGGTGGCGTGAAGATGGAGGATGACTATTGACCATGATGGAAACACAGCATCCACGTCCCATTAGCCTGGAACAGGGACAGACAAATGAGGGTCGACCGTTGACCATGTTCGGAACATGGGACATGTCGCAAATATCGTCAAATATCCTTAGGGGCGTTGGCCCAGGACGGTAGGTGAGCCGATGCGGCATGGGGCTAGGCTGTTAGGGGGTCCCTTCGGATGTGGAAGAGGATGGGGATCCAAATAGAGAGCTCATGAAGCTTGGACATGGAATGAGAGGAATGTCCCCATGAAAATTCCACACTTCGGGCTCTTTGTCAAAACGCATATGAATACGGCAACGAGAGGTATTAGATAGAGGGAGTCGAGTCCCTTCCCATAGGGAGATATTAGTTTGGGGTCATAGAACTCAGACCATAGATGATAGGAAACATGGTATGCCATGTGTGGGGTAACTACAAATACCCGACGTGAATGGGAACTAGGGGTTCCGACCACCACGTGTTCCTCAGAGAGGTTTTAGGTCGAGGGACTGAAAACGAGAGTTGAGAAAGGCCTAAGGCAAAGTGCACAGGCGTTCCTATGTACCCCATGAGGATGGGGATCATGTTGCACGTAGTTATGAAGGTGGAACGGTAAGGTACCGGTGATAGGGAAAAAGGGGCGTGCGGGTGTGGCCCTCGCACCAAGAGAAGCGGAATTTGATAAATCTTTTTTGTATTTTAAGGTAAGTGGTTTTTTTTGTGAAGAGACAGGCCTAGGGTAGCAGGCCCTGGCATCACCACAAGAATCAAGCTGTAGTATTCGTTGAAAAATGTTATGGCGTGTGGCCAATACCAAACATGGTGTCCCCTTGGGTGAGGACATCACGATGCAGTGCCATTTTTCATTGTGCGGTCAGGACGATAATATCACAGTTTAAGGTCATGTGATAGGACAAAGCATGCATTTTAACGTCGTGCAGTGCAGATGTAGCAGAGACGATGCTAGGTGGGGAATGTGTACGGCGTAATAAAACATAACCGACGTGAATGGGGAAATGATCCCTTACCACACTGTATGCAATTCCCAGAGGGGAACCTTGGGCCTAGGGGGCCAAATAGGGGTAAGAGGGAAAGGGGCATGAGAAACTAGCTCCCAACCGAGTTGGACCTGAAGACGAGGCATATGGGTGGTTCTACGTATCTTATAAAGATGGGAATCAAACCATAAGTAGTTCTTAATGAGATATTAGTTTAGGGTCTTAGAGCTCGAACCGTAGAGGAGCAAAAACCCTCCAAGTAAGTGCAGACCTCAACCTGGTCCTTAAGACCACGTGAGTTAAACTTGGTGTGCAAAACAAGGGAGGAATATGTCTTTTTCAAAACCCGGAACGCACGCCAAAGGGCAATCGGTGCGGCGCCCCTGTTGCAGCTTTGGTCCTCCTAACGTGTGGATGCGCACTGAGGAATAGTTCCAAGAGTTTCGAAGTTCTAATTGGACATGATGTGGTGGAGAAAGATGTGAATCATGTAACTGACATTTTGGGCTTAATGTGGTTGGTGTGGAGATGGAGGATAACTATTGACCGTGTTCGAAACACAGTATCCATATGTCATTAGCCTAGGGGAAACAACAAATGAGCATCGACCGCAGACCATATTCGCAATGCGGGATTTGTATCAATTTCTTGTTTGAAACCCTCGGGGGTGTTGGCCCGTAACGGTAGGTGAGCCCTTAGGCGTGGTATCCATGCCATTTTTTGGGGGTCCCATCAGGAGTGAAAGGTGATGAAAGCCCTGATGAAGGGGAACAAAAATCCTGAAAAGTGGGTGGAAGCATGTCCAAGTAGAGTCTGACATTCCAGGTACTAAACCAGAGTACCCTTAGGCAAATTGGTGAACCGCCGAAAAGGGGCGACGAGGGCGTTCAAGATGGAGAGTTATACGACATGGTCATTACAAGCCTGACATGAATGAGGACATAATCCTATGCCACGCCATATACTCCCCTCTCCAGGGAAGGGTAGGCCAAGGGGCCAAGGTGAAATGAAGATCTTCGGGAGATGGGGATGGACCCGAAGTCTAGACATTCGGGAGGTCCTATGTATCCCATAAATATGGGAATCAAGCCAAACGTAGTTATCAAAGGCACCTGATGGTAAGATACCCCAACGAGGTGGGTTTACGACATGGAGAATAACCCGACATGAATGAGGACATAATCCTGCATCACACCATACATTCCCATAAGAGAGAACCTGGGCCGGGGGCCGGAAAAGGCCAAGGGGCCTGAGGCTGGGCCTCGGTCAGGAAGGCCTGACCTACTTGTAGTTTAACATCTTACAGTGAAGAATCTGAGAGTATAAGGTGTCTCATCCTGGGATGTGTACAACACGGTGAGAAACCCGACATGAATGAGGACATAATCCCATACCATACCACACAATTCCATAATAGAGAACTTGGGTCGAGGGCCCGAGAAGGCCAAGGAGCCTGATAGTTAGCACCGCCCGGAGGGAGTTCATCGCTTGGGGATACAACGAGGCAGAATGAACCACTACACTCGATGTTTGGGACATCTTGGGGTGGCCCTAATGATCCTTGACGTCTGTTGACCATGTTCGAAACACAGCGTCCCTATCGTGACCATTCAAGAGCAACAAATGAGCACCGACCGCTAACCATATTCGAAACGCAGGACTTATATCGGCTTGTTTAACTATATCCTCAAGGGCGTTGTCCCATAGTGGTAAGAGAGATCCCTTAGGCCTTGCATCCATACCATTCAGGGGCCCTTCCGGATGAGGAACGTGACAGAATCCTAGTCAAGGAGTGGGTGAAGCGTAGTTGTACCCATCTCTCAAAGAGGTGAACGTGTCCAGGGAGCGGGACGTACAGCCGGATCGAGGTTAGATTGACATGAATTGGGGAAAATTGCAGCCTTTCCATACATCTTGACCCAGGGGAAAGATTATGGCATTTGGTATGGGGCCAACAGATGAAATTTTCGGGCGTTACTACGTATTCCATAAGGATGGGAATCAAGCCATACGTAGTTCTCAAAGGCCATGTAGTTTAACATCGTGCGGTGAAGATGTGGGAGGATAGAAGAGAAAGAGTGGGAACATGGTGCGACCATTATAATCCTTGTATTAGTGGGTCTAAGGAAGACTACACCATATCATGTAAGGATACTCTGAGAAAGCTATACCCATGGGGGATAGTCGAACAGAAGAGTTTGGGGATGGGATTAAAATGAGGCGTCTGAGCATTCCTACGTATCCCATAAAGATGGTCATCAAGCCAGACATAGTTCTCAAGATGCAGTTGTTTCCTCTGGATATGGGGATGACCTCGTTTGATTTAAGGTTCAAACATTCCAAGCGGTTTCTAACGGGTCTGTTTGTAGAATCGGAAACATCCAATGATTCCATATCCATTTGGATGTACATTCCAAAGGTAGGTTCTCATTAATTGTAAACTAATGAGGTTTAAGAATTTTCATTGGTCGAGAGGATGTGAGGTCGAACTCATCACACCCTTTTGGGGGGAATTATTGTTTACTCTGGGACTCTCTTTATAGATTTAAGTTATGTTCGTGAATCCTTATTACATTACCAAGTATAAAAATTTTCTTTCCTTTAGATCTGAAAATCAATGATTAATATGTATGAAATTTAGAGAATCTTTTATATGTATTCGAGGTTCTTCATCGATAGAGAATCATCTATATTTTTTAGAGATTCTTAGTCAATGGTATCCTTCGATACAAGATCTCTTGGTTATTATGATAACCATACTGGTTTTAAAGCTACTCAGCGGGGCACTTGAAATTTATTGTCATTCAGAAGGACATGAATTATTTCAGAGTTGGGATCATACCCACAGATGGGCTACCTATGTATCTATTGTTTTAGAAAATGAATCATAACCCACATAGTTCAAGAAAATAAGAATGAGGTTTATGCATGATTGATGGCTCATAGAAAGATTTCATAATTACTTTTACACTCTAAGCTCACGTGAGTCATACTCGGTGTGAGAAACAAGAGGTAATGGTAAAACTAGACAATTCTGCCACAAAAGATGGAATAATGTGGGGCTTATGTATGTGTGACTGGCAAGAATAAATGAGGATTGGGATTTAATTCAGGGAAGAAACCTGGGAATAGGGTCCATATAGGTATATGTGCTTTCATGGAGATTTGGATACTCCAACATGGGGCTTACTCTTGAGGAAGATGCCCAAATTAGGAGGGGACTTAGGGATTACTCCTAAGAAAGATTCCCAAATCAAAAAAAATTAAGACTGGTTAAGAGAAATTGTGACTGGGGCTTATTTCTTAGAAGGAGGCCCATGTTAAAGAGACTTGAGAACTGGGGCTTACTCCTAAGGAGGAGGCACAGGTTAGGGGAATTATGACTGAGGCTTACTCTTGAAAAGGAGGCCCAGGTTAAAGGAAATTGGAATATGGGGCTTACTCTTAAGGAGGATGCCCATATTTAGAGAACTAGGACTGGAGATTACTCCTGAAAAGGAGGCCCAGGTTAAAGATCCTCTCATCTTAAAGGATGAGGTTGAATGAATGAAATCTCTTAACCTTAGTGACATAAAGATATGTAAATCACTAAGTTTTGAGATATGTTCCACATAATTCCTTTCAGATAAGGAATACAACCAATAAATCATGCCATGAATGGATTTGAAGAGGGTTCTGAAGGCTTAATCTTGAATAGGAGAGGTGGATTGGAATAAGAGAGGTGAATAGGCAGGAGGGGCACCCCAAAAGAGAGAGGCGTGCAAGTCCTGCATAGGCGCGCAAGTCCTGGTAGCGCAATTATACTTGCGCGACACATGTGTACTTGCGCGACAGTCAATCCTTAGGGTAATACTTGGGGGAGACTTGGCTCAAGACCTTAGTATTATCCCTAGGGCTACCAAAAGAGTGGCATACAAGTTTTTTTTAAGGGAAAAGGCGGCGCACAAGTGTGCCATTTCCTTTCAGGGTTGGCCACTTAGGCACGCAAGTGTTGATGACTTTCAACACTTAGGCCTTGTTTCACCTGTTTAGAGCTTCCAATATAGTTAATAAATTACCTTAGAAGTGTTCAGAAGTCTTCTAGAAGAGACTAGGGCGACGATAGCTTAAATCAAACTTTTGGAATTTTTTCTGTCGTAAAAATGGAGGGCCCACTGGGGGTATTTATAGGCTGCTGAAGACCCTGGGTGAGAATCAAAGAGGGTGTGCAAGTCACCTACGCAACCACTGGGCGGTGCGCAAGTGTACTTGCATGACTTTGGGGGAAATTGCCTGACCCAAGTGAAAATGAATCTTTGTTCATGCCTTTGTAAATTTTTGATGTTTCTTCAAAGGATTAATCACTTTGGGTTCAAGGTATTTTCCCCTTTCATTCTTTTAGACTCTGTGATGGAAAGGAGAGTCAACAAAAGTCCCCCCTCAGAGTTGGATCTGAAAGAAATGAGGATGTGACTCTGAGGTAAAGAATAAAACCAAGGAACATGCAGCGCGCAAGTGTTAAGAGCGCAGATGGCGGCGCGCAAGTGAGATTCGTGCAAGCATCGGCGTGCAGGGGTGCGGCCTGGCCTATATATATGCGGTCATTCCTCGCGCAAAGCACCAAATCTCAAAATTCTTTCCTTTTCAATGCAAGTTGCTCTGTTTTCTGCTGTTTCTTTGCTATCACGTTGTTGTAGAGGTATTTGGACTTGCGCGGTGATACCTGTGCGCTAAAACTTGCGCGACACATGGATACTTGCGCGCCAATTTTAGGACTTGAACGCCTTAATGTATTTTCCATTTTTTCACTTTTCTTCACAAAATTTATGAAAAATCAACTTACATAAGAGTTAATAATTCAACGTTTTTGCATATTAAATGGCTCCCAAGAGAATCGGAATGACTAATGAACTGGCTAGCAAGCGAATTGATGATATGATGAGCATCATTGGCCATGATTATTATACTATTTGCGAAATCACTCTTCCAGATTTGGCCAGGTACCTAAAGACGTATCATCTTGACTTCCCATAGAGTATTTATCTACCTTTGTATGGATATGGTCATCTACTAGAAGTCACCATTCCAGAGGCAAAGAATTATCTCCCAAAGTCTTGGTTTCATAATTACACCAATTTTGCTTCAGCAAATATCTCAAGTGGAGGAGAATTTGTAAATGCTGAAACAGTGGAGAAGGCCTACATAATGCATCATAGCCCATGTACCTCAGATTTGAAACCTCATAAGCCTGAGCTGCAACCACATTGGTATCCCTCAATCTCCCGAAACTCTCAGATGGATCAATCTAAAGGCTAGAAGTAGAGTTGGGACTTTCGTCCTGGAGGATGTGTGAAGCCAACTTGGATGTAAGCATACAAGGTGAGACAAACCTGCGCAGATTTTGTCGAGGATTTAAAAGGAGTTGCAATATATGAAGTCGTTTTGGCTGGGCAAATATATGTTTACAGGAATGATGAATTTGTGCCAGAGATACTCATCCATTGGAGCCTAGAAACCAATTATTTCCATCTAACTCATGTAGAATTAGGAATCAGTCTGTGGGAAGTCCACAAGATCTCAGGGGTTCCAATTTTAAGTGATATGTACGATTAATTCATCCCCCCAAGGTGACTTGGAATGATTCCGAGAAGACCCCGACTTTGGCTTGGGAATTATTGAAAATATTTCACAAGCTCAAGAGTTCCAAGACTTCCTTAACTCATTCTAGAAAGGATATTCATCCAGAGGAGTGGATGAATATGTTTCTTACCAAGAATCAGGAGAAGGAGTCGGAGGAACAGGGATCAAAGGGGAAGGGGCCCAAGGAGAAGGGGCCCACCTATACTCATCCTACCACCTACCCCAAAACAGAGAAGAGGGGTGCTCCTGGAACATTCTGGCTGACTCTAGAAGTTGGATAATTTGAGAAGTGGGGATATGAAGTGAATCCGAGAATCCCAAATAAGACTCGTCTGGCGGGCTTCTTGGCCTTGTGGCTCAGTGTTTATCTTTTTCCAGTCAGGGACTCAAAGGGGGCGTGAGGCCAGGGAACTTCGTTTTTACAGCCAAGTTGGATGAGGAAAATGGTTGGGTTGTCAACCCCCATTTTAGAAAATATTTACAGGATCATACTCCATGTTTTCATGGGTAAGTCTCCTTTGATAATAGTGGGACCATTCCAAGTTTTTTGGGGATGGACTGCCACTCACTTCAGGACATATAATGTACAGAATGGAGTGCAGGTTCCTGGAAGATCTTTAAGGCCATCAGTGCAAGAATTCTCTGGAATTTCTCCGCTAGCTCTCAATTCCTATGACATGAAGGTGAGGCTGAGCATGTATAAGGAATTCAATTTCATTACTTATGGAAATTATCCAACCAGGCAGTTTTTTGATGATGGAACAACCAGTCTGGAGTTGAGGGCATACATACTGGCCAGCAGAGATGGTGTATTTGTCACCAGGAATGATAGAGAGATTATATGCAAGGCCTATGCTCCATACAGATTTGCATGCCAATTCAAGTGTTTGCAGCAGATTGTTGTATCTCCCCTTGTTCATGTCAGGTCGGAGAAACATCTGATGGTTTCCCGGAAACTATGGTTGCTGACATCTAGGGAGAAGAACGGGGCAGTGTTTGATCTACCAGTTGATAAAGGGGAAAAGAACTTGACTACATGGTATGCTGAGAACTAGATAGCATCATACCCTAGAGGGGGGGTGAATCACCCGGTTTATCAGGTGGGGAAAAGGAAAAGAACCGTAGAAAAAGAAAACATTCATCTGGAAGGTGATTCTTCTAGACCACCCAGAGCTGATTCACCGGGTTCTTCACCTAGGGCCGACTCGTCAGATTCCCAAGATGGGGATGACGGGGTACAACATGTGGCAAAGCGACCTCACGCTAGATATAATCCTCCCGTCAGAATAAAAAGACCATCTCCATCAACTCCTAGTGAGTTACTTCATTAGGGAACTTTAATCATCATTGTTTTATAGAGCAACAAGTATTATTTTCTTATTCTCTATCTATAGTTGCAGGAGATGGGAAGAAACTGAAGTCCAAGATTTTAGGACCTTCCTCGCAGCCTTCTTGTACACATACTGAATATCTATGACCATAGGTTGTCCAGACAAGGCAGAGTTTATACTGCGTTGCTGAAACTGTCTGGCTAGATTTTTGCGAGGGGCTACAACTCCCTGGAATAGGAAATCTTCTGGCTTCTATAGATAACTGTTACAAAGATAACCCTGATTAATTGTGGGATTACATCAGAGAGCTAGAAATGCTCATATATGCCACTGATGATTCCATTCCTGTCACCAAGTGGGTGAAGGAAATTATAGATCGTGGTGCCACTAAGGGGACTGGTGGTTCCGGAGATGTGGAGTGGAACGATTACGTGGCTCCTGAAGATGTAAGTCTCTTTCCTTATTTTCTTTTCAACTTGATTTCATTCAAAGCTTTGTTACTCAAGGAAATTATTTTCTTCATCCTGCAGCTTTCCAAGAAAGGAACTGCTGAGGTTCCTTTTCCACATTATAGCCCTGGTGGTACTTCCATTGGGGCTAATGAATCTTCTCGTGAGTTGGGTGAGATATCTCCAGGCCATAAAGCCATGGATGAGGAGTTGGACATGGTTTTCCATTCTCCAATTCATGTACCTGTAAAAGAGACTATCGACACTCCCAAAAATCCAAAGAAGCAAAAGCATTGAAGGATGAATTCCACAGCAAAACGCTTCATTAGTAGTGGTAAGTCCTTCAGATAATCATGAGCCTTAACCCATGAAAAGATTACTCATACTTTTTGGGATTGTAGGGGATTCTTCAATTTCCCCTCTAAGGGAGAGAACTGACCCTCCTTTGAGGACCGCAGAGGGTAATGGTGAACAATTACAAGTTCAGGCTGACTTGGCTACTCCTGGAGAAGAGCCAATGTCTGTTCCTAGTATCTCTCCTACTGTTGTTGCAAGGAGAGAAGAGCCATCTTCTGGTATGTTAACAATGCTTCATAAAATGTTGAATGAAACATCAACTGAACTCCATTTTAAAATACTTTAGGTTCAACCCCTGCACTAGAGCTTTTGGTGGCCATTGCAACTGATGTTGATACTTTATCTGAGGAAGTTTTCCAGGGTCAGAGGCCAGAGAATGAAGGTTGCCAAGAAGACATATCAAATGCTACCACTCATGAGATTAACCAGGATTCTGAGATTACATTGGATGAAATGATGGAACTTGGTGCATCTTTTGAAGATTTTTTAGATCATGTTAAATTACCATGTAATTTAGAAGATTATGGATGTGAGTGTTATCCTTCGTCATATTAAAAATAACTTCTTATTAGATTTCTAATCATGGTCAGTTGAAATATGAAGTTCTATCTGAGCAAGCTGTTGAACTGCCAATGCCTGAAGGGGGTACAGAAAACCCTACTATTGCAGAGAAATTAGCTCAAGTGGAGCTTAACCTGTCAGAGCTTCCTGAAACTTGTCTTGAAAATCCAATTGAAGCTAGGAAAGATGAGGAGGAGCCTTCCCAAGTCACCAATCTACTGTTGGGTAAGAGATAACAACATTTACGAGTGTACTTAATTTGTAAGACAGCCAGTTAACTTTTTTTATCCTTTGAAACTAACCAAAGCTTTCAATTGATTATGCAGGGCCATCAATTTCAGTGGCTAGATCTGGAGGTGAAGCCTCAACCTCTTTCGCCAAAGGGAATAGAAAGTGAAGAAACACAGGTCAGTGGGGAAGGAGCAGAATAGGGCACTTCTCTAAGTGCATTAATCCCGGATTACATTCCCCCCTGTGACAGTGATGTTGCGTCAGATCCGGAGGTACAAAAGGCGCTCTAATTTTCATGATGCAAGGCATGGCAGAACATATGGAAAATCATATCTGAAGTGCCTCTAGAAGAGCTGTCATCAAAGATTCCCCGACTGTCATCCTTGTTCGTCATGTTGGGACTTGGCAGTTTTGGATATCAAAAGATCCATGCCGCAGTGAAGCCAGTCATCTTAAGATGGGAGCAGGAGCAGAAGTACCATCAAGATTTGACCAGAGTAAGGTTGTCAGCCAATATCAGTGAATTTGAGGCTATGTTATCCCAAGCTGAGGCTGATTATGTTTCCATGTTAAAGGATCTGAATCATAAGATCAAAGAGAAAGTCTTCCAGCAGATTCACCTTCAGCAACAGTTGGATGTTGTTACTGGGGAACTTGAACAACTTAATAATTCTCTGGAGGGAGCTCAAAAAAATGGTATGAAAGCCATTGCAGATGCCAAGAAAGCACTCCATTAGGCTAAAAAGAATGAATTTGGTTGATTGCATGAACTTAAAGTGGATGCTAATGAAGGTCGGGATGTAGTAAATCAAATGAAGACTTATGTTGACAGCCTTTTGTAATTCTTGGAGAACAGAAGAGACTCCAGTCTGTGGATGTCCTTCTAACTTTTGTGTATCAAATGAAAAACACTTTCATTTTCAATCATTTGTGCATGCTTTCTTTTTCTACCTGCTTTAAATTTTTATCTAAGCCAATGGGCCTAGTAAGGATAGTTTGATTTTTTCTTGGATTATTATAAATAACCCTACAAACTTTGAATCTTTTAATTGGTCAATATTACCTAAATCATACGAAATGTATGTTTAGTGAGCTGGAACTTGAATTTTATTCAGAGTTCCCTTGTATTTTGTAGGTAGTTTAAAGTCATGCACATCGGACATAAAAAGGATAATGTTTAAGGTCGAAATAGCTTTGATCGAATAGATTAAATTTGTCTCAATTCCTTGACAATTTATCTGAAAACATATTACCACACTCAAGTATGAGGGAAAATATGTAAACTATAACTTAAGAAATATTTAATATGAGGAATGATATGAAAAAAGGGCTAAAAGGCATTAGAATAAGTAGTTCCCAAGAATGAAGTTACCACTATTTAACAAACCCGTTAGGGGGTTTAATTATGCAGGGCCACCTAAGGGCATTAGCTGGATAGTCAAATAATAACATCTTTTGTCTGACAGGTCCGTTATGTAGACCACTTATGAAAGGCCGCCTAAGGGCACGTTCTGCATAGTCAGGAAAAATAAATCTTAGAAATTTACTTTTCTACTGCTAAAAAGACGATGGAAGTTTATGGAGATTCAAATTTTCCAAAGCATAGAGTTTTTTGTATGGAGAGAGGTACTTGAATATGGAGAAGATATTTCCAGACAAGATTTTCTAAGAACTAGATTAATGTCACTCCTACGAAGGTCTGATCAAAATGTAGGGAAGGGAAATATAAACCATAGACTTTAATACTATCAGATCATGAAAAAGAACATGGGACAAATATGTTAAGGATGACTATTTTCTGCGGATCCTTATATATTTTCGATAAAACCAGTAAGGACAAAAGAGGTTTTCTTCCCAAGAATGACGCTACCATTATTTAACAAACCCTTTAGGGGGTTTAATTATGCAAGGCCGCCTAAGTTCATTGGCTATATATTCAAATAATAGCATATTATTGCTGACAGGTCCGTTATGTAGACTACTTATGCAAGGCCGCCTAAGGGCACATTATGCATAGTTAGGCAAAATAACTCTCATAAATTTACTTTTTTACTACTAACAAGCCAATGGATTTTTATGGAGATCTGGAAGTATTTAAGGTTAGGAGTATGACACGTGAAAATTGGTATTGTCGAATTCATGAAAGAGATATATAGATCAATGCTAACCATAATCATGTTGTGGGTGGGTCCTTAATTGAAATGTTGGACTTCACTATGTATCCCATAAGGATAGGAATCAAGCCAATACGTAGTTATTCAAATACTGTTTAACTTCATGTGGGACGAAAGTGTAGGAAATTTTAGTTTAGGGTCATAGAGCTCAGACCATAATAATTAATACACAGTGTGTGTTTTTACGGGGACTTTTCAGCCAGGGGACTAAAAGTGGAATTTGGGGTTAGGCCCAAAATACTTGGGGCTAGATTTGAGGGATTCTCAAACATTCCTACGTATCCCATAAGAATGGGAATCAAGCCGCACGTAGTTCTTGAAATACCCTCTATACAGATTTGGTTCGTACATATGAAGGGTGAAAAGGGGACTTTAGTGCAATGATGGTTCGACCCAATATAAAAGGTTCAGGCATTTCCATGTATGCACATTGTCTTTTGAATATAACATGATTGGAGATCAATGTAAATAATGATTCCCTCTCAGGTGAGGGTATTAATGAATTTTGTAGTTTATTGTCGTACATGACAAAAGTGTTGTACAGTTTAATGTCATATAGAAAGGACAAAGGTGAACCAATGTAAAAAATATTGTTTCTAGGGGTGGCTTCACGAATCAACATCGTATGAGATGGAGGTGAACTGATGTGAAGATATTGATTTTGGTCTTGAACCTTGGGAGGTTGCCTATGTAACCAGCCTAGAAGGCAAGGATCAAAGTCCACGTAGTTCAATTGGAGAATGGATCAGTGATCAAGTTGTTTTTTGAGAACAACGACCTAAAAAAAGGTGTTGGGACTTACGCATGGTTAGCGGCCCAGAGAGGGTGTTATGGTTGAAGTTTACTCTAAGCTCATGTGAGTCATACTCGGTGTGAGAAACAAGAGTTAGAAACAAACCTAAAAATGCAAAGTTTAATGTCATGTAGGATGTAGGAAGGGACTATGTAGTTTAATATCATGCAGTAAGGAAAAATAGAACACAGTTTAAAGTCATGTTGGACATATCAAGGGATGTTTTCACAGTTTAACGTCATGTTGGACGATGGTGCGAGTAGTTTAAGGTCATATGCATGGACTGGAAGTTATGCTGCTTAACATCTTGATGGACGTAAGGGACTTCTGTACAGTTTAGAGTCATGTAGCTAGGACGTCACAGTTTAACGTCATGTTGGACGTAAGTGAAAATAGTTTAAGGTCATATGCATGGACCATCAATAATGCAGTTTAACGTCTTTCTGGAAAATAGGGATGAAAATAGTTTAAGGTCGTATGCATGGACTGTTGTATGTATTTGTATTATACAAAATACTTCTTTAGAAATTTGGAATTGGTTGGAGTAGTGATGAGTTCTCCATCCATTGAGATTAAAGAATAAGCTCCATTAGAGTATACCTTATGTATTGAAGAAGGTCCTTCCCATTTTGGCTCTAGCTTGGGAGGTTTCTTTCCTGGTATCATTGGAGTTATAAGAACCAAAACCAATTCTCCCTAAACAAATGAATACATACAAACTTTTTTGTTGAAAGCTCATGCTATTCGATTCTGATAGACTTCTAAGTGGTGTAGGGTGCACAATCTTTTATCATCTAACCATTCTAATTCATCCAATCGCTTTTGAGATTTTTCATCTATAGATGACTGATCAAAAATGGCTACTCTGAGTGAGGGTAATTAAACCTCAATGGGAAAGACTTCTTCCATTCCATATACCAATTAATATGGAGTTGACCACGTTGCAGTGCGGGTGGTGGTCTGATAAGCCCATAAAGCATGAAAGAGTTTATCAGGCCATGATTTCTTATCTTTATCCACCATATTTTGTAGTATATTTGAAATATTCTTGTTGAATGCTTCTATCTGGCCATTGGCCGCTGCATGATACTGAGAGGAATGTTTGGATTTGATGTTGTATTCTTGATACAACTTCATTACGTCAGATGAACAGAAGTTGGTGCCGTTTTCCGTTAATATGGTATGAGGGACACCAAATCTAGTAACGATGTTAGACTTGATGAAGATAAAAATGAATTTAGAACTGACTTCTTTGAGAGGTATTGCCTCTGCCCATTTGGAAAAGAAGTTAGTAGTAGTAAGAATGTACTTAAACTACATGGATGTGGCTGAAGGATAAGGTTCCACTACATCCATTCCCCATGTAGAAAATGTCCACGAGTATTTTGTTGTATGAAGAAACTCTGGGGGTTGATGAATGAATTTGGAATGTACTTGGAAAGAATGACACTTCTTTGTGAAATCAACGCAATCTTGTGTCATTGAAGGCCAAAAGTATCATAGCCTTCGAATTTGATCAGATAGTATGTGTCCAAACTAGTGGGCACCAAAGACTCCTGCATGCACTTCTTTCATGACATCCATTGTCTCTTCACCGTCAATGCATCTGAAGAGAATTCCATCAAAACCACTTTTGTAGAGAATTTTCTCTAGGTGATCTGGGCTATCATAAAGAGTAAAATTGACCACACGTTGTCGGATTTGTTCTTTCCCGACTCTATCAGGTGGAAGTATTCCATTATAAAGGTATTCCTTGATTGGTGACATCCATCCTATAGTATGAACATATGGTTCAGGAATGGGACAAATTTCAATGATTTCCTCTATTCTAGTTTGAACGTAAGGTGAAATTGTACGACGGTGGGAAATATTGATGGTTGTCTCGTCCCGATTTGGATCTGCCAGGGTTGTGGCTATATTAGCCAGTGCATCATCTTGGGCATTTTGTGGTCTCGAGACATAAGAAAATGTCAGTTCCGAAGGGAATTCCGCAATTAACTCTCTGACGTAATCATACAAAGGGATTAGTTCTTCTTTTCTGATTGAATAATTCCCATTGACTTGTTTGATTACCAGGTCTGAATCACATTTCACCATTAAGTGATTCACTTTTACATGAAGCACCAACTCCAATCCTGCGATGAGAGCTTGGTATTCTGCTTCATTATTTGTTCTGCCTCCCAATAATGAGAATGAATAAGGTAGCACTACCTTTTCTGGATAAAAGAGCACAATTCCTAACCCAACTTTGTTGAATTTAGTATTTTCCATTTTCTTCCCTATTGGACTTCTGGAAGCTCCAAAAAATTCCATTTCCCATGTTTGAAGATTATCTTGAATAGAAAATACTTCTTAATCAGAAAGTTCAATATCTGAAGATTTATCTTCTACTGAAGGATTTTCAACATGGAAATCAACTGGTGCTTGGCCCTTTATTTCCTTTTGAGACACATACTGAATATCAAATTGCTGCAAAATAACTACCCACCTTGCCAGACATCCTGTAAGCATTGTACGGCTAAGGATGAATTTGAGCGGGTTATTGCGAGATACCAATTGGACCTCGTGATGTTGCAGGTTGTGTCTCAAATTCTAAACTGCAAAGATTAATGCTAGGTAGCACTTCCCAATACTTGAATATCAGGTTTCTGCTTCATGCATAGTCCGACTGAGATAGTAGAGGTTGTTTTCATTCCCAACATCATTCTTCTGAGTAAGAAAGGCACCCAATGATCTCTCTAAAGCTGTCACATAGAGGATAAGGGGTTTTCCTTCAATAGGTGGCATTAATACCAGTGGACTAAAGGGATATTTCTTGAGAATATCGAATGCTTCTTGAAATTCTTCAGTCCACTGGTAAGTGACTCCCTTCTTCATCAACTTGGTGAAGGGTAAACTTTTTCCTGCCAAATTGGCGATGAAATGTCGAATATAGGTCAGGTTTCCTTGAAGCCCTCTCAATTCCTTCAAATTTTGAGGAGGTGACATACCAAGGATTGACATTGTCTTCTCAGGATCAACTTCGATACCACAATGGCGTACAAAAAAGCCGAGAAATATTCCTAAGGTTACCCCAAAAGCACATTTTAAGGAGTTCATCTTCAAATTTTGCTGTCGAAGTTTGTAGAATATGACTTCCAAATCAGCCAAGTGATTAGAACATTGCATGAAATTAACTACCAAATCATCCACATAACATTCAATAAACTTCCCTAAAAACGGTTTGAAGATACGATGCATGGAACGCTGATATGTTGCGCCTGCATTCTTCAAGACAAAGGGCATTACCCGATAGCAGAACACACCTGAAGGGGCTCTGAAGGCTGTAGATTCCTCATCTTCTAGAGCCATTTGGATTTGATTATATCATTAATATCCATCCATGAAGGAAAGTGCTTCATAGCCAGTTGTGTCATCAATCAAGAGTTCTGTGATCGGAACTGGAAAATCATCCTTAGGACAATGTCGATTAAGATCTCTGAAATCAATGCAAACTCTAATTTGTCCGTTATTCTTTTTCACAGGGACAATATTATCCAACCACTTGGGATATTGAACTTCTATGATGAAGTTATCTTTGATAAGATTATCCACTTCAGCTTCAATTTTGGAAGCATAGGTTGGGTGTGTTCTTCTTGTGGCTTTCTTAAATCCTTGATGTTCTTCTGGAAAACCCAATGGATGAGTAGCAACATTAGGATCAAGGCATGGCCTCTCTATATAGTTCCAAGAAAATATATCTCGATTTTTCTTTAAAAATGAAATATACATTTCTTTCTCTTAAAGAGTCATGGCCGCACTAATTAAAGTGGGGTGTGGATCTTCTTTTGTTCCCAAATTTATTTCTCTGAGTTCATCCACGGTGGTAGAGATACCCTCTTAAAATGCTGGAGGAGTATCTCTGAGATCTTCCTCTTCTTCTTCAACATGTATTATCTCTTCTTATTCTACTTTCATAGTAGATGATGAAGAAAAATCTTTATGATCAGGAGAGATGTTAAAATTTGAACATCTCGAAGAAGAGGCTTCCATTTCTAACCATATTGATGATAAAGGGTCTTCCTTGGGTAATGAAGAGGAGATGATGGATTGATAATCGACATCAACCTTCACCTCTGACATTATTATAACTTCTTCTGGCCTAGTTGGTGAAGTATGGACTTTTTGGATTTTAGTAGATGAAATGAAGACATCTCCATTTGGGCTTTCATCATTTCTTGGTGAATCACGAATTTCTCCCAAGATGTCTGGCTTGATTGCCATAATTGACATTATGGAAGTTTCTATAAGAGTATTTGGATTCAGGTCTATCCTATCAATTTGACTGATAGGCCACACATAATCTGCACTCACATGTGTGAATGGGTTTACTGGAATCTTTTCCAAACCTTATGGAGTATTAACTTTGGTAACCTCCCTTGTTGTGTATTTCTCCTTACCCTTCATGTAATAGAATTCCACCGCAATGTATTGAGATTCACATGTTTTGAAGGGGGATTTATCACCATAAAATATACCAATTTGACCATCAAAAAAATATTTGAGGCATTGATGATATGATTAAGGGATAACTGCATGTAGATGTAGCCATGGTCTTCCAAGAAAAACATTGAAGGCTGTATCGTGATCAACAACCATGAAATATGAATTGGATACAAGATCTCCAAACTAAGTTCTGGGTGTAATATCACCTAGTGGTTCTTGTTCAACTTTATCATATCCTTGTAACATCATAGTAGAAGGAGATAAATCGGATTCTGTGAGGTTCAATCGACGAATTGTACGAATGGGGATGAGGTTTACTCCTGAACCATTATCGTTGAAAGCTCTTCGGATGTCTACACCATTGACCTTTCCAGATAAGTACAAAGGTATAACATGTCTATGCATGACATCATCATCATCCCCATCTATGAAAGATATCACTACGTGGCATTCTGCAGGACCATTCTCAACAAGGTAAACTTCAGCCACAACAATTTCAATTTCGAACTCCTGAGGACTTGACAAAGCCTCAATGAGTTCCTCTCGAAGATTCTTGTATAGATTCAAGGCATCTAAAATTGATAACTTGGCCGGTACTTGGGCCAAGTGTTTCAATACATCATAATTTTGATCCAAAGGTCTGTGTTTCCCAACAAAAACATGTGGTTTCGTAGGTACCTTAGAAGTTGATGCTTTGGAAGTAGATGCATCTTGTATCGGGGTAGGAGTTGGAAATACTCTTGGCTTTAGAAGATTAGACTGAATAGGTCTATTTACTTTTTGCGAGGAAGAAGATGTAACCACAAACCGATCTTCCAGAATAATTGTTCTAGGACTGACTCTTCTATTGGTGGAAGAATTTTCTTGTTTTTGTTGAGCCTGTTGAAGGGCTCTGCCACTAGTTTCTACTGCATACACAGTTCTAGCAGGGGAAGAATTTGAATAGTGGATTCTGGGATATTCACGTCTTCCTCTGTATCCCAAACCTCTGTAACTCCCTCTAATTCCTCTGTTTGATACAAGGAATTCATGCTCATCAAAATCGAAACTGCGACTGGAATAAGGATCTATTAAATGAATCATATTAACATAACCAAAGATTAATTCTTCATCTGATAAAGACTCTGCCTGATTAGCCCGTTTAGGTTGTACCGTTTGGTGGGGCGGTGCCCGTGGCTTCGAAGTAGATGGAATAAAATATGCCAGAGTCAAAGACAACTTGGGCTTTGACAATATCTCATATTCTTCTGATTGTTCTTCTTTCTTTGAATTATGTCGTCTCTTTGAGGATTTTCCCTCTAATGAAGAGGGTTTTGCTGTGGCATTCATGGGAGAAGACACAATTGGTTTCTTCAATTGCGTTCGAAAAATAGCATGAGTTCGGTTGATCTTTTTTCTGACCATACAATCATCATATTTTTGCACATTTTTGTTATTGACTTCTTGACACTCGCCTTCTTCCTCTGGATTTATAGCAGTAACACATGCTACTTGAGTTGAAGAACCTTTCAGTTTGACTTGTCCCGAGTCCACCATCTTTTGCAGGAGGTATTTGAAGACAAAACACTCCTGAATGGGATGACCTGACATCTGATGAAATGGGAAATAGTTGGGATGGTATTCATCTCCTTCCTTGTTAGGACTTTTGGGCCTTGGAAATTGAACCAAATTATTTTCCAGAGCCGAAATGAAATAACCAGGAACTTCTTCATTTCGTAAAGAGTAAACTATACTCTTCAAATCCCCAAATTGTTTTCGTCTTTTATCTCTTTGATCATCTTGACGAAATGGACTCTATTTTTGATGCTCAGGAGGTGGAGCCCTTCGAGAATATGAAGGCTTTGAAGTAGAAGTAGGTACAGGTGCTTGTTTAAGTGTAACTATAGCAGTCTATGCTTTACCCATTCTCCTTCCTAGAGATGATGGAATTACACGAGCTTTATCCTCAGTCATAATAAGAGAGTCTTCAATCTGTTGAGCAATCTAAGTAAGGTCTTGAAACCCTCCTGTGTATTTCATAGGGATCAATGATGTGAGCAACTCATCATGAAAATTTACCACACATATTGGCAAAAATTCTTCTTGAGGGAGTGCTAAGCTTAGGGAATATGATAATCCCTTCCAGCGAGCAATGAAATCTGAAACCCTTTAATTATCCCTTTGCTTGTAGTTTTAAGATCAAAAACTGTTGTCTTTGGCAATGTTGAGCTTAATTGAAGAAGGAATCGTTGACGGAGATCCTCCCACTCGGTAATTGACCGGGATTGCAAGCTTGTATACCAGAAAAAGGTAGGCCCATGTAATGACTATACAAAACACATGAGTTTGACTGCTTCTTTTTGCTGAGGGGTTCCCATCATAGGATCACAATGAGAAAAAAAATGTGTTAAGTGTTGCTCCGGGTCTCTCAAACTGTTAAAGATTGGGAATGGGGTACTTGAAAAATTTGATGGGGGAGTAATTACATCAACCCATTCAGGGTAGGCTCTTTTCTCCGATTGAACTGGCGCACGTTTTCCTTCCATAACTTCCAATCAAGCTGTTAATGACTCAATAGTAGTTATTAACTTTTGAGAAACATCCGATTGAGCTTGGACCTAAGAAGGTTCAATAACTGGAGTTTGGACAGATGTGGTGGCTGGTACTGCACCTGATGGTAGCACCCCCAATTTTTGGTGCACTTGACCCGTAGGATTTGACCTGTGAGGGTGTACTGGTAGAGGAGGATATTCTGGATCCATCTCAGTAGCTGCAACAAATTCCCTTGGCTGACTGACTCCACCATTCTTATGAGGAAGATTACCCAGAAGTAGTTCTGCATTCAACATCCTTAATTCCTTCATCTCTTCCTCTTTTTGTGGGAATTTTTTCTCTAATGAGAGTGACTTTCCTTCTCTAGAGGAAGGGTTTGTAACCTAATTCTTTCCTTTCCAATTATTGGACACCTTTCGGAGAGGGGGAAGTGGGTTACTTGAAGTATTACCTAGATTCTGGGTAACCCTTTGATTTCATGTACGCACACCTTCTTCATTTTTGTTTGTGCGTACAGCTTCTTGAGTAGGAACCTCTTCATCTGATCACTCTGAGTGAGCCTCATCTGGGGGATCAGCAATAATGACATTGATGAAATTGATTGATGCATAATGCATTGCATCCCTTCTATCAAAATTTCTGCGATATTGTATTCTTCCATGTCTCTGATGAGACATTGTTTTTTGTTGATTTGATCCCTCAAGAACTTCTTGACGAACCGTAATTTGAAGGGAATCTCATAATAACTCGACTCTTCGTTCCTCTTGTGGCTTCTTCCCTAATTGAGAGAAGACTGAATTTCTCTGAGGGAGATATTGAGGATTTGAAAAAGTCCCTAGTCTTGTGGATTGGGGTTGTTCCTGATGTTTCTGCTCAACTCCTTGAATCCTATTTATTAATTCTAAGGGTTGGGTTAAAAGAGTCCCCAGTCTGGCAAGCTGGGGTGGCTCTTAAGCAGCAACATCTGAGACTTTCTTGAAAGTTATCCTGATCTTGTGAAAATTAGTCCGGAAATTGGCTGGATTCATCAACCTGCATCCACTTTTATCACCCCGCTCAAAATACCATTAGATGATTTCGGACACTTTTATCACTTGATGACGTGATTACTCTAAACAAGAGGCCTGTTCAATATTCTCATTTTTTTGATGCCAGAGTAATTCAACAACTTGTTCTCTGTATGTGTGATTTTGAGAGGAACTAGTTGAGGCATGTTCTTTAGATAGCCTTTGATTACAAACAAATCCAATTGGGTGTGGCCAACCTTGGGAAAAAACATTGCATGAGGCCATTTTCGGCGGGCTTGGTTGGCTGGAGAGTACTGTGAAATGTAGTGCTCCATAAACACACCATCCTCTGATATGAATACCAGATGGGGCATTGGCAATTAACTAGCACAATCTTCTTAGTGCACCAAGGCATGAACGCTAAAGGGATCTCTACTGCTTTTCAGCCTTCGGATATTGAGAAACTGAGAGAGATGCCAAATCAATTTGGTGTTGTAACCCTTTTATTATCTTGACATGATTTTCATATTCATCATAAGATAATATTTTCTTTTTCAATTGAAAAATATTTTTCCACATGTTGAGACGAATATATCTAATAAAATCTTCCGTCAACATCACTGGAATGTGATACTGAGAGTCAGCTAGAGTCCAAAACATGACCGGCACTTCACCTTTCACCAATTGTTTTCTCATATTCAGTAATTCCTCATTATCATTTAATTAAGATTCTTCTACCTGATTAGACCAGAGATGGTGCTTCCTTGTTGCTTTATCAGATTCAACAAGATTGGTTGAGAATTTACTTATCAATTTAGAAGATGCATGACTCAGGGGTGGTTAGGAGAATGACCTACACACCGGGCTATCTTCTGGATGAGAAAGTATTTCACCTTCTATTGGTAAAGCATTAGACATGACTGGCTTCACATTTTCAAGTGCCTCAAGGTAAGAGGGCTTCCTCGTCACTACATTTTCCTTTGAATAATTTTCCAAGAAATGTGTATTATTACTTCAGAGAGGACTTTCATAGCTAAATTCATCATCATGGGGAGGACCACCATGGTGGGTGTAACGCCCCGACCCCAGCTACCCAGAGTCGGTGCATTACTTCGTAACATTGGCATGATCACAAAAGATCAAGTCTCGAAAGACCGATTAGTTTAGTAGCCTTGGAAACACTAGATACATTCGTAAACGTTACATTACATCATAAAGTGAAAAACTACAATAACAAAGTCTCCATAGTCCACACTCATATCCTCTTCTGACTATCCCTGCAGGTCATTCATAAAATACTTCTTCACATCCTGGAAAATATTAAAACATTGAAAGGGGTGAGCTCAGATGCTCAGTAAGGATAACAATATTGCGGAAGCTTTCATAAATAAACATCAACATTTAAGGCAATGTATAACTAAAACAAAAGCATTTTAAACATGAACTTCAACATAATATGACAAAAGTAAAATGAGATAATTCCATTCACTTCTTCACATGGATATTCTACTGGTCGAATAATCACATGCAATATCAAAAACCACTTTCATAATGAGGGAATGTATAATTCCAGACATTCTGAAACACTTTGTCAAGGCCTCGGCCAAGACGTCTAAAATGATTAAGGCCTCGGCCAAAACCATAAATCAAATTGGGAAAGGGCCTCGGCCAATTCCACGTCAAGTTGTCTCATGAGACCTACCGATGCATCGAGGAGCTATAGCGGGCTCCACCCGTCACTTATTAAGTCCAATAAATTCCTCATATGAATAGGTTTAAACATATCATAAACCATAACATAATCGTATCACATAAAACATTCATAAAGGAAACATAAAATTTCCACATTTCAATCACAAGATATCAATACAACACATTGTTATAATACAAACGCTTTCAAAACCATTTTCAATACCAAAGTAAAAGAAAGTTAAAACTTTGTATTTATTTTTCATTAAAAAAAAGATGGCTTGTAGAGGAAGCCGAAACTCAAATAATGGTCACGGTGGTGGAGAAGTCATTGTCGCCGCATAAGTACAGAAAGAAAAACATTCCCTTTTGTCGTTTAGAAAAACGCTTTGTATAAAAAATATTCCTTTTGAATAAATATAAATTTAAAGGTGTTTATACACCGTATAAAAGAAAGTTGTGTATAAAACCAAATATGCCTCAATGAAAGGGGATTGAGACGAAGTCCTTAAAAAGATCATTTTTAAAATAAAATAGATCTATTATGTGTATTCACTATAGTTACACATAAAAAAAGTAAAAATACAAAATAAGACATAATAATATCATGACATAATTTGAAAGTAGGAGATTAACCCAAAGAATGGAAGTTGGGTTAAGAAGTTCCCATACAAAGATCATTTTTTTAAATAAAATTGATCTATTATGTTCAGTCACTATAAGTACACATAAATAAAGTACAAATACAAGATAGGACATAATAATATCATGACATAATTTGAAAGTAGGAGATTAACCCAAAGAATGGAAATTGGGTTAAGAAATTCCCTTACAAAGATCATTTTTTTATAAAGTAGGTCTATTATGTGTATTCACTATAAGTACACATAAATAATGTAAAAATACAAGATAGGAAATAATAATATCATGACATAATTTGAAAGTAGGAGATTAACCCAACGAATTGAAATTGGGTTAAGAAGTTCCCTTACAAAGATCATTTTTTTAAATAAAATAGATCTATTATGTTCGGTCACTATAAGTACACATAAATAAAGTACAAATACAAGATAGGACATAATAATATCATGACATAATTTGAAAGTAGGAGATTAACCCAAAGAATGGAAATTGGGGTAAGAAATCCCCTTACCTCGTCCGACTTGACTCAACCGTTCTTTAACCTCCTGAATAATAAACTAGAGTTAATATATACCTTATTAAGAGCCATTTTTAATTTCATTATCCTTTTTATATCACTTATTACAATGTTATGAACATTATGTAATTATTTAAGTTAATAACGGTCGTTTTGTCGATCTTTGGTACTTGAGTCAAAAATAAACTTCCTATAATTTCAAGTTGTTCATGTGGTGAAATATCCATTATATCCAGAATTATATTCATGATTTAGATATCATATATATGATATATATCCAGTATATACATTCATTCATAATGTCATGTAACATTTAGAGGTAAGAAATGAAATGCACCGTTCATGGAGACGGTAAGCCGTACGTACGCATGAACGCTACTTTCATTTCTATTTCGTATTTAATGGAATGGAATCGTAATGATATAAATTTATAATATCATTACAGTATAATATAGTGTATAATACCATTTACTCCATCCTTTATACATCCCACATATGGCATTAACGATTCAAATCACTTTGAGGGGGCGGTAGTCCGCACTTCCTAAAATGAAATTATCGCGTTTTACCCATAATGGAAATAATAAAGTATGCCATAAATGAGAAATACAGAAGAATAAGTAAAACATAAACATATTATATATCATATATAAATATAGTGACATCTTAATGGCCACCTTTTAATGTGTTATATGAGTGTTGAACAATCATCGTTTCGTGAGGCAGAAATTCGCCATCCACAGAAACCGTATGTTCTTTAACCATTAGATGTAGGTGTGTGTAAGTGTGGCTCGAATCCTTCTTATAACAACATCCTAGTATATTGAGTATACTGGTGTTGTTACAAAAGAAATGAATAAAAAGAGTTTAGGGGGTTGGAGAAGAAAAACAAAACAAAACAACATTAGAGAAGACATTACGTAAAAATCGGGTAACTCTTTTTGATTTGAGCCAAAGGCTTCCTTGGGAAGAGTTCTGCCCAAAGTGAGGCTTCTAGGAGTAAGAGGGGGATGTTGGGAGAGTATTTGGGCAGAGGTTGGCCGATCCAAATGTCTTGAAAGTGTAAATGAGGTGGGAGAGGTGGGGGCCTTTTATAAGTGGAGAGGAGGGGCTCTTCTGGAAAGATTGAAATGTTACATTATTACACAATGCTTTTCGGATTCTAAAGGTCCCACACTTATATAATTCGTGGCTAAGGTGATAAGGGTTCGAAATATACCCATCCAATAGTCTTTGGACAAGTGTAAGCCTTGGATATTACATTATCTTTTCATTTTATTAAAATCGTTAAATAATGAGGTCATCACTGCATCATAATGATGTCATAAATAATTTAATTTATTTAATGTCTAAAATTTATAAAAAAATACTTTGATGTAGGAAATCTTTTTATCTTTCTAATGAATATTTATAATCAAAATTTGGACTTGTGTAACCCCACTTAAAAACTATTTTAGTAAAACAACTCATGTTTGTGTCAATTTAATTTTAACATTAAACAAATATATATTAATGTCATTTTCCAACCAAAGTGGCTACATGGGGTCCCCAATTTGACCCATGGGTTGTCTTGGTCGGCCATGACTCATCCAACAGTAGTAGGACAAGTGTCAAGCTCATATCATATTATTAAAACATTATTTGTACCTTAAACTACACTAATTACCTCTAATCACGATTAAGAACTTAAAAGTTACTATTCACCAAAAAATTATTTTAATCTCTTTGAACCACATTTTACTTCTTAATGACAACCATGTATGTTGGATTTTTGAAAATCAAATCACAGAAGTGGTAATATTTCATTTAAACGAAAAATTAGTTATTTAACTACCACTTAGTGGTTTCACTATTCATCAAAAATTGAAGTTTTTCAGAACAATGCCAAAATTTCACCCTAAGCTATAATTGATATTCCGAATTCAAAAATGATGTCTATTTTAAAAAATTCCAAACATATAAGTTGCATTAATTAATTTTATAATTAATTCCCACTGTCACAACAAATAGCGTCTTTTTAAGAAACAATTTATATCAAAAGATTGGCAATTGTTTATGTCCAATTTCAATGTTAAATTAATTCTAATGACCACCATTGGATAAAATGGTAAAAATATATTCTAATTATACTTTAAAACCACTAAATAGTATAATTTATCACAATAAATTATTTTGATTAAAAAAGTTGTTTTAAGTATTTTTCACTATTCATAAAAAAATTGGAAGTTCTCAGAAAGTTAGAAAAAATTAAACTTAGGATAATTTCGATATTACGAATACAAAAATGAAGTCCATTTTGATATATAAAATTTATATAATTTCAAAAAGTGGGTATTACTATTCATAACGGCTACTTTGATTAGTCGCGGTGTTTTAGAACTCGAAGTTGCGTACAATGCAAGCTATTGCATTTTTTAATGAGAAACGTATCGTGGAAGCTCGGGGTGTTACATTCTACCCTCCTTCAATAAATTGCGTCCTCGCAATTTGAAATTTTTCTTGGAAAATAAAAGGTTGAAAATAGAAAATACCTTTGTGGAAAACCCACATCGGAAATAAGGTTAATAGAATTTAGCCTTAATAAGAGGAAAATGGAAATAAGAAAGTCACCACCAAATTATGATCTCGATAAGGAGAACATTGGTGGCAATTAGAGACATATAATTGGAGGAAAAACATAAATATTTGTAGGGAGTGATTGAGGTCATCTATCACAATCAACTGTCAAATTGAGGGCCTCAAAGCCTTCAATCTATGTTGATTTAAAATATCATCAGTTCAACAAGACATAAGGTATTAGGATAACACATTTTTTTTGTTTTAATATCCCTTTACTAAAGTTTAAGAATTAATTTATTCATTGAATAAGAGATAGGTATATATATATTTATGCTTGACAATTAGAGTTTCAACCTTTAACTCATCTTTCACTCAAAAAGATAATAGAACTCAAAAATATTATACTTATCCTAATTGTATAAGGTTCCAAATGTTAACACATACCATTTAGATTAGTAAAATTATTTTTGTAATAACCAGGGACTTCCTGTAGGCTAGTGGTAGGAAATAAAGGCATGTCGCACTATGGTTGTGGGTTCGATTCCTGCAGCTTTGTCCGACGCGACGGGTTATGCCCCACCCTGCAGGTTGTCCTTTTTCCTAAAACTATAGTATTATAATATTCCAAAAATAATCTTCAGAAATGATTTAACCTTAAACAATACTATCCATGGTTCAAATTAATCCATTCCAACCTTAATAGTTATCTAAAATACCTCCGTCTAGACTTTCTCTAAAAGGTATCTAAATTCCAAAATCAATTGTAACATCAGATTCCCCAAACAAGAAAAGTTTCTCTTATTGTCACATACTAAAAATATGATTACCTTAATCATATTAAAACCTTACTGAAATCAAAAATTACTGCAGTACAATCCTTATATATATATCACATCATTCTAATAACCAGAATATAATCCATGAGTCCAAAATCACCAATACATTAGTTATTCTGCTTCAACTGTAGTAACAGCATAAGATTGTCCTTGATCCCTTGGCCTTTTCTGAGGTAAGTTTCCCTGACGCATAGGACATTCATTTGCATAATGCCCCGTTTCCCTACAATTGTAGCATTCAACTTTGACAGCCTCTTTCTTTCCCTTGCAATCACGAGCCTGGTGACCCTTTTCTCCACATTTATAACAAACTCCCATTCCTTTTAGGCACGTACCAGGGTGATTCTTCCCACAATTATCACATAATGGAAAATCCTTCTTTCCCTTTTTCCCTTTATCTGTCTCTTGTTCCACCATTCTCTTCTTCTCTTGCTTTACTTTGTTGTCATAAGACTTAGAGAATTCCTTTTCTATCTTGATAGCACATGAGACAATATCTTCGTATGATGAGAAGGTTTGTGATACTAAAGCTCGACGGAGAAATGGTTTTAACCCATCAAAGAAACGATCAATCTTACTCCTTGGGTTACGTATATAATCGGCAGCATGCCTCGCTAACCTTGTAAAGTTAGCCTCATACTTTGCGACATTCTCATCCTCCTTCTGCCTCAGACTCAGAAATTGCCTTTCCATATCTGCTTGATGGTCACGAGGAAAGTATTTTTCTAAGAAAAGCTCTTTGAACTCCCTCCATTCCATATTCGATACGTCATCATCTTCCTTTGTGTTTTGAATCAGCGACCACCACTGATCGGCATCTCTAGTGAGGCGGTAAACTGACATGACAACCTTCTCCCTTTCACTACTCCCCAAGGCATGGAATATTTTCTCTAAGGAATTTATCCATTGCTCAGCTACTATAGGATTTGTACTCCCATTAATGGTTGGTGGTTGTTGCCTCATGAAACGGTCTAGCATTGATCCTCCACGTTGCGGATCAGGGTGCTCCATATGAGTAAGGTTATTATTCATAACCTGAGTGAGTTGTCCCAGTATGGTAATAAGTTGATCAGCACCAGTTGTATCTCCAGCTCCACAATAATTATCTTGAGCCGGAGGGCAATCCCTACACGGAGTGCGTGCATTGATACGGTTTCCATTCCTTCCACTAGGCGCCATTTCTAAACAATGGCATAAATTATATTAGTTTATAAATCAAAATACATAATTCCATACTTGTAAGATACTTAACATAAATTGAACTATTTATGGATATAATCCATAAAAATGTTTTCTTTGAGGAATTATATACTCATAACCCTTCATAGTGGTTTGTAAAGAAAATGAGAATTATCCTAAGCATATCCCCCGGGAGTGTCGTAACCAAGAGTGCAGCAAGGCCCGTTGTCGTGCACCAGTTCCCGTTCGAGTCTAGCTCAAAGCGGTGTTTTCGGGTTTTACCCCTAGGTACATCTGTGCCGGAGCCGCCTCTACCTGCTCGTATCCAGACAGGGATGTATTGCTCGGAAAACTCATAACATCTCTATAATACCAAAATTCTAGGAAGTTCTTCTATACTAATCCTCAAAGTCTATCTTTGGGCTATGTGCTCTAATCAGAGTTTATCTAAATCTAGCTTCCAAGGTTAGTACTAAACTGCCTCTGATACCAACTGTAACGCCCCGACCCCAGCTACCCAGAGTCGGTGCATTACTTCGTAACATTGGCATGATCACAAAAGATCAAGTCTCGAAAGACCGATTAGTTTAGTAGCCTTGGAAACACTAGATACATTCGTAAACATTACATTACATTATAAAGTGAAAAACTACAATAACAAAGTCTCCATAGTCCACACTCATATCCTCTTCTGACTATCCCTGCAGGTCATTCATAAAATACTTCTTCACATCCTGGAAAATATTAAAACATTGAAAGGGGTGAGCTCAGATGCTCAGTAAGGATAACAATATTGCGGAAGCTTTCATAAATAAACATCAACATTTAAGGCAATGTATAACTAAAACAAAAGCCTTTTAAACATGAACTTCAACATAATATGACAAAAGTAAAATGAGATAATTCCATTCACTTCTTCACATGGATATTCTACTGGTCGAATAATCACATGCAATATCAAAAACCACTTTCATAATGAGGGAATGTATAATGCCAGACATTCTGAAACACTTTGTCAAGGCCTCGGCCAAGACGTCTAAAATGATTAAGGCCTCGGCCAAAACCATAAATCAAATTGGGAAAGGGCCTCGGCCAATTCCACGTCTAGTTGTCTCATGAGACCTACCGATGCATCGAGGAGCTATAGCGGGCTCCACCCGTCACTTATTAAGTCCAATACATTCCTCATATGAATAGGTTTAAACATATCATAAACCATAATATAATCGTATCACATAAAACATTCATAAAGGAAACATAAAATTTCCACATTTCAATCACAAGATATCAATACAACACATTGTTATAATACAAACGCTTTCAAAACCATTTTCAATACCAAATTAAAAGAAAGTTAAAACTTTGTATTTATTTTTCATTAAAAAAAAGTTGACTTGTAGAGGAAGCCGAAACTCAAATAATGGTCACGGCGGCGGAGAAGTCATTGTCGCCGCATAAGTACGGAAAGAAAAACATTCCCTTTTGTCGTTTAGCAAAACGCTTTGTATAAAAAAGATTCCTTTTGAATAAATATAAAAGTCAAAGGGGTTTATACACCGTATAAAAGAAAGTTGTGTATAAAACCAAATATGCCTCAATGAAAGGGGATTGAGACGAAGTCCTTAAAAAGATCATTTTTAAAATAAAATAGATCTATTATGTGTATTCACTATAGTTACACATAAAGAAAGTAAAAATACAAAATAAGACATAATAATATCATGAAATAATTTAAAAGTAGGAGATTAACCCAAAGAATGGAAGTTGGGTTAAGAAGTTCCCTTACAAAGATCATTTTTTTAAATAAAATAGATCTATTATGTTCAGTCACTATAAGTACACATAAATAAAGTACAAATACAAGATAGGACATAATAATATCATGACATAATTTGAAAGTAGGAGATTAACCCAAAGAATGGAAATTGGGTTAAGAAATTCCCTTACAAAGATCATTTTTTTTATAAAGTATGTCTATTATGTGTATTCACTATATGTACACATAAATAATGTAAAAATACAAGATAGGAAATAATAATATCATGACATAATTTGAAAGTAGGAGATTAACCCAACGAATTGAAATTGGGTTAAGAAGTTCCCTTACAAAGATCATTTTTTTAAATAAAATAGATCTATTATGTTCAGTCACTATAAGTACACATAAATAAAGTACAAATACAAGATAGGACATAATAATATCATGACATAATTTGAAAGTAGGAGATTAACCCAAAGAATGGAAATTGGGGTAAGAAATTCCCTTACCTCGTGTCCGACTTGACTCAACCGTTCTTTAACCTCCTGAATAATAAACTAGAGTTAATATATACCTTATTAAGAGCCATTTTTAATTTCATTATCCTTTTTATATCACTTATTACAATGTTATGAACATTATGTAATTATTTAAGTTAATAACGGTCGTTTTGTCGATCTTTGGTACTTGAGTCAAAAATAAACTTCCTATAATTTCAAGTTGTTCATGTGGTGAAATATCCATTATATCCAGAATTATATTCATGATTTAGATATCAAATATATGATATATATCCAGTATATACATTCATTCATAATGTCACGTAACATTTAGAGGTAAGAAATGAAATGCACCGTTCATGGAGACGGTAAGTCGTACGTACGCATGAACGCTACTTTCCTTTCTATTTCGTATTTAATGGAACGGAATCATAATGATATAAATTTATAATATAATTACAGTATAATATAGTGTATAATACCATTTACTCCATCCTTTATACATCTCACATATGGCATTAACGATTCAAATCACTTTGAGGGGGCGGTAGTCCGCACTTCCTAAAATGAAATTATCGCGTTTTACCCATAATGGAAATCATAAAGTATGCCATAAATGAGAAATACAGAAGCATAAGTAAAACATAAACATATTATATATCATATATAAATATAGTGACATCTTAATGGCCACCTTTGAAGGTGTTATATGAGTGTTGAACAATCATCGTTTCGTGAGGCAGAAATTCGCCATCCACAGAAACTGTATGTTCTTTAACCATTAGATGTAGGTGTGTGTAAGTGTGGCTCGAATCCTTCTTATAAAAACATCCTAGTATATTGAGGATACTGGTGTTGTTACAAAAGAAATGAATAAAAAGATTTTAGGGGTTTGGAGAAGAAAAACAAAACAAAACAACATTAGAGAAGACATTACCTAAAAATCGGGTAACTCTTTTTGATTTGAGCCAAAGGCTTCCTTGGGAAGAGTTCTGCCCAAAGTGAGGCTTCTAGGAGTAAGAGGGGGATGTTGGGAGAGTATTTGGGCAGAGGTTGGCCGAGCAAAATGGCTTGAAAGTGTAAATGAGGTGGGAGAGGTGGGGGCCTTTTATAAGTGGAGAGGAGGGGCTCTTTTGGAAAGATTGAAATGTTACTTTATTACACAATGCTTTTCGGATTCTAAAGGCCCCACACTTATATAATTCGTGGCTAAGGTGATAAGGGTTCGAAATATACCCATCCAATAGTCTTTGGACAAGTTTAAGCCTTGGATTTTACATTATCTTTTCATTTTATTAAAATCGTTAAATAATGAGGTCATCGTTGCATCATAATGATGTCATAAATAATTTAATTTATTTAATGTCTAAAATTTATAAAAAAAATACTTTGATGTAGGAAATCGTTTTATCTTTCTAATGAATATTTATAATAAAAATTTGGACTTGTGTAACCCCACTTAAAAACTGTTTTAGTAAAACAACTCATGTTTGTGTCAATTTAATTTTATCATTAAACAAATATATATTAATGTCATTTTCCAACCAAAGTGGCTCCATGGGGTCCCCAAGTTGACCCATGGGTTGTCTTGGTCGGCCATGACTCATCCAATAGGAGTAGGACAAGTGTCAAGATCATATCATATTATTAAAACATTATTTGTACCTTAAACTACACTAATTACCTCTAATCACGATTAAGAACTTAAAAGTTACTATTCACCAAAAAATTATTTTAATCTCATTGAACCACATTTTACTTCTTAATGACAACCATGTATGTCGGATTTTTGAAAATCAAATCACAGAAGTGGTAATATTTCATTTAAACGAAAAATCAGTTATTTAACTACCACTTAGTGGTTTCACTATTCATCAAAAATTGAAGTTTTTCAGAACAATGCCAAAATTTCACCCTAAGCTATAATTGATATTCCGAATTCAAAAATGATGTCTATTTTACAAAATTCCAAACATATAAGTTGCATTAATTAATTTTATAATTAATTCCCGCTGTCACAACAAATAGCGAGTTTTTAAGAAACAATTTATATCAAAAGATTGGCAATTGTTTATGTCCAATTTCAATGTTAAATTAATTATAATGACCACCATTGGATAAAATGGTAAAAATATATTCTAATTATACTTTAAAACCACTAAATAGTATAATTTATCACAATAAATTATTTTTATTAAAAAAGTTGTTTTAAGTATTTTTCACTATTCATAAAAAAATTGGAAGTTCTCAGAAAGTTACAAAAAATTCAACTTAGGATAATTTTGATATTACGAATACAAAAATGAAGTCCATTTTGATATATAAAATTTATATAATTTCAAAAAGTGGGTATTACTATTCATAACGGCTACTTTGATTAGTCGCGGTGTTTTAGAACTCGAAGTTGCGTACAATGCAAGCTATTGCATTTTTGAATGAGAAGCGTATCGTGGAAGCTCGGGGTGTTACAGTGGGTTGTAGCAAAAGATGAGACATTTTTCTCCTTGGTCTTTGAGCCACACAGAGGGTTCCTGTAGCTCTCATCTGAAAATGAAACTTTTATATTGACCGAACTATCATGAAGAAAGCCTTCATGAGTAAGTGTCTGATGAAGACCTTCAGAATTAATGTTCCCACTATTGGGAAATGAGGGAGTAGAATCTTGAATTCCAAGAGATAATTGTCGGAGGGATTCAAGAACTCCAGCATCAAACAATGCCTTATTACAGATTGGCTCTTGATTTCTTGACTATGTTGGGCAGGTCTTTTTCTTAGATGCCTTCTTACTCACTTTAAGAACCACTTGTTGAATAATGTTTTCATTATGTGTAGGTGTATGTGCCTACTCAGGAGAAATAATCAGGTTAAGATGATTATCTCCACTCAGATCAGGTGTATGTGCCTAACTTGGTTGTCCGTATGATATGGGGGAGTATTCCCCACAACCCTCTTGAACTGGAACAGAGGTGTGTGTCTATTCCGGAGTGAACTGTTGATGTGTCACTCCACTGGTAGGGATAGATTTGCATTTCTTTACTTGTGATGTTGTTGAAGCTGTTATAATATTCTGGCAGGCATCCATAATATGAGCAGGGATTTTCTTCTGCTCTTTCACCACTGACAAGATATTATTGGTGACTTCAGTTGCCGGAATGGGGATATACGTCCATTATGTGCCTGGAGTAGGTGTGAGTTCTTGCTCCTATCCTCCTTTTCCTTCTAGTGAATTCTGACAGTACTCATGTGTGGGGGAAGAGAGTTGAGTCTGCCTCCTTTTTGTCATTGGGGCTTTCCAATTGACTTCTCCGAGTGCTACCAAACGAGACTGTTGGTAGTATTGATCAATACTATCAGGTGTATGTTCCTTCTAATTGCACTCCGCCGAATGTGGTTGATGAGCTTCCTTCAATACTGACAGACAAGGTTGTTGGCAGGATTGGTAAGTGTAAGCAGGTGTATGTACCTATTTACCCATTGTCAATATATTGGGTTGGCAGGCTTCATCATATGTAGCCAGATGAGCTTGCTGACTAGATGATGATTTATAAACAAGTGTATGTTCCTGTCTATAGTACTCTGCCGGAATTGTCTGGCGGTATTGGCGTGTTTCTTTCAGACGAGTCTGCTGGACATCAGAAATAAAATGGACGGGTGTGTGTGCCCGCTTGTTGCTTTCCACCAAGTTGGGTTGGTGGACTTCACCGGAGATGGCAGAGATAAGGACCTTCTCACTGTTAACCAGATTTCGCCTCTGGTGGTTCATCTTGCCTGCTCGAGTTCAAGGAACCAGAGCTGAACTCCTAGAGACGACACCCTCATCATGTTGAGGGTGCACTGCTGCATGAGTCTGGCGGCGATTGTTGATGGGAGCCCTCGGGAAGGAATCCTATATCTTTGAATTAAGGACTTCAGTGTCCTTCTCATTCACCTCCCTAGAATATGGGAGGGACTACTGATTGTGTTCCGGGTATAAAGACCCGAAAAGGTTGGAAACGGTGGTTGGAACCACCTGCTTCTTGATCGTTGTTCACCACTGTCTGGACAACCAGGGTGAATTATTGACATGGAGGGCTTGTTGAGCGGCCTCCAGAGTCGGAATAGTACCGTTTTGATGGTATTCCTTAACCAGCACATTTGATACCCAACGTTTAAGACGCTGAGTAGGTGATGTCGCCCTCAGAGCAGACGACGACCCAGCAAGAGTAGCAGTAGAGGCATTCACAGCAGAGGTATTCACAGGCGTGAACTTTAGGGAAGCCATTTCTGTAATGCAGAAGATTTTGGAAAAGAGTTCAAGATTGATATAACAGAAGTAATCAAGATATGTTTTTCCACTACATCTTTGGGATGAGCACATATGTTTATTTATTGTTTTTTGGCCCTCTCATTGAGTTTAAATAGGGTCCTAACAAATAAGCAAAACATCATTTTAACTTGGTTAAGGATTCACGTCGGGTTCAACATTTTTTGTTTCCTCTGCAAATGGGGATGACCTCGTTTGATTTAAGGTTCAAACATTCCAAGCAGTTTCTAACGATTTTGTTCATAGAACCGGAAACATCCAATGATTCCATATCTATTTGGACCTAATTTCCAAAGGTAGGTTCTCATTAATTATAAACTGATGAGGTTTAAGAATTTTCCTTGGTTGAGAGGATGGGAGGTCGAACTCATCACACCCTTTTGGGGGGAATTATTGTTTACTCCAGGACTCTCTTTATAGATTTAAGTTATGTTCATGAATCCTTATTACATTACCAAGTATGAAAATGAGCTTTCTTTTAGATCTGACAAACAATGATTAATATTTATGAAATTTAGAGAATCTTTTATATGTATTTTAGGTTCTTCATCGATAGAGAATCCTCGTAATTTGTTAGATATTCTTAGTAAATGGTATCCTTCGATACAAGATCTCTTGGTTATTATAATAACCATACTGGTTTTAAAGCCACTCAACGAGGCACTTGAAGTTTATTTTCATTCAGAAGGATATGAATTTTTTCAGAGTTGGGATCGTACCTATAGATGGGCTACCTACGTATCCTTTGTTTTAGAAAAGGAATCAGAACCCACGTAGTTCGAGAAAATAAGAATGAGGTTTATGCATGATTGATGGCTCAAATAAATATTTCATAATTACTTTTACACTCTAATCTCACGTGAGTCATACTCGGTGTGAGAAACAAGAGGAATTGGTAAAACTAGACAATTGTTCCATGAAATAGGCAATAATGTGGGTCATATGTATGTGTGACTGCCCAGAATAAATGAGTATTGGGATTTACTTCTGGGAATAAACCTGGGAACAGGGTCCATAAAGGTATATGTTCTTTTATGGAGATTTGGATACTCTAACTTGGTGCTTACTCCTGAGGAAGATGCCCAAATTAGGAGGGGACTTAGGGCTTACTCCTAAGGAGGATGCCCAAATAAAAAGAATTTAAGACTGGTTACAAGAAATTATGACTGGGGCTTATTCTCGAGAAGGAGGCCTGGGTTAAAGGGACTTGAGAACTAGGGATTACTCCTAAGGAGGAGGCCCAGGTTAGGGGAATTATGATTGGTGCTTACTCCTTAAAAGGAGGCCTAGGTTAAAGTAAATTGGAATTTGGGGCTTACTCCTAAGGAGGATGCCCATATTTAAAGAACTTGGACTGGGGCTTACTCCTGAAAAGGAGGCCCAGGTTAAAGATCCTCTCATCTTAAAGGATGAGGTTGAATTAATGAAAAATCTTAACCTTAGTGACATAAAGATATCTAAATCACGAAGTTTTGAGATATGTTCCGCAGAATTCCTTTTAGATAAGGAATCCAACCAAGAAATCATGCCATGAATGGCTTTGAAGAGGGTTATGAAGGATTAATCTTGAATAGGAGAGGTGGATTGGAATAAGAGAGGTGAATAGGCAGGAGGGGCACCCAAAAAGAGAGAGGCGCGCAAGTCCTGCGTAGGCGCGCAAGTCCTGGTCGTGCAAGTATACTTGCATGAAACATGTGTACTTGCATGATGGTCAATCCTTAGGGTAATACTTGGGCAAGACTTGGATCAATCCCTTAGTATTATCCCTGGGGCTTCCAAAAGAGTGGCGCGCATGTTTTGTTGAAGGGACAAGGCGGCGCGCAAGTGTGGCCATTTCCCTTAAGGGATGGCCACTTAGGCACGAAAGTTTTGATGAGTTTCAACACTTAGGCCTCATTTCCCCTGTTTAGAGCTTCCATTGAAGGTAAGAAATTACCTTGTAAGTATTTGGAAGACTTGTAGAAGAGACTAGGGCGACCAGAGCTTAAATCTGACTTTTGGAATTTTTCCCATCATAAAAATGGGGGACCCACCTGGGGTATTTATAGGCCGCTGAAGACCCTGGGCGAGAATCAAAGAGGGCATGAAAGTCACCTACGTGACCACTGTGCGGCGCGCAAGTGTACTTGCATGACTTTGGTGGAACTTCCGCGACCCAAGTGCAAATGAATATTTGTTCATGCCTTTGTCAATTTTTGATGTTTCTTCAAATGATGAATCACTTTGAGTTCGAGGTATTTTCCCATTTCATTCGTTTAGACTTTGTGATGGAAAGGAGCGTCAACAACAGTTTAACTTCATGTAGGACTAGACAGTTTAAGGTCATGCGGGACCATCATACAGTTTAGGGTCATGCAGGACCGTCTAGTTTAAGGTCATGCAAGACCATTGTGCCGTTTAGGGTCATGAATGATCATTGTGGCTACAGAAAAGTATTACTTGAGGAATTTGGCATTGGTGGGAGGAGTTATATACTCACCATTCATGATCACCAAGGAGTATTCTCCATTGGGTAAACCCTATGGACTATGTAAGGTCCTTCCCATTTGGGCTCCAACTTGGGTTATTTTCTGCCAAGGATCATTGGCGCTCAGTGGGCCAGTACCAGGTCACCTTGCAGAAAAGAGCGGAGGCGAACCTTCTTGTGGAAGGCTCTACCCATCTTGTTCTGGTGCCTTTCCAGATTGTGCAGGGCACGGAGCCTACTCTCGTCAAGTGCTTCCAATTCAGCTAGAAGGATTTTAGCCACCTTATCTGGCACCTGATGGTCATAGACTGCAGTGCGTAATTAAGGCTGCTAGATCTTGATGGGCAGGATGGCCTCAGCTCCGTACACCAGGGAATATGAGGTCACCTGGGTGGAATTGTGATTCATTGTATGATAATCCCAAAGGGCGTTCGGCAGCTTGTCCGACCAGCTCTTCTTATTCTGGCCAACCATTTTCTACAAAATGTTGGAGAGGGTTTTATTGAATACCTCAATCGGTCCATTTTTCTGCACATGATAGTGGGAGGTATGGTTCGAACAGATATTGTACTTGGCATACAATTTCTTCAGCTCGTATGCTCGGAAGTTGGTGCCATTATCAATGAGGACAGCATGAGTAACTCCAAACCTATGGAAGATATTGGAGCTCACAAAATCAATGATGGAACGGGCCTTGACATCCTTGAGCGAAATTTCCTCTACCCACTTGGAAAAGAAATATGGGGTGGTCAGGATGAACCTGCATTGGCGAGCTATCGCCGGTGGATATTGTCCCACGACATCGAGTCCCCACACCGAAAATAGCCAAGAGTACTTGGTGGAGTGGAGATGTTTTGGCGGACGATACAGGAAGTTAGCATGCACTTGACATGTGTGACATCTCTTGTAAAACTCAATACAATCAGGGATCATAGAGGGCCAGAAGTACCCCAGTCTCCGGATCGGATGGGACAGCTTCGGCCAAGCCTGGTGGGCACCACAGGATCTGGCATGGACCTCTTGCATGACCTGTGGAAACTCAACTCCTTGGATGAAACGGAGGATAACACCATCGAAACCGCATTTATAGAGGATCTGCTCAAGACTGGGACCACTCTGGAGGGTCAACTGCAGCGCGCGACGTCGGATTCGCTCGCGCTCGGCCCGATCAATCGGGAGGCAACCATTTTGGAGATACTCGACAAAATGGGGTCTCCAGTCGGGAGTTGCTTCAACCACTGGATCTGACAAGCCTAGTGGTCCTGACGTGGAGGATCTGGTGGTAAGATGGATTACTCGCAGGCCATCTTTATCCTCCAGGGTGACGGGGGAAATGACTCCCCGGTGTGCCACATGTATAATCAGATCATCTTGCTGAGGCTCTGCAAGTGATGCCGCTAAGCTGGCCAAAGGGTCCGCTCGACCATTCTGTGACCGAGGGACATGGGTAACCTCCGATCGAAAAGAGAACTGAGCCATTAGATGGAGGGTTCACTCCAATAATGGTGCGAGCTCTGGATTTCTGACAACATAGCCACCATTGACTTGCTTGATGACCAGCTTGAAATCCCCTTTCACATGAAAATAGGGCACATCAATCTCAAGGGCCATCTCGAGGCTAGTGATAAGAGCCTGATACTCTACCTCATTGTTGGTGTAGCCTTCATACAATAGGAATGAGTACGATAGAACAGCTTGTGTCGAGGTAATGAAGATGATACCTAGGCCCACTCTATTGAGCCTAGGATCATTGAGCCTCCAACCGGTGGGACTATGGGAGGAACCATCAAAGTGCATATACCAATATGGGATGGTATGATCGACTGAGAGGATTGTCTCATCAGGAAAATCCAAGTCCATTGAATGATCTATGGTGGTTGGATGGGAAGCTAGAAAGTCTGCCAATGCCTGCCCCTTGATAGCCTTCTGAGGCATGAACCTGACGTCAAACTGCTGGAGGATTACCGCCCTCCATGCTAGACGACCGGTCAACCTGGGGCAATTCAGAATGTACTTCAGTGGGTCTGCTTGGGAGACCAGTTGTACCTCATGGTGCTGCAGGTAATGTAACAACTTCTGCCCAGCAAATACGAGCACAAGGAAGCTCTTCTCGATAGGGGAGTATCTAGTCTCTGTATCGGGAAGCATGAGGCTGAGGTAGTAGAGACTATTCTCTGTCCCCTCATTGTTCTTCTAGGTGAGAAGGGCACTGAGAGATTGATCTAGGGCAGTGACATAGAGAATCAGCGGCTTTCTGGAGATGGGTGGCATCAGGACCAGTGGCTGGAGAAAATATTTCTTAATCTCCTCAAAGGCGGAATGGCACTCCTTGTTCCATTCATAGGTGGTGCCCTTCTTCATGAGCCAGTAAAAGGGCTTACACTTCCAGCTAGATTCGCAATGATTCAGAGTATGTAGGCTATGTGGCCTTGAAAACCTTGAATCTCTCAGATATTGCTTGGAGGAGGCATCTGGCTGATCACCTTTATCTTCTCTAGGTTGATCTCGATGCCTCGGTACCTGACAACAAATCCAAGAAACTTCATGGAAGTGACCCCGAAGGGGAACTTCAACGAGTTTATCTTCAATTTGCGGGAATAGAAGAAACCGAACACTTTCTCAAGGTTCTTGAGATGGTCCTGGTGCTGGAGAGATTTGACCACCAGATCATCCACATATAATTCCACCAATGTCCCGAGTATTGGCTTGAATATGTGATGCATGGCCCGCTGATAGGTGACACCTATATTCTTCAAACCGAAGGGAATAATTAGGTAACAGAAAGTACCTTGGGGTGCCCTGAAAGTTGTATAATCTTCATCCTTGGGGGTCATCCAGATCTAATTATATCCAGAGTAACCATCTATAAAGAAGAGGGCTTAGAACCCGGCCATAGCATCGATCAACAGTTCTGTCACCGGAAGGGCAAAATAATCCTTCGAACAGTGACAGTTGAGATATTAGAAGTCGATACAGACTCTGATCTGCCTGTTCTTCTTTCATATTGGGACAATGTTAGCTACCCACTTAGGGTACTGGACCTCCTTGAAGAAGTTGGCTCTGATGAGATTGTAAGCTTTGGTCTCGACCATGGCTCCATGAAATGGGTGCATCTTTCTGGGAGGCTACTTGAACCCGTGATGGTTTATCGGGAGACCGAGGCGGTGGACGGCTACCTGTGGATGTAGTCCTAGCATCTTGTCATAACTCCAGGAAAACACATCATGGTTCTATTTAAGGAAGTCCATGTACCGCTACTTCTCCTCAATGGACATGGCGGCACTGATCAATATGGGTCTCGGACCTACCTCGCTACCAAGGTTCAATTGTACCAGTTCATCGATCGTGGAAGAGATGCCTTCGTCAATGGTGGGAGGATCATCCTCTAAATCCTCTTCTTCGCTTGTGGAGGAGGGATTCCCTGTGGGTGAGGCATCCCCTCGGTCGGAGGAACCTGACAGGAGGATGGTACCAGCCTGGACAGTAGTGGACAGTGCATCAAGAGATCCACACACTGCAGAGACCATGGCGATGAAGGTAGTCGATCCAATCCCACATGGCCTTTATCCAAGGGGGACATGCTTGATGATATCAAAGCAGTAGTGGCGCGTCAGCTTGAGACGGTTAATCCCATCCTAGAGAAATAGACATGTATGACGTACCACCATTGCCATGGGGCGGACTTCCCGATACCATACAAGGGTAGGAGGATCCAGGATAACCTAAGCCTGGTTTGTGTAGGAGTATGAGGTGATTTCCCACTGTCGCTTGGACTTGGGAATATTCCTTCCTCTTATATGAAAAACAACAAAGAATTTCCCCATGTCGGGGTTGTGGCCTCTAATCGATGGATTGGGAAGAAATAGGCGTCATCCAGAGCCACCCAGGGGTCACTGGTGGTCGTGGCGGGCACAACCTCACTTGCCAGAATCTGTTTATCCCTGCTCTTGTAATAGTCATCATCCAGATAATGATCTCCAAAATAGGTGAAAGGATATGCATCACCTTGGAGTATGCCTAATCAACCATTAAGGGATTACTTGAGGCATTGGTGATATGATGAGGGGAACGCCACATGCAGGTGGAGCCATGGCCTGCCCATCAATGCATTGTACGCGGTGTCCTGGGAGACAAACATAAATTCAGTACCGGCAACTAGGCCACCGAACTGGGTCTTCACATGGATATTGCTAACCGTGGTCTATTATGTCCTATCATACCCCTGGACCCTTAAATCAGAGGGAGTCGGGTCATCCTCGGATAACCCCAATTTCCACAGCGTCCGTGTCGGGATATGGTTGATCTCAGAGCCGGTGTCAATGAGACAACGTCGAACCTCCACGCTGTTAAATTGGCCAGTGATGTGCAGCGGGCAGATTTTCCCCTATATGGGAGAGCCTTCATCCTCTCCGGAGAATGAAATGATGGTCTGGCATTCGGCAGTCTAACCTGCTTCAGCATGAAAGGCTTCTATAGCTGCTACCTTCATCTCAAACTGGATGGGGCTCTTTAAAGCCTCAGTGAGGGCCTCACGCATATCTGACAACAAACTTAGGGCTTCGAGGATGGAAAGCCTCACTATGATTCTGAAAAGGTTCTTGAGAACATCATACATATGTGACAGGCATGAACTTTTGTTTACAAGAGGCCGCTCTATGATTGGAGGCACGGTGGGCCCTATCGGTTGGACGGGCGAGTGGCTGGTGCTGGGGATATCCCACTGCTCACTAGTCGAAGCAAGAAGAGTAGATTCCTGATGAGTTCTGGGAGACCGAGGTTGACCTGTAGCGGGGCGAAGCTGGTCGCGGTATGGCCGATGTGTCTTTTCATGATCCAGTAGCACCAACGGTGGTAGAGGCAGTCCTGACGACATCGGATGAAAAGGTTGTGCGTGCTGAGCTCTGTGTTGGGTCTGTTGTCTGGTCTCGGTGGCGTGCACGGCCTGGATAGAGGTGCCAACTGGTCCTCCTCGATGAACCATGTATTCGCGTCTCTGCTGACGTTGGCATCGGTTGGGGACGTTGGGGAGGTTCTCCTGGCATTCCCCCTCATCGGGAGTCATATAGGGGTTTACCAACTCGATGATATTAACCAAAGTGTACCCTTGACTGTCACTCGAAGAATCATCCACCACTGCGACAATTATAGGAGGGATCCCCATATCAGGGGGCATGAAGTCGCTGAGAGTGTGGGAGGATGATGGCATCGGTGGGGCACGTTGCTTCTTCTTGTGCCGCTGATGCTTGCTCTTCTGGGAACAGGCCAGTTGAGATGATGATGCAGAGGTGGCAGTCGCTGCTTGTGAAGGCTCCGGCTGATTCAGGTGTGCCTGAATGATTCCACAGGCATGAGAAACCATTTTACGAGCTATCCAGTCATCGTACTTATGGGATATATGACTGGGAACATGATTCCACTCACCTTCTCCATCGCTACAACTTTCTGACCTCACAAAGACACCCTCTACTTGTGCTGGAACTGGACCCAACCTGACTACATTTTTATCAACCTGGTCTTGGATCCAATCCTTAAACACATAGAAATTCTTAAGGGTGTGACCCAGAATCTGATGATAGGGGCAGTAGTTGGGTCGATCAGTGAGATTCTCCTCTGCCGACCTTCTACACTTAGTCAAGGGTACAATCCCTTGCTCTTGTGCACTACGAAAGTAACCAGGGACTTGATTCTCGCTAAAGGAGTAAGACTGGTTTCATCTTTCTGGATAGGGATCCCTTGGATAATGGCCTTGACGAGGAGCTGGAGGGGCTTGCTGAGGAGGTGGACCCTGATTGTCCCACCTAGGCGGTGGCAGCGCATTACGTGGAGGCGCTTGCCGATTCTGAGGACGTTGCAGGGCCAGAGGTTGTGCCTGAGGTGGAGGGCCACAACGAGGCAGCGAGGATACTGCCACTGGTAGCAACTCTAGTTGCCTAGGGGCCACTATTTGGGCCACCACGTTGGGCTCAGCTCTGGAAGACCTCCTTGATGGGATTGCGGGGGGCAATGGACGTGCCTTCCTGGCCTGTTATAGGGCTTCTTCGAGGTGTTGGGCCTTATCCGAGAAGTCTCGGAACCCTCCAGGATAATTCTGAGTAATCAGGGAAGGAACCAGTTCCGTACTGACACTTACCATGCACATCGTCAGTAATTTCTCCTGAGTCAGTGGCATGTCAAGGTAGTATGTGAGCCCCTTCCACCGGGTGATAAAATCCGTGACTCGCTCATCAGGTTTTTGTTTTCACATGAAGAGGTATAAGATTCTCGTTTTCTGGGTGGTAGAGCTTAACTGGTAGAGGAACTACCAGTGAAGGTCCTTCCAACTGGTTATGGAACCAACGGGGAGCTGGTTGTACCAGACGAATGCCGGAACTTCCAACGTCTGAATAAAACAATAGAGCTTAGAGGCCTCCTGCTGCAATGGGGTCCCCAACATGGGCCCACACCTTGAATTGAAGTGGTCCAGATGTTGTGGAGGGTCCCCTGTCCCATTAAAGAGGGAGAAGGTGGGATTCCCGAAACCCGTAAGTGCTGGCATATAATCCACCCAGGCCGGGTAAGGATTTCCATCCAGTGGTATTTCCACCTGCCATGCTTTCAATGCCTCGAGGCAGGCTATGAGTGCTGCCATAGGATCATCCAGGTGGGGGTCTCTGTCTTGACAGGGATTCCTAACCATGAGTGTGTTTTCGGGCTCTTCGACATGGTATACGGGTTCAGCGGATCGTGGAGCGACTAGTGGAATGGCATGTGGGGCAGCTGTGGGAACCCAGGCTGGATTCCCCAGATTTCCTCGCCATTCGAGAGGGTTTGGTGTGACATACCACAAACTCTTTTCGTGAGTTCCGGCTTCATCCCTGTTAGCAGGAGGAGCATGATCAGGGTTTCTTGGAGGCATCTCCCCGGTGGGAGTTGTTCCTACCCCTGCTGACCCGGCCTAGGATCACCATAGTCAGGTCGTCGCTCTACAGTGCATTCAGTTAAGAGTTCATTGACCAACCTATTTTTCTCAGTATATTGTTGGCGCAACACGACCTTCTCGGGGTCCCCTTCCATCTTCTGCACTTAGGTGGACGGGTCGGAGTGCTTGATGGCTCCGACATGCTCTTTTCCCTTACTAACATTCCGGCTGAGTACCAACGACTCAGTGGGAGCTGGGAGACCTAGGAGGTTCCTCTGCTAACGGGTAATCCTCTCCGATGGTTCCAATAGTGGTGGCACACCCATAGGGGGTAAGTCTCCATCGAGAAACTCCAACTCGTCCTCCTTGTCCACTATGTCAGCCATGTGGACTGTGACCCTTCCTGGGGGCATGTCCTCTATATCGCATAGCAAGTCGGGCTATCGCTAGATAGGGCTGAAGATGAGGGAAACATACTACCCCCAGCCACGGACTTGCACATGGGTGGTTTCTTCCCGGATGATTTTGAGGAGTACCTAAATACTCTAAACGCATTGCTGCTGGAGGGCCACACGAAGGCCTGGTTACTCGGGGTGCTGGACCACATGGAGTGTGGCCAGATCGACAAGACAACAATGCTCACTAATGTCTTCAAAATTCATTTGGATCCTTGGATAAACTGTGCAATGATGATGGAGACTGAAATGTGTCACCCAGAGGGTGTAGTATAAACACTCAACTTCCTCTAGGGTGAGGGACTTGGGTATGCAGAAATCATGTGATGCCACGGGCCAGAACTTCTCAGGGAAGTGGTCCACTTCAAGGATTCTCCCGAAGATCCTCATCTCAAATTTAAGGTCCGGCCCTTGATTTCCCCACTCGCCAACTAGGGGTGCTTGAGGAACTGGAAGAGGTGTTGAGGAAGACGGCTGGGATGGCAGGTTGGCCGGTGGAGAATACGGTGAATGGGCTAACTGGCCACCAATCCTCAGGCTATCCTTTGAAGAGTATAGTGACATGGCCGCTATGTCGCGATAGGATGGGTTGACGACCATCGTTCCTGGCTCAGGGGCCAGGCCTGCTGGTGGTGGGTCGCGCTACTGCTCGCCTGCCACTGGTCCCTAGAATAGCTCTCAGTGATCTCTAGTGGAGGTAAGAAGTGCTTCCGGTGATTATGGCGGTGACTACACGACCGTAACATGCAGGGTCAACAGATTTTCATCCTCTAGGATAATCCTAGAGAGGGAGGCTATAATTCTGTGGACCTCGCATTCTTGGAGTACCAGGCTGATGCGCCTCATCCCTGCCCCAGCCCTTGACTCGGATGAGCGAGGGTAGGGTTCCTGAGCTGAGTCGAAATCTACTTTAGAGTCTGAGAAGCATACTGGTTTGATCTCAATTCGGGCCTTCCCAGGATTCTTCTTATGGCAACGATGACCCTCATTCCTTCCCCTTGGTGGCTCCTCGGGACAGGGCTGATTTCTGATATGTGGTCCTTCGGCTACGCTGGTGCCAGGGCAGAGAGGACTTTCACTTGATACAACCAAGGTGCGAGGAGCACTAGGAAAAATGTCTAAGGGGGTGTGGGTAGGACATCCATGAACAACACTTGAGTGGGCAAGACCTCTGCTAGAACCGTCGGGAGCATGGGGAGGACCTCTATGGTTGGTGCGGGTGGAGTGAGGCTGGCCTTCATCCCTCCGGTTTCCGGGGAAAGGAGGACCTTCTCCAGCAGTGGAGAGGACCTAGGAAGGATCCCCATGTTTGAGAGAGTCTGGATGGGTAACGTCTCCACGTCGACGGTCAGGGGTAGGAGGAAGGGCTTCATACCCAGTGTGATGGGAACAGGAGAGGCTTTTATACCGAACTTCACTTCCATGGGGAAGACCTTCATTCAGATTGGGGTGGCACGGGGCAGACCTATATGTCGATCCAAGAAGCGGGGAATACCTATAATCTCGGTGGTGGTGGTACGGAGAGGACCTCCGTATGGGGTGGCATCGCTGTGGGTTGGTTCACGACGACCCCTGCTCGTGCCTGTGACCAGGAGAGTCAACCCAGCCAGCCTGTGGGGCGGTTGGAGCCTCGATCCCAGTTGGGCATAGGAGCGCCCCAGTTCAGTGTTTCTAGGGACTTGATGATATGCGTCGTTGGTGGCTAGGTCCACAATAGATGTCAAAGTTGACGCCCCTTGGCAGACACCCTCAGCTCGTGCCCGACGCTGGCGTCGGGTCAGGCGAGTCAGTGCTGGTGGTGCAGGTGCATAGATTACCTGCACCTCCGGCAAGGTCGGGCAGCGGCGTTGACGCGGCTGGGTGGAGGTCCTCACTGGGAGCCCCGGGACTGAGACTCTGACCGGGCTGGTCCAGATGTCACCCATCTCATCAATGTAAGGAAGGGGGTCGTCAAAGAACTCCAGGGACAGGCTCCCAAAACAATTGAATGTTGGGGTGAGGAGCAGCGGCTCCCTACGTGGCCCTCAGGTGCGGTGTTGACAGTGGGGCCTGGAGGCCTCCTGGTCCAGGCGGGCCATATCTTGAGTTGGGATTATTCCCTCCTACTCATAATGACATACGAGGTCGTTAACCACCATTCATTTTATGACTTTCGATGGGGAGATGGGGCATCGGCGCCCCATAGTTGTGGATGCAGATGTTGTTGCAGTAGCAGTGGATCCATGCGGAGCTGCTGTGCTTGCATTGCCCCTGCCCCTGCATAGGCGGGCGGGTGGTGATTGCGTTCCAATGGCAGCAACCTGATTTCTGGAAGTAGGGAGATTAACTCATTAACACTGCTAGTAAAAGAAATCTACAACCAGATCCCCATCGCTATTCCATCTTCTGTGGCCAGTAAGAGGGATTAATGCTGACAATGTCGTAAAACGGGATGCCCAACATTCTAATGCCCCAACTTCTAATGAGTTTCACACAAGACCCGCTATTTTCTTGGCGGGACCCGGCACTGGAGGGCTGGATCCGGTGACATGTCAATCCATGGATTCCCCGAGCATTACTAATCTCCATTTTGAGGAGAAGAACTTCATGTCGGGTTCACTGTTTCTGTTTCTGACACTTTTGCTGGGGGGGGGGGGGCGTCCGTCTGCTTGAGTGCGACAGACACGACTTTTGTTACCCCGTATTCTTGCTTTCCAAAGGCGGGCGGCATCCATTCCTTATTCTGGGACATTTTCTCCTTGATCGAAACGAGATGAAGGGATGTCGGTTTTTCCGTCCATGGATTCCTCCTCGGAACTCATCACCTAGTCCAGGACTCCCTCATAGATTTAATTCATTGTTCATGAAAATATTCTTAGCGCCATATCCTCATGGACACCAGTTAATTACGTTGCTTCTTTTAGTACATTCCAAGGCGTCTGGTCAGGGCAGCAACCTTCGGTTAGGGGAGTAGTCACGCTGAGGCATCACTGACGTGTCTAGATGCTGGGGATTGGTGTGTCTCTCATCTATCCCTTATTATAGGGCTTCTCGAGGGCGTGGAAGCACGAGGAATCCTACATCTAACATGGGGAATCATATGCCATAGGCATGTATCAGAGGTTTTACTCAGCTTTCTGTGTTTAACATGGGGTATGATGCAAGTTTAACGTCCAGTAGAGATGGATCAGACTGATCAGAACACTGATTAGAGTGGATCAAGTGGAGGAACCCCCTTGGAGGGAACACTGATATTGGGGCCAACACATGGGCGGCTTCCCAAATGCTATTGGAGGGAATGAGGTGGCATGATCACACCGAGATGTGGCGGCCCGGGTAAGAATCAGGATGTATTATGGTTTTGGTCTTGGGCCTCGAGGAGACTTCCTACGTATCCCCGTGGCAGGGAATCAAATTCTGCATAGTTTATCAGGTGACGATTTACCATTGAATGTGGTCAACAACAGCTTACCGCTGAAGGGGGTTGCAATGGATTACCGTCGGATGAGGTCAAACTGACGTGAAGGACGTTGGAACGATCGGGTGGTGGTGGGCTTGAACCTCATAGAGGTTTCCTACGTGCCATGCCTTGACATGGATCAATGTCCTCATAGTTTGGGATGACATTTGGGGCTCTTAGACTCTAGGCTGCAAGGGTGTTTGGTGAACCGACGTGAAGGAGGTCGGAACAACCGAGTGGTGGGATTGAACATCATGGAGGATTCCTATGTACCATGCCTCGACATGGATCAAAGTCTCTGTAGTTCAGAATGGGGTGTGTAGGCAAACCGACGTGAAGATGGACCCAGGGTCTGATGGGTGATGGGATTGAACCTCGGGGAGGCTTCCTACGTACCACGCCTTGACATGGATCAAAGTCATCGTAGTTCAGAATGGGGTGTGTCGGTGAACCGACATGAAGATGGAACAGGGTTCCGATGGGTGATGGGCTTGAACCTCAAGGAGTATTCCTTCACACCATGCCTTGGCATGGATAAAATACCGTATAGTTCAGGATGGGATAGGAATATAGTTTAACATCTTGTGGGATGGGGTGAACCAACGTAAAGGGGGTCAGAATGACCGGGTGGTGGGCTTGAACCTCGTGGAGGATTCCTATGTACCATGCCCTAACATGGATCAAAGTCCCCATAGTTTAGAATGGGGTGTGTCGTTGAACTTATGTGAAGATGGACCAGGGGTCTGATGGGTGATGGTCTTGAACCTCATGAGGCTTCCTGCGTACCATGCCTTGACATGGATCAAAGTCCACGTAGTTTAGGATGGGATGTGTCGGCGAAATGACGTGAAGATAGACAAGGGGTTCTATGGGTGATGGGCTTGAACCTCAAGGAGGCTTCCTACATACCATGCCTTGACATGGATCACAGTCCACAAAGTTCAGGATGGGATGTGTCGGCGAACCGACACGAAGATGGACCAGGGGTGTGATGGGTGATGGGCCTGAACCTGAGGGAGGCTTCCTACATACCATGCCTTGACATGTATCAAAGACCACATAGTTCAGGATGTTGTGGGCCTTACACTCTAGGATTCTTAGGGTGTTTATGGAGGTTGGCGCACTAACACGGAGATGGTCGGGGCCAATGGTTGTTGGGCTTGAACCTTGTGAAGGCTTCCTGTGTACCATGCCTTGACATGGATCAAAGTCATCGTAGTTTGGGTGTATAGTTTAACATCGTGTGGGATGGGGGTGTTGACATGGTCGATTCTTACTCTATGCCCAAGTGAGTCGTTCTTGGTTTGAGAAACAAGAGGCAGTAGAGACCTGACGATCACGTCATGAAAGGTGCGTCTGTGGGATGTGGAGTGGGGATTATGCTTGGAGTGGTCCAGAGAGAGAGAGAGTTTGGGACTTACTCTTAAATAGAGGCCCGATGGTGACAAAGAGCAGCGGGAGAGGTATTTAGCATTGAAGAAAGGGGGATCCTCATTCCCTATCATGCCCTCCATTGGCCTTGGCACCGAAAAAGTGAGGAGGAGCATGGGTACTGCCTCCTTCAAGAAAAGGTAGGGGCTTACACCAAGATGGATGCCCTTCCTCGTAGACAAACTCCACTCCAAGACGGAGGATATCATCCCTTGTGGAGACTAGGGGGTGTGGATAATGCCCGAGGAAGGGGGACCCTATGTGTGAGGCACGGGGTTAGGTCACAATTTAACGTCATGTGTTGAGGATGATGGTGCTTGGAAGGTTAACTTCCTACAACTCAGACGAAGTGGGTTTGTTGAGCACCCCTAGGACTTACATAATTGTTACCCTCTGCTTCTTGTGGGAGGGAAGGCATTGGAAACGCCGTACTGAGGGGGTGTCATGGAGCGAACCATCGAGGGGTCCAAGTTAGCGTGGCTATGCTAAGAAGCAATATCCATTAGCGTGCCTATGAGAAGAAGAATTAGGCGAAGAAACACAACAGGAAGTATCGTCCAGGGGACTTTGAAGTCACATCGTGCAAACCTGGAGGGTTGCACCGGAAAAGGATTTCCCAAGCAGAGGGGTCCATAGGTAGGGGCCTTGTGGAACTCTGTCACTCCACATAGATGAGGTCACTTGCGAAGGGGCGTGCTTCGCGATGTGGGGTGCCTTAGCCTTAGCATGGGGAAGAGGTGAAAATGGGAGGTGCTTCGCGAAGTGGAAGGGCACTCACAGAGCATAGCCTCGTGGATCAAATCTGCCTCACGAAGTAAGGTGTCGGGAAGCAATGTGCTTCGCGAGGTACAATGATCCTGCCTTAGCATGTAGATCATGAGTACATGAAGGGTGCTTCATTAATCATAAACGCTCCACGATGAACCGGGTCCCCTTGGGGATCCCCTTCCTTCGCGAAAGCCCTTAGGCTTCTCGAAAGGAATCCATCTCAGAAGTGGGGATCAAAACGAGACAATGGGGAGGCACTTCACGAATCATAAGTTCCTCGCATAGCTCATGGTTCACTGAGCGGAAGAGTGCTTCACGATTCGGGAGATCAGAAACTGAAAGGACATATTTTCTGTCTCTAGAGCATAGGGGGATCTTGGTATTTATAGGCAAGAGGCACCACAGATCGGAGCTCACACAGTGCAAAGAGGGGAAGGAGGGCTTCGTGGAAGATCATGAACGTCAACTGGGGTCGCAGAGCATCCTGCCTGCGTTACTTCGCAGCATCGTCGCGAATGTCAAATTCGTTCGTGGAGCATCACGGCTCCCTTACGTCGTGGTGAACTCGCGAACGTCAAGTGTGTTCATGGTGCCTTCTTCCTTCTTTGCTTCGTGGTAGCCGCGGTACTGGGGGACTCTGTGAAGGGGCTTCGCGAGGCAGTCTATGGGGCTGTCTTGAGGCCTTCTCTTTATTCCAAATTTTGGCGCCAACACTTATGCATGAAATAAAATTTTTAAGAAGGGTGCGCCCTGATAGTTCTCCAATGCATTGGGTAAAGATTAGTATCATGATACATCAAATGAAATGAGGATTTAATCATTCTAATTCAAGTGAAATGAGGGTTTACTCGTGCTTCATGTGCAATGAGGGTTTACTTATGCTCCATGTGAAATGTTCATTGGATCTTACTTATTCCATGTTAAGTGTTATTGCCACATTTCCATGTTATGATTATCATGATTTATCATGCCTTTATGTTTATCTTCCGCTCCATTTATATGCATATTGTATAACTTGTACTATATTCCTCATGTAATTCCATGTTTATTCCCTTACTGGGCTTTATAGCTCACCCTTTTCTTATACATGTCCTCAGGTTATCCTATCCAATGCTAAGTATGAGGGAATGTAGGGGTCATGTAAAGAAAGTTTTCAATAAAGATGTTGTATCTTATGTTTTAATTGGTTATGTAATACTCTTAAGCCTCAAAGACACTAGAACTCTCAATATTCTATGTTGTATCAAGTGAATTTTATGTAATAAATCTTGTAAAAGTGTGTAATAAAGAACATGGTTGTCATAGTTGGTATCAGAGGATATGTTAAGTTTTTTGTTGGGATTAGGATTAGAAAACCCTAGTAAATACTTAAAGACAAGACTAATTATAATAAAATCATCCCTATGTTTTGGTGAGTATTGAGTAAGTGGTTTATTAAAAAAATACAGCCCTGTCTGGATACGAGTAGGTAGAGGTGGCTCTGGCACAAATGTACCTAGGGGTGAAAACCCCGATAAGGAGTTTCGGGCTTGACCTAGGGTATCCTGGTACATGACAACGGTCCTTGCTACACTCTTGGTTAAAACAATCCTGAGAGATATGATTTGGTAAATTCAAAAGCTTAGTATGAACCCTTATTAAGGTAATTAAAATAATTCCCCTAACAATTTATGTTAGAAATTAGATCACGAATAGAATATATTGAAGCCTATGGATTCATAAGTTAAGGAAATAAAAGTTATTTATAAGTCCTCAATTTTTTCCTTCAATTACCCTTTATGTGTTACACCTAACTTTCCTTTTATTCTAGCCAATGGCCGGTAATATGAGGACTTGGGCTAACAACTGATGTGAAGATCAATGTGATGATTGTGCTAATGAGATGCCCAATATGATGGGAGTAGGAATCGTGGACTTTGTCATGCTTATCTCTCAGTTAAATCGTGATTTGAATAGAAACTTGGGTCAAGAGGGACGTTAAACCCCTCTTAAGAAAGAACAAGTCGTTGTCGAGAGCTTCATGAGACAAAGGTCTCCTAATTTTAATGGATCTTATGATCCCTCAATCACTGAATAATGGATCAACTCCATTGAAATGATCTTCTCCATCCTTCAATGTTCTGAACAAGAGAAGGTTATCCAAGATGCTTATTATATGAAGGGTGAAGCTGATCAATGTTGGACCTTGTTCAAAAATACAAAGCCTAAGGAGGAGATAGAGCCATTGGAATGGACGGTTTTCCAGAAGATGTTTTTTGATAAATATTTTCCGCATACCCTCCGGCTTAAGATGGAAAGGTACTTCCTTTCCCTCATGAAAAAAGATGACTAATCTGTCCGAGGTTACGAGAATATCTTCACAATTCATGCACGATATGCCTCTGGCTTTGTTGTTACCCCCAAATACAAGGTTGACAACTTCTTTGGTGGGCTGAAACCTAGATTGTGGAAAGCGCTGGCGATCCGTGACTTCGACAGCTATGAGGAAATTGTCAGAGGTTCCCTCAAGGTCGAAATGGAGATCATAGAATCTCAGGGATATCAGGGGGATAATAAGCGTAAGTTGGAATTCAATGTTTTTGGTTCAATGGATAAATCCAATGATGCTAAGAAGATACATCACCCCACTAACCAAAGGTGTGGAAAGAAGCACCCTAGAAATTTCCTGAAGGGGATGAGGAAATGCATTAGGTGTGGAAGAGAAGGGCACCTGGCTATTAACTGTCGGCAAGAAAAACCCACCGTTGTGACATAAGAGAGGAACACTTTGCTCGGACCTCAAAGGATTTTTCATTGCTTCAAATTCAATGAACCAAGGCACTTTTTAAATCAGTTCCCTAAGAAAAGGGTTTTTAGAGGCAACCAACAACCTCCAAGGCAGCAGGGGCAATCTTTTTCCATCACTACCACAGAAGTGAACCCCAACAATGAAGTGGTGATAGGTACACTAGTTATTCATTCAAGAATAGTGAACACACTTTTTTATTCTGGTTATATTCATTGTTTTATATCCTAAATGTTTATTAGAATAATCCCGGCACCACTACAAATCATAGAAGTGAAGATGTCGGTGAGTATGGAAAATGGGGAAATCATTGCATCCCATGAATATAACTCCTCCCATATCATAATCTATGGATTGAATTCCTGGTGAATGTCGTCATACTCCCTCTGGTGGAATTTCATGGAATTCTCAGCATGGATTGGATTTCCTTATATAAAGCCAACATAAATTCCCATGAGAGGGAAATCACTCTCCATGTGGAGAATCGACCCCCGATTCTATACAAGGGAAAGGAGGAAGTTGAATCTTATTTAGATCCATCATCTCAAGCAGGTATATTACTACCCTATGGGCATGAATATCTGGCTCAAAAGATTGAGTCTAAGGAGGAAACCATCCTTGAAGACATTCTTATTGTGAGGGAATTCACTGAAGTGTTTCCCGAGGAATTGTCTGGTCATCCTCCTAGAAGAGATGTTGAATTCTCAATCGATCTTATACATCAGGCATTTCAATATCCAAGACTCTATATAGAATGGTTGTTGTAGATATTGATGAGCTAAAGAAACAACTACTGGAGAATCTGGATAAAGGGTTTATATGCCCAAATGCTTCACCATGGGGTGCACCAGTCCTCTTCTTCAAGAAGAAATATGGGTCAATGCGCCTTTGCATCAATTATCGTGAGCTTAACAAAATCACGATAAAGAACAAGTATACTCTCCCACTAATTGATGATTTTTTCGATCAGATTGATGGAGCATAATAATTCTCCAAGGTGGATTTGTTTTCGGGGTATTAACAAGTAACGGTGAAGACAGAAGATATCCCCAAGACTGCTTTTCGTACAAGATACGGGCACTATGGATTCATAGTAATGCCTTTCAGATTGACTAATGCTCCAGAAATCTTCATGGACTTGATGAATATAGTATTTAGAGATTACCTGGACAAATTTGTGGTAGTCTTTATAGATGATATTATGATATACTCTAAAACCAAAGAGGATCATGATGGTCATCTAAGAACTGTACTAGATACCTTGCCGAAGGAGAAGCTCTATGAAAAGTACAGCAAGTGTGAGTTCTGGTTGAAGGAGGTATCATTCTTGGGCCATGTCATCACAAGCAATTTGATATCTGTGGATCCCTCCAAAATAGTTTCCATTGAGGGAAGTATGAGGACAACATCGGTAACGAATATCTATAGCTTCTTGGGGTTAGTTGGATATTATTGATGATTTATGAGAAATTTCTCACGATTTTCCAACCCTCTTACCAAGATAACTTGGAAGGGAGTAAATTTTTCTTGGAGTGATAAATGTGAATAAAGCTTCAAGAAGTTAAAAAGGAGGCTTATCACTGCGCCCATGCTCACTTTACCCACAAGTGGAGAAATTTTTGTGGCATTCAGTGATGCTTCGAAGAAGGGCCTGGGATGTGTGTTGATGTAAAATGAAAAATTCATTGCATATTCTTCAAGGCAATTGAAAGTTCATGATCATAATTATCCAACACATGATCTGGAGTTGGCTGTGGTGATCTTTGATTTAAAATTTTGGTAGCATTATCTCTTTGGGGAGAAGTGTGAAATATATACAGACCAAAAAATCCTCAAGTATATATTCACATAGAAAGAGTTGAATATGTGCCAACGAAGATGGTCAAAGCTGATCAAATACTATGACTGCTCAATCCATTACTACACTGGGAAAGTGAACAAGGTGGCTGATTCTATAAGTAGAAAGGACCCAGAGATTCTATCACTGATGAGAATTGATAAGGATCCAATCTTCTTAGATTTTATAAATATGGACATGGGAATCATTAATAAGCGAACATCATCAATCATTTCACAAATTATTATTCAACCATCTATTTTGGAAAAGTTAAAGGATGCTCAAAAGGATGATGTGGGAATTCAGAAGAAAGTGGAATCTATTAGAAGAAGCAAATCCTTAGAGTTCAATGTAAATGAAGAAGGAATTTTGAGATTAGGAAAAAGACTATGTGTTCTATCAAGTTCAAAGCTGAAGAAGGAACTTTTGGATGATTCACATAATTCAAATTTCTCTATTCACCCAAGATACACAAAGATGTATCAATATATCCGAGAGCATTATTGGTGGGATAATATGAAGAAGGAGGTCGCTGAATTTACATCAAAGTGTCTGGTGTGTCAAAAAGTGAAGGCTGGGAGATAGAAGTCTACGGGGATGATGCAATCATTACCCATACCAGTATGAAAATGGGATAAGATCACCAAGGGCTTTTTCACCAGACTTTCGAATACATCCAAAGGAAACAATGCAATTTGGGTTGTTCTGGATCGTCTTACAAAGTCTGCACACTTTATTTCAATTCGGGAGGATTTTTCATTGGATTAACGGGCATGGATATATATCAGGGAAGTGGTAAGGCTTCATGGATTACCATTATCTATTGTATCTGATTGAGTCTTCAAAATGCTTTGGATACTAAGCTGAACTTCAGTACAACATATCATCCTCAAACTGATGGACAATTTGAGCGGACTATCCGAACACTTTAGGATATGTTGAGAGCATTCTCAATGGACTTTAAAATAGGATGGGATCAACATCTTCCTCTGGTTGAATTCTCCTATAATAACAGTTTCCACTCGAGCATCCAAATGGAACCATATAAATCCCTTTATGTTAAAAGGTGTAGAACACTGATGTGTTGGGATGAAGTTGGTAAGCGTAAGCTGCTAGGACTAGAAATGGTCGAAGAAATAGTGGAGAAGGTGAAAACCATTCAGCAGCATATCAAGGAAGCCTAGAGTCAATAGAAGAATTATGAAGATAACTGTCAACGAGACCTTGAGTTTAAATTTGGAGAGATGGTATTTATATGCATATCATCGTAGAAGAAGGTCATGAGGTTTGGAAAGAAAGGGAAGTTAAGTATTAGGTACATCGGCCCCTTCAATATTCTTGATTGTGTTGGGGATGTGCCTTATCGACTAGAACTTCCACCTACCATGTCCAAAGTACATGATGTCTTTCATGTATCCCTCTTAAGTAAGTACATACCAGACCCTTCACATGTCCTCTCTTCAGAGGTGGTATAGTTATAGGATTATCTTTCTTATGAGTAGAACCCAGTGAAGATCTTAGATCATAGAGAAAAAGTTCAACGAAATAAGACACTGCCCCTCGTCAAGGTGTTGTGGTGAAACCACAAGTTTGAAGAAGTGACATGGGAATTGGAAGAAATGATGAACCAGAGTTACCTAATTATATTTTAGTGTGGGAAAAGAAAATTTCTAGGGAGAAATCTCTTAAGGGGGGAAGATTGTAATGACCCAAACTTTCATTAGTGGAAATTTCTCTTGATCTAATGTCTCATTACGTAAAATGTTTATATAAAATGTGAACTTTATTGGTATTATGTTTTTGGATTTTAAAATAATGTTAATAATTTTGACCATTTCTAATACAGTCGTTGAATAGTGATCACATGATTAGTATAAATATAGGGCTTTATCAAATCCTATTTACTCAAAAAAAGGAAGCGATGGCCTCATCCAGTAGACTTTCCCCGTATGAAGCCCATTTGTCAGAGCCCAAAAAGGATGTGGCGTCATTGGGATTATCTCTTGACCAATCCCAAGACAAGATTCAACATGTTAATCTCGAAATGAATCACCTACGGGAGAAGTGTAAGATGATAGATATTACCACCAAATAAATGTTATCTGAGCCACCCGAAGAGTCTATCACCATCGCACACCTTACGCTTCATTCTTATGCGAGTGTTATAAGGGGTTATGTAAAAAGACCTTATAACTATTATTATGTGTATTATTTTTTATATAATAATTAATATACATTATTTTTATTATTTTTACTTTGTAAATAGTTTTTAAAGCGCAAATAGTATTTTTAGTTAATATTCAACTAAGAAATATATTTTGATGAATTAATGGAATTTGGAATTAAATAATATTTTAATAAAATATTATTATTTTTATTTTTAAAGTACCTTTTATTAAATATAAATTATCATATAATTTTATGAATGCAGTTTTAATTTTTATTATGGTTTGAAAGCTATTTTTGTCAAAACCCATGAATTTTCGATAAATGGAAGTTTTTATTTTAAAAGTAAAAATTCACATATTTAAAAAATTATTTAGATAAAATGAATATTATTTTTGGAATCAGGATGTTTAAATTATCCAATGGTGATTTTTTCATAATTTTCTGAGACAGTTGAATTTTTTGTGTAAAAATTAAATAACGTTTAAATATATAATGTGTTTTAGGACATCATAATGACCCAATAGTGATGTAATAAAATACTATGAATGATATTTTCTTCCAGTATATTTTTTAATATTAAAATAATTTTATTTTAAGTTTATTTATTTATTTTACAAGACTTTAGTGGACCCTCCAAGAGTTATAAAACATTTTCACTTTTTAAATGAATTTCCTTGAGAGTGTGACTCATATCCACATAAGCAACCCTATTATTTTAAGAAATTAGGTCATTGGCCTTATAAAATATTGTTTTCTACTCCCCTTTGGCCAAAAATATGGGCAATAACCATGGTCTGGTTTGTGGTATTGATTAGTTTAATGTGTGCCTTTCCAAACATAAATAATAAAGAACTCCCTCTAATTTACTATATAAACCCACCCATTCTCCCACTTCCTCTTCACTAAAAGCCTTTTGTGTTCATCTAAACTCTTCCCTACTCTCCCTATAATCCTCCCAAGGTGCCCCAATATCCCAAGAAGCCTCTCTCAAGCCTCTCCCAATCCTTTGAGATCACACTTCCGGGTAAGGGATTCCTTCCTTCCTCTTTTTATCGAAGTTTCTTTATATTGTTATGCCCTTTTATATTCAATTATTATTGTTGGGGTATTATTTTGAAACTCACCTATACGGTTCTCTTTATTTCTGAATGATGAGATACCCCTTTCTCTCTCATCGGTGCCTCCCATGAACACTTGTTACCATGCTGGAATTCAATAAGTAATTTCTCTCTCCTCATTTACATTCAAGAAATTATTTTCTATTATGATTATAAATTCCATTAATTATGTTGGTACATGTATCTATATGACCCTTTTACTATCCATTTCATGTACATATTATTAGACACCCATTTATCTCTCATCAACCATTTTTATGAAGTCTTATGTCACGCCGTTATGCTGGAGAAATTGCACCACAATTTTCCAAGCCAAAATAATTATGTTGTGAATACCATGCCCATTTCTCTATGAATGGTATTCAACTTTATTCACATTTAAATATTGATGTAAGGGTTTCATGTATGAATTCCACATTCCTTAATCTTTGAATAAATTATGATGTTTTATGAATTCATGTTCTATGATCTTATGGAACACTTATGCATGAAATGAAATGTTTAAGAAGGGTGCGCCCTGATAGCGCTCAAATGAAATATGTAAAGATTAGTACCATGATACATCAAGTGCAATGCGGGTTTACTCATTCTAATTCATGTTCAATGAAGGTTTACTCATGCTTCATGTGCAATGAGGGTTTACTCATGATCCAATTGAAATGAGCCTTGGCTCATGCTAATTACATGTTAAGTGTTGTTGCAACATTTCCATGTTATGATTATCATGCTTTATCATGTCTTTATGTTTCTATTGTTCTCCATTAATATTCCTATTGTCTAAAAAGTATTTTATTCCTCATTTTATTCCATTTTTATTCCCTTACTGGGCTTTATAGCTCACCCTTTTCTTATACATGTCCTCAGGTTATCCTATTCAATGCTAAGTACGACAGAATATAGGGGTCATGTAAAGGAAGTTTTCAATAAAGATTTTGTATCTTATGTTTTAAGTTGTTATGTAAAGGTCCTAAGACCCAAATACACTATAAATCTTGATCTTGTATGTCGTATCAAGTGAATTTTATGTAATAAATCATGTTTTAGTGTGTAATAAAGAACAAGGTTGTCATCGGTCACATCACCATTGTCAACTTTATTCTAACATCCATTACCATGATTTACCTTTCTATAATAAAAGTTTGAAAATATTTCTTGGATATCCTTTAAAATATTATTTCCTATTTCATATTGGATTCCTAATTGGAGGGAAGGTGACATAGGGTATCATGGTGGCAGATGGAGAAGCTGTTCGAAACTGGTGGGGTTAACCTAAGAAGTATTTATGGATCTATCCAATGCATGCAGGCTAAGGTCACCTAGGAGGTTTTGAAAGTAAGAACTCTTTGCTATAGATTTATTCTTGAACAAATATATTATAGGTTTATATATTAAAATAGGGGTTTTAGCTTATTGGACTCACTCAGTGTGCATATTCCCAATATTCTCTAGCATTCACATTGAATCTTTGGGAATGGATAGCTCAACTTCTTGAAGAAAAATTTGGTAGGATACATGCTTGAGTATTTGAGGTTCCTAAACGAAAATATCACTTTTATTTGGGCTATCAGTCACCCCACATTCATTAATTCAGTTCTCGATCAGTAGTAATTATAATCCTTTAACATTATCTCCATTACTCAGGAGAAAGAGAGAGGGTGTGGTGGGTTCCCACTCACAATGAATTAAAACTAACATTTATGAATCCATATCCATTAGTATCATGTGGGGTAGAGGGGAGTGGTTTGTTACCACCTCCGTTAAGTGATTTTTGATTTTAGTATAATTGTTTTCCTAGGGAAATCATTGGAGGTGAAATAAAATTCTATTTATAAGGACATTGAGTTATGTAATGCTTAGGGTATCACACTTGTATCCATGGAAAATGAATCTTTTATCATTTATAATGAACATTAGATGAATAGCATCATCCTATGGTTGATTTTCTATCACATTCGTAGATGCAAGAACATAATTGGAAATCAGGTGTTCGTCCACCACACATGGGATGAAGAAAACAAATTTATAGAAATTTTGGCTTCATGGACTTATAAGGGGAGCCCTTATATTAGTTTCACTAACATTGGGTCTTTACCCTCTTGGTGTGTGGGTATAATTAGAGAAGTTTCACATGCTTGGAATTATTTTAGACCTTCCTGATGTTTTTCTCCTCGTGGACCTTAATAAATTTCTTGACATTGATGAGGAGATACCGCTCATGAATATGAACCTACATCAAGGTAATGCATTTTTTTGTGTGGAGAAATGTATATTGGTATTCCAAATAATTTAGAAAGGGTGAATGCTTTTTAAAATGTTTTCCTTGGAACTTTTTTACTCTTTTGATATCAATTTTTAACTAAAATATATTATTTTATCTAGAATGTTCTTACTCGTTTATACACTAGTGTCGTGAGTTGTGAAGTATTTGGGGAATTCTACTGAGTTAAGACTCACCCCCTACTTGGGGCCTATTTCATGTTTGCAGATGTAATCTATCAAGACATAGGTAAAGTCAAGGTATATTAGTGATTTATTGATTATTTTTTATAATATTGGAATGAAATGGAATTTAAAGCTTGGAGTGATTTGGTTGTTTCATGGTTTGATGCCACTATGGTGTTTTTCAGTTTTGTGTCCTTTTTGATCTATTCGATTGTATCTTTTGTATTCATCTTGTACTTTTAAATTTTATAATGTTTTATTCATTCTTTGAATAATATTTTTTACTCATGCATCATATATAGGACTGGATTTTTATTGTTTATATTCCATGATTGTTTTATCTTTAATGGTAAAGTCATCCCCAAATTTTTCTGGAGGTTCTTGGTAATTATTTCTAGATTTTGGTCACTTGGGGATGTCACCTAAGGCCTTGTAGCGCTGCTTCCTAATCTCAAGACAATGAGGGAAAATATGTTACAATGGTATCATATTATTTGGTCCTTGAGTTGGAACTGGTATCAATCTATCTTTGGGAGTGAACCAAGGAGATAGGCTCTTTGAAACATGGAATGTATAGATCAAAAAGATGTAGCTAAACATTTTGTAATTAATGTCATGTTACCATGGTTGTTGGGTATATAAGTGTCTGAAGACACTTCTTGTAGAGTTTTTATCTCATATTCATGGGTTTAGCCAATGAGAATTGCATCACATTCATTGATAGTAATCCATACCATTATTTTTACATTGATAATTTTTTTTATGATTTATGGAAATTGATTGAAATTATATATCTATTCTAATATAGGGTTGTTTCAATCACCCATGTCGGCCTCTCCATTATTCTCCAAAATACACAGTTTTTGCATAACTACACTGCCACCACGTCTTCCCTCTCCCCCTCATGATTTACCTCTCTCCATTTTAGGGTCTCCACTGAATATAAATTCCTCTATATTTTCCTCTGATTATTGGTTTATATTTATCCGCCTACTTGTCCTCCCTCTACTATCAATGTCCGGTTAGCATTGAAAATCAATTTGGGTGACCTCTCCTCCATCTATTTCTTCCACTTTTAGAACCTTAACCTACTCCATTGACTACTGCTATCGGGTTCCATGTGAAAATTGACTCATCCATCATCACTTCAAAATGATGGTAATTCTTAGAACTCCATTTTCACATCTGTCTATCAACAATGTTAGGTTATCAGTGAAGTTCAACTCCTACATGCTCACATCTAACAGTTCGTTCAGGTTCGACCCCATTCAAATTCTCCCTCTATTAGCAAATTTGGGTTAATGTTGAAAACCTAGTGCTCCATCTTCTCCATCGATTACTAATTAATCCTCTAACACCTTCTCCTACTCCATCTACCTACACTCAGTTTTTCTCTAATTCTTACTCTGCTAACTTGTGACTTCCCTCTCCTTCTCTTTTGGTCCCCCTACTAGAATTTCTTCCATTTTCTAATTCACCATCTATCATTATGGTCAGGGGCTACCAAATTATTCATTAACCCCATACCATGAGTGATACCTTATTTAGAGATCCTACATATCGATATATCCTCAAAAAGTATGTTCTTCTAATGTCATGGAATGTTTCTCCCTTCACTCCATCAATATTTATTTGTTGTTATACATGATTTAATGAAACATTAATACTATAGATCTTATGGTTTTATACTCTACCTACTCCTATCCTTAATATTCTCAGCCACTATTTTTTCATCTATCCTTCTTTGCAGGGTTTATATTGATATCAGCATCATATAAAAGTATGTTTCATAGTCGGGTAAGTGTAGATTGTTCTATTCAATATACAATTTTTCTAAAGTCATTCATGTAAATTTAATATTTATCTCATTGATGTCAATATAATTTTCATTGATTACATGCACAGTAGACTAATTATTTTGGTCTAGAAGATATATTATATATATTCCGATCACAGTAGTGCATAAAATTATTTTGTTGACCTCCTTGACAATTAAATAAAAATATACACAATACAGACATGAAATCATCATCGACATGTAGAGAGGAAGGGTTTCAAAGAAGAATACTCAGAAAACAATGGAAAATATGTTTTCTTATTTGTATTCTGTTCATCTTAAACTATTCTGTTATATATCCTTAAACCAATATAAGGCCCCGTGCCTTAAACCTTACTTAATATTGAATTAAATGAATAATTCACGTTGAGGATCTTTTCAGGTTTAGAGTTTTAGAGAATTAGAACATAACTATTACATCTCAAAAGATTACAAAGTAGTCACTTATACTAAGTTTCCATAATAAAAAAACACTTGAAAGAAACGTGTCTAGTTCCATGTTTTATATAGCATGACATTCCCTTGATCCCATCCTTGAACTTATTCCACATTAAGTCCTGTGAAAAACATTTCAAAAAAACTTGGGGTGAGCATAAAAAGCTCAGTAAGGGATTCACAAAGAATGAAAATTTTTAGTTTATCAAAACAACAAGTAAACCATGTATACTTTATCAAAGTAATACTTTTCACCTTTATGAAGTAATAAAAACTCTTCACTGAATAAAGTATCATTACTTACCTTTTTGTAACCAAAGGATTACCATAAAACCCATATAAAGAACACATAGAATATATAAAGGTAACTTGGGACATAAACATACTTAAGTGGAATAACCATACGGTTGACTTCCACACATATCACTTAATGGAATAGCCATACGGCCAATTTCCATACATACTTAATGGAATAGCCATACGGCCGACTTCCATACCCAATGCATTGGAGGTTATAATGTAACCACCCGTCCTGGTATTCACGGAACCACCCGTCATATGGTTTATAACGTAACCACCCGTTAAAATGTCCAAGTACCAATATAAAATCATAAAACATAAAACCAATATAAAGGAATGAAAACATTTCCACATTTCAATCACAATATATCATAAATATATTGACATAATAGAATCCTTTATCAAAACCATTTTCAATACCAAAATACATAAAAGAGTATATGGTATTTATTTTATTTTAAAAAACATTACGGCTTGTTGAGGAAGCCAAAGACCAAATAATACTCGCGGCGGCGGAAAAGGTCGTTGTCACCGTGTACGTTAAAAAAAACATTCCTTTTTGTCGTTTAGTAAAACGCTTCGTATAAAAAGATTCCTTTTGTATAAAAGTAAAATTCAAAGGAGTTTATACACCGTATAAAATAAAGTTGTGTATAAAACTAAATATGCCTCAATGAAAGGAGATTGAGACGAAGTCCCTTACCTCGGGTCCGACTTGACTCGATCGTTCTTTAGCGTCCTGAATAATAAACTTGAGTTAATTTATACTTGTTTAAGAACCTTTTTAAAGTTCATTATTCTTTTTATATCACTTATTTCCATGTTATAAACATTATGTAACCATTTAAGTTAATAATGTTTGTTTTTTCGATATTTGGTTCTTAAGTCAAAAGTGGACTTCTTACAATTACATGTTGTTCGTGTGGTCAAAGGTTCTTTATATCCAGAATGAAATTCCTGATTTGGATATCATATATATCATATATATCCATCATATACATGTATTTATAATATTACATAATCATTTAGAGGTAAGAAATGAAATGCACCGTTCATGGAGACGGTAAGTCGTACGTACGCATGAACGCTACTTTCATTTCTTTGTCATATTAATGGAATTAAAACTAAATGAGAGGTATGTATATTTTAATTCCAGAATTATATTCATCATTTAGATATATCATTAATTATATATATCCATTATATACATGTAATTTTAATATTACATTACATTTGGGGATAAGAAATGAAACGCACCGTTCATGGAGACGGTAAGCCGTACGTACGCATGAACGGTACTTTCATTTCTATCTCATAATTTAATGGAATGAAATAATAATGATATAGAGGTATGTTATAATTCCAGTATAACATCATATATAATAACTTTAAATCCATCCTTTACACGTCCCACATATGGCATTAACGAATCACATCACTTTGAGGGGGCGGTAGTCTGCACTTCCTTAAATGAAGATATCGTGTTTACCCATAATGGAAACCATAAAGGTATGCCAAAAATGAAAAATACAGAATCTTAAAGAAAACATAAACATATTATATATCATATATAAAAATAGTGACATCATAATGGCCACCCTTGAAGGTGTTAAATGAGTATTGAACAATCATCGTTTCGGGAGGCAGAATTTCGCCACCCACGGAAACCGTATGTTCTTTAACCATTTGATGTAGTTGTGTGAGAGTGTAGCTCAAATAAATATTATAACAACATCCTAGTATATTGAAGATACTGGTGTTGTTACAAAAGAAGTAAATAAAAAGAGTTTAGAGGGTTGGAGAAGCAAAATAATACAAATGAACAAGAGAGAATGAATTACCTTTAAAAGTGTAACTCCTTTTGATTTGAGCCTAAAGGCTTCCTTTGAAAGGATTCTGCCCAAAGGGAATCATCTAGGATGAGGAGAGGGATGTGGAGAGAGTAATTGGGCAGGGGTTGGCCGAGCCAAAGGCTTGAGAAGTGTGTGAAATGAGGTAGAGGTGGGGGCCTTTTATAAGAGGAGAGGAGGGGCACTTTTGGAAAGTAAAGAATTATTACTTTATTTGAAAATCTGTTTCGGTTTTAAAAGGTCCCACAATGATATAATTCGTGGATAAGGTGATAAGGCTTCGAAATCCACTCATCCAATAAGTTTTGGACATGTTTAGTTCATAGATTTTACATTATCTTTCCATTTTATTTAAATCGTCAAATAATGATGTCATCGCTGCATCATTATTATGTCATAAATAATTTATTTTATTTAATGTCTAAAAATTATAAAAAAAATACTATGATGTAGGAAATCCTTTTAGCTTTCCCATGACTATTTATAATCAAAATTTGGACTTGTGTAACCCTACTTAAAAATTGTTTTAGTAAAACAACTCATGTTTGTGTCAATTTAATTTTAACATTAAATAAAAATATATTATTGTCATTTTCCAACTAAAGTGGCTCCATGGGGTCCCAAAGTTGGCCCACGGCTTGTCTTGGTCGGCCATGACTCACCCAATAGGTGTAGGACAAGTTTCATGGTGTTTTCAAATTCTTAAAATATCATTTTTACCTTAAACTACACTAATTACCTCTAATCGCGATTAATGAAAAAAAGTTACTATTCACCAAAAAATTATTTTAATCTCATTGAACCACATTTTACTTCTTATTGACAACCATGTATGTCGGATTTTCAAAATTCAATACACATTAGTGGTAAACTTTCATTTAACTGAAAAATCAGTTTGCTTGATTACCACTTAGTGGTTTCACTATTCATCAAAAATTGAAGTTTTTCAGAAAATTACCAAAAATTCACCCTAAGCTATATTTGATATTCCGAATTCATAAATGAAGTCCATTTTACAAAATTCAAAACATATAAGTCAAATTAATTAATTTAATAATTAATTCCCGCTGTCATGACAAATAGCGTGTTTTTGTGAAACAATAAGTATCAAAAGATTGACATCAGTTTAAGTCCAATTTCAAAGTAAAATTGATTCCAATGACCACCATTGGATTTAATAGTAAAAATATTTTCTAATTTCACTTTAAAATCAATTAAAATAATAATCTAATCATATAAATAATTTAGATTAAAAAGAGGTTTTGAATTAAAATACAATATTTTACACTATTCATAAAAAAAATGAACTTTATCAGAAAGGTACCAAAAATTTACACAAGGTAAATTTTGATGTCCCGATTCTTAATAAGAGTTTTATTTGGCCCAAAAGAATGTATAAGAGTGATCAAAAATATATTTAATGACAGTTCTCCATTAAAAGGCGATAAGTGAACCTTTAGTAAAAACTAGGGCATATACGCCTAAAATTGAATTCTTTCCGTATTTTAAGCCTTTATCTTTTATTGGGTAAATGTAAAAACATTTAAAAACATATATAATCATATTTTAGTTATTTCTATCCATTCCCGCCAGTACAACGACTACTCGTTAACTAACATTTAAAATAATATTATTTTATTACTTGTGTGCAACATAAGTTTTCAAAGAAACTCATCGTTGCGTACCGAGTACGCTATCGAACGTAGAAACCCCTTTTATTTAAAATTAATATTTAATTCGTAAATATTAATAAATATGAAAATTCTTTATTCTTTATTTACCTGGGATGTTACATCCTTCCCCCCTTTTGGGAATTGCGTCCTCGCAATTTTATTCCCTTATCAAAATAAGTGGGGGTATTTATCCCTCATAGCATTTTCAGATTCCCACGTTGCCTCTTCAATCACATGGTTTTTCCACAAAACCTTTACCTGATGAATCACCTTATTCCGTAACACTTTCTCCGTGTGGTCAAGAATCTGGACCGGTTGTTCCTCATAAGATAGTTTCTCTTCCAGCTAAACTACCTCTGGACTCAAAACATGAGATGGATCTGGCATATACTTTCTCAACATCGAAACGTGAAAAACATTGTGTACCTGAGATAAACTCGGAGGTAAAGCCACTCGGTATGCAACTGATCCAACTCTTTCCAGAATTTCGTATGGTCCAATGAACCTTGGACTCAAATTTCCTTTCTTACCAAATCTCATCACACTTTTCCAAGGAGAAACCTTGAGAAAAGCATGATCACCTGCCTCAAAAGATAGATCCTTCCTCCGGTTATCCGCATAACTCTTATGCCTTCTCTGAGCTGTTCTCATGTGTTTTCTGAATCAACTGAACTTTTTCTGCCATCTCTTCTACCAATTCTGGTCCCATCAGCTTCCTTTCACCCACTTCATTCCAAAATGCTGGAGTTCGACACCGCTTCCCATATAATGCCTCAAATGGTGCCATCTGTATACTGGAATGAAAACTGTTATTATAAGAAAACTCAACCAAAGAAAGATGTTGGTCCCAACTTCCCTGATAATCCATAGAGCAAGCTCATAGCATATCCTCCAATTTCTGAATTGTTCGTTCTGACTGCCCATCTGATTTAACCTGTTGACATGTCAAACACTTCAAAGTAAAATCAACAATATCTCTTTTCATTCCATCCCACCAGTAATACTCCCGCAGATCTCTGTACATCTTAGTACTACCAGGATGAACTGAAAACGGGGAACTATGAGCCTCACATAACAACTCATTCTTCAACTGTGAATCACAAGGCACACATAACCTCTTCCCAAACCTCAAAACACAAACACAAACTTATCCAAGAACTCATGGAAAATTTTATTCATAAGGTCCATGAATACAGCTGGTGCATTGGTTAACCCAAAAGGCATAACTAAAAATTCATGATGGCCATATCTAGTACGGAACGCAGTCTTCGGAACGTCTGCTTTTTTTACTTTCAACTGATGGTACCCCGACCTCAAGTCAATCTTTGAAAAATACTGAGCTCCCTGGAGCTGATACTACTTCATTCGATGGCCCAACATCTTTTGAAGTTGTTGCAAAGGATTTTACCACCCCTTTCTGCTTGTAGTCTGGCTGCATTCCCCCAGTTGAGTACTTCATTGGACACTCGTTTGCATAATGACCCATTTCATTACACTTAAAACATATTACCGTTGGCTTTTCATTTCCTTCTTGATCATCTTCCTTACAGTTACGAGCAATATGACCAGACTTACCACACCTAAAGCACTTACCAGACTTGGATAAACATTCTCCAGGATGCATTTTACCACACTTCTCACAGGATGGATATTTGGTTTTCTTACCTCCTTGCTTGTTTGATGAATTCTTCCCCTTTTCCTGCCAACTAGGCCTCTTATTCTGTTGTTTGTCATAGAACACCTGATCATCGGCAAACTCCATTTCCACCTTCTCTGCACATCGAACAAGTTTTTCATAACTTTTGAACTCACGAGAAGCTAAAGCCCTTCGATACTTTGGATTTAACCCTGAGTAAAAACGGTTTATTTTACTATCAAGATCTCGTATGAAGTTTGGATCATACCTTGCCAATCGAGTGAACTTTTCTTCATAAGTAGCCACTGAATCATCCTCCTGCCTCAATTCTAGGAACTGTTTTTCCATCCTAAGACGAACCACCTTAGGAAAATATTTCTCAATAAACATACCTTTGAATTCATCCCAGTGAAGATCCTCAATCTCATCACTATCCCTTATATTTTTCACCATCGACCACCACTGATCAGCTTCACCTTCAAAACGGTAAACAGCAAGACTAACCTTTTGATTTTCTGAACACCCCATGACATCAAAAATCTTCTCCAGTGCTTTAATCCACCCTTCAGCTTGCACAGGGTCAGATGATCCTCTGAATGATGGGGGATGTTGCCTCATGAAATGTTCCACCACTGACATGTTCCTCTGCGGTTGATCTGGCTGATCTCGTGCATGGATACCACCACCATTTATAGCCTGAGTCAACTGTGCCATCACTGCAACAAACTGTTCAGTTCTGATTCCGACCATCTCAGGTTGCTGATTTGGAAGGTTATCTTCCTCCTGATGTCGTCCCAACATAGCTGCTTTGTTTCCTCTGTGGAAAACCATTCTGAACATAGAAATATCTTAGGCGAAGCAACATGGTAATCCGTAAATGCTATATCATTTCAATCATATTATAATTTAACACTTTTCTAACTCCTAAAGTTGTCTAAACCGACCTCTGATACCAACTATAAGGCCTCGTGCCTTAAACCTTACTTAATATTGAATTAAATGAATAATTCACGTTGAGGATCTTTTCAGGTTTAGAGTTTTAGAGAATTAGAACATAACTATTACATCTCAAAAGATTACAAAGTAGTCACTTATACTAAGTTTCCATAATAAAAAAAACTCTTGAAAGAAACATGTCTAGTTCCATGTTTTATATAGCATGACATTCCCTTGATCCCATCCTTGAACTTATTCCACATTAAGTCCTGTTAAAAACATTTCAAAAAAACTTGGGGTGAGCATAAAAAGCTCAGTAAGGGATACACAAAGAATGAAAATTGTTAGTTTATCAAAACAACAAGTAAACCATGTATACTTTATCAAAGTAATACTTTTCACCTTTATGAAGTAATAAAAACTCTTCACTGAATAAAGTATCATTACTTACCTTTTTGTAACCAAAGGATTACCATAAAACCCATATAAAGAACACATAGAATATATAAAGGTAACTTGGGACATAAACATACTTAAGTGGAATAACCATACGGTTGACTTCCACACATATCACTTAATGGAATAGCCATACGGCCAATTTCCATACATACTTAATGGAATAGCCATACGGCCGACTTCCATACCCAATGCATTGGAGGTTATAACGTAACCACCCGTCCTGGTATTCACGGCACCACCCGTCATATGGTTTATAATGTAACCACCCGTTAAAATGTCCAAGTACCAATATAAAATCATAAAACATAAAACCAATATAAAGGAATGAAAACATTTCCACATTTCAATCACAATATATCATAAATATATTGACATAATAGAATCCTTTATCAAAACCATTTTCAATACCAAAATACATAAAAGAGTATATGGTATTTATTTTATTTTAAAAAACATTACGGCTTGTTGAGGAAGCCAAAGACCAAATAATACTCGCGGCGGCGGAAAAGGTCGTTGTCACCGCGTACGTTAAAAAAACATTCCTTTTTGTCGTTTAGTAAAACGCTTCGTAGAAAAAGATTCCTTTTGTATAAAAGTAAAAGTCAAAGGAGTTTATACACCGTATAAAATAAAGTTGTGTATAAAACGAAATATGCCTCAATGAAAGGAGATTGAGACGAAGTCCCTTACCTCGGGTCCGACTTGACTCGATCGTTCTTTAGCGTCCTGAATAATAAACTTGAGTTAATTTATACTTGTTTAAGAACCTTTTTAAAGTCCATTATTCTTTTTATATCACTTATTGCCATGTTATAAACATTATGTAACCATTTAAGTTAATAATGTTTGTTTTGTCGATATTTGGTTCTTAAGTCGAAAGTGGACTTCTTACAATTACATGTTGTTCGTGTGGTCAAAGGTTCTTTATATCCAGAATGCAATTCCTGATTTGGATATCATATATATCATATATATCCAGCATATACATGTATTTATAATATTACATAATCATTTAGAGGTAAGAAATGAAATGCACCGTTCATGGAGACGGTAAGCCGTACGTACGCATGAACGCTACTTTCATTTCTTTTTCATATTAATGGAATTAAAACTAAATGAGAGGTATGTATATTTTAATTCCAGAATTATATTCATAATTTAGATATATCATTAATTATATATATCCATTATATACATGTACTTTTAATATTACATTACATTTGGGGATAAGAAATGAAATGCACCGTTCATGGAGACGGTAAGTCGTACGTACGCATGAACGCTACTTTCATTTCTATCTCATAATTTAATGGAATGAAATAATAATGATATAGAGGTATATTATAATTTCAGTATAACATCATATATAATAACTTTAAATCCATCCTTTACATGTCCCACATATGGCATTAACGAATCACATCACTTTGAGGGGGCGGTAGTCCGCACTTCCTTAAATGAAGATATCGTGTTTACCCATAATGGAAACCATAAAGGTATGCCAAAAATGAAAAATACAGAAGCTTAAAGAAAACACAAACATATTATATATCATATATAAAAATAGTGACATCATAATGGCCACCCTTGAAGGTGTTAAATGAGTATTGAACAATCATCGTTTCGGGAGGCAGAATTTCACCACCCACGGAAACCGTATGTTCTTTAACCATTTGATGTAGTTGTGTGAGAGTGTAGCTCAAATAAATATTATAACAACATCCTATTATATTGAAGATACTGTTTTGTTACAAAATAAGTAAATAAAAAGAGTTTAGAGGGTTGGAGAAGCAAAATAAAACAAATGAACAAGAGAGAATGAATTACCTTTAAAAGTGTAACTCCTTTTGATTTGAGCATAAAGGCTTCCTTTGAAAGGATTCTGCCCAAAGGGAATCCTCTAGGATGAGGAGAGGGATGTGTAGAGAGTAATTGGGCAGGGGTTGGCCGAGCCAAAGGCTTGAGAAGTGTGTGAAATGAGGTAGAGGTGGGGGCCTTTTATAAGAGGAGAGGAGGGGCACTTTTGAAAAGTAAAGAATTATTACTTTATTTGAAAATGTGTTTCGGTTTTAAAAGGTCCCACAATGATATAATTCGTGTATAAGGTGATAAGGCTTCGAACTCCACTCATCCAATAAGTTTTGGACATGTGTAGTTCATAGATTTTACATTATCTTTCCATTTTATTTAAATCGTCAAATAATGATGTCATCGCTGTATCATTATTATTTCATAAATAATTTATTTTATTTAATGTCTAAAAATTATAAAAAAACTACTATGATGTAGGAAAGCTTTTTATCTTTCCAATGACTATTTATAATCAAAATTTGGACTTGTGTAACCTTACTTAAAAATTGTTTTAGTAAAACAACTCATGTTTGTGTCAATTTAATTTTAACATTAAATAAAAATATATTATTGTCATTTTCCAACTAAAGTGGCTCCATGGGGTCCCAAAGTTGGCCCATGGCTTGTCTTGGTCGGCCATGACTCACCCAATAGGTGTAGGACAAGTTTCATGGTGTTTTCACATTCTTATAATATCATTTTTACCTTAAACTACACTAATTACCTCTAATCGCGATTAATGAAAAAAAGTTACTATTCACCAAAAAATTATTTTAATCTCATTGAACCACATTTTACTTCTTAATGACAACCATTTATGTCGGATTTTCAAAATTCAATACACATTAGTGGTAAACTTTCATTTAACTGAAAAATCAGTTTGCTTGATTACCACTTAGTGGTTTCACTATTCATCAAAAATTGAAGTTTTTCAGAAAATTACCAAAAATTCACCCTAAGCTATATTTGATATTCCGAATTCATAAATGAAGTCCATTTTACAAAATTCAAAACATATAAGTCAAATTAATTAATTTAATAATTAATTCCCGCTGTCATGACAAATAGCGTGTTTTTGTGAAACAATAAGTATCAAAAGATTGACATCAGTTTAAGTCCAATTTCAAAGTGAAATTGATTCCAATGACCACCATTGGATTAACTGGTAAAAATATTTTCTAATTTCACTTTAAAATCAATTAAAATAATAATCTAATCATATAAATAATTTAGATTAAAAAGAGGTTTTGAATTAAAATACAACATTTTACACTATTCATAAAAAAATGAACTTTATCAGAAAGGTACCAAAAATTTACACAAAGTAAATTTTGATGTCCCGATTCTTAATAAGAGTTTTATTTGGCCCAAAAGAATGTATAAGAGTGATCAAAAATATATTTAATGACAGTTCTCCATTAAAAGGCGATAAGTGAACCTTTAGTAAAAACTAGGGCATATACGCCTAAAATTGAATTCTTTCCGTATTTTAAGCCTTTATCTTTTATTGGGTAAATGTAAAAACATTTAAAAACATATATAATCATATTTTAGTTATTTCTATCCATTCCCGCTAGTACAACGACTACTCGTTAACTAACATTTAAAATAATATTATTTTATTACTTGTGTGCAACGTAAGTTTTCAAAGAAACTCATCGTTGCGTACCGAGTACGCTATCGAACGTAGAAACCCCTTTTATTTAAAATTAATATTTAATTCGTAAATATTAATAAATATGAAAATTATTTATTCTTTATTTACCTGGGATATTACAACCAATGTAAATATTTACTATATTTTCACTTTTTTAGGATCAAGATCTCTTGAAAATATTAATGCAACTAAACATATAATGCCAACAGGGAGCATGAAAATAGTATCATGCATGCCATTATCAACTATACCCACTAGTGGTAACTTAATTTTATAGTGCCCATTGAATTTTGTTTTCATTAATTATGAAAACCAAATTATCATAAATTAGAAAAACTATCCTCTTTCTGTTTGATAATATATATTTTTTCTATAATCTCACTATTACTATATCAATAACTATTTAAAATTATTCTATAATTGAACTGATCAACCCAAATAACAACACATAAAGACGAATACACATTCCATTTTCACCAATATCTATAATTGGTTAGTTCCATTTAATATGGTCATAAGGATTAGATTTATTTCATAATTCAAAACAAATAACCATATATTAGAATAATTTTTCATATAACTATTTGAAAGTCTATCAATAATGTTCTAATCTATCATCCTTATCTGTTGGATCAAAAAAATGAATACAATGAATGGATACTATGATACAACATATTCTTCCATTCTATGAGCATATTGTCATTGTATTAACATTAACTATATGGTAATTATCTTATCCTTGTATTTAAAAATTAAATTCCTCTTTAATCTTTCAAGGTATGACTAAAATGATCTTACTATTATGGATTCAAGCATTTCCTTTTCATCATAGTAAGAACAAAAAAATATAGCACACATTTTCTTGTCTATAATTTCAATATTAATTATTATGATTTTAACTTCTACAATAAACAATTCACCTTATACTACTATTGGAAACTAAAATTCCTCTTCAACCATAGGTATGTCATAGATTTCAACTAAAATATCACAATTTAATTTTATATATATCTATATATATTTGTGTGTGCACATTATAATATTACATAACATTGTAAAGTATGAGGTGCTTCCGATGAGGTACTAATAAATATACATGTCCTACCCAACTGTCAGAGGTTCCAAATTCAATGAATCGTATATTGACAGAAAAAATTGTTACAATAAATTCTAACATATATCATGCAGTCAATTTTATAGGTCTCTCAATGTACATATTATATTTTAAACTATGAAATGTTTACCTATTTTATTAATATTAAGAAATATACAACATTAACACATAACATGATATTTCTTACTGTATATAATTCACTACAACTTCAATCTTCAGAATAAATAGGTTAAATTAACTAAACTATTATAAAACTGTAATAACAATGTAACAATTTTATGAGAAAACTATTAGTTTACCAAATAACATGAAACACTGTAATCCTATTATTTCTCTTCATATTTAGATATTGGGTATCCTCGTAACATTTGTGAGCACAGCAGTTAAAAAATATGGTTTGAAGAGATGAATAAAAAATATAAGAATAAACATATACTATGGTTCTCTTTATGTTTCTAGCTAAAAAATATTTTTTTAGTGCCATTTCCATAATTTCTATAATACCTTAGAACAGTAATTTTCAATAATACCTCTACACAGTCAAGAATATTCCAAGACCACATGCACATTTACAACTCTATGTTTGTATTCACATTAATGGGAACAAAAGTTGAATAATCTGTGAACAATGGTGTTTCTCCAAATATATTTAGATTACATGGAAAAAACTACCATCACATTGAAATATTATGTCCTCTTGATAGACAAACACCAATGTTTTCATAGCTATATGTATACAACACTAAAAATGAATCTCACAAATAAATATGATTCTTGAGGTAGGTTTTAAATTAAGGGGTAAAAAATTCATTGAATATATGTGTTTACATTTTTATTAACACATATTTCATATACATCTTAGATAAAAAAACAAAAGCCTATTATTGATCTAAATGTTGTTGAGAAACTCCAGTAAATGATTTATTAGAACTATATTTTATCACATCAATTATGAAATACATGGAATGTTATTGAGAGTTATATCATTACAAATATAAAGCTACGACTTCTTAAAAGATGAAGAAGGGATAAAAAACATATAACTTACCAACTACTTTTGAGATGGAAATGCTCACTATCTGTGACATTGAAGATCTTCATCATGAGCGGGAAACCATCATTCAAAGAAAAATTAGTGAATTAAAATACATAGATGAGCTTCCCCAATTGTATCTTCCTTTGAAATATCCATTGGTTTTCATGGGTGGAGAGGATGGATATATTGACAACATATCATATCATGTTACATCCTTCACTACAAGTTAAAAACACCAAAAAGTAACAACGAGGGAGTGTTTTTATTTACACTTGCAATTTTGTTACAATGATGCATCAACTATTATTTAATCTAGACAACATATTCAACTATATATTATAGATACATATACAATGATTGAGTCTCAAATATTATCTTTTATTTTCTATAATCAAAATATCTTAAGGGAAGAACTATACAATGGGTTGTAATATTCATTCCTTATAGGGGACCAATATGGGTCTTCATGTGGGAATCGTATCGTTTTACCTTCTACATTTACTGGTGGTCCAAGGTATATGATTTAAAATTACCAATATTCTATGTTGATTTTTGACTGGGCAAGGTATCCAAATTTGTTTTAAGCATTTACATGTAATCCAATGTGGCCTGAAATTTCTATATTTGTTAGAGTAAAAAATATTCACCCATCATACTGTCCTCAGATAGTGTCACAAATTTTCAATATTAAGCTCAATCATCTCATGAAATATTTAAGAGAGGGATTTTTCTTCATAAATTCTCAATAAGGTACAGATCATTGTCCCTACACTTATATAGTTTTACAATTACCATTGTTATTTTTACTTGTTACATGTTTTTTCATTTCCCCTACTATATCAAATGTATTTCTTGGCACTATGGAGTTTTAGAAAAGTGGGTTGCCACATGTGAACATTATATTATTTCTTTTTCATGAAGAAAAATTTATCACTACAACAGACATCAACAAAAATATTTTTTCTGAAAATACAAAAAAATGGTACCCTCCCAAAACATCATGAATCAGTCACAAATTTTATCATTCATGATCATTTTGGTGATTCTAATAATCATTCACATTGTATGAGGAATGTAAAATGCTTAATGTTTTATCCAAAACAATATGTTTTCACATTCAACAACTGAAGATGGTGGTTATGTTGTATATCAGAGAAGCAATTCTGGAAGTATTGTCATCAAGAATGGAATTGCATTGTATAATCAGTTTGTTGCCCTATATAATCCTATTTTTTCATTGAATTATTAGGCTCATATAAATTTATAAATTTTCAATCAATCATATCCTATCAAATACCTTCTTAAATATATACGATAATGTCATGATCATGTCACAACATCACTCTATGACACTAATAATATAAAAATGTCCAATAATAGTGTAGATGAGATTAAAATGTACTGAAATTGACAATACATCTCTCCCAATGAAGCTTCACGGAGGATCTTATCTTATGATATCAATTATAGATATCATCCAGTTGATAATTTTAATTTTCATTTACCATGAAAAAGCACAATGACCTACACAGGGGCTGAAAATATTAAATACATTTTGAGTAAGAGAAATATTTCTAATACCATGTTCACATCTTGGTTTGAAAAATAAATGTGATGTATCTAGAAGGAGGAAGTATAACATATGTAGAATTCCAAAAAATATTTTTCTTCAACTCTCGTGATAAAAAATGATATCTATGAAAGAATCCATTTGGTATTTTAAGATTGTAATACGTGTTGCCTACATCTGGAGAACTATATTACTTATAGATACTGCTTATAAAGGTAATAGGTGTGACTTTATGTGATTCTATTAGAATAGTGATCATCATTACTCATCAAACATTTAGAAATTTTTGTTATGCTTTGGTATTATTATCTAATCAAAATGATTTTATTGAAGCACTAAAAGATGTCTTAGTGTGGGGAATGGGACACACTTTGTGAAGAATATTTTCTAGTATGTTATTCTCAAATACCATTTCTCAACCTAATGTTTTCTGTCATGAAACCTGAAACATCCTATGAAATGATATTCTATATGCAGAATGATAGAGGCTTGAAATACAAGGTACAACAATTTACATTATCTGTGAATTTATTAAAAACATATAGCATCCACCATTACAAGTTTTTATAAGAAATTTCATATTTTATTAAAACTATATTTTATGGAATATATTCTAATGATAAAAATAATTTAATGAATGTTTTATAGTATAATTATCTTTGTTTTAACTATATATCTAGTGTTTCTTCAAAAGAAAAAAAATATTTTTTTTATTTCTTATGCCTTCTATATATTATTAATATTGGATTTGAGGACATGCTTTCACCCCTATAGTAGAAGAGTTTGCTATATAAGTTATAATAGTTTTATTTTTCTTGTAAATTAAATTAAAACCTTTAATCATAACATTCAATGTTGATAAATGAATAAATCTATTATTATATTATTTGTAACACTTTTTCCTAATCTATTATATTTTTCACTCATAGATCATCAAAGGAACATGTATGCTTTGATTTAAATAGAAAACATTATTCGTAATAATGGTAGATCTATTCAATGTTGTCCTCCAATGCCAATTCTAGATAATTTAATTGATACTCAAAAAAATTGGTTGATTGCATAAGAACATAATTAGAATAGGAAAAAACTTCATAATGAGTACAAATATATACATAGTAGGATTAACGTTGAACAAAAACAAGTAATGGGGGTCATTATGTATTCATTTTCTTCCACTGTCGAGGTTTGTTTTTTCTTGCATGGATTTAGAGGAACTAGTAAGACTTTTATTTGGAGAGTCATAACATTTATACTAAGGTCAAAAGGTAAAAATTTTCTTGAATTTGAATCCAATTTAATATCATCATTACTCCTACTAGGTGGGAGGATAGCCCATTCTATATTTAAAATTCCACTATCTATTAACGAGTTGTCTGTTTGTAATTTTCAGAAAGGGAGTGATGTTGAAGAACTTATATAGTAAACAAACTTCATTATCTAGGATGAGGATCCAATGCTTCATAAACACTATTTCAAATCTATTTATTGTACATTGACAGAGATATTGTCGGTAAAAAATAAAAATTATTCAAATTTACCATTTGGTGGTATAATAATTGTGTTTGGCGGAGATTTCAGACAAATATTTCCTGTAATCCCTAGTGTTTAGATAAGTTACATTGTTTTTCATGTATAAAGCTATCATATCTATGGAAATATTGTCAAGTTTTATCATTTAAAAAAACAATAGGTTGTATTCAATTTATACCAATTGTGGTTCAAATGAAGTTCAAGAGTATTCTAAGTGGACTTTGGATATTGGTGATGTTCGAATTGGTGACCTCAACGATGGTGAAGCAGTTTTTAAAATTCCATCAAAATATCTTCTAAGCTTGCATCATTCCTCAATGACTACATCTATTGATATTACATACCCAAATCTCAATCATAACTATATATGTGTTTCTTATTTGGAAGGTTTTGCTATATAACCACCAACCCGTGATGTTGTTCAAGATGTAAATGAAAACATGTTAACTCTTACATGTTTGGAAAGTAAATATCACTTCTATTCTGATTCTATTTGCAATTCCATTTTTTGATACAGATAGATCAGAGAACATATATTCAACTAAAGTTTTAAATGGTATTAATGTCTCTAGGCTTCCTGCACGCAAAATTACTTTGATGATTCGGGTACCCATTATAATGCTTAGAAATGTATACCAATCAAATTTATTATATAATTTTTCTCATATAATTATTAAAAAATTTGGTGATCATGTCATTGGAGCATAAATTTTTGGTGGATGCCATTCTGGGTATCTAGCTTTCATTACAAGAATAAATATGACACACTTTGACAATATATGGCCTTTAAAATTACAAATAAAGAAATATCCTTTGACTATTTCATACACAATGACTATTAATAAAATTCAGGTCATGTATCTATCTTTTGTTTCCTTATATATTTGAAATAATGTTTTCTATCATGGAAAAATCTATGCTTTCATATATATGGTCATGTCACAAAGGTATTTGAAAACAATCGTTTATGATAGAGATAACCCATCCTCTGATTTCACACCAAAAAATGTCTACATGAAATTTTTTGATAGACTTTCTTAGGTATAATTTAATTTAGAATAAATATATTTCAATGTGTTTATCCATTTCAGATATGTATATATACATTAATTCCATTACTTATTACTATTTTATAATTGTAATATAATTGAAATCATACATAATTAAAAAAATAAAGATAAATAATTCATTTGAATGACATTACCATTGACGATGATGAAACACTGAATATATAAGACTGTGTACTAAATCTATGGTACAACTCATCAACCAAGTATAACATAGTTATTTTCGATCCCATTCTTGGAGATGAATAAGTGAGTTTATCATACAACCATTTTATATTTTTTATATTATTTCGATAACTCTATTATTATTTAATAATTATATTATATTATAATATTCTATAGAAATGACATGTGATCTTTATTTTTTAAAATCCTTAATCACCAGTGCAGACAAACTACTTCAGGTGACAATGATTCAATGCACATGTACAAACTGCCAGCTAATATCCAAGTAAAAATGCTAATGCATGACGGATTCTTATACATTATACAAAATGTTCAAATTTATCTTAATCATGGAAAATACTTGGGTACAAGGCATGCTTTCCAACTATTTTTCACTTCAATAATGTATATTTGACAAATTGATGTTCAACAGTCAATGTTCAGTTTTGAGTTCACATCTGTTGATCACATTGTTCAGAAAAATCTTTCAGAACAACACTTAATAGGTACATTTCATTACCAATACATTTTATAACATTCTATAATTATTCAAGGTATGTTTACTATGAGTTTTAAAGAACACATTGTGAGAAAATGCAGCTACCACTACATAGTCCTGAGGTTGATCATTTTCTATAGCATATAATACTATTTTAGTTGATAATGACTTGATAATGTTTTAATGTTTTTAAAATGGATTTTAAATTATTTTTAAATGTTATAGAAATTATTGTACATCTACATAATCCATATCCTATACAGTCTATCAGGATTACCAACCAAAATATTGAAAAAAAATATAGGAAAAGAGGTTATAAATCTTCTCTTGTAACATCATTTGACAAAAATATTACAATTAAAAAAAGTGTTTTGGTATTTTCTTGTAGAGGCATATGAATTAACTATATATTATGGGGATAGTTTTCCATCATAATGACACATTACATGGAAAACAACAATGACTCTTATATGTTTCTTATTTGAAACTGTTCAGGGAAAAGATATTGATTTTTATACATTATATCTAAACATAACCACATACCTCTCACTATTTACTGAACTATTGTAATATTCATCAATTAACAATTTTCTACTGTTCTTGAACTTATTTTAAAATCTGTTATTATCACAACAAAAATTAGTGCATCAAAAATACTCTTCAACCTAGAAATTAAAATAGTCCAAAACATCAGAAACATGTATCATGTTCCCTAATATTACTTGTGGAGATTTTATGTTTCAAAAAACCAACATCATGGATGAATTCACCATAAATTATTTTTTAATGCTACTTATTCTGCATTTATTAGGTCAGGGTTTCTCATTCAATCACAATTGTAGATTCCACTATCAATACATTCATACAGTTTTATTATGCCTTTTCTTTATTGGAATAACAAAAAAATCAGATTTTAAAAAGTTTTTTGAGGTAAGTATGATATCCAGAATTTTAAATTCAGTTTGTAGTATTCACTACTGTACAACTAAGTCATGCTAAAATCTATATACTAATATCACTAACTATTTCATAGCCAATAAGGTGTTTCATTTTTAGTACAAAAAAAAGATCAAAGCATCCATTGCTAGTATTTTAAATCATGTAACTCTTGCATGAAAAAAGTACAAACTATAGATGACAAAATTTAGTACAAAAATTGAAAAATATCCCCAAATTGAAGTACTCTTAGGTTGTCATATTTTTTTATTTATTACTTATTATTACAAAAATAGTTTCTTAGTATCTAACTAAAAAACTAACCAAATAAATAAATGACTTGTGAAAACATTAAATCCAACAGAGTTAGAGTGAAACTGCTAGTGACAAATCAAAAACAATCATTTTTTTCATTATATTAAACAATCAATTCATTCAATTTATAAGAAAAATAACTTCTCAACTGAGAGATTCTTTGATATAAGTCAAATTATTCAACTATTATTTTTATATTCATGGATTTTAAGTTTATTTAAACTCACACTTCGATTTAATTAAAAATTCAGATGATGATTAGTTTGGTTTTCCATCAGAGTTAAACATTTTAAAATCAAAAAGATTTTTGTTATCAATAGATGTCACAAGTTAGAATATTTAAAATCATCGTTGTTATTCAAAACAGAGCACATAAATTTTTTTCTTCATCACTGATAAATAAAATAATGTTACTAATTTTCATAAAATATTTGAAGACATTCAAGTAAATAGAGATTAAAATTTAATAAATTTCATTAATAATCATATAAGTTTTACATAACAACAATTATTTTTAACCTTATTATATAGGATTATAATTGCATTGATTCTTTACAAGTATGTATTACTATTTACTAATACCTGTTAATAATTTTTTTACTTTTTCCATTTTAATTTAATAGAAATAATATACCCAGTTATTGTAATGATCATATTACACTTGTGTTATAGGAACATTAAAGCACTAGATGTTTAGGTATCAGCTGAAATAATGCCATTGGATTTGTTACAACAACTAAAAAATTTTCATCTACTCAGGTAAATGTTTTTTATATTTATTTCCATTTATTTTCATTTCATCATTAGACTAGACTAACTAAAAATTAAATTTTTATTATTTTAAACAATTATAAGGAAAAAGTGAGAAACCATACATTCAACCACAAAAGGATATAACAAATCCATTGAAGGAAAATTTCAGTCTACCACAATTAATCTCCCTAAACAATTTCTAGGATATAATGGTTACCTGAGTTTTTGGTTCATCCATTATCAGATCCTCAAATTTAAAGGCCAACTTGTGCCAATACTGGATGTACCCCTCTAGGCTGATCTTCCTATTGTTGAATACCCCAACAAGATTTAGGTCCTTTTTGTATATCTAGGTGTATTTCTCCCCATTGAGAGTCACCCTCAGTAACCACCCCACTATTATAGCATCTTCCTCTTTAAAACCATTGAGTAATAGGATGTGTTTGAAAAACTCTTCTTCTGAACTCAAAAGCATGTCCAAGGATTGTTCAGACAGACCACCTGACTTCTGTTGGAAAATAGCCTCTCAATCTATCTTTTTTTAATATAGCTTTTTAGATAATCGAGTCTACATTAAAGGTGATAAAAAGGAGTAAGCCTTCCCTTTACAGATACCCATTTTCATCTTGTTACTCCTCGGGCTCGGAGGCTCAACTGTAGAAAAACTAGTACCAACTTCATTGGACTCATTATTGCAGACCCTTTCATTGGAATGGAATGAGTCTGATTGATCTATATTCAATTTTTCCACTATTAAGCCTTCAAATATATTTCTCAGTTGAACCAAAATCTTGGTCACTGGGCTAGAACCCCCAGTATTTCCAAAAGTGGTTTGATTATCCTTGTCTTGGAAAGTTTCATGCATTCCCTATTTGAAAAAGACACCACTTCCCAATCATAAGACCTCATAAAATGAAGCATAAATGGATAAGGATAGGTGACCAAACTTTTTTGCCGCCCCCTATCCAGAAAAATGCACATAACAACTTTCCACCCATAACGCAACAACATTACTCACATTCAACTGGACCTCACTCCTAGCACCCTTATTCTGGAGAGAGCTAGAACACACTCTGGAAATATCAATTCTGTTCTATGTATTATGATATGAAGGACCATCTAGGTCATGTATCAACCTGTTAAAAATATCATACACCATATAAGGTGAAACTACTGCATGTTTCTTGACCATTAAATTGTCTAAATTACTCATACCACTTGCCTTGCCATCCTTTCGAACCAAACCTTCACAAACATTAGTTGAATAATTTTAAATCTACATTAAATATCTTACCTTAATAAGTATCAATTGAAGACTAAGTCACCTAAACATCACCAGCACCTGAATGCTTCGACCCCCTACAGCTGAAATCCTCTATATTGTGACCCAATCTTAAACACAAAAAACTGAACCGAAACCAGGCCGCAAACACAACAACTTTCCAATATCAGAACTCCTCACCCACTACAATAAAAAAAGACTCAATAGGAGTCTTAGTAACATCAACTTTAACCCAAATCCTCATAGAAGTTTGGTGACATACAGCATTAGTCCTAATTTCTAAACATAGGTAGCATCCTACCAGATTACTAGGAATATGAAAAAATTAATGGTTTTGAAAGGGGAGAGGAACCTCTGGAAATCTTACCCAGACCATAATTTTTCAATAATCCTTTTTTATATGGATGTCATAGAATGAATTGAATAGCATAAAATGAACTCCATATGAGGTGCGAGGCATGCTCAACCAGGCTAGAATTAGGTCGTCCTCATATGAAAAGTGAATTTTAATGTTTTTGGGATCAATCAGCCCTACCGTTGCTCATTCTTGTAGACCCCATGATTCAAAAATCCACCTATCTAAGAAATCCACTAGTGGAAGATACATTTTTTGGTGCGTGATTAAAATTAGATGCAGTAGAGAGGATGTGTCTTTGAATTATCAAGTTTAAATTGATAGTTATGAAGTTCCTTTAAATCATTCGATAATATTATGGATTAGAGAAATTGTAGGGAAGGAGGGTAAAAAATCAGGGTTAGAGAACGGAATGACGGGAGGTGGTTAAACACCAGCAAGAGGCAGTGGAGAAAAATAATAGTTTTTTCAGTTTCACTATTTTTTTATGATTATAAACACACTTCTTCTTTTCTTCTCATTTTCCATTTGGTAAACATCATATTTATACTTCAATTAAACACTTTATAGTATTTTTTTCTACTTATTGATTGTTTTCATTTCTTCATGTAGAAAAATCTTTTGAGTGAGTTTGATAGTGATGATGTGGTCCAATGAAATGTTACATTGTCTCGAGACTCTAAAGAAACAACAATCCATGTGAATGAACTACATATCCATTTAATGGATAACATAAACACAAATACTGAAAGAATTGACTGAAATTCAGTGATGCAATTTCTAGTTATTGGAAAAATCGTATTCAATGTATTATTTTAAAATTACCTTTTACATTTTTACTTCCACATTTAACTCTAATTTTATTAAAGTATACAAAAAACCTGTAAGAACATGTATAATGCTCAAATTTATCATTTCTTATGAGTATAGAATGTATTCTAAATAGATTTCCCGATTTCTTTTTTTCTTACCTTTAATTAACTACTACATTGAATGAAATTAGTGTCAACCAACATCCAGAAGTGGTTTCCCACTACAGCAAGGATACACACCACTTATGATAGTCTGTTAGTAACACAAATGTACATAAATATGTGACTCCTAAGGGAACACCGGATACAGTTTAAAACTATATATATTGTTATAGTTTTCATCGTTATTTGTGAAAAAATATCCTTCTATTTAAACATTTTGTTATGTTTTTTGGTTTCAAACCAATCTCTATTATGTTACATTCACAATTTCAATTTTCCTGTTTCAATGGTTATTATTACCTTTTCTTATTTGAAATGTATGATACTTCATGTTTTTTATTTCTCTGTAGTGAAAATAAATTTTCATTCATTTTTATATATAATTTTTTCTTACTACTTTTGTGATGAGGTTTGAGAAAATTATACAACTATTCTAATACTATCTATCACTAAAGTTGTAATTTTAACATGTTTTTAATTAATTTTCATTATTAACTTCTCAAACTATTAATTAATTTTGAAAATAATATTTTATTTATAGTGTCGTGATTTTGAACAAGAAAGGTACTAGTTGATACAAAATTGGATTTTGAATGAAATAACCATGGTACATGTTGATATGGTGATTTGGAATTTATAAGCCTTTGGTTTATAGTATGTTATGACATAATGGGTTTTTCTTCTAGTTATAAAGAATGGTACCATGTAGACATAATAGGAATCAATTGGAAGAGGATACTGAAAATATTGATTCACCTAAGCCATACGTGAACCAAAAAATGGTCTGAAGAATCTTCCAGGACAATCAAGTCATGGATGAGGGTGATAGGAATGATGGGACTCATTAAGTAGATCATTCATTTTAGTTCCAAAAGTAGAATCCACCCTTCATTTAGAGAGATTTAGTGTCATAGAAGAAAAATTGGTGGAATAGGATGAACTAAGCTTTTTAATTCTTCAGAACACTAACTATATTGATTGTTATGTTTGAAACGTATATACTTCAGGATCTATCATGATAATGGTGGGATTTATTTGTTTAGAGTAAACTTGAAAAAGGAATCATCTGTGAATATTTTGACTAATTTATCAAAAATAAATTATATCCTCTCACGTTCAGAATTCCTAAAATGATATATTTATCTATCCTAAAATTGGAGAACCTCTTGGTAATAGCATGAAGCTAGATTTATGAATTTAGTATTCTTTTCCCTATAAGTTGCAGTACGTGTGTCCTTGAAGGAACACATTTTTATGTCAGGGTTACGATTGAATGTTCACTCAAATATTGTTGTTATTTGTATTACTAATTATATAAAAATGGTCAATCGAGTGGCTGTGGAAGAAATGTATATATCTAGGAATCTAGTTATAGGGATCATGTTTATTCCTATCCGAACATATGGTAACTCTAATCAAGGGAATAAGAGGAATAGGGACACCTACTTCCAAAGTGTTGGGATATCTCAGAATCAGATCTTGGGATCAGTAAATATTTATCTTCAACCAAAAATTAAGGTGGGATGTTTTAAATATAATTACTCTAAGAATTTGATGTGAGATTTTTCAGAAACACCTAGGGATTGTCATAATTATAATCAGATGGGGCATCTTCAATGTTATTGTCATAGTGCTCCAATTTTAGGTTCTAGGGATATATCTCATGGTTCCCAAAAATCATATGCTTCAATGAAATTATTGAAATAGAATAATACTCATTATCAGAACTCAAAGAGAATGTTATTCTAGGAACACCAAGACACATCAACCTATAAAATATCAACAAGGTAATAAATAGAAAATATTAGTGAGTAATAAATTGTATGGAGCTAAGAAAGTGATAATATATGATCAATTTGGTCATTCTTTGTTGAGGGGTATGATTCTTTTCAATTATACCCTTATGAAAGATTTATTTAATATATATTAGGGATTTATTTCTTCTTGTGTTGTTGATCATATGTATTTTTATGATGATATAATGACTTTTTTTGAAAATTTAAACTCTTCTTGGCCAAAGAGAGTGTTGATACTCTATGTGTACAACTTTTCATATAACTATCGATGGGGTTGAGTTGATTTTGGATTTATCTATGCCTGATATTGAGTTATAAGACATGATTTTTGTTTATAGATTGGTGTATATCATTCAAATCCCACATTGATTGTTATGACCAAATGTTTAGTTTCACATCTCTTAATGGAATCAAGAATCTATTTAGAGGATATGAGGATGAAAACATTTGTATAAAAAGGATTTTTTAACCGGTGGGTAGAACCATCTCTTATCAGTTGGAAATTCTTATGTTGGAATCTATGGATAGGTAACTAAATTGAGATTTTCCAATGATCATTGACCAATTTCCTGACGTTTTTTCTGAAAATTTCCCAGGATTACCACCTAATATAGAAATGGAGTTTATGATTGATCTCCTAATAAAAACGAGTCCTATTTCACTACTATCTTATCATATATAACAAATATAATTGAGGTAGTTAAATGTTCAATTAGAAGGGTTGAATAGTAAATATTTCATTTGACCAAGCACATCTCTATGGGTATAACTTGTTTCTTTAAGAAGGAAGATTGAAATCATAGGCTTTTTGGGATTATCATAAACTTAACCACATTATAATAAAGAATTAGTATCCTCTTCCAGGAATTGGTGATCTATTTGATCAATTCAGAGGAGCCCAGTGGTTCTCTATAATTGAATTACGTTCTAGATACCATCGATGGTAGGTTTGGAATGGGGATATTCTGAACAAAGCATTTAGAAGTGTATATGTCCATTAAAAATATTTTTTTATAATTGTTTTCTTACGAATCCACCTTCTACCTTTTTGGAATTGATGAGTCAAATATTTAAAATGTATCTAAATTCCTTAATAGTGGTTTCTAGGATATTTTTGTGTATTTTCAGACAACATATGGTCATGATACACAATTAGTTATAGTTTTGGGTATCTTTTAGGAGTATTTCCTTTATGCTAATTTATCAAAGTGTGATTTATGGATACAAGAGATAAATTTTCTTTGGGAATGTCATTTTTGAAAAAAAAACGTTTTCAGGATTATAAAAAGATAAAATTTTTATCTCTTGGAAAACACTGAATAATATCTTTGAGATATGTAGTTTCATTGCCGTATTGGGATAATATAGATTTTGTGTACATGATTTTTCATTTTTGGCCTCATCGATGATAGTTTTGATGATGAACAAAATTCCTTTCAAATGGAATGAACAATTCTAGGAATACTATAAAGAACATAAAGTTAGACTTACATCAGCACGTATCCTCATGTTTTTAGAGTATATAAAAAGATATGTAGTCTATTTTTATGAAATAAGATTTGGGTTGGGATGTGTTCTCATGCTAGGATTTCATGTTGTTTCATATGGCTTACTACAGTTATGGATGCATGCCCAACACATGATTTAAATATGGTTGTTATAGTTAATTCCTTAAATTTTTGGTGTCACTATATTTTTAATGAGATATTTGTAGAGTATATAGATAGTAAAATTTTTAATCAAATTTTCTCACAAATAGATTTAAACCTAAGGCAAAGAAGAGGGATGTAATATCAAAAAATGTTTGATTTTGACTTATTTTATGAATTGAGGAAAGGGAATTTTGTAGTAGTTTTATTGAGTATGAGGTAATCTGATCATTTGGATAAAGAGGTTTCAGATCAATGGAATCTTATGTCAGTCATCGTTGATATGAATCTAGATTATAAGGAATAAGGTAATGTTTAAATTATATTTCGAGTTATTGTTATTCCTAATTTTTTTCATCACGTTAGAAATTCTCAAACAACTTATGTTGAATGTGTTATAATGAGGTAAAAACTAAATTGTGGGGAGAACATTGAGGGATGAAATCTTGATGTAAAATATGCAGTATGGTTTATTTAATGGATGGTTGTACATTTAGCTTATCCGGAATAGATTTTTTTCTACCACAATTTGAGATGGGAAGTTAATCCTTGGATACATAAAATATATAAATCATTAAAACCCCAGTTTTGTGGGATGTAATTGAGATGAAAATGGTTGATTTTGTCTCCAGATTCCTCACCTATCAGCAAGTCAATAGAGAGCATCAATGGAAATATGGTATGTTACAATCTTTACCCCTTCCTTTATGGGAATGGGAGAAAATAGTCTTGGATTATTTATAGGTAATAATGGTTAGGAAACAAGATGCCTTGTGGGTGATTATGAATTATCTCACATCATCACTATTCATTGAACTAAAATGGTGTAAGGATTTTGAAAAATATATATTCAGGAAGTTTTAATTATTCATGATGTTTGAGTCGTAATTGTATCTAACCGACACCCCAGGTTTACGTGTCATTTTTGGAAGTCGTTACAGTAATACCTTGGAACCCAGTTGACAATTATCATGGATTATCATCCTCAAATGGATGGTAAATATGAAAGAATGGTCTAAAAATTGGAGGAATTTATTTGTTCTTGTGGAATGAATATTGGATGCTAATGGGAGGATAATATATCTTTGGTGTAGTTCTCAGACAATAATAGTTATAAAGAATTGACATATATGGACCTTTTTGCAGAATTGTATGATATTACTTATCATTCTCCAATTTTTGGGTGGAATTAGGTGATACGAAACTTATTGGACCAATACTAGTGAAAGATACAATAGATACGATTTAGTTGATCATAAAGATGATAGAGATATCTCAAAGTCATCAGAAATAATACGTGAATCTTCATCAGTGACAATTTTCATTAGAGGTGAGTGATTATGTCTTCTTGAGAATATCTTCAAGACTTTGGTGTCATCATTTTGGTAAGCAAGAAATTTTTTCCCTCACAATAGATAGGTCCTTTTGAGAAACTTAAATGATTTTTTGAGGTGGAATATCTATTGGAATTACAACCATAGTTCCATTCAGTATACAATATCTCAGTTGAAAAATTACTAATCTAATCATGACCATGTGATTTGATGGAATCATGTTAACTTGGATTCAGATACTACATTGATTCATGTGCGATTATAAATTTTTGATAGGAAGGAGAAAATATTATGGGGGGAAACATCAGTCTAATATAGATTTTATGGAAACATAGTCAGATTTTTAAAGAAAGCTGGATCGTGAGAAGGGAATGTTGGACCAATGACGCAAACCCTTCTAGGAAAACACTATTTTTCTACATTCTAGGGATGGAAAGACCAATTTTTTGGGAGAATTTATCACCCTCTATTTGAGTAGCATGATCCTTTATTTGTTTATTTTTATCCTATATAATTATTTAGTTATGTATCTAGAAGTTTGGATGGGTTTAAAAAAATGGAGGTTTTTCTATAAGTGAATGATTTTTGTGCAGTTTTTAAAAATCATTGACTACCTCTAAGAAACTATGAAACATGTTTTGGGATTCATTGGGAAATCATATTGTTGGAGCATGGTTCGGTGAAACCATGGATGTTCCTAGGGGAATATATGAAAGGTGAAACAGATGTAAAATGATGGTTGGTAAAAAATCTTGTCTAACTATGTGATCCTATCATGTGAGGGGTTGGATTGAGATAGTATCATCACATGATTGGCACACGGTTTTCCAAACCGTGTTTCCTAAGCTTGTGGCCTGCAGTTGGAACCCTAAATTTTATAGATATAATATGAATTAACTCCCAATGGCCTCTTTATTCCCATAATTCTTCAAAATCTCAAATTTTGTTTTCACCCTAGGATTGAGAGATGATCCCCTTTGATTATAGAGTGATTATTAGTTGAATATAATTGAGTCAGAGATATATATTCATTGATAAGTCATTATTATTCACATTCCTTATTAGATATTTTATTATCCTTTCTATTGGAATGATATATCTAATCTGAACAGGATATATCTATGTTCTTTGAAGGTAATAATGCTCATATAATATTTAATTTATTTAATAAAATAATTTATAAGACTAGATATGAAGAATTATAGTATCTCCCTTTGTTTTATCAAAATGTTCAAATGTGTGTGGATTCTCTATCATATCCACTTAACATAAAACATGAACAAATGATTTTGTTGAAATGGATTGATTTAAAATGTTTTGAACTCTATGTGTGATTCTTGATGGAATCCCATTTGGGTTATGTATTTGAAATTGTAGAAATTGAATTATTTCATATAAAATTCTCTTTTCTGGATAATTTTTAAATAATTATATTAAAGTTATGGTTTTGTTTTGATGCATGGAAAGAAAGAATGATTTTATGTGGAATTATTTTCTCTGGAATTGGACATGCACGGTTGGTTAAAGTTAATTCATAGAAGTCACCCTGAAGAAGGGGCATTTTTCATTGTGGAGCATATTATTGGTCATGAGTATGGAACTATCACCTGCGCAAGAATAGGTGTGTGTGGATACATGGTTACGGGTATTCCAAATAATTGAGAAAGTGTTTACTCTTTTAAAAAAAATCTTGTAACTTTTTTACTATTTTGATATAAATTATATTAACTAATTTAAACTTTTTATATAAAATATGATAACTGGTTCTTTCTCTAGGGTTGTGAGTCGGATTGTCTTCATGGAAATCCTACTGAGTATAAAATCACCCCCTATTTGGGAACTATTGTGCATTTTTAGATTCCATCTATCAAGACATATTTAAAGAAACATTATCTAAGTTATTTAGTGATTTTTATTGATTCCATGGGAATGGAATTTGGAGTTTAAGGTTTCCATTTGTTAGGTGTTTCTTGCTTTTATGTCACTTGGGTGTTTTTTAGTTTTTTAGTATTTTGGTTTCTTTTCGTATGCCTTTTCATTTCTCATTGAACTATGATATTTCTTGATGTTTTTTCATCTTTTAAGTTTTATTTTGTACTCATACATCATATGGAGGATTGGATTTTTATTGTTTACATTTTCTATGTGTTTTATCTTTGAAGGTAAAATAATCCCCGAATTGTTCTTGAGGTACTTAGAATTTATTACCAGCCTTTGGTGTCTTGGGGATGTCATATAAGTACTATAATCACCTATTCCTCTTCACAATACAATGATAAAGGGATATATTTTACACCCAGTTCTCTATAAGTTATATTAAGGTCTTCACTTTTGAGGAAATCCCTAAGAGAATGTCAATTCTTAAACATAAGTATTACCTTCTTTGTCACTTTTTCTTATTAATATTTATATTCAAAATATCTTATATGCATAAAACTATTATGATATTAGGTTCATTTTCATACTAATATTTTATTATATTAATATAATAACCACTATTTATTCTTATCCATCTGCTAAGGAAAACACAAGTGACATTAGTGTGTTGCGTGGACTACCACCTCCGCAAAACAATGTCTTTTATTTTTCATCAACTCCATTAATGGTTGTTGAAAAGTATGTGATGTATTTATAAATATTATATCTACAATATTCATATGATTCTATAATCAAAAATTATAATTTACCTTCATTCCCACTAATTCGTTGAGAAATTGAAAAGAAACATTGTGTGTACGTGTGAGCTATCACCTCCAAGAGTAATGAGTTTCATTATTCTTCACCTCCTATCATGGTTGGATTTAAAAAAATATTTAATGTATAAAAATAATTTATAAAAAAATATTAATATTATGAATATTATGAAACTATTTTTGAATTATTTCTACCATGGTCAACATACATAAGGTGTTATGAAAAAATTGACCAAACAACCTCAAGTAATCGACATAGGTAAGAAAAATATATTATAAATAAATAACATACGTTTGTTAGAGGACCCTAGAATATAAAATATTTCTTAATAAGTTTATTATATAGGTATTTAATAAAATTAATTTTCTTACTCTTTATTTTAATCATATACGAGAATAAATCTGGCAACAAGAGTAAGGGATCTTATGAACTGCCTTCAGGACTCGTTTGTTGCATGTTCTCTTCATTTTTCTCACTTTTATGAAATATTATTATCACGTACCTATTATATTTGTGTATATATGTCCCCTAAAATATATACCTAGTTATAAATCCATTTCACTCTTAGTATTATAAATTTTTTTTTCCTTTCAAATTCCCACTTTTATGTAAATACATTTTAAGGGAACTTTACTATTTCTTGTCTCGTGTCAAGAATCACCCCCCCCCCCCATAAAAACATTTCAAACTATAAATGCATTATAACAACACTAATAATTTTAGGTAGAACCTTATTGGTTAAATTATGGTTTTATGAAAAATAATAATGTCTTTCCTTTTTAAAAAATATACTTTACTTGTTTCGTAATTCATCATCTAATTGGTACATTTTTTTTCATTCCTATCTTAAATCCTTCCCATGAATTCTCTATATTGTAACTCAATATTCAATAAATATAATTATTTTTCAATATAAAAACATAAAAATGATTTAATTAATTATTCTATTTGGTAACCTTATGATTGATCTTTTGGTTATGCGTTGAATTTATATTAGGAAACCCATTTCTTTATCATGTGTTTGATCATGCTAATTATTTATGGTTGGTTTGGGTTAATCATGTGTCAAGAATATATGTGATATTTATTTACATTATTGGTTGAATTAGAATTAAATTTTACTCTAATTCATAGGGTAAAGCTTTATATCTCATGAGATGTTGTGTAAGGGATTAATGATTGAACCTAATCCACTATGGAAATTTTCCCACTTTAAGATGATGGTCTTGGGAGTGAAACTTCACTTATGTTGATGATATCATGTTTTATATTGTTAACACATGTTTATGATCTTATAGAATCATTTCATTATTCCCTTTTTATATTTTATTGATCATGCACATTACAATATTAGGTTATTCCTTTGGAATCTCATGTTAGAATTTATTTCCATGCTTATTCCCTTACTAAGGTTTCTAGCACAACCTTTTCCTGATGTATTTTTACAAGAATATATTCCATGGCTTTAGAATATCTATGAGATCTAGGATCACTATATGGTGTTTTAAAAAAATATGATGATTTTATGTTTATGATAATGTATTTCTATGCCTATTATTCTAAAGACATTAGTCCCCAATATCCTTGGCTTGCATTTGTTGGATATGTATATTAAGAATTATGAAATAATACGTGTTTAAGGATTGGTTCTATAAATTTTATATTATAGAAATTATTGTGTTTTTTTAATATTATGATGAAGGAACCATAGTGAAAACCCTAGGGAGAAATTTAAGGGTTAATTCTATGTATAATAAAACATCCTAAAATTTCAGTAATGTAGAGATTGTGTGGTTTTAACTACAATTACATCCCTATCTATTCACTAAAAGTGAATGAAAGATCTGAAATAGTTTTACATAGGGGTAATAACTCGAAAATGGTGTGTTGGATATTAACTCAACCATGACCTTGTGTGTAATTAACTTACCTGAAATATCATCCAAACCAGCATCTGAACCAATTCACCACTGACCTGAATCATGTTCCTAATCAGCATGGGATGAGAATAAGTGTTTGGGTATCCCAAAAAATATTTTGGGAATTATTTATCCCAAAATATAATAAATCAATTAAAATTAAAATTACTAAATAGTATCATATAAATAAAACAATAAAACCATTTCATTGTATAAGGGGATGATATAAAATTGATAGAAGAACAAAACTACTAAAACTCATTTCTTAGTTGACCATAGACATCCACCATGACCCAATTAATTTTCCATCATCAAATCAATCACATACCCAGTAAATGATAATAAGATCACCTATTTTAAGATCTTAAAGGGTGAAAAAACAAAATGGTATAAGGTGGTTGTGAACTTTAGATCCCAGTTGGTTTTCACCAAAAATTCTATGTAATTACTTAATGTTGTAATTTAGAATTTATAAAAGCAAGTACAATAAGGGAGAAAAAGGATTCAAATGTCACAAAAAAACTAAAGACGTCAAGATAAGATTAAAACATGGTTGGTTTAATAAATATTAAACTTTAAATAGTTATTTCTAATTTATGTATTTAAAATTGGAAACATGCCTTCTCATCATTTTAAAAACAAACCTTTTCAAGTAATTCTTTTAAACCCATTTCACAATTTAAAATTAGGTAAATAGAGAAAATGTAATAATATCCATCGTATATCAATAAGTTGTACAAGATTCACTATAATAAATTCAATGTGACATATCTCAATAACAAGATTAATGGAGAACAGTAAATAATCAAGCAAGGAAACTCCAGGGCCAAATAGTTACCAAGAACATTATAAAGAATCATGTATAATGATTTAATTGGTATGAAATTGACATGATAGTGATTCCATTATATTTAATCTAATGAATCAATCAATAATGTCTGAATATTGGTCATGTATCATGTTTCACAAGTTCTCAAGAAAACCAGGTACAAGCACACCAACTTTCCTAGAAGCATTTCCATAGTTGAATTTCGTCATATTATCTATTGATCCACTAGATATGGTTTGATTACACTACTGATGAATAAATCTATGTCATATCCTCTAACTATATAGGTTCCCATTACAAGTCAAAGAAGGATAGTGAGATAATAAATTTATAAGGACCACTAAGGAAATCCTCACTTGTATCGACCAGGGATCATGCCTTGAGCATTCCAATCATTCTCAATTCACATCTCACCCTCACCCATGAATTCCCTCAAAGTGAATAATCCATTTTTCAACACCCATAAACTGTAAGTACAAGAATCAAATATATCATTTTAAAGTATTATAATAATAGAGGACCATAATAAAGTTCCAAATGAGCTAACAAGCATCAAAAGTTTTAAATCGAGAGTTTATTTTAAAATCAGTATTGAAAATGGTAATCTCATTATCATTATTTAATAAGTAATTATTAAAATTCAAAGTGGAAATTTAATCCAAAAATTTCATTAAAAACTTCATTAATTCATACAAAGGAAGAATCACAATTTAAAAGATATTAATTAATTGAAAAATAGTTTCCAAAACCATGTGGAATATAATTTCATAAATCAAACCTTTCACTTAATTCCAGGAATTTCATTCTATAAATAAAAACTTTGGCCTAATCCCTCACATTCTATAAACATACTTCTAAAATACCATTCAGAATGAATTAAATTAAACATGGAATTCAATAATTATTAGAAAATGAGAGGGTGAGATAAATATTAAATTTACATAGAAGAGTATAAATTGATTATTTCATAGAGTATTTAAAATTTCACCTTCACATAAAATGTATTAGAATATAATAATTACATTTCCTTGTATTTTCCTGAAAAAAAGAATTAAATAAGAAGGAACTACACAGGAATAAATACCTTGTAATTTCTTAGAAACTCAAAACAAAAAAAAGAAAAATTAAAAGGAACTAGACCCTCATATACATTATTAGAACACCTGATCTCCTCCTGTGATGATAAAATAAAATTGAGGGTAGTTAAGGTTCATATATTTTAGAAATACAAAGGGTGTTTAAATTTATAGAATTCTAAACACAAATTAATTTTTAATTTCACTCCAATCTTGAACTTGTGGGGTTTAAAAACTATTAGTATTGGAGATAAATCCTTTAAAATATGTTAAATATTAATTTTCTACAATTTCAATCACTTAAAAATGTTAAAATGGTGTTATATGTTGATATGGAGGAATATGGAATGAAAAAAGAAGGTTTTAAAAATATTTTTTTGGAAAACAGAATTCTGTAATGGTAACATGGTTTACTCTTATATAGATCAAATTTTTCATGTAAGGGTATGCCTCAATTTAACCTTATTAAAGAAATTTGTACCCATATGTGGCCTTTTGAAAAGAGTTATTACCTTTACACACCACTTGGGCTACCCTTACAGAACCTTTAGAAACATATCATTACCCTTATGTAACTCCAAGATACCCTTAAATGAGACCCTTATGTTAGTAGATACCCTTATGTGAGACCCTTGAGTGAGTAGGTTCCCTTATGTGATGCCCTTAAGAAACACGCTTACCCTTAACCTGTAGTAAGTTTACCCTTATACAACACATGCTACCCTTATTCAATGCATCTTGTACCTTTATGCAAGCCTCACATCCCTTACACAATGCATATAAAATGGATTCACCCTTACATACAGGCTTGGTACCCTTAAAAATCACAAATTACCCTTAATCAATCCAAATAATAAGGCTTTTTTCACTTATAAAGCCTATTGAAAATGGATTTTTCCCCTTACACAAGGTTCCTAAAACGCTTTTACCTTTACACAACACAATAAAACATAAGTAAGGGTAACATTTATTAATAATTAAGTATTTTCTTATAAAAAAACTTATAAAGTGAACCAAATTAAATAATTTAATTATTATAAACATGAATATGAAACAATTATCCCCACTACAAGGATTTATTCACCCAAAAAGCTTCATCTCAGAATGTTAGAAAATGACAAGACTAGCAGAACTCCCAAACTAAACTTGTGATGTGGATGGTCCTCAAATCATTGGAAGACTCCCCAAAAAATCCTCTATCAATTATAACTCCATGATCAATACACATTACCAAAAATAACTCAACAACATCAAGAGGGAATGTAAAAAAACCATAAATAATTAGAGACTTATCAAAGGCCTCCCCGCCATTTAAAGATTCACTAAAATGGTGTAACATGAGGACGAACATCCTATTAAACATATTTATTCAACTCAAAAAGAAATTTGATAAAACATATAAGATTTCAAAATGAAACCTAAAGGAATGACATATCCAAAACATCTGAATGGTTTCTAAAAGACAAAACAAACCTAAGATCCGCCTATGGTCAAATGTCTACAAAATAGTCACAAAAATGACAAGGATTATTACCTCATAAAAGTACTCAACGGTAACCTAGTATTTTAAACACCAATCCTAGAACATCATTAAGCTCATTGAATCATCCACTAGAACCTTTCATTTCTTGTTCCATCAAAAATCCACATTATCCTAGTTTCCTGATTATATTCCCAAGGCCTTTACAAGTCCAACAAAAAATGTCTCAAAACAACAAGTATAGTTTATAAATTGTTCACTACACTCTAACAAGGATGATCATCCATCATATCATGATTGATATTATACTAACCTGAGACTTTTAAATCTTTTATTCGATGATTTTTAATATAATTATCTATTAAATTCAACCAAAGGATCGAAAATCCTAGTGTCTTTAGAAGAATGGGTTCATAACACCTCAATGTGAAAAAAAAATAAAATGAATTTATTTTAATCTGTATAATGAGATTCTAAATCCATTTTAGATACTAAAAACATGTGATAAATTTAGTAAATACATAAGCAAATGGGTGAGCTAAAAATCCTCATAAAGGAGTAAACATGAAAATGAATCTTAACATATAAGTTAAATGATGAAACATGATATCATAAAAGAGATGGATCATGAATAATCACATGGGTGAATAACATAATAAAAATTGAGTCATATAATAATATAAATTTAGGAAATTGTAAGCAACAAAAACATTAAAAAATAATTATTCAAGGATAAATCCACGTCAACATCGCATAGTTGATAGAGTCATGTCCTAGATTAAGTTTACTTCCTAATCTAATTCATAACATATCACGAGACAAAAACATTACCCAATAAATTGGAGAACTATCTGGGTGCACCCATCATAACTTGTATAATATTATGTGTTCCACAAAGGTAAATATATCATAAGGAATAAAAAAATATTCTTGTAATAAAATTGGTTTCATATTATTTCCTTATATCATAATCAAAATATATTTCTTAAAGAATGCATTTGATAAATAAACATATGGATTGTATTACCCCATCAAATGAAGGGATGGTAAGATATGTATATATGTGGGAGACATATATATATATAATTTTTGAAGAATTACATAACATTAAAGATATATAGAATGAATTTTTTATATATAGAGATCATAAACCAAAGAAAATAGGGTTCTTTGGAGAGACCCCTTACCTTATGTCTGGATCCATTATCCAAATACACTTAAAGTTTGAGAAAATAAAATTATATTTATTAATTACTTCATTCAGAAAAATTTCAATCTATATTTTATTTATTATAATTTTAATATATTCATTTATAATCACTTCAATGAGACATAACATTTACTTTTATTGATCTAATGGAGTTCATTTCTGGATAGAAGTTTTGATCAATCATGGATAATTTTTCTCAAACTAACCCACTGAGCTCCGACTAGTGACTACCCCAATCCCACCTCCAATAGGTTTGGGGCTAGTGACCAGTACCGATTAGATGTATCCCATAAATTGGTGGAATTAGGCGAAATTATTTGTACACACGCACAGATCTCTAAGCCCACATGATGATGAAATGTAAAACCATTAAAACAATGGATAAATACATCTATGATCCTAAAATAAAGTATGATGGTAAAGTACTGAAATTGGAAAATGGTCAAAATACAAGCCCAACCCAGAAAACTATAAATAGCCTGATATACTCCATGGGAAAGGACTAATTCAAATTCAAGATCCAAGTAAACACCTCGATCTTTTAAACTCCATGAATGCTCCACTTTCTCCTTTTCCTCCTCGTACTCCATCAAATGGGCCATCGTCTGCATAATACATGACATGTGCTGTCAAATCCCATGTAGGGTGAGTATACAAATACTCATTAGGACACCCATAAAACATCAAAAATTAAGAACTAAGTTCATTAATCTCAATAAATGATATAAAAATCAATTTATAATAGAAACACGTAGATATAATCAGCAAAGACACCATGCCACCAGGTGGCCATAACAAAAATCCAACAAGAGGATTCTGCTCTAAGAAATGCTTGTTCTGGAAGAATATACTCCATGATCCATGATACACCAATGATAATCAATGAAGATTTATATCCAATTGGGACCTACCAAATAAATCTCATTAGTCTAGGAAGACCTTGATACATAGATATGTGGTTACAAAGAAAACAACTAGGGGACAACACGAACCCAATCTGGATCAACCCGCTATGTCGGGGATCATATGTAAATGATACCACCAACCCTACAAATATGGTCTTATATATGGAGGACCAACACCCTTCTCATGGATTTAATGCTGATTTTACAAACCCCACCTAGGGAACATAGGATGATTTAGGATCTCACTCCAATCTCATAGAGGGACACTGCAACTCTATCAGAGACTCGGCCTCTAGAGGGTATCACAATTCTGTGATGTGGATGTAATGTCACATTGTAACCTTAGGGGAATGGACCAAGAGAATAAAATCAACCTATAATGGTCCAAAATAATGAAATGAATCTTTAAAAAAATCTTAAAGGGGGTACACGGTGTGTATGAGGGGGTACATGGCATGTCCATCTATCTCCATGTATTCCAATGTGGTAAATCATTACACTACAAGTAAGCCTCCATATAAATAGTATATAGAATAAGTAAATGACTTGTATAGACACATAGTTCCCTACACATGTCATCTGACTGTGTTCATGTATGGAGGCCATGTCTGTGTACCGACCCCATATACACCTTGTCGTGTCTGTGTCTAAGTACACCATGTGCCACCTAGATGTGTACATTTCTCCAGGTCTGGGTACTTCCTCGGTTACATGAAGATACAACTAAGAATGGGTCACATGGTGTGTGATTGAGTCACATGGCGTGTGAAAATTTATATCATGTATAACTCTAGTGTCATGGCTACGGGAACACATGGCATGTAACGCTAGATTAAAAACCATGTAACCTAGTATTTTCCAGATGCTTCATTCTCTCGTATACATAACCTATAAACACCTCCACCTCCCTATTCATCATCTAAGATCATAGATATGTGGTCTTACAAGCCTTAATATTTCTATAGTCATGAATTTAGACCCTCAATTATCTTGTAAAACCATCTTTCGAACAATCCATCACCTAGCCTCAAAATCGAGAATAACGAAACATGAAGATCCACTCTGATTCGCCTCTAATCATCTATCGTTACCATCACACCTTGATTTCACCATCAATGTTGAACCAGACCCATGGTGTTGATCCATTTCACAAAATAACGGTCATGAAATTATCAAATACTAGGTACTCATTGAACCATGAGACAAAATAAATTTCCTACGATGAACGAACGAAGAATGGGGGAAGAAATCCCAAAGACATAAGATGTGAGGAAAGAAACTTGGTTATTTATTTTTTGGCCTTGATTCATTGTCTTATAAGGATATGAATAAAGTGGGATAAATAAACAAAGATAAAAACAATTATTCCATCAATTTAATTTTATCGACGTTGTGCATATCAATTCTTTTCATGTAATTGATACATGTTTGTATGGTATTAAGAAGTGGGATTGAAATTAAAAAGAAAAAAATCATACCTATATTTTGGATCGATCATTGCTGAAGAATGATTTTTTATCATTGAAGAGATCCATAGACTCTGTTAGTGTAACAACCCACGATCTGATCTCGATCCATTTTCATTATCCAAGAACGCTCTCCTATAATGGCTTCTAGGTCCCCAAGGTTTAGCGAAAAACCCTGAGACAAAATCCATAGTCGTATATTTAAAGAGGAAGAATGTGTTTGTGTCAAAGAAAATAAAATAAATTCTCTAAACTAATTTTTTCATTAATTTTTTCCTCATGACAACGACTTCACAAATGGCCCACGCTGATAAATATTATGTCATTCCTAAGGTAAAACTAACATTATGAACTCAAAAATTTCCATGGATTTATAAATCTTGATTTATTCCACTTTTTTAGGAAAACTGAGCATGGGTTCTATTTAATATATTGGATATATTTAAAACCTTTATTCTAAGCACACCAAGACTCGGAACTATATGCCATCTCAGTACCCGGTCTTGAAAATAATCTATATAACATACTATTTTGGATTTCTTTCATTAGGGAGTGTCCACATTACATTGACATCACATTATGTTTCCGCTAAATCCCTCTTTCCAATGATGGGGATCATTCATAACTTTCTCGGCAATGTCTGCTCCTTGATCGAAATGGGATGATGGGATGTCGATTCCTCCTCAAAATTTGTCACCTAGTCCGGGTATCCCTCGTAGATTAAGAAATTGTTTTTGAAACGCATTACAAGTTTCATCTCTTCGTGGACATTAATTAATGACACAACATTTTACTTAACATTCTAAGAGGTCAAGTCAGGGCAACAACCTTCGGTCAGGAGAGTAGTCACATTGGGCATCATTGAAATGTATGGATGTTGGAACATTGTTCACTTATATTATTCCTCATTTGAGGGATTCTCAATGGTAAGGAACCTGAGGTATTACACCTTGATCATGGATTATCATATATAATGGGCATATCTTCTGAGGTTTTCGTCAGGAATCTCGTATTTAACATGAGGTAAGCTATGGGTTTAACTTCTTGCGGAGATGGAATGGACTAATCAGAAAACTTTTGAAGGTGGATTAGATAGGTATATCCCTATGAGGGAGAACTTAGAAGGTTTACCAGATGTATGGAATTCTTTTTAAGGAAATGCTTGTGGGTGGTGTGTCCGATAAAGGGATGGTTTCACATAGTGAAGGCTGATATGGACACCAATGAGGGTGGATCAGGGAGGTTACCTCAATGAGGAGGACACCAAGGTTTACTATCGAATGGGATTGAAATTTTTTGAGGCTTCATATTTACCATATTTAGAAGACATTGATCAAAAACCATGTAGTTTGGAGTATGGAGTGGGTTTATGAATTGAGACTGCCCATCGTAAGTGGATTTCTCTTGGTTGGATGATGGTGATTATGTGGGGCTTATTCACTGAGACTACATGATGGGCCTAGAATAAATAATGATTATCAATATAAGGGAATGATATTACCATGTATATGAACCAGAGGAGATCAGGATGGTTATGGATTATTTTCTTCATCCATAGAAAGGCTTCTTACATATCCTAGTTAGTTGGGAATAAAATTCCAGGTAGTTCATAGTTGGGAATTTGGGATTAAACCTAAGGAGAAGGCCCATATAAAAGTTAATTTGGACACTAATGAAGGTGGGTCAAGGAGGTTCACCCCTAGGAGGGGGAACCAAATTTTAACTTTGGTTGGTATTGAACCTCGAGAAGGCATCATGCGTACCCTGTTTGGAAGATAGGGTTCAAACCCAATGTAGTTAGAAGGATCGATTGGGTTTTAAGTAGTGATACTGCCTGGGTACTTTTGAGAACAGTGATGGGATGAATGGGACTTTTCCACTAGGATTTCCCATATGAATGGCATGATTTCATCGGGATGTGGCAATCTGGGTATAATCAGCATAGATTATGGGTGGATTAGATGAAGTTAATGGAGTTGATGAATTCGATGAATTGCTAGTATTTAATGTCAGAGAGGTATCCTATGTATCCCAACTAGTCATGAATTAATTTCCATATGGTTTGGAATGGGTAGTTAGGGGATTATACCTAATGAGGAGTCCTAACCAAATCGGAAATGTGGTTGGGGCTTACGCATGGAAGATACGCAAGTGAATAGGACATGATGGGGATTACACCATAATGGATTCCCTTATTAGACCTATATGAGATGTGACCCCTGAATGGAGGAATGATCTCTACAGGTTAAGATTTATGTGATGGAGTGGATATTGGGATCCAAGAGGTGCACCCCTAATAGGATAGCCCTAAGGTTTACCATTGTTTGGGGAATAACCTCATGTAGGCATCCTATATATCATGTTTAAAAGACATATATCAAACTACACATAGTTTGGAGGGTGTATTTTTTGTCACTACTAACCTCTAAGGCCATGTTATTCATGCTCGGTGTGAGAAAGAAGAGGAAGCAGTATACCTGGTAGACGTGTCATGAAAAGTTCATGCATGAAAAATGGTCTGGGAATTATATATGAAGGATTAACAAAGAGGATGATCTTATGTGTGATGAGGATCTCATTCCATAGAGGGAAGATCTTGTTCCAAGTATTTCATACATAGGGAATCCTATTATAGGAGGTATTCGGGATTACATGGAGACATCTCAAGGAACACATAGTGATAAAACCTAAAGGTATAGGTATAGATATCTAAAGATGCAGGAAGCTGTAGGCCCCTGATGAACAAACACTCTCTGATCCTCCAAGACATTCCAACCATGGGGCAACCATAGTTTAACATCATTTATTGAGGATTTTTGTGATAGGTAGTTTAACGTCTTATAGCTTGGACATGGGGGCCTCACTCCTCACCCCTTGGACTTACATAATCGATGATCCCCAACCCTTGTGGAAGGGGAGGAATCATCAATGCTGGACAGGAGAGGCATGGAGGAGTGGTCCATCATTGGTTCCATGTTAGTATGACCATGCCTAAAATCAATAACTATTAGCATGCCTATGCCAAAAAGAACGAGGTAGGGTAACACAACAATGGACGTTTCATGAGGTACCACGAAATTACAATGTGAAAGATTGTAGGACTTCATAGAATATGGCCTCAAGAAGTAGGGGGTTTGATGAGAGGTGATTCGTGATGATTTGGTGCTTTAGGGAGGGAAGGGGCTTTATGAAGGAAGGAGCTTCATGAAGAAAGATGACCCTACAATTTCATGAAGCCATGAATTGGACAAGTAGGGCTTTGAAAATCCTCAATTACCCTGTAATGCCTTATTCTATCATGAATGTAATAGGCCATCATGAAGGGAATCCCTACCGTATGATGGGGTTAATAGGAATATGGGAAAAGGTGTTTTGGGATGCTCCAATACCTTTGTTGATGCAAGTTTCTCTTGAGTTCATGGTGCTTGGGTGCTCTGCAAAATGGGATATTGGAAGTTGAAATGTTAGGGTAATTGTACCTTTTAGGTGGGGTGATCCATTTATTTTTATGAAAAGGGAACTCTTGAAATTTAGAGGCATGATGCAAAGTGAAAATGAGCACTGAAATGGGATGAGGAATTTTTGGACTCATATAACCATCTTTCGACTACCTTAGCATGGTTTTGGGGATCTTTTAACTCATGAGAATACCATTAGTGCCTTTTGAATTCGTGATTCCATGGGATCTCCCATATGGAGCTTTGTGAGGTCGACTCTATTAGATTATTTATGGGCCATTTGAGTTCGGATTGTATCCCAACATCCATGGATTTTCTCATCTTATAATATATCACATATTTCAAACCCAAAAAATGACCCCTATAATTATATCATATGGGAAAAGGAGGTTCGGGTTATGAGGGTAAATCATTGAATACTATGTGATCACGAAGAGGGGTTGTGACGAAGGGCATGCGATGTGCACTGGTGGTGGGTCGCTGTGAATGTTGGGGCACAAAGGCATCCATGAAGCTTTGTCATACACCACTTATAAATAGTTCATGGTCCCCCTTTTCCATACTTGATCTATGTGATTTATTATTCTCATGAATCTTCTTCTCCCCATGAACACTCTTTTTGAAATGGGGTCCTCAAATTGGTGCTATGTTAATGTTGATTACTGTACTGGGGCATCATGATCCTTCGTTGCTCCACGATACGAGCCAAGTATTTTGTGGCTTTATGAACCATTGCTCTAAGAAGGTTCCTCGTGATCAAACTTCATGAACAGGTTCAGAAAAATCAACCAATCCCCAAATCAGTGGACACTTAGGAATCTTCTTAGGAATTCCATACAGATACTACTTGAATGGAAGATATGATGAATAATATCATGATATGTGAGTATTTCTAGAGACATTCTGATCATGAATAACTACTCAAACAACTAACAAACATGAAAAAGGACTATCCCCTTTCCAAGAGACTAACTTTGTATGGCTTTGGTCTGAGGTATAACATCTTCATCCCTCTAGCAAGTAGAGATGAACTGGTATACTAGTCTAGGGGCATACCGGTGAAATAGCAATGGTACCAGGATGTTGATGGCCACATTAGGAAGGATAACTCCCCCGTCACAATGGACTACCTCTACAACCATCTTAAAGAAAATTAAGAGAGTCCATTAGAGAAAGAGACATTTCTACCACAATATAAGACCATAATCAAGGAGTCCATGTGAAACCTAGAGAAAGGGTGGACCAATGAATGGTGTTTGTGCTAGGGTGGAAAATTCATGAAGGGGTAGGCCTAGGCCTACTAGGTGTGCACATATTGTTCTGAATTCAGGGTATATTTGAGGTGGGTATGATGGTATGAAGTGGTGTCGTTCTATAAGTTCCATGTCTATCAATCTTAGAATATTGTGTTGTAAATTCTAAGTAGGTATTTGTACAGGACCAATATATTACATTTTCATCACGAGGAGGTCGAAATCAACCTCTGGGACCTCCATAATATTTTTGGGATCCCCATCATGGTGTGAATGTATGAAGAACTCCTCCCTTTAGAGAATACACTAGAGGATCGGGAGAGCATGTCATATCTGTAAAATTCCTTACTAGACCTGGTTCCAGGCACAAACAAATACAAGAAAATGATGAGGGATGCCAACTTTAAGCAGTGATCTAGCTATATCTTGAACTTCCTAGTTGAGAGGCTTGCTGAATGGGAAAATGAACACAAGAAACTCTCGAAGAGGCCTCGTTCCTGTATGAGTGGAGCTTTGTAAGGCAAAAAAGGTTCCTACAAGCAGATCATGGAGGATAGATAGTGGAAATTGTGGGGTAACAACATCAACATCGATCATCAACCTATGGTCAGGTTGTTTAGATTCATCACAGCACTCATCTGCAGTTGTATGATTCCAGTAAGAGATGAACACATAGTGGTGAGGCCTATCACATTCATCATGGAGAAGATGCTAACAATGTGTAAGTGTGTCAATCTTGGGGTCCCAGATATGGAAAACCTATATAAAGTGTTATTTCCTATTAGTGAGGGGAAGAATTTATCGCGTGTGTTCAGGTTTTTTCACATTCTATTCAACTGAGTGATAGCGCACATGGTAGGATATGAAGATCTGAATCACATCTCCCATCCTAAGATGAACTTTTGTCCATCAATTTTTAACATCATGGGGATTTTTTTTCAATATGAGTTTTAATTATATGATAATCAAGGTTGGTAGGAAAGATAAATTCACTTTCCACCTATTCCCCCTATCTATGGGGGGTAAAAACTGATGATGTCATGGACACTGAAGATAAAAGGTCATATATCCTAGCCTTTTGAAGTGAAAAACTAGTTGTTATAGTGGACTATGAACCATAAAATCCAAACATATTTTTGATTCATTTCATATGTATTTAGAGGCCGACTCCAAAGGTATATCTATGATTGTGAAATAAAGATCACCCATGCATAATGAGGTAGTTCTGGCTCATGTTCACATGTGAATCTGGGAAGATTTTGAATGAACTACCACCATCCACTACTGTGTAGGGGTTGGATGAGGCATATGAACAGAGCCTAGAAGCTTTTTATCTTAGAGAAAAACTGATGTGGTTGACCATTAGAGTCGAAAAGAGAGCGGTCCCTCTACCTTGGGGATAAGGAATAGTATAATAAAGGGAGCATTGTAGGGGTATGGATGATGGAAATCATGGTAATGAGGTTGTAGAATTAATTACAATGGTCTATAGATCAATACTGATACCAATTTAGATTAGAGTAGAAGGAATAGGATAAGAAACAACATATCAAATGCTCTTTTCCAAGTAGACTCAGGAGGAAGGGGACCCCTCAAGGGGGTTTCAAAAGAAATGCACCCAAGCTCATGGGAAGAAATTTCATCGTGTAGAGGTTACTGATGACGTCGTATATCCTGATGCTTGGAAAGCATGGGATACCTGTAAATAGTTCCTGAACACTTGTAGGTTATGGGATCATCTGAACATATATGGGATGCAACTGATTGGGACCATCTTTTCAAAGGGTGTCTTCCTTGTATCTTATAAAGAAGGAGATAAATTTTTGGAAAAATGATAGGACCTAGTGCATTATTGAGGCAATGTGTTTCCAATGATAAACGGAGTTTCAGTTATACTAAATATGACCTTTCCACTAAACTTCTCAGCAGTTGAGCTAGAAGAATTATTCCTTTTTAATAAAGAATCATATGGATTCGGGTGTGGAAGATTTCAATGATGGAATCCATCATGTTTATTCCTTTGTTTTAGCTTTGATGAAATCCTATTTATAGGAAGGTGAGGTAGCAACCTCGTGGGACACTTCCTTGGAGGGATTTGATGAAGCTTTTAAAGTAAGATTTACATCATTCCCCAATGCTACCACTTCTCTCAATCATTATTTGAATTCATCAACTAAAATATATGTCATATAAGGCTTCTAGTTCAAGAGACACATTCTAATGGGGATAGAGGTGTGCAAAAAAATGCCGAGAACCAACCACCAGGAACTGTGTCTAGGGTGATAGTAGTTGTGGGGCCTAACAGTGGTGATGATACAAAGGTGGACTCTCTATAAAATTCGAAGTCTTCAATCATATACGAGGATCCATGTACTGATGTCCCGGTTATGGGAATCCATGAGCATGAGTATAAATTTCTTTACCTCTATAAGTTTTCTACCTCACATGATCATACTTGTTGTTTATTCGATCAGATTGACTGACATGGTCTCTATCTAAACAGTCCTTGGAGTATTGAGTGCTCTGTTAGTGATAATAGTTGGAGGACTCAGGTATCCTTTCCTAATAGGGGTGTTTATTTATATGGATACAAGTGTCTGAGTTTACCAGGCCACAACCTCTAGTGATTGGTAAATTGTGGCTGCTGGTGATGCTACTCGCAGGACAATACCTAGGGCTGGTAGGGACAACATCATCAAGGTGGGGTCAATTGATGACAAGAAACCATAATACATAGATCCTAGTATGTATGAAATGATTCTAGATGAGGATCCCAAAACTGAAGTCCTAGAAACATTTCTAGAGTAAGAACCTATATATCCAGAGAAGCAAGATGAGTCTGATTTTGATGTAGTCGAGGATAGTTGGGCTACCCGAAATTGGGTGTGGAAGTTGGTCAAGTTCTTCATCAACAAAACTCTAGAACCACAATAGATAAATATAATGGTTTCACTTATCCACTAGTTGTATAGTTTGTGCATTGGGGGGGGGGGAGGTAGATGTGCAATGTCTATACATGCTTATTTGGGACTAACTCATAGAGAAGGTGTAAGAAAGTAGTCTCCATATGGATGTTTCTAAGAATTAAGAGAAGTTTCTTATCACTCAGAAGCTTCAAGAGGTTGAACATGAGATCTGACATCTGGAAGGATAGATGGATGAGTGATATTTATATGCTACCACCCAATCAGTACTGGTAACAAGATTGACGGTTCAACTAACAGAATCACAAGAGTGATTGAGATAGATGAGCTATCAAGTGGCTGATATCTGAACTGGGATAGACCAAGCATGAACTAGGGTGGATGAGCTCCATCCAAAATCAAATAAAGAATAAATGGAGCTTAGGCGGCGACATCGGATCCTAGATTCCACATGCCAAAATATGGTGGAGCTGAATCACTCCATTGAAGGATAAATCCATAGGGGTTGTTTTTTGCTGAACTTATTAAATGAACAGTATAATTTATTTTGATACATATGTATGCATTCACAAACGTTTTCTTTCTTTAATTATTTTAACTCAATCATATCCAGGACACAACTAATGATCAATCTCTAGGCTCGCATGGGTCACGCCCAGTGTGAGAAACAAGGGATGACCACATAGTCATTAACTTTGTATGAGATTTCTAGATAATCATCGAATACTTAGGGTCTATTATTTTTTACTGACCACCAAGATTTTTTAGTAATAGAGAGGTTTTGCAGGAGAATAGGGCTCTCGGGGTGTTGAATTTACTTCTCCCAACATGCGCTAGAGCATGAACAAGGTAACACTAGGGGTGTTGGAATCCATCCGAAAAAAAGGGAGTGGGAAGTGTGAATAAAAAAACAATATTTGAAATAAAATAGGAGATTCATCATGATATAAGATAAATACTGACAATTTTTTATGACATAGTATCCATATTTATTATCTTGAAATGGGTACAAACAATTAATGGTTGATTGATGACCATTTTCGAAACAAAAGACCTATCTCAAATTGCAGCCTGATGTCTTCTAGAACTTGGCCCAGTCTGGTAGGTGAGACAAATGAGCATATCAAGTCCATTAATGGGTCCCTTAAAGCATTAAAGTGGATGAGAATCTAAATAAGGGGAACATAAAACGTGGGGTGGAGTGATGGAATATTCAAATATATTCCAATACTCTTGGAATTATGCCACTATATCTTAGATCACATTGTTGTAGGTGAATTGGTCTGAAAAAAGACCAAACCTATCATTGAGTGGAGCATCATCTCAGATGTCGAGTGACAATTAAAAATTTGAACAATGCGTTGGATGACCGACACCGAAGTATAATACTTCTCGAGCAATGGTTGGGATGCTTTTCAATTTTTTATCATGCTAGTGAGGATGATGAACTTGTTGTTTAACATCATATGGTAAGAAAAATGCATGGTACAATTTAATTCCTTGTGGTCATGATGTATCTTGTACTTTAACATCATTTTACTGGGACATTGCATAGATTTTAAGGACATATTTCTTGGACCCTATCCAACAGTTTAATGTTATGTCACATGGACTAAGGAATATCTATCCATATGATATTTTTGTGGGATGGAGGAAATGAACCTGATGTGAATGAGTCAAAGGATACTCACATGAAAAAAAATGTGTCAGGGAAAAAATGGGAAGGAGGCTTCCCAAAACTAGTGTATCCAGTGCAACGGGGTAATAAACCCGATGTGAAATAGACCATAGGAGGCCCAATGTTACACCACAAATTCCCTATAATGATATTAGTTTAAGGTCATAGTGTTTCAACCAAGACCCCATGTGTGGCTCAACCATACTGGTATCTACCCTTCCAAAACTCCTAATCCTACATGATCCATCCTCGATGTAGGAAACAAGGATTAGTATAGGGGGTTAAACTGACATGTGGGAGTGTACATTAGGGGAGACACCAAGGATGGAGTACCACCATGATACAAAGATGTGATAAGGAAGTAAGCTGATACATTCAAGGTCTGAGTGAAGAGATGACTAGAATGTAAGGGAATATTTTTGACCATGTTTGAAACCTAAGAACCATAACCATGAAAGTCAAGAATGGGATGAGAAAACTCTAGATTGACTATAGATCACGTTAGAAACATAGGATCTACTTCTTACTATGAAATATATATTAGGACATTGTCCTAGGATGGGAGGTGAGCCAAAGTGGCATGATACCATCATCGTTAGGGGGTTCATCTAGATTTGAAGGATGATGGAGAACCCAAACCAAGAAGGACTAGAATTTTTGGTTGAACATATCAGAGAGTGGGATTCGGACCCAGGTGTGAAAATAGTTTAAGGTCATATTTCTTAGACCAGAGGCTAGTAATTTAAAGTCATGTTACCTGGACCGTAATGTGTCTAGATATATGGTATGCATATAGAATATAGAAGTTAAAACCCAATGTGAATGAGTCTAAGGAGTTCTATGCGTTGCATACAAACCTTAATATGAATATAATAATTTTTAGGTTAAAATTCTTAGACCTTAGCTGAGGTCATAGGGACAAAAAAGATAATGAACCTAAGGATGGTCCTGAAGAAAACATGTTTAGGCATTGCTATGTATTCCATGAGGATGGTAATCAAGCCACACATAGTTCTAAAACACATTCTGGTAGGAGACCAATATCCTCTCTGGAAAGGAAGTTTAAGCGTTCCACAATTACTATGGGGCATCCTGAACTGGTCCAGGATAATATTCTAGTTTAAAATCATGTGTTGAAGACATTTTGTCTTATTTTATGGTCATAGATCCTAGAACATAACTAAGGATTAGGGATCAATGGTTTTAAGGATCTTGCGGCTGGGCTCAAGGATAATGTGCGTTTGCATCACTACATTTCCCATAAGTATGGTAATCAATCCACACGTAGTTCTTAAAAATGGTATATAAGATGATCAATGCCAAAGGTGGTATCCTCTTAGGAAAGAACACCACAATGGTGTTGCGTGGTTTAATGTCTTATAAGCTTGGACTATAGGGGATGAAAATAGTTTAAGGTCATAATTCTTGGACCATAGGAAGAAAATTTATGGTCATGTTTCCTAGACTATAGGCTTCAAGTTTATGTTCATAGATTTTTAACCCTGGGAAAAAAAGAAAAAAGGGGCTTCAAGTGGATATGTGTGTCCTGGTGTTGTGGAAAACACAACATGAATGAAGTCCTAGGAGGCCCCAACACCATGTGACACGATCCTAGTAGAATATTGCACATAGTTTAGTGTCATAATGCTTTGACTCATGTTCCCAATTTAATTTCATGTTCCTGGGACAAATTCCATTCAGTTTAGCATCAAGGGGTAAGGATGTTGGTTAAGAGGAGTGTTCCCAGAGAGGATGTGTGTGGAACATCAAAATAACCCAACATGAATGGGGACCGCTAAGGCCCACATCACACATTCCCAAGAGAATACTGAGGCCAATGGGGTGAAAGGTTGTTGTTTATGGATATTCCCATAGATTAAATGTATGGGTAATTCTATGTATCCCATACGGATGGAAATCAAGACACACGTAGTTCTTAATGAACCACTGAAGTGGTACAGCTCTCCCATATGGGTACAAACCCTACCAAATCTCCTAAGCCCACATGAGCAATGATTAGTGTGGGAAACAAGGAGTGATGTTATTAATTCCCTATCACAATTAGAATCATACAACAAGGTTTAAAAAATTGAAGGCTGAGAAAGTCCCAATTGACCATGACACTTCCACTCAACCTATGTAGATGCACGAAGGGGTGACACCATGGGCGTTGGAGTGCTTCTATGAAATAAGTAGGTGGAAAGTTTGAATTAAAGCACCCAATATCTGGAACAAAATGAGGGTGGAATGAATATGGATTATAGACACTAACCTTGTTTAAAACACATAATCCATATCATTTTACATAGGATTAGGAAAGACCAATGAGGCTCGACTATTGACCATGTTTGACCACACAAGACCTATCTCAAAATGTTTCCAGAAGTCTTTGAGGGTATTAGAATAGGATGGTAGGTGAGCCATGTGGCTAGAAACCATAATGTTAGAGTGTACCTTTAGATTTAGAAGAGGGTTTTGATTAATATAAAGAGACACCTGAAGCAAGGAGATGTAATAAGATAATTTCCATGCAGAATCCAACACTCTTGGTTCTACACCATAGTTCACCTTACAATGTAAATGAAGAATACTAGGTAAAGGAAATCAAAACTCTTCTAAAGCAGAGAGGTCTTGAGGTAAATCTTGGATGCGAAATGGTACTGGACCGGTTCCAAATATATTATATGGTGTGGAGGGGTAAAATGGTTAATAAACTTATGGAAAGACCCAAAAACCAAAATGTACAAGCGTTGTTACGTATCCCATAAGGATGTGAATCAATCCATACGTAGTTATTGAATTTCATTCAATTTAACATCATATGGTAAGGATTCTAGTTTCCATTACCTTTATCATCATGTTTCTAGGACGATGAGTGTACTGTAGTTTATCATCATGCGACTAGGATGTGTTGGGGAGTACCTCCCAATGGATAATATAACATGGACTTTATAACCTTATGTGAATTATGACTATGAATACCCATGTTTTTCCATTTATTCCCAAGTAATTAATGTGATTGGGCCCAAAGAAAAGTTTCCCAGGAGTTCCTATGTATCCCATGAAGATGGGAATCAATAAATACTTAGTTTTAATAAGGATATATCCTTGCACAGGTCTAAACCATGCACAGAGTGGGGGTATATATATTTTTTTTGTTTTTTTATGTGGCTGGACCAAGATGGAAACTCAAGGCGTCACTATGTATCCTATAAGAATGGGAATCAATTAATACATTGTTATTGAAAGATGGAATTGGGAGTGACCAATGCCAAAGGTGATATCCTCTTAGGTGATAACACCATGATGTTGTTCCATTTTTTCATCTTGAAATCGGGATGATGATGTCATAGTTTAAGGTCATGTGATAGGACTGGTCTATGTAGTTTGATTTCATGTGGAAAAGATAGGGGTTGTAACACATTTAATCATTATGAAACTAGGAAGATTTATTATAGTTTGACTTAATGTTGTAGGGACATATGTAGACAACTTTAGGTGGTGTTTCCCAAACCACAATATCATAGTTTAAGGTCATAGAGTTTGGAACAATATGTTATACAGTTCATGTAACCGGGATGATGGGGAGATGCGTATTCTAAAGGGAGGTATTTGGCGCATTTGTCATAACTCGATGTGAATGAGGGCTAGGAATACCTCACACCATACCACGTACTCCCAAGAGAAACCTGATACATGAGGAAAAAAAGTTGAAATTGTGAATGAGCCCAAAGATGAAATGTTTGGGGATTCATACGTATCCCATAAGGATGGGATTCAATACTTATGTAGTTATTGATCATATAAGGGTATAAGATTAGTGATAAAATTGATTTCCTTTCAGATAAGAACACCATGGTTATTTTGTGTAGTTTAAAGTCATTATATCTAGGAATGTATGGTTCTTAGTTTAAGGTCATAGAATTTGGACTGTATGGATTTGTGCAACTCTCCTAAGTGGGTACAAATCCTAAGAAAAATCCCAAGCCCACATGAGTCATTCTCAGTGTGGAAAATAGGGAATAATGTGAAGATTTTTCCATCACCTGGAAGTGTACTGAAAGGGTAAGGAAATAAAAGATGAGAAAGTCCAAACGATATTTTCCTTCCCGGTCAAAGTGCATAGATTCATGGAGGGGAAACACAGGGGTATTGGAGTTCCACTCGAACATAGGGAATTGAAATTGTGAATCATATTGTCTAATATCTGGAACACAATTAGAATTTCAGGAGGATCTAGGATATCTATAGACCTTATTTGAAACACTTTATACATATCATATTACCTGGGATGATGATAGACAAATGAGGTTTGATCACTGAGCATGTTTAATAACAAGGGAATTATCTCAAAATATTATCAGAAGTCTTCTGGGGCATTGGCCTAGGATAGTTGGTGATCCATTGTGACCAGGAACCATACTACTTGGGGGTCCCTTCAAATATGAAATATGATGGTGTTTCAAAAAAAGAGAGTCATGAATCATGGAGATGGATTGAGAGAATTTCATTGTGGAATCCAACACTCTAGGTTTCACACCTTGAAACATTGGAGAATTTCAGTGGGAGGATGTTATTTGATTTAGGGTAAAATTCCCTTGTACTAAAAATATATTAAGTTCATATTTCTTAGACCAAGGGATCTTATTTTAAGGTCGTGGAGTTTGGACCATTTTTTCCTATTTTAATGGAATTCACCTGGGATACACCCGTGTAGTTTAAAGTCATGCATTAAGGATGTTGCAGCATAGTTTAATATCATGTTTTTGGTATGAAAGAGGAAATTCAGTCCAAAAGGGATATTTTTTATACAATAGTTGTAACTTAAAGTTAATTAGGACCATGGGGTCCGTTCCACACAACACAATTCCCGGGGGAAGCTATACAGAGTTTAATGTCATGATATTTGGACTTGGCTGTTCAGTTTCACGTTATTTACCAGGGATGTGGGGAATTTTCCTTTTAAGTTCATGTAGAAAGGGACTTAAATACTATGTATTTTATCTTTTTGAATCTAGGAAACTAATAGTGCTATGAATTTTATTGTCCTATATCTTGTATGTGTAATTCCATACAAATTAACATCATGCGGTAAGGATGAGTGTTGTTGAAAGTTTAGCATCATTCCACTAGGACGTTGGAAGTTCTGTGAAGTTTAATGTCCTGTAGCTATGAAATGGTAGTATTTTAACATCATATAGGATGGTCGATGCTTCTTATGCAAAGTACTGCTTGTGAAACATAGAACTGGTAAGAGGAGTGATGCACTCCCCATCCATGGTGACCAAATAATATGATCTGTTTGGATAAACCTTATGAATTATGTAAATCTCTTCCCATTTTGACTCCAAATTTAGTGGATTACTTATAGGTATAATTGTAATCCTTTTATCCAATACTATATCACCTTGAAGGAAGTAATAAAGATAAAAAAATTGAAATCTCTAGATATTTTATTCTAGTGCCTCCCTATGTTGTGGAATGCCCAAATCATGTTTCTATTTAGGGTTTCTATCTATACAAGATGGACCTCAGATATCGTTTCTGATGTTTTATGGTAAGGGATAGATGTATGAAGTGATAGAAATTTAATCTCAATGGGAAGGACTACCTTTTGTCCACATAACCTGGAGTATTGGGTCACCTGGGTGGAATTATGAGTTATCATCTAACAGTCCCAAAGAGTGTTGGGGAGCTTTTCAAGAAAACTTTTCTTGTTTTGACCAAACATGTTAAGAAAAATGGTGGAGATATTTTTTTGACTATCTCGATCTATCCATTTTTCTATGTGTAGTATAGAGAAGTTTGGTTACATCAGATGTTGTACATAGTGTTCAATTTCTTCAACTGAACTGCTCGGAAGTTGGGTTAGTTTTTAGTGAGAATGGCGTGAGGTACTATAAATCCATAAATGATGTGGGAACTCATAAATTCAACAATAGACTAGGATTTTACATCCTTGAGTGGAATCATCTCTTCCCAATTAAAAAATAAATCTATTCTGATCATAATGAATGTTTACTAATGAGATGTTGCTGGTGGATATAGTCCCACAACATCGAGACCCCAAACGAAAAAGGGCTAGGAGTACTTGGTAGTATTTAGGGGATACGGGGGGTCTAAATAAGAATTTATCATGAATATGACACATGTGGAACCTCTTGGTGAACTCTTTACAGTCATGGACTATGGTGGGACAAAAGTAGTTCATTCTTCAAATTTGATGGGAGAGTTTCAACCCTACCTTATGAGCTCCATATGAACTAGAATGAACTTCCTACATAACCTAGGGAATGTAATATACTTGAATGCAGTGGAGGAGAATAACATTTAACCCCCATTTATATTGAGTCTTCTCAAGACTGAGACCACTCTGGTGGGTAAATTGTGTCGTGCGTCGATCGATTCACCCATGTCTGGCTCTGTCTGGTGGGAGAGTGCCATGATGGAGATACTCCCTGAAGGTAATATTTCATTCAGATATTTCTAAAACTATAGAGGGATATAGAGGTCCTAATGAGGAAGTGTTGGTGGTATGTTTTTTTACCTACTGGCTATTATCATCATCTAGAATGACAGGAGCAATGACTCTTCAATGCGCCACATGGATAAATAGATCTTCCTGATCATTCTCTATAAGGGATGCACATATACTATCCAATGTTTCGGATGGAACATTATATGACTAATAAACAAGATTCACCTCTGGTTTAGAAGTAATCTATGCCATTATCTGGTGAGGGGGATCCAGTAAGGGCGTGATTCTTTACTTCATGATGACGTAGTCACCTTTAATTTTTCTGATGACTAACTTGGAGTCCTCTTTAACATGTAAGTAGGGAACGTAAATCTCAAGATCCATCTCGAGATCAGTAATGAGAACCTGATACACTTCATCATTTTAGGCATAGCCTTCTAATAGTAGGAATGAATATGGTAGGATAAACTATGTCAATGTGATTAAAATAATCCCTAGTTTCAGTATGTTGAGTTTAGGATCACTGTTCCTTCTACCGATCGGGCTCTGAGAAGCACCGTCAAAATGCATCTACCAACATGGAACAACCTGATCCACTGAAAGGAATGCCTTATCTAGAAAATCAAGAACAAGGTATTTCTCTGCGAGGGTCGGATGGGTGTCCATAAAGTATTCTAGAGCCTAACCCTTTACGTCCATCTACAAAATAAACCTGATGTAGAATTACTAAAGGACCACTTCACAATGATGTCTGTCAACATAGTTAAATTTAGGATATACATTATTGGATCCATGTAGGATACATTTTTTACCTCATGGTGATATATGTAGTGTTGTAACTTCTTCTCTACGAAAAACAACGCGAGGTAGCTCTTCTCGATATGAGAGTATCTAGACTTCGTGTCTTGGACCATACATTCGAGATAGTATAAACTATTCTCTATACCCTCATTGATCTTTTGAGTGGGTAGGGAATAGAGGGGTCATTATAGGGTAGTTACATCGAGTACCAATGGATTCCTAGAGATAGGAAGCATTAGAATCTAAGGTTGCATCAAATACTGCTTGATTTCCTCAAACACAATCTAGAACTCTTAATACCATTATTATAAGAAACCTTTATTTATGATCCTAGAAAAGGTCTTACACTTTTCAAATATATTTTTGATGAATCTATTTGTGTAGGCTTGGTGAAATTAAGATATATAGAGCTTCCATAGGTTTCTTGGAGGGGGAATCTGACTGATAGCCATGATCTTCTATGTATTGATCTCAATGCCTCTCTATTTGATGATGAAGCTGATAAAATTTCTAGTGGTAACCCTAAAAGAATACATCAAGGGTTTCATCTTTTGGTGGTCAGAGTGGAGAAATATGGACACTTTGTTATGATCTATGATATGTCCCTGAAACTGGAGGGATTTAACCACCAAATCATCCACATAGTGATCCTCTAGCATCCTAAGGATCAGTTTGAATATGTGATGCATGGAATGATGATAGGTTGCTCCTAAATTAGTTAGACCAAAATGAATTAACTGATATTATAAGGTCCTTTGAGATTCCCTAAAGGCAGTGGACTCTTCATTTTCAAGTGCCCTTTGGATTTGATTATATTTAGAATACCCATCCATGAAAGAGAGAGCCTGGAATCCAGCGGTGGCATCAATCAATAGCGCTATCACAGGAAGTGGTAAATCATCCTTCTAAGAGTGATGATTGATATCCCATAACTCAATACAGACTCTGATCTATGTATTCTTATTCTAGATAGGAATTATGATGGCTAACCATCTGGATTTTTAGAATTCCATGATGAAGTTTTCTTTGATGAACTTATCAACATTAGCCTCAACCATTTCACCATGAGAGGGGTTTATCTTCCTAGGAGGATGCTTGAACCTGTGACAACTTAAAAAAATAACAAGATGGTGGATGGTGACATAAGGTTCAAGCCCTAGTATCCCATAATAAATTTGGGAAAAATATCACAATGCAACTACAAGAAATTGACATACTATTTTTTGTTCCTTTTCAAACATAGTTTCCTAGATCAGTGCTGGCCTCAGATTTGTCTTAGTGAAAAGGTTCACCTGAAATAACTCAACAATGATGGTGGATATTTCTTCTTAAAATGTGGGAGGAGCATCCCCCAAGACCTCTTCATCATCTAGGATAGGGGAATCAATGGTGAGAGATGGCTCATCCAAGCCTATCAAACCTGGAGGAACACTGGTGGTTGCTTGGGAAGATATTGAATCTCCTTTGGGATACTCATGTGCTATTAAAACCGTGGAAACAATGGTTTTAGAACTGATTCCATCTGGCCTTTGTTAGATGGGATCGTGATTGATGATGTTAATGTGCTTTGGGTTGGTCCGTTTGTATTGATTCAACCACAATTGGAAATATAAGCAGTTCTGGAGAACATCTATAACCATAAGGAGAACAACTCAATACCTAACATGGTATGGGTTTTTGGTATTAACTAATCCTAACCCATGTATTAATATGAGGTAATCTTTCAACATTCCTTGTATTTTTTAAGGTGTCTTCCCCTCATCTAGGAAATTATGAAGCAGTGCCCCAGGTTTAGGGTTGTAGCCTCCAACCGGTGAATCGGGAGGATAAAAGCATTGTCTACGTCTGTCCATGGATCAGCTACAGTGGTATTGTGCTCAACCTAATAGGTCAAAAATCATTTTTCTTTTTATTTTGAAATATTTTTCATCTAGATAATGGGATTCAAAAGAGGAAAAGGTAGAAGCATCACCTTGGAGAACGCCCACTAGATCGTTGAGGGAGTACTTGGGACATTGGTGATACATAGAGGGAACCGCTGTGTGAAGATGGTTCTAGGGTCTACCCATAAGAATGTTTTATTTAATATATTATGAGACAACCATGAATTAGGTGTTCAAAATATGGGCACAAAATATTTTCTTTAGGAAAAAAAATTCCACATGGTCTTTGCTTGGTAATGTTGTAACCCTAAAACTTTAGGTCTGAGGGACTCAAATCTTCTTAAGTTAGTCCTATCTTTTAGATCATCTGTGTTGGGATAATGTTGATATCGTAACCTATGTCATCTAGACCATGATAGAATTCCACTCCATTGAATGTGATGGTGATGTAAAATGAGAGGATATTCACCTACACGGGGGATCCTTCATCATCTCCTAAGAATAAGATGATGTCTTAGTATTATGCTTGATCGACTTCCTCAGCATGAAAGGCCTCTATAGCTGCCACCTCTATTTCAAATTGGAAGGTAATTCTCAAGGATTGTGTAAGGGATTATCACATTTCTTATGATATACAGAGGGCATCAAGTATTTATATCTTTAAAGGAATGTTGGTGTGGTTATTGAGCACATCATATTTTCCTGTGAGGTGCACATTTCTGTCGACATGTGGTTTTTATTTTTCATGGGTGTGACAAAAAATTCCAGTTGAACCAGTAGATTCTTTCTAGTGATTGGAATATCCCACTAGTCACTAGATGAACCATGAAAATTTAACATTGGATGACTGTCGGATGACTAAGACTTGGCTATCGTTGGGCTCAGCTGATCGTGATATGATTGTGACTGTTCTGCCTCTTCGAGTAGCATGATCAGCAATGATAGTGAATCTAACCATCCAGGAAGAGAGGAATATGTATATGGATCCCAATGGTGAACCTTTCATCTAGTCCTGATATCATGCACGTCTTGGATGTAAGCATTGGTTTGGTCATTCTGATGATTCAAATATCCACAGTTTTGTGGATGATGGTGTCACCCATTAGCACTAGGAGGACTTTCCAGATACTTTTCATCATCGAGGACCACATGGGGATTCGCCATCTCAATGGTATTTTCTAAGTAATAAATCTAATCTTCATTATAGGATTCTTCCAATTATGGATGGACTCTAGGGGGAATTCCCATCTCTATAGAAATGAAATTGGTGAGAGTGAAATATGGTTTAAGTACCTATGGGGGACTCTACTTTCTCTTGTGTCATCAGAATATGCTCTTCTGAGAAGAAGAAGGTTGTGATGTGGATGAAGATGAGGTAGTCATAGTAGGTGTGAAAACTTCAGGAGGCTCGATTCAATTCAAACTAGAATGGATGAAAACATGGCTGCTAGTGAATACTCTGTGAGTTAACCAATCATCATACTTCTATGACCCATGGCTGGAGACATGTTTCCAGTCACCTTCACTATCATTGTCAAGAACTATAGAGATACATTACACCTATTTCGGAGCATATCTCAGTATGAATACATTTTTTTCTAACTGGTCCTAAAAAATTTCCTACACACAGATCATAGATTAATGGTATGTCCAAAGATCATGTGATAAGGGTAGTAGTCAGGGAGATCAGTGTGTTTAGTCTCTTAGGGTTTCTTGCATTCTAGAAGCTTCAGAATTCCTTCTCCAGGGAACATTAGAAATAATCAAGAACATGATCCTTGTTGAATGAGTAGGTTAGGTTTCTTGTGTGTGATAAGGGACCTCTAAAATCATGTCCTTGATGAGGTGCCTGATCCTGGAGAGGGGGAAAAGCCTTATTACCTCTCTCAGGTGGCGATGTTTCATTACGGGGTAACACCTACTGATTATTCATTGAGAATTTCTGAGCCTGTGATTGTGCCCAAGGTTGTTTCCCTTGGTGAAGCTATTGCAGAGGCTTGGTTGGTAACAACTCTAGCGGCCAAGGGGCCTCTATTTGTGTGAAAACAACATTTTATCCCTTGGAATCCCTACTTGTAGTATCTGGAGGGGGAAATGGACATGCCTTCTTAGCTTGCTACAAGGCCTTCTCTAGGAATTGATTTTTTCATATTAATCATGGAATCCACTTGGAAAATTCTAAGTGATGAGGTAGGGGACTGATTCAATTTTGAAATTCCCTACGCACATTGTCAATAGTTGCACATTGGTCAGCGTCATATCAACCAAATACATGATTCCATTTCACCTAGAGATAAATTCTATTATGTTCGCATCTGATCATTTATTTCACAGTAATAGGTTAGCAATATTTGTCTTTCAGGTGGTAGAAATGAAATGAAAAAGAAAATTCCTATGGAGTTCTTCCAAACCAACAATGAACCAAATGGGTAACTAACTGTACTAGACAAACGTAGGTCCTTCCAATGTCTATACAAACACTAGAACTTGGTGGCTTAATGTTTTTATAGAGTCCCAAACATGGATCAACATCTTGAAAAATAGTGGGACAGTTGCTATAGTGAGTTTCCCATCCCATTGAAGAGGGAGAAGGTAGGTTTCCCGATATCCAACAGTGCCTTCATGTCATCCACCCATGTCAGATATGGATTTCCATCATGTGTTATCACCACCTTCCACGTGTCCAAAGCTTCAAGGCAAGCATTGAGAGTAGTTATCACATCATTTAAGAGAGGATTCCTAACCACCGGTGTGTTGGAAAGCTCTTCAATAAGATATGTAGGTTCATCAGATCATGGAACGGCTAGAGAAGGTTGTAGAGATGCTGGTGGAACGATCAGTGGAGCTCCCTGATCGGGGCCTCAAGTAGGGTAATCATGTTTTTTAGGCAGATCTAGTGACATATACCATGTCAACTTTCCATAGACTCTAGTATCTTACTTGTCGGGATGCACCAAATTATCGAGATTTACAGGAGGAAATTGGATAAGAATGACATGTGGTTGCCCTCGATTCCACAATATAGGAGGGTACGATTATACCAACAAACACAATAATCAGGGAGATGCTCTGCAAGGTTCTCAGCAAGGATCCCATCAAGGAACCTCTTTTGATCTGTAAGTTGATGGAGTAAGGTGTTCATGTAAATATCAAACTTAGTCTCTAGTACAACATTAGACAGGTTAGGTATCTATGAAGTTTCAACCTAACCTTTAACCTTGTTGTTATTCTTACTGATGTGAAATGATGAAAAGGGTTACATAAAGATGATAAGCTGCCTTTACTAGCAGTTTTGAACACTGGTGAAGTCCACCAGATGTTGTGGTTCCCCAAGAGGTGAGTCCTCTTTATTGATCCCTAACTCTGTCTCCTTATCCTTGAGTTCATTTTGCTCATCAATATTCATTATAACTATACTCGAAGTCATATCCTCAATGTCTCTAGGAAAATCAGGTTGTTGTGAGATAGGTCTGATGTGGGGATTAGTGTACTAACCATTTACCTATATCTTCACATGTGGGGACACCTCCTCAATAATTCTATGAATCACAATGAAGATATGAATGCATCGTTATTGAGGGGTCTAATGGTAGTTGTGTGACATTGGGTGTTGGTCCACTGGAAGCATTTCCAACTCAACCATGCGACACTGCTAGTCAATGTTGTCGAAGTGCTCCCAATTATTTGGGTAGATCATCTGGTGGTTTTAGAGGAGGAAATTCATCATCCGGATGGTTTGGTGAAAGCATGTAACCTCATCTTCAATGATGGTATCTTGAATGTCGAAGTTAGGAACTACAATTGGCCAAAACATCTCCAACAATTGATATCCGACTAGAGTGTCACACAAGATTCTTTTCTCAGAAGTGGGGACCGACTCTTGGACACCCAAGGTTCTAATAAATGATTAGGGAGAAACTAGAAATGTCATGGATGTGGACCACTACAGTGGTGGACTGGCAGGTAGAGAAATTGTTGTGTGCAATTACTGATCATTCTGTCCTATCATGTCTCTCAAAGGTTGTTCCAACCACATCATCATATACCTATAGGATGGATTACACACAACTATATCATGGGTGAGATCATTGGAATTATCTTGTGGGTTTATCGGCTGATTGCGGTCTATCATGTCCTAGAAGGAATCTATGTGATCTCATGGGTAGGTAGAGAATGATGTTGGTGATGACAAAGACAATTTCACTACGATACCATATAAGGGAGGAAAATATTCTTCACCCTGCATGTACCCACGAAGGGATGTGGGTATCTAGTGCATTTCACCTTTTAGGATGATGAAACACACACTCTGGTCTCCTTCCCGAGACTCTGATGTAGAGTTTTAAGGATAAGTCTTGATAATTGACTCACATTCTACTTCAAAATCTGAGAAGTATACTTCATTAAAAATGATTTGCAGCTTCTCAGAGTTCTTCCTTGGGTGGTGACGGTTCGACCTTCTAGTCTGGGACAGATTTTAAGATTAGGGTAAATATTTATCCCATGAAGGACCTCAACGCTGTTTGGTGATGGAGTAGGGAAGAAAGCATCTTCAGACTTCTGATATATGGGGAGAACGTCTTTATTGATTTGTGTTAGAATGGGGAGGGCTTCCACTAAGATTGTTGTGATAGTGGGGAGGACCTCCACTCGGGGTGTTGATGTATCAAGGAAGACCTCTTCTTGATTTTTCGAGAACTTGAGGAGGACCTCCATGTTTTTTATTGATGGAGTAGGGAGGACCTCCTCTTTGGTTGGATGAGGTACGAGGAGCACCTGAACATATGTTTAATGTGACATGGGGATGACCTCTATGCTGGGAAACATGGGTATGGGTAGGAGCTCCTTACTGGATGTTGGATGTATGGGGTGGACCTCCATGGTGTGAGTGTTGGATTGGGGAGGACCTCCACTAGATCTAGTGAGAACATGTGGACGACCTCTATTTTGGCTACTTGTGGAATGGGGAGGACCTACGTATTGGTTGAAAGTAGTATCATGAGGATGATCTTCATACTAGTGGTCCACGAAGCAGGGATTACATCCACTTTGATCAATGTTGTTGTAGATAGTACCTCCACTTGAGATGATAATTACATGAGGAGGACCTTCATATTGATGGTCCCTAACATGGGGAGGGCCTCCATATCGAGAATTGTAGGCATGGGGAGGACCTTCATGCTGAATTTTTATGAGGTGGGGAGGGCCCCCTCTTTGGTCGATGCTTGGAACATGGGGAGGTCCTCAATGTTGGATGTGAGAGTAGGAAGGACCTCCACTCTAGAAAGAGATGGTATGAGGAGGTCCCCTGTACTAGATATAATAATCAAAGTTTGGCCCATTTTGGCTGTCAGTGGTCCCAATGATCAAAAGAATCAACTCGACCGACCTATAAGGTGGAAGAGGTCTTGATTCTATCCAGACACTAATGTGTCCATTCTCTGTAGTGGAAGGGATGTATATAATTCACCAGTGGTTTCATGGTCCACTGAAGTTGTAGAAAATGATTCCCAATGAAGTTCATTTTCTTAATCTTTTTCTCGATGTTGGTGTCATGTCATCCAAACTAGGGCCAGTGGAGTAGTTATGTACACCACCTGTTCTCCAATCAGGGATACCAGTCGTTGATGGTGATGATGATGCCTATTGGGATCCCTCCTTGGTAGATCCTAGGTAGTAGTCATAGTCGGGGTGACCTGAGCATCCCTAGCCTCCTCGGTGTTGGGGAATGAGTCATACGATCACTCAGGGGAGAGTCTCCAGAAGTGGTTGGATATAGGATTGGGGAGTATTGTCTCCATATAAGGCCCAGGGGGCAGTGTTATCAGTGAGGTACAGAAGTGTTTGGGTCTTGGTGGGCCATTTCTCTTGTGGTAATGACTTCTTCTTTCTCATACCATCATACAACCACATCAATCACCCTCCTATGAACAATTTTTTAGGGTGATATGGGGTATGGGATTCCAGTAGTTGTGGTTGTAGATGTCATTGTGGAAGAGGAAATGTTGAGAAAGATTGAGGCAATTTGTTCCTCCAACCCCTATATGTACTTGTTGGGGATGATTTATTTCCTACCGATTGGGTTTTATAAATAAGTAAGATTCATCCATCAATAAAGATATCGAGATATTAATTCAAAATTCTCTAACATCATTCAATCATCCATGGTTGGAGATATATCCATGTAGACAATGTCGCATATCAAAATTCCCAACAATTAACCACCATGAATTCTAGTGAGCTCTATGTTGGGCCTACTATTTTTTTAGAGGGGCTTGGCATGAGATATCCGGATCTAGTGACAGACTTATCTACTAATGTTTGAATGCTACTAATTCCCATGTCATGGAGAAATGTTCACGTCAGGTTCGCCATTTCTATTTTTGATTCTTTTCACCAGCACGCATCTTCCTCGATCTATCATCACACACTAACATCGCATTATTTTTTCCTGCATTCTCACCTTCCAAAGGTGGGTGAAATTCATCACTTTCTTGGTGATTCCTACCCCTTGATATAAATTGTATGATGGGATTTTGGTTCCTCATTCCATGTATTCCTCCTTAGAATTCATCTCCTAGTATGGGTCTCCCTCATTGATTAAGTGGTTGTTCATGAAAATCATTCCTAATGAAATCTATTCATGGATTACAATTAATTACATTTCTTTTGTCTAGAAATTTCAAGGCTTAAGTAAACACAAAAACCTTTGGTCAAGAGAGTAGTCACATTTGGAATCACTAGAAAGTCTGGACACTAGAACATTGGTCACATGTATTCTTCTTCATTGGAGGGCTTCTCGAGGGTGTGGAACTCAAAGTATTCCACATTGATCGCAGAGAATCTTATGTCATGGACATTTATTCCATGGTTTCCATTAGGAATACCATATATAAAAAGGGGTAAGTAGTGGGTTTAATGTATAGAATATATAGAGGGTTATGAGTTTAATGTCTTGTAGAGACATAATGGACTGATCAAAACACTTGTGAAGCGGGATAAGATAGGTGCATCCATAGGAGGGAGAATATGGAAGGTTTATCATATGGATAGATCATAACACCCTATGAAGACTGACCCAAGGGTGGTTTGTACCCCACTAAGTGGGACACCATCATTTACCATTGGTTGGGAATAAACCTTATGGAGGATTCTTACATACCATGTTTAGAAGATAGAGATTAAAACCCACATAGTTCAAAGGATGGAGTGGGGATTATGAACTAAGACATCCTATTGTAAGAGGATTTATCTTGGTTGGATTATGTGGACTATGTGGGGATTACACACTGAGATTGCCCGATGGGACTAGAAGATATAATATCTCTTAGGTGAAGGAAATGATCTTACCAAGGATATAACCTAGAAGAGATCAGGATGAATATGGATAATGGGATTGGTCCTTAAAGAGGCTTCCTATGTATCCCAAATAGTTGGGAATCAAAGTCCATGTAGTACAAAGAGGGACATTGGGGCTTAAACATAAGGAGTAGGGCTATAAAAAATATGATATGGACAACACTGAGGCTGGATCAGATATGTTAACCCTATGTATTGGCCACTTAATTTTACCTTTTGTTGGGGTTGAACCTCATGGGGACATCCAAAATACCATTTTTAGAAGACTAAGATAAAAAACCACATAGATCAAAGGATGGAGTGGGGCTTACTCACTGAGACTAACTGGGTGCTTTTGAGATCAATGATGGAATGAATGAGGATTATGCACTAATACGACCCATATAAATGACATGATTTCGTTAGGATGTTTTGGACCTAGTTAAATAATGATGTATTATTGGTGGAGTTGATTAAGTTAATAGAGTGGATGAAGTGGGTGAAGTGTCAAGCTTGAATCTCAGGAAGGATTCCTACAAATCCCAACTGGTTGGGAATTAGATTCCATGTAGTTATGAATGGGGAATTAGGGGATTATACCTATGGAGGAGGCCCAGTAAAAATGATACATGTGGTTGGGATTATGCATGTAAGATTCCCATGTTATATGGGCTTGATCTGTCTTACACTAGAATGGTTTCCTAGGTGAGACCCAGAGGAGATGTTACCCGAGGACTAAGGAATGATAAAAACGGGATAAGAGTGATGTGATGGAGCTAATATGGGGATCTAAGAGATTCCCCCCTAGGAGAAGGGTATCAAGGTTTGCCATTGATTAGGATTGAATATCATGTAGGCATTTTAAGTACCATGTTTAGAATACATAGATCAAACCCCTCATAGTTCAAGGGATACATTCATGGTCACTACAATCCTATAAGTCCACATGAGTCTTGCTTAGTGTGAGAAAAAATACGAAGCAGTAGACCTAACGGACATGTCACGGAAGGGGAATGCTCAAGAAATGGTATGAGGATTATGAAAGAAATATATATGAATATGATGATCTTTTATGCGATGAGGATATCATTATATAGGGGGAAGAGCCTGTTTAATTTTTTTCATACATAGGGAGTCCTATCAAAGGAGCTGTTAGGGTATACGTGGAGACTGTCTGAGGTTTACATGGTGACAAAGCCCAAAGGAAGAAGGATGGAGATCTGAATATGAGGGAACTAGTAGGCCCTTTATGAACATCCCCTATCTAATCCAATCAGAAATTCCACACCAAGGGAAACCATATTTTAATTTCAAGTGTTGAGGAAGTTGGTGTTATGAAGTTTAATGTTCTGTAGCTCAATCATGGGGGCTCACTCCTCGCCCATTTGACTTACATAATTGACTCCCACCAACCCTTGGGGAAGGGAAGGCATCGACAATGCCTGATATGAGTGGTCTGGAAGAAGTGGTCCATCATGGGGTCTATGTTAGCATGACTATGACAAAAATAATGGTCTATTAGTATACCTATAAAAAACATGAGTTATGGTAACAAAATAAGGGATACCACAAGAGGGACTAGGAAATTTCAATGTGCAATCCCATAGGGATTCATAAAAGATGGTATCATAAATTTGGGGGCCTTAGTGAGAGGTTGTTTGCAAAACGTAGGTGCTTCACAGAGGGCAGGGGCTTCATAAAGGAAGAATATTAATGAATTAAGGTGACGCTATCTTATAATGAAGCCATGAATTGGAAAAGCAGTGCTTCACAAAGCCTCAAGTACCCCAGAAGGACTTCTTACTTTCCAAATGTAATAAGATTTTGTGAAGTCTATACCTACCATTAGAAGGGGTTATTAGAAATAAGGGGACAGTGGTTTCATGATTATCAAGAACCTTGGGTGATGCATTCTATTATCAAGTTCGCGGTGCTCAAGTGCCTCATAAAATGGGAGATCGGAAGTTGAAAATTTGGGGTAATCATCCGTTTATGGTGGCGTGAGATGGTTATTTATAGGAAAACGGTCCTTATGAACCTCATAGGTGCACCTTGAAGTGTAAATGGTCACTACGAAGAGACGAGGAAATTTCAGACTCGTGAATCAATTATTCAACTACCTTACTGCGATCATAGGGCTGGAAGGACTCATGAGAGTACCATTGGCACCTTTAAAATTCAAATTTTCAATGGATATCCATGAATTAGATTTGCAAGGCAGAGTCTATTAGATTATTTTTGGGTTGTTTGAGTTTTTATTACATCCCAACATACTTGGATTTCTTATCTTATCTCAGAGCATGTATTTTAGTGCCAACAAAAACAAAAATAATACATGGAAATTATGATTCCTTACATTCTACCAACCTTAGGGGTTTTCATACTAAAAAGTGAAAAAACTACTCAAAAAATTAGGGTACTAGGATCGCATCTAGGTATCACACTCCCAAGTTCTCCCTTGAAGATTCATGTGTTTCTAGCGGACATGGGCAAGGGGAATTAATCACCCATTAGGGATCTTATCATGTTGATCCTCAATCTCTATTGGTTACTCTGCAGAGGTATATCAGTCCTCAATATCCAACTAACCACGCTTGATAACATGTGACTTTTCGTGCATGTACCCCCTCATCTATGACCCGTGGAAGATTCTGTGTACCTGATCCCACTACGGTAGTAGAGTAAAGTGGTACACCACCTAACCAACTCTAAATAGTATCTTGAAGGGACTAATGAATCTTGGAGATAAAAATCCTCTGTATCCAAATATCCACAATCCACACTGAGATGAGACCCATAAGAACAAATTGTATCCCTCTTTGAACTCTAGAGGTCTCTATCACTGGTCTGCATATCACTTCTGATGGCAATGTGCAGTCCTCATATTCTCTTGGATTATCTAAACCTTATCTATGGTATATCAACCCAACTATGGGACCATGTGTGTTAACTCACCTAGATCAGTCCAAAAAATTGGTGATTGGTAGAGTCACCCATAAAAATACTCAAATGGTGTCATACCAAGGGTGGAATGATAGATTTTGTTATACGCAAACTCCACTAAGGCTAGGTGATCCTTCCAAATATATCCAAATTCTAACATGAAATCCCATAGTATTTCTTCCAAGAACTGAATGGTCTTCTCTATCTGGACATTAGTTTGGGGCTGGAATGCTATGGTCAAGAATAACTGATTCCCAAAGGCCTCTTGTAATCCAATCCATAACCAACATGTGAAAGGGCATCACAGTTAGAGATGGTCATCAAGGGAACTCCATATACTCATACTATATCATGTAGGTAGTGGAATCCCAATATCTCTACTGAACTCTTCTCTCAAATTATTGTGAAGTGGTGCGACAAGGTGAGTTGGTCTATGATCACCAAAGTAGCATTGCCTCCCATGGACGTATGTGGTAAGCCCTTCATGAAGTATATGTATATCCCATCCCACTTCCACTATTTCACCTTAAGGGGTTGAGCTAAACCTGTTATAACCTGGTGCTTAGACTTCACTCGTTGATAAGTGAGGCATCGAGATAAACAAATCTACAACTCCTTTATTCATGAATGTCCACCAAAACTAACATCGTAGGTCCTTGTACAAATTTTCCACACTTGGATGTACCACTAAATGGGATATATGAAACTCTTGAATCACATCTTCTAGAAAATTCAAAGTTTCCATTTTTTCCCTTTAAAAAGGATAGTTTTCTCTGTACCTTTAGAATATCCATCAAGTGCATGTCTAGTGGATATCATAGTACATAAGGTCTCAAAGTTGGTATCTCTTCACTGAGTATCCCTTGCATGCTACAAAATTGGTGGGGTAACAAACATCGACCAAAGATATGTAGAATTATCCTTGTACATGAAGGAAAACTATAATGAGGATAACTTTTCTAACACCTCAGCCAATAACTGAAAACAAGATATACTACCGAGAGCATCTGCCACCACATTCGCCATCTTAGGAGTATATATAAATTCCAATTCATTGTCTTGGAGAAACTCTAGAAGCCACCTCTGTCCCAAGTTGAGATCTTTTGAAGATAAGATATACTTGATACACTTGTGGTCAGACTAAATGATAAACTGCTTAAACATCAGGTAGTGCTTCCATATATTAAGTGCTAAGACAACCACTACAAACTCAAGATCATGGGTCACATAGTTTTACTCTTTTGGTATCAACTAACATGAACCATAATAAATAATTTCATGCATCTACAAAAATACGCAACCAACTCCAATCTTTGATGCATTATATAACACTGTGTACTCGACACCCTCATTTGGAAATCACAATATGGGAGCACTTATAAACATCTGACTCAGATCCGAAAATCACTACTTCCACCTTTTTACCAACATGAAATGTTTACCTTTCTAGGTCAAGGCTATCAAGGGTGATACCACTCTAGAGGAATCTAGTACAAACCTATTATCATACCCTTTCAACCAAAAGAAAACTCTACCCCTAGGTAACACTCTTGGGTGGATCCTAATAAAGAACTCCCTCAACATTTTTGAGTTATCCAGCCTCTAAGATAATGTGTCCTAGAATGTGGAACTCTCGAATACAAAATTGACACATTGAGAGATTTTAGTAAATCTGGTGCTTTTGATGTTTTTCTAGGACCATCCTCAAGTGTCTAGTGTGATCCTCCTCAGATATTGAATACACTAGTATGTCATCAATGAATACCGCCATTAACTGGTCTAATAAAGGCTCAAGTATCTTTTTAATGAGTCGTGTGAACACTTCAAGGTTTTTCGTTATTCCAAATGGAATCATCAAGTACTCATAGTGACTGTACCGACATCTAAATATTGTATTTGGTATATCCTTGTCCCGTTTTGGATGTTGGTGATAGCCTAATCTAGGTTCAATATTCTACAACCATCTTTCCCCTGTCAACTGATCAAAGAGTTCATTGATCCTTGATATTGAATACTTATTCTTCATGGTCACCTGATTTAAGATTCATTAATCCTCACATAACCTTACACTCTTATCCACCATTTTGGAGAACAACACTGGGGATGCCCAAGGGAAATGTCAAGCCTCATAAATCCATTCTCTTATAAGTCCTCCAACTACACTCCCATATATCAAATCTTGGTGGGATCCATCTGATATGATCATGAAAATATCAGTGTTATAGTTGGATGCAAGTCAATGTGAAAATCAAGCTCTCGGGGGGGGGGGGGGGGTAAACCTGACAAGTTCTTAGGAAAGACACATGTATACCCCAAATACACCGTAGGAAATTTATATCCCAAACCATACACATCTCCAAGAGTCATTCTATCCAACTAGAGTTTCATCTAATTCACTACTCTATGCCTGATCTCATCGTAATCTTCTAAGGTTTACTTTTCACCCACAAAATAAAACCCCCTTCGGTAAATATGGACACACCTCATCCTCCACCTAAAATAGTCAATCTGGGCCTAAACTATAGATATCCAGTCCATAAATAAGATGAAATTGTAAGGCCTAATTGTTAATACAAAGTGATCTCATAAAAAACTCTTGCCTCCAAGCATCAGATTGCACTATCTGCACAAGTGTGAAATCATTGTGTCACTGGCTATCGGAGTCTCCAACTATAAGGGTTGAACCAAAGACTAAAACAGAATATCAATGTGATGAACCAGATAAGTGATAAAGAAGGAATGAATCACACTTGTGTCTATTAGTACAACAAATAAAATAAAAAAGACACATATCATACTGTGTATCATCCTTCAGCCCTCAGAGTTATAGTCCGCTATAACTTGCAACAGTGATCATCCCTAACCACCTGCTCCTTAATCTTGAGATGGATGACATGGGTGTGGTGGTGGTAATAAGTTGAAACTATGACCACCCCCTACTGCTCTGTCGGCCCCTCTTCCATATTTTTCTCCCTATATACCACCCTTCTCATGCCTCTATCTGTGTCTTGAAGGTCCCTTGACTGTCTCATGGTCAGCTATATAATGGTTCTAAAAATCCCGAGACAGATATCCCCAACCATCACAGTAGAAACATTGCCTCTCCCTTGACTGATTTGAGACACCCTAAGATCCGAACACCACTGTCCATGTGTCCCTGGATCACCTCCTGAAGCATCTGCCATGCTTGGATTCCGGTGACTACCATCATCTACATACTTTTGAGGTCCCAGATACTGGGTTCCAACTATTATCTTCTACTATCATTTCCTACTCTACTAGAAATATTACCACCACCAAGGCTCTCTAAATAACCCCCATAATATTTGGGAATGAAAATGGACGTCACTGAATCCCTAATTTCTCAGCTCAAGCCCTGCTCAAATGTTCCAAATCTGAGGAACTGATCTTGCACCATATCTAAGGAGTAATGTGTGAGATCAGTAAACCTCACTATGTACTCTTCCATTGTCATACTACCCTATTGCATATGAAGATTGTCCTTAATGTGTGTCAATCGCAACGTGGATGAATAGAAATAATCCATGAAGAGATTCTCAAATTCTAACCTGGAGAGAGATATCTAATCATGTTACTGAATCAAAAAGTTGAACCATCACCTTGAAGATCCCTGATGAAGACTCACCACAAGGACATCCATCTGTTCTGCATGCATCATCAAAAGGTAAAAAAATGAGGGTGATTTCCTCTATCCAGTCCTCATCCACCTGGGGGCATGGATCACCCCAAAACATGGTAGTTCGCTACCTATGAAAATCGTGCAACACACTCAACCTACATGAATCCTTATTTGGTATTTCTATAATTGGATGATGCTCAATGGGTGGTGGTATAGCTATTAAAACATCCTGAGGTTCTATCTCTGGTATAGGCCCAAGTACTAATGCCTCAGCATTAGGTGGATCATCCTTGTGATCACGCCGGGGAATCCTGGTAGGATGTCTACATGGAGGCATTGTAAAATAAAACAAGATTTATTAGGGTCAGAGATAGTATATCTTGTTAGCTAACTCAAGGAAATGGAAAACAAAACTATTCCTATATGATTCATGTACCAAAATTATCCATGAAACCAATTTTTACATGTGTCAAGTTGAAGGATAGGTGGTCCTGGTGTATGGATACATAGGTCGTCGTACCAACATCGAATTCCCTATCCTAAAATCTGAAATCAAAACAATAAACACTATTTCCCCAAACCTATCGCACTGAATCTGATATTCAGGTAGAATTGACTACTCCGATACCACTCTGTCATGACCCGAACCACTGAGGTTCATCTTGTGACTACCCCAATCCCACCTTCAATAGGCCATGGGCTGGAGACCAGTGTCGAGTAGGCATATTCCAAAATGGAAGGCATTAGCCTAAATTTCATGTATACATGCACACATCTCCAAGCCCACAGGATAAAAAAATATAAAACAACTGAAACAATGCATGGACACATCTAAGATCCCAAAACAGAATATGAAAGTAAAGTAATGAAAGTGGAAAAAGGGTCCAAATAAAAGTCTAATCAAAACAAATAAAAAGTTTCCAAACTATTCCAACAATGAGGACTAATTCAAATGCAATCTCCCTAAAAACACCTCGGCATTTTATTCTCTAGCTATGCTCTAGAAACTCTATGTCCTCCTAGGACTCCATCAAATGGGCCATCATCTACATAAGACACGACAAGTGCGGTCAAATTCCATGAAGGGGTGAGTATAAAAATACATAGTAGCATAACCCCAAAAAACTACACATGAACCACCAACTACAGTTATCTCAATAAAATATATAAACAAATTATAACAAAAATCCCCTAGATATACTATGTAAAGACACCTTTCCACCATGTGGTCATAACCAAAATCCATCCGTATTATTTTTCTCAAAGCAATGATCATTCTAGGATAATATACTCCATGATTCATTCTATCATTGGAGACACTCAACGAAGATGTCTAGGCCATTGGTCCCCACCTAAGAAGGCTCACTAGTCTAAGAATACCCTGATACACAGATATGGGGTCACGTCCAAAACCATTGGGGGACACCACAAAGACAATTTATATCAACCCACTATATAGTGGATCATATGTAAATGATACAAATGGCCCTACCGATACATCCTATTAGATGGAATATTAATTCCCTAGTCAAGAATTTCATTATGATTCCCTAAACCCCTTGTAATGAGCAAAGGATGATAGAGGATCGCACTCCAGTCTCAAGGACTGACAATATATCTCTACCTGAGACTCAGCCTCTAGAGGGGATCACAATCATATGATGTGGATGTAATGTTACATTTTACCCTCTAGTTAATGGACCAAGGGAACATGATCAACTTAAAATGTCTCAAAATAAGTAAAGGAAGAGCTACAAACACTGTTAAAAGGAATACAAGCCATTTTCTCGGGGGAACACGATGTGTCCAACTATCCCCATGCCTTTCTATGAGGTAAATAATCACAAGTAATGTAAGTATCCATATACATGGTATTTAGAAGATGTACATGTCATGTAGAGGTACATGATACCATGCCCATGTCACCTAGATATGTCTATATAGGGTGGTCATGTTTGTGTACCAGCCCCATGAACACCTGGTCATGTTCGTATCTAAGTACACGACGTGCAACCTATCCATGTATGTTTTCTCATGTTCATGTACTTTTTAAAGTACACACTGAGAAAATATGGAAGGGGTCACCTGGTAGGTGATATTTAGCTTCATCCAGAACCATATTTCTGCATCCATGGGGGCACACGATGTGTAACACAGAATTACATGTCATGCACCCCAGAATTTTCCATATTTCTTGGGATCTCCTCTGTGTCGCCTGCACATTCCAACACCACCATTTTACTCATCGTAGATCATATATATAGGGTCTTCTAAGCCTTTATATCATGGTTGGATATAATTTGGGCCCTCTATCTTCTCATAAAACCATCCTTCGAGCATTCTATCATCGAGCCTCAAAACCAGGAAGTACAGAATCTGTAGATCTGCTCTGATCCACCGCTGATCATATGTTGCCATCATCAGACCTTGATCACACCTTTTATCATGAACCTCACCCATGATACTGATCTGTTTCACATATGAATGGTTGCATAATGGTCAAATGCTAGGTATTATTTGAACCACAGTTCAAAAGAACACGATCTCGATGAACGTGTCAAGAATGCGGGAAGAACTCCAAAATCCGAAAAACATGAGGAATGAACCTGGTAGTTTTTTTCCACAATTCATTGATTTATAAATATAAAAATATAGAGGAATAGATAAATAACAAATAACAACATTATTCTATCAATTTAATTCTACAGAAAATTCATGTATCAATTCTATTCGTGGAATTGACTTGTGTTCGTCTGGGAGTAAGATATAGGTCATAAATCAAAATGAAAAACATCCTACTTGGATTTTGGATCGATCGTTGATAAAGAACAGTTTTGTTCCCATCATTGAAAAGATCCATGGATTCTTTTGGTGCAATGATCCATGATCTAATCCTGACCCATTGTCATTCTCTAAGAACGCTCTCCTCCAATGGCTTCTAGGTCTCTAAGGTTTAGCATCCAACCCTGAGAAAAAATCCATAGTTATATATTTAAAGTGGAATCAGGTTACTGCATCACAAAAATAAAATAAATTCTCTAAATTAATTAATTTTATTAAATATTTTTCTATAAAACCTTTTCCACAAATGGCCTGTGCCGAAAAAGATTATGTTGTGCCTAGGGTAAAACCTGCATTTTGAATACAACGGTTTCCATAGATTTCTGATGTGATCCCCTATTCAAGAGTTATTCCAATTTTTTAGGAATACTACACACATGTTATATTTAATATATTTAATATATTTCAAACACTTATTCTAGGAACACTGTTCTTTGAAACCTCACACCTTCTCAGTGGCTGTTATTGAAAATAGTTTATATAATATCCAAAAAAAACACATGGAGAATTTTAGTCATTAAAAAATTATTGAAGATATTTTAAAATAGTAATATAGCAACTGAAATGAGATGAAAAGTTATTAATTACCTTCCCAAAAATGAAATGGTCACCTGTATCCATATGTTATTCAATATAGGGACAAAACATTGAGTAAAACATTAACATTGGGTGGTTAGTTCATTTAGGTTGTTTTACCTACCATTAAGAACTATAATTGTTTTATTTAATAGTATAGACATATATTCATTACATAACATAAAATAATATATAATATACAGATTATAATCTTATTAAACCACAATAATAAATTTTTGATCATCCTTGAAAGTAGTGAAGGAAAACAAAGTGCATTGTTCATAGAGGTGGGGAACCAACCATGTTGTAAACAAAGATTTCATTTTAGAAACTAAATAATGGAGGGTTTAAGATGGATATTACACCATAATAACAACATATCAGAATATATATTATATTAATCTTACTATTTTTAGGTGGATATATATTATATGGGATGGTATAAGAAAAATAAAATTGAGAGAGTTCAGTCAAGAATCTTATCTCTTCCTTTAGTCGTCTCCTCTTAATCTACCCCTTCTGGATACTTAAAATATGATTTGGATGATACTAGTAGCACTAGGACTTCTAGGATAGTTTTTTAAAGAAATTTGATCATAAATTTGTTAGTAACCATTTCATAGAAGGTGTGAGGAGAATGGGCTGTGAGGGGAGATATTTGTAAGGGGAAGAGGGGGGTTTTTCATTATTATATTCATTAGTTAATTATTTTTTCTCAATACTATCAATATTTTTGATTATTGAAACTATATTAAGTAAATGGTTTAATTGAATTTGAGATAATTGGTTCTAACATCAATTGTGACTCAAAAATCCATGAATTTAGCTTATAATGTTAAATATGCTACTTTATAGTATTTCAACATTAAAAAAATCAACTATTTTAGAAAATTACCAAAACATCACCCTAAAAGTTTTTAGACATTTAGATTCCAAAAATTGAATACATTTAATGAAAATAATGTTCTACATATGAGAAATTTTATTTTTAATAAATTCCTTATTAATTAAAAAAATAACAATTTTAATATTATGATCAATTTTCCAACCCTTTGAAAATTTGTATAAGATCCTATAAAATTATATTATAATAATAATAATAAATAATATTAAATTATAAAATCATTTAATGAAAATAAATTTTCTTTTAAATCATTATATTTTTTTATAAAATTTGAAATAAATCATATATGTTTTATTAAAATACCAATAGTTATTTTTGCATTTTTAAAATATTTATTTACTTGTATCAGGATAAAAATATGTAATATTTTCATTTTATAAAATAAAAAAATATTATTTTACACTTACATAAGGGATAATACTATTCTAATGGTGATTTTACTATTCCAAATAGTCATATTATTATTTCAATGGTCTGGTTACTATTCCAACAGTCAAAATATTATTCCAACTGTCCTATTTGTAATAATCATAAAGGTTCATTCATCCTTTAAATATCTCATATTTAATTCACTATTCATTCACTTATATTTTATCTAAATTCTTTATATATTATCAACTTAAAGTTGAATATTTCATTAATAATATACTATTTTATTTATACAGTGTTTCTCCTGAGTGTAGTTATTCTGATGGATCGAGGAGATCAAAAATTTTATATTTTAGTTATCTTATTATTTATTTTTTATCCCATTGTAATATTTTAAATTATTATGGAAATTTTTATTCTAAAATATTAATGTTCAAATTAATGTAATAATTTTTTTTATTCATCATGTGGTTATTATACTACATAACTAAAAATGACATAGTGTTAAGAAGGGAAATTCCATTGTTAGAATTCCGGGTCATTACATTCTTCACCCTTAAGAAATTACACCATATAAATTTCATTTAACATATTAAGGTGAAAATAGGTGAGGGTAATTTTCCTTAATGGATTCCTCTAGTTCCCATGTCACCTCCTCATACTTTGGGTTTCTCTATAGTATATTGAAAAGGTTAGTTATGGTGTTGAGTATAAATTTATCTCTACATTCCAAGATCTTCATCGGATTCTCCTCATAGGAGCGATCATTTTCCAATTGTTCCACCATTGAATTTAGTACATGTAAGGGATATAGTATGTATTTCCTCAATATAGATATATAGAATACATCATGTACTTGAGAAAGGGATATTGGAATTTCAAGTTAGTTGGCTACAGCTTCAATACAATCAATAATCTCAAAGGGGTTGATTTAAATGGGACTTAACGTTCCCTTATTACCATATATCATGAATCCAATACATGGAGATATTTAGAGGAACAATTAATCTCTAAAATCATATTCCAGGTCCAATTGATGATTTTTAGCATAGATCTTCTATCATCTTTCAAAATCCCTGATGTGTTATTGAATAGTCTTGACCTTTTCTTCCATTTAATCAACCATTTTAGGTCCCAATATCATTGTTCACCAAATATATCCTAGCATATATTTTTTATACATATTTTCCCTAAAAGGGCTTCAAATGGATTCATTTGGATTCTAGATTGAAATATATTATTGTGCGATAACTCAGATAAAGGAATATTTTGATCTCATCCTCCTTCAGAGTCCATAGATCATGCTCTCAACATATTTTAAAGTGTCTAGATAGTCTGGTAAGAAATGAAATTAGGTTAGGGTAAATGATCCATACTAAAGTTCCAATCAATTTTTAAACAATTATGGGTACTTTTACATAATTTAGAGGTATATCTTGGATATCAGTCATATAAAATCGATAATAGTGTACCATGTAACCTCACCACTACTCTAATGTATATCCATGAAATTTTATTGAGTGAAAATTCCTCTAAAATTGTAATTAAGTGAGTAGTGTTTTTAATAATATTGAAAAAAATCATATATAATTATTTCCACTTGATGTCTTCAAAATATTAGTGACAAACCCCATGGTGATGTTTTCCCATTTCCATGTAGCTATGGGTAATGATGGCATCATCCCCTTGTATTTTTTCTTTTCTTCCTTCACCTATATACATACAAGGAATTTTTATATATATTTTAGGATTTAATTATTCATATTATTCCTCTAATAGTTCTCTCAAATATCTTATACATTTTCTTCCTCCCTACATGGATGGATAAGGTCGAGTTATGTGCATCATTCAACAACTCCTTATTTATCTCATAATTTAATGGTACATATAATTGTGGCCCAAATCTTATAACTCCATCTTCATTAAATTTAAACTATAACTATTTTTACTTTCTTATAGATTCCACCTACTTATTTATTTCCTTACTACATTTTTTAGCATCCTTTGTCTTCTCTATAAAGGGTGGTTGAGAAATTATTTCAGGAAGGAATGATGATGTTTCTTCCTTCATGATTATGTGGTACATCCTTTTCACGTCTAAAAAGATTGGATACTTCTCAATTATTATCATTGATAAGGTTGTAATCTTATTTCTACATTGATCATATTTTAAATTATTTTATTTCCCAAGATGGTAGTGTATTGAGTAGTTATAGTCCTTGATCAGCTCTAACCATCTTTCCTAGAAAATATGAAGATCCTTATATATGAATATATATTTGAGTATCTTATTATCCACATATATTTCACACATCTCCCAATATAGATAATACCTTCATATTCTTAATGAGAAGATCACTAAATCCAACATCATATCATTCATTGGATATTTCTACTCATAAAATGTCAACTTCCCTAGGGTGTAGGCTATCAATTTATCATTTTTTATTATTACACAACCCAATAACTTCTTTGAAGCATCGTTTGTATACCACTAAAAGATCCCCATTTAAGGCTTTCTTGATAAATGGTGCAGTGATATGCCTCATTTTAAATTCCTTTAATATTTTTTTTCATTCATCATACCATAAAACATTTACTACCTTATGAGTCATCTTGGTTAATATGTTTGAAAATAATGATAAGTTTCTAAAAAATCATCATTAATACCTAGCTAGCCTATGGGAAATATGGATATCCTTTATAGATGTTGGTCTAGGCCACTATTAAATTTCATTTTTCCTATATGTTCCCAATGATATCCATTTTATAGTGATAGAATACCCAAAAATGATACTACATCCATAAAGAACTCACATTTACTATAATTTACATAAATCTTATCATTTCACAATGTATTTAGAAAATTATCAAATGCTCCTTATGCTCCTCATTTCTTTTAGAGTATATCAAAATATCATCTATAAATACCACAAAAAAATTTATGTAATCCCTAAATACATTGTTCATTAAATCTATAAATATTTTTGGAGAATTAGTGAGTATTAAGGGAATATCAATGAACTGATAGTGTCTATACCTCATTTGAAAGGTTGTTTTGGGGATATCTTACTTATTCACCTTTAATTGGTGATATATTTAGGAAAATCCAAAATAGATAAATACTGGGGTCATGTAATCTATTGAATAATTCATCTACATATGGTAGTGGAATCTTGTTCTCAATTGTGATTTTGTTGAGTTCTTGGTAATCAATGTAGAGGTGAATTGACCCATACTTATTTTTAATGAAGGGGATTGGTGCACCCCATAGTGAAGCACTCTGCTGCATAAAACCCTTTTGTATATTCTCTTATATATTATTCAACAGTTCTTACAACTCAATGGTGTAAATTCTATAAGGATTCTTTGATATAGACATAGATCTAGGTATACGTTATATTATGAACTCAACCACTCAGTCAGGAGGAAGACCATGAAATTCTTTAAGGAATACATGGGTATACTCCTTCAAAATGTTTGTTCTTTAAGTTTGATTCTCTCATTGGTCTCAATATTTTTTTTTAGATATTATTTCTCTTAAAGAAATAAGATTCACACTGGATATAAATATTCTAAAAGAGATTAATACCACCCCTTACACTTGTACATAATCATTGGATGACTCAAGATGTGAAGAGTGATCTGCCACACCTAAAATTTGATGTTTTATATATATATAAGGACATCCAATCCATGTCCAATATAGAATATAACTCCAATAAAGGAAGTAAGAAAATATTTTTTGGGAGGTTTAGTCAAAAAAATTATTGGGAAGTAGTAATATACTTGTGATGTAATAATTTATCCATTTTTATTCTCATATATACCTCAACCCCCATGTTTTCTGGTGGTGTTTGAATAATTCTAATCAACTTTCAATATATAAAATAATGAATATAACTAGAATAAAAAGGCACATTCCCAATTCTTTAATTAATAACCAATATTTCAGAAAATCATTGTTGACATAAGCCTCGAAACTAGTTATACCATATGACCTTCCATGCCCTCCGGGCCATAGAGGTTGCTATCATTGATTCTCTCTAGAAACCCTTGGATTGGGGAATTGTTTGATATAATTCCTATATTACTTATAGTTTAAACACTGGACTAGAATATGAAAATTTCTCAGAACCTCCATTTCTTCCATCGCATTAGTGGTGTTCTTCATATCCCTTCCACATTTATTGTCCTGGTGACCCCTTTTCCACACATGAAAAATCTCCTAGATCCCATGAGATAGTTTCTGGGATGCTTATTCCCACACTTTTGACATATGGGAATTTGATTTTTCTTCTCTTCCTGATATTATTATATTAATACACTTAAAGAAAAATCAATGATATATGTTTTATCTCTAGGCTCCTAAGACCACTAAGAGACATCGATCTCTATATTAACCTTCAGGGAACAATAAAAAATCTCTTAATAGATATCAATGTCTTAAATTGATATATCCTTTCATAGACAAAAATTTAAACCACTAAAAAAGTGTTCTACTATAATTTTAGTGTTGATAACCAAGTCGAAGGTGTACCGTGAAATCCTTATGAAGTTTTCCTCATACACTGGGATAGGATATCATTACTTTTTCTCATTATGAGGAACCCCCTATCCATTTTTAGATGGAGGTTTCTAAGAAAATATTTATTTTGAAATATTTTATTGAATTTTTCACATTCTTTTGAATCAATTTCCCCTTTATACTTCATGTTCTTGATCAGTTATCACAAATTATCAACATCCCCATCAAAATGATAGACATCTAATGAAACTTGATCTTCTTTATATCATTATAAGAAAATTAATATCATCTCAATGGAGTTAATCCATTCCTCTATAATGAGGGGATCAAAACATACACTAAAGGTAAGATTCCTTTTTTGTATAATGGACTCAGCCTCATAATTCTCTTTCTTAAAATAAGGAGTGTGTTCCACATTATTCAAATTTTTATTCATATCATGATTCAGTTAGGCCAGTACTACCTTGAATTTCACACATCCCACTCCAATAAATTTAGTCATATCATTAGTTCAATCAGCACATTACCTACCACATTGGTTGTTGGAAAGGTTCCACCTAATTACCACCATTTTCTAGAATAAAGGGAAAATGGGATAAGAATATATTAACTAAATAACATATAAAAGGGAAAGTATGAACTGAAAAGTAATAACTTATAAATGACATATAAATCATAAATTATGAGTCTCTAGGATTTCAATATTGTTTATACATGGTAATTTACCTATTAGGTTTTCTAACAATACAATTTATTCAAGTCCTTCATAATTATTCACAAGTGTTTGTGAATTTTCCAAAGCATATCACTCAGGAGTGTCAAACTTGGTGTAAAACAAAGCCTCTCTATCGTGCACCTAGTGATGATTGAGTCAATTTCTAAGGCACCCTTTTCAGGAATATTACCACTAGGTATAACTATTTTATATCCACATCCACCTTTAGTATCTAGATAGGGATTTAATTTCTTTGAAACCACTCACTCTATCCCTAAACAAAATTACAGGATATTTTCATATATTTAGACATATCCCCATGATTATTACTAAATTATTCCTTTCCTAACCCAAAAAGTAACTATTTTATCCTATAATACCAACTATATTGACCCAATAATTATACACATTTTATTACATGATTTTTTTCAATAATATTCGTTATATAGAACCAAAGGATTAAAAATCTTAATGTCTCTCAAATACTAGTTTCATAATACCTCATTATGAAACTAAAATAAAATAGATTTCTTTTAATCTCCATAATGAGATCATAAATACTTTTGAGCTACTAAAACATTATAGGATAACCTAGTAAAATACATAAATAAATTTTTCAGCTAAAAATCCTAGTAAGGGAATAAACAAGATAATGAATCATAACATGTAAGGTAAATGAAATAAAATGATATAATAGAAGAGAAGGATCATGAATAATAACATGGAAGAATAATATAATAAAAATTATATCATATGATCATGGAAAAATATAAAATTAGAAAAAACATAAATCCTACAATAAGAATAATTCAAGGATAACCACCAATACAATATCACATGGTGGAGAGAGTCACATTATAGATTAGGTTTACTCCCTAATCCCATTCACGACATATCATGAGAAAAAAAATTACCCAATGAATTAAATGACTATCTGGAAAAACCCATAATAAAATTTACATTATTATGTTTTCCAGCAAAGGAAATAAATAATAAGGAATAAACATTATAATTACTCATGTAAGGAAATGGGTTGCATAATCTTGCATCATGTCTTAATCAAAATAGATTTCTTAAAGAAGACATTTAAGAAATGAACATAAGGAATGTATACATAATAAAAGGAAGAAATAATAAGCTAGATATATATGTGAAAGAAATATATACATATTTTTATAATCATTACATAACATTAAAGAGATATATATTTTCATTTAGATAGAAAATGGTCAAACCCCAAAGAAAAATGTTGGTTTGGTGATATATCTTACCTTATGTCAATATCTGCTTTTCATGTTCACATAACATCTAGGATAATTAAATAAAATTAATTAATTAATTAATTTTTAACCCTTTCTATGTATATTTTATTTATCATAAATTATTTCTTTTATTTCTAAATATTTCAATGAGATATAATGTCTGATATTTTTTTTGTGGGAATTCGTTTTATGGTTTCAAGGACAAATCACCATTGGATAATTATTGAAGTTATTTTAAAATGGGACTAGAACTATAGAACTGAGATTAAATGGTATTCATGACCTTTAATAAAATGAAATGTTCTCATGTATCTGTATGTGTTCTGAAATAGGGATAAATAATTTGGTAAAATGTTGATGTTCTGTGGTTAGTTAATTTGGGTGGTTTTACCGACTGTCATGAATAAGATTCATTTTAATTAATATTATGGACATATATTCATTATGTAATATGAAATAAGTTATAAAATACTTATTATAATCTTATGTAACAATGATAATAATTATTAACCATCCTTGAAGGTAGTGGGGAAATCGAAGTGCATTATTCATGGTGGCGGTGAACCAGCCATATTGTAAACAAAAAATTTCATTTTAGATAATACTTGAGGGTTTAATATGGATATTACACTATAGTAAAAAAATACCAATATATTTATGATACTAATTGGACTATTTTTATATGTATGGAGATTATATGGGGTGGTAGAAGAATAAAAAAATTGAAAGAACTTAGTCGATAATCATACCTCTTCTGTTAGTCGCCTCCGCCGAAGCCACCCCTTATAGATCTTTGAAATGGTATTTGGATGAGAAAAGAAGAACTAAGACCTGAGGGAGAGATTTTGGAAGATATTTGGGTATAAATTTTGAAATCTCCAAGGATTATAAGGTGTGAGGAGAAGGGGTTGTGAGGGGTGGTATATATAAGGGGGGAGAGGTGTTTTTCAATATTATATTTATTTTATTATTATTGTTTCTCAATACTATCAATATTATTCATTAATATGACTATATACAGATAATGTTTCAGGTTGTTTCAAGATAATGGGTCCATACCTCAATCATGACTCAAAAATTCATGTATTTAGCTTGTAATGTCAAATATCATATTTCACTATTCACAAAATAAAATCAAGTATTTTATAAAATTACTAAAAAACTAACACTAAATTTTTTTAATGTGTAGATTCCAAAAAATAATTATATTTTATGAAAATAATTTTATATATATAATAAATTAAATTTATAAATAAAATCCTCATTTATTCAAAAAAATACCGATTTTAATATTATGATTGTAACGCCCCGACCCCAGTTACCCAGAGTCGGTGCATTATTTTAATACATTGGCATGATTACATAGAATCAAGTCCCGAAGGACTAATCAGTTTAGCAGTCTTGGAAAAATAGATCACATACATGAATGTTACATTTTCACTTTAAGACGTACAAAACAACATAAATAATCTTTATGAATGCCATTATTCTCTTGGATTAACCCTGTATATCAATCACATTACACTTCTTGGAATCCTGGGAAAAATAAAACATAGAAAGGGGTGAACTCAAATTCTCAGTAAGGGTAAGCAATACAGTGGAAACATTCAAAAATAAGCATAAACATTTAAGGCAATGTATAAAACTAAAACAAAAGCCTTTTAAACTTGAACTTCAGCATAATATGGAAGAAAATAAAATGAAATAATGCCATTTACTTATTCACATGGATATTCTACTTATAGAAAAATTACATGCAATATCATTAACCACTTTCATAATGATGGAATGCATGATGCCGAACTTTAATATCTGTGTCAAGTCCTCATGCCAAGACCTAAGGGATAACTGTAATCGGAACCCAACCCGGAGAGCCTCTATAACCGGACTCCATCCCGGAGTTCCTCTAATAACTGGACACCAACCCGGAGTGCCGCTAATAACTGGACACCAACCTGGAGTTCCTCTAATAACCGGACACCAACCTGGAGTCCTCTAATAACCGGACACCAAACCGGAGTTCCTCTAATAACCGGACACCAACCCAGAGTGCCTCTAATAACCGGACACCAACCCGGAGGGTCTGCTGTAACCGGACCCCAACCCGGAGGGCTTACTTTTACCGGTCCCCAACCCGGAACATACTAGTCCAACACATTCATCTTAAGAAGAGGATGAAATATAACATAAAAATTTGTATTAAAACTAGCATACGAAATGTCAATTCTTTACCCATAAACCATGAATGGTATAAAAATAACACATCCATAGTCAAACATATCACAAAACCTTCAACACAATATGGATGATTTTTATCATGATAAATCAACTTCAAAACAAGTTTAAAATCCATTAAATAATTTTGACATAGATGAGATTGATTTGTAAAACTCTTTGATAGAAATGCCCCTTTTTCATGAAAACATTTAAAAGTGACACAATTTAGAAAAGAAGTCATTTAAAGATAGTTTTGAATCAAAGCTTCCCATACCACTTTGAAACTTTTGAAAGGAATTAACATTTTAAAAACATTCATGTCCATATAAATAAATCCTTAAAATCCATTTTGAAGACATGGACATTAATGAGAAAGATTTAGAAGAATAAATATTTAAAACATTTGAAATGATGTTTTAGTAAAAAGTTCCATAAAATAATCCCTTTAAAAAATCTTTCATAAAACATGTACATGGATAATAAATATGTCCCAGTAGATACTTACATAAAAACAATAACCTCGGATAATAAAGAGATTGTGAAATTAACCCTTACCAATTTGGTAACTAACGAAACATACACCCTTTGAAAGAGGTATCATAAAATGAATATGTAAATACACATAAATTAAAGTTTATTACATAAATAATACAATTATGGGAAGTAGATACAACACACAAAATGTAATAGTGGCAATATGGCATGAATCCCGCGGGAATAAGGAGTGAGATGAAAACCCCATACCTTGCACTTTCCTTTAGTCGAGGGTACGTTTAACCTCATGTACGAAAATCGTAGTATGTTATTAAATTATAAAAGAACCATATTAATATTTATGATATCATACATGATTCATTTATGACTATATATTACCCATTTAATAATAATTTCCATGTTAAGTTAACATTTCGGGTAATAATCACTTTCTTTATCGTACGTGTTTTAACTTGTCACTCTTTGTTGTATCACATAGATCTTGATTTAAATACTTCCAGAATATAAAACATGATAAATATATCATATACATTTAGAATATAAATATGTATAATCGACATATATATGAAATGGAAAACACTGTTTATGGAGACGGTAGTCCGTACGTACGCATAAACGATGTTTCTGTTTTCATATAGTATTGAACGGAAGTAAGTGAATAAGATATATCTAAGTACATAAATCCTTATATATATATATATATATATATATATATATCTCCATTGGCATTATTATGTCATATATTACATACTTATTAGTAATATATATTTTTATAATCGTCGATGAATGGGGAACTTGGAAATGAATCTCATCCCGTTGTGGAGACGGTAATCCGTACGTACGCACGAGCAAAAATATCATTCTTTTGATATTAAAATAATATATAATTGGATGGTATATCATATATATAGAATAATTATCATGTTATATTTATTATTTACATGAATTAAAAATCATTATTATACCCATCTAAATAATAATATATTGAATAACAATTACACCACGACGTGGAGACGGTAAGCCGTAAGTACGCACGTATGGTGACATGTAATTAAAAGGATGGATAGAATACTGAATATGGTTGTATCATATTTATAATAATATTAATGTATATAGAAGATACTGGATTCATTATTTTAGAATGGTAATAACAAAGAAAGAAGAAGTGGAAGAAGAAAGGAACTTGAAAAAGGGTGGTGAAATCATTACCTCTTCTTCGGGTTCTTCCTTTTGATTTGATCAAAAGGGCCCCTTAAGATGGCTTTCTGACTAAATTAATGCCTCTAGGATGAATTGAGGGAAGTTTAGAGAGTATTTTTGTAGGTTTTGGCCGAACCAAAAGGCTTTTAAGGTGTTAATTAATGATAAGGGGGAGTGTCCTTTTATAAGTGGGGTGAGGGGCACCTTTGGAAAAGCTATAAATATTATTTTATAATAAATTAATATTCGGTTTCTAATGGATCCAAAGTGGATTATTTAAATTGTAAGGTGGGTATGGGTCTAAAACCACTCAACCAATAGAATTTATACTGGTTTGGGTCATTATACTAACCTTATCTTTTAGTTTTAACTCTTAGTTAATTAGTTTGACACTTACCATGTCACTTTGTATTTTTATATTATATAGTTAATCAACTTACTATATACATTCAAGATACCCCAAGTGGTCCATTAATGATACAAATATCATGATATAATTCTCTTGGCCGAACCTTAGATTTTTATGAATTTAATATCAATTAAAAATATAATATTTGTTTTAAAAACTCTTTTATGTCAATTTCGAAACTATTCAATAATGGACTTTTGTAAAAATCATAACAGAATGATTACTTCTAAAACAGTTAATTAAATCAATACTAATATGTCATATTATCCTATAAAATTAGTTTAATTCATTAAAAGTCTCAAATTATATTTATTTAGGTATTTATAATATCAATTATTTTAATTTTTCACTATTATGGTAATTACTGCATCATTTTTGTGTCATAAATAAATTAAATTATTTAATGTCTTAAAATTTTAAATAAAATATAATTATGTAGGAAATCGTTTTATCTTTCTAATTAATATTCATAGTCGAAAATCCAACATATATAACCCTATGTAAAAATATATTTTCTAAAAGATATATGCTTATGTCATTTTTGTATTTATTTTAACTTAATTAAAATAAAGTGTCCCTATCACCTGCAAGTGGCTCCATGGGGTCCCAAAATCGACCCAAAGATGCCCATGGTCAGATATGTATCAACCAATAAGGTTAGGACACGTTTTAGGGTAATTTAGTATTATTATAATATTATTTTTTAACCCTTATTTACCAGATTTACCCTTTAACCATGGTAAATAAAATATTTACCGAAGTAATTATTCAAAATGTCTAAAAATAAAAGATTCCTATTTACAAAATTTAGACATCCTGATTCTGAATATGGAATCCATTTTTCCAAATTCAAAACATAGAAGTGGCAGAAATTAATTTAAAATTAATTCCCGCTGTCAAAACAAAAAGCGTGTTTTTAAGATATAATAACTATCAAAAGATTGATACTTGTTTATGTCCAGTTTAATTGTGAAATTATGTCCAATGACCAAAATTTTATTAAATGGTAAAAATATATTTTAAATATACTTTTAAACCACTCAAATTCATAATTTATCACTAATAATTATTTTGATTAAAAGTGTTGTTTTTAATTAAAATCTAGTAATGTTCGTTATTCATCAAAATATTAAAGTTATCCGAAAAGTACTAAAATTTCACCTTAGGCTAAATTAGATACTCCAAATCCAAAAATGAAGTCCATTTTGAGAGATAAAATTTCTAAAATTTTAAAAAGTAGGAATTACTATTCATAATGGCTATTTTGATTGGTCATGGTGTGTGTTAGAACTCGAAGTTGCATACAACACACGCTACTGTATTATTCAAAGAGAAGCGTACCATGGAAGCTCGGGGTATTACAACGATCAATTTCCCGACCATTAGAAAAATAATTTTGGTTACATAAAATTGTTTTATGGTTATAATAAAACATAATATTAATTTATAAGCCCATTTTTTTAAAATAAACTTTCTTTTAAGTCATTATATTTTTTATAAAAATGAAAATGTATCATATATGATTGAAAAAAATATGAACAATTATTTTATCATTTTTAAAACATTTATTTACCTATATAATGATGTAAATATGTCATGTTATCATTTTATAAATCACCTAAATAATATTTTACACTATTATAAGTGAAGATAATATTCTAACGGTCTATCTTCTATTTCTGACTATTAGATTACTATTCTGTCTATCAGATTACTATTTCAATGATCATATTTATAATGGTCATATGAGTTCCCACTTCCTATAAATATATCATATTTAATTCATTATTTATTTAATTTTATTTTATAATAACTTTATATATATTTTCAATTTTAATATTTTTATTTCATTACTAATTTTCTACTTCATTTATACAATTTGTTTCATAAGTGTAGCTATTCTGGGGGATCACACAGATCCAAATTTTTATATTTTAGTTATGTCATTTTCTATTTTTTATTCTATTGTAATATTTTAAATTATATGGACATTTTTATTCTCTAAATGTAATGTTAAAATTAAAATAATAATTTTTTGTTGGTTTCATCTTATGTAGTATTTGTATTCTAATACATAACTAAATATGAAACAATTATAATAAGTGAAACTCCATTGATAAAATTACAGATTTTTATTGAGCTATAACCATAAAAGAAAACAAAGTGAATACAAATGAACAATAACTAGTCCGAATGGTATCCAAAATTGGCCATAGAAAGACACCCATAGAAGTAAGAAACATACCGGATTTTAAGAGAATAACACAATCCAACTAAAGGTTCATATCATAAGGTTCCACTCTATCTTGAAGATCACAAAAAACCTCATGGGACTAAAGCCGTTCAAGTTTAGGGTTAAACATTCAAAAAATTTCATCCACAAGGGAAAAATCGGTATCTCAAGAAAATGAATCCATTTTCATGATCATAATATAGTATCATGAGAGAAAATCCATAATAGACCCAAAGAATTCCACAAGAAATCTCCAATATTTGAAGGTTGCTAAAAACCAATGAAATACAACATAGAAAAGTCAAATGATTTCCACTGAAAATTCAGAAAAAATAATCTGGATTATTTTAATGACCTTTTAAAGCTCCATCATTTCATGAAATATTCACTTAGAGGCATATAGTTGAATACATGTTTACTTTAATCATCTACTTCCCTACAATTACATGTTCATAATCCCGAACTAGAAATTCCCCTTTCAGTATCCTAGATAAAAAACCTCTAAATGTGACCCAAATGGACACACCATTTAAAAACTCATAGAGAATTTAAACATGACTTTATAGAATGACCAGGTTCTCCACACAGGAAGCACATTACATGCCTCTTATTTTCCTTATAAGATGATCCCTTATTTACAAATTTATATAATCCAACAGATGGGACTTCCTTAATTATTCCAACTACATATGAGAAATTAACCACTTCCTATCTCTTTTTGTATCTCTACTTCAACTAAAAAGGTCCCCTCAGTCACTAAAGGATAAGAGGTCAAGTTGAATGTTGGAACCACAGTTCCAAGTTTAAAGAAAATGCCTTTTATAAAATAGATATCCTTAAGTCAGTAAACATGAACTAGATCGGGTAATAATCTTACTAATATTCATTATTTATTAGCATACTCCACAACTGATATTTCACCCTAATAGAAACCAAATAACCCAAAAATATTATCTTTATTCAATTCCTCATGATATTTCTACTAAATGAATATTTTATTAAGGAATTACCATGAAATTATTTCATGTATATTGAAAGGTATTCTAAATTCCCCCCACTCTCGGCTAGGTCCCTCAAATAAGGAGTTGATAGAATTTGCCTTAATACCATTAGAAGTCTTAAGAGATTCAAATATGTTCTTAACATCTTCAAGAAACTTCACTGATTTAGGGAAACACCTATCACTTCTATTTGAAGGTGGATGATGACTCAAGAACATCTGGTTTGGGTCTAAAGACTAGAAAGTATTTATATCCACCAATTGATTTAGAGTCGGGGCAAACTTTTCAACTTGATATTCCACTTATGAAAAACATAAAGGGATACTTCAAAGGACAGACCGAAGAAAAACATTTATACCTTTCTTGTAAGACTTTCTAGGAGACATTTTTGGACATCAAAAACACAATCTCATCAACTCAATCTTAAAACAATACTTTAAAGAAACTACAAACAAGGGAAAAACAATCAAACAATCCACCAAACACCTTTACTAAATAATTATTAGTTTCAAAGCACACAATATCTCTCTATTTATAATAAATTACACTTTTCATCAAAATGTAAAATATTGATATATATATCCATCATGGATTCAAAAATTCCTTTACCAACTAATGAATGTTTTTCCATCTTATCAAAATAATTACCCACTTTAATAAATACCAAAAATAATTTCCATTTAAAATCCATCATATAACCAAACTTCCTTCTTAGAAAACTATTTTCGGAATATCACAAAAGTATTTGAAAATTAGTTTTCCAAACCAAAATTTATATAAAAACCTACCTTTAGTAATTGAAATAATTTTTTAGAGAGCTCAAATAAAATTTATTTTAATTCACAGTTTGGTTTTCACAGAGAATTTAAAATAATCCCTAATGGTATTAGGCAAAAACAACCAAAAAATTCTTGAAACAAAAACACACATAAAACCCTTCAAACTAAACTCACTTAAAGGAAGTCACTTGTATGTAAAAGTAAAAGGTGTCAAGTTAATAATTTGAATTGAATTATGCATGGCTTGGTTGATGGTTTGGTAAACCACACACCAACCCAACAATATTTTTTGGATTAACTTCTATATTAATCACACCAATTCCCCACAGTTCGCCAAACCATGAAGATAAAGGGTGTATATGACAATAATTATATACTAATTAAAAAAACTCATAATAGGTACCCAAAATCAAAGATATTCCCATCATGAATCTAAAACTCATTCATCATCATGAAAAAATAAAGAAATAATTGAGTCCCAACTTTCCCTGGTACTCATGTCTCATCATGAAGAGGTGGTGATCAATCATCTTCTCATGAACTACTACTAGAGTACCAACACATTCCTAATCACCTTTATACCATTAATCACCCAAAATAACATAGTAATTTATTTTAATTAAATACCTCCTTTGATGCCATTTTTAATGAAATAACCTGGAATATCATCCGAACCAGCATCTAAATTGATTCTCCAGCTACACAAATATCATTCATGATCCCTACGAGCTTGTGATAAGCACTTGGGAATCTAGAAATATCCTTTGGTAATGATTTCTACCAAAAAATAAGAAACGAAGTAAATTTAAAATATAGTAACATCATCATGTAACTAAAAAATATAATCATATCAAGGTACAAGGGGATGATATGAAATGAAAGTCATTAAAAAGAACTACCAGAACTCATATCCTAATAGACCAGGACAATCCACCATAACTCAAGTCATATTCCCCCACACAAAAAATAATAAACCCACAAAAAAGGTAAAAACAACACAAAAACTAATTATAAGATCATAAAGGCTGAAAACACCAAATGATACAAGCAAAGTGTGATCTATAGTGCCTAGTAAGATTTCACCATAAAGTATGTGAAATTACATCACAACGTAATTTAAAAGTGATAAAATATTATACTATAATAGAAAATGAGTATTTTAATTTCAAAATAAGAAACTAAATCCATGATGATGAGTTTATTAATAGATTGGATATAATGAAGGTATAGCTTTAAACATTTTTATATAATTTCTAAAACCAAAACTGGAAACATATGTCTTCCTCATTTCAAAACCAAATATTTCTTGAAAATATTTGAAAACTATTTCACAAGAAAGAGTTAGATATATTGAAAAAATGTAATAATATGAATTATATGTAAACAAGAAACATAATACTTACTAAAATAAGTTCAAGGTAAAATATCTCAATAAGAAGGTCAGATGATAATGGTAATCAATCGGGTAATAAAACTCCAGTTCTATGTAGGTACTAGTGAGCATTGTTATGTATTTAGTATCAAATATAATGATTTCATGGGAATGAAAAAGATACAATATAGAGTTCACTATATTCTAGAATAAAAATAAATAAATAATTTCTAACTATTGGTCTTATATCATGTTTAATCGGTTCTCAAGGAAACATGGTCCATGCACACCGGCTTTCATATCTAAACATCTGAAGCTAAATTTCATAATATTCTTTATAGATCCACAATATGGGGTGTGATTCAACTAGTGAAGAATAAATCTATACCTTCTCATCCAAACATCTATGTTCCCATGACTAGTCAAAAAAATTGAGTGAGATATATGAGGACCACCAAAGAAAATTCTCATCAATATTAATATGGACTAATGCCCTAAACTTTTCAATCATTATCAGTTCATATATAACCCTCACCTGTAAACTCCCTCAATGTTAATAAACCCCTTTTACTCACCCATATGTAACACCAAAATCTTTTATGAAAAAAAATCAAATATATTTAATTTCTTCGATAGCTTATGTTCCATGAAAAACCATGTTTTAACAAATCACGATATACTATTAAAATTATTTTTATAAATTGATTTTTATAACCTAGACGTTAAATTTTTCATTATCAATAAGAATAAATTTTTTTTGAAAATAAATCATAAGTGATTTATAAAAAGAAAATATATTTATAAATAAGTACTTAATTTTTACTATTGTCTGTATATGCTTCAAAAATAACTTTTTCTCAAAAAATCAATTTTTTTGAAATTAGTGAACAAATAATAAAATTAACATTTTAAACTATTACAAAATTTATTTTTAAAAAAATTAATTTATTTTTTCAATAAAAATGTAAAATTATCTTACGGTAAATTTTCTTGAATTTTCTAAAAAGATTAATTTTTCAGTTAAAAATGAAAATATTGATTTTTTTTTAAAAACTATATTATCATTTAAAGAATTAAAAATTTTACATCTTGTTTAAAAATAAATTTAAAGTAAAATTACTTAAATTATATATTTAGTAATAAAATTTAGATAATTTCCCATATTTAATTTAGATATAAAAAAATTCTAGTCTTATGAATATTTTCTCTTTGGAAAACTATTTTCTCTTCACATCCACCAGTTTAATTTTAAATTAAATTTTTTTACTTCTTCGAATAGAAATTGGAAAAATTTATTTCATATTTGAATCCTCATATTTGATATTATTTAATAATTTTAGCTTAATTTTTTGTCAGAATTAATTGTAAACACATTTCCAATTAATTACTATGGATATGGTTAAAATGGGTTTATCGAGATTGAAATAAAATGATAAGGGTTAAAATGACCTAAAACAAGTCAAATTCTTATTTTATGGACATATTTAGACAATTATTGCCTTATAATCTATGTTTTTGTGATTTTTTCCACTTTTCATGAAAGTGACCAAAATAATAATTTAAGTAACCAAAAATAATTAAATCCACCCTCTTTCTTTTGAATTTCAATTATGTGTTCACATAGTGAAACAATATGTGAACTATTATTAAGGGTAATTTTGAGAATAAATTAATTAATTTAATGTGGTTATTTTACTTTTTTTATTTATTAATTATATAACTACTTTAAATTCTTATCCAATTCTAATGAAATAATTATTTAATTAATATATAACAAAATAAATTTTATTAAAAATATTAAAAGTAATATAAATTGAATGAATTCTTATATTTAATGAATTTTTAAAATAAATATAACATTAAAAATAGGTTTTAAAATGACAAATTCTAATTCCACAATGGTCTCGATGTTTTAAATTCAAATTAAATAAATACTTTGAAAATTGACATTATTGTTGTTTTATAATAAATCATAATTTATTAAATGATTTAAAATTTTTAAAAATATGATCACATTCCAATTTAATAGTTTATATTTAAAAATATAAATCATAGTACATTAATGGATCAATGGTCCTTTTATAATAATTATATTGACGCCTAAATAGTAAAAACTTTGTTACAATGGAAAAGGGAAAAATATAGTTTTGTGTGTTTCATGCACTTCTGTTAAACTTAATTTTCCACACAAAATGGATTTTTATTTTGTAAATTTTATTTCATATTTATAACCATTGGGTAATGTTTATCTAATAAAGAACATTTTATTTCAAGTATTAAATGATAAATTACCTAGATAAAAAGGCTAGTTACTGTAGTAAAAATTAAAATGGTAAAAGTTAGGAAACATAGAATTTAAGGAACGAAAGGTTTAAAACATGTATTTTTAGTGTGTGTTGGAAGTTTCTATAAACCATATAATCTCTAAAATTCTTTAGTTATAATTTATGGAGGTTTTTTAGTTAACTGTGACTCCCCATTATTGAATGGTATTGTATTTTTACAAAATTACAGTCCTCCTCAATTATAAAAGGCCACTTCCACCCTTAACTTCTCCACACCTATCAAGACATTTAGATCAAGGAAAAAATGAAAATATATCTTCTCAAAGTCCTTATCCATTTATAATATCTTCTTTTATTCTCAAAATATCAACCCTAGGGTCATTAATAATATATCCAATGGAGGTTGCTCTAAGAGAAGGTATTTATCTTCACAAAGATCATTTTTTACTTCTCCTCTACCACCTTCATTCATGAATTAATAATTAAAATAGAATAACACCAGTGTATAAAATATTATATTATGTTATTATGATGATTTCATAACCTATACCCATCTCATCTTCCATCAAGTAGGGAATGAAACGGTTGTTCATGTGTACGGCGGTCTACCGCCTCACGAACCAATGTAATTCATTTTCCATCATTGTCTTTCATTTTTGGATATAATGATTGATTAAATATTTATATATTATATTTATAATATTATTATAATTTTTTAATTATAATATCACATACACCTTACTTTTTATTTCATGGTAATACATTAGCGTCACTCGGTAGTATGATAGACTACCACATCACGAAGCAATGTGATTCATTTTTCACTTACTATTTTTATGTAAGGTAATAAGGATAAATTTAATTAATCTGTGTGATATATATTTAATTATAATTATTATTTAATGATTATATAATATTTACCTTTTTTTCATTCTATCTGTTGACAAAATGGAAACAACATTCATGCATACGTATTTTCAATTGTTTATATGAACAGTGTCTTTCATTTCTATTTATAAATTTTATAGATTTATCTAAATTTATAAATAATGAATTGATATTATATTTATATCATGTTTAATGTTATTGATATTATGGAACCATGATCAATGTAAAATAACTAAAATTACATGATCAAAAGATACATGAAAAATAAAGTAATTATTACCCAAAATGTGATATTAACTAAGGATTATTAATAAATAGGTAATAAAAGATCATAAGTAAAACATATATGGTATTATATATAATTATGGTTCTATAATAGATTTATAATAGACCAATATTCATTATTTAAGAGTTTCAAATGTGTGAAGGAATTCCAGACTTGAGGAAATGGGATTTTGTCTCCAACTGTCTTCTTTAGGAAATATATTATATTATACACCTATATTGTGTTATAAGGAGTATATAAAACCTATTTTACATGTTATATCATTAATATAATTCTTTTAAAAATATTTAATTTTCATTTTATTTTATTCTTTAATGGATCTTTCAATTCAAAAGTTTCCATCATTGTAAGGGATTTTTATCAAACTTTTATTTCGGTGGGACACATTCCATATACACAACTTGTTTATTTTTTATGGTTTTTATAATAAAAATGAATATATTTTATGATACATATAATGATAATTGTGGTATAAACATATCCACATAACTTCTAGGCTTTCAAGGGGCCTATGATTCAAAATATACCAAAGCTGTAAAGGTTTAATGTTATAATCTCATTGTTTAATTAAATTGTTTATGATATGATTCCAATGATGATGACATGTGATCTACCTAAAAAGAGAATAAATTATTTTATTATCATATAGTTATTTATAGAAAATACATTGTTTCCTTTAAGTTAATCTCTTAAATGAATAAAAAGACCAAAATAATTTTTTAACAAAAAATCATCTTTATTTCTCTCTTTGGTCGAAAACCCTTTTTATTTTGTATCAATTTTTTCTAAACAAATTAATGAAAATTTTAAAATTCTCAAATTATTTTAAAAATAAATTTTTTACCCAGGTTTATTTTTTATATTTTTTTTAAAATTTAATCTTCTAGTACTTTCCTGAATGAGTCTCTTTTAAATTTTATCAAAAACATGAAAGGAATATTTCTTTTTAATTTTATGGCATGAATTAAATTTTACAGCATCATGAAAAATCATTTCATTGAAAAGTACATAATAATTTTACAATTTTATTTTAAAATAAAAGGATTCTTATATTTTTAAATAAATTTTTATTTTTAAAAAATTGGTTTTTAAAGTTGAAAGGTTGTTTTCTTCAAGAAATGATCCAAGTGATATTTCAAAATCATTTTCCATATAAGATGACATCCTTTGATATTAACCATTATTTATTAGGGATATTATATAAGGACACCGTTATTATTCTTCCTTTTAATGGTTTATGATTATGATACTGAAATGTTTATGAAACATGTTCCTTTTCCATGGGTTATGATATGATGCAATGTTTGTGAATCCTATTTCTTTTCATGGGTTATGATATGATGAATGTTTTATAGTATTGTGTCATACATATGTATCATTTTTATTATGTGATAGGTGGTACATATATCTCCCTAAAATTATTTGGATAATAGTGGATAACTTGTGAGTTAATTTTGTAATTCATGGTCCTAATTTCATGTTCATAATGTTATATGTGGATTTATTTTCATGTTTATAAGGTTATTTTTAGGCCATATTTCATGTAAACAAGGTTATTATTGGTTGTAATTTCATGTCCATAATTTCATGTGTGAACCTTATTTCATGTCCATAAGTTTATGTGAGGTACTGATTTCATGTCATTAACTTAATGAGTGAACTTTCCACTATTTTTACATGTTCACAATGTTGTAAGCTTGTATATATGCAATAAATTTATGTCTTATGGAAATTTTATTCTCTCATTGATTATATTATTCTATTTATTTATGAATCATGTATTATGAACAGTTGTCATTTTCTCCATGAATCATGTTTATGATATGTGACATCTAGGGTATGGTTTTCAAATGTTTTTATCATGTACTACTACCCTTATTCTTATGTTATGTTGATATATCCCCCTTACTAAGAATATGAGATCACCCTTTATTATCTTTACTTTTCTTAGGTTGTGGAAAGATTTATTAAGTATGATATTTCTAAAAAGGGTTATAGTTATGAATAATTTAGTGGGAGATGATACAGTTTATTTATGAACTAGTTTTTTATGTTTCCATGTTTCCAAAGACACTTAACTGTTACAATCCTCTGGCATGTATTTGGGAAATATAACTAATATTTATCAAAAAAAATGTAATATCTATGTATGAAATTATGGATTACTTTAGTTGGTATCAAATGGTGGGTTTAGTTAACCTTTGGAAACTAGGATGTGAAAAATTTAGTGATGAACCCATAGGATGATTCTATATTTAAGATAGCATTATAAAGCACTGGTAAGCAATAGGATATGTGATTTTCCTAATAATAAATACCTTTTTGATACTACAAGTGTATATGGTTCTAACACAGATTTACCTAGGGGTAACAACTTTGAAAAAGGTGTGTCAGTCTTATATTAGGAATTTAATGGTAAATGAAAACTAGCCTTACTGCATACCTGGTGTGACACCCCAGAGGGAAAGTATTTTGTTAAGTTCAAATTTTATTTACAAACCATAATAAAGGATTTTAATGGATTATAGTTATGGATATACTAGGTTAATACTAATTTGACATAGATTGAAATAAATATGTCATAATTTTGAAATCGTATGTGTATTTTTTAGGATTATGTGGCCTTCTATTATGAATATTTTTTCTCCCATTATTATTTCTGGTTTTATTTAATGGTATCAACCAGAAGAAACTAGGTTAAATTTTAATGTGATAGAAAATGTTTTGATCGTAAACAAAATGGGATGATGACTTGAGTGAATTATATTGCAATTATTCCTAATCAATTATCATGATATATGATTAACAACATGAACTTTAACCAATACTACGACTCGCTAAAGAAGATAAGGATAGAGTTAATTGAGAGTCTGGGTGGTGGAGACCATAGAGGAAATAATATTCATATTCATATATGTTGATAATGTGGGAATAAGCACGCAAGGTAATGTCACAAAGGAATGAGAGGATGTTTTATATGTGGAGAATAATGGAAAAGAGTAAGTAATTTCTGATGAAAAATGAAAAGTACAGTTAAGGAAATTAATGATAATAATAGTTTCTATAAGGAATAATAAATAGTTTAATGTTTTAAATATGTAAATTATGGGCATTATAAAAATATATGCCCTATGGGAAAGAATAATAAGGAGATAAATAATGTTGTATGAATATAGGTTTTACTATTGATGATGAAGAGACTAAAAATTACGTATGAAATTAAGGATGTATTATGGAATAATGTGATAAATCCTAATTAATGATTTAACAATGAAGTGGAATGATTTAAGTTTTTATGTATTGTAATTAAATAATCTTGAAATATATACGGATTTTTTGTATAAGTTTTTCATTAAGGTTTTTTGAGAATATTTTGAATAGTACTGATGAGCTAGAAAATGATGTAATTTCAAGGTGATATTTTATGAAAAATACATTATTATAGGAATTATAACAGTTAATATGTTCTTTATGGTGTGATAATTATATTTGGATAATGATATTAGTGATATGGATGATCTAAATTGGATAGTATCGATTACCTTAGAACATATTATTGATTTGATGAAAATTTGTTTTATGTTATCATTAATGGAGTTTATAACATTTTCAGATTTATGGAATATATTCAATAATCTATTATCATATTTATGTAATGATGAAAGAGTTGGTTTTTTAAATCATGTATGTTTTAATTGATATTTTGTTATAATTCTATAAATTATCATGTTTTAGGAAAATACATGACAAAAGTATTCACATTTTTGTAAATGATAATTAAGGGGTGCTTTCTGATATTTTGGGGATTAATATTAATTTGATTATAGAAATTTGGTAACCTTTTGTAAAAAATCAATTTTGGAAGGTTCTTAATGTTAACCATTTATGTAATTGTTTTCGTTGAACTTTGGATATGTTTTTAGAACTAATGTATTATTTCATCATATGAAATTTTATCCATATTGGATAACATATGATAGTCATTTTTGGTTTTTATGATAACAACAGATATAAGGAATGGATTCTCATTATATTATGGGTATTTTTATCTATCTATTCCACAAGAATGAAAAAATACCTCTCATTTCTTGGAGTAATAGATGAAGTTGAAATTGTCTAAATCATAACCAAAGGATGAGATTGTGATTATGAAATGGAAATAAATCAAGTAAGTATATTTTATCTTGTTCTCAATCATGATATAAAAATTCCATAAAATTTAGGAAAAAGTATCTTGAGATTAAAAATTTTTATTATTACTTTTATTTATGTTGAATCAATAGTATTTTCTGTCATGGCCGATTTTTGTCCATTTGGATTTTAACTTTCTCCTGACTATGCTCTCTATAACTCTTTATTAATCATTGGAAAATATTTTTCTTCTCCATGTACATATTTTCACTTACCACTAATTGTTTCCCACTTTAAAACCTAGTTATGTGTTATTCTAGATGGCCTTTATACATCCCTTTCTCTCTTATCAATAAAAAATTTTATTAACCATTTATATGATGTGAGTTTTCAACAATGTTATTTTAAAATATCAAGCCCCTAATTATCAAGATAATGTTAAAATTGTAATGAATAAATTTATTTATGTGGGGTAGAATGTAAAACTCTTAGATTTTTTTAATTTTTTTTCCTATTAGATTTAATTTATTCTATATCTTGCGTTATACACAATAATTTTTTTTGAGAAATTGTGATATACTATTAATATTATTATATAATATTTACCATTATAAGATAATTATTAAATTTTGTGGTATGAATAAGAATAAAAAAAATTTTAAAATCAAGTATCGATGTCTTAGATAAATAAAATATATTTATAAAAAAATAATTGATTTTTAATAAAGTCTTTTAATGGTTCGAAAATATAATATTTTGAAAAAAAAATGATTTTTTTTGTAAAAAAATAATAAAATTAATGTTATAAAATTTAAAAAAAAAATTAATTGAAATAAATTAAATCATTTTTGGAATCAACATGTCAAAATTAACATAGGTTCTGGTTTTTAGAATTTTCTAAAAAGATTAATTTTTTTGGTGAATTGTGAAAAATACAGATTAAAACTTCCTTTTCATCTAAAACATTTATGAACTATCCTATTCCTTGAAAATATTTTAAAAGTAAAACTAGTTCAATTATATATTTATTGATCTGATTTATATCATTGGAATATATTTCATGTTGAATTTCAATATTAGAACTTTCTATACTAATAATAATTTTCTCCTCAGAAAACAGTTCTTTAATCACAACTTCGGTTTAAATTTTAAATTAAACTTTTCTACAGAGTTGAATTAAATTTGGAAAAGTTGATTCCATATTTATATTCGTAAAAATCAATATTATATAAAAAAATTAAATTATTATTTTTTCAAAATTAATAGTAAAAATAGTAAAAATTAATTACTATGGTTAAGGTTAAAACGGGTTTACCTAGATGGTTAAACTAAAAGGATAATAGTTAAAATGACTTAAAATATAGTAAAATTAATATTTTATAACCATAATTCAATCCCTATTACTTTATGATCAATTTTTTTGTTTTTGGGGAAACTTTTCCATGAAAGTGACAAATATAATAATTCAAGAAAAGAAAAAGACAGAATGTCACCCTATTGATTTTAAATTTAAATTATATGTTCATATAGGGATAAAATAAATATATGAATGAAAATTTGATGTATATTTTAATAAAAATGAGTTTAATTTCATCAGGGTAATTTATTTTTAGTATTTATTAATTTTAGAATTACTTTAAATGCTTAAGCAACGCCAATGCAATAATTATTTAATTAATAGAAAAATAAAATGAATGGTATAAAAAATATTAAAAGTAATATAAATTTAATGAGATATTATATTTTATGAATTTAGATAAATATATAATTATATTCATTTTTGGAAATTATATATTGAAGTTCCTTTTTTGTGTTGTTATTTTTAAAGTCAAAAATTTGAATAGTGTCAAAATTGATATTAATGTTCTTTATAATAAATAATATTTCATTAAATGATTTAAATTTCATAAAAAATAATAATATATTATTTTATATATATATATATTTCGAAATATCAACCATAGTCCATTCATGGACCAATGATCCATTTATAATAATTATCTTGACCCTTAAATATTAAAATATTTGTTACCATGGTAAACATTAAAATGGGGTTTTCATGATTTATGTTCTTGTGTTAAAATTAATTTTCCACTCATATAATATTTTTATTTAATAAATTTTATTTAATTTTTATAAAAATTGGGTACAAATTATCTAATATATTTCATTTTATTTGAAGTCTTAAATGATAAATTACCTTGGTAAAAAAGGAAAGTTGCAGTAGTAAAAAATAAAATGCTAGAAGTAATGAAACAATTATTTAAGTGAATTTTTTTTTAAAAAATGTTTTATTTGTTTTGGAGGTTTTTATTGACCATATAATCCCTCCCGTAAATTATTTCCTTATTTTTTAGTCATTTTGGTCGATATTTACTCCTCGTTATTGAACTGTTTTTTGTATTTATAAAATTCCACTCCTCCTCAATTGTAAAAGGTCACCTCCTCCCCTCACATTTTCACACCTATCAAGCCATTTGGGATGAAAAAAACCAACCATAATCTCTCCCCAAAATTCTTATCCATGATATAAAACTAGCATTGTCTTCAAAATATTAACCCTAGGGTCCCCAATAAGAGATCCAAATGAGGTTATTCTAAGTGAAGATAATTGTCTTCACTAAATTCTATCTTTTTACTCCTCCCCTTAACACCTTCATTCACATTGTAATAATTAAAATATTATAAAACAAGTATATAAAATATAATGATATTTTATTTTTATTTTTCATAACCTTTATCTATATCCTCTTCTATAAAATGTGGAATGAAACCATCGATCATGTGTATGGTGGACTACCGCCTTGCGAACCATTACAATGCATTTTCCACCACCGCATCTAACGATAGGATATAATGATGGATTTAATATCTATATAGTATATTTATGATATTATTATACATGTGGAATTATTTTATCAAAAATACCTCCTTACTTTCTGTTTCATGGGAATACGATAACATCGCTCGTTTGTACGGAGGACTACATCCCTGTGAAGAGATGTGATTCATTTTGATGTTATGCTTTACATGGAAGGTAATAAATATAAATTTAATGAATATATTTGATATATATTAAATAATAATTAATCTTTAAAAGTGATATATTATTTATATTTCTTTCATTCCATCCACCGAGTAAATGGAAACAACGTTCATGCATACATACGACCTACCATCTCCATGATCATTTTATTTCATTTTCTATATCTATATTTTATGGATTAAAATAATACATATATAAATAATATATTTGATATTTATATCATTTTTAAAATTATAGATATTATATAACCATGATCAACTTAATATGACCAAAATTACCAAATGAAATCATACATGAAAAACAAAGCAGTTATAACTAAAAACATGATTTTAATCATGAATTATTAATAAAAATGTAATAAAATTATATAAGTAAATAATATATAGTATTATATATATAATTATTGTTTTTATATATATGTATCATAAACCTAAATTTATTATAATTTAGGTTTTCAAATGTATGAAGTAAGTTGATACGTGAGGTAAGGGAATTTTGTCTTAAATTATCTTCTTTGGGACATATGCTATGTTATGCACTTATCTTATTTTATGAAGTTTATATACTACCCCTTTTAAATTTTATATCATTAATATAAATTCTTTCATTATATTAAAAGTTTCATTTTTTTTTATTATTTAATTGGGCTTACCATTCAAAAGTTTCTAAAATGGTAAGGGAATTATTTCTCACATTTGTTTCTTTGGGACACATTATTTATACACTGCTTGTTTCTTTGGTGTGGTGTATATACTATCCATGAATTTATTTTATTATACTTATTTTGATTATTATGGGATATAAATGTCTATCTAATTTGATTCCTTTAATGTGGATTTCAATTTAAAGGATACCAAAGTGGTAATGGTTTAATGTAACAATCTCATTATTTAACATGCTTTTTTATGATATGCTTGCAATGATGAGACCTTATAATATACCACCTAGTAAACTCTTGTATTTTCTTCTCTTATTATTATTTCTGGGAAAAAAGTTTCCTTTCATTTTCCACACATAATATATTAAAGACACCAAAATATTGTTTTTAATGAAAATCATCTTTATATCTCTCTTTGGTCGAAAATGATTTTTCTTCCATATATATGTTTTCTAAAAATGTTTTTAAGAATTTTTATTATATTATAAGAAGATTTTTAATAAAAAATAACCATGAATTATATTTAAAAAAATGGTTTAAAAATAAATATTAATTTTATTTTCTAAACAAAGTTGTTTTTATTTGTACTAAAAAAGTTAATGAAATATTTGTTTTAACTTGTACGACATGAATGAAATTTTAGGTTGTCCTAGAAAATAATTAATTTGAAGATTACATTATATGTTTCAATGATTATTTTCAATTAAATAGATTATGAAAATTTTTTATAAATATTTTAGATTATAAATTTATTTTCAAAGTTTAAAGGCTATTTTCCATAAGAACTTTTTCTAGTGATATTTTAAAATATTTTTTCATCTAAGATTACATACTTTGATTTTACTCATGATTTACTAGGGATATTATCGATGAATACCATTATTATTATTTCTTTTAATGGTTCCATTTTATTATGATGATATTTTTATGAAACTGAATTCTTTTCAATATGATCTGATATGGTGAAATGTTTATGAAACCCATTTCTTTTCATGGGTTCTGATATGATGAATGTTTTACGATCCTCGGGCTCACATATGTTCGATTTTATTTATTTTTTTGTGGGACTTATACATCTATTAAATGCATTGGGTAAATATGGATAACTCGTGAATTAATTACATGATGTGTTAACCTGATTTCATGTTCACAGTTTTATACGTGTACCTAATTTCATGACTATAAGGTTTTTTGTTGTCCTGTGTGGACCTGCTTTCATTTATATAAGTTTATGTGACAGCCTGATTTCATATCCATAACTTAATGAGTGAACCTATATCTATTTAAAATGTTTAAAATGTTTTAAGATTATGGGTATACCACAATTCTATGTCTTATTGAAATGTTTTGCTCTCATGGATTATGTTATTTGAATCATATATGATTCATGTCTTATGAATAGTCAATATTTATTCTATGAATCATGTTTATAATCTATGACATACTGTTCATGGTATTTAGATGTTATTATCATGTTCTCATACACTTATGATTATGTTATGTTTATATCACCCTTATTGAGCATCTGATCCCATCCTTTATTTTGCTTCCTTTAACCATGTTATAAATAATGGTATTACGTATGATATGTATAAAAATGGGGCAAGTTATGAAGAATTTAGTGGGATATGATAGAGCTCACTTATGAACCAGTTATTTTTTTCCAATTTTCCAAATACACTAAACAATTATGATCCTTAGGCTTGTATTTGTTCAAAGTAATTTTTCTAACAGGAAAAGGAAACCCCCTTTATATTAAAATAAAATTAAAAGTCAATGAAATATGGGTGGTCTCATACAAGAAGTTTTTCTCACATATCATAATTGAAATGCATCAAAAATCATAATCAAACTAACAAGAGGGGTTATAATCATCATACCATTATTATTCTAAATCTAAGGGTCCATGATATCTAATAACCATGGTTGGATTTAGGTATGAGTATTCTTTCATGCATCTTGATTTACTTGCAGGGATGGGTTAAAATCCTTTATCATCTATTATAAATTTTTTCCCTTTATACAATTCCAGGATATGAAAATATTTTTTGGGGTATCATCTTCTATATCATCCATTTTTTCCACGAATTCACTATGTTTCTCTTACTTTATTGATTTTTTCCTAGAACATTGATATATTTTCACTATTACCTAGGTTGGGGTGATCCTCAATTGCAGGATTGATGATGGACATGCAATGAACCATTTCCATAGCAGGTTTAAAATTTCCAAACTCATCTTTAACCTATGTTAATTAATTTGGAACATATATTAGAGTTCCCAGCCCTAATCCAACTAAGTCAGACCTAATTTCTTCAAGTATATGACTTTATAACTCTCTTTCATTTGTTTGATATTTCTAGGGTACTTGAGCTTGAGTAGACTTCTCATCCATTTATATATAACCATCATTGACATGATTCTTTTTCATGTTAAGAGGGGACTGATTTCCACCCACAAAAACCACGTTATTGTTCACTTTATTCCCTATCAGTTTCTTCATATAGAAATCCTCGGTATTACCATTTAAATAAAAAAAGAAAGAACATATTCTTGTGATATATATCCTTCCAATAACCAATAACATGAAAATCCAGGCAGAAATCAGGAATTATTTCACATTACACTTTAAGGTAGATATCATTATCCAATACAGATAAGACTATGTTGTTAATCAAATAAGAGATCAAATTTACCCATGCTACTACTCTAGAATAATGTACATATATAGAAACCTCAATATTCTCATCCATTATGATTGGGATTCTCGCAATATATTCAATATCAAATAAAATCTTAGGATTCCATAATATCCTATTAAGATAAAAAATGATCCTGACATGATCCCTCGTTATCATTAAACATACTTTTAAAATTTCTTTTAAATGTAATTGAATTAATAATGAAATTAAAAAATTATAACATACTTAGATGGGTCATGATTAGTATTTTGTTCATATATAAGAGGATCAATGAATTTTTTGTGGGGTATTTCAAATTCAAAATTCAATAAACATGTTTTAAAAAATAGGAACTATATTTCTATCAATTATTTTATCAATAAAGAATTAAAAAATAAGTAACTTTATAGAAACACCAACTTTGGAAATTATTGTAAACTCAAAACATACAAAGGGACAAAATAAAAGAAACTGGATCCACTTTAATGATTGAAAAATGCATAAACTCTTCTTAAGAAGATACTAGAAAATTGAGGGTAGTGATGGTTTAGGTATTTTTAAAATACAAAGGGTGTTCAAATTTGAATAATTTAAATCCAATATTAAAAATAGTATTTAATTATCCATTTCACTTGAATACTAAATGTGAAGAGTTTAAAATAATTTAATAAAGGAGTTCCGGACTTTAAAATGGGTTAAATAATCATTATTTATAATTTATAACACTTAAAAGGGTTAAAATGGAATTACTGGTCAAGCTAATATAGGAAAATATGAAAAACAAAATTACAAATATTATACTCAAAATGGATGATGTATAAGATTAATATGTTTTAACCATAATCAACTCATATATTTCACTTAGGGGTAAGAAGCATTACCCTTATTTAGGCTACACTCCATGCTCCACCCTTAACTAGGGTTAGTGCGCCCTTAAACAAACATTGAAAAATATCACTTACCTTTATGGAACACCTAGGAGACCCTTAAACATCCTTTAAAAACACAGAATTTCCCTTATTCAACTCAATTATACCCTTACATTAGACCCTTATATGATTTTGTACCATCACATGTATGGAAACCCTCCTTTTTATTACATAATGTTTCATTTATATTTTACAAAAAAAACATCTTTATATTCTAGTGTCTTGGAACAAAGGTACATAATACATGAAAAAATATAAAATTATTTTAATCCTCTTGAAAGGATTCTTGAAATGTTCCTGTTAAGAATAATTACTACATCTTGTAAACTTGGAACATGCATCAAGGTAAAGGGTGAGCGTAAGGCCCAGTGAGGGAAAATAGGGATAACATTTTACTTGTAAACTTGAGAGAATATAATAATAAAAATATGAAATATCATAAAGGAATGAGAATAGATATGTAATGATAATAATAACTTGAATCATATCTTGAAAATTTGGTTACAACATTTATTTTATAGATTCATAAGCATATCACCATGGTTCATCCCTAAGGTATCTTAAAAATTACCAAGGTTATTCACTGTGGTATCATAACACTTATCATCTATAGAGATTAATTTCATTACCCAATTCATTATAGCTATATTAGGATGCACCCTTAATATGTATTTATTTTCATGTGATACACATATATCATAATTAACCATTTCATAAATTAGCCAAATAGAATAAATGAAATGGGTTTCATATCAAAATCTTGACATTTTAAAAAGTGATTAAAAACATGTTCATTATGTCATTCATAACCCAAAGAAAGAGAATGATGGTTTTATATATGTAAATTCTAGAATCAAATATACCATTTTTTATGTCTTAATTAATACCCATATAAATGAAATAGTTTTGGGTATTCATGTAAATAAAATAAGATAATTTCTTGTAGAAAAAGATAGAAATTTTGAGACGAAAATTCTATAGCATAATGGCTATGCAACATTGTTTTATAAAAAATTAAAAAGAGCGGGGAAAGAGGTCACCCATTCATAATAGAGTCATAATACAGTATATATAAATGATAATATGCAGATAATAACATGGTATGTAAAGTTTCAATACATACCACATAAAAGAGAACTTGAAAGAAAAAAAGAGTATTTGTGAATTCCTTTACAAAAATTCAGTAGACTAACGGCGTCACATAAAAATTTATAAAATCAGTTACTGAGATAAAAAGTGTATATAATAATTTAGATGTAAAATGGATATAAATAATGATATTTAATAACATAACCCAACATAATAAAATGGAAATTTAAAAGACATAACATGAAAGAAGCCTTTACTAAAAGAGGAGGGTGAAAGGTTCGCTTACCTTGATGAGTAACTTCAAAAAATAAAATGTTGGGACCTTGGGGGCTTGAGGAAACCTTGGGAGGAATCCTTGGGAGGTAAACATACCAGATATTCATTGATGAGGAGTTTGGAATTAAAGTAATGAATTAATGGTTTGGTATTTATAGAAAAAGTGAGGGAATATTTTATTAATTTTCAAGGACACCTCATCGGTGTTATTTAAAAAACCATGGGCTTTATCATGGTATTTGTGCATTTGTTTTCCCACTTGGGACACTTAATATAATATTTTAATACAAATCAGTCGACTATAATTTTAAATTACACATTACATCATTATGATGTCTTAAAACACACTGAAAAATCAAAAATTGTATTTTTACTATTTATCAAAAAAACAAAACATTTTATTAAAATATCATAAATTCACCTTAACCTAATAAAAATGTTATGAATTAAAAAATGAACTCCATTTTATGAAAATAATATTCCAAATATGAGATATTTAATTTTTATGAAAAATCATTATTTACACACACAAAATACTAATACTTAACAAATAGTTTCTGAAATAGTTATTTACTTAAGCTGTTGTATCATATTACCATTCAAGATGCCTAAATTATATTTTTAATTAATTAATTGAGGTTACTATACCATTGGTCATATTACTATTCATAAGGGTAATATTACTATTTATAATTTACTATTCACTGAAAATTAAGTTGATTCTATCAATCTAAATTTCTTACTGATAAAAACCTTTATATGTCTGTTTTTTGAAAATAATTTTACATTATTAATTATTTAAAGTATAAAAAATATTTTAAAATACTCTTTTTTCAATATTCATCAATAATATGAAACTTCTTAAAAAACAAAAAAATCATCCTATATTTATTTTGACATTTGAAATTCAGAAACGATGGTTATTTTACCAAAGAAATAAATTACAATTTTAATTATACAAAAGGATTACATAAAGAAACTAAGGCCTCATTGTGTATCCCCTTATAAAACCTGGATAGGAGCTAAGAGTAAGGTGTACAATGGTGGTATAATCTTAGGGAAGCTCATGCAACATTGACCGAGTGGTGATTTCTATCAGCTTGAACTTCTCCCGAATGTGATTCTGTTTAATATTAACATGTTGAATCTCGACTTTGGATTCGTCTAGAGTAAATCCTAGTGATGCTACCTCCTTCCCAAGCTCCAACAGATAGGATTCGTATAGCCCGAGTCTACTGGATGAGGCCATCGACTCTTTTTTCTGTATTAATTAACCATGATCATTATTATTTACAAACAATAATCATAACATTAAGAGTTTAATTTCCAACGGTCTTATCATGGTCAAAACCTGATTGTAATATTTCATTTATACTTATATATTTTTTATTGATTATAACATAATAAGATATACATTTTTAGGAAACAAAATATTATTCAAAAGTTTGGTTCGTTACATTCTCCCCCCCCCCCTTAATAAATTTCTTCCCAAAAATTTCAACTCATACCATCAGAAAAGAAAAGGTGTGGTTTCTTCTGCCTCATAGAATCCTCTGGTTCCCACTTGGATTCTTTATACTTGTGGTTCCTCCACAACACTTTAACAAGGTGGGTAGTCTTGTTGTCTATAACCTTGTCTCTATAATCCAAGATCTCTACCGACTGCTCCTCATAAAAGAGTTCATGTTCCATTTGTACCACCTATATATTTAGTAAATGTGAAGGGTGAGTTAGGTAATTATTGAAAAGGGATACATGGAAGACATCATTAACTTGTGCTAGATTTGGAAAAAGTTGAAGCTAATAGGCCACTACTCCTACACAATCAAGGATTTCATAGGGGCCAATGTACCTAGGGTTGAGCTTACCTTTTTTATAAAACCTCATGAATCTCTTCCAAGGTGAATTTCGAAGAATGACGTTGTCACCAACATCAAACTCTAATTCCCTTCAACAGTTATCAGCATAGCTCTTTTATCGACTCTGAGTAGCCTTAATGTGTTTTTGGATGGAATGAACCTTTTCTGTTATCTCTTGAATAATATCTAGCCCAAGTTGCTTTCTCTCACTAGTGTCATCCCAACAAGTAGGATTTCTACATCGTTTCCCATAAAGAGCTTCATAGGGTGCCACTTGAATGCTCAATTGGAACCTATTGTTGTAAGAGAACTCAACTAATGTGATATGTTGATCCCATACACATTTAAATTTCATTGAGCATGTTCTCATCATGTCCTCGAGTGTTTGAATGGTCCTTTCCGATTTTCCATCAGTTTAGGGGTCATAGGACGTATTGAAATTCAATTCAGTACTCAAAGCATATTGAAGATATCTCTAGAATTTTTATGTGAACCTTGGATCATGATCAGATATGATCAAAAGTGGAACTCCATACAGCCTTACCACCTCTTTCATGTAAATCCTAGAAATTTGATCAAGAGATATGTTTTCTCTAATAGAGATAAAATGGGTAGTCTTCGTGAGATAGTCCATTGTAACCCATATCTCATTGTTTCCTTTGGATGTTATTGGGAGATAAGTGAAAAATTCCATAGTGATATTATCCCACTTCCATTCTGGAATGGGTAGTGGTTGTAATACCCCTTTAGGAAGTTGTCATTATGCCTTCACTTGCTTACATACCATATACCTTTTAGTATATTTAACAATATCCCTTTTCATATAATCCCACCAATAATGATCATGAATTTCCCTATACATTTTCTTACTTCTAAGATGTATAGAGAAAGTAGAGTTATGGTATTCATACATCAGTTCCTTATTTATTTCCATAATATATGGAACACATAGTCTTGTACAAAATTTTAGTACACCTTTTTTATAAATATTTAACTTAGGAAACTTCTCATCCTTCACAGCCTCAAACTTCGTCTGTAAGAAAGGTTCTTCTTTTTTAGCCTTATTGATCTTCTCTAGTAATGACGGTTGAAAAATATTTTGGGGTTAGGGTTTATGGTGTACCTTCCCTTACAACTCCCATGTCTAGTTTCACTATGTCTTTGATCAAGGGATCTCTTTGAATCCCCATTAGGGACAAAACAATAGGGTCTTTCCTACTTAATGCAATAGTGACTTTTTTCCCTTCCGGAATGATAGTGAATTGAACAATCATAGTCTTTAAGAATTTCCAACCATCTCCTCTATCTCATGTTCAATTCCTATTGTGTGAAAATATACTTCAGACTTTGATAGTCTTTGTATATATCAAACTCCTCTCCATAAATATAGTGCCTTCATATATTTAGAGAAAAAACTGTATCCAACTCTATATCATGTGTAGGATAGTTCTTATTATTATTCTTCAACTATTGAGATGCATAGTCAATCACCTTTTCATTTTTCATGAGGATGAACCCAAGCCCTTTCGGAGATTCAACTCTAAAAATAATTAATCCTTCCCCACTTCAGGGAAGAGTTAACATGGGTGCAATAACCAATATCTTCTTCATCTCTTAGAAAATTTCCTCACACTCCTTTGTACATATGAACTTAACCCCTTTTCAATTTAACTTGGTTAGTGGATTAGAAAGTCATGAATTTTTTTTCAAAAACATCCTATAATATCTCACTAATCCAAGGAAACTATGAATCACAATTATTTTTACAGGATGGGGCCACTCCTTTAAATCCTTTTTCTTGGAAAGGTCAACTGTGATTCCTTCATTGGTTATAATTTTCCCTACGAAAGCAACTTTTCGAAACCAAAACTCACACTTACTGAACTTTCCAAAAATCCACTCCTTCCATAGAGTTTGAAAAATAACCCTTGGATGATCCTCATACTCCTTTAGACTTTTGGAATATATCAAAATATCATCAATAAAAACTACCACCAAATTATCAATGTAGTCCTTAAATAATATATTCTTCAAATCCATAAAAATGGTAGGTATATTAGTTAGTTCTAAGGGCATAACAACAAACTCATAATTCCCATATCTTTATTGGAATGTGTTTTTTGGAATATCATCCTTCTTCACCCTCAATTGATGATAACTAGATCGAATGTCAATACTGGAGAAGAATTGAGCCCCATGAAGTTGGTCAAATAATTCATCAATTCTTAGAAGAAGGTATTTTTTCTTCACTGTGATCTAGTTTAGTTCTTTATAATCAATGCATATCCACATTGACCTATATTTCTTCTTCACAAAGAGAATAGGTTCTCCCTAAGGAGACACACTCATTCAGATAAACCCCTTCTCCAAAAGATCATGGATTTTCTTATTTAATTCATCCATCTTCATTTTTTCCGTCCTATATGGGGTCTTTGATATCGTATAATATCCAGGTACAAGTTCAATGGAGAAATCTACCTATCTTTCTGGGGGAGGTCTGAATAACTCATTAGGAAATACATTAATGTTTTCCTAGATGATAGGGACATTTTCTATCCTTATACTATCATTTACTTCTTCTTATTTACTGATCAAATACATAAATAAGTCTATAGGAGGTTCTTCTAGAAAAATCTTTGGTCGAGAAATATCTTCATGTAAGATAAATATAGGTTTCTCATTCAAGACTACTGATATTTCCATGCTTCTGCATTTGGTCTTAGAATTATACTTTGAGATCCAGTCCATCCCTAGTATAATGTCGAATTCCATCATGGGAATGACTTCTATATTTGTGATAAGATTGTTATCACCAAAGTAATTACTATAGTTTCTAAACACTGATGATGCTTGAATAATCCCACTAGGAGTCTTGACTGATAACTCTACTTTTAGAAATTTAGTGGTTGATTCTAAATTCGTTGAAAACATGGAGGAAATGAAATAATGCATAGAACCATAATTTAACAAATTACTTTCTATCTTTGAGAGAACAATAAGAGTACCTACTAACAAATAATTTGGAGCTTCAACATTAGCTGTTGTGATATAAAAAACATGAACTTTCTCCCTTGGCCTTTTTTAATGTTGATGTTGATTCCGATCCACTTCCCTTGGATTTGGATAGTGATTTGAAAAGCTCCCAAGATGTACACACTTAAAGTATTGGACTTTAGGTAGGGAATGAACCATCTTCCTTTTTTTGTTACTGTTGGAAATTTGAGGCTTCACCTCACTTCGACAATTCCACATGATATGGCCATCTCTTCCACACTTGTATCAATTCCCACTTTTGAGCAGGCAGTTCCATGAATGCTTCTTCCCACAGTTATTACACATGGAAATTTTCACTTGATTACTTCCTCTTCCCTGATCAAAGCTCCCCTCTAATCTTTCCTTCATTGATCTCTTATAATATTTGGATTTATGAGACCATTTCAACTCACCAAACTCTTATTCTACTTTTATAGCACTCTACACAATCTCCACATAGCTATCATAGTCTCAGTTGGATAGATTCTTCCACAGATAAGGTATTAGTCCACCAAAGAATTATCAACCTTCCCATTAGGATCCATGAAAAATATTGAGTTGTAACGGTAAATTCTTGTAAATTTCATCTCATAGCTTCCAAAGATTCATTCTCCTTCTTCTTCATCTCGGGAAACTCCTTCTTCATTTTTGTTCTCATAGAATGAGGGAAATACTTATTGAAGAAGATAAATATAGACTCTTCCCACTCGATAGGTTTAACCTCCAATATTGGCCTCATGTTTTAATCAGGTCTCACCACTAATAAGCTTCTACCTCTAAGTAGTAAACAGCTAGGGTGACCTTATCTTGTTCTGAATAGCATAGCACAAATAAGATCTTTTCGATATATCTAATCCACTATTAAGAAATCTATAGTTTGGAAGATCCACTGAAGGTTGGTAGTCATTAATGTATAAAGGACTCAATAGAATGTTTTCCCCTTCGATTTGAAATCAATCTATCATCTTGATTCTAGTTATTTCCCATAACTTGAGTCATTTTGTTAATCATTCTCAAGAAAGTTTCCATTCAAGCTTCCATCGGAGGGCCATCAGCACGTGGTTCATTGCGGTCACCATTTTCAGGGTTCCTCCTATTTCCTTCTATTTTATAAAAGAATAAAACCATAGTGAGAAACTTATTTAATTTATGTATCTTGTATCTTTAAAATATTCTTATATCTTAAAACTTCATTCTTAAACTTGTTATTCTTTAACAATGATCACACTTCTCTATAAATCATTCATAATGATTCATAAAATCCCCCATGAGTGACAAACCAAGAGTGTATCAAGGCCTGTTGTTGTGAACCAATTCCTATTTTATTTTATCTCAAAGTGGATTTTTCAGGTTTTACCCCTAGATACATCAGTTTCAGAGCCAAATCCACTTGTTTGTATCTAAATAGGGATTTATTTGTTCAGAAACCACTTAATTAATATTTCACCAACATACCAGGAAGTTTTCTTATATTAAAAATTTTCTATAGGGTTCTTCCTAAATTTTCCATATCCTAATATACATAAATAACTAAACTATCCTTTTATACCAACTATGGAAATCCGCCTTTTTATTACATAGCTTTTCATTTACATTTTATAATAGAGGATCTTTAAAGTCTAGTATCTTAAAAAAAAGGTACATAATACATGAAAACATATAATATTATTTTAATACTCTTGAAAATATTACTTAAATGTTCATCCTTAGTAGAATTACTGCATCTCATAACCTATGAAGATACATCAATGGAAAGGGTTAGTGTAAGGTCTAGTAAGAGAAAATAGGAAAAACAGTTTACATGTGAACTTGAGAGAATAAAATAAGAACATGAGGAAATATCATAAAGGCATAGGAAGAGACATATAATGATAATAAGATATTGAATCATACCTTGAAAATGTGGCTACAACATTTAATTCATACATTCATAATCATATTACCAATGTCCATCCCCAAGGTTTCATAAATATTACCAAGGTAATTCACCAAGGTATCATAAGACTTATCATCTCTAGAGAATAATTTATTAAACCAATGCATTGGAGATATATCAGGGATCACCCTTAATATGTATTTTTCCATGTGAGACACATAGATCATAATTAAACATTTCATAAATAAACCAAATAGAATAAAATAAATGGTTTTTATATCAAAATCATGGGGTTTTATAAAAATGATTAAAAACATGTTCATTATGTCATTCATAACCCATAGAAAGAGAATGAGGGTTTTCTGTATGTAAATTATAGAATAAAATATATTATTTTATTTATGAATTAATACCCCTAGAAATGAAATAGTTCTGGGTACTCACATAAAGAAAATATGATAATTTGTTGAGGAAAAAGGGAGATATTTTGAGACGAAAATATGTATCATAACGGATATGTACATAGTTTTAGAAAAAATTAAAAATAGAGCGGAAAGAGGTCACACATTCATAAGAGAGTCATAATACAGTATAAGTATGGAATAAAATAGATATAAAAACATGGTATGTAAATTTTCAATACATACCACATAAAAGGAAACATGAAATAACGAAAAGGAGAAGTTGTGAATTCCCTTACAAAACTTCGACAGCCTAACAGCATCACATAAAAATTCATAAAATCAGTTTATGAGAGAAAAAAGGGTCTCTAATCATTTGGACATAAAATGGAAAGAAATTAGGATACATAATAACATATCCCAATATAAGAAAACTGAAATTTAAAAGACATAACCTGAAAGAAGCCTTGACTAAAAGAGGAGGGTGAAAGGTTCCCTTACCTTGAAGAGTAACTTCAAAAAATCAAAGGTTGGGTGTAACACCCCAAGGTTTTGAAAATAAATATAAAATTCAATTTTATAATCTATCCATTAAACACAACTTTGCCTCTTCTATGTTTTGAATTTCAAGAAATGGTCATCTAGAGTTGTGATCAGTATGTCATTTGGAGTCTGATAGAACAAACTTGATTTTTGGTGAATAGTAACATACCCTGATGAATAGTAATATGACCCTTCAATAGTAAATAATGATATTATTTTATTTTCTAAAGGAAATATGATAATGTGATCTTAATTAATTTTTCAATGTCACATAAAACTAACTGCACTTCAAGATTGTTATTTTTCGAATTAATTATGTCCTTATTTTAAAATTAAATTAAAAATATTTAGAATTTTTTTTAAAAATGGATTTCACTTTTAAATTATACATGTCAAAAAATGTTAGGGGTGAATTTTTGGGATTTTTCTAAAATTCTTGAATTTTTGATGAATAGTGAAATACGGTAAAATACCGTATATTCAAATTATCAGTTAAATAAACTATTTATGACATCACAAGTGATGTAAGACCACTTGGTTCGAACTCACATGAACTTATTACTATTAGGGGTCACATGAAACCATACTATTGGTTGTCTCGAGGGAAATAATAAAATAATGAATTAAATATTCAAAATTTACCCCTCTCCTCCACTATAAAACCCCCCACCACTACCTCTTCTATTCACTTCTCTAAGCCTTGAAGATTCTAAAAGTTCTGCCCAATTACCCTTACCTAGTCACTTCCCATGACCAGGAAGCTCTTAGTCTTTCCAAAAGACCAAAACCCCTTCCCTTAAGGAGTTTCTCAAGGAGGTTATTTCAAGAGGTAAAGCACCCTTCTTTATCATTTGGTTTTATTTCAATTTATCTACTTTTGTTATCCTCTCCTCACATCATCTGTCCAAATGACCAAGATAAATCTTGTAACATCTATATAATGGATTTATATCATGTTAATGGAAGAACCATCATAAATATTCTCACTCCCTCCCTTTTATTTTTATAAATGAAATCGACATTCATGAAGTTCAGATTTATAACCTACGTGGACGACGAAGTTTCGTTCTTCAATTACTTCCTCATTAATGGTCATGAAACCGTATTCATGGTTGAAACATAATATAATATATGTGTTATAACCTAATTAATATTCTAGAACCATAATATTTACATATAATTAAGTTATATGACAAAAGTAGTTCATAATATTCCAAATACTGCCGAATAATAGAAGTGGTTGTCATCTAATGATTCATCCTCACTCCATGTAAAAAAATGATAGAAATGACCATTATAAATTATTTATGTTCATTAATGATTTATATTTCTAATCCTGGTGATTCATAACCATTCCACATGAACTTCATTACTTAAAAACAAGTGAACCGAATATGAAAATAAAGAAAATGAACACTCCAAAACGACAAAATTCAAAACAATAACTTATCAATAAAGACAAAAATGAACTAACCATAATTATGGTAAAATAAATACATGTCTAATAGGTTATGAAATAAGTTATTAACAAGTATAGTTTCATATTCCAGGATCTTAAGTACAAGAGTGGAACACGTTTGGAGTTAAGGTAAGGGTTTTCCCACCCGAACTTCCACTTTCATTCGGGATACTTTCATTGTCTAATTACCTCGATGTAATTCTTATGTATTGTTATGTAATCATCAAATGTTCTGTGTTAGTATCATATATATGTTTACAAACCATAATAATTCCTTATTTTATGGATAGTTACACGTTTTAAAAAGAATATTCAAAATTGTTTCAAAATATACAAGCTCGATTCAAGGAAATTTCTCAAATTCTTACCTATTTTCAAGGGCAATATATAATCTGTTTTTGGAAACAATTATCTTTATAAAATCACTCATTTTATTATAAAAATACTATCTTACTTAAATTCTGGTTTTATACAAATATTTTTCCAAAATAACTCTTCTTTTCAAAATAAATGAGTATTTATCTTCAGAATTGCTTAATGATTTTATAAGAGTGTTTTCATCTAATTCAACACTCTTGTTGATTCCATGGTATTATTGGGTTTAATCATTTATTAATTCATCTACCATATTTTATTTAATTTCTTATGACTAAATCTATTATGGATGATCTATCCTAAAACCATTCACCATATTATTCCGAATGGTTAGCATTTTATGTTTAATGATTGGGGAAAGATAGTTACATTTCATATGATAGTTTCAATATGAATGTATTTGTTATTTATGTTTATCCCTACTCATATGAGGAATGCATTGGACTTATTATGTGATTATTTGGGGCCTATATAGCCCCTCGATGCATCGGTAGGTCTCATGAGACAACTAGACATGGAATTGGCCGAGGCCTTTCCCAATGTGATTTGGATTTTGGTCGAGGCCTTAATCACTAGACGTCTTGGCCGAGGCCATGAAAAAATGTTTCAGAATGTTCGGAAAATTCACTTCCCTCATTATGAAGCTATTATTTGAAAGATCATGTGGTTATTTGACTAGTAGAATACCCATGATTATGTTTTATTATGGCATTATTTATTCATCTCATATTTCTGCCATAATGTGTTCAAGTTCATTATTAAAAGCATGTGTTTTCAATTATTCATCATGTTTGATGTTTATATTAACTTTTTCTATATTGGTTAATCTTACAGAGCATTTGAGCTCACCCCTTTCTTATGTTTCATTTTCTCAGGGCATGAAGAAGTAATTTTTTAATGACTTGCAAGCATAATCTAGGAGACGTGATATTTCTAGTGGAATAAATTAGTGTTTTTTTTCACTTCCATATGTAAATTTGAACTTATGTATGTATCTTGTTTCCAATAATACTAAACTACTTGGTCCTTCAGGATTCATACTCCTTGTATGTATTCCAACGTAATCAAATAAGGCACCAACTCCGGGCAACTGGGGTCGGGTCCTTACAGTTGGTATCAGAGGAAGATTAGTAGAATACTTGGAAAATAAATTTAGAAAATGTAGAATTAGGGAAGAGTCCCTAAGTTAGTCTTTGAGGATATACATACAATAATGTCCTGGTACTTTGGTAAGGAATATATTATGTGGATCTTTCAAGAAATACATCCCTGCCTAGATACTAGCAGTTAGAGGCAGCTCTGGCACAAATGTATCTAGGGGTAAAACTCGAAAACACTGAATTGAGCTAGACTCGAACCGGAACTATTGCACGACAATGGGCCTTGCTGCACTCTTGGTTACGACACTCCCGAGGGATGTGTTTATGATAATTCACCTTTTCTTTACGAGCAATTATGAAGGATTGAAATGTAAAATATTCCTCAAAGAAACCATATTTTTGAATATGGGATTAGCCATTCGCAGGATCTCAATTTTTTATAAATATTTTGTTAAGTTAAGATTATATATTATGATTCGCAACCTAATATAGTGTATGCCATTATCTAGATATGGTGCCTAGTGGATGGAATGGAAATCGCTTGAATTCACATGTCCCTGGTAGGGATTTTCCTCTGACGCAAGATAATGATATTGGCCCTGGTGCTGTGACTGGTGCTGAGCAACTCATAACTATACCGGGACAACTTAATCTGGTTATGAATAATAACCTTACCTGTATGGAGCATCCGGATCCACTACGTGGAGGAGCCATGCAATATTTCTTTATGCGACAACAGCCTCCATCATTCAATGGGACTACAAACCCGTTTTTAGAAGAGCAGTGGATATGTTCCATTGAGAAGATATTTCTCACCTTGGGATGTAATGAAAGAGAGAAGGTTGTCACGGAAGTCTATCATCTATCAGGAGATGCGGATCAGTGGTGGTTCTTAATCTAAAACACAAAGGGGGAGGAAGATATAGAAGAGATGGAATGGAGGGATTTTAAAGAACTATTCTTAGAAAAATATTTCCATCGTGAGCAGCGAGCAGACATGGAGAGAAAATTATTGAATCTAAGGCATAAGGAAGATGATAATCTTTCAAGGTATGAAGCTAACTTCACAAGATTAGACAGACATGTTGTGGACTACATACGAAATCCAAGGAGAAAAATTGATCGATTCTTTGATGGCCTAAAGCCATTCCTCCGATGGGCACTGGTCTCCCAAATTTTTTCATTATATGAGGATATAGTTTCGTGTTCCATCAAGATAGAAAAATAATTCTCTAAGTCTTATGACTTTAAGGGAAAGCAAGAAAAGAAGAGGGTTGCTGAAAACCCTGGGAATGGAAATGAGGAAACAGGGAAGAAGGGAAGAGTTGAATTTCCACCATTTGACAATTGTGGATGGAAACACCCCAGTGCATGCTTAAAAGGAAAATGAGTATGCTACAAACGTGGTCAGAAATTCCATCTTGCTGGTGATTGAAAAGGAAAGAAGGAATCCAATGATGTTTGATGCTATAATTTTCTGGAGATGGGGAACTATGCTAATGATTGTCCAAAATGTCAAGGAAATATGAAACAGAAGAGGCCAAGGGAGCAAGGACAAGCATATTTGATCACAACAACAGAGGTTGAAGTTCCACGTGATGTGGTGGTAGGTACTTTGATCATTTCATTAAAATTAGACAATGCTTTATTTGATTATGGATCATCGCATTGTTTCATATCTTCCCAGTTTTCTAAGAAAATTAGATTTTTCCAATTTGATTTAACAAGGGAGTTGTCAGTCAAAACTCTTAAGGGAAGTATCATTGCTACAAAGTTCTGTGAATCAGTTCCCATTAGGGTATATAAATGTTCTTTATCTGCTAATCTCATCGTCATACCCATGATTTAATTTGATATAATCCTCGAAATGGATTGGCTTTCGGACCATGATGAAAAAATTTATTGTAAGAAGAAGGAGGTTACGATTTTTGATGATGATGATAAAGAACACCTTATCTTTAGAGAAGAATCATCACCACCTGATTCTTATCTAGATCCACCCCCACTAGCTCAACTAAATTCAATTATTGGGGAGGAAGAGAATGAAATAACTGTGGGTGAGGAAAGGAATGTTCAAATAGAGGATGTACCTATTGTGAGAGAATATGTTGATGTGTTTCCAGAAGATTTACCTGGACATCCTCCAGAATGAGAAATTGAGTTTTCTATTGATTTAATTCCTAGTTCAAGGCCTATATCGAAGACCCCTTAAAGAATGGCCACTGTAGAATTAGTGTAACTAAAGAAACAACTATAGTAATTGAGTAATAATGGATTTATTCGCCCTAGTGTTTCTCCATGGGGATACCCTATCCTTCTTGTTAAGAAGAAAGATAGATATATGAGGTTATGTGTCAACTACAAGGAGATAAATCTTATAACAATAAAGAACAAGTATCCCCTACCTCGAATTGATGATTTATTTGACCAACTGAATGGATCTCAATACTTTTCGAAGATTGATCTTTGATCCATATATCACCAGTTGCATGTGAGGAAGGAAGATATTCCAGAGACAGCATTTCAGACCAGGTATGGGCATTATGAGTTTACAATAATGCCTTTTGGATTGACTAATGCACCCTCTGTCTTCATGGATCCAATGAACAGAGTTTTCAAGTAATATCTCGATGATTTTGTAGTGGTATTTATTGATGATATCTTGGTATACTCCAAAATCTACGATGATCATGAAAATCACTTGCGCATTATCCGGAATACTCTTAAAAGACATGAATTATATGAGAAGTTTAGCAAGTGTGAATTATGGCTTCAAGATATTTCTTTTCTTGGCCAAATTGTCTCTATGGATGGAATCCTAGTAGATCTTGTGAATACAAAGGCAATTCAAGATTGGCCCATGCCAACAAACATAATTGAGGTATGCAGTTTTATTGTCTTAGTAGGTTATTATCAGTGTTTCGTGCAGAATTTTGCCAGACTGGCTAACCCGCTAACGAAGCTCACACGTAAATGGGTTAAATTTTTTTGGAAAAAAGATTGTGAATAATTTTTTGAAGAACTGAATAGAATATTAGTCAATGCTTATATATTAACTCTACCATCGGGGAATGGTGGGTTTTATATTTATAGTGATGCTTCATAGAAAGGACTTTGTTGTGTCCTTGTACAAAATGATAGGGTTCTTGATTATGCATCATGATAGCTAAAAATTCATGAGAAAAACTATCCTACTCATGATCTTTAGTTATATACTGTAATATTTTATTTGAAGATATAGAGACATTATCTATATGGTAAAAAATGTGAGATTTATAATGATCACAAGAGTTTGAAGTATATTTTCTCACAGAAATAACTCAACATGAGGAAAATGAGATGGCTTGAACTACTCAAGGATTATGATTGAACGATACACTACCACCCAGGGAAGGGAAATAAGGTGGCAAATGCCTTGAGCAGAAAGGATCATGGAGTTTTGATAAAGATGAGAGTTGAAAGAGATCCTATTTTCATGGATCTAGTAAAGATGGATATGGGAATAACCATGGAAAGTGAAACATCAATGATTTTTCAAATGGTTTCCAAACCATCTTTACTAGAAAGGATAACAAGTTCTCAGGCTGATGATGAGGCATTTCAAAAGAAGATTAAAGCTGTGAATGATGGGAGATTGAGTGACTTCGTATATGAAGATGGAATTTTTAAATTTGGGAAGAGACTTTGTGTTCCCGATATACCTGATATAAAAAGGGAATTTTTGGATGATGCTCACAGTTCCAATTTATCTATACACCCTGGTAGCACTAAGATGTATAGAGATTTGAAGGAACATTTTTGGTGGGACAACATGAAGAGGGAGACTGCTGATTTTTTTTCAAGATGTATGGTGTGTCAACAAGTGAAAGCTGGAAGGAAAAAGCCTGGAGGAGTATTACAACCTTTTCCCATACTTGAGTGGAAATAGGATAATATCACTATGGACTTTGTCATGGGACTACCAAAGACTCCTAGAAGGAATGATGCAATATGGGTCATTGTTGATCGTCTTACCAAGTCAGCACATTTTCTTACTATAAGATAAGATCTACCACTTGAACGTCTAGCAACACTATATATTAATGATGTTTTGAGACTTCATGGAGTACCCCTATCGATTTTTTCTAATCATTATATATGTTTTACATCAAGATTCTGGAAAAGTCTTTAGAAGGCCCTAGATACTGATCTTCGTTTGAGCACTGCCTACCACATAGAAACTGATGGACAATCATAACAGACTATTCAAACATTTTAAGACATGTTGAGGTCTTGTTCACTTGATTTTGAAGGCATGTGGGATCAGTATTTACCTCTCGTAGAATTCTCCTACAAAAATAGATTCCATTCAAGTATTCAGATGGCACCCTATGAAGCATTATATCGGAGGAGATGTCATACACCAACTTTCTGGGATGATGTTGGTGAAAGAAATCTCCTGGGCCCAGAACTTCTTGAAGAAACAATGTAAAAGGTGAAGATTATCCAGAACCATATCAAAACAGATCAAAGTAGGCAAAAGAGCTATACAGATAAATGAAGGAAGGATTTGGAATTTCAAGAAGGTGATCGCATTTTCCTAAAGGTATCTCCATGGAAGGGTATTATACGATTTGGTAAGAAGGGAAAATTAAGTCCCAAGTACATCGAACCTTTTGAAATTTTTGACCGAATTGGAGTCGTAGCTTACCGTTTGGCAATGCCGCCAAGACTCTCCAAGGTTCATAATATGTTCCAGGTGTCGATGTTAAGAAAGTACATTCCAGACCCAACACATGTACTCACTTATGAAGAAGTGAAACTTGAGCCCGATCTATCTTATTGTGAAGAGCCTATCAATATTGTTGATACTAGAGAACAAGTATTGAGAAATCGGATGACTCGTCTGGTGAAGGTTCTTTGGAGGAACTATAAGATGGAGGAAGCAACATGGGATCCTGAAGAGCTTATGTTAAAGACATACCCGAATCTTTTTAGGTAATATTTGGTGAATTTTGAGGAAGAATTTTTTGTAAGGATGGGAGAATGTAACACCCCAAGTTTTTGAAAATAAATATAGAATTCAATTTTATAATCTATCCATTAAACACAACATTCCTCTTCTATGTTTTTAATTTCAAGAAATGGTCATCTAGATTTGTGTTCAGTAAGTCATTTGGAGTCTGATAGAACAAACTTGATTTTTGGTGAATAGTAACATACCATTATGAATAGTAATATGAATAGTAATATGACCCTTGAATAGTAAATAATGATATTATTTTATTTTCTTAAGGCAATATGATAATGGGATCTTAATTAATTTTTCAATGTCACATAAAACTAATTGCACTTCAAGATTGTTACTTTTCAAATTACCTATAACCTTATTTAAAAATTAAATTAATAATATTTAGAAAATTATTTTTAAAAAATGTATTTCACTTTTTAATTCTACACATCGAAAAATGGTAGGGGTGAATTTTTGGGATTTTTCTGAAATTCTTGAATTTTTGATGAATTGTGAAATACGTTAAAATACCGTATATTCAAATTATAAGTTAAATACCCTATTTATGAAATCACAAGTGATGTAAGGCCACTTGGTTCGAACTCACATGAACTTATTAATATTATGTGTTACATGAAACCACACTATTGGTGGTCTTGAGGGAAATAATAAAATAATGAATTAAATATTCAAAATTTACCCCTCTCCTCCACTATAAAAACCCCCCACCACTACCTCTTCTCTTCACTTCTCTAAGCCTTGAAGATTCTCAAATTTCTTCCCAATTACCCTTCCCTAGTCACTCCCCACGACCAGGAATCTCTTAGTCTTTCCAAAAGACAAAAACCCCTTCCCTTAAGGAGTTTCTCAAGGAGGTTATTTCAAGAGGTAAAGCACCTTTCTTTCTAATTTGGTTTTATTTCAATTTATCTACTTTTGTTATCCTCTCCACACATCATCTTCCCAAATTACCATGATAACTCCATTAAAATATATATACTTTATTTATATCATGTGAATGGAAGAACCATCGTAAATATTCTCACTCCCTCCCTTTTATTTTTATAAACGAAATCGACGTCCATGAGGTTCCGATTTAAAACCTTCGTGGACGACGAAGTTTCGTTATTCAATTACTTCTTCAATACTGGTCATGAAACCATATTCATGGTTTAAATAGACTATAATATATGTGTAACAGCTTAATTAATATTCAGGAACCATAAAATGTACATATAATTTAGTTATATGAGAAAACTAGTTCATAATATTCCAAATACTGCCGAATAATCGAAGTGGTTGTCATCTAATGATTCATCCTCATTCCATGTAACCAAATGATATAAATGACAATTATCAATTATTTATGTTCATTAATAGTATATAATTCTAATACTGGTGATTTATAACCATTCCACATGAACTTCATTACTTAAAAACAAGTGAACCTAGTATGAAAATAAAGGAAACGAACACTCCAGAACGACGAAATTCAATACAATAACTTATCAATAAAGACATAAATGAACTAACTAGAATTATGGTAAACTAAATACATCTATAAAACTTTCTGAAATAATTTATTAACAAGTATAATTTCATATTCCAGGAGCTTAATTACAAGAGCGTAACACGTTTGGAGTTAAGGTAAGGGTTTTTTCACCCGAACCTTCACTTTCATTCGGGATACATTCATTGTCTAATTACCTCGATGTAATTATTATGTATTGTTATGTACTCATCATATGTTCTGTGTGAGTATCATATATATGTTTACAAACCATAATACTTCCTTATTTTATGGATAGTTACATGTTTTAAAGGGAACATTCAAAATTGTTTTAAAATATACAAGCATGACTCAAGGGAATTTCTCAAATTCTTACCTATTTTCAAGGGCACTATATAATCTGTTTCTAGAAACCATTATCTTTATAAAATCACTCATTTTATTATGAAAATAATATCTTACTTCACTTCTGGTTTTTTACAAAAAAAATTCCAAAAGAACTCTTCTTTTCAAAATAAAAGAGTATTTATCTCCATAATTTCTTAATGATTTTATAAGAGTGTTTTCATCTAATTCAAATCTCTTGTTGATTCCATGGTATTATTGGGTTTAATAATTTATGAAGTCATATACCATATTTGATTTAATGGTTTATTTCTAACTCTATTGTGGATGATCTATCCTAAAACCATTCACCATATTATTCTGAATGGTTAGGGTTTTATGTTTAATGATTGGGGAAAGATAGTTACATTTCATATGATAGTTTCAATATGAAAGTATTTGTTGTTTATGTTTATCCCTGCTCATATGAGGAATGAATTGGACTTATTATGTGATGGGTGGGGCCCTCTATAGCCCCTCGATGAATCGGTAGGTATCATTAGACAACTAGACGTGGAATTGGACGAGGTCTTTCCCAATGTGGTTTGGATTTTGGACGAGACCTTAATCACTAGACGGCTTGGTCGAGGCCATGAAAAAATGTTTCAGAATGTCTGACATATGCACTTGCCTCATTATTAATCTATTAGTTGAAAGATCGTGTTGTTATTCGACTAGTAGAATACCCAGGATTATTTTTTATTATGGCATTATTTATTCATCTCATATTTCTTCCATAATGTCTTCAAGTTAATTATTAAAGGCATGTGTTTTCAATTATTCACCATGTCTAATGTTTATATTAACTTCCACTATATTTCTTACTCTTACTGAGCGTTTGAGCTCACCCCTTTATTATGTTTCATTTTCTCAGGGCATGAGGAAGTAATTTATGAATGACTTACAAGCATAATCTAGGAGACGTGATGTTTCTAGTGGAATAAATTAGTGTTGTTTTTCACTTCCATATGTAATGTTGAACTTATGTATGTATCTTGTTTCCAATAATACTAAACTACTTGGTTCTTTGGGATTCGTATTCCTTGTATGTATGCCAAAGTAATCAAATAAGGCACCGACTTCGAGAAACTGGGGTCGGGTCCTTACAATGGGAGGTTGGGGAATTGTTGGAATATTGGGAGGACTCCTTGGGAGTAAAAAATACCATATATTCAATGAGGAGAAATTTGGAATGAAAGGAATGAAGGAATGGGTTGGTATTTATAGAAAAAGTGAGGGAATATTTTGTTAATTTTCAAGGACACCTCATCAGTGGTATTTACAAAACCATGGGATTTCCCATGGTATTTTCCCATGGTTTTGGCCACTTGGGACACCTTATATAATATTTTAATCCAAATTATTCAACAAGCATTTTAAATTACATATTACATCATTATGATGTCATAAAACACACCAAAAACTCAAAATTTGTATTTTTATTATTCATCGAAAAACCAAATCATTTTATAAAAATATCATAAATTTACCCTAAACTAATATCGATGTTCTGAATTCAAAAAATGAACTCCATTTTATGAAAATAATTTTCTAAATATGATTTATTTATTTTTTAAGTAAAATAATATTTACCTAAAAAAATACTAATACTTAACTAATAATATCTGAAATAGTTATTAACTTATGCTATTATATCATATTACCATTCAAGATGCCTAAAGTATATTTATACTTAATTAAGTTATGTTACTATTACATTGGTCATATTACTATTCATAAGGGTAATATTACTATTCATAATTTACTATTCACCCAAAATTAAGTTGATGTTATCAGTATCTAAATTTCTTACTAGTAACAACTGTATATATCCGTTTTTTGAAAATAATTTCACATTATTAATTATTGAAAGTATAAAAAATATTCTTAAATAATCTTTTTTTCAATATTCATCAATAATATGAAACTTCTTAAAAAACTAAAAATTTATCCTATATTTATTTTGACATTTGAATTTCAAAAATGATGGTTATTTTACCATAATAAGAAATAACAATTTTATTTATACAAAATGATTACACAAAGTAAGTTAGGAATCATTACATATCCCCTTATAACACCTACATAGGACCTAAGAGTAAGGTGTGAAATTGTGATAGAATCTTGGGGCAGCTCGGACAACATTGCTTGAGTGGTGATTTCTATCATCTTGAACTTCTCTTATAGGTGATTCCATTTGAGATTAACATGTTGGAGCTCATCTTGGGATCGGTCTAGAGTAAAGCCTAGTGACGCTACCTCCTTCCCAAGCTATGAAAGATGGGCTTCGTATGACCTGAGTCTACTGGATGATGCCATCGAGGCTTCTTTCTATATTAATTATCAATAATCATTTGTATTTATAAATAATAATCATAACATTAATAGTTTCGTTTCCAATGGTCATATTGATCGATGGTCATATAAATGTCAAACCCTGATGGTCACATTTCATTTATACTTGTATATATATTATTAATTATGACATAGTAAGACATACATTTTCAAGAAACAAAATATTATTCAAAATTTTGGTTCGTTACAACATGAGACCCTTACAAAAATCGGTACCCTTATGTAGCATGCTTAGCCTTACACAGTGGTAAATTTACTCTTACGCAATGAAAATTACCAATATAAAATCCACACCTTACCTTTATACAGGCCTTGGTATGCTTATGCGGTGTATATAAAAGAGATTTACCCTTACACAAATGCTCGATACACATATGTGGTGCAAGTTACCCTTATAAAACCCATATAAAATGGTTTTTACCCTTACTTGTCCTATGGAAAAGGGGTTTTACCCTTTTGTATGGTTCTTAAAACCCCTTTTACGTTTATGCAACACCATAAAACATAATCACGGGTAAGGTTTATTAAAAATAATGGATTAACATATAAAAATAATTATAAAATAAACCAAATTAAAGACATTAATTATTATAAACATGAGGATGCTACATGGTGAATTACAAAGAGGTCTAATTTCACACCTAGCTAGACACTCTCAGGAGATATTCTTTGGTTAATTCACATTCTCTTTAAAAACTATTATGATGTATTTGAACATTTTTTTATGGAACTTAATTAGGTTACAACACCAAATTGTTAAATGACCATGGATGGACTAGATTGAAACCTAGACACTCATAAGATAGAATATATCTATTATTTATGAGTTATTCCTTATATTTTCATAGTTTAATTTTATAAACATATTTGTTTGATTTTTCTAATCCCAAAGTTCATTTTTGATATAGTAAATGACTCGCAATAAAATAAAATATTGATAGGTGAACTCATTATCAATTCATGAATTTAAAATTTACTATATGATTATAGTTCTACACACTCTTTCATACCATGTATGTTTAGTATAGCTATTCAAACACCATAGCAAAACATGGTGGTTATATTATCAGTGAAAACTGATAATGGGGTGATTTTTATATCTCATATACATAACTCAGAACTAGTTGATATTAATTGGATAAATATCCTAATAAACATATCATAATACCTTCAGTGGAATTTTATTTTATTCTGGTAATTGATCGATTGTATCTATATAGATACCACATTAACTCATTGGAGAAAAAAATCAACTTCTATATCATGAATTACCCCATGATTAAATTAAATTATAAGGATGATGAATATAATTTTTCAATATTCTTTAGAAGTGTAGATATTGTTTAGATATGATCAATAATATCTAGATCAAGTTATTTAATAAAAGGATAAGATGGATCTTGAGGCAATTCCCATTGTAAAGGATTATACTGATGTAATCCCAAATAATTTTCTAGTCTTCCTCTTGAACAAGAGGTTAAGTTATAAATTAAAATTATACCTATATATTTGTTGATATCAAAGACTCTATATATAATGGACCCCATTGAATAGGATTAATATAATAATCAATTACAACAACATCAGGACATGGGTTTCATAAGACCGAGTGCATCACCATGGGGTGAACTGGTCCTATATTTCAAGAAGAATGGTGGTTCTATCCATATCAATATCAATTATCCTGAAATAAATAAGATCTTGATAAATACAAAGTATAATATTACATCAATTGATGACGTGTTTGATTAATTACATAGATCTCTATAATTCTCTAAATTATACCTTCAGTCATGATATCATCAGTTAAAGGTGAAGAAGGAGGATATTTCTAAGACTTTCTTTCATAAAAGGTATAGGAACCATGAGTTTATAGTCACGCCATTTGTAATCATGAATGATCATGTGATCTTTATTGACATAATGAATAGATCCTTTAGAAGTCACCTTGATAACTTTGTGGTATACATTATAGATGATATTCAAATATTCTCCAAAATCTTGGAGGAACATGATGAGAATTTGAATATGATGTTGAAGAATATGAGGAATAATATGTTATATGAAAATTATAGTAAATGAGAGTTTTTTTATGGATAAAGTACCATTCTTGGGGAATGTTATCACATTTATGGGGATATATATGGACTTTTTAAAGACTAATGTTTTTTAGGATTGGTATAAACTATCATCAATGATACAGATACATATTTTCCTTGAATTATCTAGGTATTTTCAGTGATTTGTGGGAAACTTATCAAGATTTTTAAAACTAAAAAACAAGATTACTCAGAAGGTAGTGAAGTATTTTAAGAAAATTGATTTTAAATTGATCCTAATGGAACTAAATAAGAGGATAACCACAACACCAGTACTCACCATACCCATATTAGGGGAAGTATTTGCGATCTACACTGATGAATTAAAAAAGGGATTTGATTGTGTACTCATACAGAATAATAAAGTGATATCCATTACCTCAATATAGTTAATGGGGTATTAATAAAATTATCTAATTCATGATCTTGAGATAGACATAGTAATCTTTACATTGAATTTTTGGAGGTACTATCTCTAAAGATAAAAATTTAATATATATATATATATATATATGGATCACAAGAGTATGAAATATATATTCACATGGAAGGGGCTCAAGATTTTCTAATGAAGGTGGTTACATTTGATCAAGTATAATGATTTCTCAATCAAAAACCAGCAAAGGAAGGAAAATAAAGTGGTACAATCTCTATGTAAAAAGGATCATGCAACCTTATCAATGATGAGTGTTGAGAATGATCCTATATTTTTTGACATGAAAATTATAGACATGGGAATTGTGGAGAAAAAAATATCATCCTACCTTTATAAAATTATTTTCATCCATCATTACTTGAGAATATTAATAATTATCAAAGGGGTAATGTGTATTTATAGATGAAGGTGAATTTCATGAAGAAGGAAAAACCATTGTGTCCATGGTTGATGATGACAGAGTTTTGAAATTTTGGAAATGACTATGTAATCTGTCATCTCAATAAATAAATGATTTACTAAATGATACTTATATCTCAACATTATCTATCTATCCATGAAACATGAAAATGTATAAATATCTCTAAGAAAAATATTAGTGGGAAATATGAAAAAAGGAAATTATAGAATATACATCAAATTGACTAGTGTGTTAGTATGTGAAGGTTAAGAGAAAAAATTTCAAAGGGATGATGCAACCATTTCACATGAATATATGGAAATTATAAAACATCTCTATGGATTATTTCACCAGACTTAAAAAGACATTTAAAGGGAATAATTCCATATGGGTTGTGGTGAAAAAACTAAAAAAGACTTGTATCTTAATTTCCATTTGAGATGAATTCCCACTCAATCTCCTTCTAAGGATATACATTGTATAAGTGTTGAGGTTGCATGGAACACGACTAATGATTGTATTTTATCATGATATGAGGATCATCTCAGTGTTCTAGAATAGTCTTCATCATGATATGAACATAGATTTTACCATTAGTATGGATTATCATCCCCGTACTGATGTCCAATTTTTAATAACTACCCATACACTTAAGGATATTTTAAGAGGTTTCTATATATATTTGAAGGGAGGCTCAGACCAACATCTTCCTTTTATTAAGTTCTGTTATAATAATAGTTTCTACTAAAGGATCCAAATTTCCCCATATGAATCCCTCTATGGTAAGAGATGTTGAACACATATATACAAGGATGAAGTAGGTAAACGAGAGTTTTTATGACTTGAGTTGGTCAGAGAAATGGTAGAAAAGGGAAAGAACATTAAACATAACATCAATGTAGTCTAGTTTAAATAGAAAATTTATGATGAAAACCATTAAAATAAACTAGTGTTTTATTTTAGTGATAAAGTATTCCTCTATATATCTCTACAGATGAGAGTCAAGGAATTTGGTGAGAAAGTGAAGCTAATCCTAAGATATACTGGCCCCATTGAGATTCTTGATCACGTTAAAGCTATAGTGTAGCAACTAGTGCTCCCACCAAATCTTCCCAAAGTATAGGATTTGTTAGACATAACCCACTTGAGGAAGTAAATACTATATACCTCACATTAATTGAATTTAGGGGTGGTACATTTAGAGAATAATCTCTCTTACAAGGAGAAATTAGTGAAGATCGTGGACTGTAGAGACACATTTGTATGCATTAAGACAACTCACCATTTCAAGTTAAATTTTAGATATCATATTTATTAATAAGAAATTTGGGCACTTAAAGATAACATGAAATTAAAGTACCCACATTTTTTCACCTTACTTTATAAAATAAAATTTTAAGGGAGAAATTATTAAGGGGGGAAGAATGTAAAGAAATAGATATTAATGATTATTTTCCATTAATAAATATTGTTTCAATTATCTTATTCTATATTCGATACCATTCTAAACCAAAAAAATCACAATAGTTTAATAAAATAAAATTATTCCAAACAGTCGTTATAATTATTGAACTAGCGAGAATATATAGTAAAAATCCTTACGGAATTCTTATATTTATGATACATTTAAATTTTAAATTTTACTAAATTAAAATAATTTTTTGACTTGTTATATCAATATTATCTTAAGATTAATTTTTTGGATGTTTTTGAATTAAACAATTTTAGGTGAATAGTAAAAAAGGTAATTTTTTATATAAAGTGTCACTTTTATAATATAGGCATGAATTAAAAGATTAAGAAAATATTTTAATATAAAAAATATATATTTAACAATAAATATAAAGACTTTATAAATAATATTTTCAATTTATAAAACACATGTTTAATATTTTTGAAACTCAAGTAATATTTCACACTAAAAATTACTTTTACGCACTTATATTAAAAATTACACCTTATCAATTTTAGAATTTATATATAACCAAATTTATATCATATTTCAGTCCAATAGTTATATATTATGTAATAATTAAAATTTCATTTTTTTCATAAAGATAATATTAGTAAGGTCAGTGTTAATTACAACGATAGTAGTAAAATAAGTTTTTTAAAAGAATTTTTGGATTAATATCATGTAATTTATATTTAATAAATAATATTGATATAATTAAAATTATGGATCTAATATTATGTTTAAACCGACATAAAAGTATATTGAAACTCATTTAATTGATTTTAAATACTCAGTAATATTAAAGAACATGTGTTGGTTAAAAGTCATTTTTCAACAAAAACAGATTTTTATATATTATAAATCTTAATATAAAAGTTTATTATCACATATTTATAAATTTAATTATATTAAATGGATATTAATTTATTTAGAAAAATTAAAATACAGTTTACCTTATATTTTCAATAAAATATAAATTACTTGGGTAAAAAACTAGTTACCAAGGTAAAAAAACAAAATATGAAAATCTCAATACATAACGTAAAAGACATTAATCATGTTTAAAAAATATGTGTAAAGTATTTTTTTAGGATTTATAACCCTAATATCACTCTAAACTCCATTATTTATAAATCATTAGAGTTATTGACTCTGTAATAATTTAATGATATCATGGAAAGGTAAAGGGTATTCCCAGAAGTTACCTTTTCATCACTTATAAAAGGGGATCATTACCCCACCTCCATGGTTACACTTACCATTATAGTTTCCCTTTAAAATAAAAAAAACTCAGTTAGAAATCCTTTTTCTAATACTTAATATCCTAATGTCTTCAATTATGAGGAAATCTCCAAGAGAAGACGAAGTCTCCAATGTAAGTATTACCTTCTTCATAACATTTTATCCTTAATATTTCTCTTAAAAATAACTTATATCCATAACAATATAATATCATTAGTATAATTAATATATATATTTTTTATTATATTAATGTATTAACCATTATTTATTTCTCTATATCCCCTAATAAAAAAATTGTTGTCACAGTGTTGCATGGACTATTATTACCACAAAGGGATGTCAACTGTTTTTCATCACCACAAATATTAGATGATAAAAATTAAGTGATATATACATAAATATGATATATATAATATAAATATTATTCATAAGGGTTAAATTACTATTTATATTTATTCACTCTCATTTTTTGAGAAATGCAATCATTAATCATGCGTATATGAAAAATATCACCTCCACAATTTATGAATTTCATTTCTAATCACCACCAATTATGGTTGGATTTAAAAATATATTTAAAATATAAAAATTATTTACATAACTTTATAAATACTCTGGATATTTTGAAACTATTTTAAACTATTTATATCATGGTCAACATACATAAGGAGTTTTGAAAAATTGACTGAACAACCTCAAGTAACTGACATAGGCAAGAAAAATATATTATAAATAAATAAAATATGATTATTAAAGGACCTTGGATTATTAAATATAATAAAATAATTATTTAATTTAGTTGTTTAATAAACTTAATTTTGAAAATTTACTAATTTAAGCATGTGCGTAGAATGAATCTAGAACCCGAGGTAAGGGATCTTTCCAACCTCCTTTGTCACTTGTCGGTTACAAGTTCTCTTTGTTTTTCTCAATATTATGAAATATTATTCACTTATAGATATTATATTTTTTTATATTTCCCTTAAATATAGACCTATTAAAATATCCCATTCATTTTTGTGTTTATACATTTTTTTACTTCCCTTTTAAATTCCCACTTTTAAATAAGCACGATTTACAAGAACTCTCTGATTTCGTGTCTCACATTGATAATGACCCCCATAAAATGTTTTTAAAAATATGAATATGTTCTAAGAAAACTAATAATTTTATGAAAAACCATCTTGGTTCAACAATATTTTCATGAAAAATAATAAGGTATTTCTTTCTTTAAAAACATCCTTTACTTATTTCAAAATTCATCACCTAAGTGGTATTTTTTGTTCAATATTATCCTTAATTCTTTTCATAAATTCTCTAAATAGAAAATAAATATTCAAGAACTATGTTTATTTTTAAAATAATAAAATCCAAAATGATTTAATTCTTTCTTCTCTTGTGATTCTTTATTATTTATACTTTGGTTATTCCTTGAAACTGGATTATGAAACCCACTTCCATAACATTAGTTTTATTATGATTTTGATTTATGTATGGTTTATTTTCCTCATGTGGCATGCATATGTATGATTTTAATTTATTTTATGGGTGGTACTAGAAATATATACTCCTCAAATGTAGTGGATAAATCTTTATATCTTATGAGATATTATGTTATGGATTAGGGAGTAACCAAATTTCAACATTGTATTTTTTCAACTTTATATTGATTATCTTAGGAGTGAACCTTTAATAATGTTTATGATATCATGTTTTATATTTTTCCACGTGTTTATGATATTATAATTTTTTTTCTTATTCCATATCTTCATTCTTTTTATCATCCTCTTTATGATATCAAGTTATTCCTCTTGACTCTCATGTTATTATTTATTTCCAAGTTTATTCCCTTACTAAGATTTATTGATCACCCTTTTCCTTATGTATTTCCCCTAATATATACTATATAGTTTTAGAAGATCTGTGAGAGTTAGTATTACTATGTGGAGTTTTAGATAAATATATTTTTTGTGCTTAATATTATTTATTTATATGTCAATTATTTCAAATACACTAGACCTCTATAACCTTGGATTTTATTTGTTGGAAATTTTTGTTAAGAATTATGAAATAATATGTTTTTAAGTAATGGTTTTTTATAGGTACATTTAATCATTTTGAAAAATAAATATAAGTTTTAACCATATATATCAACACATAATAATGTCTTGAAGGTATGATATTTGAAAATAAATGTAAAGTGGTTGATAAATGAGTATAAAAATATATTTGTGTCATGGTTTAATGTAAAAGTAAATATTGGTTTATCATTATCTAAAACATTGAAATTGTTATCAAGGGGGAAATGTGTTAATGTGATCATATGGTCTTGTTTAGATATTAGTAGTTATAAACATTATACACAAAATTATGATGAAAATTGTGCCCATTAAAATAGATGAGTAATGGTTATCACTGAAGAATTTCATATTTCAAGTGAAAAAGATAAAAACCCAACTTCTATATAAACATCATATTTTGGATTTGCTGAGGACATAGGGGATATTAATTATATTAAATTTCAATTATCAGTGTTTAATTGTAATTGGGTTGATAGTAACAGTGGTGTGAAACATGATTATTATGGATGTACAATCATTGATTTGAAAAACATTAGTTGAAAAGAAAAACCATGTATCATAATGATGCATTTGAAGAAAATATTTTCTATTATGGACCCAATAAATGACTATTGGTTTGTTATTTTTCAAGGAAAATATTCATTTGGGTGATGAGTATGTTGGTGATTTTAGGTAATTATGCCAGGTTTCTTCATCTATTACATAATTACATGATGATAAAAATTATTGTGATGAAGACAGTTAATTCTATAAAAAATAATCATGTTAAAGTTATATGGGAAAACATACTATTACACTTTTAATTATTCAAGTAAATTTCTATTTTTTAGAAACTTACCAATAAAAATTGATTATTTTTTAACATTAATTCTTAAATTCATAGATATTTATTATTTATGTCTTCTTATATTAATTTTTATATTCATTATTTTTAGTCAAATATTTTTTGGATGAAGAATCCTGGAATTATGATTTCATGAAATTTTAAAATATAAAAACATTTTTTAACATTGATATTTAAATATATTAATACATTTCATTTATTCAATTTTTTAGCTAATTTTTATATTTATTAGTTTTATCTATGCATTATTTGTTTAATAATTTTAACATCATTATTTTTTTGAAACATACAAATGTAATGACCTTATTGTTTTACTTATATATTTTTGTATTCATTGTTTTTAGATATTAAATTTTCTTTAACTATATTGGTTAACTTATTAAACCTTTTTTCCTTTTACAATTAACAATCATTTAATTATAATAATATATAGGTGCATATAATTTTACGACATTCATTTATTTAAATTACAGATGCAGAGGTAGAAGAATATTTACTGAGGTATGTGTACATTATTCTGTATGAATATATCTTCCAAAATTAAATTATTTAATGAAATTAATCCTTTTTTATGGAAATTATTTACACACTACTGATGGGCCTCCTATGGTAAAATATAATTCTTCTCCAGAGAAGATGATGCCTGGATTTAGTAGACATGGGATTAAAATTTTAAACAAATTTTCACTTTATTTTGGGGAGGAGAGGATAGAAATTGAATTTGATGATAATTATAACTCAAGATAACCATATATAAATAATTTTAGAAGTTAAATAGCCATGATGAATCATTTTGTAATTAAAATATTATATCTTGATTGGAGTAGTGTCAGAAATATGAAAAAATATCTATTTTGGGAGTATGTAATAGTAAAATATCCCAACTAGTTTATTTTGTATCCAATTATTAAAATATAATATATTTTATATGACTAATATTTAATATATTCAATTACAGATGACATTCTGCTTTCATGAAATTAAATAAATTAAGAATAAGAGTATATATTTTACATTAGTTATATGGAGTGGTTTTAAAAAAATATTTACTAAAGTATATATTTATTTGGGGGAGATATAATGAAAAATAATTCCACAAGAATAGGTTTTTAGATATATATATATAGGAGAAATTTTTCAGCAGTTGGCTAGAGGAAGCCTTCTTGATATGATGATTATTTTATATAAAATCAATATATATAATTATTTTCTTATAACCCAATGACTTTTTAGTTTATTCTTATGTAAAAATTATTTAGGATATCTCTTCAATAGATATAGTCATAGAATTTATTCCCTCATACATTATCATAGGTAGGGTCTCATTTAATATAGGATCAAATCATTTTCAAAATTTTTGATAAATTATGATCTAAATCTCATAGTGTCTTTGAATTTGTTTAGATCATCCATTAATCTCCCCCCACTAACCATGAAAAATGGAAAATGGTTAGAATAAAAAGTGGAATTTTTCTTAAAAATCCATCAAGATAATTAGCTAATATAATTATAAGAAATATATTTTAATTTTTCATGAATATTAGTATTTTATAAATTCAGTTCACTAATTTGAAAATTTAATATATAATTTCAGGATTATCTTCATTAAAAATTGGAATATGGTATTATTATCCCACACTATAGGTTATACATTCTCACTATTGATTTAGGAAATCAATAACACAAGGGCCACATAAGAGGATATGAGTTAGGTATTAGTATTAGAATGTTTTTTGTTATTGGCCCTATTTTTCCTCTTGTAAGACTATAAAATATAACAAAAACTATTTTTAGAGTTATATGCCAAGCAAACATGCAATTTCAAGGCCTCGAGTTCCCAATATTAATTTTATAAAAATATTTCATATATTTTATATCACGCACACATAGTTTTTCAAAAATAATAGGATCACTCCTAAATGGAGTATTTGATAAAAAATATGAGGCCATGGTTGAATCTGTAGCACATGATTTTCCCTAAGTGTTACCTAAAGTTGGTCAATGTGGGAAGTCTAGTAGAGGTGGTATTTGGAGGATGCATTTAATTAAAATAGATAATTTAAATATTTAATTTAATTTAATTGACCTGAAATGTAAACCTCTATAAATATTTCATTATGAAATTTCATCAATGTTAGTCACATAATGTCACAATCCGACCCTACCTGTCTCGAGCCGCAACTACCCCAAGCCCGCCTCCATAGGCCAGGGGCTGGCGATAACCATCGAAGGCATAATAATCTTGAGGAGGCCTTTACCTAAGTATCTGTACACACACACACAGCCCACTCAATGCAGAAGTGCAGAGTGAAAATGAAACCAAAGTACAGACTACAATATCCCAACCAAAAGCATGCATCGACCTCTAAAACAGAACAAGTAAAGTGCTGAAAAGTAGACTGACAAGTAAACTAAACAGTAAAGGGGAAAACACGTGCCCAACTAGAAAGGTGCCAAAACCCGGCAACAGGTAAACGAAAGTAAAAAATTGGTGAGTCTCACACCTGAAAGTCTTACTATGACCAATGAATGCAACCCAATATCCTGTATCCTCTACGCTCCTCTATAGTCTTAATCGACCAATCCATTGTCTGCAAGGGCACACCAAGTGTGGGCAAAGCCCAAGCAGGGGTGAGTATGAAGATATTCGGTAGGATTCCCCGAAAGCTCGAGGGAGCAACAAAGGAGGTACTAAAATGGTGAGCAGTAGACAGAACAAAGAACAGTGTAAGAGTACAGTAAAGAGAGTGCATCTCAACCCAAAAAAACAAATGAAGTAGACGCATCCAAATACAAGGGGATAGAAATGGTGAGAAGATGAACTTCTCATCGAGTCTTCTCTACCTATAGCAGGAGAGTAGACTCGTCCAACCAAGAGGTGCTAGACACGGAAAGCACGTGGCATACCCTGCACATCTTGGTGGGAAAATTGCTCCTCTTCCTCGTGTGTCCTAAGGTCACGTCAAAGTTGTCACACCACAAATCCATACAAAAAGAGTCCCACTCTGTTAGTTATGGAGAAAACCACTACCTAGCCTAGCAGAAGGAACTGTGCTTGAGAAGCCAATGGGTGACCCACTACCCAACCCTACTGGAGGGTAAACCCCACTAAGTCAACGGGTGACCTACTGCCCAGCCCCGCTGTATGGTAAAACCCAATAAGTCAATAGGTGATCCTCTTCCTAGCCCCGCTGGAGGGTAAACCCCAATAAGTCAACAGGTGACCCACTGCCCAGTCCCGTAGGAGGGTAAACCCCAATAAGTCAACGGGTGACCCACTGCCCAGCCACGCTAGAGGGTAAACCCCAACAAGTCAACAGGTGACACACTGCCCAGCCCTGCTAGAGGGTAAACCCCAATAAATTAACGAGTGACCCACTACCCAGCCCAACTGAAGGGTAAACCCAGAATTGTTCTGATAACTCTGCACTGCAACTGACATCATAGGGTGTCACCAACATCGCTACCGTGAGTTAGTTCGGAGTGTGTCAAAGGAACCTCTGATGAATGCCCTTTCAGGCTTCCATATTTAATGATATCTCAAATGATGCTCCTCATTCCCAAACAGATTACACCATTTCAATCCTCACGGAAAAACATGCAGAATCGACTATTCATATGCCCTGAATGGACGTCTGGTGAAAAAGTCTAAAAATGCTGCATGAAACTTGAATGACGGCCCGTGGGCCCACACCTCAACTCCGGATTCAATGCATGAAACCACCCTAGACAACGTCTTCTCAGAGCTAGGGTCACAACACTACTGACAGCGCCTAAAACAGACTCTGGATGTACTCGCGCCATCTGAAACAAGAATCTCAGTGAGATGCTAAACAACACTTAACGGACGTGTCGCGCCACCGAGCCCCCATCTCAGGAATTAAAAATTCACAGGACCAAATCAAAACCTCTGTCTTGATCCGAGGATCGCGTTTCTGTATACAGTATGCAAATCCGATACTCAGATTGAGAGTTTGAGGCGTTTTAACTCCAACGGACAGAGACGGGGTGGGTTGGACCGGTTCAGCCGGTCTAGCACTTTAGACCAGCGGTCCGCGGCTCAGCCGCCTGGACCGCCCGGTCCACCATGACCCATGGTTCATTCAGCGGGTCGCGCTGCTTCACCCAGAATGGCACGAGTCAGTCCAGATTTTCCCACATATGACCCACATTTTGTGGGTCTCGGTCCACTCTCGGGGTCGTGCTGACCCCGGTCTCGTGCCGAACACCGACCGGCGAAGCCGGCCGGTGCGCCCCTGCTCGTCCAGACCGCCCCTGCGTCGGGCTGCCATCCCGGTCACCCATACCGACTACCAAGGAGCTCGTGCCGCCAACTTGGGAGCCCGCTTTGCCACCTGGGGAGCCCACGCTGCCGCCTGGGGAGCCCGTGCCGCCATCGTCTCCCGCTGGACCGCCCTGGAACTGCTGGAAAACAAGGGTTTTGGTTGGAAAACTTTCAGGGGCCACCCCGGACGCCCCAGGACTCAGATATTCGATCAAAAAAGAGCGTTGGAATGCTCAGATTAAACCCTACACATCTATGGCATTCTCTCGACAATTTAACAGCATTTATACACTATTAATTAAGCTCAAAGAAGGTGTGGGAAATTAAAACGAAAAGGCAATGATGCCTACCTCGTAGGGTGTAGCCTGACGCTCCACGATCGATCTGCCTTTGCCGGAACCGAAAATAACTTGTTGTGGAGGAGGTGGAGCTTAAAGGAAGGGGAGGGGAGTTCTTGTTGGGAGCTTCTGCCAGAGAACACAAATGGGGAAGAAAGAGAGTATTTGTGTCTAAGTAGGAAAATAATAGAATTAACTTTTAATTAATTTTTTTTATTACCCATGAAAAGACCTGCATCTGAAACTCTCGACGGGGCCAAGATTAAGCCACTCCTAAGTTAAACACCATGCCCTGAGCACAATAATGGTCTCGTAATTTTAATTCAAGGCTCCGTTTGAATGTCATAAAATTCAATGCCCGAGGCCGCTAAATTTCAAAAACGCCCCTAGTGGCATTTTCCACAGAAGGCCCACGCCCGCAAAAGTTTCACCCCTCCTAGGGTAAACGGCACGCTCTGGACTCAACGATGACCTCGGTTTCCCATTCCAAGATATCGTTTAGGAGTTATTCCATTTATTTGGTGTGACTAGTGTGAACGCACTTAAAATTTAATTTCGGCCGCATCGGGGCTCAGAATCGCACACCGTCTAAACGCCCTGCTCTGCAATAACATCAAGAAAAATTCAAAGTATCACAGTCTCAAAACCTGGGTCCTTACATCATTCCCTCCTTCACGTTTTTCTTCCCTGAAAAACAAAACTACATAAACAACTCAGGATACTGAGCCCGCATCTGACTATCTCGTTCCCAGGTGCTCAATTGTACCCTCACATGTCGCAAAAACACACAAACCAAAGGAATGGTCCATCCACTTAGAGTATGGTCATTCCGGTCCTCAATCTCCACTGAGTGCTCTGCAAAGGTGGCTCCATTCTCAATGTCCAGCTCTCCCTAGTCGATAACTTGCGTGGGTTCATGCATTTATTTCCTCAGCTGCGATACGTGGAAGACGTCATGCACCCTCTCCAGCTGTGGGGGTAGATCAAGACGGTAGGCAACCTCACTAACCATGCGCATGATCTCAAAGGGACCAATGAACCTCGGGGATAGCTTGCCTCCCCAGCCGAACCTCTGCGTTCCACGCCACGGGGCGACTCTCAAAAATACATGATCCCCCTGCTCGAACTCCAAAGCCCTGCGACGACGGTCTGCATAGGACTTCTATCTGCTCTGAGCCGTCCTCATCCGCTCACGAATGACTTGCACCTTCTCTGTCATCGCCCGCACCAACTCTAGGCCCACGAGTGAGGTATCCCCAACCTCTGTCCAGCACAACGGTGACCTGCAGGGTCTCCCGTAGAGGGACTCAAAAGGTAACATGCCAATATTTGAGTGGTAACTGTTGTTATACGTGAAATCCACCAAGGTCAGGTGATCCTCCTAGCTTAGGCCAAAGTCTAACACGCATGCCCTGATCATATCCTCAAACACCTGGATAGTGTGCTCTGTCTACCCGTCGGTCTGAAGGTGAAAAGCTGTACTCATCCACAGACGTGTCCTAAATGCCTCCTCCAGGCCTCGCCACAAACGCAACATAAATTGTGTGTTGCGATCGGAGATGATCGTCGAGGGTACTCCATGAATGCAGATGATATCCTAAACGTACAGCTTCCCTAGACTCTCCACCGAGCTATGCTCCCTGATGGTAAGGAAGTGTGCCAACTTCGTGAGTCGGTCCACTATCACCCAAATGGAATCATGGCCCTTCTTTGTGCGTGGAAACCCTGTGACTAAGTCCATAGATATGCCATCCCACTTCCACTTTAGGATATCAAGGGGCTGCAACAACCATGTTGGAACCTGATGCTCTGACTTCACCTACTGATAGGTAAGACAATAAGAAACGAACTCAACTACACTCCTCTTCATGCCAGACCACCAAAACTACCGCTGAAGGTCTCTGTACATCTTCCCCACACAGGGTCGTACATTCAAGGGAGAAGTGTGTAATTCCCACATCACCTCCTCCCGCATCTCCACCGGTACTACGGCTCACCCCTAGAACATGATATTGTGATTCCCTCCTTCAAAATACCCATCGGGTGTGTCGCTCGTGGACATCTGATCACACAGTACCTTTCTATCAATATCCCCCATCTGGGACTCTCTCACATGCTCAAGGAGCGAAGAAGTCAGCATCATCAACCGTAGAAAATGCGTACCCTCCTACTCCACTAAGGTCAATTGTAGGGAAGCCAGCTGCTCTGAAGCTTCCCGCACTAGACGAGCCTGGGACTTCCTGCTAAGGGAATATGCTACTATGCTGCCCTTCCATGGAGTGTAGACTATCTCGAAATCATAGTCCTACAGAAACTCCAGCCATCACCTCTACCTCAAATTCAGATCCCTTTGATTGAAGATGTACTTGAGGCTATGGTGGTCTGAGTAGACCACAAAACGCTCACCTAGAAGGTAGTGTATCCATATCCTCAAAGCGAAGACCACCTCTGCCAGCTCCAAATCGTGAGTTGCATAATTCTGATCATGGGGCCTCAACTGCCTCGACCCATATGCAATCACTACCTGTTGCTGCATTAACACGCAACCAAACCCAGCTCATGAAGCGTCGCAATATAACACAAACTCAACTCTCTCCTCTGGAAGCCTCAACACTGGAGCACTAGTCAGCCTTCGCATCAGCTCCTCGAATGCCTTCTAGAACTGATTAGTCCAGGTGAACGGCCATCCCTTCCACGTCAATGAAGTCAAAGGAGTAGAAATCTTGGATAAATCTTCCATGAACCTCCAGTAGTACCCTTCCAAACCAAGGAAGCTCCACACCTCTGATGCATTCTTGGGTGGCTCCCAAGAAAGCACTACCTCTATCTTTGCGGGATCTATGGACAATCCTAGCTCTATAATGACATGCCCCAGAAAGTGAACCTCATGAATGTAGAACTGACACTTCGAGATATTCTCATATAGCTGGTGCTCCTGGAGTAAGTCTAGGACCATCCTCAAATTCTCCGTGTGCTCCTCCTCTGTCATAGAGTAGATGAGTATGTCATCAATAAAGACAACCAAAAACCGGTCCAAGTACGGTTGGAAGATCTGGTTCATCAAATACATGAAAATGGAGGGGGCATTCATCATGCCAAAGGGAATCACCAGAAACTTGTAATGCCCATAATGAAAACGGAAAGCCAACTTCAGGATGTCAGCCTCATGAACCCACAACTAGTGGTAGCCGGATCAAAGATCAATCTTGGAGAACCACTTCGCACCTCTCAACTGGTCTAAGAGGTCATCAATCCTCGGAAAAGGGTACTTTTTCTTTATCGTGCCATGATTCATGAAATGATAGTCCACACAATGTCGTAGACTCCCATTTACCTTTTTCACAAACAAAATTAGATATGCCCATGGGACATACTGGGCCTGATGAATCCCTTATCACGAAGGTCCTTCAACTGAAGTCGTAGCTCCCGAAGCTTTGTGGGTGCCATCCGATATGATTCACATGATATCGGGGCAGTCCCCGGCTACAAGCATAACTCCATCTCTCACCATAGAGGTAGTCCCAGGACATCCTTAGGAAAAACGTCCATATAGTCCTCTACAACGGTAGGGATCCAGGTTTCTGTAGCGTCTGCTACTATGAGATCCATGCTTGCCAATTGGTGAGAAAAAGGTTTTGGTCTCCTGCTCAGAGTACCATTCTGATCTTCCACAAGTTCTCATTCACCTAGAATGGTGAACCTCATACCATTAGAATGGATGAATTTGACTAGTCTGCGCCGACAGTCAATCTGGGTGCAAACCATGGAAAGTCAATCCATGACCAAGATGAATTCATAAGTTTCCATCGTGATGATGAGTTGGTACCATGTGAAACTTTCTCCTCTAAACGACAGTTCACACTATCTGCAGATAAAGGTCACCAGTGAGGCACTTCACGTAGGAACCTTGAGGATAAGAGCGTGTGGCAGCGCCTCTACTGGGAGCTCTCATTCCCGTACCAAAAGTAGTGATATAAAAGAGTGGTTGGCGCCTGTGTCTACTAGTACTGAAGAAATCGTAGAGTAAACACAATGTATACCTCATACCATCTCGTGTGTTGGGGGGTCACGAACACATAGCCTGAAGCTGCACGCAGCCCCTACCACCAGCTCCCTGTGCCTGGCATGGGCCGCCCGGTGGTTGCGGTGGAAGGATCTCGAAACATTGTCCCCCACCTCCAGGTCATGCTGCTCTGCCTACGCCACCTCACTGAGTACCACCATGTCCTCTCCTGGGAGATCCCTTTTCACAGCACTGCCTTTGCCGCTACGGTGCGCCCACTACCTGCTACAGCTTCTCGGTATGCCTGGTTAGGCAGTCCCATGCTAGGTGACCCTATCTATCATAAGCATAGAAACAACTCTCTCCTAACTGCCTCAGTGCTCTATGGTGCCACTATGGTGTACGACCCCACCCCTTAGTCTATGCACGGAAGGGTCTCCTCGACTGAGACCCTACTCTTTGTCGCCTGCCTGTTAACAAAGACTCTGCTCTGAAGAAGCCACATCTAGGACCTACCAGGTGCATCCCTTAGCCAAGAAGCTCTCAATCACAAGTGCCCACTCTAGCACCCTGGCATAAGTATGGATGCATAGGGTACTACACTAGCACGAATCTCCCTGTGAAAACCCTCCTCAAACTTCTGTGCCCGTAAGTAACTATCGCGGATCATATCCTGTGAGTAGCGTGTCAGGTCGGTAAACGGGGCTGAGTACAATGCCATGGTCATCCCCCCCCTACTTCAGCACCAGAAGATCCTGAATCTGAATGGAGCATAAACAAGAGGGGAGTACTCCTCTCGAAAGATCTGTTGTAAGCTATCCCACATGAGAGACGACTCGTCGTGGGTCTGCGTAACCAATCCTCCACCAATGCCCGGCCGTCCCTTGGAAAAGGCTAGCAGTTAGGGTTACCGTCTGGTCCGTTGGTGTCCGTACTAGCCTGAAAAGTCTGTCCACAGACCCTAGCCAGTCTTCTGCTGCCTGGGGATCCGGGTCCCCGCGGAACTTCTGCAGCTGCTAACGCTGGAAGTCTCAAAGTGCACTTAGCATGTGCTCAACCTCGGCCTGTGTTGTTGGTAATAACTACCGCTCTCCAGATGGAGGGGCTACTGCTGAACCACTAGGTATAAGGGGATCACGTGAGGGTCCCTAAACTAACGCCTCATCACTCTCTAGGTCATCATCATGAACTAGAGAGGGTAAACTAGTTGGCTGCTATCATGGGGGCATCCCAAAAATTATCAAGGATTACCGCGATCAGATGAGCATATAAATATAACATTAATAACAAAGGGGATCTAACTCAAAAAGGATAGTCAAAGACTCAATCATACCGGATGCATGTTCCAAAGCTCCCTGCAACAGGTGTCTCAGTGTACCGAGTCGACAAGCGGGTTATCAGGGTCTTAGTGAATGGATACGCCGACCGCCCGTACCATCACTGGACTCCCTAGCCTGAGAGACACTCTCGAGACACGTCGACACTATTTCCCTAAATCCCAACCAATTACTTTTTAGAGATGTCTGAACAATGCCCCAAGGAATGAACCACGCTCTGATACCACTTTTTCATGACCTGACCCTACCTGTCTCGAGCTGCAACTACCCCAAGCCCGCCTCCATAGGTCAGGGGATGGCGACAAGCACCGAAGGCATAAAAATTTCGGGGAGGCCTTTGCCTAAGTACCTGTACACACACACATAGCCCACTCAATGCAGAAGTGCAGAGTAAAAAGGAAACCAAAGTATGGAATACAATATCCCAACCAAAAGCATGAATTGACCTCTAAAACATAACAAGTAAATTACTGAAAAGTAGAATGACAAGTAAACTGAACAGTGAAGGGAAAAACATGTGCCAAAATAGAAAGGTGCCACAACCCGGCAACAGGTAAAAAAAAGTAAACCACTGGTGAGTCTCACACATGAGAGTCCGAATAATACCACTGAACGCAGCCCAAGCTCCTGTGTCTTCTACGCTCCTCTGTAGTCTCGATCGAACTGTCCATTATCTGCAAGGGAACACCAAGTGCGGGCAAATCCCAAGAAGGGGTGAGTATGAAGATACTCAGTAGGATGACCCGAAATCTCAAGGGAGCAATAAAGGAGTTACTAAAATGGTGAGAAGTAGACAGAACAAAGAACAGTGTAAGAGTATTGTAGAGAGAGTGCAGCTCAACCCAACAAAAGAAAGGAAGTAGACTCGTCCAAATGTAAGGAGCTAGAAATGGTGATAAGAAAAACTTCTCATCGATTTTTCGCTACCTATAGTAGGAGAGTAGACTCTTCCAACCAAGAGGAGCTAGACATAGAAAGCATGTAGCATACCCCGTGCGTCTTGGTGGGAAAAGTGCCCCTATACCTCATGTGTCCTAAGGTCATGTCAAAGTTGTCACACCGTTGATCCGCACAACAAGAGTCTTGCTCCAGTAGTCACGGAGAAAACCACTGCCTATCCTAGCAGAAGGAACTGTGCTTGAGAAGCCAATGGGTGACCCACTGCCCAGCCCCGCTGAAGGGTAAACCCCACTAAGTCAATGGGTGATCCACTGCCTAGCCCTACTGGAGGGTAAACCCCAATAAGTCAAAAAGTGACCCACTGCCCAGCCCTGCTGGAGGGTAAACCCCAATAAGTCAATGGGTGGCCCACTACCCAGCCCCACTGGAGGGTAAACCCCAATAAGTCAATGGGTGACCCACTCCGCATCCCTGCTGAAGGGTAAACCCCAATAAGTCAACGGGTGACCCACTGCCCAGCCCTGCCTGAGGGTAAACCCCAATAAGTCAAAGGGTGACCCAATTCCCAACCCTGCTGGAGGGTAAACCCAGAATTGGTCTGATAAATCTGCACTGCAACTGACATCATAGGGTGTCACCAACATCGCTATTGTGCATTGGTTCGGAGTGCATCAAAGGAACCTCTGACCAATGCCCTTTCATTCTTCCACATTTAATGAGATCTTGAATGAGGCTCTGAATGCCCAAATAAATTACACCCATAAAATCCTCACCAAAAAACACGCCGAATCGACTATTCATAAGCCCCGAAATGGACGTCCGGTGAAAAAGTCGCAAAACTTTTCACGCAGCGTGAATGACGGCTCGTGGGCCCACGCCTCAACTCCAGCCTCAACACCTAAAACTACCCTGGACAACTTCGTCTCGATGCCTGGGTCACAACGCCACTCACAGAACCTAAAATTTACTTTGTATGTTCTCACGTCATCTGAAACAGGAATCTCAGTGAGGCACTAAATAATACTTAACAGATGTGTCATGCCACCGTGCCCTCATCTTGGGAATTAAAAATTAACAAGACCATCTCAAAACCTTCGTCTCGATCCGAGGATCATGTTTCCATAGACGTAACACAAATCTAATACTCAGTTTGAGAGTTAGAGGTGTTTTAACACTAACAGACGGAGATGGGGTGAGTTGGACCGGTTCGGATGGTCCCCTCCTTTAGACCAGCGGTCTGTGGCTCGGCCACCTGGACCGCCCGGTCCACTGCGGCCCGCGGTTCACCACACAGACCGTGCTGCTTCCCCTGGACCGGCATGATATGGTCCGTCTTTTTCCACAAGGTACCCACGTTTCACAGGTCTTGGTCCACTCCTAGGGCCGCGTCGACCCTGGTCTTGCGCCGCCCACCGACCGGCGAAGCCGGCCAGCATGCCCCCGCTCGCCCGGACCGCCGCTGCGCCGGGCCATCGTCCCGCTCGCTCGTGCTGACCGCCAAGTAGCTTGCGCCGCCACCTGGGGAGCCCGCGTCGCTGCCTGGGGAGCCCGCGCGGCCGCCTGGGGATCCTGTGCTGCTGTCGTCACCCGCCGAACCACCCTGGAACCGCCGAAAAACAAAGGTTTTGGCCAGAAAAATTCCCGGGACCACCCCCGATGCCTTGGGACTCGGATTTTTTATCCAAAAATATGGTTGGAAAGATCAGATCGAACCCTATGCATATATGGCCTTCACTAAATAATTTAACATAATTTTGGTGCTATAAATTAAGCTCAAAGAAGGTGCGGGAAATTAAAATGAAAACGCAATGATGCCTACCACGCAGGGCGTAGCCCGACGCTCCACGATCGATCCACCTTCGCCGGAATCGAAAACGCCTTACTGGGGAGGGGGTGGAGCTTGAAGAAAGGGGAGTGGAGTTTTTTTTGGGATATTCCACCAGAGTATACAAATGGGGATGAAGGAGAGGATTTATGTTTAATTAGGAAAAAATAGAATTAACTTTTAATTAATTTTTTTTATTACCCACAAAAATACCCACATCTGAAACTCTCAACGGGGCCGATATTAAGCCGCTCTTAGGGTAAAAGTCACGCCTTGAGCACAATGACAGTCTCAGAATTTTAATCTGAGGCTCTATTTGAAAGATATAAAATTCAACGCCCGAGGCTGCTAAATTATGAAAACGCCCCTGGGGGCGTTTTCCACAGAAGGCTCGCACTCATGAAAGTTACACCCCTCCTAGGGTAAACGGCACGCTCCGGACTCAACGGTGACCTCTGTTTTCCATTTCGAGCTACAGTTCAGGAGTTATTCTATTTATTTGGCGTACTTAGTGCGAACGTACTAAAAATCTAATTCTGGCCACACCGGGGCTCGGAATCGCACACTGTCTGAACGCCCTGCTCTGGAATAACATCAAGAAAAATTCAAATTCTCACAGTCACAAAACCTTGGTTCTTACACATAACCCTAAGATAATTGTGTGAGGAATCCACTATTATTTTTTGTCAATTCAAGTTCATAGGATGAAAAAATTCAAGATCCAGTTGAATCGAGGCACCAAAAACACGACATGTCATATCCATAATTATAAACTACGTTATTCAGTAAAAATATATCTGAAATGAGTTAGGACACCTAATTTGTGTTTTATTCCATTATTATTAGATGATTTATTATTTCCAATACTTTATTCCTTAATATGTGTTTAAATATATCTTTTTCATGATCCCATGTATCAATATAAATTATTAATTCAATTTATTTCATTGATTATTCCATGAAATTACCCCTTCCAATCCCAGTTATGTGATCATTTCCCAAGAACACTTGGACAATGATGATATCACATTTGTTCTAGTGGATTTTCCCCACCAATTCTTCATGTTAGTCATCATTGGACCATGGGGTTAGGATTCGACTATTTTCGAATGGGTCTGAGTACGATTGAACTCCCAGATTCACAGTGGATGTGTACACAATGACCATATTGGGATTTCTAGAATGAATTGATGTGGATTTTTGGTAGTAGTTATATATCTTTAGATCCTAAATTCAAAGTGGAGGAGGCAGCGACATGGAAGGCTTGCTATGCATGGGGTGTCTTCGAGCGGAGGATTAGGAATTCCAATTTTCATCTACATGAAGCCTAGAAATCAATCATTTGTGTCATTATTCTTAATTTTGGTGACATTCAAGATGAAATCAGGTTCATTTAACAAGGTAAAGGTGGATCTAGAGAAATAGATGGATATCTAGAGTGTTTACGAAAATAATGACTACATGTTGTGTAGTTCATAAGAACACATTGTGTGTTCTTTCGAAATACATGCCACTAGGATTTCTAGGAGAAAATAAGTATCAAATGTTTTGTAAGGCCCCAACATGTAGGGTTGTCTTGTTTTGGCAGCATGGCATGTACTCTGGTAGTACATAGACACAGACATGTCTTGGCACACATCATGTACTAGCACAATACTAGTGCACATAGTAATGACCACGAGAACATGGGTAGGGCCCAAGTGGCATTGACATGTTGTATAGTACCTTTAAAAACCATTTAGTTCTATATGGCTAGTGATCTGTGTACTCGTGATGACATATCCAGGTAGAGGAATGTGGCCACATGCTGTGTGGACCCCTTACATGTTGTGTACCTCTTTTTTTTAGGAAACTTTTCCCTTTTTTATATCCTTCATTTGGACTCGAATATTGTACTATGAGTAGCATATCCTGATTTTTTTTATATAGAACTTGATGGTGGTATACATAGTTTATTTTGAGATATGGTGTGAGATGTTTATAGTGTTTCTCTTCTTTAGGCGGTGCATGATGACAGCAGTGATTGGGAAGAATCATCATATGGTGGTACCCCTGAAGGAATAAGGTGTGGGTCCTCCATCTACTAGGGGGTACCCATTGAAAGACTAAGGCATTGGACCTATATCTACTAGGTGTTTCCCCTTGAAAATAATGGGAAAGGTTACTCTACCTACTGATTTGTACCCTTCTGGCGGACTAGGGTGTGGGTCCTCTATCTACTAAGTGGTACCCCGTGATGGACTAGGGTGTGGGTCCTCTACCTATAGAGTGGTACCCCCCCCCCCAATGGACTAGGGTGTTTTTCCTCTATATACTATGTTGTATCCCCATGTAAAACAAGGGTGTAGGTCCTCTATCTACTGAGTGGTACTACCCTAATAGACTTGGGTGTAGGCCCTCTATCTACTGAGTGGTACCCCCTAACATACTAGGGAATGGGTCCTCTACATGGATAATATTCTCCATCAAATATTCGGAATAGTGGAGATGTGTGGGTCCTCCACCCAATTACTTCTTCAAACATATGTGTCAGATTTTGGACATCGATGATAGACCTTTGGAACTATTGGCGGACACTTTCCATGGGCTGGCCTATGAGGTGGAGATCCCCTTTCACTCTCATCCGAGTATCTATTATGATCATATATTTCTTTATTGTTGGATTTTGTTTATATGTTTCTATGGTTTAATATTTACACTTCTATTGTCTGTATCATTTCACTCCCTCTAGTTTTTAGGGCTTCAAACTAGGTATGTATATACACACCCCTACATGGGATTTTCCCATATGTTTAGTGTCTTATGTAGATGACAGACAGGTTGATGATGATTTTAAAGGATCATAGGGATAACCTAGTGAATTTTAATGTGTACGGTGGTCAGATCATGGAGATTTTGAGCTGGTCACTCTCAATATTTACTTTCTCATGTTATTGTCAAGTTGAGACATCTTTCTTATGGGGCATGCATTTTTCACATTTAATTTTCATATTATGTGGTCATGCTCTTGCATTCCCAAGAGTTTGTCACATGAATTCTTATTACTCTATATGTTATTATTTTTAAATTTATTCATCTTACATGGATATGGATGGGTGCATGAGTATAAGTGATCTAGGCAAAGACCATCCATTTTAGTTATTCCTTTTGGCACTGGTTGCTAGCCCTTAGCCTGTAGATACGGGCTTAGGGTGGTTGTGGATTATCCTTCCACCAGTCATGTGGGCCCTAGTGGGTCAGGTCATGACATTTTTCATCCTAGTATGGAATTGGAAGAGGCAAGAAACAGGGGAGAAATATCTTCCTTAAAGGATAATATCTAAGAGAAAAATATACATCCTAAGACATCTACACCAAGATCTGGTTCTAATGACTTACCTTTTACAATTATATATTTGATATTAACAAATGAGAATCAATTTTAACTATCCATACTTACACCATAAAAATGAAATATTTATTCACTTACATATCCAAAAAAAATTAGGTTTATAGTTTCCAAGAATGAGGAAAAACTATTTACATAGCTAAACCCACATTTTCCATCCTAATTGTAATTTTTTCCATTATACCCAGATTATCTTATTCCAAGATAAATCTTCAACATATCCCATAAAATTATCCAAACATGAATCCTTTATAGACATAAATTTATTAACATCATTCTTCATAAACTATAGAATTAGAAACATAATAAGGTTGATCTCAAATTATCATTAAGAATATACATAGAAATTAACAAAATAAAATCAATAATGATTATAATATAATCATAAGGGTTTAAGAACATAATCAAATATCATTATCATGATATAAGAAAATTCAAACCCATAAAAACCTAGATTATAAAACATGAGTCATGGGATAAATCTTTAACATAATACAAGAGTCATTGAGTTAACAATCATGAGACATGTGAAGTAAATCTTATTCAAAGGATCCATTAAAAATTATATCAAGCGAGAGTAACCATGTTGGTATCTTTGGACAATATAATTTCATCATGAAATTTCCTATGTCGTATAATTACAAAATTCTCATAGGAGTAACATTCATCCAGTTAACTCTATCGAATCTTGGGAGTTACTTATATTCAATAAACTTCATCATATCTTAGGAGTGACTTCCATCAATTTAACTCCATCACATTACCCAAAACATTTGAGAGTTACATCAATATCACTCATCACTATAAATAGTTTCCTAGAACCATAGCATGAATAAAGTGTATAGAGATTTCATTTCATCATAAAACTCTTATAAACAACCATCATTCCATTCATAACTTAAGTCACGGAAAATAAATGGTTTCGTTAAAATTTTCTTTAAAATTTCATCATAATCCATCTGGAGAAAATATTTGGATGGTATTATTAGAGAATATACCTAGTGAATTATTGGAATAATTTAGAATATGATGAAATATATGAATAACTCTTTTTAAAATTCAAATTAGAAATGTACTCTTAAATACAAGATGGAATACACTTTTCTTTTGGTAACCATTAAAATATAAAATTTATAAAACAATGGGAAAATATTTTCCTTTTAAAAACCATGTAAAATTGTTAAAGAAAATTATAATGTATAACATTTAATCATCGAAGGAATATCTATTAATTCTATAATCATTACAAAAATAATTTTGAACTTTTCTAAAGAGATTCAAAAGTGTCTTGTGTAGAAACTGTTAAGAAGTTCCCTTTTAAACCCATTTAAATAAAAGTAAAATAGAATTGAAAATGAATTTAATCACACGTTTGAGTTCAAATAAAAACATTATTGAAACCTTTAAAATAATATGGATTTTATGGTAAAATATTTTGGTAAAATACTTTAAATCCTTTAATGATTTTTTTTAAAAAGCACTCCTTTATGTACTTTTTAAATGAAAAACCCATTTGAAATAAAGAACTTGAGAAGGAAATAAAAATATCATTAGTATATATATATTCATGATATTACTTTTCAAATAGGGATTATATACACCATATAAATGAGTATAGGTGGATCAATAAAAACCTATCTCAAAGAAGGAAAATTGTAATGAGAAACCCTTATAAATTTTATAATCCTTGAATCAAAAGCCATAAATAAAATAAATTCATATTATTTTTTAATAACCATGATTTACATTAAATAATATGTCAAAAAATATTCATTAGTTAGTAAAAACACCATATAAACCAAATCATGGTTCACAAAATTAAACAAGCCTCAATGAATCGAATATTGAGATAACGAACCCTTATACAGATAGTAACATTTAAAATTTTAATCTTTTTATTCCCATTATGTCACTATGGTTTTTATTTTATATTTTTTTATTAGTATTGTGTTTATTTATTATTTTTCATGGAGTTTTATCCCAAAACATGGAAATTTAGTATTTTTCTTTTCATACATGGTTTTCATGCTTGGTTTGGGGGAAACCGTGGAGCTAAACTTATATGGGGTTGGGGAACCCTTATGTGCAGTTCATTATGATCATGCATGGTTTGGGTTACATGGGAAGTAGAAAAGTTGAGTTTAAGCCATTTTAGTACTAGGATAAACTATGTAGGCCCTCTAGTGATTCTGAGTTATAGTGTAAAGCTTGTGCATGGTTTAGTAAACTATGAAAACAAGCATGTGAATCAACTCTATAATTTGACAGTGCTATGTGGAATGATTGGTTCACTATTTTTAAAACCATGTGTAATCCTAAGGTAAAACATGTGAGTGGATGTTGGCTAGGATGAGTCGAGAACATGTATGGTACACAACTTCTAAAACCATTCATCCAAACCAGTCTACCATCCAATATTCATTAATAATTAAATTTATAATTTTTACCTTATTGGTTTAAATTAAAAAATTCTCTATTTCCCTCCTTATCATTGAAACAAACTTTGTGCATCCAAGTTATATTCTTCCCTTCCTTATCTTCCATTTTTTGTATCCTTATACCTTGATTTCAAGTGGGTTTCTCTCTTGGTATGTCCATCTAAGCCTCTTCATATCCACTATATTCACTTTCCTCATCAATTTAGCTTCTCACAAGAACCGTAGAATCCATGGTCATAATTTTTAGGTTAGGGTGGATTTAATAATAAGAAATTTTTATTATTATGGATTGATGAGGAACTCTTATGGTTAGTAATTATTCAACATATGTGAGGGCTTCTGGAATTATCATCATTGAACCAAGGAAGGTGTTTATTCATTGTTATTTTTTGTTTTATCCCCTTAAATTTGATATTTCTTGAGATTGTGTTTTCATTAAAATTGTGAATATATATAAGACCCATGAGGTTCAAAGTTGATTTAAATTGATTTTAATCATTGGTATGGAATGAGATTCCATTACATGTGTTTAAAAAAATTAATAAATAGATTTTAAAAGATTATTTTTGTTTTAAAAGTTGTGGTGAGCACCAACATTAAAGGACTTCTTAGAATAAATATTTTTTTTAAACAATTTTTTGAATGTTTCTAAGTTTTTAAAATTGTTAACATTGGGTTTGGATTTTAAAACAGGAGTTTTTAACCCTTGAGTGTGGTGTTTTAAACCTTTTCAACATTCATTGGTATCTAAATCAAAGGTTTGATGTGTTTAAAATTTCTTAGATGATAAAAATGGGTTTGTTGGTTTCAACGTAGTGTGTTGTCACATGTGAATTATATTTTGAAACTCATTGGTTACCTTAAATATTTTCAAAGTTGGTTTAAAGGGAAGTGTGGGTTCCAATTTGAGTTTCAATGTGTTTTGGATAAAATTTGTCTCAAGAGTGTACTGATATATATTTTTAAAAGGGTGTGGTTTCTTGAAGTTCCTATTATTTTTTTCAAAAAATAGCCTCATTTGGAATTTTATGATAAATGAGTTTTCATAAATGGTGTCGAACCCTATTGGGCCCTATGTGATTCTTGTTATGCCCATGGTGGATTTTTATCCTATGAGGGGATAACTTATATTGATGCATCACTTTATGATGTAAAGCTTTAATGTGTTATTAAGGATTCTAATTTTGAGTGTGTAGGATGTGAGGTGTAAATTAATTTCAAATGCTTTGTATTCAATGTATATGATTATTGATTTCTAACTTCATTTATTGACTTTTCATGGAATTAATAGGTAGATAGTAGGTGACCTATGTTAGGTAAAAACATAGTGGAGATAGTTGGTTGACTAGAGAGTGTTTCTTGAATACTATGAGATGGTTAAAATAGAAGAAATAACATTAATTTATGGTAAAAATAATTTTTATTCCCTTGTATGAATTTGTACTAGGTATGGTTACTTTTAAAATAGTTTTATGGGAATTGTAGAGATGTAATAGGTTCTGTAGTGTTAGCCAAAGTTCTTTATTGCAAGTTCAATTCCATTATTAATATATATGTAGGATTATTCTCATGACACTAGGATCCTGTTTAGGATCGTATAAGGGATTTATCTTTGTTCTTTTATTGTATACCTAGTTTATTATTTTATTATTTGGAATATATGGACTCATTATTTGCCTCTCTTTTTTGTATGGATTGGAAATGGTGGTGTCAGTTATGTTCTTTTCTCTTGTTTATCATGTGTGTCTTTCTTTTCCAATGTCTTGGAAAGGTATTTAAGAATGTTTTCAAAGTGGGAAAGAAAATGAGTTTTTTATGTTCTTTTAGACTATTTTAAAAATGAGTATGGAATGTGGTTTCTTAAAATTTGAAAAGTTTTATCGAAATAGTTTTATAAATTTTTGATGAGAAAGTGATAAATTGTTAGTTTTTGAAACTCCTATGTGGATGGTTGTTTAAAAATATTATTTAGGCTGTCTTTTATAGTTTTAATTTGTAACTATTTTTTAGTGATGTTTTAGTATAAAGTTAGGAAACTAGAATCCCTTTTGAGTTTAAACATTTTTATTTTAGAAAATAAGCAATTTTGAAATGGTTTTAAAGTGGCGATTTAATATGGTGATTTTCCAAAGGGGAATCAACAATGTGAAAAAAAATTCCAAGTGATTGTTTTCATTGAATTTAAATCCAAGAAAAAGAGTTTTTTCACACATTTAATATATTTTTATTTCTTTTTTAAATCCTTCTGAAAAAAAATTCTATTGTATTTCAAACAAGTATTGTTAGGATGTAATATGAAAGTTATTATTTAGATTTGGTGGGTGGAGACCTACTGGATTGTTTACCTCATTCCTATATTCTACAGGTTTAGGTTTATTCTAACTTTTTTTTCCTCTATCGATGATCCGAGGGAGTTGTATGGTTGGATAGTGACTTTAATTCACTCATAGACTTTGGGAGATAGTTCAAGGTTTTTATTAACTTTTATGTTCTTGTGTTAGTCATTTGTCCTATAGTATTTTATTCTCTAGCTTTTATATATTTATTTATATTATTTTTTAAGTACCTATTGTATATCCTATTTAGTTATTCAATTTTGTTTATCTCCAGTAGGATGTTTATTAATTTTATTTCAAATACTGATTTATTATCATAATATGAGGGATAAATCATTATTAAGGTTCTTTTTTTGATTCCCAAGCACTATTTTCCAACCCCATGGGGATCAAGTACACCCTTAGAGTCTTTTGGAGAATTGGGTTGGGTGCTAGGTTAGATTACACCCTAGGCCAATTAGTTACACATCCATCAATGAAAGGATTGTGTCGGATAAAGGTAAATCCATATAAAAATTAAAAAAATAATAAATAAGAAATTATAGGTCATAACACCCATAATTTTGTCCTAACATAGTCAATGAATATGTTATATAACTAAATTAAAATAAATTGAGTTAAAATCCCCTTACAGCAAGTCCCAACTTATTACTCAAATTTTTTATCTTCCTAAATAATAAACTTATTGTAAGTTTTTAACTAATTAAGAAAATTTTATAGGTTTACTAACTTTGAATTTACCCTTTTAATTCATTTATTACCATGTATTTGAAGTTACCAGTGGATCATACAGGTACACTGAGAGGGGTTGAATCACTATACACTAGTTTTTACAAGTTTTCTTTTCTTTTCTTTTACCCATTTTAAATATGAACCTCTGCACTTGTTAGAGTGAATGGATCTACCCTATTTACAAACTCAATTAGAACACATGAAAGACATTAAGTAAATGAAGCACAGAACATAGTATTTTTATAAGGTTTTCCCCCAATGTGGGTGACTATGCCCTTACTATGTTTGGGATGATATGAAACATAGATTCTTCACTAAGAAATCAATCAACAATTATAAGAGGTTTGGTTAGGTATCACCCTGTAACCATGTTAGTTAGCTATGGACCTTTTCCAAAATTATAATGGATCCCACCGGAGTTCTTTATACTATAATCTCACTAGTATTTCACAAATACAACACTAAAAACATTGAGAAAGATCGTAAGAACTTCAATATGCCACTGAAACATGAAAATAATCTTCATCTTTAAGACACTAATAATCAACTGATTCTACAATTTCTCACTTAATCTAGAAAATGTTAACTACCATGGAATATAATAAACAACAATGTATGCAATTTGGCTCAGTATACTATCCTGAATATTAGAAGATAACACTTCCAATTCAACTCACTATAGTAATAGAATGAACAAATACTGATATATTAATAAATTGTAATTTGTCATCTTCTTTGATCCACTGAAAAATATTTCTTCACCTAAAATAAAATATTACATACATAAAAATTGTTTGTTCATCATGCATGTAGTTCTCATAATCACATGAAAATATTTAATTCATGAAATTATCCACTTTTTTTATTTGTCTTCTTTATGAAATAATAAATTCACATCAATGTATATTCTTTTGATCTCCTTTGTGAAAGTACACAATGATATCACACACATATATTGTTCCACTTTCCTTCATAATTAACATTTACCATACATGAATATCAATATGTGCGTCATGAATAACATACAAAGAATGCATGCATATTATGTTTCATGGATTAAACTCATATAATTTTATCATTATATTCTTCATTCATAAAAAATAATATGACCACCCACTATTTTCCCTTTTTGAAAATATGTGATACCACATAGATATTCCTTAAAATTACTAGAATAATGACACTATAATACTATGCAGAAAATATAAAACCACAATCTAATTATACAAGAGTATCACAAAGAACCTTTTCTTCACAAGACTTAAACACAAGCATTGTATCACTTAACCTAAAAATTTTACTATTCATGGATATCATTACATTCATATTTTAAATTCATTGTGTAAAAGTATAATAAGGATGATTCATGGAAACTAAAATCATCTTCATGTATGTAAAATATATCACGTGTTTACTTTGCATAAACTAGACTCAAGAATGAATCTTCTTCTTGTAACAATAGTTCTCAAAAACTAAATTCACTTTATAAAAGATAAGGAATATTCTTGGGATTTTATCAAAGTTCTTCATGGATCAGATCATCGCAATGAAATCTGAGTGTGCTAAGAACATATCAAACATACATGGTATCTGGATTCTTCACATTCTTGTAAAAGTGTATGCAAAACAATTATCTTCTTCGCATAATACATGTGTATGTAGTTATTCAATATCATTCACAAAAAAAGTACAACTGCATAACTATTCCATGGTATTTTATTTCATCATTTAATCATAAATATGAATTCTAGGAATATACGCATTAGACCTCCTCATTCACAAATTCAGTGTGGTGCTCTGTTTCTCTCTAAAACTCTCAAAAATTATCTCAGATGAGAGATAAGAACACATGGAAAATGAGCCATGCCCCAGGTATTTATAGTCAACATTCATCATCTATGAACATTATATAATCATGGAGAATCATTTGGATTTTTCTTAAGATCATATCTCCAACCATCAGCATCACCAAGAAAATGATAATTTTTATCCCACTCTTTCTCATCAGATTGATCTTCGTAAAATAGTGCAAAGAGATCAGTTGATGATTTTGATCAGAATATGATCATTATAAAATTCAAATGAAGTTATATGATCATTGCTCTAGTAAATATCAACATCACCGCATGGATATCTCCATTGATTAATGGAATAATTTCATGTTAAATCTCATTGTTTTGATCATTTTCTAAATCATTCAAATATTGCTTCATGATATTCAACTTTTCCTCTCCCTTATAAAACATGGTGTTGCAACTTGCTTCCATAAATGTTCACTACATATGCCCGAAACAATCTGGTACCACTCTGTGTCGGTGCTTCTCAGTCATCGTGTCACCCCACACAGCGGATCTCCTCCCAAACATGCACCTCCAGTAGGCACTCCTATGTTGAAAATCCATTTTCTCCTCCCTCTTGGCTATCATGGGGAATTTTTTGGAAACCAATGAAGTGGATGTGGCTTCCCCATTTTTCTATCTAGCTTGGTCAAATATTATTTTTTATATAAGGATCAAATTAATATATGTAGCAAAATTATATGTAATAAAATTAAATAAAAAGTCCTTAAAAATAATTATATTCCCCTTAAAAACTATTCAATCATCCTCTATACTCTCATGAAAAATAAATAATAATTTTCATGGATCATCTTTCTCTAATTCAAATTATTTTAATAAATAATGTGCACATTTTCACTATTCTGAGAACTAAATACCAACTCTACAATTTTCACAATTAAATGTTTCTTCATCTAAATAAAAATTTTCATTCAAAGTAAACCTTTCCAACTTATGAATTTTTCTAAAATAAAATTCAATAGGACAAAAAATATCATCAATTAATTACTGTCACATTGAATTTTTATAAACCATTTTTTTTGAAAACAATTACTACACAAATAATAATTTTAATCAATTTGGGTTCTTCAATCTTTCTCTTTGGATTTATTGGAAATAACCATTTCACTTTTTAAGTCAATGTTTTTTAACCCCCTTACTTGAAAATAAAACCAAATATATAAGTTTGAAAATAATTTAACTAATATCAGTTTTTAAAAAGTGAACTTTACTTCTTCTCTCCTTCAAACTCTTCGTTTCATAATAGTTTACCCTTATTAAAAAATCTAATTAATCTTCTAGTGGGAAGGAAAGAATCAATATTATTAAATAAATGAGTCATTAATTAATCATATCTAAGTATATTTATACTAACCCAATATAGAAAACAAGAGTGATCAATTTGATTGACAAATATGTCAATAAAATTTTCAGGATATGATTCCAACACTAAAATCTTCTTTCAGAAGTTGTTCAAATGATTTTTAACTAATCTCCTCTTTAATAAAAATATTCAATTTCTAGGATTTGAAAATATTAGATAAATCCCTTATGAGAACTTCAAATATTCATCAATACTATTTGATATATTCAAATCTTGTAATTGTTCATCTTTTCACCCCCTAGAGGGATGAGCTTCATCAATTTTATTTACCCTAATTTGTTTTATGCAAGAATGATCTTCAAGAAAAATTTCAACAGAAATTGAAATAATGAACTCCATGATAGATAGCTTTATAAATATTTTATTATATTTTCATAGAATGCATATCTTCTGGACTCCACCTGAATATATGACACACCTTCAATTCATTACATAAAAGAAACAATCACAAAATATATATGGGAATAAGGTGGTTCTCAAATGATTTTTAATTAGAGAAAAAGGTGTGAGATTTATCTCTCAACCCATAAAATACTTTTAATTCTGCTCTAGATTTATGAAAAAACGCGAGGAATTATCCTTCTATTACTTTCAAAATTATATCATTTAATGTAATGATGGGTTTCTTGATGTATTCAGATTCTATCATATATGGATTAGACTTCTTCAAATTGGCAAGTAGTGCAGTTTCATTCTTCTGTTTCTGTTCCAACTTTCTATTCAGTTCTAGATACTATATCTATATGATTAAGCATTACTTTGGTATATTCTTAGAATTATTATTTTCTGAAGACTCATTCTTCATAGTATAATTATTAACACAAGTAGTTAGTGGTTCTTTTCTATTTCTCTTCACTAGATCTATTTTTTTAGGAAACAATGTCATGCATTTTTCAGAAATATGCCTTGAAATTTTTCATCTTTCACATAAATTTCTATCAATATATGGATTGTCCCTTTTAGACAACCTATCATAAAATTTGAGTTTTTCATCTTGATTATCATGCACCAAATCATCCATTTTATTTTGTTCTGGGATTAATTTATTTTTCTATTTCAACTTTATTCTATCTGTATTAGTGTTTGTGAACTATTTTCATAGGTCCATTATATGGCCTCTTATTCCATATTAGAAGCATAAATTATTTGGTGTGGAATTCATATCATCATTATTATTGGGTGTAGTTTACTTAAACATTTTCTTGACTTTATTCTCCTACTCACACCCTAATGAAATATTTTTTTCTATTATTCTTGGGATCTCCATTTGATGTGGTATCACCTTTATATCAACATATTAATAGTGAATTGTTGAAACATAAAAGAACTCATCATAATTGTGACCAATTCTATTGTAATAATCGTAGGATTCATTAAGATAATCAACTCTATTATTTATAGATATATTCTTCTTTAGCTATGAATTATGCTTTAAGTTTATAGGATTTCTCTTCAAATCAAATCTTCTCCCCATTAATTTTGGCCTTATGTAGTTATCGTGGATAGATGTATTATTCCAACAATCAATAGCTTGATGCATAGATTTCTAACAACACTAAAAATAGCCAATAAATATTTATTTTTTGATTTGTTCTATATCTTACATAGTTTTGACATCTTGTTACTTTTAGAAAATATGATTATTCTAAGATATTTGTCTGGAACAAGAATTCACACTCTTCTTTATATACACCTTTGATGATACGATGGATTCTTCATCAGTCTTATTCACCCAGGTCTGACCAAAATTCTTTTTGGAACTTTTACTAGTAGATGAAACAACCTTAGTAAAAAAGAAACTTCTGGATCAAGGGTTACCTATTTCAGTGATATTTCAATAGATTTTTTTAGTTGATATCAAGCACTTATTTACACTAAAATGAGTCTTGTCAGTAGTAAGATGATTTCCATAATTACACTTGGTAGGATTTTAGATCTCCGAAATTTGTGAATATTTAGCTTTGGAGTTCTCCAGATTTATTAAATTCTCCTTTAACTCATGAAATTTCGTAATTATAAACTTCTTCTAATCTTAAATTGATTTCACCATATCATCAAATTACTTTTGGGAAGTTTTTAATTTTGTTTCCTTAACATTTTTAAAATTGACATCTATTTCAAGACACAACATGTAGAGAAAATATTTATCATCTTCAATAAATTTCAATTTTTCCTTCTATTGGATCTTTATTTTCTAAACTTGATCATATTGCATTTGATTTACCTACAGTAAATAATTATTCAACTCTTTAATTATCTATTTCGTAACTTCTAGCGAGGTTCCTTTAACATTTATGGAGGTTTTGTGTAGTTTCTCTAATTCACGGATCATTTCTATATAAAAATTCTCAGTCACATCCTTCTCATAAATAGTCCTTTGTAACTCATCTTCAATAAAAATGAATCTTTCAATGTACTTTAGTATAGACTATTCTTTTCTTTCTTCGGTTAGGAAGAATATCTCATCCTTGACTTTTATTTTCAACTGAGAGTCCTTACTTCTCATGGTAGCTTTATGTGATTCTTTAAGTGAATGAATCATCTTAGTAAGAACCTTATTAGTTACTTCTTTCTTACACACATTTCTCTACAATTATTCTTCATTATAATACAAATATTCGTTGCAAAGTGATATAGTTTCTACTTTGGCATCAATAATTTTGTGAGAGAAGTTTATATCTCTGAAACTTATTTTCCAAGGCTTTCTCCATATCCTCATATTCCTTTTTAATTTGTGACTTTCATCATATAGTCCCTTTATAAAACAAATATTTAAGTGAAAACTTTAGTAGGAACATTATTCAGATAATTTTTTATTTCAGAATAAAAATCATTGAGTGATTTACTAAATTATTTGTCATCATCTCTTGAAATGTACTCATATAAAGGTTCTTTATCAACTGATTTAACAGATAATTCTAATAGGCTACCACTACGACTATATTTCAAAATTATGATGAATCTTATTTCCTCTTTTAATTCTTTCTCATATTTATTGCCTATTTCTTCTATATGTTTTCTATGGTTTTTGTGGAAACCTCCTTGTTGAAACTCATAGAGATAGGAGCTAAACTTTTCATCTAATACATCTCTATTAAATCTTAAAATTAAAATATTCAATTCTTTAAAGTTTGATACAAACTACAAGCACAATAAGATAGATCCAATCCGAGGTGTATTTTTTCCTCTAATACTAATTGAAGTACCCAGTGGATCATTCAGCTACACTAAGAGGGGTTGAATCAGTGTACACTAGTTTTTACATGTTCTATGTTCCTTCTTCTTACCCCTTTCAAATATAAAACTGTACTCTTGTTAGTGTGAAAAGAACTTCCCTATTTATAAACAAAACTATACCACATGAAAGATATAATGTAACTGAGGCACAATGTATAGTATTTTGAAAATGTTCTCTCTCAATGTGTGTGATTACGTCCTTATTTTTTTGGGGGTGATCTGAGAAACGGATTCTCCACTAAGAAATCAATCATCAATTACAAGTGTGTTGGTCTGGTATCACCTTAAAACCATGGTGGGTAGGTATAAACCTTTTTCCAAATTTTACTGTCATCCTGTCGGGGTTATTTATACTAAAATCCCACTAGTGTTTCACAAATACTAAACTAAAGACAATGATAGAGATCACAAGAACTTCAAGATACCACTCCAACACAAAACTATTCATCCTCTTTGATCCAATGAGAATAAACAGATTCTTCACTTGTCACTTCAATTTGAACACTTTGAATACTACTGAATGTTATAAAAAACATTTTATGCAAGTAATCTCAGTATACTCTCCATAATTGTAGAAGATAACAATTCTAATTCAACTCACAATAGAAATAGAAGGAACAACTGAAGATATATCAATAGACTACAAGTTGTATTTTTATTTAATTCATTGAAAAATATTTCTTCACCTCAACTCAAATATTTCATACATCAAAATCATGATTTATTCAAGCATGTAGTTCTCATCATCACATGAAAATATTCAATTTATGTAATTTTCAACTTTATTTATTAGTTTTATTTGAGAAATAATAAACGCACATAAATTTATATTCTTTTCATCTCCTTTGTGCAAGTATACAATGCTTGAACACACACATATATTGTTTCACTTTCCTTCACACCTTACTTTTCCTATGCATGTATATCAATATGTTCATCGTGTATAATCTAAAAATAATTCATGCATCTTATGTTTCATGTATTTAACTCATAACATGTCATCATTATATTTTTATGCATACAAAAAAACATTATGATCACCCACTATTTTTCTTTTATGAAAATGAATGAAACCACTTAGTTATTCCTTAACATTACACAAATTATTCCACTGTAATACTTCATATCAAACATAAACCATCAATCTAATTATACAAGAGTATCTCAAAGATATTTTTCTTCACAAGACTCAAACACATGCACTGTATCGCTTAAACTCAAACTTGAAATACGCATGGATATCATTACATGTATATTTTAAATTATTTATGTAAGCAGGTTGATTCATGCAAACCAAAATATTATTCATATAAGTAAAATATATTGTGTTTTTACTTCCCATAAACTAGACTCAAGCATGAATCTGCTTTGAATAAAAAAAATCATGGAAACTAACTACACTTTGTGGAATATATGGAAGATGATTAGGATGTTATCCAATTTCTTCACATATTAGACCTTCAAGATGAAATGTGATTTTTCTAATCACATATCGAACATTTGTGGTACGCTGCCTCTTCTCATTATTATAAAATAGTATATGATGTTATTTTCTTCTCCCTATAATAAATTTGTAAAAATTTATTCAATTTCATTCTCAAAACAAGTTAAAATGAATAATAAGTTTTTGGTATTTCATATTATCATGCGATCAGAAATATGAATGATAAGCATATATGTATAGAACCTCCTCCTTAACAAATTTAGATCAGTGCTCTGTTTCTCTTTCAAACACTCACAAATTCTCTCGAAGGATAGATAAGCACACATAGAAAATAATCCCAGCCTTAGGTATTTATATTCAATGTTCATCATCTTAGAGCATTCAATAATTATGGAAACTCATTTAGTTTTTTGATTAAGAGAATACCACGAACCATCACCATCACCAAGAAAATTATAATTTCCATCTCACTTTTTTCATCAATTTGATCTTTATAAAATTATGTAAAGAGATCAGAAGGTGATTTGGATCATAAACAAATCATTATATGATTCAAATAAAGCTTTATTATCACTACTCAAGTCATTATCAATGTCACTTCATGGAGATCTCCACTGACGAAAAGAAGAATTTAATGCTAAATCTCATTGGTTTGATCCTTGATTAAACCATACAAATATTATTGCATGATATTAAGATTATATTTGTGTCTAAAAGATAATAAAATGGTGATCAAAATCTCAGTTTGACCCTCAAACAATACTACAAATAAGATCCTTAGATGAACTATTATACTGGGATGGGCTCAGTGGAGAAGATGATGTAGAGCGATGGATGGATTTCGTAGATGATCATATAGATATATCGCATAGTCGTGGTTTATTCGTAGCTACAGAAACCCAATACCACATCAAAACAACTTCAGGTTTTTACTCCATTATAATACAAGGTGACATATCTGGCATCTATAAATTGTCACTGAGTACTCCCAAAACAAGTCATCACTACTCCGTTCTAGCGTTGCTCCACCACTGTGTTGCCCAGCACAGTGGATATCCTCCCACCCATGCACCTCCAGTAGGCACTCTTATACTGAAAATCCCTTTACTCAGTCCTACTAGATAGCTTGGGGGCTTGGATTCCCACCTATGGAGGGGATGTGGTTGCCCCCTTTGGCTGGCTAGACTAGTTGTATGTTATTTTTTATTTAAGGCCCAAATTTGTATAATTAGAAAAATTATAAGTAATTAAATGAAATAAAGAGCCCTTAAAAAATAATTCCAAACCCCTCAAAAAAACTTTTACAATCCCTACACTCTCATGAAAAATAAACCATATTTTTCATGGATCATCTTACTCAAATTAAAATCATTTTTATAAAAAATGTGCACATTTTCACAATTCTGAGAACTAAAGACCAACTCTATAATCATCAAAATTAAATGTTTCTTCATCTAAATAAACTTTTTCATTCAAAACTAACCTTTAAAATTTATGAATATTTCTCAAATACAATTCATTAGAAGAAAACTAAAACACCAACCTTCAATTAATGTCACATTGACTTTTTATCAAACATGTGTATTGAAATTAATTATAACACAAATATTACATTTAATCAATTTGGGTTCTTCAATATCCCCATTTGGATTTGTTTTCAATACCCATTTATCTTTCAAAGTCAATGTTTTCTTCTCCCCCTTACTTGAAAATAAAACTAAATAGAGAAGTAGTAAAAGAATTTAACTTATCAGATTTTTTAATGACTGAACTATTCTTCTTCTTTCCTTCATAACTCTTAATTTCATTAGAGTTTACACTTATTAGAAATTCAAATTAATCTACTAGAGAGAAGGAAATAATCACCTTTCTTAAATAAATGAGTCATTAATTAATCATCTCTAAGTCTATTTGGACAAATAAAATATAAAAAACAATAGTAATAAATTTAGAAAACAAGTCATTGAATAAAATTTTCAGTATATGATACCAACACTAAAATATTCTTTCAGAAGTTTTTAAAAATAATTATATCTAATAACCTATTTAATGATAATATTTAATTTCTATGATTTGAAAATATTAGATAAATTATTTACTAGAAATTCAAATATTCAATTATACTAGTTGATATATTCAACTCTTATAATTGCTTATCTTTTTACCCCTAGAGGGATGAGCTTCACACATTTTCTTCACCAAGATTGTTTTTCTTCTAGAATTATCTTGTAGCACAATTTTAACAAAAACTGAAATAATGATCTCCATGATGGATAGCTTCTTGGATATTGTATAAAATTTTCATAGTAATCATATCTTTAGGACTCCCCCTAAATATATGAATCACCTTTAATACCTTTTATAAAATATACAAACAAAAAATATATATGGGAATAAGGGGGTTCTTCAAATGATTTTCAGTTAGAGCAGTAGGGAGGAAATTTCTCTCTAAAACAAAATAAATCATTTAAATTATTCTCCATATTTATGAAAACTTGTCGTTATTTCTCCTTATTTTACATTCAAAATTTTATCATTTAATTTTAACATGGATTTCTTGATGTCCTCAGCTTCCATCTTAGATGGATAAGACTTCTTCATGTTGACAAGTAGTGTACTTTCATTCTTTTTTTTGTTCTAATATTATATCCAATTCCAACTACTCTAGCCATGTGATTAATCATTATTTTGGTATATGCTCAGATTTCTTCTTTTGTGTAGACTCCTTCATCGTAGAAGAATTATTTACTAAAATGGAAACAAGTGATTTTCTCTTGATCTTCACTATTTCTATTGGTTCAGGCAGCCATGCCATGAATTTCATAGAAATATACCCTAGAATTTTTCACTTTCCACACAAATTTTCAACAATCATAGGATTATCCATTTTAGACAACCTCTCATGAAATTCGAGTTTTTCATCTTGATTTTCATGCACCAAATTAGCCATTTTATTTTATACTGAGATTAATTTCTTATTCTTCTTCAGCTTTCTTCTACCTGCATTAGTGTTTATAACCTATTTTCAAAGGTCAATTATATGGCATTTTTCTAAAAATTATATGCATATTTTCATTGGCATGATAGTCATATCATCATTATTCATGGGTGTAGGTTGCTTCAAAATTTTCTTGACTTTCTTCTCCTCCTCACACCCTAAGGAAAACTTTTTTCAATTTTTCTTTCGCTCTGCATTTGATGTGGTCTTATATTTATATTAGAATATGAATAGTGAATAATTGGAATATTTCGTTACACATCATAATTTTGACCACTTATATTGTATTATCACATAATTTTTCTAGATAATAAAATATATTCTTGATATACAAATTCTTTTTCTTCTCAGAATTATGCTTCAATTTTGAAGGATTTTTGTGCACATCAAATCCACTCCCCCTTAATGTTGTCCTATAATTATCGTGCATAGAAATATTATAACAATAGTGAATATCTTGATGCCCAAATTTTTAACAATACTAACAATATCAAAGAAATCAAGATTTTTTTGATACCACTTGTCTTATTTTCATGTGTTGTTTCTTTTGGATAATATGATTATCCAACTATGCACTTTATGGGGAACAATAATTAACACTCTTATTCATATCCACATTTGATTACATAATGTATTATTTTAATCAACCTTCTTCACCCGTGTTTATATAGAATTATTTTTGGAACCGGTATTTTTAGATGAAATAATATTAGTAAAAATAATAATCTTTTGGATCAAGGGTTTCTTGCTTCAGTGGGCTTTAAACATATTTATCTTTAGATAATCTCAAGATCTTACTTCCACTTGTATGAGTCTTTTCAAAAGTATGAATCTTTTCATAATTACACTTAGTGGGCTTTAGGATCTTAGAAATTTGTGAATATTTATCTTGGGAGTTCTCTAGGTTTCTAAAAATGATCTCTAAATCAAGAAAATTTATAATTAGAGAGTTCTTCTGATATTCATGTGATTTCACCATATCTTTAAATTATTTTTGAGAAGTCATTAATTGCGTTTCCTTCAGATTTTTCAACTTGACATCCATTTCAAGACACGTCATGTTGAGGAAATATTTATCATCTTTAACAATATTCTATTTTTCCTCCCATTTTCTCTTCATTTTTTGAAATTGATCATCATGAATTTGATTTAACTCTAGTAAATAATTATTCAACTCTTTAATTCCCTTTTTCTTAACCTCTAGATGGGATTCATGAACATTCATAGAGGTTTTTTTTAGCTTATCCAAATCACAGATCACTTCTATATAAAATTTCTCAGTCAAATCCTTATCATAAACAGTCCTTTATAATTCAACTTCAACCAAAGTGAATCTTTCAATTTAATTAAATACATATTGTTCTTTTGATTATTTAGTTAGGAAGAATATCTCATCATGGTATTTTATTTTCAACTGAAATTCCTTGATTATCATGGTGTCTTTATGAGATTCTTAAAGTGAATGAATCATCTCAGTAAGAACTTTCGCAGTTAATTATTTATCACACATATTTCTTTGAAATTTATCTTCAATATAAGAGTTATTTTTCATTGTAATGTGATACAGTTTTTTCATTGGAATCAATAATTTTTTAGATAAGTTTACATCTATAAAACATTTTTTCCAAGGATTTTTAAATATCCCCATCTTACTTTTCAAGTTTTTACTTTTCATCATATAGTCCCTTGATAAAAAAAATATTTAAGTGACAACTTCAATATGAACATTATTTAGATAATTTTTTATTTTTGAATAAAAACCATTGATTGATTTAATAAATTATTCTTCACTATCACTTGAACCATACTCATCTAAAGTATATTTTTAAAATGATTTAACATATACTGTTTATAGAATACCACTCTTACTATATTCGTACTGTGATTAATCCCCTTTGTTCTATTAATTCTTTCTCAGCTTTCTTGCCTATTTATTATGTCCTTTTTTCAATGTTTTTGCAGAAACTTGGCACTGACAGAGATATGAAATGAACTTTTCATCTAAAATATTTCTATTAATTCTTAAAATTCAAATTTGAACATTATATAATTATGATACAAACCATTGGTACAATAATATTGTTCCAATAAGAGTTGTACACTTTCCTCTAATACCAATTCAAGTGCTTAGTGGATCATGGAGGTACACTGAAAGGGGGGATAAATCAGTATAAATATTTTTTTAGAAGTTTTATTTTCTTTTATCTTACCCCTTTTTAATTTGAACCTATGAACTTGTTATAGTGAGTGGATCTTGCCTGTTTACAAACAATATTATACCACATGTAAGACCAAAAGTAAATGAAGCACCGCCAAAATTATTTTTACAAGGTTCTCCCCCAATGTGGGTGATTATGTCCTTACTGTGTTTGAGATGATCTAATACATAGATTCTCCACTAAGTAATCAATCAAAAATTAAAAGTGGGTAGGTTAGATATCACCCTGAAACTATGGTGGGTAGGTATGAACCTTTTCACAAATTATGTTGGCATCCCACTAGTGTTATTTATACTAGAATCCCACTAGTTTTCAAAAATATAACATTAAACATAATGAGAGATATCACGATAACTTTAAGCATCCAATTCAACACAAAATGTTTCTTCCTCTGGGAGCCACTGAGAATAAATTGATTCTTCACTTTCTCACTACAACTGAAATACTTCGACTGCCACTGAATATAATCAATAACACTGTATGAAAGTCAGCTCAATATACTCTTCTAAATTTTAGAATATAACACTTCTAATTCAACTCACAGTATTAATTGAATGAACAACGTAATATATACCAATAAACTATAAGTTTTCTTCTTATTTACTTAATTGAAAAATATTTCTTCACCTCAACTCAAATATTTCACACATCAAAATTGTGTGTTCTTCATGCATATAGTTCTCATCATCACATGAAAATATTTAATGAATGTAATTCTCCACTTTATTTATTTTTTTCTTTGTGCAGTAATAAATGCACAATAATGTATATTCGTTTGATCTCATTTGTGCAAGTACAAAATACTAGCTTCCATACATATATTGTTTCACTTGCCTTCACACTTTACTTTTCAGGTGCAGGCATATCAACATGTGGCTCATGTATAATCTATAAAGCATAAATGAATCTTATGTTTCAGGAATTCGACTCATATCATTTCATCTATATATTCTTTATTAATATAAACAAAAATAGTATGAGCACCCACTGTTTTTCCTTTTCACAAATGTGTGATACAACTTAGGTGTTCCTTCAAGTTACAAGAATGATGCCACTATAATATTTCATAGAAAACATAAAACCCCAATATAATTAAATAGTAGCATCACAAATATATTTTTATTTTGAAGACTCAAACACACGCACTGTATCGCTTAACCTCAAACCTGTAGTATGCATGGATATCATTAAATTCATATTTTAAATTCTTCATGTAACAGTATAAGCAAGATGATTCATTCAAACTGTAATATTCTTCATGTAAGTAAAATGTATCCTTTGTTTACTTTTCATAAACCAAACTCAAGCATGAATCTTCTTCACATAACAACAATTCTATGAAACTAACTTCACTTTGCGGAAGCTAAGGAATATTCTGGTGATGCCATCCAATTGCTTTATGGATCAGATCATTGCAAAGAAATCCAAGTGTGCTAAGCATAGATCGAAAATTCTCAGTATCCTACTTCTTCTCATTCATGTAAAATAGTATGGAAACCCATTTTCTTCTTCATGTAATACATGTGTAATTAGTTCTCCACTATTATTCTCAAAACATGTTTAACCGCATAACCAGTTTGTGGTATTTTATATCATCATGCGATCATAAATATGAATTCTAAGCATTTACGTACAGAACCTCCTCCTTCGAAAATTCAGAGTGGTGCTCTATTTCTCTCGGAAACTTTCAAAAATTCTCTTGAATGAGAGATCATAACACACACAAAATGATCCTATCCTTGGGTATTTATAGACAACATTCATCATCTTAGAAAATTCTATAATCATGGAGACTCATTCGGTTTTTTTCTTAAGAGTATACTGTGAACCTTCTTCGTCACCAAGAAAATAATAATTTGCGTATAACTATTTTTCATCAGATTGTTTTGTATAAAATGATTCAAATAGATTGGAAGGTGATTTTAATCCAAATTGGATCAATATAATATTCAAACGAAGCTCGATGATCACTGCTTGGGTAATTATCGATGTCGCTGCATGGAGATCTGCATCGATGAACAGAATGATTTCATGCTAAATCTCATTGGTTTGATCCTTGTTTAAATCATGAAAATATTCTTGCTTGATATTTTGATTATGAAAATTTATCAAATACAATTCAATAAAACAACACCATCCATCAATTACTGTCACATTAAATTTTTTTCAAACTAGTTTATTGACAATAATGATAACACATATAATAATTTTAATCAATTTGGGTTCTTCATTATTATATATTTACAACATAGGACATTCGGTTCATAAACCCAAAAAACCTTTAGTAGGTTGACCATGATCAAAGGGTCATTGTTCCATCATCTCCATAATATAAATAATGAAATAAATATCATTTTAATACATTAAATATAATTTTATAACTATCTATTAAATATGTACATGAAAAAAGAATCACATTTCTCTGTGGAGGTGGTAGTCCACACGTACGCACGTGTGACGTTATCATTTTCCAAAGGATGAAAGGATAAAAATGTAAGTAAAATCTTATCATTATAGAATCATAATTATGTCATAAATATAATTTTTATTCTTTTCATCTATAATTTTAAACGTCCACATGTGGAGATGATGAAAAACGAAACACATCACTTTTGGAGGTGCTAATCCATATGTACGCATGAGCGATGTTTTCAATTTCTCATGGGTCAGAGAATGAGATGAATAAGGGTTGTTCCAAAAAAATAATTAAATTTAAGTATATTAAATATATTTATGTTATTATATGTGTAACGCCCCGACCCCAGAATCCTAGAGTCGATGCATTATTATGTATCATTTGCATGATCACAAAATATCAATTCTCGAAAGACCGATTAGTTTAGTAGCCTTGTAAGTACTAGATACATTCATAAGGTTTACATTACATCATAAAAGGGAAAACTACAACAACATTGATTCCATAGACAACACGAAGATCCCATAGTATATACTTGCAGGTCAGTCATAATATACTTCTTTACATCTTAGGAAAAATAAAACATTGAAATGGGTGAGCTTAGATGCTCAGTAAGGATAACAATATTGCGGAAACTTTCATAAATAAGCATAAACATTTAAGGCAATGTATAGAACTAAAACAAAAGCATTTTTAACATAAACTTCATCATAATATAGAAAATATAAATCAAAATAATTAAATTTACTTACTCGCATGGATATTCTACTAGTCGAATAATCACATGCAATATCAATAGCCACTTTCATAATGATGGAATGAATAATGCCATACATTCATAACCACATAGTCAAGGCCTTGTGCCAAGACTACAAATAAGATTTTGTCAAGGCCTTGTGCCAAGAAACTAGTTTGTCTCATGAGACCTACCGATGCATCGAGGAGCTATATCGTGCTCCACCCTTCACTTACTAAGTCCAATGAATTCCTCATATGAAAAGGTTGAAACATAATCTGAACATTCGTATTAAAACTAGCATACTAAATGTCAATATGTTAACCACAAACCATGAATGGTATAAAAATAGCACATACACAGTCAAACATAACACATTCAATACAATATGGAAGATTGTATTATAATATATCAACCTCAATAGAGAATAATGAATGATATTGACATAGATGAAAATAATCATCAAAACATTTTGAGAGAAATACCCCACATTTTCTTGAAAACATTTAAAAGTCTCACTATTTATCAAGAAGTCGTTTAAAATATATTTTTGAATCAAAGTGTCCCATACCAGTTTGAAACATTTAAAGGGAATTTTAATTTTAAAACATTAATGTCCATATAAATAAAACCTTAATACCATTTTTAAAACATGGATATTAATGAGAAAGCTTTGGAAGAATAAAATATTAAAACATTTAAAATGATATTTTAGTTAGAGTTCCTAACCAAATGAGAGATGCTTGAATACAAATAATTGAGGTAATAAAAACTTTATAATATCTTGATAATAAAGTATTTCATGCTATACTATGGAAAATAAAATTATATACATCATATAAAAGTGAATTGGTTCATAATAACAAAGAAGTCTCAAAGGAATGTAAATTGAGATAAAATCCCTTATAAAGACAGTATCCTTAGGTAAAGGATAAATCAATGACATAATTATGAGTGAAAAATATAAATACACTCAATATGATTGGATATTAAGTGTAAATAAATTAGAGTACATTCACAAATATTCTTGTAAAAACAACACCAATGACTTGGATGTTTAACTCAATGAATATAAATTGAGTTAAGATCAAGTTTATATCAATGAATTGAGAAATTATCAATGGAGTGATTATGTGTATCAAATGTATATCCACACAAAGGGGATTGTAAATTACTAAATAAATAATTAATACTAATTTCACACATAATCTTGGAGTAAAATAATCAATGAAGTATGCGTAAATCCCACTGAGTGGAAATTGAAATTTGAAATTCCCTTACCGATTTGGTAAATTATGAAAAATACAACCCATGAAGGAAGGATCGTACAATGAAGATTTAAATACCCATAAATTAAATTATAGTACACCAATAATGCAATCATGGACAATACATATGCCACACAAAAGGAAATAGTGGCCAATATAGCATGAATCTCACGGGAATAAAAAGTGAGATGAAAAACCCATACTTCATTGTAAAAAATCGAGTCGTATGACCAAAAGTTAATAAACACCAAATTAATCACATAATACCATAAATATGAAGAGAATAATGATAATATATATTAAATGGCAGTACAAAATACACCACATCCAATAAATAAGTAGCGAACAATGGAAATCTCACAGAATTAAAAGTAAGATAAGAAACCCCTTACTTTGTACTTTTCCTTGGTATATGGTAGGTTAAACTCCTGTATAATTGTGAAATAATTGTTATTAAATTATAAAAGAATCATATACATCCATATGATATCATATATTATCTTTTAATATTTCTTTGTTAATAATATTTTAGTATTATCGTCGTTTCGGGTGTTAACTGATTCGTTTTCATTTATATGATTTGTTTCTTAAGTATTGTTTTTTTATTAATAGGATGTATATTATTAATATTCAGAATTATATTAAGTCTTTAAACATCATTTTTAATCATCTAATGTAAATTAGTCTTGAATGGATTATGATGCGGAATGAATCTCATCGTGTTCGTGGAGACGGTAATCCTTACATACGCACGAGCGACAATATCATTCTTTTGATATTAAAATAATATATAATTGGATGGTATATCATCTATACAGAGTCATTATCATGTTATATTTATTATTTACATCAATTACACATAATTATCATACCCATCCAAATAATAATGTATTGAATAACAATTACACCACGACGTGGAGACGGTAAGCCGTACGTACGCACGTATGGTGACATGTCATTCAAAGGATGGATAGAATAATGAATATGGATATAACATAATTATAATAACATCACAGTTTATAGAATATACTGGATTTATTATTTTAGAATGAAAACAACAAAGAAATAGGAAGTGGAAGAAGAAAGAAACTTGAAAGAGATGATGAAATGTTTACCTTTTTTCGGGTTATTCTTTTTGATTTGATGAAAAGGGATTCTTAAGTTGGATTTCTGACTAAAATAATGCCTCTAAGATTAAGGGAGGACAGTTTAGAGGGTATTTGGGCAGAGTTTGTCGTAGAAAAAAGGCTTTGAAGCTGTGAATATGAGGGAACGATGAGTGCCCTTTTATAAGAGGGGTGAGGGGCACATTAGGAAAAGCTAGAAATATTATTTTATAATAAAATAATTTTCGGTTTCTAATGGCTCCAAAGTGGATTATATAAATTATAAGGTGTGTATGGGTAGAAAACCACCCAACCAATAGGTTTTAGACAGGTTTGGGTCACTATATTAACCTTAAATTTTAGATTTAACTCTTAATTAAATAGTTTGACATTTACCATGTCTCTTTGTATTTTTATATTATATGGTTAATAAACATACCATATACTTCCAAGATAACCCCAAGTGGTTCATTAATGATACACCTATAATTATATAAGTATTTTGGATGAACCATAGATTTTTAGGAATATAATATCAATTAATAATATAATATTTGTTTTAAAAACTCTTTTATGTCAATTTTGACACTATTTGGTATTTTGTTTTTTCTAAATTCACAACAGCATTATTACTTTGAAAACAATTCATCTAACCAACCCTTATATTTCATATTAACCTAAAAACTAGTGTAATTCATAAAAAGGCTCAAATTACATTTATTTGGATATTTATAATATCAATTATTTTAATATTTCATTATTTAGGAAATTACTACATCATCATTGTGTCATAAATAAATTAAATTATTTAAAGTCTAAAAAATATAAATAAACTACCATTATGTAGGAAATATTTTTATATTTATAATGAATATTTATAGTCTAATTTATCTTATGTGTAACCATATATTAAAATGTTTTAGTTATTAAACTTTGATTTTAACTCTTTTAACTCTTCTTCAAATTAAATAATAATAAATGTCCTAATCTAATCCAAGTGGAAAAAAGAGCTTCATATTTTATTCCTAAGGTTTTTTGTGTTCTAATTATACTTATCCAACAGAATTAGGACATGTTTCAGGGTAATAATAATATCATTTTTACCTTTAATTACCCTATTTACTTTTAATCGTGGTAAATAAAAGTTAAAAGTTACTATTCACCAAATATTATTTTTATCTTATTGAACCACATTTTACTCCTTGATATTAACCATGTCTATTGGATTTTTGAAATTCAACCCACATAAGAGGTAAAATTAAGTTTTATTTAAATTTGCAAATGCTTCTAGGAGGTGGGTAAAAGACAGTGAAAAGTTCAATAAAATTTTATATATCTAATATTATTACAAAATTACTCAAATGAATTAAATTGAACATATATAGGTATTATGTATCTATTTTGACCTAAAATAAATTTAAATAAAATAATTAATTATTTGAATAAAAATTCGGTTTTAAACTATAACTCAGTGTTTTTCACTATTCATCAAAAATTGAAAGTTTTCATAAAAATACCAAAAATTCACCCTAAGATAATTTCAATATTCAGAATCCAAAAATGAAGTCCATTTTGAAAGATAAAAATTGTAAAATTTCAAAAAGTGGGTATTACTATTCATAACGGCTTGTTTGATTGGACGCGGTGTGCTAGTATCTCGAAGTTGTGTACAATGCAAGCTATTACATTATTCAAAGGAAAACATATCGTGGAAGCTTGGGGTGCTACATTCTTCCCCCCTTTTGGAAATTGCGCCATCTCAATTTTTAAAATTGGGCTTGGGAACATAATTGAAAGTCCCACATCGGTAAAAGAGTCAACAAAACTAACACTTTAAAAGAAAGAAAGAGAAGTACAAAGGTCACCCAAGATTACCCATACTAGGATTCCATGTAGTAAAACATGGATATGGAAGATAAACTAAGTGTCAAGTTCTGATGGAGAGGGTTAGAAAACATGATTAGAAGAATGTTAACAACAAGAAAATCACAAACTTGTGATGGGACAAATGGTCATTAGTTTCCCAGTAGGAAAAGTAAATGGACAACGTTTTTTATTTGTTTTAATTTACATTTCATAAAGATGAGGAATTTATTTATGAGATTCACTAAGAACATAAATAGATATACTTACATTTTAAGTAGAGTTTCATTATTTAATAACTTTCTACCACTAACTCATTTTTTTTCAAACGATAAGTATTCAAGATGACTTAGTCACACCGGAAGAGCTAGAATCAACTTCTAGAGAATCACATGATCAAAAAATGATAAACTATATATTTACCTTGTCTTTAGAGATTAATCAAAACTAAAATGGTTAGTACAAGATCCGATGATCCCCCAAAAGAATATTTTTTTAGAGAAAGAAAAATTAATCTTAATTTCTAAAATTTAACCAACAATACCCCAAAGTTAAATAAATATCATTCAATAAAATATTGTCCTCAAAATCCATCAATATAATCCAAACTAATATTGAAACCCAAAACATAGAAGAATTTGGTTTTGTAGTCTTCCGCGTTAAATTTTATCTCCTAATGACATCGACTACTCTTAAAGTCTCATACTTAAAAGTAATTAACCTAATAAACTATTCTCTATTATAGGTTAATCATTTCCATAAATAACCCAAATCACTATAAATACACAATAAAAACATAGATCAAAATCAACCAATACTCCTCAAATGAAATCCCATCGAATTCTATTTTCCTTAGGCATATAGTGTTCCCAACAGAGCGATCGTCTTCCAAAATAACATTTATCACTTAATCACCAAATCATTTTCCTATACTAAGGGTATTAATTTTATAAGACATAAGATCTCAAATCAACATATTATTGATCAATAAAATCATTTAACTAAAAATAATTAGTCACACAAACCAGGGACTTCACGTAATCCAGTGGTAGGCGATAAATCCCAATCGCACTCTGGTTGTGGGTTCGATTCTCACAGCTTTGTCCGACATGACGGGTTGTCACATAGTCTGTGTGTTGTCCTTTTTCAAAAAATATATTTTATAACATTACCAAAATGAGATAAATTCATCAAAATAACCATTACATAATTTAACCCCAAATGTTATCTCATACCTTGAATTTTCATCCCAAAATATAATAACTTGTAATTGCCTCAAACCCAATGATCATATAAAACCAAATGGTTATTTATAACTATATCCATAAGTGAAATGATAATTCTTCCTCAAATATCATTTTCACATGAAAAACTACAGGGTTACAAATACAAGAGAAAATTATTCCAAAGTAATACCATCAACAAGGAGCACTAATACTTTTAAACCTTTCTCCAAGCATTTATTTCAACATAGCTTCTTCTTTGACCAAGAAAATATCCTATAGAATAGGGCATTCACTCAGGTAATGGCCAGGTCCCCTAAATTTATGGAAAATGACTGTAAATGGATTCTTGGGACCATTTTTATTTTCTTCCATAGTACTCTTCATTTTTCCTCGGCAATTATTTACTTTATGTCCTTCTTTCCCACACGTAAAGCATTTCTTTTTTTTATTGAGACACTTTCCTAGGTGTCTCCTTACAAATTTCCTACATGATGGAAATTGAGGATTCTTTTCTCATTGGTCTCTACTGCTGGAGCTCTTATCATTCATCACCTTTCTCTTCTTTGTTGAGTCTGGGAGTTGGTTAATATATATGTTGTTGATCATATTTTTGGAAAACTGATTTGGCATGAACACAATATCTTTTACACCTATCAACATTCCATTTTTTGTTCGTTTCCACCATCATTCCCACCTTTTACATCATGATCAAAGTTACTATGACTTCCTTGGAATCCCGCCATTGACTAAAACCAGAAAGAATTGTGTGAGTAACAGTAGTCATAAAATCATTTAGATAATATCATGACGCCATATTTTTAATTTGAAACACCTTAGGATTAACCAAGGACATTTATTCTCATCTTATATTATAATCCTACAAATCCATTTGTAAATAAAATGTAAATTATCCTAAGCATATTCCCTGGGAGTGTTGTAACCAAGAGTACAGCAAGGCCCGTTGTCATGCACCAGTTTCCGTTCGAGTCTAGCTCAAAGCGGTATTTTCGAGTTTTACCCCTACGTACATCTGTGTTAGAGCTGCCTCTACCTACTCGTATCCAGATATGGATGTATTACTTAGAAAACTCACAAAATATCTACAATACCAAAATTTTAGGAAGTTCTTCTATACTAATCCTTAAAGTCTATCTTAGGTCTATGTGCTCTAATCAGAGTTAATATAAATCTAGTTTCCAATGTTTCTACTAAACTTCCTCTGATACTAACTATAACGCCCCGACCCCAGAAGCCCAGAGTCGGTGCATTATTACGTATCATTGGCATGATCACGAAATATCAAGTCTCGAATGACCGTTTAGTTTAGTAGCCTTGGAAGTACTAGATACATTCATAAGGTTTACATTACATCATAAAATGGAAAACTAAAACAACATTGTTTCACAGAGATCCCATAGTCAATCCCTACAGGTAAGTCATAATATACTTCTTTACATCCTGGGAAAAATAAAACATAGAAAGGGGTGAGCTCAGATGCTCAGTAAGGATAACAATATAGCGGAAACTTTCATAAATAAGCATAAACATTTAAGGAAATGTATAGAACTAAAACAAAAGCCTTTTCAACAAAAACTTCATCATAATATGGAAAATATAAATCAAAATAATTCCATTTACTTACTCGCATGGATATTCTACTAATCAAATAATCACTTGAAATATCAATATCCACTTTCATAATGATGGAATGCATAATTCCAGACTTTCATAACCACATAGTCAAGGCCTTGTTCCAAGACTAGAAATAAGATTTGGTTAAGGCCTTGTGCCAAGACACTAGTTTGTCTCATGAGACCTACTGACGCATCGAGGAGATATAGTGGGCTCCACCCATCACTTACTAAGACCAATTAATTCCTCATATGAAAAGTTTGAAACATAATATGAACATTCGTATTAAAACTGGCATACGAAATGTCAATATTTTAACCACAAACCTTGAATGGAATAAAAATAGCACATCCACAGTAAAAAATAACTCATTAAATACAATATGAAATATTTTATTATAATAGATCAACCTCAATAGAGAATAATTAATGATATTGACATAGATGAAAGTAATCATCAAAACTTTTTGAGAGAAATATCCCCCTTTTCCTGAAAACATTTAAAAGTATCACTATTTATCAAGAAGCCGTTTAAAATAGATTTTTGAATCAAAGTGTCCCATACCACTTTGAAACTTTTAAAAGGAATTTTAATTTTAAAAAATTAATGTCCATATAAATAAAACCTTAAAACCATTTTTAAAACATGGATATTAATGAGAAAGATTTAGAAGAATAAAATATTAAAACATTTAAAATGATATTTTAGTTAGAGTTCCTAACAAAATGAGAGACGCTTGAATAAAAATAATTAAGGTAATAAAAACATTATAATAACTTGAGAATAAATTATTTCATTATATACTATGTCAAAGGATAGTATATACACCATAGAAAAGTGATTTGGTGCATAGTAACAAAGAAGTCTCAAAGGAATGTAAATTGAGATGAAATCCCTTATAGCGACAGTATCTTTAGGTAAAGGATAAATAAATGACATAATTATGTGTCAAAAATATAAATACACTCAATATGATTGGATATTCAATGTAAATCAATCATAGGACATTCACACATATTCTTGTAAAAATAACACCAATGACTTGGATTGTTAACTCAATGAATGGAAATTGAGTTAAGATCAAGTTTATATCAATGACTTGAGAAATTTTCAATGGAGGGATTATGTGTATCAAAAGTATATCCACAAAAAGGGGAGTGGAAATTACTACATAAATAATAAATAGTGATTCCACAGATAATCTTTGAGTAAAATAATCAATGAAGTATGCGTAAAGCCCACTACGTGTAAATTGAAATTTGAAATTCCCTTACTGATTTGGTAACTTATGAAACATACAACCCATGAAAGAAGGATCATACAATGAATATTTAAATACCCCTAAATTAAATTATATTACACCAATAATACAATCATGGACAATACATACGCCACACAAAATGAAATAGTGGCCAATATAGCATGAATATCACGGGAATAAAAAGTGAGATGAAAAACCCTTACTTTGTTGTAATCAATCGAGTCATTTGACCAAAAGTTAATAACCAAAAAATGATTCACATAATACCATGAATATAAAGATAATCATGATAATATATATCAAATTTAAGTACACAATACACCATATCCAATAAATAAGTGGCGAACAATGGAAATCTCACAGAATTAAAAGTGAGGTAAGAAACCCCTTACTTTGTACTTTTCCTTAGTCGATGGTAAGTTAACATCTTGTATAATGGTAAAATAATTGTTATTAAATTATAAAATAATCATATACATTAATATGATATCATATATGATCTTTTAATATTGCTTTGTTAATAATATTCTAGTATTATCGTCGTTTCGGGTGTTAACTGATTCGTTTTCCTTTATATGCTTTGTTTCGTAATTAGTGTTTGTTATGAATAGGATCTATATTCAAAATGGCATTAATTCTTTAAATGTTAATTTTAATCATCTAATGAAAATTATACTTGAATGGATTACGATGGGGAATGAATCTCATCGCGTTCGTGGAGACGGTAATCTGTACGTACACACAAGCGAAAATATCATTCTTTTGATATTAAAATAATATATAATTGGATGGTATATCATATATACAGAATCATTATCATGTTATATTTATTATTTTTATCAATTAGACATCATTATTATACCCATCCAAATAATAATGTATTGAATAACAATGACACCACGACGTGGAGACGGTAAGCCGTACGTACGCACGTATGCTGACATATCATTCAAAGGGTGGATAGAATAATGAATATGGTTTTAACATAATTATAATAACATCACGGTTTATATAAGATACTGGATTTATTTTTTTAGAATGGAAACAACAAAGAAAGAGGAAGTGTAAGAAGAAAGGAACTTGAAAGATGTGATGAAATATTTACCTCTTCTTCGGGTTCTTCCTTTTGATTTGATCAAAAGGGATCCTTAGGTTGGATTTCTGACTAAACGAAGGCCTCTAGGATGAAGGGAGGACAGCTGATAGGGTAGTTGGTCAGAGGTTGTCTAATTCAAAAGGATTTGAAGGTGTGAATTTGTGGGAAGGTGGAGTTCCCTTTTATAATAGGGGTGAGGGTCACCTTAGGAAAAGCTAGAAATATTATTTTATAATAAAATAATTTTAGGTTTTTAATGGCTCCAAATTGTATTATTTAAAGGATAAGGTGGGGATGGGTAGATAACCACTCAACCAATAGGTTTTAGATAGGTTTGGGTTAATATATTAACCATATCTTTTAGATTTAACTCTTAGTTAAATAGTTTGACATTTACCATGTCTCTTTGTATGTTTATATTATATGGTTAATAAACATACTATATACTTCCAAGAGAACCCCTAGTGGTTCATTAATAATACACCTATCATTATATAAGTCTTTTGGCTGAACCTTATATTTTTATGAATAAAATATCAATTAATAATATGATTTTTTTTTAAAACTCTTTTATGTCAATTTTGACACTATTTGGTATTTTGTTTTTTCTAAATTCATAACAGCATTATTACTTCGAACAGAATTAATCTAACCAACCCTAATATGTCATATTAACCTATAAAATTAGTTTAATTCATAAAAAGTCTCAAATTACAATTATTTGGATATTTATAATATCAATTATTTTAATATTTCATTATTTAGGTAATTACTGCATCATCATTGTGTCATAAATAAATTAAATTATTTAAATTCTAAAAAATATAAATAAAATACCATTATGTATTAAATAATTTTAGATTTATAATGAATATTTATAGTTGAATTTATCTTACGTGTAACCCTATATTAAAATTTTTTAGTTATTAAACTTTGATTTTAACTCTTTTAACTCTTCTTTGAATTAAATAATATTAAATGTCCTAATCTAATCCAAGTTGACCAAAAAGGTTCATATTTTATTCCTAATGTTGTTTTTGGTCGAATTATACTTATCCAATATAATTAGTACATGTGTTATGGTAATAATAATATCATTTTTACCTTTAATTACCCTATTTACTTTTAACCGTGGTAAATAAAACTTAAAAGTTACTATTCACCAAAAATTATTTTTATCTTATTGAACCAAATTTTACTCCTTCATATTAACCGTGTCCCTCAGATTTTTAAAATTAAACTCACAGAAGCGGTAAAATTAAGTTTTATTTAAATTTGCAAATGCTCCTAGAAGGTGGGTAAAAGATAGTGAAAAGTTCAATAACATTTTATATATCTAATATTATTACAAAATGAATCTAATGAATTGCATTGAAAATATATAGTTATTATTTATATATTTTGAACTAAAATAAATTTAAATAAAATAATAAATTATTTAAATAAAAATTCGTTTTTAAATTATAACTTAGTGTTTTTCACTATTCATCAAAAATTGAAACTTTTCAGAAAAATACCAAAAAATCACCCTAAGCTAATTTCGATATTCTGAATCCAAAAATGAATTCCATTTTGAAATATAAAATTTATAAAATTTCAAAAAGTGGGTATTACTATTTATAACGGCTAGTTCGATTGGTCGCAGTGTGTTAGAATCTCGAAGTTGCGTACACTGCAAGCTATTACAATATTCAAAGGGAAACGTATCGTGGAAGCTGGGGATGTTACATTCTTCCCATCTTTTGGAAATTGCGTCCTTTAAAATTTTAAAATTGGTCTTGGGAACCTAATTGAAAGTCCCACATTGGAAAACGAGTCAATAAAACTATCACTTTAAAAGAAAGAAAGAGAAGTACAAAGGTCACCTTAGATAACCCATACTAGGATTCCATGTAGGAAAACAAGGATATAGAAGATAAACTAATTGTCAAGTTCTGATGGAGAGGGATATAAAACATGATCAGGAGAAAGTTAACAATAAGAAAACCACAAACTTGTGATGGGGGAAATGGCATTAGTTTCCTAGTAGGAAAAGAAAACGGACAACGTTTTTTTTGTTTTAAGTTACATTTCATAAAGATGGGGAATTTATTTATGAGATTGACTAAGAACATAAAGATATATACTTACTTTTTAAGTAGAGTTTCAGTCTTTAATAAAGTTCTACCACTAACTCATTTTTTTTCAAACGATGAGTATTCAAGATGACGTGATCACACTGGAAGAGCTAGAATCAACTTCTATAGAATAACATGATCCATAAAGGATAAACTATATATTTACCTTTTCTTTAGAGATTAATCAATACCAAAACGGTTAGTACAAGATCATATGATCCCCCAAAAGGATATTCCTTTACAGAAAGAAACATTAATCTTAATTTCTAAAATAAAACAAAAAATACCCCAAAGACAAATAAATACATTTCAATAAACAATTGTCCTTAAAATAATTCAATATAATCCAAAATAATATTGAAACCCAAAACATAGAAGAATTTGGTTATGTAGTCTTCCACATTAAATTGTATCTCCTAATGACATCGACTACTCTTAAAGTCACATACTTAAAAGTAATTAACATAATCACATATTCTCTATTATAGGTTAATCATTTCTATAAATAACCTATATAACTATAAATCCACAATAAAAACATAGATAAAAATCCACCATTACTCCTCAAATGAAATCCCAGAGTATTCTATTTTCCTTAGGCATATAATGTTCCCAACAGAGCGAACGTCTTCCAAAATAACATTTATCACTTAATCACCAAATAATTTTCTTATAATAATGGTATTCATTTGTTAAGACATAAGATCCAAAATCAACTTATTATTGATCAATAAAATCCTTTAACTAAAAATAATTAGTCACACTAACTAGGGGATTCAAGTAGTCTGGTGGTAGGCGATAAATCCCAATCGCACTCTGGTTATGGGTTCGATTCCCATAGCTTTGTCCGACGCGATGGGCTGTCACACGGTCTGCGTGTTGTCATTTTTCAAAAACTATATTTTATAAAATTACCAAAATGAGATAAATTCCCCAAAATAACCATAACATAATTTAACCACAAATGTTATCTCATACCTTGCATTTTCATCCGAAAATATAATAACTTGTAATTGCCTCAAACCCAATGATCATATAAAACCAAATGTTTATTTATAACTATATCCACAAGAGAAAAGATAATTCTTCCTCAAATATCATTTTCACATGACAAACTACAGGGTTACAAATACAAGAGAAAATTATTCCAAAGTAATCCCATTAACAAGGAACACTAATACTTTTAAACATTTCTCCAACCAATTATTTCCACATAGATTCTTGTTTGACCAAGGCAATATCCTATAGAATAGAGAATTAACTCAAGTAATTGCTAGGTCCCCTATGTTTATAGAAAATGAATATAAATGGATTCTTGGGACTATTTTTATTTTATTCCATAGTACTCTTCATTTTTCCTCAGCAATTCATTACTTTATGTCATTCTTTCCCACATTTAAAGCATTTCTTTGTTCCATTGAGACACTTTCCTGGGTGTCTCCTTCCATATTTCTTGCATAATGGAAATTGAGGATTCTTTTCTCCATGGTCTCCACTACTGTAGCTCTTTTCATTCATCACCTTTTTCTTCTTTGTTAAATCTAGGAGTTGGTTAATATATATGTTGTTGATCATATTTTTGGAAAACTTATTTGGCGTGAACATGATATATTTTACGCCTATCAACATTCCATTTTGTTGCTCATTTCCACCATCATTCCCGCCTTTTGTGTCATGCTCAAAGTTACTATGACTTCCTTGGAATCTATACATTGACTAAAACTAGAAAGCATTGTGTGAGTAACAATAGTCGTAAAATAATTTCGAGAATATCATGACAACATATTTTCAATTTGAGAAACCTTATAATTAACCAAGTTCATTTATTCCCATCTTATATTAAAAACCTACAAATCAGTTTGTAAAGAAAATGTAAATTATCCTAATCATATCCCCTATGATTGTCGTAACCAAGAGTGCAGCAAAGCCTGTTGTCGTGCACCATTTCCCATTCGAGTCTAGCTCAAAGTAGTGTTTTCAGGTTTTACCCATAGGTACATCTATGCTAAAGCCGCCTCAACCTGTTTGTATCCAGAGAGGGATGTATTTCTTGGAATACTCACAAAATCTCTACAATACCAAAATTTTAGTAATTTTTTCTATACTAATCCTCAAATTCTATCTTGTGGTTATGTGATCTAATAAGAGTTTATCTAAATCTAGTTTCCAAGGTTTTTACTAAAATTCTTCTGATACCAACTGTAACACCCCAACCCCAGAAGCCCAGAGTCTATGTATTATTACGTATCATTGGCATGATCACAAAATATCAAGTCTCGAAAGACCGATTAGTTTAGTAGCCTTGGAAGTACTATATACATTCATAAGGTTTACATTACATCATAAAATAGAAAACTACAACAATATATTTTTTACATAGACAACACTAATATCCCATAGTCTATTCTTACAGGTCAGTCATAATATACTTCTTTGCATCTTGGGAAAAATAAAACATAGAAAGGGGTGAGCTCAGATGCTTAGTAAGGAAAACAATATAGCGGAAACTTTCATAAATAATCATAAACATTTAAGGCAATGTATAGAACTAAAAAAAAGCCTTTTCAACATAAAATTCATCATAATATAGAAAATATAAATCAAAATAATGACATTTACTTACTCCCATGGATATTATACTAGACGAATAATCACATAAAATATCAATATTTACTTTCATAATGATGGAATGCATAATGCTAGACTTTCATAACCACATATTCAAGGTCTTGTGCCAAGACTACAAATAATATTTTTTTCAAGTCCTTGTTCCAAGACACTAGTTTCACTCATGTGACCTACCGATGCATTGAGGAGAAATAGTGGGCTCCACCTATCACTTACTAAGTCCAATTCATTCCTCATATGAAAAGGTTGAAACATAATCTGAACATTCGTATTAAAACTAACATACGAAATGTCAATATGTTAACCACAAACCATGAATGGTATAAAAATAGCACATCCACAGTCAAACATAACTCATTCAATACAATATGGAATATTGTATTATAATATATCAACCTCAATAGAGAATAAAGAATGATATTGACATAGATGAAAATAATCATCAAAACGTTTTGAGAGAAATATCCCCCTTTTCCTGAAAACATTTAAAAGTATCACTATTTATCAAGAAGCCATTTAAATTAGATTTTTGAATAAAATTGTCCCATAACACTTTGAAACTTTTATAGGGAATTTTAATTTTAAAACATTAATGTTCATATAAATTAAACCTTAAAACCATTTTTAAAACAGGGATATTAATGAGAAAGATTTAGAAGAATAAAATTTTAAACCATTTAAAATGATATTTTAGTTAGCGTTCCTAACCAAATGAGAGACACTTGAATATAAATAATTGAGGTAAAAAAACATTATAATATATTTAGAATAAAGTATTTCATGATATAATATGTCAAAGGATATTATATACACCATATAAAAGTGAATTGGTTCATAACAACAAAGTCTCAAAGGAATGTAAATTGTGATGAAATCCCTTATAAAGACAGTATCCTTAGGTAAAGGATAAATCAATGAAATAATTATGTGTGACAAATATAAATAAACTTAATATGATTGGATATTCAGTGTAAATAAATCAGAAGACATTCACACATATTCTTGTAAAAACAACACCAATGACTTGGATGTTTAACTTAGTGAATGTAAATTGAGTTAAGATCAAGTTTATATCAATGACTTCAGAAATTATCAATGGAGTGATTATGTGTATCAAACATATATCCACACAAATGGGGGTGAAAATTAATACACAAATAATAAATAGTTATTCCACACATAATCTTGGAGTAAAATAATCAATGAAGTATTCGTAAATCCCACTGAGTGGAAATTGAAATTTGAAATTCCCTTACCGATTTAGAAACTTATGAAACATAAAACCCATGAAAGAAGGATCTTCAATGAATATGTAAATACCCATAAATTAACGTATATTACACCAATAATACAATCATGGACAAAACATACACCTCAGAAAAGTAAATAGTGGCCAATATAGAATGAATCTCACGCGAATAAAAAGTGAGATGAAAAACCCTTACTTTGTTGTAATAAATCGAGTCATATGACCAAAACTTAATAACCACCAAATTAATCATATAATACAATGAATATAAATAGAATCATGTTAATATATATCAAATGGCATTACACAAAACACCACATCCAATAAATAAGTGGCGAATAATGGAAATCTCACAAAATTAAAAGTGAGATAATAAACCCCTTACTTTGTAATTTTCCATGGTTGATGGTAGGTTAACCTCATTTATAATGGTTAAATAATTGTTATTAAATTATAAAAGAATCATATAAATTAATATGATATCATATATGATCTTTTAATATTGCTTTGTTAATAATATTTTAGTATTATCGTCGTTTCGGGTGTTAACTGATTCGTTTTCCTTTATATTCTTTGCTTTGTAAGTAGTGTTTATTATGAATAGGATGTATCTTATTCATATTCAGAATTATATTAAGTCTTTAAACATTATTTTCAATCATCTAATGAAAATTATTCTTGAATAGATTACGATGGGGAATGAATCTCATCGCGTTCGTGGAGACGGTAATCCGTACGTACGGACGAGCGACAATATCATTATTTTAATATTAAAATAATATATAATTGGATGTTATATCATATATAAAGAATCATTTTCATGTTATATTTATTATTTAAATCAATTACACATCATTATTATACCCATCCAAATAATAATGTATTGAATAAAATTACACCAGGACGTGGAGACGGTAAGTCGTACGTTCGCACGTATAGTGACATTTTATTCAAAGGATGGATAGAATAATGAATATAGTTGTACCATAATTATAATAACATAACTATTTATAGAATATATTGTGGTTATTATTTTACAATGGAAACAACAAGGAAAGAGGAAGTGGAAGAAGAAAGGAACTTGAAAGAGGTGATTAAATATTTACCTCTTCTTCGAGTTCTTCCTTTTTTTTGATCAAAAGGGCTTCATAGGATGGCTTTCTGACAAAAGTAAGGCCTCTAGGATGAATATAGGACAGTTTAGAGGGTATTTGGGTAGATTTTGGCCGATACAAAAGGCTTTAAAGGTGTGAATATGAGGGAAGGGGGAGTTCCCTTTTATAAGAGGGGTGAGGGCACCTTAGGAAAAGCTAGAAATATTATTTTATAATAAACTCATTTTCGGTTTCAAATGGCTCAAAAGTGGATTATTTAAAGGATACGGTGGGGATGGATCAAAAAACACTCAACCAATAGGTTTTAGAAAGGTTTGGTTCACTATATTAACCTTATCTTTTAGATTTAACTCTTAGTTAAATAGTTTTACATTTACCATGTCTCTTTGTATTTTTATATTATATGGTTAATAAACTTACTATATACTTACAAGCGAACCCCAAGTGGTTCATTAATTATACACCTATCATTATATAAGTTTGTTTCCAAAACTTACATTTTAAGGAATAGAATATCAATTAATAATATAATATTTGTTTTAAAAACTCTTTTATGTCAATTTTGACACTATTTTGTATTTTGTTTTTTCTAAATTCATAACAGCATTATTACTTATAAAAAAATTCATATAACCAACCCTAATATGTCATAGTAACATATAAAATTAGTTCATTTCATAAAAAGTCTCAAATTACATTTATTTTGATATTTATAATATCAATTATTTTAATATTTCATTATTTAGGTAATTACTGCATCATCATTGTGTCATAAATAAATTAAATTATTTAAAGTATAAAAAATATAAATAAAATACCATTATGTATGAAATAGTTTTATATTTCTAATGAATTTTTATAGTCGAATTTATCTTATGTGTAACCCTATATTAAAAATGTTTTAGTTATTAAACTTTGATTTTAACTCTTTTAACTCTTCTTTGAATTAAATAATAATAAATGTCCTAATCTAATCCTAGTGGGCCAAAGAGGTTCATATTTTATTCCTAAATTTGTTTTTGGTCTAATTATAATTATCCAATAGAATTAGTACGTGTGTTAGGGTAATAATAATATCATTTTTACCTTTAATTACCATATTTACTTTTAACCGTGGTAAATAAAAGATAAAAGTTATTGTTCACAAAAAATTATTTTTATCTTATTAAACCACATTTTAATCCATTATATTAACTGTTTCTCTCAGATTATCAAAATTCAACTCACAAAAGCGGTAAAATTAAGTTTTATTTAAATTTGCAAATGCTCCCAGGAGGTGGGTAAAAGATGGTGAACAGTTCAATAAAATTTTATATATCTACTATTATTACAAAATGACTCCAATGAATTACATTGAACATATATTGATATTATGTATCTATTTTTACCTAAAATAAATTTAAATAAAATAATTAATTATTTTAATAAAAATTCGGTTTTAAACTATAACTCAGTGTTTTTCACTATTCATTAAAAATTGAAATTTTTCAGAGAAATACCAAAAATTTACCCTAAGCTAATTTTGATATTCCAAATCCAAAAATGAAGTCCATTTTTAAAGATAAAATTTATAAAATTTCAAAAAGTGGGTGTTACTATTCATAACGGCTAGTTTGATTGGTCGCGGTGTGTTAGAATCTCGAAGTTGCGTACAATGCAAGATATTACATTATTCAAATGGAAACGTACCATGGAAGACTGGGGTGTTATAATATGAGTAAGTTTATAGAATATTGTAAGGATTTTGAAGAATAAATAAATATGAAAGCACTCAGTTAAGATTTATACCTATTTTTGAAAAAACCTCATTTGACATACGCCTTAATACTTCTAAGTGTGTATTTTGGTGAGACCAAAGCATCTAAGTCATGGGTAGGGAAAATGGTTAGTAATTTTGGTATATGTTTGTTGAAAAAATGGCTCAATATCTGTGAGGAAGATAGGATAGGAGGTACCTATTTATAAGTCGGGTGGGTGAAAATATTGTAAATACAAAAAATATTAATATTTAATATGTGTATAACTCATGTAAAATGGATCCAATGTTCCATATATTAGATGATAAAGAGTATAAGGTTGAAATAAATTCAAAAAAATAAAAGTTATACAAGTTTAAGTGGAATTTTTAACCTTATCTCATTTTATGACATCCTTGTTAACCCTTTTAACCCTAACTGTGGTAACAAATTTTGCAATCTCTAAAGGTAATGAGAGTAATTTAAAAATTCCAAGTATCACATACATGAACCATGCATGATATTATAGAAATATTCCCATTCCATTGAGTGTATAGAGTATTCATGTGGTTTTATAATGATTGAAAAATAATTTTTAAACATTCAATAACATTTAATGTCATTTTCATGGCTATTCGTACATCTTGACATTAAAGGGATCAAGATAATAAAGAAATTAGAATATAAATACTTTCAACAATAGTAATCCATTATAATTTTCAAGTAAATTATTCTAATACCATAATTCCTCCAAAAAATATTACTTTTAATGTTTTTAAAAAAATTACTTGATTTCTCTACTTCTTACACAAGTATTGTGTCGGCACTGTGTAAGAATTCAAGGTAATTATATCATAAATAAAAATTAAAAAAAATTACTATCATAAAAATAATTTATTGCACTTCAAAATAAAATTTTATATTGATTCATAACATCTTTTTATCTATATGAAAACATATTCAAGATATTTAAATAAGGAGAGTGACATTTTATAATTATCATTTAATTAAAATAATGAAAATTTTATAATCAAAGTCAAGTGGCATAAAAATTACATATTTTAGAATATGGGATGATTAATTAAATACAGTAAAGTTTTTTATTTATTTTTAGACCATATCTCATGGTTTTATCATCATTTAACCCATTTTACCATTTACCATGGTGATAAACTTTTATCACTCTAATTATTCATTAGAACTAAATATGAAATCAATATTATTAAATAATTTGAATATAATAATTATAAATATGGAATCCATTTTATAATATTTATTTTTCATAAGTGTTAAAAATAAATTTTAATATAAGTGCATGAAATGAAATTAAAAATATTTTTTTAAAATATTGTCATTTTAAGCATAGAAATGATTTTATACTATAATTATGTAAAATTTTGATTATAGTTTCATTAATTGGATAATTTTTAATAAAATATTTCTAATTTTACTTAAAAACCAATCCAAAATATAATGGGACATTGTAAATACATTAAAATAAATGACAGTATTTATATAAAATGGTATTTTTCACAATTCACCCAAAACTCAACTATTTTAGAAAATCCCAAAAAAATCATCATAAGATTATTTTGACCAGATTATTGCAAAAATAAATTTATTTTTATAAATTTTAATTTTTAAAAATAATAATTTTAAATTTTAAATAAAAATACAAAATATAAGGAAAACCCTCTTTTAAAGGAAAAACCCCATTTAAAACTTTAATTGTACTTAACTTTCCATTATTTTATTCTTATCATTCAAAATTGAGTACTTATTTCCTAGGCATTAATCAATAACTTTGTATTCATAAAACATTTCTACATATGTTTCATAATTCAACTACCCTTTTTTATACTCACCAATCCAACGGCTAGGTTATAACGATTATATTTAAATAACAATATTTTTGTAGTATATCATTGTTCATTTAAGATAAGTGTCGTGTATGGTAAATTCTATCGAATATAATATTCAGTTAAAAGAATATAAACTCAAATATCAGAGTTTTTCATTCTTCTAACCTTAGAGAAATTGTATCCTCTTAATTTTATCACATCTCGAAAACATTTTTATAATCAATTCCAATGAGTTGAAGACAAATATAAATAAGTGGACAAAAATACCTTTTAATCCACATTAAAAAAATTAAATTTTTTAAATAACATTAATGTTTATTTTTAGACTTGAAAATTTATCATTTCCTACATACTTTGTAAACTATACATATACCATAATGAGACTCATTCTAGAAAAAGTGTTTCATATAAAATACCTTAATAGCTGAGAGATATTTTCCATATAAGAATCAATAGATTTAAATTACTATTTCATGAGTTCATGTATTATTTTACCATAAATATAGAGAATTATATAAAAAATACTTACTTGATTTCATTCAATACCAAAAGAATAATATATTCCCTTCGGTTTGGTTTCAAGCAGTTCTTAATCTACGCTTCATCTCATATTATAAATGATAAATAACCATGATGAATTTTTCAATCCTCAATCACTAAAATCAAAGGAATAAACGCAAAAGAAACAAAATTTTTAGGAATCACCATCTTATGATACATATAAAGTTTCTGGTATTCAAAAAATATTATCTCATAAATCATCAATAATGGAACTATTTTATGATATTTTGATGATTATTGATATATATTATAGAAACTATAAATTAGGAATATTATAAAATATATATCATATATCTTGTAAATGGTGATGAAATTTGGGAACCCTTCTTGCAGTTTTTTTCCATGTAAGTAAATTTCTATTTCTAATGCAATTTCATTAAAAATATAAAACTTTAATGAGTTACTTTATTAGTTTTCTCTACACTCTTTACATCAAAAATTATAGAACATCCATTATGGTTTTATAGATCTAAAATACATTTCAATGGTTGTACTATATCTAAATGATAATGTTAGATTTAATTATATACGTGAAAGATTAGAAAATACAGAGATTGTATGTTATTTTCTTCCATTACTTGATAAGTAAGAAGACTAATTTAATTATGAACCACTATTCATTATAATATCTATATATTGAATTTTTCATATCATTGTGTTCATTAAATGTTATTTGATTTTTCTCAACATGAATGCATGAAATATTGGTTATTCACTTTATAGGGTTGAGTCTATAAAAGGTTTAAAAAATTATTGAATTAAGAATATTTATTATATTATATTAGTTCTTTAATACTAAATTATTATTATTATATATGTTTTGGTGATTGATATATGAAAATATAGTTCATGTAATGACTTTAAAAATTTACAATTTTTTATAAAAATCCAAATAAATTAAATATGTGAAAGTGTAGGTAGAAAACATTTATATTAGTTAATAATCATTTTGTCTTATATATATATTATTTATTATTTTCAATGTATTGTTTCATATCCACAGTGTCTTCATAAAAAGGATTTGTTGAATGTGGTTATTATGTTTTAAGATTCATTTTTCATATTATCAAGACTTGCAGAAAAATATATTTCCATAAGGTTAGTTAATCATTACTTTTCATGGGGTATGGAAAAAAATTAGTTTCTTAGGTATAATATAGTGGTTAACCCAAGGTAATCTCTCTAGTATGAGTGCACACAAAAATTGTTTTTCACTTTTTAGTTGTTTGAGAAATTTTATTTTGATTAAATTATGATAAAATGGAATTTTGTAAGTAATTTAATTTGTTGATTTTAAAATAATTAAATAAAATGGTGATTGGGTTAGTCTTGGATAGACCTATTGTAATGCTATCATGGTTTCCAATTTTTACTTAATCTTTTTTATCTAAACTCATAAGATAGAGATTCCTTAATTGATATATCTCTCTCCCATAGCCAGATGGTGATGGTAATAATATCTATAACTTAAATATTAATTTTCTCTACCCTCTTTCCATTGAGTGTGAGCACTTAAAATGGTGCTCTATATTTATTTGGGAAATCCCTAATTGGGTTATTATATTCTAAAAAAATGAAAATTTACAACAGCCACTCCACACATGTGCTAACGATCCCTAGCCACTCATCACTAATCATGGACCAGCTTCATCATATACAGACCCTAATTATGTGGAGGGAGATACTGGATCATCAAATAATTTAATAAAAATTAACTGAATATAAACCTAATATAATCTCATTCAGTATTAAAAACTACAAATAGAAAATTTAAACCCATTGTATGAATAAATAAAGGGTTATATAAATTTATCCCCAAAACTAAAGCATAGAAATTCCACCCAAACTCCCCCTTTTCTGATCACTCATATATTTTACCCATCCATATGATGGATAAATGATATGATGTGGGAGAAGGTAATAATATTAATAATGAAATAAGGGAAAAGAAATAAAGATTTTAAATTAAGAAGAGATAAGTCATCGTCCAGATCATACCCTCCCTAAAAGATCCTCCTGAATCCTCCCCAGAGCCTTGTATTTATTTGACCAGGTCTTTCTCGAGATTCCATTAATGAAAAAATAAATTCATTCCTAATTAATCCAAGGGTTTCTTGGTTATTTCAAGTCAAAAATAAGTGCACCCATCATTATTTAAGTTAAATCAGCAGAATTTGGGTCAGACCAACATGATTCATGACATTAACATGGCTTCATACAGTGAATTTTTGGGGTCCTCCTTTATGAGAGTGTTTTCATGGATTAGTCTTCATGTCATGAATTTTAGAAAGTTTCACATCCTGAATATTATATTCACTATGTGAATTGGTGTTTTTTGGAATCTTCACCAATGTTCTGTCTTGATTCTATAATTTTAATATTTTTAAATATCCTTTGTCCATCCACCATCATGAAAAGTATTCTTTTGTTAAAAACATGATCTTTATTTATTTATTTTCAAACATTTCTCATATCAAGCCACAAATTAACAAAATAATTAAATATAATAAATATTAATCAATTAAAGTGTAAAAACAATGTATGTAAACATAAAGTAACCATGTGAAGACCCTGACCCTGGTATCTTAGAGCTGGTGTCAACTTTATTATATTGGAACCAGATATAAATGATCACATCCCAAAGGACTGAATAGTTTAGTAGTAATGGTAAAATAGATGAATTTATTATTCCTGTATTACATCTGAAATTTTAAATTACAAAATAATTTTTTTCTAGAGTATCATTATTACCTCTAGAATATCCATGTGTATCATTTATAATACACTTCATGGATTCTCAAGAAAGAAAACATAAGGGTGATCTCAAATGATTCTTAATATTTACATAAATTGGAAGATATCATGAGTAAATGAATAATAATTAGTAATTTATAATCAATATGGAAAGGTAAATATATGAACACACTTTTCATTTAATCAATAATTTGACTATCATGATTAGATAATTCATAATCAATATAGAAAGGTGCATACCTAAACACATGTTTCATTTAAATAATTTTAATATCATTATTAGATAAGTCATACTCAATATAAAAAGATAAATAATGGAACACACATTATTTTTAAATAATTATACTATCATGATTAGATAAGTAATAGTCTATATAGAAAGGTAAATATATGAACATGCATTCCATTTAATCAATAAACTGATAATGAAATGTATCCATTGATAATATTATTGGAAATATCTCATGGAAAATAATAATGAAATTATTAATGAAGGAAATTCTTAACTGTTATACTTAATGATAATAGGAATCATGATACCACTACCTCATCCCATTTAATAAGACATTTTAAAATTGATGGGTAGGTATACACCAAAAACCCATTTAACTAAGGCTAGCCAACTAATTTGTATCATGATAGTACTGAGGGATTGAGGTTATATATATAATCAATACCCACAAGTATCAGAATTTTCAAATCACTCCTCATATATAAAATATTCTATTTAATTAATGAACAATATTCCTTATTAAAAAAATTATGTATCAAGCAAGAAATAAGGATTTATAATAATTTCCTCAATCAATAAAATAACCTTAAAATTAAAATAACTTATTCAAAAATGATATATTGTTTATGTAATAAATATAACCATGATAAATAATATGTATATTAATGGGAAATTTAATTTCCAATGATAACAATAAAGATAATATTTCAAGGGAATGTTAATGATTACAAAAATTAATCAAGAATGACAATGTGAATAATTTCCATTGTCAAAATTATTGTAAACCATCCATATTATAAGGGAGGAGGGGCACTCTTGGAAAGTAAAGAAATGTTACTTTATATTAAAATGAGTTTCGGATTTTAAAGGTCCCACATTGATATATTTCGAGGATAAGGTGATAATGGTTCTAAATAAACTCATAAAATAGGTTTTTGACAAGTTTAAGTCTTATATTTTACATTATCTTTTCATTTTATTTAAATCGTTCATTAATGAGGTAATCGATGCATCATCATGGTGTCATAAAAAATTTAATTTATCTAATGTATAAAAATTATAAAACAAATACTATGATGTATAAAATATTTTTAGATTTCTAATTACTATTTATAGTCTAAGAGATCATTTATGTAAACAAAATTAAATTTTTTTTACTTTGGTGTTACATACTTTTGTGATATTCTCCTTTCTTTAAAAATAAAATGATAAAGTGTCACTATCACCCAAAAGTGATTCCATGGGGTCCCTAAGTTTGGCACAAGGTATCCCATGGTCGGCCATGACACAACTAGTAGCATTAGGACACATTTTGGGGTCATTTGTTATTATTATTATATTATTTTATTATCCTTAACTACCTGATTACTAATTAATCATGATAATTAAATATAATTACCGTCGTTACTATTCATAATGTCCAAAAAAAAAGTATTAATTAAATAATTTGGACCTTCTGATTACAAATATGGAATCCATTTTACCAAATTCCAAACACAGAAATTGCAATAATTAATTTAAAAATAATTCTCATTGTCAAAATAAATAGCGGGTTTTTTTGAAACAATTTCTATCAAAAGTTTGACAATTGTTTATGTCCAATTTAAAAGTGAAATTAATCCCAATGACCACCATTGTATTAAACAGTAAAAATATATTTTATTTACACTTTAAAACCAATTAAAAATATAATCTATCCATGTAATTAAATTAGATGAAAAAGAAGTTTTGAAGTAAAATGTAGTATTTTTCACTATTCATTAAAAAAATGAACATTGTTAGAAAAATACCAAAACTTTATCCAAAGTAAATTCCAATGTCCCAATCCTATTGAATAAATTTATTTTGACAAATAGATATTATAAAATTTTCAAAAGATAGATTTAAAAATGCTTCGCCATCAAAAGGCGGCAAAACAATCTTTTAAAAATATTAGAGAATTCAATGCTTAAGATTGGATTTATTCTCATTTTAAGCCTCTAAAACTCTATCTAATACATAAATATACATAGATAAAAAAATCTATTATTAATTAATTACTTGGTATGTTACACATATAAATAATAATTATGGTATCAATACAACATATCCCTAGTTGATCATATGTAAAATAAATGATTGATATCATTTAAGAATAGAAATATTATAAATATTTCATTAAAAACAATCTTGAGGAAAATAACCTCTTTGATTTGAATAAAACCTTTTAAAACAAAAAGTTCACAACAAATTTGGAAAATAATTTTATTTTGAAATAACATTTGAAAATTTATAAAATAAAATTCAAAACATTTAATGGTGATGACTATGGAAATTGTTTTCCATGTCGTACATGTTAAAACAAATATTCCTTTCACATTTTGGGTAAAAGTAAAATAGTAATTGTTTGGAAAATTATGTGAAGATTCATTTCAAAAAAATTATAAAAAATAAAAATATGGGTAAAAATATCTTTAAGAAATAATGAATAATATTTTAAAAACATTTTTGAAATCTTTTTATAAAACATGGTTTTGAAGAAAATGATTTTCGATCGAAGAGAGAAATGAAGTCGGATTTTCTTAAAAAAATTCTCAGTAATTTTTAGTACAATAGAGTAGAAAAATGGTAATATTAATTGAAAATATAATTAATAACTAGATTATAATAATATTAATTTTTTTATTAAATAATTATTTAATTCAATGGATATTCAAGTATAAAAAATATTGATTAAAATGAGATTGTGAAATAAACCATTAGAGAGATAATTACATTGAAGTGAGAATTAATAAATTAATCAATTATTTCTATCAAAATTATATCCAAATAAAATAAGTGGAAATACAACATAATTTATTCAATATTATTTTCACATTAAATCTTATAATGTAAAATAAAATAAAGAAGTAATATAAAACAATGAAAAGAAATTGAGTTATGAAAGTATTTACCACTTCATAATTTTCAAGTCAAATATTATTATATGAAATAATCAAAATTAATACATTAAATACCATGAATTATAAATTATTTATGATATTACATAAAAATTTGGTAGTATATACACCATATAAAAAAACTATGTGCTTAACATTACAATATGCCTCAATGAAGAGAAATTGAGGCGAAGTCCCTTAACTCATACTTCCTTTTGGTTGAACATAATTAAACCTCATGGATAATGGTTTTAACTATCTTTTTAATTTATTCCAGAACCATATTCATATTTATTATATCATATATGATCCTCTTATAACATTTTAGAACCAGTTTGTATGAAATATTTCATTATTTTCATTTATTTTGGGTGCTAATTGTGTTGTTTTCTCATGTGTGTTTTTTCATGAAAGATATTATTCCTCTTAATATTATATAGTTCCATATTATCCATAATTATATTAGTGAAATAAATATCATTTTTTCACTATATAAATTTTTTTAATCATTATTAAAATTTGAACATGAAGAATGGAACACATCACTTCGTCGATATGGTTGGTCGTACATATGTACGAGTGAAATTATCATTTCCTTAATGGGTAAAAGGGTAAGTAAGTTGATTATTTTTTAATTTTATATAATAAAAAAAATTCATATATATAACATATATTAAATAAATTTATATTTATTACATTTCATTTATATCATAAGTGAAAAATTAATCACATCGCTTTGCGATGCAGTAGTCTGTCGTACACATGAGAAATGTTATCATCTTTTAAACTCAATAGAACTTAAGAAGGCATATGTGATATAAAAATTTTAGAGGTATAATAATATCAGAAATATCATATTCATTTTTTAAATCCATAATTATATCTAAAATTTAAATTTTCTGATGGAAAATGAATTATATCGGTTCGTGAGGAGGTAGTTCGCCGTACACACAGTATATGGTTTTGTTTCCATTTAATGGAAGAGTAGATAGATATAGGTAATAAACATAACATAATAAAATATAATTATATTTAATATAATAATTTTATTATACAATCATGGTTTAATAATACTTTATATAGGTGTAAAAAGAAACAAAATAAAAATCTTTGTTTAAGAACGTTACCTCCTCTTCGGACAACTTCTTTATGTTTTCACCCAAATATTTCCTATGTTAGATTTATGACCAAAGAAATGGATATATTATATTTCTAAGTTAGTTTTGAATTTATTTGTTTAGGTATTTTCTGATCCAAATGGATTTTTATGTCTGAATAGGGGAGAGGAGGGGTGTCCTTTTATAAATGGGGGGGATGACACACATAGAATATTTGAAAATAATCAATTACACTCATTTTATTATCATTCCATGGACATCAAAAATGGTTCCTAAGAGATAATTAGAGGTTATAAGGTAGTTATATGTCTATAAAAGTGGTTTTTGGAAATTTTTTAAGTCATTTTAACCCTTATATTTTTATTTTAACCCCTTGGTAAACCCATTTTTACCTTAACTGCGGTAATTAATTTTTACTACTTTCACTATTCATAAAGGTCAAAAATTACATTGAACTTATTAGATAATATAAATTATGATGATTTAAAATATGAAATTAATTTTTCCAAATTAAATTAATAGTATTGGTTGAACATAATTTAAAATTATACCCACAGATGTGATGAAAAGTGGGTTTCTAAAGAGAAAATTGTCATAAGTTTATAAGGTTTAAATGAAACAAATTAATATGAAATTCATTACAATAATAAAAATTTGTTAAATATTAATATAATTGAACTAATATTACTTTAAACCCAATTTAAAATATAATTTTACCTTGTAAATTATTTAAATATAAAGAAGGTTTTCAATTTAAATCAATGTTTTTCACTATTCGTCAAAAATTAAACATTTCAAAAAAAATCCAAAAAATTAACCCTAATATAATTTTAATTTAGTGTTTTAAAGAATAAATTTAATTTTATAACATAAATTTTCTAAAATTGGAACTAATTAATTTTAAATTATGTGTGAAAATCATGACTAAATTGTGTTTTAGAAAAATACTTTTTTTCAAAAAAAACAATTATTTTTATTTTAAATGATTCTTATTATATTTCTAGTCAATAGATAAAAAAATAATTTTAATAATTTAGTTATTACTATTCATACCAACCAATTTAGCAGCTAATTTATAACAATATAATATATTTTGGATCATTTAGACTCGGAGTTTCATTTTCTGCATGTTATCTAAGAGATCGAACTTACTTAAAAAGAAATATATCCTAAAGTCTCAGGGTGTTACATTCCAATCTAAGATCAGTGGTTCATGTCATATAAACTATAAAAACTAATTTTCTTCTTTTGAAATATCAAGGTGTAACATTCTCTACACCTTCAATAAATTGTGTCCTCAAATTTTAAACTTGATCTCGGTAATCAGGGGTTTGACATTTGGAAATACCACTCTTAAAAAACCCACATCTTAAAAGTCTTAATAAATGTTTATCTTAAAATATGGAAATACAAAAATAAGGTCATTTTTAATAACACATAACTTGGTTTCAAATTAATATTAAATTAGTGGGAAGTAAAGATATGGACATGGAAGAAAATCATAATGCCCAAATAATGATGGAGGGTGATATAGGTCATTGATCATAGGGATGTGAATGATAAAGAGAAATAAAAAAACCAAAAAATCATAAATATGTGATGAGTAATGATATTATTAAATCATATATACATTTTTCTATCATTTTATTAAGTTTTTTCAATGTTTTTTCAATAATTCACTTGGTGTGTTTTATTTACTACCAGAATAAGGCTTTCAAGATTTAAAAATAGTAAATACATAAAAGGATAAAATTTGGATATTACACATTTTGAAACAGAATTACATGATGTGTAGTAGAATTTCACTACATAATTCAAGATATGAAGCAATTTGGGACAAATTTCAGGTTGTGAAGCTCATTACAAGACGTGAATCTCTATTACATGACGTGAACCTTCCTTACACAGTGTGAATCACTGATCCATGACATGAAGAATTGAAATCATATTTCCCCCTATCCGAAGAAATATTCACAACATGAAATCTATTTACATGTCATGAAATGAGTCAGACTTGCAAATCTTGAATGAGATACATGCGAGATACGCTTAGATTCGAAATTTGCGTTGAAAACCGTGGATCAGAATTGCATAATGTGAATTCCCATTACATTTCGTGTAATATTCCATCTATATAAATGGAAGAAGGGAACCAAATTTTAAATCTTTATAGTGAAAATAATTTGATTTCTTTTATTCTTCTCTCATTCCCTTTTACTTCCTCTCCCCAAAATCAAATTCATTCAAGTCTCTTTCATTGTTTTAATTTAATAAAATCACTGTGGGTTGTTTTCGATGCGTTATTCATTCATTTTCACAAATCTGTTGTTTTGAGCACCGATCATCAACGAAACTTTGTTTCACTCATTATCGTTCCTATTTCATTTTTTTAGTTGATTGAATTTGTGTTTAATTTAAGATTTTAATTTCTTGCTCTTAATTGAATTCTAAATCTTATTCGTTTCATGTTTTTCAATTATTTATTCTCAATATTGATTATCGTGTTTAGAATTATTTCAATTATTTTTCTATATATAGTCAATTTTACCATGATTGGATAAACCACCTAGGGTAAGGGTCAAAATTAGGGGTATATAAATTTAATGAAATCTTTAATTATCAACTTTGTAATCCTAAGAATAAAAAACCAGATAAACAACAACTCTCAATAAAATATTTTCAAGAAACTCTGGACACGGTAAGTTTGGATGGATGACCCTAACTATATTATATTATATTATTCTATGACTAATAGCCTAAGAAACATTATTCCTTAGAATATAAGCTTAACACACATAAGTTGCGATTTTTTCTAGAACAAGGAATATTCTTCTCCTAGGTATAATTATTTGGTTTGACTATAGTCAACATGAGACCTATTCTTGCTTCACAGCCAAGATCATAAAACCATACCAAGTTAGGATAGATATTATATTTTACCTAAAACCCTGAAATTGACCCTAAACCCTTTATTATCTCTTCTTCTAAACCATAGTCCTTTAAGTTCTAGTTTTCTCATACTAACCCGAACTAGTGATGACTCTTGCATATTGGTTTTTAAGTTGTATGTTTCAGAAGCCTACTTAATTATTTATGGGATCGAACCCACACTATCACTATACTATTTCTCTATAGTAAGTATGGTTTGGGAAAAAAATCAATTCAAATTTGATTGTAGCCTATGTGAATAAAAAAATGCATACAGATGCATTAAATTTTGGATACATTGTTGGGGATCACTTTTTTGTGCTTCACATGGCATCCTACTACCAAGGACGTAGGATTACCTCTTCATTTCCTTATTTCTCTTTTATTTCCTTTTTATTATTCTTTTAGATGCCACTGCATCCCTGCTTCTTGTATCATAGTGGTTGCATCAGGGCACTTTTACTCATTTGAGGAGCCTTGATTCCCATGAACAACTTACCTTCAAAACTGAAATAGAATGGAGTCTCTCTTCACAATGTTGGTTAAACTTGAAAGCCCTCAACAATCCTACAGGTCAAATTCAACCCAACCCTCCAAACATGAAATCTCTAGACCACCAGCACAACATGAACACATCATCATGGATTATGGATTTACATCAATCCACGGCGCTACAACAAGTATTTTCCACCATATTATTTAGGAACACGCCTTTGAAATAAAACTCAGACTCATTCACATGATTCAGAATGTGGTCCAGTTCTGTGGGATTAAAATTAAAGAACCCCATTAATACATTTAAAACTTCCTAAAAGTATGTTATACCTTTCTCAACCAGGTAGTCTCTTCTTATGAAATTAGACTTCATGTCTTACCCTTATCTATGCATGATTTATCCAAAGATGGTTTCAAGAGTCATGCTCTTGAGTTAATCACGACTTGGGACGATCTATCAAATAAGTTCTTAGGAAAAGACTTCCCACCAATCTAAACCTGGAAATTGCAAAACAATATTAAAAACTTTTCTTAGATTGACTAAGATTTCACATGGGTATCTTAGGAAAGATTCAAGGATTTGATGAGAAAATGCCTACACCATGGACTAGACATATGGATCTTGCCACAAACATTCTATCAAGACCTCCCACCAGCCACACGCATAGTTGTTGATGCTACCACCGATATAGGTATTATGTTCAAGACACAAAAAGATGAAATTGATATTTAAGATTAAGTATCTCACAATTACAACCAGTGGAGGAGTGATCTTGGACCACCTCAACGTGGTATCTACCAAGTCGAATATAATACTCTCCTAGCGACACAAGTCAAATCCATAACTAAGAAGTTAGAGTCATTCCATTTACCTGTTAGACCACCCCCTCCAACTCATGTAATGGAGATGCAGTTATGAGAAATGTGTGGTTCCCTACACATATACCAAGACTGAAAAATAAGAGTTGAAGAAGAAACTCAAGATTTTAATTACATCAATTACAATCAGCAAAATACACCATTCCAATAGCAGCATAAGTACTATCAGAATAGGTTAGATCAGTAGCCACCCCGAAAGAATCCAGGATATTATCAAAAGAGAAGTGGTCAAGCACCAATTCACACTCAAGGAACATTAGGGTACCAACCCATGAACCTTATTCCTAGACCACAACAACAAGAACAACAAAAACGTTTCCCTCAAAGAGAACAACATGAGATTCCACAAGCTCAACCAAGACCTCGACATCAAATTGCTCTTCTCCAGAGTAACTTATAGAACCTCAAGGATACTTTTGTTCAAAAAATATACTACTGAATGAATAATCATGAAACGGATATGAAAAACCAATGATCTTCCCTACACAATCTTGAAATTCATATGGGTCAAATCTCAAAGACTCTATCAGACATATTTCTAGGTAATCTACCTGTAAATACAAAGACATTACCAAGGGAATAATCAAGGGTTTTAGTGTTGAGATCTGTAAATTATTTGGATTTTCATAAACCATAAATAAGAAATTAAATATAAGATGAGGAACCTAAGAAACGGTCACCAGTAGAAGAAGAATCAACTAATGGGACTGCTCAAGTAATACCCCAAGAGGTATTACCATCCACAAACACCCAAACACCTAAGAAACCAAAAGATCCAGTCTATATTGATCCACCGCCATACAATCCACATATTCATTTTAAAAAAATATAAATACATGTAATAAAGAGGATAAATATAAGAAGTTATTTTAAATGTTCAAGCAATTATATATCAACATACCCTTTACAGAGGCTATTTCTCAGATGCTGGTTTAAGAAAAATTCCAAAAAGATCTACTTTCTAAATAAAGAAAAATAGAATATCTAGATTTCATCTCACTAAATGAATAATGTTATACTATTTCTCAGTAGACAATTCCACCAAATATGAGATACCTCGAAAGTTTTTCAATTCTATATGCTATTGGAGAGTGTAAATTTGTAAGAGCTTTGTGTGATCTCAAAAAACGTTTTAACCTCATGAAAATGAGTTTACTTCATAACTTGGGACTTCAAAAGATCAAACCAACTAAAGTAGCACTAAAAATCTCATATAAATCTATAAATTACACTCAAAAAATTCTCAAGGTTATATTAGTTAAAGTCATCAAGTTTATCTTTCCAGTAGACTTCCTGGTTTTAGACATGAGAGAAGAAGGTGACATCCCCATTATCCTTGGAATGAAATTCTTGGTCATAGGAAAGGCTCAAATAGATGTAAATCAAGGGAGTTTAATCTTTATATTTGGAGAAGAACATGTAGTATTCAACCTCATCATAGCTTCCAAACAATCAGATGTTTCCTTTGATTACAATGATGTCTCTCTTACTGAAGAAATAAATGAATATATAGCCATAGAATAAGATAGTTAGGAGCAACTCCCATATGAAAAATAAGAGAATGATTTTGATGAAGTTAGCTTCAATTAACCTCTCACAAGGGACACTTTCCCACCTTTAATACCCTCAATCATTCAACCACCAACACTGTATTTGAAGCCTCTACCTAGTACTCTTATGTATTCATACATAGGAGCTACAACCTCTCTACTAGTAATCATTAACTCTGAACTATCTTAGTTACAAGAGGAAAAATTGGTTGAAGTCTTAAAAAGACACAAGAATTTAGTTTCTTAGTAATTAGTTGACATTAAAGGAATCAGTTTGACTTTATGCACCCACAAAATTATACCTGAGGAAGGTCCAAAACCTAAATGTCAACCCTAGGGGTGGCTCACACCACCAATGAAGGAAGTTGATAAAATGGAAGTACAGAAACTTATAGATTATAGGATAATCTTTTTAATCTTTTTTAGTGATTGGTTGGGCCTTCTACAAGTACTTCCAAAGAAAGCAGGGCTTACAGTGGAAAAAAATGATGAAAGAAAATTGATTTCAACACGCTCCATCACTGAATTGCGAGTTTGCATAGATTATAGAAATTTAAACATGAAAATATTGAAATATAATTTTCCCTTTCCTTTCATTGATCAAAATATGAAAATACTAGAAGGACATGAATTTTATTATTTTCTATATGGATATTCATGATATAATTAGATTGCAGTCAGCCCAACTGATTACCCACAAACAGTATTCACATTTCCATTTAGTACCTTCTCCTAGATGTGCATTTCCTTAGGTATGTGTAATACACTAGCAACGTTTAAAAGATGAATGTCACATATATTACATGATATGGTGGAGTAATTCTTATAAATATTCATGGACGAATTTTTTAGTTTATGGAGGATCATTTAAGTTTTGCCTTAGAAATATTTAGTTAGTCTTGTGACATTGTGAAGAGAAATTTTTTTGTTCAAGGAGGAATATTCCTTTGTCATAAAATTTCAAAAGTGTTCATAGAAGTAGATCCCACTAAGATAAATTTTTCCAAATATTTACCTGAGTGTTCAATATTTAAGGGTATAAAGAGTTTTCTAGGTCATGCTGAATTCTATAGGTGATTTGAAATTTTTTTTAAAAAGATGTATGCCCTCTAAAACACTATTTATTAAAGGAATTTACATTTGAATTCACTAAATAATGTCATCAGTCATTCAATACTGTAAATAAAATATTGATAGCATCCACTATAATCATTTCACCTGATTGGTAAAGGAATTGAAATTGATGTGTGATGCCAGCAACTTTGGTGTTAGTGTTGTTTCAGGAAAATGAGTTGGTCACATATTATTTCCTATCAACTATTCCATCCACAAATAGAATTAATCCTAAATTTTACTACAAAACTACAAAGAAATAACTCTTATCTCTGGTGTATTATTTCTATAAATATGGTTCCTATTTGGTTTTGTCCACGGTGATTCTGCAAACCAATCATGTCGCCCTCAGTTATTTTATGAACAAAAAGGATTGTAGTCCAATACTAATTAGGTGGATCCAACTACTCCAAGAATTGTATATTGTCATCAAAGATATCAAAGGCATGGAAAATATGATCGCTAATAAACTATCCTGACTTCCTCTTCCACTCATTAAGGATGATGGAAACATCGACATCAAAGATTATTTTCCTGATGAAATCCTTTTCAACATAAAGGTGAAACCATAGTTTTCAAATATTTAAAAATTATCTTATCATAGTATTTTTACACCAGGAAATATCGTACTAGTAAAAGAAAATATTTTTATCTAAAATGACACACTAATACTTGGTTGAACCACTCTTTTTCAAGCACTGTGTTGATGGATTGTTGTGACATTGAATTCCCAAGAATGAAATCCCAAATGTGATAGACATGTGTTATATGTCACCAACTAGAGTACATAATGGACCTGAGCACACTGTAGAAAAGATCCTAAAAAGTGTACTTTTTGGCCCACACTACACCAAGATGAAAGGGAATATTTTCATATCTATGATAGGTGCCAACAAATTAGAACCATTGGAAAATAAAATGAAATGCCCCAAAACCCAATCATAGAAGTCAAAATCATAGATGTGTGGGGAATAGATTTTATAGAAACATTTTCCAACTCACATGTAAAGTCTTATATTCTTGTTGGCATTGACTACATCTCTAAATGGGTAGAAGATGAGGCTACATTACATAACACAAAAAAAGTGGTCATGAATTTTCTGAAAAAGAATACGTTATCAATATTTGTATTTCCATGATTCACCATTAGTGATCGAGGAATAAACTTTACCAATCTAGATGTTAAAGGAATACTAGATAAATATGGAATACAGTATAATATAAGAACTATCTACCACCAAAAAAATAGGTGGTCAAGTTGAATTTTCAAATAGGGAAATCAAACAAATCCTAAAGAATACTGTTAACACAAGTCAAAGTGATTGGAGTCTAAAATTGGATGATGAACTATGGGAATACCCCCACTGTATACAAAACACCCATTGGTACCACTCCTTTAAAATTGGTTTATGGAAAACCATGTCATCTTCTAATTTAATAAGAGCATCACTCATACTGGGAAATTAAGAAGCCTAATTTGGATTCTTAAAAATATGGAGAAGATTGGATACTATATTTGGATGAATTGGAAGAAATAAAAAATTATTATTATGAAAATTACAAGATATACAAAGAAAATACAAATGAATGTAATGATCAATGCATTGCAAGATGTATATTTGTCTTGGGAAATAATTTCATTTTATTCAAATCAATATTAAAATTATTACATGGGAAACTGAAATCTAGATGGTCTAAACCCTTTGAATTAATTCAATTTTTTTCATACGAGACAATTGAAATTCAGAAGGAAGTTGGGAAACCATTCAAATTCAATGGTTAAAGATTACAATTATATCAAAAACCATTCCTTGAAGGTTGTTTAATCATTATAAAATTCATTTAAACCACAAAGAATCAATCTCTCAACAGTAAATGAATCACTAACTAGGAGGCAACTTAGGTTCCATAACCTTAGGATATATTGGGTAGAATAAGACTTATGAATTCTTAGGAAATGTCGAGAGAAAAGAACCTGAGTTTGAAACAAAACTAAGCCAAAAATATCAATTACACGTTATGTAACCCTCTTTCATGATGTGTACTTTTTCTCCAAAAAAAATCTAAAACCCCTCATTACATAACATGAAATGTCTTACACATAATTTAATGCAACAAACCTATTTTTTTAGAAAATTACATAAACCTAGGGTTCATGGACCGATCTTATACATTACACCTATTACCCCCCATCTTCACCCCCAATTGAATGCACACCCTGACCCCCTCATCCCTACTTCTACCAAAAAATCCCCTCCTCCCTCTCAGATGCACACACTGACCCCCCCCCCCCCCACCATCACAGCCTGAGCCCCCCTCCCTTCATGACCCCCCGCCCTCCCCCCTTCATGACCTGATCCCCCCACTCTCTCATCCATAAAACCAAACCCCCTCCCCCTTCACACCCTCTCTCACACACCCACCCTCATTCCCTCTTTCCATTAGACCAAAACCCAACCCCTTCCCCCTTCACAGCCTCTCTCACACACCCACCCTCATTCCCTCTTTCCCTTAGACCAAAACCCAACCCCCTCATCCCCCTAATCATCCACACCCCTCTTCCCTACTCATGAAATGACACATACAAAAAAATTGTGCCATGCACCTGCAAAGTCGGTGTCGAACCGCAATGATCAACCACTGGTGATGTACCCATGAGGAGCTACACATTCAGTACCCTCACCACCTTGAGCAGTATCTCCCCCACCTCCCACTGCATCCCATACTGATCCTTCTACTTAGGAAAAATCCCATACTAGCTCTGTATAATCATCTGGGTATGATAACACACATTTTCACCCCATCAACATTTCTCCAACCCAAATCATCATCTCACCCTCAACAAACTATAGGTGAATCCAATGGGGATAAACAAAACAATCGACATGTTAGTTCTCTCCTTCCTATATATAATTGATCATATCCTCCAGATCCTCGATCATCTACATATTCCCCACATTATTGAGGTACGTGAGGAGACATACTGGGAGTTGTTCTTATAGTTTCTCTATACATTTGAGGTCATAGTGGACAACCACTGCTTCAGACTTGGAGGCCTGCCTCATGAGATTTAATTTTCTGAGTTTGGGATTGGTCTTAAAATTTACACAGAGTAGTTCTCTATGTCTAAGATATTTCCAAACCTATAGCTATATCCTTTGAGGTTTGATTCAAGACAGCTTTGGTGGATGATCTCCAGAGATTCCCAGATAATGCATGATATTAAGATGACCAAATCCACCCTTCTCTACAGACTAGAACTTTAAATCCTTTATAGAGCCTTGAACAATGCTAAGAATATCAAGGTAGTGTAAGTTATGTAGACTTCCTCACCTTAGTAGTAGCCATGGGCAGACTTACCGTCAACATGACTGCTCAATTCACTTATTACTACCAGGCTCACACTCAAAGAGCCAGAGGCACTTTAATGGGAGGTACTTTTATCACCCACTTGGACCTACTCTTGGAGTGTGTGACACCCCCCTTCCACTAACATCACTTATACCAATGGAGTCCATTTATTTTCTGGTGACACACAATATGTAACTACTAGTTAGGGATGATGTCACTTACTGATGGGGTCTAAAAGTCCATGTGGCTACTAACGAGACACCAAGGGATCCTTGAACATACCCTGTACCCACTCCAACCTCCACTTACCATCTATAACCTATCTCTCATATCCCTTCCTCTACCACCACAAAATCCACTACTGCTCCACCCTCCCACCCTACCTCGACAGATCTTTGGTCCATGTATCTTTTTATCCTGGAGAATGTAAGACATATCTATGCCCATCTGAACATCCCCTTTCCTAACCTTTTCCATTTTGCCACCCCTCCAGCACCCTCTTCTCCCAAATTCAATCATCCACCACCAGAACCTATAGACCCCTCCTCTTATACCACTCCATCCCCAACCACAGCCCAGACTGACCTGCCTTCAGAGCTCCCAGACCCTACTTCGCAGCAGGAGTACCGTATAGAGAAGGCTCAGTGGGATAAGGGGTTAGCCACTTCCCTATCCATTTATGTGTCGTTAATTTATCCAGATGCCAGACATATGGCCCCACTTAGGATCCAAACCTCCCCACTATAGGTTTTGGGTGCAGTGGAAGCGTGGAAGGGTCAGTTCCCAACTTTAAATTTTTTCCATATTTAATGAACACTCTAGGATCAATACAAAAATGGAAACCAGTAACCACATAATTGAATAAAGGATTTAGACAATGGACTAGAAACCTAAAACAAAGATAGAGGATAAACACATTTTGTTTATAATTAATTAAATTAAATTAACTAATTACCTTTAAGGTGATTCTTTCTTTGTTGATGCATTCATCCATAGATCATCTGGTGTACTGTCATTTCATTATAGATATCAAGAGTACATATCCTCTAGATGTGATCAACATGTGTTCCACATATATCCGTACTTCGCTGAAGGAGTCTCCAGTTTCTATCAGGCAATATCCTTACACTTTAGATGTCCACCTTCGATCTCCTTGAGAACCGCTTCCAAAGCATTCTACTTGATCGGGTGGAGGAGGAACTCTCTCATTCTTGCGAGTGTTCTTGAAGAGGTATGAACTCTCTAGGATTTAGATCTTTTCTCCAATTCATTGTGAAAACCCCCTTGGTGTCTCTTAGTTAGCTCTTATCTCATAAGAGATTAATATAACTAGGTATTTAATTCATTGGGGTAATAATAAATAATTTTCACAAGTTCCTTAATTATTTTATTAGTCCAAGTGAAACTCCCATGTAAAATAATAACAGAAACCTTAATATTTCCTTAAATTCGCTAATCTTTCAAGTCATAATTAAATATTATTTAATCAAATAATATTCAATATTATTACTTCTCACTAGACCATTAACTCATTCCACCAATCCTACACCATATTTATTAAACCTTGAATAATGAATAATTATTTATTAAATAAATATCACTATATTATTGACTAATAAATATAAAAATATTAAATTCACTAAATAGAAAATAAATATTTATTAATTATTCCACCCACAATATATTCTCTTGAATAAATAGATTTCAAATAAATGTGATCATACATCCATGAATAATTATTAAACCAAAACTAGGAATAATGTTTATTCAACTTGTTAAATAATAAATAATATATTATTCAATTAAGATACAAGATACACTTAGTGTGTAACCCTCTAGGCCTCTTTCTTAGTGGCATTAGGTGAACCTGCCTAAAGTCCAATGTTAGTGTCTAACAACATGCCAAGGCACCCATATAGAAAAATTTAATTCCATAATGACACATAACCTCATAAAAACGCTTACCATGTAATATAATCCCTTTATCAAAATATATCTAATCGATCAAGCTACATTCCAGTGCCATCAACCTATATGCCCGATATCTCTTTCTATGAATTTACAGAAATATAAGTTTCCTATTGATCACCATGTCCATGGATTTATTTAGGCTATATCATTCCTATAAAAGGGCCCGAGATATTATCTCCCATTAAATAATATAAGGGATAAATCTTTTCTCGCATTATTCATTAATGTTATGTTATCGTGATGCACCAAACATATCCTACCTCACCACGAACATCTGTCATTACGATTTTTATCAATACATCTAAATGTGAAACTCATAATACTAATTAATAATATTCTTAAATTATAAGGACCAATACACACATCCACAGATAAGAAAATCCAATGACACGTAGAAATTTGGATTTCCTACTTGTGTGTCTTGTTCTTATAATATCCTCCTGGACATTACCAAGGGAATACACCAAGAGAAGGTGCCTCAAAGTCTTATGAGTCTCCACCATTTATAGATTGTATCATTTGTTTCCCTAAAATGATATTATCCATATATAGAAAATATATTCAAGAATAGTTTCATAGCACATATGGGTTCTCATCATAGCAGGGATCCGCTATGAACTTTTAGTGCGATAGTTACTCTTAGGACATTATCACATACAATGTTATGAAGAAGAAAAATCATGATGTGATTTGGAATTTATTAATATTTAAGACCATGAATATAAATTATCATAAGGTACAAAATAATTTGGTTCTAGGTCACCAACTCCAACAAACTCTCACTTGCACTAGAGACAATTGCTAACGACATTGAATCTGCTAAATCTCACTGGATATTCATTCTTCTCCTGAGATATTCCTTTAGTCAATGGGTCCACCATGTTCTCTTCTGTGGATACAATTCTCACTACAACTTCACCCCTTTAATAAAAAACTATCAAGAGGTGATACTTCCAAAGTATGTCATTTTTCTATTGATGTGAACTTGGCTCTTTTGAAAGAGAAATCGTTGTAGTATTATCATAATACAATGTGATAGGCTCTATACTACTAGGTACCACATCAAGTTCCTAGACAAAGTTCTAAATCCATATGGCTTCCTTGGATGCATCATAATTCATTATGTACTCGGACTCCACTGTATAATTAGCTATAACTTGATTCTTTGAACTCTTCCATCTCACATCTCCTCCATTGAGAAGGAAAATATATCTTGATTGGGACTTCAGATCATTCTGGTATATCTTAAAACCACCATCAACATACCCTCTGATTATAAGCTCCTCGTATTCTCAATACACCAAGAACATATCCTTGGTTCTTCTCAGATACTTAAGGATAGTCTTAACAATAGTCCAATGTTGTTCTCCCGAATCTTCTTGATATCTTCCTACTATGCTCAATGCATAGGAAACATCAAGTCTAGTACATAACATGGAATACATGATTGATCCTATCATTGAAGAGTATGGTATCTTACTCATTTTATCTTTCTCATGTTGTGTATGGGGACACATTTTCTTAGAAATATGTAAACCATGTGAAACTAAAACCAATCCATATTTGGATTGTTCCATACTAAATATCTTTATTGTCTAGTCAAAATATATACTTTGGCTTAGTCCAATCATCCTCTTGTATATATCATGAATGATCTTGATACCTAGAGTGTAGGCTATTTCACTTAAGTCCTTCATGTAGAAGCACTTGTTCAACTATTCCGTAATATATTGTAAAACAGGTATGTTATTTCCAATAAGTAACATGACATCAACATATACTACTAGGATAACAACCAAATTCCCACTAAACCTTTTGTAAATACATGACTCACACTCATTCTTAATGAGACCAGATTCTTTTATGGATTCATCAAATCAAATTTTTCATGACAAATATTCTTTATTCAATACATAAATGGATATATGCAACTTGAAAATCCTTTTGGAACCATCTAGTCTCACAAACCCTTCGGGTTGTGTTGTATATTCATCTTCCGGAAGGTTCCCATTAAGTAATAGATTTTTGACATCCATATTTCAAATATCATAGTCATGGTAATATTATATGGAAAATATGATTTTGATGGTTTTGAACATGGAAACTAGTGAAAATGTTTCATAATAGTCAATTACTTTACATTGTTTAAACCCTTTAGCCACTATCCTTTCTTTATGGGTACTTACCTTACCTTCCATGTCCAATTTCCTCTTGAATACCCATTTATACCCAAAAGGCTTTACATCAACTGGTTCATTTACTAGAGCCCAAACTTGGTTATGATAAATAGAATAAATCTTATAATTCGTAGCTTCTATCCATCTTACAGGTTCTGATCACTTTATTGAGTCCTTATAGGAGAGAGTTTTATCATTTTCCAACAAAAATGAGGTACCATCCTCAGGGACTATAAAAAAAATCTCTCTGGTTCCCTTAAATATCTTGTGATACTACGTAGTACTTGTGTCTCAGGAACTACTTCTTCCATGGGGACTTGTGGAACTTGTTCCTATACCAACTCATGTGTATCTTGAGCATCAAATTCATCAAATTGAATATTCATTCCACTATCCTTTTTAAGGATTTTCTCCCTCTCAAGAAAGACGTCTTGTTTAGAAACCATCACTTTCTTGTACGAGGGGTTGTATAGGTATCATACCTTTTTTCCTTAGGATACCCTATAAAGATATACTTCATTCCCCGAGGTGAAAATTTGTTTCTTGAGAAATCCTTAACAAATGCCTTACATCCCCATACACATGTATGCAATAAAATCGGTTTCTTTCTACTCCTTATCTCAAAAGGAATTCCATTTTCATCTTTAGTTAGTACTTGGTCTAATGTGAATGTCATGGTTGGTAATGAATATCCATAAAAAGATAATGGATGATCTACCTGACTCATCATTGATATTACCATGTCCAACAAGGTATGATTCCTCCTTTAACTAACACCATTCCACTTTTGTGTATAAGGTGGAGTTAGTTGATGTAGAATCTAAAACTCCTCTAGAAATTTAATGAACTCTTGCTTAAGATATTATCCACCTTGATCTGATTGAAGTTTCTTTATCTTCTTACCAATATGATTCTCTACTTCATTCTTGAATTCCTTAAATTTCTCAAAGGACTCAAAATTACTACTCATTGAGTAAATATAGCCATATCTTCTCAATTCATCAGTAAAAGTTATGAAGTAAGAATATACACCACTATCTTCTACTAGAAATGGTCTACACACATCTGTGTGTACCAATCTTAGAAGCTATGTGGCCCTTTCACCTTGTCCACTTAATGATAGTTTGGTCATTTTATCTTGTAAACAATCATTAAATTTATCAAGTGGATTTATCTTAGAAGAGTCTAAATTTCCATCTTCACATATCTTTGTCAAATGATTCTCATTTACATGACCAAAGTGGTGATGCCATAACGTGGTGTTATATGAGTTGTGTGAACCTGATTCTTTATCGATTGCTGACATTTGATTTTTTTAATTTAATACATACATACCATTATTTAAATATTCCATACCCTAACATATGTTTCCCACATAAAAGAAACAACTTTTATTTACCAACATGAAAATAATCCCATCTCTATCAAATCTTGATACATAAATCAGGTTTTTGTTAACAATAGGTACATAATAAAAAACATTTAAAATCAAAATCATTCCCATTGGTAATTAAAGGTGGTAGTCACCAATGTCAAGAGCATCCACCCTCAAACCATTGGCAGCTCGCAGATCCACCACTCCTATGGAAATTTTCAGAAGTATACTTGGTCCCTGCATTTGAATACCGATGTGACCACCACAAGCTATATCTAATACCCAATGTGTAGAAATGGAAAGATTGCACTTGATAATGAACACACCTTCGTATTTCCCTTACATCTCAGTGCAGTTTCTCTTCCAATGGCCTAACTTGCAACATGAAAAACATACTGCCTCCTTTTCCTTTCCATTCCTTTGGATATTCTTCTTATTGGTTGAACCGTGATCATGGGATTTAGATTGTTTGTAAGTCTTATGCCTCTTTTCCTTATCCTTCTTCTACCTATTCACTATAAGGACTATGGTTTTTTCATGCCCCATGTCCTTATCACCTTGGAAAATCTTGGTCATAAGTTCTAATAGACTCTTCTCATTATTTCTCTATTATAATTCATAATAAAACTAGAGAAGGTATTGGGAAGTGATGAAAGTATGAGATCTGTATGCAACTCATCTGATAATTTAATCCCTAAGATGTCCAGATGCTCAATGTTGCTAATAAGCCTAAATACATGAGGCATAGCTGGAAAAAAGTCTCCAAGATTATCCTTGAACAATGCATTGGAGATCTCACACCTCTATTGTCTCTCCTTCTCTTGATATAGATCCTAAAGGTGAGACATCATGCTATAAGCATATATTTCCTCATGTTGCTTTAACATCTAATTAGACATGGATGATAGCCTGAATCATTGAACATTTGTAGTATCATTCAGATGTTTCTCCTACATAGAGACATCTTCATCACTCACCTTATTTCTAGGCACAACTAGTAAATGTTCTTACAACACATACAATTTTCTTTCATGGAAAAGGATGAACCGTATGTTTCTTTGACACTCCAAGAAATTAGTGTCTATGAGAAGGTTTTCATTATTCAGTATGGATTGCAACGATATGTTTGATGTCATTTTTTTATTTTTCTAAAAATAAGATGAGAAAAAATTTAGTACTTTATCTGATAAAATTTAGACAAATAGATAAATATTATATTTATTAGTCTCCCACTATTTTATTGAAACCCAATATTCCTCACCATTGGATTCTGAATATTCTATTTCTTAGATATTCTAGTGGAATGGATCCATATTTCCCTTTGCATTACCCCAACATTTGTTGGTCAAGAAATTTGAAAGGGTTTAGGTATGAATTCCAAATACCAACTTCATTAACTCACATTTCCTTAATCCATTGAGTGGACTCCCCAATCCCAAAATCACTAATTTTGGATTTTCTCAACCATTGCCTCTCAGTGACACCAATTCCTGCTTTGGTAGTCAACCTTATATGTAAACTAAGTCAATTCAACCAAAAATCTCAAATTATAATTCCATGATAGTTTAAATTACCCCAACATTGATTGGTAAAGCACTTTGAACTGTGGTTTAATTATAACTAAAGTGATGGAAGGTTATACTGACTTAATATTTTATTGAGGGATTTCATCCTTTATGCATAAATTTCAATTTATTGTCTTTTCAAATGATTTTTAATATTATTTAATATAATATTAAGTGATTAAACATTTATTAGATGATATTTATGCATAATATAGTTTATTTTAGTTCCATATTTCATTCTTGTTAATTCATTCATTATGTTATTGTGACAAACATCCATAATGAATAACCATACAACTTCAAAAAATAAAATAAATCGTATGATCATGAGCTTGTTCTAACGGTTAGTTTATCAAGATATTGATAAAATAACCATTTTCCTTGGGAGAAACACCTTGAAACAATTATGTTCGTGTTTATAGATTTCCACCTATCCACCTTTGTACCTCCTTGGATTGGTTTCACCTTGACTCCTAACTTAAACCACCTCCACTAGCTTGGGAGATTCATCCATTACATATTCTTTTACTCACATTCAGTTGAGGGGTAAAAGGGGGTTTATATAAAAGAAACCATGGTCATGAAGTTTATACATATTAATAGGGAGGTATGGCATGTAGGCTAACAATTTAATTCAATAATAAATTAAAAGGAAACCAATCAAATACAAAGCTTTGTTCTAACTCATGGCCATCCACATGCATGAAATGAATTAATAATTTAATAAAACTAGAATTCCGTTATTTAATCATTCTTGTTTAAGATAAATCATGCTCGGATCGATTAATTATTATCTTTAATTAATCAATCCTTTTATATTAAAAATTTTCTGAATTTCATTTAGATTCTCATCCATTATAATTTTAAGAAAATTAATAAATACTTTTATAATTAATTGTGTACATAACTTGTACCTTAGAGGTAACTCATTGAATACCCATCCAAAATTACCCAATAGGTATTATACTTGTATACACATTATTCTTTGTGTCATTTAGCATGCACATAGAATAATAACTGTAATACAACTCATACATGATGTCAAAATTTTGAATATTACATAGATGCTAATAAAACATATATATATATATATATCTGTGTGTCAAAGCCTATCAGATGGAATGTCCTAGCTTTATGCCCACACCCAAGTACATGTCTCAAGGGTAACATAATATAATAAATTTTAAATTTGTGTAATTGTTAAAAGTACACAGCCTGTAGATCTGATCTACACAATGTGTACATTTTTTACTGTGTATCTGAAGTACACACCTAGGGACTTGATGTGTGAGGCATACTTCGAAAATATTGGAGTACACGGTGTATCCAGTGGGCCACACACCTTTGTTAATCTATGTTACATGGTCACCGGTCGAGTAGGCTATGTATGGAATACATGGCCCAACCCTGACCCGAAGGGACTACACACCATGTCCAAGGGGCCACATGGTGTGTAGTCCAGCTGATTGTGTACCAGTCTATCCCAGTCAACACACGGTGTAAGAATTAACTACACCTCATGTCATTAATGCACATGGGTTGAGTAATTTTTGAATTAAATCATGTTGCATTAAACACAAGTACACTGTGTGTATTTAAGATTACACAGTGCATACTTATATTTCATCCGGTCAGAATCCTTGGCACATATGAATGCTTTGCTTGATTTTATTTTAATCCTAAAATTAATCACTTTTATTAGATTTAAGAGAAATGATTGAGGAAGAAATATATCTCGCAATTCATATTTAAATAATGATTAAATTGAATTAAAAAATAAACTATGAATGTTTAAATCATCAATAAAGATAAATAATTATAAATAACGATGTAACCCCTTTGATACCACTTGTAGGTTTAGGGCGCAACAGAAGTGCGAGAGGGATGATGCCCAACATTAATTTTTTCCATATTCAATGAAAAATTCGGGATCAATATGATGATGAACACCAATTTCCACAGAATTGAATCAAGTATTTCGAAAAAGGAATAGAAACGTGGGACCAAGAGAGAGGATCAAAATATTATTTTATAATTAATTTAACTAAATTAAAGAATTACATCCAAGGTGATTCTTTCTTCATTGATGCGTTCACCCACATATATGCATGTGTACCATCATCACGTTATAGAGATCAAGATTAGATATCCTCTAGGGGTGATCCACATGTGTTCCATGTATCTCCAGAAATCGTTGAAGGAGTCTCCAGGTGCTAGCATGGAAGATCCTTGCACTTGTGATGTCCACCTTCAATCGCATTGAGAACCACTTCCAAATCATTCTACTTGATCTGATGGATGGGAATCTCTCTCATTCGTGAGTTCTTTGAAAGGGATGAACTCCCTAGGCAGGATAGATTTTCTCCAATTCATTATGCATAACCCCCATGGTGTCACTTGGCTATCACTTAGCTAATAAGAGAATAATATAACAATGTATTTAATTCACTAGGGTAATAATAAATAATTTTTACAAGTTCATTAATTATTTTATGAATCCTAGTGAAACTCCCATATAAAATAATAATAGAAACATTATTATTTACTGACATGTGTTTATATTGTGAGTTATAATAGGATATTATTTAATAAAATAATATTCAGTATTATTATTTTCACTGGACCATTAACTCAGTACGCCAATCCTCCACCATGTTTATTGAACCCCAAAAAGGGATTATTTATTTATTAAATAAATATCACAACATTATTCTCCAATAAATATATAAATATTATATTCACTAAATAGAAAATAAATATTTATTAATTATTCCATCCATAATATATTCTCTAGAATAACTAGTGTCAAAATAAATGTGATCTATCATCCATTAATAATTATTAAACCACAATCGGAGATAATCTTTATTTAACTTGTTAAATAATAAATAATATATTATTTAACTGAGATAATGGATACACTTAGTGTGTGGCCCTCTAGGTCTATTTCTCAATGACATTTGATGAACCTTCCTAAAGTACAAGGTTAGCATCTAGAAACACACCAAGGAACCCATAGAGAAAGAAGTTAATGCCGTAATGACATGTCACCTCATACGAACGATTGTCATGTGATATAATCCTTTTATTACAATATCTCTAATTGATCAGGCTACATTCCAGTTCCATCAACCTATATGCTCAATATATCATTCTTTGACATTCTGGAAATAGAACTTTATTATTGATCACCATAGATATGGATTTATTTAGGCTATATCATTTAAATCAAAGGGATTAAGATATTATCTTCCATTAAAGAACAGAAGGGATAAATCCTTTATTATATTATTCATTAATGAAATATTACTCATGAGACACCCAACATATCATACCTCATTGAGAACATATTTCATCATGGTTATCATCAATACATATAAGTTCATAACTCATAATACTCATTAATAATAATCTTAAAGTCTAAGGAAAAATACACACGTTTGCAGATAGGAACATCCCACAACACATAGAAATGTGGATTTACTAATTTTGGGTCTTGTCCTCTTAATATCCTCCTGGACATTACCAAGGGTTTATACCATGTGAAGTTGCCTCAACATCCTATGACTCTCCACCCATGATATCCTATATCATTTTTGTCCCTTAAATTATATTATCTTGATATATAACATATATTCTAGAATAGTTTCATAGCACTTCTAGGTTCTCATCATAGAAAGGATCTGCTAAGACCTTTTATTGTGAAAGTTACTCTTAGTGCATTATCACATAAAATGTTACATATAAGAACAATCATGATGTGATTAGGTATTTATTAATATTAAAAAACATGAATTGAAGTTATCATAAAGTACAAAAGAGGTTGGTTCTAGGGAACCAACTCCAACACCAACCACCTACCCTCACTCATCATTCCAGCACCATGACTCCACCCTCTGTAGATAACCCAATATCCCCTGATTTCATCACTACCACTGACCAAGCTGGATAGATACCATTAACACCTAACCTAGAGTGGAACTTGGGGGAGTTTTTTTATTCCACCATCTTATCTTAGTTGGACACCATGATCATCTTTGTTTTTGAAATACGTCTCAAGGATGGTTATTTTTCTATTTAGTCTGTGTATCCCTTCATTTTATACTACTAAACTTATATATATATATGGGAACTAATTTTGAACCAATTTTAATTGGATTAATTTTTAAATATTTATAATTTTACAGTATCCATGTCTAGCACCTCTATTTCAACTATGGTTGTCGATGAACCAATACCACCATCTGTTCTGGTTTGACGAGTGACTCAGCAAATGGCTGAGATCGAACGTCAACTTTATGAGATCGCACTGGAGATTCATACAAAGCAGCCACCACCATGAGATACAACATCATATTCATGCTTATTATGATCCTTAAATAATCAATCCCACCAAAAGACCCTGTGATCTGGAGAACACTACTACAAGTTTTTTTTAGTTTCTAGAGGAGACACTGAGCTGATAGAAAACATTTCTTGTTACTTCAATCCATCCATCTGGATGAAAGCCTTATTTCTTAGTGCTTTATGGGTGGTAACCCATATTTCATCTATTTTCTCATTTGAGTCTTTATAATATTTCTATTTTTAGAGTTCTTTTATTTTTTTATGAGATGCTAAAAACTATATTGTAGAAACATTCCTTCATTTAAATAAAATTAGTTTTCATTGATCAACATACTATGAACTAGCATATTTTTCTTCTTAATAATGTTTTAAACCGATGGAATAATACTGAATATAGTATATTATTTGTATTTATAACACATTTTGAAGGTATCCCAAATTTAAATTAAAGACATCAAAAGTTCCTTCATGGAATGACTCTTCTTTCAAGGAGCTCTTGATTCAATTAGACTTTAATTTTTCAATTTCTATTTCATTTTTTGGATATTTATCTACCATAACCCTCTCACTACAGTTATTTGGAGAGTGAGGGAACCATAACCTTCTAATTAAGTGGGATTTTTCTTTAAATTTCACTTTTGATACACTTGAATTTTTCCTATTATCATCCGTCTATGAGATATTTTTTAATGTGGGAGCACGCTCTAAACCTAAAAATAATTATACCCATTTAAATAAAAGAAAATTTTAGGTTATAAATTGTTATAAATCCATGTTTTTTCTCTATTTAAAATTTTAGAATGGTTTATGAGCTTAGTGATTTAATTCAAATTCAACATTTTTTGAAATTACATTTAATTGACTAATTACTTGGTTTTATACCCTTTATGATTTCCAGTTTCTATATTTATTCCCATTATTGAGAGGATTATAAGACTATAATTTCATATTCCTTTCTGATCATATTTCATGAGTGACACCTAGGATATGTAAACCTATCAGAACTTGAATTGGGATATATTGAGGCTATGACTGAACAAATACAATTTTAAAATAATTGAGGTAATCTTTGTTGGGATACCTTTTCCTAAGGCCCACATTACATCATTATTATGTTAATACTTTAGTTTCCTTGAATAAACTTATAGGATGAAACTATTCTAATCCAATTATCTCTTCCTATACTTCTCTTTTTATAATGCATGAATTTACTTTGAAAAAGTGTAGGGAATTTTTTCAACTAGTATGGAATGATTTTACTACAGAGATATATTGTGTTTCTCATCAGAACATTTTATTTTGATCCATGTTTACTTTGTAGAATTTCATATCTATCGTGTTCTTTTGAAAATTAAAAAAGAAAAATAAAAATTAGCATGGTTTGTATAATATGAATGTTATAAATAACTATTTTCCAGACCGATGAATCCCTGGAAGGATCATATGTGTTTAGAAGATAGATGTGGGATCTAGCCTAGACATGAATTTCAAAAAAATAAAAATGAAAAAGAAAAATAAAGGAACAAGATACCCTTGTTTCACTCACTTGATTTATGTACATGGATTCAAATTGAGCTGTTGGGAGAATGGATTTTTATTAGCTATGGGGGAGTTGTTTCATTACACTTCTCATGACATTCGTGCATTATACACTATATCCTAACCTCATTTTAAGCTTTTTTCACTATTTACCTATCTAACAATATCCTCATAGTTATTAGAACATAATAACTGAATCCCCTATGATTGATTTTGTATATTTCTTTACAAAGTGGAGATGATAAAACCAATGAAATATTATGGTTAGGAGAATGTACTTGGGGTATGAGCATAACTTTTGTTTCATTTCACCCTGAGTGATTAGAGAAAATTTATTGCGAGTTAAAATTGAAAATTTGTATAGAGATCAAGAAACTATTAAGAAAATGTAATTAAAAGATTAAGAATTTGTTTAAATAACTAAGATACAAGGCATGACTAATTTCTTATACATGGATGATTCTATAGATAGGCCTTTTTATTCTTTCACTTAGTTTTATTTACCTTGATATAATGAATGTTTCATGTTTTAAATTTTTTTACCCCTTTAAAATCCTTGTTGATATCTTTTTGCATGAGGAAAATAAATTGTTCAAGTATGGGGGAATGGGATAAGCTTAAATCACATAAACATTTTGTTGCTATTTTATTAATGGTTTTCAATGATTTTTTTGATTATGCACATGGTATGTGTTATTTATTGTAAGAATTAGTATTTCAAGGTTTAAAAAGGGAAAAATTAATAAAAAAATAAAATATGGATATTTAATATCATGAAAAAACATTACACTATGTGTAGTATAATTTCACCACATGCTATAATCTATGAAGCACGTTGTGAAAAAATTCAGGCTATGAGTCTCATTACACAACATGGATCTGCATTACACAACATGAAATTTCTTTACATGGTGTGAATCACCTATCCATGATGTGAAGAATTCAAATCATATTTCCCTCCAATAAAAAAAAGATTCATGACATGACGTCTAATTACACATCGTGAAAGGATTCAAACTTACATATCTTGGGTGATATATGCACGAGATATGCGTAGATTCAAAATCTGTAGAGAAAACTATCCATCAGCATTACATTTTTGGAATTCTAATTACACATCATGTAACATTATTTCTATATATACAGAAGTAGGGCACTCAATTTTCGAGCTTCATAGTGGATAGAACTTTCTTTATTTTATTCGTCTCTCATTCCATTCTACTCCTTTTCCCCAAACTCTAATTCTTTAAAGGCTATTTTATTATTTTACTTTAATAGAAGAATCATGGATTTTTTTGATGCATTCTTCATCCCTTTTCACACATCTGATGTTTCAATCACTGATCATCAATGAACCTTTCCTATAATCATTCCCGTTCCTATTTCAAGTAAGCAGTTCATTGAATTTGTATTTAATTCAAGATTTTAATTTCTTGTTCTCAATTTAATTCTCATTCTGAATCATTTCATGTTTTGTAATTGTTTAATCTCAATACCTTTTAGCATGTTTAGCTTGATTTCAATAATTTATCTATCTATAGTCAATTTTACCATGATTTCTTAAAACATCTATAGTAAGGGTCAAAATTAGGGGTATACAACTTTAATGAATCTTTAATTTTCAAATGTGGTGATCTTAAGAATATTAATCATGATAAACAATTACTTTCTATCCAATTCATTCGAGAAACCATAACTGTGGGTAGTTAGAATGAACGACCCTGACCTGATTGGAGTAGATTAGGCTATCACTAATAGCCTAAGATAATTTCTTCCTTGGAGGCTAAGCATAATTTTCCAAGGTTGAGATTATTTCTAGACCAATGAATAGTCGTATCCTAGGTAGAATTAGTTGGTTTTAACATATTTAACTAGAGACCTCCACTTGCTTTGTAGCCTAAATCTTATGACCACACCAAGTTAGGATAGATATTATCTTTTACCTGAAACCCTGAAATTGACCATGAACCATTTCTTATCTCTTCTTCTAAACCATAAATCTTTAAGTTATAGTTTTCCCAAACTCAACCAAACTAGTGAGGACTCCTACATATAGGGTTCTAAGCCATAAGTTCTTACAGTCAGCTAAATTCCCCGTAGGATTAACCCCACACAATTACTATACTACATCTCATTAGTAATTATAGTTTGGGAAATAATTGAATTTCAATTTTAGTCCAAGTATCTCATTACATAGCGTGGATCTACATTACATGATGTGAACCTTCCATACATGACGTGAATCACTAGTCCACAACATGAAGCATCCAAATCATATTTCCCTCAATCTGAAGGAAGATTCATACGTAACATACTATTAAATTTCATAAAAGGATTCAAAATTACTTATCTCATATGAATTGTGTGAAATATACAGGTAGATTTCAAATTTTTAGATAAAATCACGATTCAACAATACACAATGTTCATTCTCATTACACATTTTGTAATATTCCATCTATATATACAAGAACAAGACATTAGATTTCATAGCTTTAGAGTGGATAAAATTTTCTTTATTATATTATTCTCTCTTTATATTCTAATACCACTCCCCAAACTTGAATTCTTTCAAGTATCTTTCATTTTTTACATTAATAAAATCAGATTGGATTGTTTTTTATATGTTCTTCATTCCTTTTCGGACATCCGTTATTTTGAGTACTGATCATCAATAAAACATTTTTGTGATCATTCCCATTTTTATTTCAAGTAGATTGTTGATTTTTTTTTTAATTGAAGATTTTAATTACTTGTTCTTAATTTATTTCTCAATCTAAATCGTTGCATGTTTGTCAATTATTTAATCTCAATATCTTTTATCATGTTTAGCATGATTTAAATTCTTTATCTATATGAAGTTAAGTTTACCATGAGTGGTTAAACCACCTTAGATAAGGGTAGAAATTATGGGTATATAAATTTAATGAAACGTTAATTATCAAATTGGTAATACTCTGAATAGTAATCAAGATAAGCAATTGTTTATCAAATTTTTTTGAGAAACCCTGAACATGGGAAGTTCATATGAATGACCCTAACTTGATTAGAGTAGATTAGGATATGACCAATAGCCTAAGACACTTTCTGCTTTAGAATCTAAGCTTAACGTATCTAGTTTGTGATTATTTATAGACCAAGTAATATTCATCTCCTATATATAACAATTTTGTTTGCTTCACAACCTAGATGTTAGGACAATGCTGTGTTAGGATAGAGATTATATTTTACCTGAAACCCAGAAATTGACCATGAACCCTTTATTATCTCTTCTCATAAACAATAATTTTTTAAGTTATTGTTTTCCCAAACTTAGCCAAATTAGTGAGGAATCCTACATATAGGGTTATAAGCAATAATTTCTTGTATCCAATTAAATTCTCCATCGGATCGACCCTACACTATCACTATACTATGTCTCATTAGTAAGTATATTTTGGGAAACAAATCCATTCCAATTTTAACACAACCTACACGAATTAAATGATGTATGCAGGTGTGTCAAGTAAAAATACCATTGATTCATTGGATATAAAGGTAATATGATAAAAATTATGTTCCAATATCCTTTTCCTAAAGTTGAAGAATTATTTTACTTTCTACGAATATAAGGAAATATTATTAACTGATATCTTTATATTTGATAATCACAATTTTATGCTCTGGTTGTGCTTTCATCAATTTCCACTTAAAATATTACACTAAGAAATGAATATACAAAATTAAACATTATTCATAAAGAATAAAATTAAATTTTAATATATTTTAATATCCATAGAAGAGTGAAAATTATTTCCACTTATTTATAAATATTTTCAAAACCCAATATAGTTAGCATAAGTTATTCAATGTGATACATTAATCTCTAAACCTCAATAGTAACACCACTAGTTCATCTTTAATATTTATTCATCAAATATTTTATGTAAAAACAATAACATGTTAACCAGAAAATAATGCAGGATAGTGGTTGTCATTAAAACCTTATCTTACTTTAGTTATGGGTCCAAGCCCCATGGACTTCACTGGATTTAGTGGGTTATCCTTTTTCCAAAACTCTATTAATATAATTCCAATAATGTTCCCAAATTTTATTGACCAAAAATTACTACAAAATCAAAGATAAGATAAAACTTAAAGGGTACCAATAACTTTAAACTTAATTCCAATATAATTAAAGGAATTTTTTCTCAAATAATACTTTAATATAATAAACCAATGGGTTGAATTCCCATAAATGTTTCTAAAAATATCCTTAATAATTTTATATTCCCACCAAAACAATTCAAAATGGGTTTTTAAGACTTTGAACTTATGGTAAACCTTAGACTTATAACCCATGATGGTATCCATAACTTTTATGTTAATGAAGACATATATTATTCTAAAATTTAACCTGATCCTTAGATGCTTCATGATTATTATTACAAAAATACCATTGGGAAAAAATACTTCTAAAAATTTATTTCTAAATCCCAATACATAAATACTTCATCCATTTTATTTCATCATAGATTCCTACTTAGTCTAGGGTTTAACATTTATAAGAGGTAACTAGCTTGGAAATTAATTAGGTTTCCCACATTTCAGTCAAACAATTTTAAATGGATCCCTTGGATGATATTTATTTCTTTCCATCATAATCTTCATTTTTCTTTAGAAATTCATTTCTTTATTCCCTTATTTTACATAGATAAAACATTTTCCCATTCTTTTGAGGAACTTTTCTAGGTGTCACTTTCCATGTTTTTGACATGGAGAAAATCAAGCCTCCTTTCCTACATGGTCTCCATCACTTGAGCTCTTATAGAACTCTATCCTTCTCTTATTTGGTAACTCCAAGAGTTGGTTAAGGTAAAGGTTTTTTATCATATTTTGGGAAAATTGATTAGAAATAATTATGATATATTTCACTCCAATAATCATCCCATATTGTTTCTCATAGTCTCTACATTTTCCTTTATGTTCAATGTTAACATGATTCCATCAAGTTCAATCCATTAACCAAAACCAAAAAACACAATATGAGAAACAATAATCATAGTAGAAAAACATATAATCATTTATAGGATGCCTAAATCATGAAACCTTATTTATAATCTAAGTCATATTAAGTGTAACCTAGGTCATTCATTATCTTCATCTATCCAATTATTTAAATATTTTTTGTAAATAAAATGTGAATTATCTAAATCATATCCCCATGAGTTTTAAACTAGGTTCATGGTAAGGTCCATTGTCATGTACCAGGTAACACTCGAGTCAAGCCCAACATTCCTTTTTAGAGTTATTACCCCTAGATACATATGTTCCATAACCACATCCTCTCATAGTATCTAAATAGAGATTTATTTCTAAGAAAAATCACATAATCTCTACTTTATACAAACTTTATAATGTTCTTATATACTTATCCTCAAAGCATATCATAATTTTTTATTACCTAATCTATTTGTTCTTAAATATAATTCACAAGTATTATACTAAACTTTCTCTTATACCAATGGTAACAACCCCGACCCCAGTATCCCAGAGCTGATATCGACTTTATTACATTGTCACTATATACAAGTGATCCCATCCCAAAGGACCTAATTGTTTAGTAGTCTTGTAAAACAAGATACCTACATTATTATCATATTACATTTTAATACACAAATTATAACATATTATTTTTCTAAAATATCATTATTCCATCTAGAATTTACTTGAATATCATTAATAGTGCACATCCTAGATTCCTGGGAAAGGAAACAAAATAAGGGTGAGCTCAAGTGTTCAATATAGGTTATGTAAAGTGAAAGATACATTGATTAAATGAAGAATAATCAATAATGTATACTCAATATAGAAAGTTAAATATCTGAACACACATTCCATTTAATCAATAATGTTATTATCATGATTAGATAAGGTATAATCAATATCGAAATGTTAATAAGTGAACATATATTCCATTTAAATAATTTTTCTATCTTGATTAGATAAGGCATATTCAATATATAAAGTTAAATAAATAAAAACCCTTTACATTTAAATAATTTGTCTATCGTGATTATTTAAGGCATGATCTATATGGAAATGTAAATATCTAAACACACATTCCATTTAGTCAATAAACTAAGAATTAAATTCATCCAGAGATAACATCATTATGAAAATATCAAGGATAATAATAACTAAATTATTAATAAAGGAAATTATTAGTTATTAGATTTCATGATCTCAGGCATCATGATACCTCTACATTCAAGACCTTTCACAAGACAGTTTAAAATTAAGTGGTAAGTATACACAAAAATTGATTAAACAAAGGTTAACTAATTGATTCATCTCATGAGACTACCTATGCATTGAGGGGATATCTATAACTAGGACCCTCCCATATCTTCATGTACAAAATCCTTCCTCATATATCTAATAATCTATTTATTTCATGAAGAATATTCCTTATCAACAAATTTATATATCGAGTAAGAAATATAGATTAACAATAATTTCACGAGTCAATAAAATAACTTTAAAAGTAAAAACTATATATATAAATGATATATTGTTTATGTAATAAATATATCAATGATAAATAATATTATTATTTAAGAGAAATTTAATGTCCAGTGATAAAAACAACGTGAATATTTCAAGGGAAAGTTAACGATTACAAACATTAATCAAGAAAAATAATGTAAATACATTCCCCTGTCAAACTAATTTTAAACCATCTAATGAAATAATAAGTACGGTATCAATACAACATATACCTAGTGGATCATAAGTACACTAAAGTGTTAATTTCTTTGATGAATAGAAATACCATAAACATGTTAATAAAAACATTCTTTTAGAAAATAACATTTGCATTTATAAAATTACTTTTTAAAACAAAAGGTTCACAAAACATATTTAAATTACTTTTTATTGAAAATAAAATTTTCAAACATAAAAAATATGCTTTAAGAAATTAAGTGTTCATGACATACGAAAATCCATTCATGTCGTACATGTTAAAACAAAGATTACTTTCGCATTTTTTGTATAATCCAAACAGGGATTGTTTAGAAAATGACATGAAGATTCATTTAAAAACAATTTATGAAGAAATTAAAACATGGGTAAAAATTATTTAATAAATAATTTAGAAAATTTAAAAAAATTGAATAAATTTTTAGAAAACATGATTTTGGAAGAAAATGGATTTTATATTGAATATAGAAATGAAGTGTGATTATTTTCAAAACAATTTATCAATCATTTTAATTACTAAAGAGTGGGAAAATGGTACTATTACTTGAAAAATATCATGAATTACTATAGTAAAATAACATTAATGGGTTTATTAGACAATTATTATTGGTTGGAGTGAGTAACTCGAGAGGGGTGTGAATTGAGTTCCCAATAAAAAATTATGTTTCAAACAATTTAAAACTAAATACCCAAAATTAATAAAAATGAAAAATTAATAGGAATAATATAACTATATATGTTTTATGTTTTAAATAATTTCTCAATATGGGATTAACGGTAGTTTAAAATAATATTTGAAATCACTTTAACTTTTGAAATAAAATAACTTAATAAAACACATTATAAAAACAAAGATTAAGGTTTATTATCAAAGTAAAGTTTTTTTAAGATTTAAATAAGATATATAGTTTTAATTTTGAAATGTAAAAAAACCAAAATAATAAAAAAATGGAAGAAAATAAATTCTTTAGTATCAAGATGAGACTTAATCCCCTCTACTTATAAATCATCTGTTTCCAAGAAGTTTATTAAACAACAAACTTGATCCACAACTAGGATTATATTTTACAACCAAAAGCACATGAGCTATCTTGGATCAAAGTCTCTTATATATTTATATGTTGCAAGAAATAAAATAGGACATGTAGGACATCTTCTATAGTTATTTCTGGGAATTCAATAAGATATTTTGAGATAATATCAATTATTATTTATTTTAATAAAGGGAGATAGTGTGTATACATAAATAGGGTAATGAAACACATAACTCTAATGATAAGTCATAAACAGAAATTGAAAATGAGTATAGATAAGAAAAAAAGGGATGGTGCTCAATCCGAATAACTTCATATGTTAAAATGTCATTGAATATGTCTTATAAAGGATCTCGAATAGGTTTCTCAAAATGTAAAGGAAAACAGAGTGTCGTGTATGTTTGATGAGTCCTTATTTTTTCTGTGTACCAATGTCTACTATTGATACATTATGAGAATTATGTAATCTCTATGAATGTATCACTCTTATATAGCTGATATTTGATCATTTTTCTAAATACATATCCACAAACATCTCATATTACACATGAGGGATGTTTTTATAATATATAGATCACCATATATAATTATAAGTTATATAATAATAATAAATAAATTCTTGGATCCCTATAGCTAGCACTAATTTGGGAATGTGTGCCTTAGTATTCAATCCATCCATGGAGTGGTTTAAGAATAATGATTATAGAATACAAGTGCATCTTGAATGAATTAAATTATATAAACTAAAATTTTGAGGAATTAAATTTGTATTAAGAATTTTAATATAAATCGTATCACTAATTACGGTATATCATCTCTGGTTCCATATTAGACTAACATTAGATTTTATCAGATGGTAGAATATACTGGAAGAAGCTCAAACTAGTGGTTGATGTTGTGATGGTACATCTAACTAGTGATTGATCTACTGTGGAAGTATATTAACTCTGGTGGTATATCTTAATGGTTGTAGATGAGTTCTAGTGGTATCAAAAATCTAGAAGTAGGTTAGTCAATTGTAGATGATTTAGCTGTAGATGTAGTCCACAGGTATATCTAATTGAAATAATAGTATATGTTCTCAATATTAAATTTGTCAGTGGTACAGTCTAATGATAGATGTAGTCCACTATTAGATATGATTGAATTAATGATAGATCATTGCAGTAAGTGGTAGATCTCTTTGAAAAAATGGTAGGTAATCCCTTTACCAAAAAAATCACAAAGTTACTTAGAAAATGATTTTCTATCATAAAACATTGAACTAGTCAAAAATATAATAATCAAGATTTTTGAAAATTAAAATAAGGAGGTTCCAAAAATCTATCCCTTTTTTATGATAAAAAAATCATGTCATTTATAACCATGTATATGAAAACAACTATGGAAGTAATTATAGATGAATATAAAAATGTTCTTCTTAATATCTTAAATTAATAATGTGATGTACAGATTTATCCATAATTTAAAAAGAAATATAATCTTAAATTTCATCTAATAATACTCCCCTTTTTTTGATTTTCAAAAAGATAAGTAAATAAATACAATTAAAGTGATTAAGAGGAATAAAATTTAAGCTTCATTAGATATAAAAGTCATTGGAGTACATCTCAGAAAGTAATATAAGGAAAACTAAAAGCCATGTCAAAGACTAATATAAATCAGAACCACTCTCAAGTTGATGATATAAAGGATAAATAGGGTCTTTTCCTTTTCTTGGAATAGAAGGCATAGACGTAGATATATATGGTACAAAGGTATAATGAGGAAACTCACATATCACTATTAGCCAGAGATGTCCAACTGCCTTAATTAGTGACATTCCAAAAGGCTAAAAATGATAATTAAGGGGTTCAGAAGAAGGTGTAGAAGTGATATCAGTCACGAGTATAGCTTCAGGTTCCACCACTGTAGTCCCAGAGATATACAAAAATCCCTTCATCAGGTTAAAAAAGTCCATTATTATGTTTCCACCACACTGCATTCCTTTAAATAAATATTTTGTCTCTTCTATAAAAAACTTGAGTAGAGGGGGAAAATAGTGAGCTAGTTCAAATGCGCTTTTAAGGCCCTGGTTATAGGACGTATCCTTAAATTTTTATCAAGAAACTCAAAATTATAATTGATCTCATGATTGGTATAAATTCTGGAAAGGTAGTATTTTTTGGCTTTAGTGATAGTCTCTTTGTCACTCCTAAATTCATTTAAAATGTACCTAACTAGTTTTTAGATATACTCACCATGTGCCTTTATTTTACAAGTATCATGTTGATGTTATGTTCTAAGATCACCCAAGAAAGAATTAAATTACTTCCTTATAATATCGTTGATCACCTCTACATCAAAAAAATATGTAGGAGTTGGAGTAGTAGAACTAGATGCACTAGCTATAAGTATGGTGTCCAACCTCTCTATATGGTGTGTCTGGCCTTCAGAAAAGATGGATCTCATATCCTTAATGATGGAATTTAATTGTTTATATCTCATTATAAAAAATCATATTCTCAATCTTTAATTCTTGAATTTTCACAATCATTTTATGTTGAATATGAGAGATAACCAACTCAAAAATCCACCTTGTATCTGATTCACTCAATCTAGTCTCCTTAGGAAGTATGGATCTAAGATTATAACTTATATATAAAATAATTATCAATCTTAAAGTATCAAAAACATAATTAGTGAAATAATCATACGGTAAATGAGCAACAGGTAGAGGATATGGAATCCTCTCAGATTTAGGAATGATATCTTCTTCATTTCCATATCTGGTAGTAGGAAAATCTAAAAGAAAGGATTTTAACTGACCAACCTCATCTATTTAATCCACCAAGTATCTCTTAGGATATTTTTCATCACTAGAGTTAAAATTTACACTATTATTATGTGGAATTATATGGTCATCATCATCAATACCACCATCAGAATCTTGGTATATGATTCCCAATAGCTTGGAACTAGGAGAAGGCTCTCCCTTGGATTAAGCTTCATCCTCAGTTGTGGGTGAAACAACTGTTTCATCCATATGAACTTATTTCTAACTAGTATAATTTTGGGATTCCTCCCACTCAATATGTGATCAATGATAGTCTATAATAGAGATAGTATCAATAGAATATAGAACCTCAACAACTCTCACATCATCACCATTTTGAACTGAAGTAGAAGTACCAGAAGAGTGATGAGACTACACTTCCTCACCATCAACACCAACAACATCATTCCCTTTAGAGGATAGAGGTCCATCACCATTTCCATTTTTAAATCCATCTAAGACTTCAACTACTTCGCTTGATATTTAAAATGAACTATAAACTTGTTCTTCACTTGAAAATTTAGTCTCTTATTATTCACTTTCACTAGGTAAGATTTCTCTTGCAGTAAGATAAATACAAGGAATTATAGAACCATATGAAACATAGGGGTTCCTAACCACATCTAGGTCACATTATTCCTCAACTAAAAAACAAAATTATTCTAATATTATTTTAGATTATTCTTAATTCACTTCCTCATTAGAGTAAAACACAACTTCATCTGGATATAAGATAGGATCAACCATATTGTTAGGTCTAATTTGGTTCTTTATATGATTTAAATATTTATATATCTTATAATTTTCCTCTACCCATTTATTTAAACATGTATTTCAATTTACCTTTATCCTCTTGTAGGTAAACTAGCTCAAATAAAACCCCCACACTTTATTAATACTTCTTCATCCTCATATACCAAACCCTTGTCTTCTAATATGGCTAAGATAAACTTAGGATATATCAAGGAATTTGATCTAGATGATTTCTTCATCCTCTTTATCACATGTATCATTAAATATTTTCATAGATTTACTTTATCCCCTCTTTTCCAAAGTAATAAAAGAAATACATCTTGTAACCTAATCATTATAAAGTCCCGCTTCCTGGGAAAAATCATGTGAGGATGAATTTAAACATCAATGTACACACTCCATTAAGTTCTGTGTTAGTAGGACTTCTACAACATCATTTCTAGTCAACTCCAATAGATTATTCTCATAAACAAGGAATTTTATATTATTAGGAATATATCCTTCAAGGTCATTTGAAATAACTCTATGAGGTACATTGAGGCATCTAGGCCATTTATTTGAATAAAATTCATCCTCTTTTCCATCGATCATACTTCTAATAAAATACTTATTCTCCTAGAAACTATACTCTACATACTGGTAAAATTGGTGAATCAACCTAGGAAAAAAATAATTGTAATTCCTTAAAAACCTTTCCACCCATCCTTGGTCTTAGAAAACCTTTATTACTAATGACTTTCTTGAAACCATACATTCATAATCTATCTCTTTTTTAGAAATGAAAACTTGTGTTGAAGTTGGGTGTTCTTCGGTTCGACAACTGCAGTAAGGCTTGATTCTCCTCGAGAATTCTTCATGGGACACAATCCTTATAGAGACAACATAGATGCACACTTCACTCTCACCATTTGAAATGAGGTGTGAGTGAGAGTGTTAGGATTTAATGTTTGATTTTATTATTTAATGGTGTAGGTAAATAAAAATAGAGTAAAATATACATTAATAAATATAATAAAAATTTAAACATAGGAGATATGACTGGTAATAAATAAAACTGACACTCGACTGGTAGCAATTTCCAATAGCTAAATATTCATCCTCAATAGTAGACAATGCAACAAATTTTCTCTTTTTACTAAACTAATAAACTAGTGACTTTCCCAAAAGGAGACATGTTCTCGATGTTAATTTTCTATATAAATTAAAAGCACCAAAATATTTACCAGAATAACTCAATAAATCAAATGCTTTGACTATAGGATATAACAATCCAATATTTTTTGTATACTTGAGGTATATAAAAATTATTTTAACAACAAGTAAATATTATTATTTATTATTTTATTGAAAATGGGAACACATACATAAAATACATATAATATTAGGTCAGTTGGCAATTAAGTAAATCAAGCTTCTAATAATACCTCTATAATTGGTTTGATCCACTAATTTTCCAGTTTCATCAATAACCATCTTACAGGTTATACACATGGGAGTGTCACTAATTTTTGTGAAATTTATAACAAAATGTTTTAAAATATATTTGGTGTGACTAATTTTATTTAAAATAATTCCATATTTATTTTTGAAAATTTGGAAAACTAATAAATAATTTAATTTATCCCATTAAACCCATTTCAAATTCACATTGCATAAATTTTGAAAAATCAGTACACAAATAATTTTTATAAGGTAAAAAAATATATCATAAACATAAATTTGTACAAATAAAAAATATTTTGAAATTTGTTTTATAAATAAAGTAGGGTCGGCTATTACTTTTGAAAAACATTTTAAAAATAAAAAAGAGTTGATCCAAACATACCAATCTCTATAAGCTTGTTTTAAACCATATAAACCTATTGATAATTTAAAAACATGATTTGGAAAATGAGGATATTTAAATATAGGGGTTGTTTAACAAAAAAAACATCAATAATATAACCATTTTGAAATGTACTTTTAACATCCATTTGATATGTCTTAAAATTAAAATGTTCTGAATATGAAAGAAATAATCTAATGGCTTCAAGCCTAGCCACTAGTGCAATGGTTTCTTCATAGTTAATAACTTATTCTTGACTATATCCTTATGTAATTAATCTATCTTTATTTATATATATTGTTACTGGCTTGTCAACCTTATTTCTAAACAACCATTTAGTTCCAATGGTTAGAGTATCTTTAGGTCTATCTACTATTTATTTCAAATTGATTCATTTATTATTAAATTTCCATCAACTAAAATTAAATATTAATAACATCATGTTTGTTATTAGGATCATGTTTTGATAAAAAATCTTGATGTTCAATCTGATTTCTAAGAGAATCTCTAGTTTGTGTTCCTCTATCTATGTATCCAACTAAAACATCTAGGGGGTGGTATATATTAGTCCTAACAGCTCTAGAAAAATAAGTTCAAAATATCTCATTATCATCTATAGGTTAAATTTTAGGTTGTTCCTCATAAATAGAATATATATATTCTTTCTTCATATAACTTTCAGAAAGTTTTGAATTTATATTCAAATTTGATATATCATGATCAAGGATTCCTAAAGGTCTATTAGTCTCATATTCATCAATTTCATCAGATTTTATATGTACAAATTCCTAAATAATAATTTTCCTTTTATTAAACTACCTATTTCACTTACTAGATGTTGAATATATAAGGAAAAATCCTTCACCACTCCTGGTTGCAAATTTTACAAGATTATCTTTCGAATTGAGAATAAATACATTGAAACCAAAAATGTTAAAGTAATTAACCTTCTATTTTATTCCATTACATAATTCATATTGGGTTTTCTTTAAAATAGGTTTTATTAACACCCTTTGGATTGTATAACAATCTATATTCATACCCTCATCCCAAAAATAAATATGTATTTAATACTCATTGATTATGGTTCAGGTAATTTCTGGAAGAGTTATATTTCTCCTTTCTACTACCCCATTCTATTGTGGGGTCCTAGGAGCAGTAAATTTATGATGATATCTATTTTTTGAGAAAACTAATTCAAAATATTGATTTCCAAACTCATGGAAATGGTCTCTTATTAAGGCCTTAATTATATATCCATAAATATTTTCTATATATCTAGAATGCTTAGTAAAATAGGAACAAGATTCAATTTTATGATATAAAAATAATACCTCAGTATATATAGAAAATTAATCAATATAACATAGGTATAACACTTCCCATTTAAGATAGAAATGCTAGAGGGTCCAAACAAGTCCATGCAAACCAAATCTATGGGTTGAGAAGTAAAAAAATTATTTATTTTATTTGAAATATATTTTGTGTTGTTTCCTATTTTTGACATGGGTTATGGACTTTATCTATCACAAACCAACCCAGGTCAACCAAGAACTGGTCACCTGAGCCCATCTGTGGCAAATCTCAAGAGGTGTTCCTGATCCTCCTAGGATGGCGACACGTGCCAAGGGAATCATTAGAGTGATAAAGGGGATTGTTTCACCCAATAAAAATACTTTAAACAAAAACAACAGAAAAAAATAAAGGGAAAACCATCCAAATATGGATTTTCAAACATCACATCATTTATATTGCAATTTAAGATACAAAAAACCAAAGGGAAAACTAAAATAGAAGGGCTAAACTAAAGCTGACATCCAAGAAAACACCCCCATGTGACCTCGAGGGTCACTCTATAATACACAACCAACTACCACCCTAGGTGATCAAACGAAATATGGAACATATAGCAGAAACTAAAAACAAAAAAAAATACTATAAGTGTGAGTATTAAAACTCAGTAGGTAGGCCTGAATAATTCTATTCCCAATGCGCATTCTTCAAATAAAGGAACATCGAATAACATGTTTGAAATACAATATAAAAATATAGGTTTTTCCACACTTTTAATTTTAAAGAAAAAAATCATAATCCATTTTCATCATGGTTTTCAAAAAGGCCCAAGGGAAGAAAAGAAAAAGGGGAAACAAATACATGATCATTTTTCATAAAGGTGAAATAAGGGAAAATTGCTTGTTCATTCAAAACATTATTCCTATAAATAATTTTAGATAAATCCATGCACTCACCATTTCTCATGAAAAAAAAAAACCAAATAAAAGATATATTTTCTTACATAATGATGGAAATGGAATAATCCAAACTAGTATAGTAGGAACTCGAGAAAACCTAGAAACTTAGAGAAGAATCATAACATATTAATACACGAGACCCCATCCCCGGTAGCATGACACACATAATGAAATTCAAATTCCCAAACACCTAACCACCCTAACTAAGGGAAGACTGAGGGGCCCAATCCCATAGAAATAAACCCATGTATCCACCAACTATGGGCCACAGGTCAGTGTGTGAACTACTAGTGCATCAAACGTTCACAGAATTCCTCTTTGATATGCTAAGTTCCCATTCTACTTTCATAAAGGGGTGTGACGCATGTTCCAAATAATAACCCATATATATATATATATATATATATATATATTCCACCATACACATTACAAAAACTTGCACCACCCTAAACACCTCAAGGACTATTCATTGCCTTAAAAAAATTACAATACAAGGGAGGTCCCATACCGAGGACACTCCCCTCTCACTTTCATCCAACAAGGAAAGACTCACTCTCAGAGGGGTTTTCTAAATTAAACTTTTGTGTGAAAAATTGAAAATGATCCCCAAGACACTTTTATGCATAAAATATTTTATAAACAACTACACACAAGCCATTTTAAATACCAAAATGACTTATAAAAACATTGCAAGAAACACTAACCACCAATTTAATATCACATGATCATTTATAAAACAAAAAAAATACATTTAAAAATAAAAAAAAAGTATTTAGAAAATCTAATTGGGAAATTTAACAACCATTCAATGTGAAAAACCCACCAAATCCACATCACACGTTCAAATAGGTTAATAAAAGAATTTATTTCACAAGAAACAATCATTGTAAGCGTGAAATATCACTATTTAATAATTAATAGAGGTGAAAAAAACAAGTAATAAATGAAATCTTAACTTTATAGTAGATCTGTAAAAAGAACCTACATCAAACATCAAAGAACTTTCAGAATCCGGTGCGAAAACTCAATCACACCTAAATTGCACCCAAGGGAGACAATATTCAACCTAATACGTTGAAATCAAACCTAGAAATTTAGGATTCAACCCAAAAAATCAGAACCCTAGTCATGGGAGAGATGGAACTCCAAGAAACAGAATGAAACCCCTAGAAAGGAGGGAGAAACTGACAGAGAGAGGACTTGCATGATGATCCAGATGAGAAATCACAACAAAACGCCAAAAAATGGAAGTCTAGAGGAGGAAAGGGAAGGGGGGAGGCACCTAGAGAATAAAAACCTGAATGGGGGAGGTAAGGGTGTGTTTGGTTATAAAAATTAGGGAGAGATAAATGTTTTAAAAAATCCAGACATGCCGCATGGTTAGTCCGCATAGTCGGTCAAACCATGTGGATACCGTGAGACCGATACTGCTAAGAAATAGATTGACCACACAGCCTATTTTTTCAGTATGACTAATCATGTGGTAGTCATGTGGTAGCTACTGTCTCACATAGGAGCTTCCACACAGTTACCTGGGTTAGGGTGCACATTCACTACTAACCATGCCCTAACTATGCAGTAGGCCCTTCCCACCCCAAAACACTTATTTTTAACAAAACTCAATGGGAAACCAAAGGAGGATATCTAGGCCAATAAATAAAGTAATAAATACTCCAAAATATCAAACATTTCACACCTGTTTCCTAAGGAAATAACCCAAAATCCGACCTGAATTGGGATCAAAGATGAATTCCAAAACCAGGGTGTGACATTACCATTTTGGAATTTTAGTTTATGTAGATCCTTGACTAACCATTTTATAGATATCTTTCTATGTGAATGAATATTGAAATTTCCTAGTATCTTATACTAAATTCATGCTTCATTGTGAAAGTAGCTTAGACAGGAAATGTTTTCAAAAAATAAGGAATCTAATTTAACTATATACACATTATCATTTCTTAAATCAGTAAAAACTAAATTATTTTTATAATAAAAAACACAACAAGAATTATTTTTAAATTTGACATAAAAATCATCATCACAAAGTTATGAGATTCTAAACATATTATTCTTTAACCCATTCATAATTAAAACATTGTAAATTAAGAAAGTATTATAGTTATCAATTTGAAGAATTCCAATAATTTTTCCTTTGACATTATCCCTAAACATAACATGTCCACCATCAACCTTGATTTGGTTTTTGAAACATTATTATCCCCTAGTAATTTGTTTGGATCAGCCATATCATCAATGCCATAATTGATTACTAGATCTTTTCAGTTAGGTTTCCTAAAAAATAAATTTTAAACAAAAAATGACTTTGGTACCCAAATCTTCCTCGGTCCAAAAATGTTAGTAATCAAAGATTTTGGAATCCATATCTTCTTAAAATATTTCATATAAGAAAACTTTATACTTTTATGAATAAAAATATTATTAGGTCCAAAATAATAAAAACTGTTAACAAAATTAGTAGAACCGGAACTATGAATAAATTTATTTTTAATAAACCTTTTTTGTCCATGCTGATATCCTATTTGAGTTGTATATTTATGTGTATTTTTATTTCCAAGAATATAAGTAAGATTATTTCTTCAATTTTTAAATCTTTCCAAATACTTTTTAAATTTTTCATTAGATAATTTTAAACCATTTTTTTATTTTAGTAATTGATCATTTTTATCCTTCTCTATAGTAAGATCTGTTTTAAAACTAGCAGTCAGAGCATGTTATTTCTTTAAAAAATTTATTTTATATTTATTTTCAATAAATTATCCTCTAATATATTTCACATTCGATCATTTTTTTCATTAGACATATTTTCTTAACGCTTTTATTCTCTGGAAGGATTATAATTATGAATTAGAGATTTAAGAATAATATTAGATACCTCATATGTGTTTTCCATAAAACACATGTCGGATCTACCATTTTTGTCTTTTGTACTTGATTATGATTCATTTAAACTATCTTATGAAGAACTCTAAGTTTATTTCATATAATTATTATAACTATTATTATTTTCTTCATATTTATTATTAAATTTTGACTTAGGATGGTCATCTTTGACATGGTCATTTCTCTTTCATTAATGGAAGATTGTCTCATTTGTGGTATCATCATCTTTTCAAGATTTTCTCTAATTACTTCTATTTTCATAATTTTCTATATAAATAGGTTTACTAAAAAATTATTCCTTTTTTGAACTTTTTAAAATTCCTAGATAGAAGGTTCATTTCCTCATCACTATCAACATGTGACTCCTCGTCACATTAGCTAACTACTTTGAACTTGTCTTTTTGTTTTGAAGAAGTAGTTTTGAAAGTTATAGACCTTCTCATTGGTTCATACTCTTCTTCTCTATTTACTTTGAGTTCCTATATATACAACATGATATTTTATATAATCTATTTAATAGGAAACTTACTTATATCACATGAATCTCATATTGAAACTGAATTTCCTTTCCATCTGTTAGGTAAACACCTCAATAGGCGCATCACATTGTATTTTTAGAAAAATTGGTTTTTCTAGTGAATTCATCATTTTCAAAATCTCATTGAACCTAACATACATATCATAAATTTTTTCATCAGTTTTCATCATAAAATTATCTTATTTAATAGTAAGTATTCAATCATATTTCTTTAACCTTAGAAGTTGCTTCATGAGAAACAGCTAATGTATCTCGGATTTGAAATGCAGTAGTAAAAGAAGATATTATTTTAAAATATTCATCTCTTAAAGCATAATAATAGATAATTCGGGGATTTAAAATTATTATTATAATATTCTTTAGTAGGAACACTCCATTCAACTCTATCATTTTTTGTTAATTCATATTCATCTACAATTATAATCTAGATTTCCAAACCCATGCTTTCAATATAGATCTTAATTTTAATTTTACACTAAGCATGGTTTATGCCATTAAAATAATGAGGAATATTTATATCATATCCCTCTTTTATATTATTTTCTATAAATAACTAAATTTACAAATAACAGAAATTTAAGATCTTTAAAAGACAACTAAATCACAGTTGAAAAGATATTTCAGAATCCATTGATACCAAATACTAGTCGGAGTGAGTAACTCGAGAGGGTGGTGAATTGATTCAACAATAATAATTTGTGTTTAAAACAACATATAATTAATCAAAAAAATTAATAAAAATTGAAATTAATAGTATATTAATATATGTTTTATATTTCAAATAATTTATCAAAGTGAGATTAAGGCTAAGTTAAAATAATATTTGAAATCACTTTAAATTTTGAAATAAAATTACTTAATAAAACAATTCATATAAACAAAAATTAATAGAAATTATCAAAGTAATGTTTTTTTGATATTCAAATAAAAAATACAATTTTAAATTTGAAATGTAGAAAATAAAAACTAATAAAACATACATTGGAATAAAATAATTGGTTCAGTCTCAAGTCAAGCCTTAATCCCCTCCACTTCAAAATCACCTGTTTCTAAGAAGTTTATTAAATAATAAACGTGATCCACATCTTGGATCAGGTTTTACAAAAAATTTCACATAGCCTATCTTGGATCAAATCCTCTTCAATGGTTATTGTGGAAAGAAAAATATTGCAGGTCATGTAGGACCTCTTCCATTGTTATTCATGGAAACGAAATAAGACAGTTTGAGAGAATATCAATTATTCTTCACCTTAAGAAAAAGAGATAGTGTGTTCAGATAAACAGTGTAATGGAACACACAACTTGAAATATAAAGCATAAATAGAAATAAAAAAAGGTACTGATAATAAAAAGTGATGTTTCTCAATCCAAATAGATTTATATTTTCAAAGGTATTTGAATATGTCTTGGAAAGAATCAAAAAAAAGTTTTTCAGAATATGTAGAAAAACTGAGTGTTATGAATATCTATTGAGTCCTTTTATTTTTAGTCTATCAATTTATAGAGTTTATTTAGCGTGAGAATATTGTAATCTATAATCATGTATCACACTTGAATTATAGATATTGGCTCAGTTTTCCAAAAACAGTTCCACACACATCCCATATTGTGCATAAGGGAGTTGTATAGACTATATATCTCTCTATGTCTAATTATCCATTTAATAATAATAAAAATAATGTATTGGATGTTCATACTAAAAACTAAATTAGGAAGTTCTAACATGGTCTTAAATGCATCCAAGGACTGGTTTCAGAATAATGATTAATAAATACACATGCATATTGAATGCATTAAATTCAATAAACTATCTTTTGGGGAAATTAAATTTGAATTAAGAAAGTGAACAGCAATGGTGGCACTTATAATGGTATATTATCTCTGATTCTATATTATACTAATGGTAGATTTCATCTGAAGTTAGAATAAGCTGGAAGTAGATTAAAGCAGTGATATTTTTGTGATTATAGATATACTATAGTGGTATCCTTCACTAGCGGTAGATCTAGTCTGGAGGTAGATTAACTCTGGTGGTAGATCTAACTAGAATAGAATGTGTTCTAGTGGTAAGACAACTTTGGCATTAGATTAAATAGCGGTATATGCTCCAATGGTAGATTTAGTCCAATCGTAGATCTGATTGAACTATTGGTAGATGTTCTCAATGGTATATCTATCAGTGGTAGAGTCTAATAGTATATGTAGTTGATAATTATGTCTAATATAACTAATGGTAGATCATCACAGCCAGTGGTAGATCTCTTTCAACTAACAATATATCCTCACTTTACCAAATTTGTTTCAGAAAGTTATATAGGAAATTATTTACTATCATAAAACATTGAACCTATTAGAAACATAATATTAATGATTTTTGAGAACTAAAACAAGGAGTTATCAATAATGGTCAAATAATTTCCTTCAATTGAAATTCAAGTATAAACAATCCTGATTAAAATGAGTTTGTGAAAGAAACCCTTACAAAGATCATTACATTTAAGTAAGAATTAACTAATGAGTTAATTCTATGTATCAAATATAAATCCAAATAAAAAATGAAAATAAAATATAATATAGTAAAATTTATTTACTCATACTCTTATAATTTCAAATAAAATAAAACGGTAATATAAACTAATGAAAAGAATTTAAGTTATGAAATTATTTAACACATTGTAATTTTCAATTAAAATATCATTAAATAAAATAATTCAAATTAAAACTTAAAATACCATAAATTATAAATTATTCATGATATCATATAAAAAAGGAGCACTATATACACTATATAAAAAAATTATGTGCATTACATTACAATATATCTCAATAAAGATAATTTGATACAAAGTCTCTTACCTCATGATTCCTTTTTGTTAAACATGATTTAACTTCCCATATAATGGTTTTAATCATGTTATTAATTTATTCCATAACCATTTTCATATTTATAATATCATATATGATCCCTTTATAACATTTTACAACCTATTTTTTAATAAGATTTCATTATTTTCAGTGTTTCAGGTGTTACCTTTTTTCTCATGCATGTTTTGTAATGAAATTTCTAGTTACTTTGAATATTATATAGTTCTATCATCTCTAGAATAAAATTAATGTTATAAATATCATTTATTTCATTAGATACATTTTTAGAATTATTATTTAAATTTTAACATAGATAATGGATCTCATTGCTTCGTGGAGATAGTTGGTTGTACGTATGCATGAGCAACGTTATCATTTTCTAAATGTGCAAAAAGGTAAGGAAGTGAGTGATATATTTATTTTAAAAAATAAATAAAATTTCATATATATCACATATAATTAATAAATTTTTACTTTTTACCTTCCATGTAATATGTAAGTGTAAAACGAATTACATCCCTTCGTGAGGTGATAGTCCGTTGTAAACTCGAGTGACGTTATCATATTTAAAAAATAGAACATAAGAAGGTATATGTGATATTAAAATTAAATAATTATAATAATATTGTAAATATCATATCTATTTTTTAAATCCATCATTATATCCATACTTGAAAGGTGGTGATGGAATAAAATTATATCAGTTCATCAGGCGGTAGTCCACCATACACACGATCAACAGTTTCATTTCCCATTTGATGAAAGTGGATATTGGTATAGTAAATTACATTAACATAATAAAATCTCATTATATTTAAGATAATGATTTTATTATATAGGTATTTTTCAGTAATATTTTAATTAGGTGGAAGGAGAAACAAAATAAAAACCCTTGTTTAAGAATATTACCGCTTCTTCGGACAACTTTAATAGGTTTAAACAAAATTCCTTCCTAGGTTTTATTTATGATCATGACAAGAGATATATGATTTTTTTAGGGGATTAAATAATTTATTTGGGTATATATTTTCTGAATCAAATGGATCTTTATGTGCGAAGAGATTGTGATACAGGGTGGCCTTTTATAAGTGGTGGAAACAACACAAATACTTTTTTTGGAAATAATGAATTAAATCCATGTTTTCATCATGAAATAAGCCTCCAAATTGGGTCATTATAACCCATTATAGGTGATAAGGTCTAAATATTTCCATAAAATGTCTTTTGGAAAAGTTTTTGGGTCATTTTAACACTTATATTTTTAGTTTAACTCCCTAGTAAAATCTTTTTTACCATTACCACAATAATTAATGTTTACTTATTTCACTATTAATAATGGTAAAAACCAAAGTTGAACATATTAGATAATATAAATTATGCTGATTTTAAATATGGAATTAATTTTTCCAAATTCAATTCATAGAATTGGAATAATAAAATTTTAAATTATACCCGCATACGCAATAAAAAAGAAGGTCTTCAAAGAGAAAATTATAATAAGTATATAAGGTTTTAAAATAAAAATTGAATATTAAATTGATTCCAATTTCCTCAATTAGTTATACTGTAATATAATTTAAATATTTTTACTTTAAAAACAATTTAAAAAATAATTTAACCTCTTAAATTATTTAAACTAAAAGGTAGTTTTCAATATACATCAATATTTTTCTCTATTCATTAAAAATGAAACTTTTTAGAAAAATCCTAGAAATCCACCGTAAGATAATTTTGGTATAATGATTTAAAAAAATTATTTTCTAAAATACATTTTCTAAAATTGGTAAAAATTAATTTTAAATTATGCACGCAAATCACAACTAAACCATCTTTTAGAAAAATATTATTTTTCAAAAAACATTTCTTTTTTTATTTTAAGTGATTATTATTTTATTTATAATCAATTTATAACCATAATTTTCATTATTTTGTTAGTAATATTTATAAACACCAATTTAATAGTTAGTTTATAATTATATAATCTATTAAGATTAATTTAAACTCGAGGTTGCATGTTTCGCAAGCAATCAAAGAGATCAAATATATTTAAAAAGAAATATATTGTAAAGTCTTGTATTGTTACATTATTGTCTAAGATTGGTTTTGAGTATCATTTATGATATTTAACTGAATATTCTTCTTTTAAAAATATTAGGGTGTTACAAAGAATGAAAATATATTTCTTTCAATTCCCTCACACGTAGAACTTTCTTGTCCTCATGCATTTAATCTCAAAAATCTAACAAACAAACTTGATTATACAAAACATTAAATTCCAAGAGCATAAAACTAAATATAATTCAATAGAAAATAATATTTAAAATGTCATAATAAAAAAAACTCATCCAAATCCTCACTCTTAAAATAAAAAAATCAATCATGTATTTTACTTTTCCTATTTTGAAATTACAGTGATCTTACTTCCATAAATTTTTATTTATTAATTTATTATTAATGTTCATTCCACTCAAAATCTACCTCATGTTGAATTATTTTTACTCATCTCTCAAAGTAATAAATTTAGTGAAGTTATTCTCATACCTTAGGTATATTTCACTTACTTTAGGATTTATGGAATCTAGCATCTCCATTGTGCAAATACAAAGCTCAAAATTAATCATAAGAACTTTTTATTAAGGTTCAAATGTCTATGAGGCTTAAGGTAGGTAGGTAATGAATAAACTAAGGCTCAAAATAAGGTTTAAATATTAATAATATATCATGATATCAAAAGATAATCTCAACAAAAATACTCTTGTAATGATGAATATGTCATTTCCCCATTCCCCAAAGCTCAATTTAGGCACATGATATGAGAAAGAAAAATGAATGAATCATACTCTTTTGTTTTATTTTTTTGATTTTTTTTCATAAAAAGTTTTTCTTAAGAAAACTCAGATCCAACACCTAAAATCATATGATTAGAAGACTAGTAGTCTGGAAATGTTGATTTTTTATCCTATTAAAACACAACCAAATTTCTTTCCTTTTATTTGTTTTTTATATTTTTTATTAAAATAGAGGTGAATAATAATGTACAATGAATGGAAACATTGAATCTCCCCCAATAATAAGAAAATCCCCCAAAATAATCTCCTCATGGAAGTACATCCCTATCAACCATGGACAGGCTCTTCCCCATAGTTTGTCTTTTGAATATCATGCAACATGCTCAAAGTAGGGTAGGAAAGGATATTATAGGCTTGAAATGTGTCTCTTTTCTTAAAAATACCATTCATGAGTTATATAGGTAAAATAAGGATTCTATGTTAAGGTGTCTCTAAAAATATAGTTATAACCATAAAATTCCTCAATATATTAAAAAATATTTTTTTCATTCATAACTTTGATAAGATACTAGGAATGCTCTAGAAGAAAAACAAGTCTGAGTATCTCGATAAATAGACTATAAAATAATGGGAAATATTTGTTTATAAATTTTCTTAGGAATAAGAGTATTTCATTTGTGGTAATTACTCAAGATAATGCACAAAAGAAATAAAAAAATTAAAATCAATTTCATAAAATCAAAACATTCCAAAACCTAGAATAATTTTACCTACAAAAATCAATTTATTCTGAAAATCGTGATTTTTTAATTTATCCCCGTATTCTTAACTCTAATAATTTAATTACAATTTTATACATATAATCATGTAAAAATGTAATTTAAAACAAGTAATACTAAATATTCTAATAAATTTATATGTCTCCTAGATCAATGCTGGAGTATAAGAGTTTGAAGTGGGGAATGTAATTTAATTTTAAAACTCTAAAATAGAATAAAATTATGAGATTAAAATAAAATAAAGTATTGAGACACATACTCCCCTTAAAATGATTCTCCATATTTTTTATTCAACTTATGTTCATATATTCATGTTTTATATAATTTCACTACATGAATATCCTTTCACAACATGATTTCTATTTACACATGGTGAATCCCTTTTCACGACATGAATTCTATAAAATTTATTCATTTTTCATTATTCCATTTTAATGGAACTAAAAATAAGAATAAAAATGTGTGATAGTGAATTCATGTTCAATTATTCTCAAATATGAATTAGGGGAAGAGTTGACTAAGTTAAAAAATTCAATTTTCCTTTTAGAAGAACTTTTGGTTAATGTTGTTAACTTGACTTAAAATGAAACAAATTAAAATAAATCGTAGAATACATGATTCCCCCCCCCCACACATAATTTATGTAGTGTTCTCAATACATTGAAGTTGATTATTCAAGTAAGTATATTTTAAATGTAATTACCACATTAAAAATATTTAATTGTAAGAAAAAAATATATGGTTCTTCATTGATAATTAGGTTGCATGGGTGTGAACTCCCCCACTGGTTCTTAAGGTAAGGTCCCATGGTACTTATTAATCAAGTTCCCATTTACAGTTAATGGGTTTCCTTATACTTCCTTTTCAATCTACACATCACCGAGATGGTATACATAAATAATAGTAGAATGTCATTCCCATCAGGAATGAATTTTACTTATTATCATTTAATGTCTGGATTTATATAAAAACACTTAATCTTCAAAGTTAAAGGTTCTTGGTTGAATTATCTTATTATGGGACATCCTTGTTCTCTCACTGTAAATAATTGAATTTTTAAAATGTTATCTCCTAATTGTTTCTAGTGCTTGTAGATCTAATATCCTCTCTTTCCCAGCTTTGTTAATGTCCAGATTTATCTTGCATACCATCCAGTATAATTTTTATTCCAATTCCACAGGGAGGTGGTAGCTCTTCTAATAAATCAATCAGTATGGGAACATTTATATGGGTGTCTTATAGGTAGTCTAATAATCCCATAAGGTATCTTCTAACTTTTGGCTGCTGAGTCCGACCTTCTTTTTAATAATGCCTTTGACTTCTCTATTAGACACTTCTAGATGGCCATTGGTTTATGTATAAAATGGTATTAATGTTTTATTATTCACCCCATACTTTTTATGTAATCATTCCATTTTACTGTTACAAAATTTGATCCCTGGGTTACTAATTATGGCTCACGAAACTCTAAACCTACAAAATATGTTAGGCCTGAAAAGAAACACAGGCAACTTTTACATCATTAGTCCTAGTGTATTTTGCTTCCAACCATTTTGAAACATAATCTATAGTTATAATAATTTAATAATTACCAAATTACATTATAAATATTCCCATTAATTATGTTCCACACACTTAAAATATTTAAAAAAAGGTAATTGGTTTTTAAGGCTTTTATTTTCTTTTTGATATATTACCAAAAAACAAGATTTTCATGTTTATTATAAAATTTATATAAATATTTGAATAATGTGGGATAATAAATTCTATATTCTTTAAAAAAATCCATCTTTTGGTATCCAAAATGGAATCCATGAGATAATTCGTGAAAAAATTCAAAAACTAGTACAATTTCTCTTTTACGGAAATGTCTTCTAATTACTTGATCACTACATATTTTCTAAAGGAATGGATATTCTGAAATATAAAATCTAGAATAGTATTTGAGTTTGTGTTTTTATGGGATTTATGATGATATGGTACCTATGATGTGACCAAATAATTTAAAATTTAAACATAACATGGTAGTTTTCCTTCCATGATTTAAGTTTTTTTTTCAAGAAGATGATCATTGACTAGGTTCTGATTTGGAATTTCTGCTTCAGTGATATTGGTGAGTCTACTAAGGTGATCTACCACCCAATTTTCAGTTCCCTTATTATCTTTAATTTAAAAACTAAACTCTTATAATAGAATTATCCAAGTTGCCAGCCTTAGATTATCATCATCCTTCTTCATTAATTAATTAAGTGTAGCATGATTAGAAAAAATAAAAAATTTAGTTCCAAGAGAATAAGATATTAATTTATCTAATGAAAAAACAACCACAAGGAACTCCTTATTTATGGTTTTTTAGTTGAGCTATGTGGAATCCAATTTCCTTGATTCATATTCTATGACTTTTGGTTTTACTTAAATTATTTGTGAAAGGGATGCTCCCATGGATTCATGTGATTCATCACAAAGAAGCTCAAAATAATGGTTCTAGTTGAGTGCTTTCTTTATCAATAGTGTAAAAAATATTTACTTCATCTCATAAAATGCTTCCCTCAAATCATTATTAAAATCAAATTTATCTTCTTTTAATATTAATCAGGATATTGGGAGATAAATAATAATAAATTCTTTGATAAATATTATATAAAATCCTATATATCATAAAAATATATATTATGTTTCAAACAAGTTGGATAGGGAAATGAATTTATTACTTCAACCATTGACTTATCTACCTCAATGCCTTTATCTAAAATTATTTTCCCTAACACTCTTCCTTGTTTATCTATGAAATGAAATTTTTCAATGTTTAGAAGAATATTTTTTTCAATGTACTTTTTCATAACTTTTTCCAAATTCCTTAATAAATGATCAAATGAATTGAAAAAAAATAGTAATGTCATCACGAAATACCTATAGGAGTTCCTCAATTTGATCTAAGAAGATAATTAACATGTATATTTTAAATTCAACTAGGGAATTTTTGAACTCAAAATGAATATTATTATAGGAAAAGGTACTATAAGGACACATGAAAGTGATCTTCTCATGGTCTTCTGGGGAAATGGGCACCAAAAGGTATCTTGAAAATCCCTCTATGAAGAAATAATGAGTTTTCCTAGAATCATTTATAGAATTATATTGATGAATGGGATGGTAAATTTTTCTTTTTATGTGAATTTATTTAGATTTTTGTAATATATAAACACTCTCCAGTTATTCTGAACACTCGTGGGAACCATTTCATTATGTTCATTTTTGACAATGAACATTCCAGTTGTCATTGGGACTACATGGATTGGGATGACCTACACTGAATCAGATATTATTTTAATGATTCAAGCTTATAAAAACTTTTCTATTTACCTTTTTACTACTACTGTGATGGTGGTATTAATTCATCTTTGGGGTTGTCTCACTAGTTAGTATTTCACCTTCTAACAGGATTCTATGTGAGCATACTTTGGGGTTGATTCTGGTTATATCTCCTAAACTCTATAATATAGATAGAATTATTATTTTTGAAATTTTATTAATACTTTATTTTTTATATTTAATAGGTTTTTGGAAATTATTACTAGTAATATATCTCCTTCCATGAGCTATAAATACATCAAATCACATCAATGTGGTTTAAACACCAAACTTGGGGGTTGTTTAAGGGAAGAGATTGAAATAAAATTTCCTATTTACAACTCTTTAAAATCTTATTTATGATAAATAATATATTCTAGTTCATCATTTAATAAAACATTAATGAAATGATATGTTACCTCATCTTTTAACTGGAAATCATAACTTTCTTTTTTTTTGTCACTGGTACTTTCAATCTAAAAAATTTAACCTATAGATAATCATTCATAAAGAATACATGATAATTCAATATTTTATGTAACTTATTAATGGGATATTTCAAAGAGTGAATTATTTATTTATGGATGCTTCATTTCATTAACAATGTTGAAGTGAACCATGTTATCTCCAACCTTTATTTTACGTGTTCTTTCATGAAAATTGATGATTTTTTTATATCTTTAGGAATGTTCTTCCCATAATAATGTGTGAGTTTAATGAACTCCAATATTCTTCCGTGTTCAGAATATAGAACTCGGCTAAGAATAGTAGATCTTTCACTTTCATAAAGACATCTTCCAAAACTCCTACTAGAAAAACTGGATTATGTTTTTTAGATGGACCACTACTCTTTTGGAATTAAATTATCCAATATATAAAGATATAAACATGGTGTGATGCATGAAATTTATGAAATCACCTAGATCAAATAAATAATTAGTAAAATTTAAAGAATAAAGAGTTTAGAGAATAGAGAATATCTCTATATTTTGACATTTTGTAGTATCAGTGGTCTAATCAGTGTTGAGATGCTTTTTATTAAGCTTATTCTATCATTCCCATCAAGAAACCTCCTTTTGGTGCATATATCCTTGATAAATATCACATACTTTGGGATTTGTAAATTTATTCTAGGAGTATTATTTTCATCTCGTATTTTTGAAAGGTCTCCTGAATCTCTTACTAAAGTTTCTCTTATTCTACCTTATTTTTCTGAATTAACTGATAAGGGAATGGTGTAGGAATATCCTTATTTACCCTTTGTTTCCGTTTCAATGGAAGTTTTGTTCATTCCTTACTAAACCTTTTCCTTGTTTCTTCTATCATTATTTTTTATTCTCTTGGTTTCCTAGGATGATATTTAGAATTATTCTCTAAATAGTCGGCCTTATATTGTTCAGTTTGAAATATCTTAGGTTCAGGTGGTTGCATCTCTCTTCCACTCTTTTTTGTAATCTTTTTTACATTCTCCTTTTTATTTGGGATTTCGGACCTAATTTTGTTCCAAGATTCTTGGACAAAATTTCCATGAAACATTAAAACATAATTGATAAATATTTTACTTTATTATTCATATCTTTAATATCTTCTATTTGGATATTTTTTTGATAACTTATTGATGTTTTTTATAAATTTTCTATTTTAAACAGGTGGTTGATAGACTTTCTAAAAATATGGTTTTCTATAGGGTTATTGAAATGGAAGTCGGTTCTAGTATTATTGTTGTTGGAATGGAGGATGGGGTAGATATTGGTTTTAATATAAGGGATTAGCATGATTCTATTTTTCTAGATATCCAGGTTGTGTTTAAGGTCTCCGGGGTTAATTTTTTTGGGAATTTCCTTATCTAAAAGGTTGCCTCATAGATTTCTATCCCCTACACTTCATGACACTAGATGATGAAATTATTAGATAATTAACATATGACACATACCTTATATAGTACCTATTGTTCATTCACTTTATCCATAGCCATATTTCTTACTAAACTTTTCAGTTCAAGTTTAGTTTCTAGTAAAGGTGAAGAATTATAAGTTTTTAACTCTTAAATTACTCTTGTTCTCATACCTCTCATTCAAAAATTTTGAGAGTTATGTGAAATATTATCAATTAATCCTTTGGATTTTTCTGGAGAGTTATCTATTAATACTCCTCTATATGAGGCATCGAGTAGGTTTCAATGATTTTCAAGTAATCCTTGGTATAATAATACAAAGAAGTGATGTTCATCCATAACTTGAGGTGGGTAGTTGGTGCATAGATTCTTGAACCTCACCCAGTACTCATAGAGAGACTCTCTAGTTTATTGGTGGATGGAATAAATCTATTTTTTGATTTTCATACTCCTAGATAAGGGAAAATCTTTGTATAAATCATCTTCTCAAATCCTTACAATCAATGACTTCTCCAAGTTATAGGATGTACAACCATTCCTTTTCGTCTGCTTTAAGAGAAAAGGGGAATTCCCTCCACTTGACTTGTTCTTTGGTGACTTCTCAAGGCTTGAAACATGATAATGAATATTTTATTTCTTTATTATGTCTATTCAAATCTTCCCCTATATGACCATGAATTTTTTTTAGTAATTGAATCATGTTAATGTGAAATTAAAAATCATTTTTTAAATCAAGAACAGTGAGTTGGTTTTATTGATTAGAAAATTAAGGAATGCAAAGAACAATGAGGTTTTAGTTGGGATTTCCATCCAGTCCTTTAGGTTTATAGTGAACACTAAGAGTTATACTTGAATCGGTAAGGTTTATTTCATCAAAACATGTTTTTAAGTTAATTCTTCTTAATATGGTCAATGTTTATTCAATTTCAAGATTTAATTCAATTAAAAGGTCTGCAGAACTTTGGGTCATTCAATTTTAGGATGTTTTGAGGCATTGACACCTGAAAAACAAACCCAATTTTTGATGAATTTATTTTATTGGGGTGTGGGAAAAAGATTAATTTTCTATGTATAGTATGGTGGTTAACCCTAGGTAGTCTATAAAAGAGTATTTCCCAAAAAATTTGTTTTTCACTTTTGAGTTGTTTAAGAAAATTATTATTTATTTTATTTTTAGAAATTGGAATTTAGGAATAAATTTAATTAGTTGATTTTAAAATAATTAAATAAAATATTGATAGGGTAAGGTTTGGATTGACCTATTACAATGTTATCATTGTTTCTAATTTTTACCTAATCATTTTCTACTAAACTGTTAAGAGAGATATTTCTCGATAAATTCATCTCTCTCCTTTAACTAGATAGTTATGGTGAGAATATCCCTAATAGAAATCTCAGGTTGGTATACCTTTATTCCTTTGTGTGAGAGCATTGTATATGGTCCTCTTTAATAGTTATGGAAATCCCCAATCTGGATCTATTGTTATCAAATAAACAAAATTTCTAACCATATCTCCACACACGTATTGATGATTACTGATATCACACCACATAACCTCAGCTTGTAGCTTCATATACAGACAAAAATTAAGAAGAGTGAGATAGTGGATCATTAAACAAAGCAATAAACATTAATATAATATAAAACTAATACATTCACATTTGGTATTAATAAATACAAATAAAAAACTGAAACCAGTTGGTTGAAGAGAAAAAGGTTATATAAATTTAGGATCAAAACTCAAGCATAGAAATTTTCTTCAACCTCCCATTTCCCGATCACTCAAATACTTTACAATTATATATAAAGGGTAAGAAATATGATGTAAGAGATGTAAGGAATTAATAGAATTAAAAAAACAAAATAAATACAGTAGAAAAATTAATCAGCAGCAGGTCGTCATCCAGAGCCACCCCTCACAAAGTGATCATCCTAAATTATCCCTAGGGCCTTGTATTTATAGGAATATGTCTTTCTTGGTGTTCCATAAATATTACAATAAATTCATTCATATTTAATCCCAGAATATCTCTATAACACTGTAATATTTTATGAAATATTTTTTCAAATAAAATAAATTTATTTGATAGTTTTCATTACACAAAACATTGAGTTTAAATAAACTATGATATACTAAAAAAATTATTTAATGTAATAGTTATTTCTTAGTATTTGGATTTGAAGTTGTGAATAGGACTAATAAAATTATGAAAAAAATTATTGTTCACATGTGAATAAAATGAATTTATTTTTTATTAATAAATTATAAATAAAAATAAAATTCATTTGAAAATAAAAGAGATATTTTTTAAGAAGCTGTTTTATGTGTGAAAAGTGCTTTTATAATAATAAAATAAATTAGAAACTATCATTTAATGATTTTAATTAAATTTAAATATTTTATATTAAATAAAATGTTCCATCATTTATATAATATTTTTTCTGTACATAGTGTAAGAATAAATCAATTTTTATCTTAAATTTGTTTTTTCTAAAAAACTGTTTTCATTACATTTTTTATGATTATTTTAAAATTAATTTCAACCACTAAGATAATTTGAATTTGATAAAATGAATTCCATATTTTTAAAAATAAGGTTAAATTTTTTTAAATAGGTCCCTTTTATTTTTATGATTTATGAATATTAACCGTGGTAAAATTTATCACCTCAATAAAGGGTAAATTGAGATAAATAAGGTTAAAAAAATTTGTAGGTCACCATTTTCATTATAATTCTTATCGTATGAAGATAATTATACCCTTAACACCTTATACTCAAAATATAATTTTTAAGTGAAACTTTTCCATTTAAATTTCCTATATAATATTTAAAGAAAATAAAATACAAAATGAAACTCTCTTACTTTTAAATATAAATTATGTTTACACATCAGTACAAAAGAAATTTATGAATGAATATAAATGAATGTATTTATAATAATTAAATTATTTTCATGTTGTAATTTTTTTAAAAATTTTAGTAATTATATAATTACCTAAAATTCTTATGCAACACTCTCACAATATATCTTCAATTAATAGGAAAAAAATAAATGATTTTAGAAATATTAAAAGTAATATAATATGATAGAGTTATGGTGCCCCAAGAATTTTATATATTAATATGAAATAATATTTTTTGATAAAGTATTAAATTATAATTAAACCTTTTTCTTTTTGTCTTTTTAATACAAATTTAATGAAATGTTTCAAAATTGACATTAAAAATATTTCATCAAAAGAATATTTTATTAAATTATTTAAAAATTATAAAAACCTGAAAGAGGAAAAGTATTATATGATTTTTTGTAAATAAATGTAATATATTATCCATTTATGATCCAATTCCCACTTTATATATAAAATTAATACTATTTAAGTGTGAAAAAAATATGTTACAACATTTATGGTTACAATAGGTTAACTAAGAGGTCAAACCAAAAAGATAATGTTTAAAAAACCACTTAAACCTATCCAAATTTTTGTGGCTGATTGTATTTCAAAAAAAATATATAATGTTTGAATACCTATAATTTTGGAGGATTATTGTATATAATTACTTTAATATGTTTTACTCTTCTAAGAAATCCAAAGAGTTCCCCTCCCCTCAACTATAAAAGTGCACCTCTCTTTTCTCTTGTTCACAACTCCTCGAGAATTATTTATTGAGAAAAACCTACCAAATTCTATTATCAACTCCATTTTACACAATATACAGTTGATTTTATTTCTGAAATACCAACCCTTGGATCCTTAATAGTAGATCTAAAGGATTTATTTCAAAAATGAGGTAATCGCTATAATTGATCAATTCCTTTTTAATTCTTATTTTACCTCCTATAATACTATGGTATTTATCATAAAATAGTAACTTCAGTATCATAAATATACATTAATTTTATGATTTTTAACCCACCATTATCTTCCCTCTTTCTCATCAAATGGGAACTGAAAGTATCGATCATGCGTATGTATGGATATTGTCTCCATATAGTGATATAATTAATTTTTAATATTCATATTTCATGGATGGATATCATGATTGTTTTAAAGTTTATTAATGATATTTATGAAATAATTATTATTATGGAATTAAAATATAATATCTAATTCTAACCTATTAAACCAATGGAAAAAAGATGACATCTCTTTTGTGTATATGGGTACTACTGCCTCCATAAAGCGATGCGATTCATTTTTCATCTACTCTTTACATGGATGGTAATAAGGATGAATTTGATGAATATATATGATTTATATGATATAATAATTATTCTATAAAAGTGAATTATTATTTAACTTTCTTTAGTTCTATCTTTCAAAAAGTGAAAATAGTGTACTTGCATACGTACGGTCTGCTGACCCCATGAATGGTGTAATTAATTTTTTCTATCAACAAAATTTATGTATAACTACAAATATAAATATATATATATATAATTAATATATATGATATTTTTATCATGATTAAAATTCTGAAAATTATGTAACCATGATCATAGTACAATGACCAAGAGTGCCAAATCAAAACATGGATGAGAAATGAAGCAGTTATCACCCAGAACAGTGATTTTAATAACAAATGGTTAACAAACGGGTGATAGGATATAATAAGTAGATCAAAAATGGTATTATATATATGATTATGTTTATGTAATACATGTCTAATAAATCTATATTTATTATACCATATATTCAAATATGTACGAATAGAGGAAAGACTTGAGGTAAGGGATTTATTTTTCAATCCTATTTTATTCAGGATCGTTTATGCGTGAATTTACATCGAAGAAATTATATTATCCATATATAATAAATAAATTAGTTTTCCCTTATTACCTATTTAATTCAGAATAATACATGTTTTCCATTCATTATCCTCACTTTAAGTACTCAATATAATGAAATAATGTTTTATTGAAAACTGAATTCATTTCTCTCTTTAGTCGAAAATCATTTCTCTTTCATTTCCACGTTTTATAAAAAAAATTCAAGAATTTTTTTACCATTATCCAGTGATTTTTTAAATTCATTTTTACCCATGTTTAAATTTAAAAAAAAAATTAAAAGGAATCTTCGTTTTGTTTTATAAACAAGGTACTTTTGGATTTTTACCAATATTGTGAAAGGAATCTTTGTTTTAACTGACTCGACATGAACCAAATTTCCCACCGTCATGACTACTCAATTATTTGAAGCTTAAATTAAAAGTTTCCATTTTTCTTTTCAAATATAATTTTTTCATTAATATTTGCAAAATATATATATATAATTTATTTTAAAATGAAAAGGGTATTTCCTCTGGAAATATTCCAGTGATTATTTGAAATGAATTTTCTTCTATGATAAAATTCATGATGTTAATTATGTTTTACTGAAGATTTTATCCAATGATAACATACTTATTATTTATTTGAATGATTTATGATTATATATGATGGTGAGATGTTTATGAAACCCATTTATTTTCATGGGTTATTCTATTTTTCTAATTGATAAAATGGTTAGGAGACCCATTTTAATTGTGCATGTTATAATGTGATGATATATTGAATGTTATTATGATATTGTGGAAAACATATATATGATTTCCAATATGTGATTGGTGGGCCTGGAATTATATATCCCTCCAATTTATTAGGTATAGTTTTATATATCATGAGATTACTATGGGAAAAAATTTGATGTGCTCGATCCATTATGGGAAACAAGTCGATGTGCTTGATCTATTTTGGGAAAAAATTCAATGTTCTTGATCTATTATGGGAACCAAGTCGATGTTCTTAATCTACTATGGGATATAGGTTTTGATTCTAGATCTATTATGATTTTATGTTCTTGGTAGTTAACATTGATAGATGAAATTGGTTCTAAACCTATAATGGTTCCACACTTTTATAACATGAACATATAGTCTAGGAATGCTTTATGATGATTTATTACTCTTATGAATCTTGTATTTTTAAATGATAAATATTTATTCCATGAATCTTGTTTATGACGTTGGACAAATTGGGTATGAAAATTTTGATTTATGGTCATGATATCATACCCTTATACTAATATTATGCTTTCATATAATCATAGATTGATATCGCCTAAGGGACCACATAGGCCCTGCCTATTATGGCCCTGTGTGTGTGTGTGTGTAATGTGGGAAACTATCCCTGCAACAAGTGATATGGACCATGATCCCACAACAAGCCTTATAATTTCTCACCTAAACTTAGAGAGATTCAATGTGGGATCAGTGCTCCACCGATGATCCTACGGACTCCACCGCCGCTCTACATCCACTCTCTGCCTCACGCCTCCATCACTCCGCTACCTAACGTCGCCCATCGCCACTCCTATTCACCCCTTCTCAAATACATTATGGTTTCACCTTCTTATATTGAACACTACCATTGCAAGTACCCAAGAACGCCATTACTACCTCTAAAGAATCATAGCTCAATCTATATCTTCACCACTGAAGCCTTCCACTACCATTGATCTCCTCTAATGCCTCGACCAAGAATCTTGAAGAAATTTTAGACTTCATCTGACCACTTAAAAGGTCAGATGAAGAAAGGAGTGATGCTTCCATGCATTCTGCCACCTGTTTCCACTGCTCTCCACTACCTCTACCACCTATCACCACCTCCATGCATGCACCCTACCAAAACACCCCATGATTCCATTCATCTGAAGATAATCATTGCTGAAGTTACCCCATGAAAACAACTCTCCACATTTTCCACCCGATATCAACAGGATTGATTCAAAACTATTATATCACTGGGTATCATAGGTGATTCAGATTTATCATATTAAAACATTGAAATGAGATATTAAATATTTATAATTAAATAAAAGGTCGGGGATCCTCCTCACTACCTATAAAAGGAGGTGCACCCCCACTACCAAGGAAATGATTTGATACCAGTGGGGGAGGAGCCATCTAAGGCTAATGCACTAATTCCTCTATATCCATATTATTCTTCTTTTTATTTTATTTTTAGTTATTTTTTCACTTTCAATTTTAATCTTAATTTTAATTTTAGTTAACTAAATTAATTCATTCTTGTTTTTATAATTTTGTGTTTCACCCATCCACCACTATTCTTCTTCATCTCTTATTCTTATAATTCATTTAATTTTTCTTATTATTATTATTATTATTATTCTAACATTATTTATAAATTATATAAATATATTAATCTTTATAAATTTTTTTCGTTTCTTATTTTAAATTTTATCTGTCTCAAAATTCTGTTTATTTTATTATTTTTATTTTATTTTCCTTGTCCACCATTATTCATTTTATTTTAATTCTCACTCTTCTCATTATATTTTATTTTATTTATCAGTATCTTCTAACATTCCACCAAACTGATCTCTTACTCTTAAAAATGTGAGGCTGACCCGAGGCTTGGCCCAAGGGAGGTCAAGGTGTTTTTCAATTTTTCTTAAAGCTTGTTTTTACATATTTTATAGATTTGAGTAACATGAATGGGTGAGGAAAGTACCCCTTGTGTGGTGACTACCCCCAATGACATTAAACTCAATAAATTTTTATTATTTTTTTTAATATATTTTCCCCATATTTATTGGTTAACTCTTCACATGATGAAGTTGAGAGAGTCAATGGAAGAAACGACATCGATTGAGCTAGGTCCAGAAGATGCCACACATCAGACCAAGGTGTGTCATCAAACTTTATTAAATAAGGAGGTGGAATTAATATTTCTTATCAATTCATATATTTCACCATTTATAAAAAACAATAGTAGTTAAACATGAGATTTCATGTTTTAATTATCAAACTCAAATCAAAAAAAATAAAGTAGAGTAATGACTGTACTAAAAACCAAACCCAGAACCAATTTATTTCTTCCTTAACTCATTCTATTTATAATTGAATTATAGTTTAAATTATAATATACATTTTTAATGACATTTAAATATTTATAAAATTAATTAAAAACAAAAAAAAAATATCATTTTTTCATAAAATAATAAAAACAATAAAAAATTAGTTTAGGTGAATTAGATTAAGTAAACAAAACTGAGAATCTCCTCAAGTGAGATGACCCTAGTCAACCACTCTGATATACTAGGAAATTAATTTTCTTTTTACAATCCCTACGACAAGAATGAATCATTATTGGAATCATTTTTGTGGAGTTAATCATTTTTTCTACTTTTTATGTTTTCACAATTTTGATAGATTTCATTGATTTTACAAAAAAAGATAAAATTTTATTTTTCTATGATATTTTCAAATGAATATTATTATTCATGGACTAATTAATTATAAGTGAAAAAAACATTAGGTGAATCACCATGGTTTGTATAATAAAGTGTTTTCATGTGGGATAGGTGGATTAGGAGATCCCCAAACCTAATTAGTATATAGAAGGAATTCATGGACCTTGTCCAGCATCTCAAATAAACCCTCAAGAAACCTGTGATTAAAGGATTGACTAGAGATCTAACTTAATTCTAGGTGTATATACCATGATTTTATCAATAATTTCCCAAGATATAAAAAGAGTGTTCCTTGTTTCCTCTCAACACCTTTGAAAAAGTTACCACAAAAGACTTCTAAGAGCATGTGGAAAAACACAAAATCAAATATCATATTCAAGAGCATTGAGAGATAAGCCACTTGTCTTCTCAGATTCACCTTATAAGACCAAGGAAGAAGACTTTCCTGCTGAGCTACATGTGGGATATCATCTAGAAATAGATTTATTCTTGAATTAATGTGAAGAAATTAATTATCTCTCCATTACTTACAATGAATAATATCCATCACCATTAAAATAATACACTACTCAAGTGGTGTAATTTAAAGTAAAGATGGGGGATCCTGACTAGAATCCTCTATAAACTAAGAATATACTCCATGAGTTACTCACAACAAAATAAGAGAGTGTAGCTAAACTAACTAATGGAGTTGATATTTTCTAAAAAACTATTTTATTTAATTTTATTCAATATAAATTTATTATTAATTCCTACTTATTTAAATTTTTTGATTCAGACAATCTTTTATATGCCTTAAAGGAGGATGAAGAGATTGAAAATATACCTATTTAGTAACACATGTAGATCCCATATTTAAATTAATTTTCATTTGAATAAGTCTATGAGAAAATCCAATTTGATGAGCCTGATGAAATTAAAAAAATTTCTACTTATACTTAAAGAGTAAAATTAAATATTAAAAAATCAAAACTAAATTTTATTCAAGTAAAAATGCATACTTATTCTCCCTTTGATCATTCAATTCATGCAGCATATGTAAAGATAACACTGGAAGATAATGAGGTTGAACATGTATCAACCATAAAGGAGTATGATACATAATTCATCAAACCCCCTTCATGTAATCTATGTTTAATTGTAAAGGGGGATCTATTATATGATATTCATGGACCATTCCTCAAGAATTATGATAAATCACAAGCTGGTAAAATCCACATGTGGTGGTTCAAATCAAACAATAATCATCCACCAAATGACTTTGGATAATAGCTGGTAATTCCATCTAGAGGCTATAAAAATTTAGGGCCCACTTGCAGGATCATTATAGGATTTATATTTAATTTATTTATATGATTTCAATTTCAGTTTTAGGAATTATTCTAGCATTCATCCTCACTCCCTCTTATCTATTTGAGAATTAATGACATTATTCTTGAGCTTAATTGAGTAATTCTATTTTTTAGGTTCATGATGGTAGAAGGATTCCTCAAGTAGTGAAGGAAGAGGGAAAATCTCTAAGGGAAAGGGAGTTCAAGTTTATTTTTTATCTTTTAAACTCTCTTTAATTTTTGTCCAAAACATGTTTTGAGCTTTAAATTGAAATTGCATGACCATTATTGAATTGTTCTTTACATAAATAGTCTAGTAGACATTAGTTTCTTAAAAATAAAGTGATTCCATATTTTATATTTCAATGTTAATAATATTTAATAAGAAAAATGGATATTTAAATTATTACTGTAAATCATGGATATTAAAATAAGGACTCATGATTTGAGGTAATTTATTAATTCATGTAAATGAAATTTCCCAATAATCTTTCATGTTTTGAATTTCTAAAATTAATGTGAATTTATTTTTATATTACTAATCATTATTTGAGTAATTTTACAATTTTATATTCTCATTCCCAAGAGGATCTATAGACCAAGTAATTCCTATTTTATCTTGAGTATATTTCATGTGTAATCTTAGGATACTCCACTATATAGAAAATGAATTTGAAATTTTAAAATATATTACTATGAAAAAACACATTTAAAATTATTGAGGAATATTTTTAAAAAACACTTATCCTTAAAATACCACATTTACATCAATTCATATTTATCCCCTAGAGACCATGAATGGACTTTGTAAGAAGGAGACAAGTTTTAATCCATTTTTATCCATTCCTACCATATTATTAGTAATTTCATGAAATTTTAAAGTTGAAATGTAGGGGTTAAGGGAGTCATGGTGGAAGGTATGAGATACATTTTAAGGAAAAGGTGTGGGGTTGTTACTTTGGGTATTAAAAAAGGTTTTTTATTCATTCATTATACTGTTTGTTATCTTTACCCTCTTGATAAAAAAGGATAATGAAAAAAAATAACCAAAAAATGAAAATAATGGGTTTTGATTTGGGAAAAATAGAAATCACCATTACTAGAACTATGATTTTATTATATGTTATTAAGTAGTGGATGTGAGGTTTATTCTAATAATGACATTAAAAATATAAAAATTAAAAATAAAATGTTTCTTTAAAAAATAAAAAAAAGTATAAAAGTATAGAAATTTTTAAAAGGGTTCAGAAATCATTCATTTTGATTTACTTTGATCATGATCTTTTCTTTGAGTTTTGAGGATGTTGGGAGTTGTTATAATTTAATGGGGAGAATTTCATGACACTTTTACTTTTGGATATCATTATTTATCAATTAATATATTAACCTCCTCTTTGAGCCTTAATTTTAAACAGCAATTACAACCAACCTTATGCCTCAGAGACATTTTAACCTGAATTGAAAGACATCATGATTTTATGTGCCTTTTTCTTTTACAAAGTGGTAAAATTATTTATTTAACAAGCCGATATATAAAGAGATTTCTCTAATGATAAAATCATAAATATACTTAAATTTTATCATGATAGATGAGTTAAAAGATTCAAAATTGTGGTAAATCATTATTTGGAATGTTTCATAATTATTATTTAGGGAACTTTATTAATGAGAAGATAAGTTTCACCAATTTCAAATTAGTAAAAGTAAATTTCTTGATTTGATAATTTCTTGAATTGATAATTTCTTTGAAAATTGAGATGTTAAATTGATATATTATGTATAATTTTGAAAATTTTATTTGTAATTGAAAAATAATTTTATTGTATTACTTTGACATTTAAATATTTGTACAATTGGTGGCCTTTAAACTTCTTATTTAGATTTTATGCTTGAGGACAAGAATGGTTTATGTGTGGGGTTATTTGACAGACTCATTTTATGTTCATATTTTTAATCAAATTTCAATGATTTTTGAGGTCTTTCAATGTTAATACCCATGATTTTAAATGTTTTAGTAAACTATGGGAAATTTAGAATGTGGACTTGAAATGGTTTAAAAAGAATAAAATATTGTTATTTTTAAATTTGAAATTTAATTTATTAACATTGGTTAATTTTTTTTAATAGTTCTTAATTTTTTCTAACTCATTTTAGATAATTTTTCTAAAAAATATATTGTGCTCATGCTAGCCCATGAACTAGGCTAACTGTCCACCTATCCAGCCCACAATGGACAACTGGCCAGGCCATCCTAAGAGGACTTTCCTGAGTTAGGGTGTATGGGTGATGAAATCCCATGTGGGTGGCTCACAGGTTCATAGTTAGCCTAAGGTCCCACGTGGTCCACATGTGGCGCAACTCGGTGTGTGTGTGCATGTGTAATACAGGAGATCATCCCCATAGCAGGTAATCTAGATTGTGCTCTCAAATCGACCCTTATAATTGATCGCCCGATGTTCAAGATATTCAATGTGGGATTAGTGCTCCACCTCAGCTCCTACATTCTCTACCATGATCCACCATTCTCTACCCCTCCATCTCTTCTCTCCTCCTCATTCCACCACAACTTCGCCACCGGACGTCGCCTGTTGTCGCTCCTATTCAACCCCACTAAAATCCATCGTGGTTCTACCTTCCTCTGATTCCCTCCACCACTGTAAGGACCTGATAATTCCATTACCACCACCATATAAGCTCATCTCAATCTCCAAATTCATTACTTAATCCTTCCACCACCATGGATCTCTTCTGAAGCCTAGGCCAAGCATCATGAAGCAATTCGAGGTTACATCCTTCCACTTTGAAGGCTAGGTGAAAGGAGGAGTATTGTTTCCATTAACTGTGCCACCTGCTGCCACTGCACACCACCGCTGCCACTGGTCACCACCTCCTTGCATTAATGATTCCATAAAACCCCCATGAAACCCATTCATATGAATAATATCACTACCAAAGCTTCCTTACATAGACCACGCTACAAGATATCCACTCAATATTAATTGGATTGTTTCTAAAATATCATATCAATGGGTATCATGGGTGTTTAAAAAGTTTCATATTCAAACATTGAAATTATATATTAAATATCCATAATTAAATATAAGGTTTAGGATTCTCCTTACTTCCTATAAAATGAGGTGCACCCCCACTTCTAGGGGGATGATTCGTTACCAGTGAAGGAGGAGGCTGCCAAGGCCAATACGCCAATTCCTCTATCCACCTTCTTCTTCATTTTTATTTTTATTTTATTTATTTTTTGTTTTAGTTCCAATTTAGACTTTAATTTAAATTTTATTTAATTAAATAATTTCATTCATGTTTTTATAATTTTTTATTCCAACATTCCACCACCATTCTTCTTCTCTTCTTTTTCTTATTCTTTTAATTTTTCTTATTATTATTATTATTCTAAAATTATTTATATATTATATAAATTTCTTATCCATTATAATTTATTTTATTTTATATTTTTAAATTATATCTCTCCCAATTTGTTTTATTTTATTATTTTTATTTTATTTTCCTCATCCACCATTCTTCTTTTTATTTTTCTTCTTATTCTTCCATTTTTGTTTTATTTTATTCCTCATTATCTTACATCTATCCACCAAAATGATCTCTTACTCTCAATAATTGGTGTCTGACCCGATTCTTGGTATGGTGGAGGTTAAGGTGTTGTTTTATTTTTTAAAAGTTTATTTTTACATTTGTGGTAGATTTGAATAGAATGCATGGGTGAGGAAAATTTCATTGGTGTTGTGACTAAACCCAAATTAAATTCAACTCAATATGTATCTATTATTTTTTTTAATCTATTTTCTCTCTCTTAATTTGATAACTCTTCACATGGATGAAAAGGAATCGATAGAGTTAGCTCCTAAAATATAGAACACCTAAAACCAAGGTATGTAATCAAACATTATTAAAAGAGGGCGTGGAATTATGATTTCATAGGAATTTAAATATTTAAAAAATTTTAAATAAAAATAATATTAGTTCAAAATGATATTTCATGTTTGGATTATTAAAATAAAATAAAAAAAATAAAGGATAATAATGATTGATCATAAAACCAAACCCAAAACTAAGTTGTTTCTTCTTTAACTCATTCTATTTGTAATTACATGATAGTTTAAATTATAATTTCCATTTTTTCATGTAATTTAAATATTTAGAAAAGTAAGGAAAAACAAAAAATATTTATCATATATTTCATAAAATAATAAAAACAATAAAAACAATTTGTTTAGGTGATTGATATTATGTGGGTAAACAAAACTTATAATATCCTCAAGTGAGACGACCTTGCTTAGCCACTATGCTACAATAGAAAATTAATTTTCTTTTTCCACACCCTACAACAGACATGAATCGTGAAATATTAAAAAACATCTATATACATAGTTACATTTCATCACTACTTATTATCCTTAGATAGATGATCAACCTAAGAGTATAATTAAAACCCTATAAGGCATGTTTATATATTTCTCTTTAGAATTCAAAGTTGGTTGGGATTAACACCTTCCTTTGGTGGGATTCACTTATAGAAATATCTTTCACTTGAGAATTAATATAGATCATTATACATGCTTTATGTTAGGAAGTGTAGAACTCCAATGTGTTGGTATGAAGTTATAGAGAGAAAGTTGTTGGGACCTAAGTTTATTGAAGAAATGGTAGAGAATGTTAGATTCATTCAACAACACATAAAGGTAGTACAAAGTAGATAGACAATGTTATGATGAAAATAATTGGTGATATATATAGTATGAATTTAGTGATAATGTATTTATATTAATATCTCCTTGAAAAAAATTTATTAGTCTTTGAAATAAGGTAAAGGTGATCCCAAAATATATTGGCCCCTTCAAATTTCTTGACCATATTAGGGTAGTAGTTTATCGCATGGAACTTCCATTGATTATCTCTCAATTTTTTAATGTTTTCCATGTATATCACCTGAATAAGTACATACCTAATCCTTAAAATATTCTGAACTCAAAGGTCATACCACTGGAGAAATATATCTCTTAATAGGAACAATCAATGGAGATTATGGATCATAGAGAGAATGTGATACAAAAGAAGACCACTCGTCAGGTCATAGTTTTGTGGTAAAATCACTAATATTTGGATGATATATGTTAACATGAGTATATGATGATATATAGGTATACTAAAATGGTTGTATCAATGTTAATGAATTTTAAGGGTGAAATTATTTTTAGGGTGTAGAATATAAAACTCTAAGATTTTATGAAATATTATTTTTAAATAAATTTAATTTCTATAATAGATTTCATTACATGTGACATAAAGTTTAAATTAACTGTGGTATATTATTAAAAATATTATTTAATTTAAAGTTTATCACCTAACTATTGGATTAGTAGGTATGTATAGGACTAACAAATTTATGAAAAACTTATATTTTATATATGACCAACTGGTTTCATCAGTTTTTGTGTGGACTTTTTAAAATTAATTTATACCACTAATAAAAATTGAATTTTATAAAATGTATTCCATATTTGGAATATGGAGGTTCAAATTTGGTAAATATGTCCCTTTTAGTTGTAGTCTTTTAGAATAGTAGTCGTGGTAAAATTTATCACCCCAAAAAGGGTAAATTAGGTTGAACTAGGTTCAAAATTAATTTTAAGGTCACAATTTTTCATCATAGTTATTATTGTATGAAGATAATTAATCCCTTATCACCTTAGGCTCAAACTTTAATTGTTTAAGGGAAAATTTCCAATTAAAATGTTTTATATGATATTTAGAGAAATGAAAAATACAAAATGTCACTCCATTATTTTTAAATATATATTATGTGTCCATATAAGGGGAAAAGAAAGTAATGAATGAATCGAAATGTATATTTTAATAATAATGAAATTATTTTCATGATGGAAATTTATTTATAACTTTTTTTAATTATATAATTACTTTTAATTCTTATTCAATGCAAACGTAGTATTTCTTGAATTAATAGAAAAAAAATGACATTAAAATATTTAAAAAAATATAATTTTAATGAGTTATAGTGTTCGATAAATTTTATAGATGAATTTGAAATAATAGTGTTGTGATAAAGTAATATATTTTAATTAAAACTTTGTGTTTATGTCTTTTAATTCAAATTAAATGAATAGTGTCCAAATTGAAATTAATGATATTTTATCACAATAATATTTTATTAAATTATTTAAAATATTAAAAAATAAAGAGGATAAGGAAGATACTGTTTGGTCAAAAATTTATTCTATTGAACAGTTATTATCCAATTTCACATTATATGTAAAATAATAACCCTTTAAGTGTGAAAAAAAGTTATTGTGGATAAGGTTAAAATAGGTTAACTTATGGGTTAAACCAAAAGTTAAGGTTTAAAACACCACTTAAACTTTTAAAAAAATTATTGGATGATGGGATTTCAGACCCATTCTATCCTATCTTAAAATATCTATCCTTTTGCTGGAATATTTCTATATAATTACTTTGTAATATTTTAATCTTTTAAGAAATCCCAAGACTGCCCCTCCTCTTAATTATAAAAGGGCACATATCCTTTATTTTCTTTACACCACAATAAGACCTATAGATCAACCAAACCTACCAAATTATCTTCTAAAATACTTATATACATTTTTCATATTATGGTCTTACCAAAATACTAATTCTATAATCCTCAATAGGATATCTAAATGTGTTATTTCAAAGATGAGGCAATCACCTTAACCGATCACTTCCTCTTTAATTATTCTCTTTACCTCATATAAATAAATGGTATTTATCATAAAATAATAAAATAAGTATCATAAATATACTTAAATTTCATTTTGGTTATGAAACCACCATTATCCTCCCTTTTTCTCATCAAATGGGTAGTGAAAGTATCACTCGTGTGTACGTACGTCTTACCATCTCCACATAGCAATACAATTCATTTTTCATCACCATATTTCATAAATGGTTATAATTATGGGTTTAAAGAATATATATATTATTTATGAAATAATTATTCTTTTGTAATAATAATATCATAGCTAACTTTTTACCATCCAAACTATGGGGAAACGATAACATCGCTCATGCATATGTGTGGACTACCACCTCCACAAGGCAATGAGATTAATTTTTCATATCCTATCTACATGGATGGTAAAAAGGATATATTTGATGAATATATATAATATATATGATATAATAAAGATTATTTAAAGGTGAATTATTATTTACCTTTATTTTATTCCATCTTTCAAAAAGTGAAAATCGTGTTCATTCGTATGTAAAGCCTAGTATCTCTAGGAATGGTGTAATTCATTTTTTATATATATAAATTTAATAGATGACTATATATATATAATTAATATATATTATATTTATATCATGATTAAAATGAAGGAAATAATGTAACCATGATCATAGTATAACGACCAAGACTATTTAAATGAAACATGTATGAGAAATGAGGAAGTTATCACATAAAACAATGATTTTAATAAAAAATTGTTAATAAATGGTGGATAATATGTCATAAATAAATAATAAAATGTTTGATAAATATGAATATTTTTATTGAATAAATTTATAATAAATATATATTTATTATACAGGAGGTTCGAATGCATATTAAGAAAGGCAAGGTTAGTGGTAAGGGATTTATGTTTAAATCCTATTTTAATTAGAATTGTTTATACTTGAATTTTCATCAAGGAAATTATATGATCCTTATATGATAAATATATTCTATTTTTCTTTTCCCATAGTTAGTTTTGAATAATTCATCTCTTCCTTTTATTTTCCTCACTTTAAGTACTCTAGAGATCGAACGATTGTTTTTATGGAAAACCGACTTCATTTCTCTCTTCGGTCAAAATCCTTTCTCTTCCATGTAAATGGTTTAAAAAATGTTTTAAAGAATATTTTTACCATTATCCAGTGATTTTATAAATTAATTTTTACCCATGTTTTACTTTTTACAAAATGTTTTAAAATTAATCTTTTCATCATTTTCTAAACAAGGTACTTTTGACATTTTACCGACAATATAAAAGGAGTCATTATTTTAACTTACACAGCATGAATAGAATTCCCAACCATTATTATTTTTAAATTATTTGAATCTTAATTTACATGTTTCTGAGGTTATTTTCAATTATAATGTCTTCTTTAATATTTGGAAAAACATTATATAGGTTTTTTCAAAATGAAAAGTACATTTTCCTCAAGAAATATTTCAATGATTCTTTTAAAGGAATTTTCATCTATGATAACATCATTGATGTTAATTATTCTTTATAGAGTATTTGATTAAATGATGCAATATTTATTATTTATATGGTGTTTTATGACTATTATAGTGCGATGTATATGAAACTCGTTTATTTTTACGAGTTATGTTATGTTTAATTGAGTAAATTGTTATGAAACCTATTTTATTTTCACATGTTAGGATGTGATGATATGATGAATGTTATTATGATATTTTGGAACACATATGTATGGTTTTAAATATTTTATGGGTGGGCCTTGGATTATATATCCCTCCAAATCATTGGAAAATGTTTTATATTTCATGAGATAATTATGGGAAACAAGTAAATATATTTGATCTATTATGAGAAACAAGTTGATGTGCTTGATCTATTATGGGAAACCAATTGATGATCTTAATCCACTATTGGAAATAGTTATTGAGTCTTGATGTATTTTTATTTTTATGATCTATGTATTTAACCTTTTCATATAAAATGGCCTCCATATATATGATAGTGCCATAATTTTATGAAATGAACTTATTGTTCATGATCAATTTATTCTGATTTCTTACTCTTATGAATCATGTCTTTTTAATTGATAAATCTTTATTGCATGCCTCATGTTTATGATTTTGATATATTGGGTGTTAGTAATTTATGGTTCTGATATCATACCCTAAGACTTATCTTATGCTTTTATATGATCATCGATTGATATCTCCCATGTTTTCCCTTATTGATTTTCTAAGTTCACCCTTTGTTATGTTTCATATCCCCAATTCATGAAGAAAGGTCTTAATTAGGGTATCTATCTGAAGAGTACTATATAAGAAGATGTTTATGTGTGATATATAAGATCTTTTATAGGAAGTTTGTGTATCTAGTCTCCAAATACACTAATATTTTATGACCCTTAGGCATGTATTTGTGAAATGTATTGCATATTCATCTAAAAATGTGTATATTTCTGTATGAAAGCATTGGGTTATCAAAGGGCCCATGTTTTTTTGGACTGGGAATTTGAACATAAATTTGACAACTCTGTTGGTCCTAAAATATGGTCTTTACCCTAGGAAATGATATTGTTTGAATTACAAGCTATTATAATTTATATAGAATAATTAATATTTAATATATATTTAATTAAATATTAATTTATTAGCACAAGTTAGTTTAGATATATCTTTTGAAAAAATCTTCAGATGGAGATTATATATTAGTTTTTGAGTCCAAAAAGGGTATTTTTGTATTGGTGGGACATAAAATCATGTTGGGTGTTGGGGTTGGGACTGGGCACCTTTTTCTTTTTCTTTTCTTTTCTTTATTTTCTTTTTCTTTATTTTCTTTCTTTTCCATAATTGGCATCTCGCATACACCCCCTTGGGAAACCTTTTTCACATGACTGAGATAGAAATAGAGATGGTGAGAGGGATATAGAGATAAAGATATAGAAACATCTAGGGGAAGGGATAGAGAGAGAGAGGAAGGGAGGTATTCATCACGTTTTTGAGTGTGTAAAATTAGATGTTTACTTTTTACTATAATTTCTATATTATAGAAGGAACCCTAGGTCATATTTTGACAGATCCTTAGATCATTAATTCAAAAATATGTTTTTGATTATTTAAAGAAATGGAGAATGGGATTTTTAAAACTTGGGGTTTTATGATTTAATAAGATAATAGAAAAATAAAAGCGATAAAAAATAGAAATTAATAAAATTAATTAAGAATGATCAACTTGTGGAATTATCATGGTGCTCATCCTTAATTTCTTTAATAAAAACGGTATAAATCTTTTAATCCCTAGTTTTTAACACCTAGAACTATATTTTTACTAATTTTATACTAGGATACCTCTGAGGGTTCAGTCAGAATCACAAAATATTTCACTAACTCTCCAAGTGTGTGTGTGTGTGAACAATTACATGATATTATTTTTACTTTCTATTTAGTAAATATAGGTTATTTTAACATTTTTATGCATAAATTATTTTTTCCACCGAAGCTACCCAACATCCTTTACAATCAAATTTCAAGACCCACTCACTTAAGCATTCCCAGAAGTCAAACCTTATGCTCTTAACCTAGATATACCCTTATGTTTTAAATTTCATCACTCCCCTCATTTATTATTATTATTATTATTATTATCATCATTATTATTATTATTATTATTCTCAAAAGTTCAACTTGGAAAAAATCCCACACTCATCACTCAACCCTTGTTTGATCTCCTCACAAGACTAATTCTAATAGTTATAATAAGATCAAAGGTTGAGGACGAGTGTTTTTTTACCTGACCAAGACACAAACCATATTTTTTTGTGTGTTTTTTTTAATTTAATATATATATATATATATATATTATTTCTAGTTATAGTTTTTTTAACGGTGTCCAATAGTCGGATAATAGGTACACATGCATAGGTTAATTCGGTACAGTAATGAAGCAGATCAGATAAGGAACGAACGAATGGAAAAATTATTTTTTAAAGATGATAAATATTAAACAAACATATATTTACCTTCAATTAAGTAATAAATATACTTCATTGTTTGGTGAAAAAGATGTGTGGAGAGACTAAGTGACACAATTTTCTCATAAACTACTCACACAAAGGGTACCATTCTTATCATGAACCAACCCAGGTCAACCCTGAACCGGTCACCCGAGCCGATCCATAGTAAGGCCCGAGTGGAGTTCTTGATCCTCCCAGGATGGTGACAAGCGCCAGGGAATCAACAGAGAAAAACAGAGGAATGATTTCGCCCAATAAAAATGAACTAAGCAGCAGAAATAAAATAGTAAAATGAAAAATAAATAGATAACACGAAAGAGAAAGAACGTACAACAACACATACAAACCTGACCACGACCAAAACTCCTCACAACCCCGAGATTCTCTCACCAATCCATAACCAAATCTCTCCCTTGGAGATCAAGCTCGTGTTGAACCTGCAATAGAAACTAAAAACAAGAAAACACTATAGGCGTGAGTATTAAAACTCAGTAGGCATGTCCAACAATCTATTCCCAAAGCACTACCTTTAAATAAAGAATTTACAAATTCTAGGATTGAAGTAAATTGTATAAAATATGTGTTTCCACGCACACTTTCATTTCTAAAACAAGTAACATTTTATTGCCCTTTTTAATTTAAAAACAAGTTTAATTTTTGAAGGGAAATGTGCATTACATTTTGAAACATTTTCACAAACACTTCAAAATATAAAATTTTAGTTTTTAATCAAGAGGAAAACCACAAAAAAAACACGCAATACACAATAAGGGCAATGGGAAAGTAGAAAATGGGGACCAACAACCAAACTAGGCCCCTTAATTGTTCGCCACATATAAATAAGCACTAAATAAAACATGGGTCGAACCTTGGAGCTCGTGAAAAATCTAGAACGTACTATACATGTGACTCATCCTGAAGGAATTCCCTACTCAATTACATTATAAATCCCAACCACTTGGTGTTTCCCTACCTGGCCTAACTCAGGGTCCCAATCCTCTAACAGAGCAAAGTTCATACTAAGAGCCACTAGCTAGTGCGTAGTCTAAACTAGTGCAGCAATCATTCTTAGAAGTTTCACTTACTATGTCAGGTTCCCATGTCAACATGTGTAATAAAAAGGGGTGAGAATACAATTTCAATCAAGTAACTAGTCATGATGCACAAGCATTACACACACAAAATCACACAATAGACGTACACAACAAGATGACCCCTAAGTCACCCCAAAGAAAGTTTTTCAAAATAATTTATTTTATCAAAATATCAAACGGGCATTAACCAACTTTAAAGAAAAACATCATTTCTCAAGAAAAACTAAAACATTTTCTCACATGTTAGAATAAAACATTTATCATCAAACCAGAACCACACTTGAAGAACCATGAATTATGTTCAAGGGCCAAACCATCATTTTTCACTATTCCGCGACAATTCATCAATAAAATAATTTTATTGGGATGCATAAAAATAAACAGTCTCATTTAAAGCAAATAATTATTCTAAAAATAATTATCTAATATTATATCAAACTTAACGAAAATCAAAGAAATGACAAGAAATAAATAAATTCTAAATTCAATGGCAAGTGCAGTGGGGGACCTACCTCGACTTGCAGCTCGATTATGATGATGCGACATGTATCACACTTTCACACATGTACGCACAACCTGCTGATTGCAGTATCACGGAATTCGTCTATCAACACACCGCAGTAGTCAAAAAACAACTAAAAACACAGAAGAACCAACTTAATATAATCCAAGAGAAAAAAATCACAAAACACACCTAAACCCCAGTGCAGGAAAAACGACGTGAGCAACGGAGGAAGGAGTCAGCACAGGGGGTATGCTCGATCAAAGGGATCACGAAAAAGAGTAAAATGAATGGTGAGGATGTTGGCGAAGAGCGTGGACCAACTGGGGGGGAAACGGTCGGACAGGAGGCGCGTCAGCTGAAAGCGTGCACATTGTAGCGAAGGGGGACGTCATCAGGGAGTTGTGCCCTTGCTGGTCGGCTTGATCAGGGTAGGGTACCATGTCTAGGGGCCTGCTTGAATGAAAAGGGAGGTGCGCTGACGGCTGCTGGCCAGAGGAGGTAGGTGTGCGGATGGAGGGTGATGAGCATGCGCGGACCAGGGGGAAGAGGTGGTCGGGGGGGCCAACCGAGATAGGGGTGTGTTGCCGGTGCGCTGTGCCGATGGAAAAGGGGAACAGGGCAGCGCTGAGGATGAATGAAGGGGGGCGATGCCAGGAATGAGGGTGGAGGCAGCGGTCGGTTCTGGTCATAGGTGCGGGAGGTGCTACTGGTTGGATGATGCGGAGGAGGCGGAGTAGGGAAGGGGGATGTCCGGGCTCCGTGCTGCTGGTGGGTGCACGACCAGAGCAGGAGCGGTGCAGAAAAGAGGTAGAGGGTGGGGGGAATATGGCTGGGCAATGCAAGGCAGAGGCATGGGAGGCCGATCACTAGGACATGGGGATCCTGCTCGGAGGGCGCTGCAAGGGATGCTAGCTGGGATAAGAGGGTGTTGCAAGGGATGCTGGCTGGGAGAAGTGGGTGTTACGCAGCAGAGAGGATCTGCACAATGAAGAAGGGATCGCAGGAGTGGATGTGGCATGCTCATGTGAACTACTAGTAGCAGGTATTGGCGGCTGAGGGAGGTGAGACGAGGGCGCATCTGCAAGGGGGAGGGTTGAGTGTGGAGTGCGCTACAACAATGGGGAAGGAGGCGGCTATGAGGGGAGGAGAAATCTAGGTGTGGTGGCGTAAGAGAATAAAGGAAGGAAATAAAGAGGAGAAGGATTAGGGTTAAGAGAAAATAAATTAATAATAATAATAATAAATAAAACAAAAACAAAAAATAAAATAAAGTAAACATTGATCTATAATAAAAAATAATACTCATAAAAATAATAAGAATAAGAATAAGAATACTAATAATAATAATAATAATAACTTTAATCTATAATAATAATAATAACATTAATAATAATATTATTATTAATACACCTAATAATAATAATAACTTTAATAATAATAATAATAAATGATAAAAATAATAATTTTAACCACAAAAATTCTTTAAAAATTATAATATAATATTAAAATTATTTATTAACATTTTCTTAGTTCCTAATAATAATAATATTAATAACATTTTTTAAAATTATGATGACATTAATGATAATTTTTAATAATAATAATAGTAATAATCATAACTATAAAATTAAAAATGATAAAAATATTAATTTCACTTTAGTAATAATAAAAAAAATTATTATCATCAATAAAAAATTTAAATAACACAGTAAATCAAAAAATTTACCCATTTTAATTTTTTTAAGACAGGCGGATCGTGTTTCTGCCTGGGCGAAGCCGCACATGGTTTCCAAAACGTGCTCCACCCGTGCGCCCAGTGACGTCAACTCAAAAACACGCACTTTGTGACAAAACTCAAAAATATCATTCGGGATTAAACCCGAACCTCGACAAAAAATTTAATAACCAAAGGAAATAATAAAATAAATTAATTAGATAGGTCAGGATGTGACAATTCTCTCCACCATAACACTTTCTGACCCCAGAAATCCATAACAAGATCTAGACCCAAAAATAAAACTTCTTCAGTGTCACCCACCCCCAAAATTTTATGTGCCTCCAGTTGATCGATCCAAATAGACACTGAACTCCCATGACTTACAACTTATCCTCAGAATACAAACTCTTTAACTACCACCCAAAAAACCCCAAACCATCCCTTTCAACCAGGGAACGAATGAACTTAAAACATATCCAACACTTATTCCTATAATCATAGTCCAATAGAACCATTGGGTGTACTCCAACCCCAACGTTTACTCAAGAGTAAGAACTTAGGATTAAGTGGTTCTACACGAGACCACGTACCACCAAATGATACATGAAAAGAAACTATGATACTGACATGGGGAGGCCCGAATGGACTCCCTACCATAAGGATTAGGATAACACTAAATTACTTCTGGTGTAACTCTGTGACACCAACTGTGGGTCTCCCCACCATAAGAACTAACGCGGACCAAAAACCACCCACCATGAGGGGGGATAAGGGAAGGGCCCAACTGATAGAGCATCAAATCCAATTTCATCACCATATCAACAGTATCGCACCCTCAGAATAACACAAACCATGTCACACTAAGGAAAAAGATTAAACCAAAGCCCTTTTTCACCGATGGGGTTCTCAGGACTAAGCTCCAGCTTCACTCCAGGACCTATGGCTGGAGCACTGATGATTGAAGCATCTCCTGCCTCATTATCAGACTTCAGAAATTCTAAAACATGACACACATACCAATAAAACTTCCATTAAAATAAAGGTTTAAAGGAGGTTTGACAAAACCATTCTTACAACTAAAGGAAAAGAAACACCACAAAATTCCACAAGATACAACTACTACATCCCAGGAACAATATAAATAGAAAATCCCAAACTGATCCCAAACATCGCCCTACTCCTACTGACGGGATGAGGTGACCTTCGACAATCCAGGTCTGGATTCATCGCGCTTCTTGGAAACACCTCGGCAGAACCGTTGTAAGTGACCCAAGCACCCAAAAGTGTGGCAGGGTTTCGGAACACTCAGGCATGTCAGACTCTTGTGACCCTACATACCACACTGGTGACAGATCACAACACGGCGCTGTGAAGAAGATGACTAAAGGTCTTAAGGCCTCTTGATTCCTCTATTAGAGCCACCAACATCAGGTCATTTCCCATTATTTCTATCGTCATCCTCTGCACTTCTTACCAAGGTCAGGGGAGGATTCGCCCCCTCATGTCCTCCAGCTAACTCAACTTCGTCCAGAAAGGCTTTCCCCACAACATCTGAGAAGGTATTTAGGTTGACCTCTTCCACTTTCCACTACAATTCAGGTCAGAGTCCAGAATCAAATTTTCAAGCCTTCCTAGGATCATTTGTAACAAACCATTGGTCGTACATAACTAGGTCTAAGAAACATTGATAGAATTCTAGTACCGATTCAATGCCCTGATGAACACCACACAACTCCATCCTCTTCCTCAGATTCGTCAACTCAGAGAAATATTGTTGGATAAACGAAGACTTGAAGAACTCCCATGTGAGATCTTCTCGAGGATTTCTTCGAGACACGGACTTTCACCATTTACAGGTTGGACCTTCAAGCATAAAGGTATCCAACCTCACCTTCAATGACTCAGGAAACCCAATGAAACTGAAGTTTCTCTCAATCTTCTGAAACCACTCCTCTTCCACAAGAGGATCAGCTTGACCATAAAATAGGGGAGGGTTCAACTTATGAAATACCAGAAAAAAGTCTATAATTTGACCTACTAGATGATTTTCTAAGGGCGCACAACCCGAAGCTACACCTTGGGCACTCATCAAACTGTCATGGGGGAGAACACTAAGGAACAAGGGAAAAAAGAACTTAATCAAAACATGGTCATTTCCATTTCAAATTCAAATTTTCACAATTTCCAAAATAAAACATTTCAAAAAAAATTTAAGAATTAAATAAGACCCAAACAATTCACTAGGGGAAACTAGTACCGATGGGTGACTATAACATATGGTAGGTGGCCATACTCTAGTCATGCCACTGTCACAAGGAGCACTCTAGGGTAATGTCCTCATCTCCACTTGGATTTCCAGACCATGCGAGCTCACAGAGGTCACTTTCCCAGCTCCCAGTTCATTTCCCAAAATAAAACAAGTCAAAGGAACCAAAAAGACACTAACAACCCAGAAATCCCATGGTAACCCGACGTTCGGAACGAGCTGGGGTTTATGATGTCCTTCACATCTCTACACCTCGAGTCCCAAAAATCCTACTCCTTATACCATGAAAACCCTAAATAACGATGGTCTCTCTGAAAAAAAAAGGTCCTCTCAAGAGTCGACCTCCTCTGATACCATTTTATCATGAACCAACATGGGTCGACCCTAAACAGGTCACCCGAGCTGATTTGCGGCAAGGCCCAAGAGGCGTTCCCGATCCTCCTGGGCTGGAAACAAGCGCCATGTAATTGTCACACCCCGACCTATCTAATTAATTTATTTTATTATTTCATTTGTTTTTTAAAGTTTTTGTCGAGGTTCAGGTTGAATCCCGAACGAGATTTTTGACTTTTGCCAACAAGTGCTTGTTTTTGAGTTGACATCGCTGGGTGCACGTGGGGAGCACATTTTGGAAACCCTGTGCGACTTCACCCAGGCAACAGCACGATCCACCTATCTTTAAAAAATTAAATGGGTAAATTTTGTGATTTACTATGTTATTTAAAATTTTTATTTATGATAATAATTTTATTATTATTACTAAAGTGAAATGAATATTTTTATCATTTTTATTTTTATAGTTATGATTATTACTATTATTTCTATAATTATTAAAAAGTTTCATTAATGTTATCATAATTATTAAGAATTTTATTTATATAATTATTATTAGGAATGAATAAAATGTTAATCAATAATTTTGATATTATATTATAATTATTAAATAATTGATGTGGTTAAAATTATTATTTTTATCATTTATTATTATTATTATTATTAAATTTGTTTTTATTATTATTAGGTGTATTAATAATATTATTTTCATCAATGTTATTATTATTATTATTATAGATTAAAAGTTATTATTATTATTATTATTATTATTATGAGTATTATTTTTATTATAGATGAATGTTTATTTCATTTCATTTATTTATTTTTGTTTTATTTTATTATTATTTTTATTATTATTTTATTTTCTCTAAACCCTAATCCTTCTCCTCTTTCTTTCTTTCTTTTTTCTCTCATGCCACCACCCCTAGATTTCTCCTCCCTCGTAGTCGCCTCCTTCCCCCTTTTTACAACGCGCTCCACACTTAACCCTCCCCCTTCCTGTTGCATCCTCATCGCGCATCCCTCAGCCATCGACACCCACCTCCAGTAGTTCACACGAGCAGGATGCATCCCCTCATGCGCTCCCTTATTCATCACACACACACACATATATATATATATATATATATATATATATATATATATATATATATATATATATATATATATAACAAAACATTTCAGCAGAATTTTTCTGCTATTGATTATCCAGTGGTTCTGCCATTACAGCAGTCTGGATTCTGACTGATACCCTCACCCAGGACTCCCTTTTATAAGGGGGTTTGCCCTGAAAACAATACTGCATTTCCGATGTGGGATTCTGGTTCTCCTTTTCCTGCACAGTACATTCTGCGTTTCCGATGTGTAATTCTGTTTCAAGTACGCGACTTCGAAAGACTATAAAAGATAAACTATAAGACCAATACAAATGAAACTTTAAACACTGATTAAACATATAAGAAATAGTTTAAAACAAAAATAATTTCATAAAAAATGTTGATACAGATTAATTTATAAGCTTTCAAAACCACCTACTTGAAACTTAAACATATTTCAAGTACGTGACTTTGAAAGCTTATAAAAGATAAATTATAAGAGCAATACAAATAAAACTTTAAACATTGATTAAACATATAATAAATAGTTGAAAACAAAAATAATTTCATAAAAAATGTTCACCAAAAACAATTTATAAGCTTTCAAAACCATCAACATGAAACTTAAAAATGTTTCAAGTTTCCAACTTTGAAAGACTGTAAAACATAAACTATAAGACCAATAGAAATGAAACATTAAACATTGATTAAACATATAAGAAATAGTTGAAAACAACAAAAACTTCCTAAAAATGTCCATAAAAATTAATTTATAATCTTTCAAAACATTCTACTTGAAACTTAAAAATGTTTCAAGTACACGAATTTGAATGACTATAAAACATAAACTATAAGACCAATATAAATGAAACTTTAAACATTGATTAAATATATAAGAAATTAATAATTTTTTTAATTTTAACTTAGTCCTTCTAACTTTGTTGTAGCATTCAGATGCATTCCAACAATGAAAACCTCAACCAGCTTATGTGCTTTACACACAATAGAAACATCTTTGCAATTTTGTCATGCCCCTTAGTATAAATCAACCTCAAAAGCTCTAGATAATTTTTCTTGGTAAGGTGAGATGAGAAGGGAGGTATTATACCATCAGGAAGAGAGATTCTAGAAATGTGCAATGCTATGACAAACCTTTAAATGAAATGTGTCAGTTCCCCACTAGATGTGCATGTTCCTTCAAAATTTTCAGGCTGGAGATAATCCACCTTAAGTTTCACATAGCCTTATGTCTTCCATGTATTAATGTCAAACACTTCAACCAATTTGTTTACTTTATGGGGAAGTAAAACCTCATTCCTTTGAATATGCACATTACCATGAACATATAAAATCATCATTTTCAAGAAAAACTACTAATCTCATGTTCACTGAAATACCCCTTAACATAAGAATGATACAAATAGTGTAAGTACCCAATAGCAAGATTCCAATCCATTTTGACTGGGCTATGTGGAATCATTGGTGTTTTCATCTGATTAATAATTTAAAAGGTTTCAAAACCACCTTTCTGAAACTCAAAAATGTTTCAAGTAAGTGACTTTGAAAGCCCATAAAATATAAACCATAAGATCTATTGAAATGAAACTTAAAACATGGATTAAACATATAATAAGTAATTGAAAATAAAAACCATTTCTTAAAAATTGCTGATGAAATACAATTATAAGCTTTCAAAAATACTTCTTTCAACTCAAAAATATTTCAGATATGAGACTTTGAAATCCTATAAAATATAAACTTAATGACTCATATAAATGAAACTTAGAACATAGATTAAACATATAAGAAGTAGTAGAAAAGTAATTAGTTAATTCTGGTGAGGGGGAAAACTGTTAGACCCTGGAATTGAAGGATAATGGGGATGACAAGGAAACATCAACCCCCACGCCCACCCCTTCCACCCATTCAACCAACTTCGGTAACTCCTATAGAAGTAGCTTTTCAAAAAAAATGAAATGTCACCCCACCACAACTTCCTACATCCATATTAACCCCCCAATTCAGTTTCATTAAATGTGGACAGTCCCCATTTTTACCAAAGTCAATGATGCACTATTAAACCATCACTTTTCAACCCCCGCCTCAATAATACAAAATGCTTTGAGGGATGAGAAATGATTTGTTGGGGATTATTTGTGTCATTATAATGGAATTGGTTATAAGAGGGTGGTAGTAACAAGGCAATGGTTGACGAGGGTGTTTGGAGTGTTAGTTTGGTGTAAACCCTTAGGAAAGATTTATGTATATACTTATTATATTTTCTTATTATTTCTTACACACCACCACTTGAGTCGAGAGACCTGATTGAAATCCATATGGGTACTTTGGTTCAGAGTGTTTTTCTCAATATCTATATTATAGAGGGAACACATATAGAACCACTCCCTATTCCCTTCCCCCCTTCACACTTAATATGCGTTGTAATGGATCACAGTGGGTGTATAAATACGACCTATAATGATTTTTGGTTTTGGTGTATATATATTCTTTTTTACATGATTATGTGTATTTGGTGTGGATACAAAGTGGGGGTTGTGCATTGTAGGAGGAGAGTATGATTTTTATGTCCTTCATGTTCACGATATCATACTGTGATTTGGATGTGATGTGTGGTTGTTATGTGGATATGGTTTTTTATGTGTTTGTGACATGTGTATGTGTGGATATATGGTTATGGGATTGTATATAAGGGGTTTAAGTATAATAAATATTCCATTAGATTGTGAGAATGACCATATTAGTGGGGAAGTGGATGTAGGGTAATTTATTAATATATAGTCATTTGATATTACACTTAAGATGGAGTTTGGAATTAGACACTAATGGGGATAGAATGGGATGATAGGTAAATAATATTTGTTAAAATTTTCATATGGAATAACATGGGAGACCATCTATGACATAAGTGATTACCCCCCCCCTGTGATTTAAAGTAAGTAACTTGAGCTTACCAAAAATATTAGGCATGATTATATTGAATGTAGGGTAGAGACCTAGGAGTGGTAGATTTATCATTCTTGATTATTCTTGTGTTTGGACTAGGGTGATTTGAGGAAACTATAATGAATCTAAAGTAATTATATTTTCTGAATTCCATATTATAGAGATTATGATAATCCTTTCTTTACAAATAGAGTTGGCTACTGGTTTTCATTCATCATCTGGATGACTCTCCAGCACTCATAGTACATGGTCTGTTATGTTGGTAAATTATAACTTTCCACCCTAGTTATGCATGAAGTGGAAATTCATCATGTTATCTATGCTTATATCAGGACCAAAATAACTAGGTAATGATATTGATGTTTATCTGGCTCCTTTGATTTTGGATTTGATGTTATTTTGGGATTTAGGTGTTATGATGTATGATGCTTATAAAAGTGAATACTTCATGTTAAGAGTGATGTTGTATGGGATAATAAATGATTTCCCTTCTTATGGAAATTTTTCGGGCTATACCATTAAAAGAACTCAAGGGTGTCCCATGTGCGAAGAAAATAAAGAATCAATTAGGTTGAAACATTCATTTAAATCTGTGTTTCTAGGACATCGTAGATTTGTACCTCATCAGCATAAGTACCGATCTTGGACAACATCATTCAATGGATGTTCAGACTAACATGCAACACTGTCTCCACTAACAGGTGATCAGCTGTTTGAGAAAGTAAAAGATTTGAACACTCTTTTTGGTAAACCATTTTCGAAAAACCTTACAAAAATCGGTTGAAAAAAGAGACCAGTTTTTTTTGATTTACCACACTGGAATTGTTTTGTATGTAAGACATTTTCTTGATGTGATGCATGTGTAAAAAAATGTATGTGACAGTGTTATAGGAACATTGCTAAATGCCCCTGAAAAAATAAAGGATATAATTGAGGCAAGGTTAGACATGGTTGACATGGGAATACGAGAAGAGTTGGCTCCTGTGAAGGGTGAAAATCCAATGTTTCTTCCTCATGTTGTTTATACTCTTTCTAGGGAGGAGAGATATATTTGTTTTTCAACTTGTTCAATGATGTAAAGGTTCTAGAGGGGTATTCATCAAATATCAATAACATTGTGTCAATGAATTATATGAATTTAAAAGGATTCAATTCACATGACCGCCATGTTTTGATAAAAAATCTAATTCCTACAGATTTACGTTGCATTTTTCCCAAGAATTTTTATCATATGTTAACCAAACATTGTTTCTTTTTCAAAGCTATATGTAGCAATGTTTCTTTTTCAAAGCTATATGTAGTAATGTTTTAATCAATGTTTAATGTTTCATTTATGTTGTTCTTATATTTTATGTTTTATAGTCTTTCAAATTCGCGTACTTGAAACATTTTTAAGTTTCAAGTAGACGGTTTTGAAAGATTGTAAATTAATTTTTATGGACATTTTTTAGGAAGTTTTTTTTGTTTTGAACTATTTCTTATATGTTTAATCAATGTTTAATGTTTTATTTGTATTGGTCTTGGAGTTTATGTTTTATAGTCTTTCAAAGTCGGGAACTTGAAACATTTTTAAGTTTCAAGTTGATGGTTTTGAAAGCTTATAAATTGTTTTTAGTCAACATTTTTAATGAAATTATTTTTGTTTTCAACTATTTCTTATATATTTAATCAATGTTTAAAGTTTAATTTATATTGGTGTTATAGTTTATCTTTTATAAGCTTTCAAAGTCACGTACTTGAAATATGTTTAAGTTTCAAGTAGGTGGTTTTGAAAGCTTATAAATTAATTTTTATCAGCATTTTTTATGAAATTATTTTTGTTTTCAACTATTTCTTATATGTTTAATCAGTGTTTAAAGTTTCATTTATATTGGTCTTATAATTTATGTTTTATAGTCTTTCAAAGTCGCGTACTTGAAACAGAATCACACATCGGAAACGCAGAATGTACTGCGCAGAAAAAGAAGAACCAGAATCCCACATCGGAAATGCAGTTTGATTTTCAGGGCAAACCCCCTTATAAAAGGGAGTCCTGGGTGAGAGTATCAGTCAGAATCCAAACTGCTGTAATGGCAGAACCGCTGGATATTAAATAGCAGAAAATTCTGCTGAAAAGTTTTGTTATATATATATATATATATATAACAAAACAAAAAAAAATAAAAATAAAAATAAAAATTTTAAAAAAAAATATTTATGCAAAGGCGGAACCTGGTGTGCCGCCTTTGTGGTTAGTTTTAGGCAAAGGCGGCACACCGTGTGCCGCCTTGCCCTGGGCGGAAAAACCCCCAAAGGTGGCACACCAGGTGCCGCCTTTGGGGGGTAAAAAAATAATTTTTTTTAACCTAGTGGTATTTTTAAAATTATTTTTTTTGAAAAAATGTATTAAAAAAAATAACTCCCTCTTGTGCCTCTAACCAACACCGGTCACCACCTCCTCCCTCATTCCTGGCATCACCCTCCTTCGTCCATCCCAAGCGCCACCCTATTCCCCTTTTCTAGCAGCGCAGGGCACCGGCAACACGCCCATATCCCGGTCGGCCGCCCGACCGCCACCTTTCCCTAGTCTGTGTCCGCTCATCACACTCCAGCTGCACACATACCTCTTCCGGCCAGTATCCATCGGTGCACATCCCTTTTCTTACGAGAAGGCCTCTGAATGTGGTTCCCTTCCCTTCTCCAACCGACCAATAAGGGCACAGTGCCCCAATGAAGTCCCCTTTGTTGAACCAGTTTCTAGCTCCTCCCACCATCACCCACCAACTGTATCAGCCATTAAATCCTCTATCAGACCTTCTTTTGGCCTCTGTGCACCCTCCAAACCTCCTTCTGGTCACGCGCCCTCCGGTCGCGCACATTTCGACCCGCCACGCACCGCCCGTCCAGCCCCGCCTGTGCAACGTGCATGCTTTTGGATGACGGGCCGCATGTCCGGTCATCGCGCGCTATCCCAGTTGGGTCACGCTCTTCACCAACATCCTCGCTAGTCATTTTCCTCTTTTGTGTGATCCCTTTGATCAAGCGCACCCCCCCCCCCCTCGCGTTGACTCCTTCCTTCTTATCTAACATCCTTTCTCCTACACTTGGGTTTAGCTGAATTTTGTTCTTTTCTTCTCTTGAATTATGTTAATTATTTTCTTCTATTTTTTAGTTGTTTTGTGATGGATGTGGCATGTTGAAAGAGGAAGTTCGTGATACCACAATAAGTAGGTTGTGGGTACTTGTGCGTAGGTGTGAGACGTTTCGTGTCTTTGTAATCGAGCTGCAAGTCGAGGTAGGTCCCCCACTGCACTTGACCTTGAATTTAGAATTTATTTATTTATTTTCATTTCTTTGATTTTCATTAAATTTGATATAATAATAAATAATTATATTTAGAATAATGATTTAATATAAATGAGACTATTTATTTTTATGCATCCCACTGAAATTTTTTTATTGAGGAATTATCACATAATAGTGAAAAATCCATGTTTGTCCCTTGAACATAATTCATGGTTCTTCAAGTGTGGTTCTGTTTTGATGATAAATGTTTTCTTCTCATGCGTGAGAAAATGTTTTGGTTTATCTTGAGAAATGATGTTTTTATTTAAATTTGGTTAAGGCCCATTTGGAACTTTGATAAAAAAAAATTATTTTGAAAAACTTTCTTTGGGTGACTTAGGGGTGATCTTGTTATGTAAGTCGATTGTGTGAGATGTTGTGTGTGATGTTTTTGCATCGTGACTGGTTACTTGATTGAAATGGTTGACTCACCCCTTTTTATTACACGTGTTGACATGGGAATCTGGCATAGTAAGTGAATCTTATAAGAAGGACTGATGCACTAGTTTAGACTATGCACTGGCTAGTGGCCCTTAGTACGGACTTTGCTCTACTGGGGGATTGGGCCCCTCAGTTATGCCAGGTAGGGAAACACCAAACGTTTGGATGTTATGACGTCATTGACTAGGCAATGACTTCGTGATGATTCACATGTATAGTACGTTCTGGATTTTTCACAATCTCCTAGGTTCATCCCATATTTTCTTGAGTGCTTATTTGTATGTGGAAGACAATTGAGGGGCCTAGTTCGGTTTCTGGTCCCCGTTTGCTAATTTTCCATTTCCCTTATTTTGTATTGTGTGTTGTGTGTGGTTTTCCTCTTGACTAAAAACTAAACTTTTATATTTCAAATTTTTCGTGAAAATTATTTAAAATGTAATGTACATTTTCCCTTAAAACATTAAACTTGTTTTTAAATTAAAAAGGGAAATGGACTATTACTTGTTTTAGAAATGAAAGTGTGTGTGGAAATCCATATTTTATATAATTTAGTTCAAACCTGTAATTGGTAAATTCTTTATTTAAAGGTAGTTCTTTGGGAATAGATTGTTGGGAATGCCTAATGAGTTTTAATACTCACGCCTATAGTGTTTTCTTGTTTTTAGTTTTTGTTGCAGGTTTGACTTGAGCTTGATCATTGTGGGCGAGAGTTGGTTGTGGATTGGTGAGTGACTCTTAGGGTCATGTGGAGTTTTGTTCATGGTAAGGGTAGTATGTGATGTTGGTCATTTTTTCTCTTTTGTGTCGTTTATTTATTTTGATTGTTCTATTTTATTTATGCTCTTAGTTAATTTTTATTGGGAGAAATTATTCCCCTATTTTTCTCTATTGATTCCATAGTTCTTGTTGCTAGACCGAGAGGATCAAGAACGCCTCTTAGGCCTTTCTGCAGATCAGCTCGGGTGACCGGTTTAGGGTCGACCCGGGATAGTTCATGACAATTCTTCTCAAAGGTTTCAAATAGATACAACCATTTATATCATCCACAAATAATAAATTTACTAAACATCAAACCCTAATGTAAAATTCATTATAAAACCCACATTTTATCATTGAAACAAAAAAATTAAATGTTAAAACAATATGACATAGTAAAATTCCTCATGCTTTTTCAATAAATTCCACGATTAAGCGAGCACTATTTTCCATGATAAAGTGGGCATAAAAAATTAACATTTCGACAAAAAAGTGAGGAGGGAAAATGGGGGGTGGGGAGGTAAAAAAAATATCTGGTAAGACAAAAGGATAAAAATAAGAAAGATGGTGAAATTTACTAACCCATGAATATACCCATCCCAACACACCTAGAGTGTGCAATGTCCTCACTGTAATAAAGAATAATGTGGGATGGAAGGATAAAACCTTTTTTCCTTCACTGGTATGTTTCTTCTTGAAGGTGGATTTCCTCCACTGGATGCTTTAGAAAATACTCATAAAAGTGTTTAAGTCTCTTCTCAATGACTATAATACTTCAGCCACTCTGCTCATGCAAAACCTATATTCCAACCAAATGGTAAACATTAGTAAAATTATAAGGACCAAGACATCAAGAATGAAATGTACCTGGGTGGAGATTTAGCTTAGAATCGTACATAAGGACCTTCTCACCAATATAAAACTTCTACTAATGAATCATCCTATCATGGATATCCTTTGTATTCTCTTTATAGATTCGGTATTTTTCGTATGTATCACGTTGAATTTCTTCTAACTTCTGAATCTACAAATTCGTATGCTCACCTATATATAAGTGAATAATATTAAATTTTGTAACATCCCAATATGTGTAGTTCCCTACCTATAATGGGAGGTGAAAATAATTTTGAAATAAAATCATATATGGTGACATTCCCATTTGGGTTTTAAAAGCTATACGGTATTCCCAAAGTGCATCATCCAAGTGAAAACTCCAATCCTTCCTATTGGGTTGTACCATTTTTTACAAGATTCACTTAACTTCCTAATTTGATATTTATTTTTGTCTATTATTTTGGGGGTGATATGCAGTGGAGACTTTATGAACAATCATGCACTTATGAAGAAAAATTTTCTTATTGTGTTTTCAAAAAAAATGTGAACACTAGTCACTAGTGATGAATCTCGGCAAACTAAACCTACTAAAAATCTAGGACCTTAGAAAATCAAAAACCACTTGAGAGTCATCAGTCCTTGTATCCCTTTCTTATACCCATTTAGATACATATTCCACAACTAATAATATTTAAACAAATCCAAATGAATTTTGAAAATTCCCTATGAATTCAATGCCCCATGCATCGAATATCTCACAAAATAACATGGGTTGTTGGGAAATTTCATTCCTCCTGGAGATATTCCCTGTGAATTGACATTGAGTACATGGCTTACAAAAATGATGGGTATCTTTATAAAATGTTTTACAATAAAGTCTTAATTTAAATACCTTTTGAGAAGTGCGTTTAGATCTAAAGTGGCCCCAATAAGCCAGTGTGTGGTAGAACTCAAAATTGAGGTGAACTCATGGTCAGGGACACATCTACAAACTAATTGGTCACTAAAAATTCTCAACAAATATGGATCATCCTAGATGTACCATCAAGAATTATTCTTAAGTCTCTAGGATTTTGAAGTGATGAAATTTGTGGGGACCCTAGATGTTTCTAGAAAATTCATAACATCTGTATACTAGGGAGTAAGATCCACAAGATCGCAAAGGTTCGTATGAAGAATGAATTCTCCAATGGGGAGGGATGAGTCATCATAGTTGTCCAATGGTGGGGAAATACTGCTAATGTGGTCAACTACCACGTTTTTCACTCCTCTATTATCTCTAATATCAAGGAAAAAATCCTGGAGGATAGCATCCACCAAATGAGGCGGGTCTTAGCACCAGGTTTCTTTAGGAGAAAATGAAGGGAATCAGGATCAGAAAAGACAATTAGTTTTTACCCAATAAAATATGAATGGAATTTTTCAAAGGAAAACATAGTAAAAGGGGTTTTTTAGTAGTGGTGTAGTTTTTTTTTGGCATGGTCAAGGGTATGTGAGGCATACGTAATTACATGAGGAGACTTCTCAACCATTTTTGATAAAACTGCTCCAATTGTAAAGTTAGAGGAGTCACACATAAGTTTGAAGGGGAGATCCCACCTTAGTGGTTAGATGATGGATGGTGATGTGAGACTCCTTTTTAGTGAATTGAAAGCATCCTCACATATTTCATAAAAATAAATTCAAAGACCTTTTGAAACAATTGAGATAAGGGATGTGTGATCTTACTAAATTCTTTAATGAATCAATGGTAAAACCCAGCATGAACCAAGAAAGATCGCACCTCAAGAAAAAAATTTGGATATAAAAGGGATGAAATTAATTCAATTTTTGATTTATATACTTGAATACCCACATTTGAAATAAAATTACCAAGAATTATCCCCAACTCAACCATTAAATGGAATTTATCATAATTTAACATGAGATCTTTTTCGATGCAATGATAGAGTAAAGAACCTAGGTGTGATAAATAGTCATCAAAGGATGATCCATAAACTATGAAATCATCCATAAATAATTCCATAAAATTATCAAGGTACTTATAAAAAGTACTCAACATACATCACGGAAAAGTACATGGATCATTACATAGACCAAAATCCATCCTTCTGCATGCAAATGTGCTGAATGGATAGGTAAATGATGTCTTTTCTTAATCCTCAGGGGATATATGGATTTATAAATTACTTGAATGGACATAATGAAAAAAATAATGGTACTTACCAGCTAATATTTCTAACATTTGGTCGATGAATGGTAAAGGAATATTATCCTTTTACATTGATTGATTCAGTCGATGGTAGTCAATACAGACTCTCCAACTTCTTGGAACACATGTTGGAATGAGTTCATTCCGTTCATTTGACACAACCATTATTCCAATTTTTTTAGTCACAATTTTCACTCGGCTAACCCATTTACTATCAGATATAGTATAGATGATCCCAACAGCAGGTAATTTGTTAACATCTAATTTTAAACTGCAAGGAGAGTGGGATTCGATCGACATTTATCTTGCCTTACAATATTATCCTCATCATATAAAAGTATATAGTTCATAAAAATAGATGGGATAATCCCAATAATATCATCCAATTTCATTTTTATACTCTCTCAAAAGGTAGAGTATTTTTTATTCCTACTATGGAGAGAGGTTATGGAAACTATTGATGGTCAAATGGTCAATTCCCTCTCTATAGAAATATTTTAAATTATATGAAAGTGGTTGTAGATCAAACACCAATGTTTTTTGGATTTAGGGAGGGTATTTAAGGGTAGTAATGTCCATGAAACTTTTTATCTACTCATGTTTATTCTTTAAGGAAAGAGAATCAATGTAAATGAGATTTTCAGAATCATCAATGATCATGGGTACCTTATAATGAACACACTCATCAATTAAATCACCAAATTTAAACTTTTTTGAACCCACAAAACACTCAAAACATGAATCAAAGATCAAATTATCCAAGGGTGGTGAATAATAAAATGAATCAGAGTATGGTTTGAGGAGATAATGTTGTGTGTGTGTGTCTTTCATTATGGAGAACTTCCATAAAATTGATAGGATGAGTGGATTTCTATTCAATGGGGTGTTTCATGGTATCAATGATATTAAAACATAAATTTTCTCTAATTAACTTCATGGAAAGTGTAACGTTATTAATATTGTTAATTGTATTTTCCATTTTAAAGAATGGAATCTAAAGTATAAAATGGGAATGTCCTTGGGTTCGATTATCTTCCATCCCAGAATGTATAATTCTATATGGAAGATTAGATTCTACACTCTTAAGAGGATGTCCTTGATCACTCTAGATGGGTTTATTGGGCTCTGGTTGGCAAGTTGCATTATGATTCCCATTGGTTGAAAATATAAAACATGTAGATATGTGTGCACAGAGTATAGAAACAACTTAATCAAAGCACCCATATCTAGAATTTCATTAGAAATGAAGGTCCCCTATGGTGTAAGGTATAATTAAAGTTCCCAGATCCATGAATTTGGTTGACATTGACGATTGTATTAAGGATGATAAAATCCCTCCCATGTTGACTCTCTCATTACCCTTCAGTCACCATCTATGTTTGTAATGATCTTTAAGAAATTTGGCATAGCGGGGGATCTCTTTAACTGCATCCAATAAATAAATATTAACTTGTAACTTTTTAAATGTATCCATAACTTCATTATCAATCTTATTATCAAAAAAAATCTTATATTTAGAGAGTCTTTGGGATGTATTGTTCAGGGGAATCCACAATGATAATTTTTTTACCCTTTTTGTATTTTATTTCTTCACTTAAAACTTTTATGGGTGGAGAAAGATATTTTTTAAGAGGAGGAAATACCTATGGGGTAGAATCATTTGAAGAAGAAGATTATGTACCACTAAAAAGTGTAATTGCACATAAATTACCTTTTCCCTTCATAATAGCAACAGATTGGGATGTTAGTTTCCTAGAACATTGCATCTTAGTCTCACCGATGGTGTTTTTCAGTTGTCCCACTTGAGTTCACAAGTCTTGAATAGCCGGTTGTGTGGTCTGTTGGAACTGGAGGTTATGGGTTTCCATTTTATTCACCATGTACTCAAGTCTTGGTTTCGATTTGGGAGGATGAGGATTTTTTCAAGATACTGAATTATAAGAAGGTTGTATACCTTGGCCTTGTTGATACCAGTTCTGTTTAGGTAGATCGAGTTTCCTCCTTATTAGTACTATGGTTGTTATTTCCACATGGGGTTTGTATTTGTCCTAAATGTTTCTTTCTTGAAGGTTATTTCTTTATGAAATGTAGGACATGAGAATACTACTTTAAAATACTCAAATGAGTCCTGAAGTTGTGGGCACTGGTCAGAAAAATGAGTGTTATCAGAAAAAATACAACAATGTAATAGAAAATAAGGGGAGTGTGAATTTACATATACATGAGATGATTTCCTTAAGAAGTTATTCATCTAATATGGTTTATTATCTACCTTTTGTTCTATAGATGAATGACTTACCTCATAAACTCCACGAGTTGGTGCAATTTCTCATGTACCAAATTGTTGATCATTTTGAGCCATGTTAGCTATTAAGTCATGAATGGCGGAAGAAGTTTTATCATCTAGAAAACCACCAGCTGAATCATCAATAATTCCTTAATCCATGGGGATAAGTCCCTCATAGAATTATTGAATTATAAATTTTTTACTAATTTGGTGGTGGGTAAAACTTGAAAAAGGTTATTTTAATCTCTCCCAATATTTATGAAGGGCCTCTCCTTGTGATTACCTAATTCCACAAATTTCTTTTTTAATTGATTCAGTTTGGGAGGTAGGGAAAAAATTCTCTTGAAATATATATTAAAGGTCATTAAATCCCCCAATTATGGTAGGTAGATAGTATAGCCATACTTTGGATACACCATTAAGGGAGAAAGGGAAGACCCTAAACTTAATGAGTTCCTCGGACACATTTTGGGGTTTCATGGTGGATAACACTATATGAAAAATTTTAAGATATTTTTTAGGGTCCTAAATAGGAAGACCATTAAATTTATGAAGTAGGAGGATGAGGCCTAATCTCAGATCAAAGTTAGCTACTTCCTCAAGATATTGGTGTATGTAGGTCCGTACTCCACATTTAGGGTGGTAAGTTATTTTAAGTTTTGATTATTTGCAGCTATTATTTTTGAGGTTTGATTCAGTTCAATTTTTATTGGTTTGGTACTACTTGATGTTGTATAATGGGTTCTTTAATGTAACATGATTATCCTATTCTAGATGACATGATTTATGAGTGAAGTTTCTTTTCAATTTTTGTGTCAAATTCAAGCAGTTTTTCTTTTTCTGATCGGGTCATGCAAATAAGTTGTGATGTTTTTTTACTTTTATTATTGAACATAGATAAAATGAAAATCACATAAGAATTATTAAAGTATGAAATAAAATAGATTATTATACTATATAATTATAAAGAGAGTAAGGGATAGAGAAAAATAAAAAACACAAAAAACAAACAAAAGAAAAAAACAGAAATAATAAGAAGGGATGGGGGATATTGATAGGAGTACTAATTAAGAAATAAAATAAATAAATGAAATGAAATAAATAAAAAAATGATCTTGGACACCCTGTACTTCCACCAAAATTTGATCACGTTGTCGAGCACATCAAATTAGATATTTAATTTTTACTAGAATTTGTACAGTATAGTAGGAAACATGTGTCATCTCTCGACGGTGCCTTAGATCATTAATTAAAAAATAAGTTTGTTATTATGTAAATAAAAGTTTAATGGTATTTTTAAAAACATTGGGTTTATGATTTAATAATTCAATATAAAAATGAAAGTGATAAAACAAATCCAAAATTAATAAAATTAATTAAGTTTTATTAACCCGAGGAATTCTCATGATGCTCGTCTTTCATCACTTCAAGAGAAAGAGTTTAGAAATTTTAATCCCTAGTTTGTAATTCATAGAACTATAATATTACCAATTTTATACTAGGATAACTCCTAGGGTTAAATCATAATCACACAATGTTTCACCAGCTACCACTGACGATTGGGTGACTTGTGTTCGACTTCATAACTAAAACTCACTAAGGAAACACATGAAGAACTCGATGTGTTATCTAGGTTTGTATGTTATTTATTTGTGCTACCATGAAATAAATGTACATGGACGTGAAATTTTTTATGATATTTCAATTGACCAATATGAACCACATAAACACCACAATTAAAAGAGGGAAGAATAAATGGTGAACAGTGTGTGAAACGTCACATGAAAGGGTACCCACAAACATGATCATATGAGTTGAGAATGACATACCATCACATAACTCTATTAAATAAGAAGATAGTATGATGAAAAACAATATAAAAACCTAGATTTAAAACTATCATTCAAATATTAAAAATATGAATCTTGGGGTTTACATCACCCCCCCCCCCCGGTGATCACAAGGCATTTAGAACTCCATGGGAGGAGAGAAAGGAAATGATGATGAAGTAGAACATCCCATGGCCTCCATAACTTCTATGGATTATGAGAGGAATCCTTTAGGAATCCAAAATGGAAGCATCTTGCCTCCTGTTTGAACTCATAAATGTAGTGCCCAAGGTGTTCTCTTATAGACAAAATGGGAGCTAGTTTTGGGCATCCTGATTTAGCGAAACCACTTGTCCCATGGTTTTCAGCCACTATAAAATCTTATATATATTTTTACAAAACTAGAAACTTAATGGATGACATAATATCTATATTCATGTAAAATTTGGGATCCAGATCATGTATATAATATTATATATTTCCAAACTATATAAGAAAACATTTTACTCTATAAGGAATAATTTTATTGGACATAACAGTTCTTTTGGGACTCTCAATGGATGAATTGGGATTGAGTTACTTCATGAAAGTTGTATCCCACAGTGTTTTTTATCGGATCAAAAATATTTAGCCCATTTGGATGTACTTATTTCTTATAACAAGAAAAATAGTGGACATGTGTTCATGGGCTTCCATGAAGTTTGGCATGTTTTCCTTCTGTATTATCATGGGCTCTCTGAATCACCTCCACCTTTAACGAAAACATCAAAACACGTGAAATTTCCCTTTTTAACAGTGAAAAATAAAAAATTATTTAATAAAACATGAATTCCAATTTTTTATTGTAATTTTAATTTCTAATAAAAACCTAGTTTAAAATAGTGGTGTAAGGGTTGAAATGAACAGTGAATTGATATGCGACCAGGTACCACCATAGAGCTTAGTAAGATCCGGATTGTCATGAGGTGTCCATGGATCATGGACACGAATAAAGATTTGGAATATTAGGCCCAAAGTTATTTTGTTTTTATTTTTTGTCATAAATCCACATAGATTTATTGAATTCTAGTTTTGCGGCTCTATTACCGCTTATTATGCCCCTTGAGGGTTGATCTATAGCCTTTGGGGAGAAAACTAGGGTTTTAGGTCGATTTGAGGGGTTCCCCCATTAAAAAATCCAGATCACATGGTGTGTAGTTTGAGAACACATGTCATGTGTCCTTCCCGTTCAGGGAAGATGATATTTTTATAAGTACATGTTGTGTATATGATATACACACTATGTACTGGTACTCAGTCATATAGCAGACTACAAGGCCGAATAGCTAGTGTAGGGTCACATGGTCTTGTAAAGTATATGACTAGAGCATGTGTGAGTCACACACCATGTAGAGGTACAGGGATAGGAAAAAACATTGATAGGACATGTGAGGTACAAGGGATGGTACCTCATATAGGGTATATTCTATTTAAATCTTATACATGTCGTGCATATGGGTTTATAGGCCATGTTCGATTGGGTTACACATCCAGGTGAGGCTTCAAGGGTATATGCCATGTACTAGGGTATACACATCGTCTACTCCCCCCCCTGCTACCCTTTTGAGGGTTTTTGTGTATTTATACCTAGGAGTCATAATTGGATGCATGATTAGTCCATTGTGATCATTTTCCCATGTAGATCACAATAGTACTACCCTTAAGGTGATTTGAATACTCCTAAGAGAAATTTTGGGAGTTTGAATAAATAGAGAGGTTCATCCTCTAGTGATAAAATTCAGTTATCTCATAAAATTGATACTCGTTATATGATATGAGCCATGAGCTATATCTCTTGATAAATTCTTTAATAGCTCTTCCTTTGAGGACGTCTCCATTGAAAAAATTTCCCTTCTCAGCTATGAGGCCATGAGAATAGTTGTTTCTAAGGATTATATATATGATGCCTACGCCTTATTACTATTACCGAGGGTTACCCATGGGATGCTTCTATTAAATGATAACCATGGGAATCCATTATAGGATCACCCTACCTATTTACTCTTTTTAACGATCCCATATAGGATACCTCTACTTATGTATATCGGTTCAAGGATCTTGAGTAGGATGTCTCCGCTTACTTTTTGACCAAGATGATCCCATTTAGGAGTCTATGTTTACTTACGCCCTTTGAGTATCCCATGTAGGATTCCTTGGGTAGATTAATATTTCCAAGGTTCCCAAAAGGTATTCTATAACACCCTAATATTTTGTGAATTTTTTTAATTAATTTAATATTTTTTATATTTATCATTTCACAAAACACTATAAAAACTTATATGTATATATATATATATATTAAATCACTAAGTAATGATTTAATTATACAAAACACTGATTTTATCTTGTTTTACACACAACAATGACATTCCTCAATGGATTTCTTAACATAGAAGGCAGATTTCTACAGCATAATAATATATTATTAAAATTTTATAATTTATTTTAATAAGAATTAACCTTGCCATTAATTAGTGGTTATAAATATAATTAACAAACTTATGAAAATATATGATTTACACAAATATATATATAACTAATTCATATGTTAAAAGTTAATTAGAAATGAATTTTAAAACCAATTGAATATAAAGGAAAATATTCTTATTTTTACGCTCACAAAGCTGTTTTATCCTAATAAATTAAATTAATTAAAATTAGTGAGTGATATTAATATAATATATATTATATATTCAATAAAATATTTTTGGTATTCATATAATAGATTTGTTAAGCATAATATATTAACAAACCCAATATTTCTCATAAAAAGTAATATTTTTATAAAGGCGGTTTTACCGCCTTTTAATGAATATCCAATTTTAAATCCAATTTTTTAAAATTTAAAAGATTATATATGCACAAATAAACTTAATATTTTAAATAGAATCATAAAAATTAGATTATTGTAAATTTTTGGTATTTTTCTGTGAAGTTTTATTTTTTAATGAATAGTGAAAAATACTAAATTTTAATTCAAAACTACTTTTTCATCTAATTTATTTATAGTGTTAAAATATATTTTAATTTGGTTTAAAGTAAAATTAAGTAATTTATTAATTAATTAATCCAATTTAGGTCATTGGAATCAATTTCACAATGAAATTGAAATGAAAAACATAGAAAACTTTTAAATGTTTTTTACTTCAAAAACCCGCATTATCATCCGGCCTACTGGATTAAATTTAAATTAATTTCTAAAAATTAAATGATTGGAATTTAGAAAAATTTATTCCATATTTTGAATCATAATATTCTATAATTTTTAATTAGTCTACTTAGTTAATGACCAAAAATAATAGTGAATTAAATTAAAATTAATTACAACAATTAAGGTGAAATTAAGTTTAATAAGGGACTAAACCTTAACATTAAGGGCCAAAATAACCTAGAAACTCGTCAAAAATTTATTTTATATCCATATTTTGACCCTATTATAGATTTTATTTAATTTATACAATTATTTGATCCACTTTCATTGGAAAAAACGTCGGTGGAATTCCATTTTCCAAAATATACAATAGTGTCACTCCTCTTCCACTAAAAAAAGTCCTCCTCTCCTCCCACTTCATCACACCTATAAATCCACTTTGTATCATCAAATATCTACCCAAATAGATCTTAAAACTAAATACCCTCATCCTAGAAGCCTCTCCTTGGTCAAAACTTCATCCAAGGTATCCCTTTTGTGCAAATCAAAATGAGTTACCAAAGGAAGAGGTAACATCATTCCTCGAGCTCTTTAGTTTTAATTCACTTATCCAGCCCCTAAACTCACCTTATTTCATGAATATACAACAAAAACTGTATCCTAAATATACTAATTATTTTTTATTCTAACGTTTTAAACTACACTTACACACACTTCCATCTAATGGGAAACAAACATACTATTTATGTATACGGAGAACTACCACCTCACAAAATTATGATTGTTTGTTTTTCCGTTACCACCTTTCATGGTTGGGAATTATGATGGACACACTATTTATATATTATATACATTGTATTTATTATGTACTATTATTATTTAATTATTTTATAACACATACTTTTATACTTTTCATCTTGTTTAAATACGATAACATCATTTGTGGAAATATGGACTATCACCTCTTCAAAAAGATATGATTCATTCACACTTTACATGGAATGTATTAAGGATGGTTTTAGTAAAATTATATGATATATATGACATAATAATTATAATTTAATAATATTATATTCATATATACATATATGTTATTTACTTTCTTTCTTTCCATATGGCATGAAAATGGAAACAGTGTTTATGTATACATACAAACTACCATCTCCATGAATAGTGTATTCTATTTCATATTTCTATATTTTATAGATTATTATAAATATATATATGGAATATATATGATATTTATATAATTTGTTACATTATTTAAGTAAGAAAATAATGATATAAGTAATGCAACCAAGAATAATAAGTCAAAAACATGTACGAAGAACAAAGTGGATATTACTCAAAGTGAAAACTTAACATAGAATTATTAATAAGTGGGTAATATAAAGTCACAATAAAACCATATATGGTATTAGATATAATAATATGGTTATTTTATAGATTTATAATAAACTTATATTTATTATACAGGTGGTTTGAACAGGTGTGAAGAGAGTCAAGACAAAAGGTAAGGGAACTTAATCTCACTTTTTATTTCCTTGAGATACATGCCTTATCCACCACTCATTTAATTTTTTGTGGTGTGTATACTACACATGGATGTATTATATGATTATTATAATTAGATATATTGGTATTTAGATATCCATTTTATTATCTTTCCTTCATGGGGTTTATGTTTCAAAAGATCCCAAATCGGTAAGATAGTTTTGTCTCCATTTTTCTTCTTTGAGACTTATGTTTTGTTATGCACCTAAATTATTTTTCGAGGTGTATATACATACATTTGAAATTTTATATCATGGATCTCATTATTTTTCATGATATTTTAGGCTCTATGTAATTTCATTTTCTTACATGGATAGTATGATTCAAATTTACCAATTGCTAAGAGTTTATTAAAACAATGTCATCGTTTATCAATATTATTTATTATTATCCTTCCATTGGTGAAATATTATTATCCATATCTTAAGAAATATATTGATTTTTCTTAACCTCTATTTATTCTTGTTATATCAAATTAATGGTATGATTTTTCCACTCTTTGGTACATAATATTGTTAAGAAAGTTTTTTAATAAAGTGTGACTTTACCTCTATCTTCGGTTATAAATTTGTGTTCCTTCAAAACCCTATTTTATAAAAGGTTTACAAAAAATTTATACTGTTATCATATGATATTTAAAAGAAATTTTTACCCATTTTTTATATTTAAAAAAATGGTTCTTAAAAAAAATATTCTTCTCATTTATCGTGCAAGGCACATTTCTAAAAAAATTACAGTGTAAAAGGAATGTTTAACATATATGGATTTACCCTCCATCATCATTGATATTTCATTGAGGCTTAATTTAAAAGATAAAAAGTTATTTTTTTAAATAATTTTTTCCCCTAATATTCTGTAAAGTATTTATTTTAAATTTTTTCCAAATAAAAAGTTTTTCAAAATATTTTCAAGCTTCTTTTATATGTTTTCAAGGAAAAAATGTTTTTCAAATTGTTTTTAAGATTTCTTTATAAGTTTTCAAATTATTTTCAAATAAATGTTTTTAAAAATGTTTTTAATATTTCATTAAAAGTTTTAAAATTATTTTCAATGAAAAAATTTTCCAAAATTTTTTTATACTTCTTTTTAAATTTTTCAAGGACAAAGGTTTTTCAAAACATTTTCAAGATTTATTTATAAGTTTTAAAATTATTTTCAACGAAGTTATTTTCAAAACTCTTTCAAGATTTATTTATATGTTTTCAAAGAACAAGGTTTTTAGAATTTTATCAAAGTTTCCTTTATAAGTGTTTCAAGTTTATCTTCAAAGAAAATGGTTTTCAAAAGGGTTTAGGTTTTAAAAATAATTTTTAAAGAAGAAAGAATATTTTCCTCAAGAAATGTTTTTTAAAAGATATTTCAAAATTATTTCCCATATAAGATAGAATACATTGGTGTTACTCGTGCCTTTTGGGGGAAATGATTTGATGTTTACAATCATATCATTTCTCTGAATGGTTTATGTTCTGATTGAATGAGTTTTATGAAACTTGTTTCTCTTTCACTAGTTATATACTTTTGAAACCTGATTCTTTTTACAGGTAATGCTTTTGTTGAAATGATTATGAATCCTATAACTTTTTCCATAGGTTATAATATGATTACATGTTCATTATACCCATTTCACTTCCTAGGTTATGATATGATTTTGTATGATTGTTTGGCATGCATATGTATGATATATTTATGAGATGGGTGGGACCTATATCTCCCTCCAATGAATTGGGTAAAGATTTATATCTCATGATATAGAATAAGATGGTATTTTAAGTGAACCTTGACTAATAATATAGACATTGGAGTAACCCATGATTAAAAATATGGAATGTGGTGTAAAATTATACTACTAAGATGGTTCTGGGAGTGAACCATGACTGCCAAGATGATATGGGGAGCGAACACATACTACTAAGATGGGAATGGGAGTGAACCATGACTACCATGATGGTATGGAAATAAAATCCATACTACTAATATGGACTTGGCAGTGATTCCCTAATTACTATGGAAATCATTATATATGCCTATGTGTCTACCACAATTCCATGTATTATACCTATATTATGATTTTAGGGATTATGTTATTTATTTACATATTATTCATGTCTTATGAACGGATAATATTTATGCAATGATTCATTTTTATGATCATATTATGTGCAAGGTATGATCTTTTAATGTTATGATCATGTTATCGTGATCATGTTTATGATTACATATCTTCCTTTTTTACCCTTACTGAGCATCTGATCTCACCCCTTTTTATGTTTCATTTCCTATGTTATGGAGATATGTATTAAGTATTATTTGAATAATATGGGTGATAGTCATGAATAACCTAGCGTGATGTAATTTAGTTCACTTATCTATCAGTGTTTATGTTTCCATGTTTCCAAAGATGCTAAACTAATATGGTATTTGGGAACCTATTTGTGTAATATTTTAAGTAGTCCAAAAATATATATAATGAGAGTATATGAAAAGAGAGGGTCATTATTGTTGGTATCAGAGTGAAGTTTCAGTCAACATTTAGAAACTAGGATTAGAACCCTTTAGTGAGATCCCTAGGAATATTTCTAAGTATATGTCTAGGGATGTCTCTAAGGACAAGTTTAAGGATGAGGAAAAGTATCGGAAAATGTCCTGGAATTTTGGTAACGGATAGAATGAGTTATTTCCTAGAAATATATCTATGTCTAGATACTACAAGTTTATGTGGCTATGGTGCAAATGTATCTAGCGGTAACAACTCTACCATGGTGTGTTGGGACTAACTCGACATAACCTAGTACATTATAACAGGCCTTGATACAAACCTAGTTTGACACTCCCAGGGGATATTATTTAGAAATTCACTAACTATTTACGAACTATCATGAAGGAATTGAATTTAAGGTGACTATGAATAACCTTGGAGAAACTTAAGGTGTCATATATTAAATAAGGTGTCCTAATTTAGACATCTTTAATTAATTTTTCACGATTATGTTGTTTTTCACCAAGATAGGTGTTTCTCACATTATGCTTTATAGTTTTAGTCAATAGAGGGAATCATAAGGAATTGGGTTAACATTGAATGTGACAGAAAATTTTCTGATGAGCAGTCAAATGGGATGATCACTTGAGAGAAAGATATTACGATTATTCCAAATAAATTATCATGATATATGATTAATAATGTTTGCTTTGATGATGTTCCTAACACATAGAATAAGAGGAATATTGAAATTTATAAATTTTCACATGGTAAGGAACATAAGGGAATAAATATTAATCTTCCTTAAGGTCAAAAATATAGGAATAATAACCTTGAGTAATACCAAAACTGGAGGGGAAGATGTTATCTTTGCGGGAAAAAAGGGTCATAGAGTGATGAATTGTTATGGAATTCAATGTATTATATATGGAGAACAAGGTAATTAGCAAACTTAATTCCATGAACTAATAATTTAATTCTAAACCAAGGAATTATTAAATACTATTCATTAAAGTGAAAGGATTGAAGTGTTTATGTATTTGGATTCTAGAATTATGAATGGCTAATTATGTAAGGATTGTTCAGTTTATATTTTTTGCTAAAGATTTACAAGAATATGTTGAATGGTTATTATAGACTATAAAAGTGATTTAATGGAAAGGTGGTATTTTGAAATAAGGTAAGGTAACCATTAATGTGTTCAGGATGATGAGATAATAGTTTTTATTTTGGATAAATATTTGATTGATTTGGATTGGATAGTATTTATGACCTTATAATTGATAAAGGATTTATTGAAATAGTGGTCTTTTTTATCATGTATGAAGTTTACAACTTCTTGTATTTATGGAATATATCCATTAATATTTGGAATAAGAAATCATTCATGTTTTCTAAAAGGATTTATAGTAATTCACGTTATTACCATGTTTCAAGAGAATATATGATGAGAGTATTCTCATGTTTGTAATGTGAAAAGGAATAACTACTTTATGATATATGAGGTATCAATGTTAAGATAATTTTGTGAATTTGTTTATCATGTCTTGGATTTTTATCTTATAAAATATCTATAAGTTTAATAATGTATGGAAGGTATTAAGTTAAACTTTAGATGAAGTTTGTGAGATTAAAGTAATATATCACCATATAAGGATTTATGAATTTTGGATAACCTATGTTATCCATTTTTATGAGATGTTAAGTGAAGGAAGATGGAATAACTTATCATTCTATTTATTTATCTCATGATCTATTAGTTCTTCAGGAATGAAAAATTCACCATCATTCCCTAGATTAAGATATAAAGTGGTAATTGATCAAGGGAGAACCAAAGGGTGATATTGTAAATATGAAAAGGAATAAAATAAAGTTAGTATAATTCCTTAATTTAATAGATAGTACACGAATCCCTCCACTCTAGGAAAAGGATATTCTAAAAGGATTTATCCTATTACCTTCATTTATGATGAATCAAATGGTCCATTATATCATCATAGATTTATGGTATGGTGGTAAGCCACTTATATTGATCAATGTTCTCTATCACTCTCCATCAGAACATGATGGTCATGTTTCTCTTTCAAGTCCATGTTTTTCACTTCCCACCTATTTTTACTTATTTGGGAAGATAGTTATGAGTTAATTTGGGTAACCATTATGGTTCCATATTTCTTTTTATAAAGTAAGTTTTTGTATTAATTTTTATGATGTGGGTTTCTATGAAATGAATTTCAAGTATTAAACCTTTGATAACCTAGATGAATTTCAAGGGATAAATTCATTTTAAGGGGGTAGAATGTAACACCTTGAGATTTTTTAAATTATTTTTTTCAAATTAATTTAATCTTTTTGATATTTATCATTTTCCACAAAATAAGAAATAGTTTATATACATATATTAAATCACTAATTTGATAATTCATTATATGAGACACTAATTTTATCTTGTGTTACATTCAATAATGACATTCCTCAATGTCTTTCTTAACACGGATGGACGAGTTCTACCACACAGTAATATATTATTAAAATATTATTATTTAATATAATAAGACATAACATAGCTATTAAATTTGTGGTTATCAATATTATTAACTAACTTATGAAAATATATTATTTACACAAATATATATAAAAATTTCACTGTTTAAATTTTAATTATAAATGAATATGAAAACCAATTGAATATAAAGGAATTTATTAATATTTTGATGCTGAGAAAACTATTTTATCCTAAAAATTAAATTAATTAAAATTATTGATTGGTATTAATATAATATATATATTATATATTAAATAAAATATTTTTGTTATTCATCCAATATATTTGGTCATCATTAGACAAGAACAAACCCAATATTTCATATAAAAAGCTATACTTTTATAAAGGCGATTTTACCCCCTTTTAATGGAGAACCTATTTTAAATTAAATTTTTGGAACTTTTATAGAATAAATTTTTCTAAATAAACTTAATATTTTAAATGAAAACATAAAAATCATCTTGCAGTAAATTTTTGGTATTTTCATTGAAGTTTCATTTTTTAATGAATAGTGAAAAATACTGAATTTTAATACTAAATATATTTTTTATCTAATTTATTTAAAGTGTTAAATGATATTTTAATTTGGTTTTAAAGTAAAATTATATAAATCATTTATCAATTAATCCAATTATGTTCATTTAAATCAATTTTAAACTGAAATTGAATATAAAAACTTAGTAAAATTTTGAATGTTTTTACTTTAAAAACCTCCATTATCATCCCGTCAGCGGGGTTCCACTTCTGTTATTTTATTTTGTAAAAATTGATTCCATATTTGGAATCATAATAGTTTATAATTTATATTAATATCAAAAAAAATTACCAAAATTATTAGTGAATGTAATTAAAATACATTGTATGGACATATTTTGAACCTATAATCCATTTTATATAATATTTACCATTATGGTATCCACTTTAAATGGGAAAAACATAGTTTTAATTCCCTTCTCCAAAATTTACAAGAGGTCCACTCCTCCTCGACAATAAAATGGCCTCCTCTCCTCCCACTTCCTCACACCTCTCAAGACACTTTGGATTAACCAATATCTTCCCAAATAGATACTCAAAATCCATCCCATAATACTATAATACTATCCTTGGGAATAAATCCATCCAAGGAAGCCCTTTGGTGCAAACCAAAAAGAGTTACCCAAAGAATAGGTAACATCATTCCTCAAACACTTTAGTTTTTTCCATTTTCCACCCCCTAAAATATCCTTATACAATTATTATACAAAAAAAATTATCCTAAATATACTGATATTTTTTATTAAAATTTTTTATCTACACTTACACACACTTCCATCTAATGGATAATGAATATACTGTTTTTGTGTACAGTGAACTATCACCTCACGAAACTATGATTGTTCGTTTTTTCCTTTACCGCCTTTCATGGTTGGGAATTATGATGTAAAAAAATTTATATATTATATATATTATATTTATTGTTTATTTATTATTCTTTAATTATTTTATAACACATACCTTTTTACTTTTCATCTTGTGTAAATATGATAATATCATTTGTTGAAGTGTGGATTACCACCTCTTCAAAGCGATGTGATTCGTTCACACTTTACATGGCATGTATTAAGGATGGGTTTAGTAAACTTATATGGTAAATATGAAATAAAAAATATAATTTAATTATATTATATACATATATACATATATTTCATTATCATTCTTTTTTTTCAATATGACATGAAAATGGAAATCGCATTTATGAGTATATACGGCCTACCATCTCCATAAATGGTGTATCTCGTTTAATATTTATATATTTTATAGATTTTTATAAATACATATATAATAAATATATATTATATTTATATAATGCCTTACATTATTTAATTAATTAAATCATGATCTATATAATATGATCAAGAATAATAAGTCAAAACATGTATGAAGAACAAAGCGGATATTATTAGAAGTGAAACCTTAACATATAATTTTTAAAAAGAAGGTAATATAAAGTCATAAACAAAACATTTATGGTATTAAATATAATAATATGGTTCTTTTATATATTTATAATAAACATATATTTGTTATATAGGAGTTTTTAACGAGTTTGAAGAGAGTCAAGACACAAGGTAAGTGAACTTCATCTCACTTTTTATTTCTGTGAGATACATGCCTTATTCACTGCTCATTTAATTTGTGTGGTGTGTATAATTAAAATGGATGTATTATATGATTATTATAATTAAGTTTATGGGTATTTATATATTCATTTTGTGTTATTTATTTCATGGTATTTATGTTTCAAAAGTTACTAAATCGGTAAGATAGTTTTGTCTCAATTTTTCTTCTTTGAGACTCATGTTTTATTATGCACCTAAATTCTTTTCAGATGTATATATACTTCAATTTGAAATTTTATATCATGAATATACTTATTTTTTATGATATTTTAGGCTCCATGTAAATTATGTTTCTTACATGGGATGTATGATTTAAAGTTACCAAGTGGTAAGAGTTTATTAAAACAATCTCATTATTTATTATGATTGTTTACGATTATGGTTCAATTGATGAAATATTATGATCCATCTCTCAAAAACTCTCATGATTTTTCTTACCCTCTATTTATTCATGTTATATCCAAGTAATTATTACATTTTTTCACTCTTTGGTATAAAATATGATCAAGAAAGGTTTTTTTAAAGTCTAACTTTACCACTCTCTTCGGTTAGAAATTTGTGTTCCTTAAAAATCATGTTTTATAAAAGGTTACCAATAATATTCTAATATTATCATAAGATCATTAAAAAAATACCAATGCTTTTCCTTTTAAACAAAAAAGTTTTTTTAATAATAAATAAGTTTCATTTCATTTTTCAGTCTAGACACTTTTCAAGACATTTTATGGTGAAAAAGGTATATTTAGCATGTACAGATTGTCCTAGCATCATCACTGATATTCCCTTGATTCTTCCTTTACAAGATTAAAATGTTATTTTTTTAAAGAAATTTGTTTCCTAATATTCAGTGAATTCTTTGTTTTAATTTTTTCTTGAAAAAAAATATTTTCAAAATTTATTCAAGCTTCTTTTATAAGTTTTCAAGGGAAATTGGTTTTGAAAAGGTTTTCAATATTTATTTATAAATTTTCGATGTATTTTTAAAGAAATGGTTTTCAAAACCTTTTCAATATTTATTTATAAGTTTTCAAATTATTTTAAAATAAAAAATGCTTTAAAAAAATTCAATATTCTTTTATATGTTTTCAAAAAAAATGGTTTTCATGATGTTTTCAAGTATTACTTATAGGTTTTAAAAGTATTTTTAAAGAAATTATTTTCAAAACACTTTAAAGATTTATTTATATGTTTTTGAAGAAAAAAATTTCCATAATGTTCTTAAAGATTCCTTTATATTTTTTTCATGTTTATCTTCAAATAAAATGTTTTTTCAAATAGAATTATTTTATAAAAATATTTTTTTTATGAAGAAAGGTTGTTTTCCTCAAGAATTTGTCTTTAAAAGATCTTTGAAAGTTATTTCCCATATAATATTACATCCATTGGTGTCACTCATTCCTTTCAGGGTAAATGATTCATTGTTTCCATTCATATTCTTTCTCTGAATGGTTTATGTTTCGATAGAATTATGTTTATGAAACCTATTTCACTTTCATAGGTTATATGCTTTTGAAACCTATTTATTTTCATGTATTATTATTTTGATGAAATTATCATGAAACCTGTATATTTTTTCACAGGTTATGTATGATTACATGTTTATGATACCCATTTCAATTCATGGGTTATGATATGATTTTTTATGATTTTTTAGCACAATTATTTATGATTTATGTATGAGATTTTTGGGGTGTATATATCCGTCCAATTCATTTGGTAATAATTTATATCTCATGATATAGACTATGATGGTATTGGGAGTGATTCTTGACTACTAATATGGCCATGCGGGTGAACTATAACTACCAATATGGTATGGAGAGTGAACTCATAATACTAAGATGGTCATGGGAGTGAAGAATGGATACCAAGATGGTATGGGGAGTAAAATCATACTATAAAGATGGCCATGGGAGTGAACCATGACTACCCATATGGTATAGGAAGTAAATCCATACTACTAATATGGCCTTGGCAGTGATGCCATGACTACTATGGAAATTATTTTATATACTTATGTGTCTTCCACAATTCCATGCATTATTCCTATGTTATGATTTCATGTCTTATATTATTTATTTACTTGTGATTAGTATATTATGAACTATTAAGAATTATGAAATGATTTAGGTTTATGATCTTATGATATATAGGGAATGATCTTCTAATTTTATTATCACGTTAGTATGCTCATGTTTATTCTTACATGTCTCCCTTTTTTACCCTTACATAGTATCTAAGCTCACACATTTTATGTTTCCTTTCCCAGATTATGAAGATATGTAATAGGTATGATGTGTCTAAGAAGGGTTCTAGTCATTAAGAACCTAGTGGGAGATAATTTAGTTCACATATGTACTAGTGTTTATGTTTCCATGTTTCCAAAGGAACTAAAGTATTACAGTCTTTGGGACTATTTTTGTGTAATGTTTTAATTATTCCAAAACAAATGATTTATTGTGAGTGTATGAAAAGATATGTTCACTATATATTCCTTCACTTTTGTATAGAATTCAAGGATCCCATGAAGGATCTCACTCTAGTGTTATGACCTCAGGGAATTAATGGCTATCATGTTGGTTGACCAAAGTTGAGATAGTATGTTAGGGGTTTGGGTAGTCATGGTAATGGGTGACACCTTAAAATGTATGTCAACAAATAAACCCATGGTATTGTGGTAGTAGTGGTGGGTTTAGGCATTAATCCTCCCTCGCTCTTTATTTATGAATTCACATGGTTACTGATTATGCAACTATGATAGCTAGATTTTCTTCCCATTCTATGTCAGATGCACCTGGCATGATGTGATATATTAATATTAAGTTACCCAGATGTACTTATAGGGACCTAGCTAATGATACCTTCATATTAACTATCATTTTATCATGATACCCAAACATACTTATTAGGATCTAGCTATTGAGCCTTACTATTTTAGAATTTCTATGTTTACTACCAGGAATCTAAAATCTATTCCATATTCTATTGGTATTTCCAAACATACATACTAGGATCCATCTATTGAGCCTTACTATTTTAGGATTTATAAATTCACTACCTGGAATCCAACTTTAGAGTTTTTTTCTATTGGTATTTCTAGACATACTTCCTGGGATCCAACTTATAGGCCCTATTTATTGAATGGAACTTCTACTAAAACTATAATTTCCATTTTCACTAGGATTACTACATGTATGGGAATCATATAGGTAGGTCGCTGAGAGAGTCTCATAACCACTCTTATAATTGGTCACTCAAAGAATATATAGTCTTCTATAATTCCATAGGATTCCAAACATTGTCAGGTTGGTGAATTTTCCCAACCAGATGGATGCTGATGATCCCCCCTGAGGATAGAATTGATCTTATAATATGATTCCTAGGATACTCCCAGGGATCAGTGGATTCACCATTATAGTATCTCACATACTTGTTTAAAGATGGGGTTATTTATCTAGTTAATGAGTTATTCTTTATTATTATACTAGATCAAAATAGTATTCTCTACATATAACCTAAGTTTCATCCCCTAAGGGATTATCTGAGTTGCATTTTTGCGATTTCCTATGGACCGGGACTTAGTAATCATACATTATACTGGATTACACATGGATAGAGTGGTATGACATCCATCTCTCTTTCATATTTTTGGGATGTCTAGTTGATACCTGATGCCCTTAAACTTATTTACTACTGGTGAGTACAACTAATCCTAGGGATAGAACATGTATCCCTCTATAGTGATGTATCTCACTTAGAGATATTTCTGACATTGGACAAAAAAAGTATTATTGATCATGATTATAGACCTAAGGATCAATGTTATTATACATGGATAGAGTGGTATCACATCCAACTCAATTCTCTTTTTACAGGATGTCCAAAATATTAAGATTATAGACCCAAGGGTCAACTTCTGTTGATTTATGTTATTTTTCACATTAAGTATGTATATTCAAATTTATGTATATACATATATTTATGGGGATATATATGTACACATATAAATATATATATATACATGATGGAACATTTTCCAGTTGATCAGGATCACAGACCCATGGATCAAATGTGGTTTCAGTTGATTTATTTTACTTATCATTTCTAGTTGTGTCTCATCTAGTCTGAGAATAATACATGGGCATTCACTTATAACAGAAAATTTATTGTTTCATCGATGGGGTGGCCTACTAAGATTATTTATTTCTCCTGTATTTTCACCTCAATGTGCATAGAGACCTTATCTTTAATTTTTAGTTTAAGAATGGATTTTTTTAATGGGTAAGTTTGAGGCCTAGGGTTTCATGATCGAGAGGATCCACTTGTTTGATTCTTTTGATCGGGAAGGATCAACTCGGTAGTGTCATGGATACCGGGTATGTAATGTATCTTAGAGTTAGTAGTATATTCTGGTGATTTTATTTCATTTAATTGTAAGTACTCCTTCATGTATGGTTGGTCCAGTGGGTGGACAGTGTTGTATGTATGACATGGCTATTCAGGATTTTATAGAACTTCATTAATTATTATATCATGCATTAATTTTAGTTTATTTATTACTTATTCACTCTGATTATTACTTCTATGTATAGTATATAGTTATTTTCCCAATTTGATTGTTTTGATATGAAATAATCGTCTCCCCACTATCACTCCCAAGGCCCTTAATGATTTTTGGAATCCTATAGCATATGGGGAGGCACACTTGAGGCCTTGTGTAAAACCAGATCAGAGCATTGGTTTAGTGGAATCCGGGTGAGGATGTTACAAATTTCTATCAGAGTTGTTTATTTTACTAATGTATTACTATTTGGGATATGGTATATAGAAGTATTAGAAATATATCAAAACTTGTGATTGGTATCAGACTGGTGCATCAAGAACACTTGTTCTAGTAATAATTACAGGTTACCAAGGATATGGTATTATTTTTTCTAATATGTGATGTTATAGTTTTATATAACCTTCTCTTTGAGTGACACAAATTTTGTGTGGATTTTATGATTTATGTAATTATGGCTCTTTTTCATTGGGAGGAGGCTAGTGATTGATTTTTACTCTTGGCCAGAAAAGGAAATAGGCGTCTTGTGCATCATATTTTATATGTAGGATTCAAATATTATAGGCATGTTATTGTTTTATTATTACTGATGGTAGAGTAAAATTGTTTAAAGTGCCAATAATAATAGAAATATTGTTTTCCCGTATAGGATTTTGTTGGAATTCTACTCAATTGAGATTAATTGTATATATTTCCTTTGGATGGAAGGATATGTGGATATATACTGATACATTTAATGGTGAGGATGATGACTCAATACTCAGGAATGAGAGGTTTAGTTGACCTAGTAGGTTGATAGGGCACCTGATTCCCATGTGTTATAGCCTTGATAGGGTATTGTTTCTTGGTTCATTTATTTAATGTGTCAGTAAAAACCTATATAATGTTTTCATGCATAACTTGGAATGACATTCTGCTTAACCAACCTTAATTTTTGGTTATCTAGTTGGATCACTGAGTACGACGTCGATAGATAATAGGACATTTTTCATGAAATGGACCTATAGGGGGAATTACCGTATATGGATGCTCAATGAGTTTTAGTTCAATATATCTTCTATGTTATATCATGATACTCTATGGTTTCTCCCTTATGTGGATGGTCGGGGAGGATCAAGACCCCGGTTGGTTAATTATTGATATTTTTGTCCCTTTTAGGTCATTTTTTTCATTACCTTTGTTAGAGAGGGTTGAAAGGTGTGTTATATTATTTTCTTTGAGATGGGTACGTAAATGATTCCCTATGAGAGATAAACTTTTTGAATGGTTTGAACCTTGGGTTAGGTGGTTATACTTAGTGACCCTACTATAATACTTGATCAGTAGGGATAGGTGGATGACCTAGACACCATTATATGTGACTCAACCCCTTGTAGGTTGATGTTCATTTGGATCAAGATAAACCTTCGAGAAACGTTGGACCAGGTTCATGGATTCCATTTCAATAAATGAGCTTGGTTTTACACTCATTATGAGACTGGTTTATGGTAGGTTCTTGATTTATGTGATATAGGCATAATGATATGCCTTTGACTTTTTGGTAATCACCAAGGGTTCTTGTTTTTTAGACTGTATTTAGTATGGAGGACTTCTTGGGTGTCTGGACCTACTGACCATTGTTTCCACTGCTTCTAATGTAGTTATATTGAGGGTATATGATCGTGACTATAATGACGTTGTGTGATGGGTAGTCATAGAATAAATTATGTCATAGTTAAATTTCTTGATTTTGAAGAGGAGTTGGGTTATTATTTTACACATTGGTTTTGTGCAGTGCTGTTTAAATTTTAAATCGGTGATTGGTTGTGTGTGAGATGAGGACTGGTAGTTTAAAGAAATATCGTGGGCTTGGTTTCTTAATTTTTTTTGAAAAAATTCTAAGTTTACCTCCATGGTAGAGGATACATTGGGAATAAATTGGGATTCATGATATGGTTGACCCGTGGTTTTACTTGGACACCCATAGTTAGGATACATGGTGTCAGGAGTTAAATAAAGGAAATTATAGACTATTTGATGTGAGTGTGGCTTGAGAGAGCTATAAAAACTTTTTAATAGAATCTTAGTATAATAATAGTTAGAGAATATCGTGCTCTATCTTGAAATCGTCTTGAGTATGTTGAGATATCATCACCTCTATAGTGAGATTCTTTTATTTTTAAATGTATTTCCTATTTGATGAAGGAACCTATAAAGGTTACAATTGAGGAGATGTATAAGGTAATCCATATGGTGGGGAGTACAGGATTGGTATTTTGAGGGTGGTGACTCTTATTTTCAGTTTAAATTATACTTTTTCATGGTCCATTGATCCTGGATTCTGGTTGTTGAAGTGATGATGTGGATACTTCTATGATGGTGAGTACCAGATCATTTGCAGTTAAATATCCTCTGTGATGAAATAGTTATTGGTGCTGTAAGACTGGTCATTGGGTAGTCGATATAACATAGTTTAGTATATACTCGGGATGAGATCATGGATTCTAGTTTTACCACCAATACTTCTTGGGGATGATAAGATTTATAATGGGGATACTGTAAGGGCTCATGTGTTTTCGGACTGGGAATTTAAGTTGAAATTTTAATTTTTGATTTTCGATGATTGTATGGGGTAAAATTGTAATTTTATCCTAGTAGATAATATCTGATAATTTTTCTTACCACTCCATTTTTTACCCTAGAATAGTATTTTGGTATAATTTCATGTCATTCAAATTTATGTGGAATAATTGATATTTAATATACATGTTTTTTTGGCTATATCTTTTGAACATAGAATTAGATAGAGATTCTATCTATTTTGTTGAGTCTATAATGGTGGGTTTTTCCTAGGTGGGGTTTAAAAACATGTTGTCCAATGGGGTTGGGACCCTTTTTATTTTTTTATTTTCTTCATTTTCTTTTTCCTTATTTTCCTTTCTTCCTTCCATGGCTTCTCATGTACGCCTCGGTTGGGCCTCCTGTATTGAATGACTGATAGGTAAAAGGATATGGAGAGGGATATATATATATATATGGAGATATATATAGATAGATAAAGATAGATAGATATATAGAGAGATATTAAGAGAGGTACCACCATAAATCTTGGGAGGAGTCAGATCATCGTGCAGTAGCCATAGACCATGGATATGATCGAATCTTCTGTAGATTACACCAAAAGATAGGTTGTATTTATGATTTTATATAAAACCTCATATATTTACCAATTTATCATTTTAAGACTCTATTACAACTAATTAATACCCCTTAAGGGTCGATCTATATCCTTTGGGGAGAAAATCAAGGTTTTAGACTGATTTGAGGGGTTTCCCCTTGGGAAATCTCGATCACATGACACGTAGTTCATGAACACACATTGTGTGTTCTTATCATTTAGGTAAGATTTTCTTTTTTGAAGTAAATTCGATGTATAGGTTATACATTCCATTTAATGGTCCTTGGAAATGTAGTCAAGTAAATGACTAGACAAGTCGTGTATGGGGCACATGACTATTCAGTGTACATGGCCATACCCCGTGTGGGTCGCACACCATGTATAGGTACAAGGCCTAGAAAAATACATCACTAGGCCATATGAGGTACATGGGAAAGTACCCCATGTGGGTTATATGTTGTGTACATCTTATACATGCCATGCACATGGTCATACATGCCATGTCCAGCTAGAGTACGCTCCTAGGTGAGGCTTCAAGGGTACACATTATATACCAGTGTATACACAATGTGTACTCCTCCCTTTTTACCCTTTTGAGGGTGTTTCATATATTTATTCCCATGAGTCAGAATTGTAGACATGATTAGTCTATTTTGAGTTTTTTCCCATGTAGAATAGGATGGTACTACCCTTTATGTGATTTTAGGACTCCTTAAAGGTGTTTTAGGATTTTGACTAAATGGAGAAGTTCTTCTGGTAATCAAATCCAGTTTTATCTTGAGAGTGAGAACCTTGATATTAGATGCTTTATTAGCTATATCTCTTGAAAAATACTTTTTTAGCTCTTGATTTTAGGATATATCCATTTCAAGAACTGCCCTTATGTCCTAGGAGTCTGTGAGAATAGTTGTTTTTGAGGATCCTATGTAGGATGCCTCTACCTTATTATTATTACTAAGGGTTCCATATGAGATTCCTTCCCTTACATGTTAACCTAGTGAATCCCTTGTATTATCCCCTACCTATTTACTCTTTTTGAGGATCTTATGTAGGATACCTCTTCCTATGTATAGTTTTTTGAGTACCCCACATAGGATGCATCTACTTATCTTGAGACCTAGAGGATCCCATATATGATGTATCTATTTACTTACTCCTTCTGAGGATCCCATGTATAATACCTCTAAAATCTTACTATTTATGAGGTTCCCAAGAGGGATTTATTATCCTATGTTTGGACTTCAAGGATCCCGTGCAGGATTCCACTCTAGTGTTATGAACTGAGGGACCCAATGGGTGCCCTGGTGGTTGATCAAACCTAAGCTAGTGTGTTGGGAGTATGGGTAGTGACGGTAGCAAGTGACACCTTTGAACTCATGTCTAACATTTAATCCCATGTGGATATGGATGTAGTGTTGGGTTTAGGAATTTATCCACCCTTAATCTTTATTTTTTCAGTCACAAGGTTACTAATGATGCAGTTATGATAGCCATAGGTGCTTTTTGGTTTGTGGCCAATGTGCCTCACCTGATGAGAGATATTATTATTGAGGTACCAAGATATACTTTCTAGGACTCATCTGATGATCCCTTACTATTGAATATCATTTGATCATGATACCCAGATGTACTTTCAGGTATCTAGATATTGAGCCTTACTGCTTTAGGATTTCTAGATGTACTACCTGGAATCTAGTTTCTAAGCATTATTTTATTGGCATTGATAGATGTACTTACTAGGATCTAGATATTGAGCCTTACTATTTTATGATTTCTAGATTCACTACCTAGAATCCAACTTCTATACCTTGTTCTATATGTATTTACAATCATACATCTTGGGATCAAACTTATGGGCCCTATTGATTGAATGGTACTGCTACTATTACCAAAATTCCCATTGTCACTGAGATTCCTCCCTATATTGTAATTTCAAAGGTAGGTCACTGAGAGTGTCTCATAAACCTATTGTAATAGGTCGCTCTAGGGGATTCCAAAGGTTGATAGGTGGGAATATTTTACCCAAGTAGCGGAATGCTGATGATCCCCCCAATGATGGACTTGATCTTCTCATATGATACCCAAGATACTTCAAGGGATTGGGGGATTCACCATTATAGTATCACCCAAAATTTTTTGGGGATGAGGATGCTTATCCAATTATTGGACGTTTCTATGTAATTATACAATATTATGAGAGTATTCCTTACGTAACTTATAAGGTTCATCCCCCTTAGGTATTATCTGAGTTGAAATGTCGTTATTGCATATGGATCAAGACCTATGAATCAGACATAAGACTGGATTATACATGGATAGAGTGGTATGATGTCCAACTATATTCCATATTTTTGGGATGTCTAGTTGATACCTAACACCCTTATTCTTAGTTACTGAAGGTGAGTATAGGTGATCCTAGGTCTAGGACATGTATCCCCCCTATGGTGACATAGATTTCTCATAAACATTTTCAATATTTTCTGAAGAAGGTATTGTCGATTGAGATTATAGACCTAAGTATCGACTTAATTATACATGGCTTGAGTGGTTTGACATCCAGCTCAATGCCCTTTTTACAGGATGTTAGGATGATCGGAAGTGCGGGCCCAAGGATCAACTACTATTGATTTATGTTATTTTTCACCTTAAACATGTATATTCATATTTATGTATATATATATATATGGAAATTTATATACACACACACATATATATATACACATGAAGTAATATTACCTAGATGATCAGGATCATGGACCCAGGGATAAAACGTGGTTTCACTTTATTTACTTCACTTATTGTTTCTAGTTGTGTCTCTACTAGGATAAGAATATTCCATGATCATGCACTTATGACAACATATTTATATGTTTGTCATCAGGGTGACCTACTGAGATTATTTCTCACCCATGTATGTTCACCTCGATGTACATACAAACCTTGCATATTCTTCTTAGGTTGAGAAAAGATTCCATGATGCATAGTGCTGAGGACCGGGGTTAAATGATATTGCAAAGCCACTCATTTGGATTCTTTTGATTGGACTAGAGAAAATCAAAAGTGTCTTGGAGACTGAGTATGTGGTCTATCTTAGAATTTTTAGTAGATCCTTTAACTTTAATTTTAGTTTACTTTATAAACACCAGCATGTATGGTTAGCCTAGTGGGTGACCAATGTTGTTTGTTGACATGGTTGTTTGGGATTTTATAGAACTTAACCTATTATTACATCATGATTTTATATATGTTTATTTATTACTTCCACACTGTGATTGTTACTTCTCTATATGTTATATAGTTATTTGTTTTGTTTTATTACTTTGATAAGTGGGTATAGTCTCCCCACTCTCACACCCTGGTCCTTTGCTACAAGTTGGTAACCTCTAGAATATAGGTAGGCACACTTGAGGCCTTGTGTTGAACCATCTTTGAGCACCAGTTTAGTGAAATCTAGGTCGAGATGTTACAAGTCGTTATATATTCAATGGTTCTAGTCAAAAGTGGGGCACCTGTCATTATTTACCTCAAAATATGCATAATTTGGGCCTATATAGCATGATTCATGGTGCGAACATAGTTTCATTCCACGAATTTGTGGGGCCCTCCTCTGAGTGAGTTTTTCATAGTATAAATATTCAAATAATGAATTATTGAAACTTTCATGTCATGGATAGTATATTCAATACATTAATGAATTGTTTCCTCAAGATTCACTTTTTTTGGATTGATTCTTTATTTTGAAGCTTTGTAAACACCCTATGGCCATCCTACATCATAAGAATTCATATAATGTTGAAAAACTTGATCTATATTTATTTTTTTAATCCTCATATCCTACCAAAAATTACAAAAACAATTAAATATCAAAAAATTTAATTAATTAAAGTATAAAAATTATTTAATTAAACATAAAGTAAGAATGAAAAATATGGTTTTATCACTTAGTTCCATTACAACTCTATTGTTTTAAACCAATATATTATATTTTTATTTTTATAACACTAATGTTTTTGTAGGTTTTGTTGATGCTGAATCATATTTGGATAATAACATAAACCACGTTATTAGTTTATTTGCAAACTATTTTTTATATATGATTAGTTTTTAGAGGTTTATTTAAATGTTTTACGTATGTATATTTTCATCTGGTTAATGTTTAAACAATAATTAATTTTCAACCTGTTTTCTATTATTTTATTCTCTTTAATCTATAGGAATACATGTTAAAGGACTTGAATTTATGTATTTTATAGTAGTTTTCTAAAAAATAATTAGGTTTCAAAATTAGTTTTTTTTACATCGATTTATATAAAAACCAATATTAAAAGTTCTTTTCAACATCGATTTAAAATAAACAATGTTAAAAATATTATTTTAATTTTAGTTGTATTGACGTCACTTTTTAACCAATAATAAAAGGTTTCTTTCCACTTATGTGACTTAACCAGGTAGACAGTAAGAGAAGTATACCTCATTTGACTTGATGTTACTTGGAGGAAAGTGTTGATGAAATATAAATTAGAATTCTAGGATTGGGGAGTCTACTCAACAGATTAAGGAGTTGTGATCAAGTGATTAGCCATGACACCTACCTAAATACATTCAAATAATTGATTAAACCATCATCTAGGTTATAATAATGGAAATATGGATCATTTATAATAAAATTTACATGTGATAGGACATTTCGATTCCAATAGTAAGGGGTATTAAGACTTGATAAAATAGTAAGAGACTAATAAATTAATTAAAAATATTTCTTCTCACATAGTTTTGTAATCAAGATAAAGTATTATTATTATTATTTTGTAGAAAAATTAAAATGTTATCCACATCCCTATGATGTATATAGGATAAAGGAAACCTAATCTCCTGTAGTAACTTCAAAGAGTGGTATAGGTTTTTACACATTATATTAAGATGGGAACAGAAGATTTATATTCTAGAGGCCCAATTTCCTATCTTTTTTAAGGGAGGCTAGTGAGGAAGAGATTTTTATCTACTTAAAACAATTGTGTGATGCACTAGATGTCCAATGTTTTTTGTTATCATCTATGTATGATGAACACCAATAGTCACATGGGGACATTTATTTATATACTATTGTCAAACATCCATGTGATCTTTATTAAGAGATAGAAAGATAAGTGTATTTTGAGATCTCCAATGCACTATTTACACACAAACATAGAGAGAGTTTGAAAATGGACCTTAGTTGGTCAAAATAATTTTCTATATTGAGTTTCAACACATTATGATCTAATATTTATAATGAATTACACACCTATATTATACTTTATTCACTCCCTTGGATATTTTCTTTCTTTGTTTTAAATTTTAATATGAACCAAATTGTGAAGTCTCTCCCAGATCTACTTACTCTAATATTAATGGTAGATAATGACATGAATCCTGAGAATCATTCTTTCCTTATGCTAAATAAGAAGAATGGAAAGTATAAGATCTCTAACACTAACTCCAAGTATAAGAAATATTTACAATTATATTCTAATAAAAGGAAGATCAAGTTGAAAGAAAGGGAGCAATATTTTTTCAACTTTTTATATGGTAATAAGGGCCCCTAGAAGAAGAACTACACCATAGAAAATGAGAAATGGGAAGATTCGTGTGTGTTCATTGTCAAGTGCATTATTTTATTTCTAAAAATTAGGTATTAGATACATCTTATGGTGCTTTAATTTGTATACAATTATAGGAACCAAATAGATTTAGAATAGTTTCCTAAGGTGAGGTGGATCTTTGAACTGCTAATGGATCCAGACTCACTGCAGTGGCTATTGGATACTACCATATCACATTTATAATTATATTTATCTTAGTTTTAAAGAACTATTATTATATTCCATGAATTTTCAAAAACATTATTTTCATATCCTATCTTGATATAGATGGTTTTGTTTTAAAATTTAGAAATAAAACAAAACTTATTTTACAAAGATGGAATATGTTATGATGTGGAACATCTAATTAATGGTCTTTATGTATTGGAATATGAAATACAAGTGATGGTAATTGATAAAGAATCTAGTTCACATGACTCATTTCACACCCAATTATTTTATCACAACCTAGGTCGTGTAAATAAAAAGAACATGACAACATTATATAAAAATGAGAATTTATATTCTTTTGAGCTAAAACCACTTGGCATATGTAATTCTTTTTTACCAAGAAAAATGGCCAAATCTTCATTTATTGGAAATGGTGAAAGGGCCATAGAGATTATTTAATTGGTTTATACTAATGTGTGTGGTCCATTTCATACTGAATTATGGGTTGGATACTCATACTTTATAAATTTTACCAATGACTATATTGGATATGGATATGCCTACTTAATGATGTATAAGTTAGACTCCTTGGAGAAATTCAAGGAATAAAATAATTAAGTTGAGAATATACTTGTTAAGAAGATAAAGAAACTTCATTTATACTATAGTGGATAATATATTAACCAAGGGTTCATTAATTATCTTTAGGAGTTTAAGCTTCTTACTCACTCCTAATTATATACTGCAATGGAATTATGTAAATTAATGGATAATCCATATCTTATTAGAGAAATAAACTATAGATAGAAACATACACACTAAACCAAGTTCCAACTAAGGTAAAAAAAGGTATTCCATATTAACTTTGGTGTGGAAAGAAATCCATGTTATCAAACTTATGTAGTTGGGATGTGGTTCATTTATTAAGGCATGTTATGGTCACAAAATTGTACCCTAATGAACAAATTGTATCTTTATAGGATATCCCAAGGAAGAAAATGGATATTACTTATATATCCCTAAACAAGGTAATATTGGAAAGAAATTACATGTTCTTTGAGATGGAGCACATCTCTAAAAGATATAGTGAAAGTGAGTTAGACATTGATTAAGCCTAATATCAAGATACACAAGAATTGTAACAGGAATATATTCTACAAATCCTTATTGAAGAGTAAATTCCACAGGCAAAAGTACTGCATAGTAGAAATATAGATATTATTGAACCAGAAAGATGTGGTTTTTTAGTCCATGAGTATGTTGACTCACTATTAGTTGATAATATTGAAGTTATGTCCAATAATAAAGAAGTAAGTGGTATATAATATAATAGATTGAAAAAAGACATGAATTCTGAAATGGATTCCATATACCAAAACCATGTCTGGATTTTTGTAGATGACCCCATGGATGTAAAACCCCTTTTTTGTAAAAGGGTATTAAATAAGAAATTGTGCATGGAAAGTACAGTTAATATCTATAAAGTTAGGCTGGTTGTAAAAGGGTTTAAATAGTGTCAAGGAATTAACTGCAATGAAAAATTTTCACTTGTATTATACTAAAATATATTTGAATATTAATTTCCATAACATCTTACTATGATTATGAGATTTAGAAAAAGGATTTCAAAATAGATTTCCTTAATGGGAATGTTTTGGAAGGTGTTTATATATCACAACCAAAAGTGTTTGGGACTATAAAAGATTCCAACAAGGTATAAAAGTTATAGAGATCCATTTATGGGTTAAAGAAATTATATAAATCATAGAACAATACCTTCTATGAATACATAATGGAATTTAGTTTCATAATGAATGAATGTAGGCCTTGTGTCTATAAACGGTTTAATGGGAGTGCAATATTTTTCTTAGTTGTAATGTTAATGGAATATTTTTAATTAAAAATGATACACTAGTATTAAAGTGTGTTAAGACATGGTTGAACACATTATTCTCCATAAAGAGCTTATGTTAGGTATCATGCATTCTTGGGATCAAGATTCATCATGATAGATCTAAGAAAAGACTATCACTAAGTCAAGATACATGCATTAACTATATATTGAATAGGTTTAGTATAGAAAAATACAAGATCATATTTTTTTCTATATCACATGGAATATCTCTATCTAAGAAAATGTGTGCTTTAATATAGGAGGAGATACAGAGGATTAAAAGGATCCCATATGTTTTAGTCATAAGGTCAAACATATATGTCATTCTATGTACTAGCATTGAAGTTTCTTATACCCTGATCATGGTAGATAGATATCAAGAAGAACTAGGATACCTCCATTGGATGTTATTAAAGACTATAATAAATTATATTTGACATAATAAGGATATTTTATTAGTTTATGATGGATAAAAGAATATAGTCATCATGGGTTATATAGTTTCTAGCTTCAAAACTGATTAGAATGATCTAAAAATAAAATTGGGATATTTCTTCACCCTTAATAGAGGAGTGGTCTACTAGAAGTGCTCAAATAATCCCACAATCAATAATTTTATAGAAGAGTCAGTGTATATTGTGGATTTTGATGTAGAAAAAGTAATAGTGTGTGTAACAGCCTAGATTTTTATATTAACTTTAAACATTCTTTTGTTTTTAATTTATAATTCTTCTTATGTGAAAATAATTTTTTATACTAAATATTAACCTTACTCATGTATTTTAAGGGTTATGTAAGGGTAAATTAGGTTCCTAGGCCTTTATGTAAGGGTAGAGTGGTCTTATTTGAGTTTTATAAGGGTAAATACACTTTTCCATAGGCTATGTAAGGATAGAGTCATCCTGAGTTTCCATAAGCTACATAAGGTAAGGTTGAAGAAATAGTTTCTATGTAAGGGTATCGGCCAATGTGTAAGCATACTAGTCACTAAATAAGGGTAAGGTTATAGCTGTGTAAGGGTAAGCTACTAATCCCAAGCATTATGTAATGTCTCATATTTTTCCATGTATTATTTCCTTTTAAATATTATATGGAATTATTACGAGACCATGCGTGGAGACGACTGTCACGACCCGTCCTCGGGGCCCGTGCCGTGACTACCCCAAGCCCGCCTTCCATAGGCCAGGGGCTGGCGACTAGCACCAAGGCGTAAAATCCCAGTAAACAGGGAAGGCATTGCCTTTATAAGTAACAACCACACAGAGTCAGCAAGCGGAAAGTAAAGTGCAGAAAAGTAAAGGGGCCGGAAATACAAGCCCAACTGTAAAGTACAACTGAAAAGAAAAAGAACAGCAACTGAAGAAAAGACGGCGGCCTCGTGTCGTCCACTGGCAATCCCACCTGAAGGGTGGGTACAGATAGCCTCCAGGCTCCTCGGGCCCCACGTCCGCTCTGAGCACGTCCCGTCCAGTGGTCCACCTCCAGGTACCGTCCTGCTCCACGCCCCAACCGCGATCAGCGCTGTCCGTCGTCTGCAACCAACACCACGAAGTGCGGGCATAGCCCGTGCAGGGGTGAGTACAACTACTCAGTAAGGACCCCGAGACCCCCGAAGGTCTCCCGAAATCCACAAAGGATATAGCACAAAAGAAAGATGCAATCACGAAGTAACATCTGACTCGACTTAGGTATATGCCCATACATATACCTAAGTCCCCAATTCTAGCTCTGCTCACGAGCTCAAGAACAACTCAATCCACAAAGGAAAGCAAGACTCAAATCCACAAGGAGAGTAAACAGTAAATCCACAAAGGATAGTTCAACACAATCCACAAAGGAGAGTAACATAAGATTCAGCTCAACCAGGTATACTTTTTTCAGATGACGTCAAAGACGATCACTGATCCGTCTCAGTCGTCGGACCCACGAAGGATCGATAGGTACTAACCCCCGCAAAAAGACCCACGTAGGATCGGGCTCACACAGAACCTGTAGGCAGTGGCTCACACAGAACCGGTAGTAAGGACCCACGGAGGATCGGGCTCACACAGAACCTGAAGCACTGATCCACGTGGGATCGCTGAGTGCAGTAGTCGACGCAGTCCACTGAGGATCTCTGCACAGTCGTCGCCGCAGTCCACGAAGGATCTCTGCTCTGCCGTCGTCGCAGTCCACGGAGGATCTCTGCTCTGCCGTCGTCGCAGTCCACGGAGGATCTCTGCTCTGCCGTCGTCGCAGTCCACGGAGGATCTCTGCTCTGTCGTCGAGGTCACAGCCAGCGCTAGGGTTCCCGCACGTAGCGAGCTCGTTTAGGAGGGTCCGCTCCACGAGCCGAGGGGCTGATACATCAACTGACACGTAGTCCGAAGTTAATGTATCCAAAAGTTCCGTATCGACAACAGGATCTCAACGCGACAGACGGCGCGTCAATCGGACGCCCGGTCTGAGAGTTATTGGCATTTTCGTCCCAGGGGCCCGGTTGGTTTTTAGGGCAAAACCAACCCGACCGTACTCCGCCTGTATCCGATCCTCGGGCGGAGTATGCCAAAAGTTCCGTCTCACTTAGAGGAAACCACCACAGCTGACGGTACGTCGTTCGGACGTCCGTAGCTCAAGTTATGAGCGTTTCCGCTCCGAGGGCCCGGTTGGCTTCGTGCACGAACCAACCCGGCCGAACCCAAAGTCTTCCGAAACCTTGAGTATAATATACCGAAACGACCGTCTCGATCCAAGGATCGCGTAGCCGCTGACGGTTCGTCAATCGGAGGTCCCAGGCCCAAGATATGGGCGAAAGACCGTAGAGGGCCCGAAACGGGGGTACTGGGCCCGGGGCGACCCGGCCCGAACCCCCCCCTGGGGTCGGCCGAACCGGGTCGGCCCGAACCGGGTCGGCCCGACCCGGTCCGAACCGGCTCGGCCGGGTCCGGTCCGGCCTGAGCGCGGCCCGGCCGACCGGACCGGCCGGCTCGGCCTCGGCCGAGCGGCCGAGGGAGTCGCTGGCGCCGCGGGTTGAACCCGCGGCTTGAGGGAAACCGCGGCCCCGCGGGGGGGCCGCTTGTCTCGCGGACGCGGCCGGGCCGCCGCGTCCGTCCCGGTTCCGCGCGGCCGCGGAACCGGCCGCCGATGCCGCCGCGGCTTCAGCCGCGGCGGGCTTCCTCCACGGCGGCGCGCCGGGCGCCGCCGCCTCCGGTCGCCGGCGCCGCCGCGCCGGCGACCCGCGCCGCCGCCGCCTTCCGCGGGCCGCCGGGGACGCTCCGGTGGCCCGATTTCTTTCCCGTCTGCGCCGTTGCCCCTCCCGGATGCCGACCTTCACTGCGGGATCGACGGATCGCCCCGGCCGCGCGGTTCGTCGTCGTCCGCCATATCCGCACAACAGAAACAGATCGGCGGAGGGTTGCCGGGTCTTGTTCGTTAGACCCGCACCCTCCGCGTTAGCCATAAATCACGGGAGGAATAATCAACAACAATTTTTAAATAAATTAAAAATTGTTTCGATCGGGTTCTTTATTTAAAAAGAATAATCACGGGAAAAAGAATCACAATCAAATCCCTACCTTGATGATCGTCGAGCGCGGGCGTTCTTCGCGGAAGAGATCGTCGCGGAAGAGATCGATCGTCGCGTCGTCGCGGGAAGGTGTCGCGTCGTCGCGGAAACCGGCGTTGAGCCGGCGAGCTCAACAAATCAAGAACAACAGATTTAAATTATTAATATTTAAATCTGTGTTTCGTTTAAAACCAAAGAAAAGAACTTGAGAGGAAATCCGAAATCACTCACCTCGAATGGTCGGTGATCGGAGATCGGAGATCGGAAGAACGTCTCGGGCGAAAGCGTCGTCGACTTCCGGGTTCGGCGTTCTTCGCGTTCTTCGCGTTCTTCGCGTTCTTCGCGTTCTTCGCGGAGAGGGTGGAGGAACGAAGATTCTCTCAAATCCTTTCCAAGGATTTTTATGTTGGTCTTAATTTATAAACATGCCAACACGAAACCGGTTAAGAAACGATCCATCAATTCGTTGAATTAATTCAACGAAAGAAACGACCCATTTAATTCACGAAGAAACAGTCCATTTAATTCACGAAATAAACCGCCCAATTAAATGGTCTGTTAAGAATTAAAGAAAACGCGTCGGTTGACTTTTCAGTTACCTTGACGGGTTTTCGCGGGTGCGTTACTTAGCGAAAGAAACGGCGGGGCTCGTGCGGGTCCCACCGCACAAATATCCTACCAAGGGGTAGGATATTTCTGGATAGCATCCTATCCAGTTCAACTCAGTTCAAGCCGTCTTTAAGTGACTTCAAGTGGCTTCCAAGCAGCTTAAGTGAAATAAAATAAAGTTGTCGCACAAACTTTATTTTATTTCTGACTTAAAGCCGTAAAATTTTAAAACCACGTCTGAGCAAACGCAACTCCGGAAGAGGCGTTTCTAAGCAAATACCGGCGCTGCGATTTCATCGGTGCCCTCAGAATTCGATTCCGGGCACCGGTTCAAAAGATAGAAAAACCCGCTCGTCCGTTCACTGAACGTACCCGAGCCAAACTTCGGAAATTGATTCCGGGCACACCGGGCCTCGGAATCAGGTGCCGTCTGAAGCTGCGTTCTTGTAAAATTCCAAAGAAAATTAAGAAAAAAATTTCCTTGAAATTTGCGGGTCTTTACATTACTCCCACCTCAGGGCTTTACGTCCCCGTAAAGATACATCAAAACTAGGGGAACAAATGGGGGTACTGAGCACGCATCTGAGCCTCCCGCTCCCAAGTGCTCTCCTGGAGGTTCCCGTGCTGCCATCTGACGCGCACAAGAGGAATCGACCGCCCACGTAGGACCCGCTCCTGTCGATCCTCGATCTCCACTGGAACCTCCGCAAAAGTCGCCCCATCGTCCACGTCCAGCTCCCCAAAGTCGATGATGTGCGTCGGGTCGTGCACGTATCTCCTCAGCTGAGACACGTGGAAGACGTCGTGCACCCGGTGCAACTGAGGTGGTAGAGCCAGGCGATAAGCCACCTCTCCTATCCTGCTGAGGACCTGGAAAGGCCCGATGAAGCGGGGAGACAGCTTGCCGCCTCGGCCAAATCTCCGTAAACCACGTCGAGGTGAGACACGCAAAAAGACGTGGTCACCATCCTCGAACTCTAGTGGCCTCCGCCTCCTGTCAGCATATGACTTCTGCCGGCTCTGAGCTGTCCTCATCCTCTCCTGGATGATTTGGACCTTCTCTGTCGTGGCTCGGACCATCTCTGGTCCCACGAGTGCTGACTCGCCAGGGTCTGTCCAGCACAACGGTGATCTGCAGGGTCTGCCGTACAACGCCTCGTATGGTGCCATCCCGATGGTGGAGTGGTAGCTGTTGTTGTACGCAAACTCCACCAAGGGTAGGTGGTCCTCCCAGCTGCGACCGAAGTCGAGAACACATGCACGGAGCATGTCCTCGAGTGTCTGTATGGTCCTCTCCGTCTGTCCATCCGTCTGAGGGTGGAAGGCTGTGCTCAGATGGAGCCGCGTCCCGAACGCCTCCTGCAACCCCTTCCAAAGCCGGGAAGTGAAACGAGCATCTCGATCGGAGACGATAGACGATGGCACACCGTGAAGCCGTACGATCTCCTGGACGTAAAGACGTCCCAAGCTCTCTACTGAGCCCTGCTCTCTGATGGGTAAGAAGTGTGCCGACTTGGTGAGTCGGTCGACAATCACCCAAATGGAGTCGTGACCTCTGGAAGTACGTGGAAGTCCAGTCACGAAGTCCATAGATATGCCGTCCCACTTCCACTCCGGGACCTCCAAGGGCTGTACCAAACCTGCTGGTACCTGGTGCTCTGCCTTCACCTGCTGGCAGGTGAGGCATCGTGAAACGAACTCTGCCACAGCTTTCTTCATACCCGGCCACCAGTGCTGTCGCCTGAGATCCTGGTACATCTTCGCCACTCCGGGATGTACCGCCAAGGGAGAAGTGTGAAACTCTCTCAGCACCTCCTCTCGTAAAGCGACTGGTACGAAGGTACGTCCTCTGAAAAGGATGTCGTGCTCTGCTCCAAGGGAGAAACCATCAGGCGCCTGACCTGAGGATATCAGTGCACGCCGGGTCTCACAGTCAGCGTCCCCACGCTGAGCCTCTCTGACCCGCTGTAGAAGTGGAGGAGAGACTGTGAGAGACTGAAGAAAGGCTGCTCCGTCTCTATCCACGAAGGATATCTGCAAGGAGGCTAGCTGCTCCGTCGCCTCCTCAAGTAGCTGAATGCCCGTCCTCCTGCTGAGGGCATCGGCCACCACGTTCCCCTTCCCAGGAGTATAGACTATCTCAAAGTCATAGTCCTGGAGGAACTCAAGCCATCTCCGTTGTCTCAGGTTCAGGTCCTTCTGAGAGAAGATATACCTGAGACTCTGGTGGTCAGAAAAGACTGTGAAGCGCTCGCCCATCAGATAGTGCCGCCAAGTCTTCAGAGCGAAGACCACTGCTGCTAACTCCAGGTCATGAGTGGCGTAGTTCTGCTCATGCGGCCTCAACTGACGTGATCCGTAGGCGATCACGGCCCGCTCCTGCATCAGGACACACCCGAGTCCAGTCCCTGATGCATCGCAGTAAACTACGTATCCCACTCCCTCCTCAGGCAACCTCAAGATAGGTGCGCTGGTCAATCTCTGTCTCAGCTCCTGGAAGCTCTGCTGACATCTGTCTGACCACACGAAGGGTTTCCCCTTCTTCGTTAACGCTGAGAGTGGTGCCGCAACTCTGGAGAAGTCTGGCACGAATCTCCGATAGTATCCCGCTAGGCCCAAGAAGCTCCGCACCTCTGTCACGCTCCTGGGTGGCTCCCAAGCTAGCACTGCCTCGATCTTCGCGGGATCCACTGCAACTCCCGCCTCAGAAATGACGTGCCCCAAGAAATGGACCTCACGTAACCAGAACTGGCATTTTGAGAGCTTGCCATAAAGCTGGTGCTCTCGGAGTGTGTCTAGCACAACTCGCAGGTGGTAGGCATGCTCCTCCTCAGTCGTCGAGTATACCAAAATGTCGTCAATGAAGACAACGACAAATCGGTCGAGGTATGGCTGGAAGATCCTGTTCATGAGGCTCATGAACACTGCTGGAGCATTGGTTACGCCGAACGGCATAACCAAGAACTCATAATGGCCATACCGGCACCTGAAGGCCGTCTTCTGTACGTCCTCGTCTCGAACTCTGAGCTGATGATAGCCTGACCGGAGGTCTATCTTCGAGAACCACCGCGCTCCCTTGAGCTGATCGAAGAGGTCATCAATCCGTGGCAGCGGATACTTGTTCCTCACTGTCACCTGGTTCAGGCGACGATAGTCGACACAAAGTCGCAAGCTCCCGTCCGCCTTCTTGGCGAACAAAATCGGGGAAGCCCAGGGTGAAACACTGGGTCGGATAAACCCCTTGCTCTGCAAGTCCTCTAACTGTACCCGCAGCTCTCGAAGCTCGGCGGGGGCCATCCGATATGCTGGAGTAGATATCGGGGCTGTCCCGGGGTACAAGTCGATGTAAAAGTCTACCTCTCTACGAGGAGGTAGCCCTGGAACGTCGTCGGGAAAGACGTCCACGTACTGGTCCACCACTGCAGGAAAAGCCGGACTCCGCACGTCCACTGCTCCTAGGATGAGGCTAGCCAACTGATGTGAGATGGGCTGCACTCTCCTCCGCGGAAGTCCATCCTGTGCTGCAAAGGTTCCCTTCTCGCCGGTGAAGGTAAACCTGCTCCCGTCGGTACGAACACATCGCACCTTGCGCCTAAAACAGTCGATCTGGGCATGAACCGTGGATAGCCAATCCATGCCCAAGATGACGTCGTAAGGCCTCGACGCCGCTACAAGGAGATCCCAGCCGAAGCTCTCGCCTCCTAGAGTAAGCTCACACTGCCGGCACCAGTGCGTAATCGTCGAGTCTGCTCCCGTAGGAGTCTCTAGCCGTAAGGATCGAGCCAACGGCTCAGTCGGAATCTCCGAGCTCCGAACAAGGGCAGAGGCTATGAAAGAGTGACTCGCTCCTGTGTCTATAAGTACTGCAGCAAGGGTGGAATAGACACAGATCGTACCTCGAATCATCTCTGGCATGTCGGGGTCGTAGGCCTCCACTGCCTGGAGCTGGGCCTGTCCCTGCCCGCCGGCTCCCTGTGGTCGAGGTGGCCCTCCTGGTGGTGGTGGGGGTAGAGCCTGAAAGCGTCGCCCACCACCCGCTGCTCGGCCAGCTCCTCGGCCTCGTCCGCCTCCTCCCTGCGGACCGCCACGGTCGACCCTCTGCCTCTGCCTGGGTGGCCCCTCCACCGTCTGCTGCTCCTCTGATCGGCGAGTCGGGCAGTCACGAGCCATGTGACCCTGCCCGCCGCAAGAGTAGCACAGCCTGCCTCTCGAAAGGCTGGCACTCCGCTGTGTGCCTCGTACTGCTGAGCCGGTGTCCTGAGGCCGTCTGCGTGGGGGTCTGGTCTGCCTGGACCCGTGAGTCATCCGTCGGCTGCCTGCTGCCGAAGACTCAGCTACCTGCCGCCCTACGCTAGGTCTCGCCGCTGAAGAAGGCTCTGCCAGAAAGCTCTCGATCAGGAGGGCTCGCTCCAGCACTCCTGCCTGAGTCGGAATGCTGAGGGAGATCAGCGACGCACGAATCTCCTGTCGCAAGCCCTGCTCGAAGGTCCGGGCCCGGAAGAAGGGGTCCCGTACCATGTCGGTCGAGTAGCGAGATAGGTCCGTGAACCTCGCCGCATACTGAGCGACCGTCATGCTGCCCTGGCGCAGCTGGAGAAGCTCCTGGATGCGCACCGCTCGGAGGGTGGCCGGGACGAACTCAGAGCGGAAGAGGCTCTCGAAGTCCGTCCAGAGCAGGGATGCCTCATCGTGAACCTGGAGCATCAGGCTCCACCATCGTCCTGCCGCCGCCTGCAGGAGGCTCGCTGCGAGGATCACCATGAGATCCGCTGGTGTCCTCACTAGCCTGAAGATCCGTACCACCGCCTCTAGCCAGTCCTCGGCGGCCTGGGGGTCCGCCTCACCGCGAAACCTGGGCGGTCGCTGGCTCTGAAACTCGTGCAGTGCCCTGAGGCGACGTGCATCGTCGGCGTCTGGTACTGGAAGCATCGGTGGCTCGGCGGGTAAGGCTACCGCCGGTGCCACTGCTGGCAAAGGGCCCTGCACCGAGGCCTCGTCGCTCGGTGGGCTGCCATCGCGCCCAACACTCGGAACCCTAGCTGGCAGTCGTCGCGGGGCCATCCTGAAAAGGAGAACAAGAGCACCACAGTCAGAACAGTATACCTGGCGAGCTGGCACAAGTAATCACAAGGAAAACTTGAGACTTTCATAAAGCAGATCAGTATACCCGGTGAGCTGACATAAGTAATCACAAAGAAAACTTGAAACACACACGCAATCAATGTTTTCATGCATTAAGTCGGAAATCAGGAGTCAGGGTCCTGGTGTACGGATACGTCGGCCGCCGCACCAACACTGGGCTCCCTGAACTGATAACCACACTCAATACACTAAACACTATTGCTTCACATAGAAAGAAAGGACGATCAGAGTCTGCGGTAGAACCGACCACCTCTGATACCAATTTGTCACGACCCGTCCTCGGGGCCCGTGCCGTGACTACCCCAAGCCCGCCTTCCATAGGCCAGGGGCTGGCGACTAGCACCAAGGCGTAAAATCCCAGTAAACAGGGAAGGCATTGCCTTTATAAGTAACAACCACACAGAGTCAGCAAGCGGAAAGTAAAGTGCAGAAAAGTAAAGGGGCCGGAAATACAAGCCCAACTGTAAAGTACAACTGAAAAGAAAAAGAACAGCAACTGAAGAAAAGACGGCGGCCTCGTGTCGTCCACTGGCAATCCCACCTGAAGGGTGGGTACAGATAGCCTCCAGGCTCCTCGGGCCCCACGTCCGCTCTGAGCACGTCCCGTCCAGTGGTCCACCTCCAGGTACCGTCCTGCTCCACGCCCCAACCGCGATCAGCGCTGTCCGTCGTCTGCAACCAACACCACGAAGTGCGGGCATAGCCCGTGCAGGGGTGAGTACAACTACTCAGTAAGGACCCCGAGACCCCCGAAGGTCTCCCGAAATCCACAAAGGATATAGCACAAAAGAAAGATGCAATCACGAAGTAACATCTGACTCGACTTAGGTATATGCCCATACATATACCTAAGTCCCCAATTCTAGCTCTGCTCACGAGCTCAAGAACAACTCAATCCACAAAGGAAAGCAAGACTCAAATCCACAAGGAGAGTAAACAGTAAATCCACAAAGGATAGTTCAACACAATCCACAAAGGAGAGTAACATAAGATTCAGCTCAACCAGGTATACTTTTTTCAGATGACGTCAAAGACGATCACTGATCCGTCTCAGTCGTCGGACCCACGAAGGATCGATAGGTACTAACCCCCGCAAAAAGACCCACGTAGGATCGGGCTCACACAGAACCTGTAGGCAGTGGCTCACACAGAACCGGTAGTAAGGACCCACGGAGGATCGGGCTCACACAGAACCTGAAGCACTGATCCACGTGGGATCGCTGAGTGCAGTAGTCGACGCAGTCCACTGAGGATCTCTGCACAGTCGTCGCCGCAGTCCACGAAGGATCTCTGCTCTGCCGTCGTCGCAGTCCACGGAGGATCTCTGCTCTGCCGTCGTCGCAGTCCACGGAGGATCTCTGCTCTGCCGTCGTCGCAGTCCACGGAGGATCTCTGCTCTGTCGTCGAGGTCACAGCCAGCGCTAGGGTTCCCGCACGTAGCGAGCTCGTTTAGGAGGGTCCGCTCCACGAGCCGAGGGGCTGATACATCAACTGACACGTAGTCCGAAGTTAATGTATCCAAAAGTTCCGTATCGACAACAGGATCTCAACGCGACAGACGGCGCGTCAATCGGACGCCCGGTCTGAGAGTTATTGGCATTTTCGTCCCAGGGGCCCGGTTGGTTTTTAGGGCAAAACCAACCCGACCGTACTCCGCCTGTATCCGATCCTCGGGCGGAGTATGCCAAAAGTTCCGTCTCACTTAGAGGAAACCACCACAGCTGACGGTACGTCGTTCGGACGTCCGTAGCTCAAGTTATGAGCGTTTCCGCTCCGAGGGCCCGGTTGGCTTCGTGCACGAACCAACCCGGCCGAACCCAAAGTCTTCCGAAACCTTGAGTATAATATACCGAAACGACCGTCTCGATCCAAGGATCGCGTAGCCGCTGACGGTTCGTCAATCGGAGGTCCCAGGCCCAAGATATGGGCGAAAGACCGTAGAGGGCCCGAAACGGGGGTACTGGGCCCGGGGCGACCCGGCCCGAACCCCCCCCTGGGGTCGGCCGAACCGGGTCGGCCCGAACCGGGTCGGCCCGACCCGGTCCGAACCGGCTCGGCCGGGTCCGGTCCGGCCTGAGCGCGGCCCGGCCGACCGGACCGGCCGGCTCGGCCTCGGCCGAGCGGCCGAGGGAGTCGCTGGCGCCGCGGGTTGAACCCGCGGCTTGAGGGAAACCGCGGCCCCGCGGGGGGGCCGCTTGTCTCGCGGACGCGGCCGGGCCGCCGCGTCCGTCCCGGTTCCGCGCGGCCGCGGAACCGGCCGCCGATGCCGCCGCGGCTTCAGCCGCGGCGGGCTTCCTCCACGGCGGCGCGCCGGGCGCCGCCGCCTCCGGTCGCCGGCGCCGCCGCGCCGGCGACCCGCGCCGCCGCCGCCTTCCGCGGGCCGCCGGGGACGCTCCGGTGGCCCGATTTCTTTCCCGTCTGCGCCGTTGCCCCTCCCGGATGCCGACCTTCACTGCGGGATCGACGGATCGCCCCGGCCGCGCGGTTCGTCGTCGTCCGCCATATCCGCACAACAGAAACAGATCGGCGGAGGGTTGCCGGGTCTTGTTCGTTAGACCCGCACCCTCCGCGTTAGCCATAAATCACGGGAGGAATAATCAACAACAATTTTTAAATAAATTAAAAATTGTTTCGATCGGGTTCTTTATTTAAAAAGAATAATCACGGGAAAAAGAATCACAATCAAATCCCTACCTTGATGATCGTCGAGCGCGGGCGTTCTTCGCGGAAGAGATCGTCGCGGAAGAGATCGATCGTCGCGTCGTCGCGGGAAGGTGTCGCGTCGTCGCGGAAACCGGCGTTGAGCCGGCGAGCTCAACAAATCAAGAACAACAGATTTAAATTATTAATATTTAAATCTGTGTTTCGTTTAAAACCAAAGAAAAGAACTTGAGAGGAAATCCGAAATCACTCACCTCGAATGGTCGGTGATCGGAGATCGGAGATCGGAAGAACGTCTCGGGCGAAAGCGTCGTCGACTTCCGGGTTCGGCGTTCTTCGCGTTCTTCGCGTTCTTCGCGTTCTTCGCGTTCTTCGCGGAGAGGGTGGAGGAACGAAGATTCTCTCAAATCCTTTCCAAGGATTTTTATGTTGGTCTTAATTTATAAACATGCCAACACGAAACCGGTTAAGAAACGATCCATCAATTCGTTGAATTAATTCAACGAAAGAAACGACCCATTTAATTCACGAAGAAACAGTCCATTTAATTCACGAAATAAACCGCCCAATTAAATGGTCTGTTAAGAATTAAAGAAAACGCGTCGGTTGACTTTTCAGTTACCTTGACGGGTTTTCGCGGGTGCGTTACTTAGCGAAAGAAACGGCGGGGCTCGTGCGGGTCCCACCGCACAAATATCCTACCAAGGGGTAGGATATTTCTGGATAGCATCCTATCCAGTTCAACTCAGTTCAAGCCGTCTTTAAGTGACTTCAAGTGGCTTCCAAGCAGCTTAAGTGAAATAAAATAAAGTTGTCGCACAAACTTTATTTTATTTCTGACTTAAAGCCGTAAAATTTTAAAACCACGTCTGAGCAAACGCAACTCCGGAAGAGGCGTTTCTAAGCAAATACCGGCGCTGCGATTTCATCGGTGCCCTCAGAATTCGATTCCGGGCACCGGTTCAAAAGATAGAAAAACCCGCTCGTCCGTTCACTGAACGTACCCGAGCCAAACTTCGGAAATTGATTCCGGGCACACCGGGCCTCGGAATCAGGTGCCGTCTGAAGCTGCGTTCTTGTAAAATTCCAAAGAAAATTAAGAAAAAAATTTCCTTGAAATTTGCGGGTCTTTACAACGACACATCATTCTCAGGCCCGGTGAGCCCGGAACGGTGGTTTGAAACTTTTTAAGTTAAGTGAGTCGACACATGTGCGCGATTGTGATGGTTTCCAAATGGATGCCCGGTTTAAAAATATGAGGCCACCGTTGCGTCTGGGACGATGACTTTACCTAAGAACGGGTCTAACCACGACCGTTGCATGTCAAGAGAATTAATTTCCATATGTTTTTAGTAAAATAAAAATAAAATAAATTCACAAAGTTATTTTATTTTATTTCGTGGAATCATCTGCTGCAGCGCAGCGACAGGGCAACTGTTTCAATATTAAATGTCATGTCATAATGACTCAGAAATAGAAACACTGCCCCATTAATGTTGCAGCGTAATGGAATGTCAAACATGTTTCTCTTTTTATTGGGATGTCACTCGTTGGCAAGGATTGAGAGGAAACTCTGGAGAATCTGTGGTGCTTCGGAGGAAACTCTCGGTGATGAACGATGATGAATTGAAGCTGTGAATCGTTGCGCCAACAAAGTTGAAGGATCTCAACGACGATGGAAGTGCAACCCCTTCGTCAATGATCGATCCTTCCTTAAAAGGTAGGGTTTGTTATTTCAGTCCTCTTTCCCCATTTTTGAATTTAAATGACAAACGTGGATCAACCACGAACACGTTGATCCGCGGATTAGTATGTTCTTATGGGAGGGTTTTATTAGGATGATTATGGGGAATTAGTCCATGTTGATTATTGTTGTTGATTTCTGCTCCGTTTAATCCTACTAACGGGATCATATCAACGTCGTGAAGAACAACGATGGAGGTTCATTCCTCAATTTTTTTATTGTATTATTTGCTTTCCCCCTTTCTTTCTCATGTGTTCTTCACGTTCTTCATGTTCTTCACAGGGCAACGAATAGCAGATCGATGTGCACTCATCTAGAAACGTAACAATCCCAAACTGGAGATATGATAATGCAATGACTCTATGGAGGTGCGAGGGCCATGAAGGACGACGAATCGGCTCGGATCGGAAGAGGTCATTCTTCGAGAAGTATTTTGCGCGGGAAGATCAAAACATGTTTCTGGAGCCGATCGGAGGTTCGGAAACAATAGAAATAGCTTTGTGGTGTTGGGGTGACCAAAGCCCAAGAGTTCCATGGTGATCAGACAACCGGATCAATGAACGAGACATCACCGGAGGCGTGACGATGGAGGTTCACGTTTCTGGAAATTTCCAAAATACACAGTGTGTATCTCCGAAGAACACTCTGTGTGCACAGGCTCAGTGGCGTCTAGGGTTTTGGGCATTAGACGGGTATCACATGTCATGTGAACTCGGTCACACGGCGTGTTTCACCTTCCCCGAGGCTCGGCGTGTACTTTGGAAAGTACACAGACACATGATGGACTATACGGCTTCAGAACACGGTGTGTACTCTCTACGCAGCATGGCAGAGGAAGCCACATGAGGCTCGGCATGTATCCAGTGGGTACACGGACACGGCTTGTAATACATGGTCGTGTACTACACCACATGGCCAGGTGAGGCTAGTAGCGCGGGTCACCCCATGTACTGACTACACGGGATGGCGTACTTGGGTTGAGGCCATGTACGGGCACATGGCTAGTGTACACGGATCCGACCCCAGTTACTCAGACACAGCGTGTAATCCCTACCACATGTCATGTACTAAATTTCTCTACACAACCGACCTTACGACACGGGCCGTTGAACACGGGCAGTACCCAAGGTCTGAAGACACGGTGAGTGACTTTCCATCACACCGTGTACTTTTTGGAAAACGGTTTGGTCATTTTGTCCACCGCATCTTGGACATGTTTTGTTTGGGTTTGTTCCCCTTATTCTCGTTCCCCTGAAGGTCATGCATCATTTCCTTTTTATAGGAGTATGATACCTTCAGTAGGACTTTCTGTGATAGAGTCAGGCATCCCTCCGAGAGGCCCGGAGTGTGATCCTCTATATATTCCTGACCCTAGGTAGAGTCAGACATCGATGTGACCAACTCTACTGGTCATTGATCCTCTACTTAGCTGGTGAATCCAGATGAGTCACGGTATCCTCCATGGCCCTATCAGTTATCCTCATCTGTGTATCATGATCTTTCCCCACTCAGGATTATCTCTCGTAATGAGTGTATCTATCTACCGTGATCCTTCCCACTCAGGAGTGTGTCTCTCATAATGAGTGTATCTACCTCTCATGGCATTTCTCGATGAATAGTACATCTCAGATGGATGTCATCAGAGCTACCAAACTCGTGGAGTGTGTTCTCCCGAAACAGGTGCTTTGTGGAATCTGCAAACAGAACCCCTAGATGGGGTATGCGGTTGTGTGACTTTCCTATAGACCACGGGTCTGGGTTTCAAGTATATGTGGACTTTGTTTCACTTGCTATATGTTCTATAGACATATACTATGTATAGATGATTGTACCTTTAATTTGTGTATTTCTTTGTGGTTTTCAGGGTCCTCTACTGAGTATTGTTATACTCACCCTTTCACGGGCTTTGCCCGCACGTGTTGTGCCTTGTGCAGACGAGCAGCCTTTTGACAGAGTCCAGGGCGGACCAGGACAGGACCGGGATTTCTGAGTTCCCTATAGGCTAAGGTGTTCCTATGGCTATGAGTAGCAGTCCCAGTACCTCTTTGCATTCATAGGTTAGACTTTTCAGTTTTCAGTCTCTTGTTTTGGTGGGCTTGTATTTTGGCCCAGTTTACTTTTATCACTTTACCTTCTGTTGTACTCTGGTGATTGGGTTTAATTGTATGCATGAATTTTGTTCCTTAGCATTTTTTTACATTTCAGCATTTGTGGGCTTGGATATGTGTGCGTGTGTACAGGTACTTAGGCAATGCCTCCCATGATATTAATATGCCTACTCGGTGCTAGTCTCCAGCCCCTGGCCTATTGGAGGCGGGCTTGGGGAGTCGCAGTGTGGGCCCCACTAGGACAGGTCGTGATAGAGTGGTATCAGAGGTGTTCAATTCTACCTTAGGACCAAGAGTCTGTGAGGTTAGTTTGGGGCAACAGTGTTGAGTGTTTTGAGTTCGGCTTTCAGGCCAGGAAATCCAGTGTTGGTGCAGGTGGCCGATGTATCCATACACCAGGACTCTGATAACCTGCCTTTCGACTCGGTACACGAAAACATTGGTTGTGAGGGAAATAAAATAAAGGTACAGGCATCAAATAGGAATGGGTTCTGTTTTTTCATGTCCTTTGAGTCAGATATCCATATATACCCATGGTACATATTTTTTCCTTACAAGATGCCTATGTGACGCATACCATCTAGGATTCAGCAGCACAATCATGAGGATGACTCCCTCAGTGACAAGGCTTTGATTCAGGGACCAGCTCCCCAGGCGTTGCCTCCAAGTGGTGCACCTACTATGCCACCACCAGTGGAGCAGCCAATGGTACCTGTGATGCCAACCAATGAGGAGTGCAGGCTGAGTGCGCTCCATGAGTTCCAGAGACAGAGACCCCTCAGGTTTTGAGGTGAGCCCGACCCTCAGGCAGCTGATGACTGGCTTGAGGCGTTGACTAGAGCTTTCCGTCTAGTGAGGACACCTGCATACTAGATGGTGATCCTAGGAGTGAGCCTTCTTCAGGGTTCGGCAGGACGATTGTGGAGTCTAACCACACATACTCATGACTATGAGACTATTTCGTGGATGGAGTTTGAGCTACTCTTTAGGGAGGAGTTCTCTCCAGTTACACTGAGATCGGTACACATCCAGGAGCTTCTTCAGCTCCAGCAGGGTAGTATGAAGATAGCTGACTATTAATCGAGGTTCACCAACCTCACCAGGTACTCGATGGATATGGTCAGAGATCAGTACTTCAGAGATCGGACCTTTGAACAAGGTCTACGATGAGACATCCAATATAGTTTCATGCCTCTATGAATTTTTACTTATGCTGGAGTGATCGAGTGGGCCTTGGTGATTGAGAGCTTTTTGGCAGAGCAGAGACAGCCGACGAAAGTCAGCAGTAGGAAGGCAGGTTCAGAAACCTCGACAGCAGGGAGCCTACATCAGACATAGTGATCAGGACATGAGAGACGTCAAAGGAGGACCTAGGACAGTGGATCAATGGTCTAGGTCTCTCAGACTAGATCCAGTCATCCTAGGGAGAAGCGGTGCTACGCGTGCGACGGTAGGGGATATATTTCTAGAGATTGTCTGACCCGTCGAGCTGCTGATAGGGAAGAGGTGGATGGACCACCAAGGAAGAGGCATAGAGTGGAGAAGATAGACCCGCCAGGAGGCAGACGTGGCAGAGGAGCAGGGAGAGCTGCAGGTGGTGGAAGACGCTTCGACTTACTTTCACCACCACCCCTAGGAGGTCCGCACCAGGCTCAGGGAGCTAGGGGAAAAGGGCGGGGACAGCTGCATGCGGTCGAGGCGTATGACCCAGGGGCTCCAGGGATGATCCAAGGTATGATATGTGTCTTCTATACCTTAGTTTCCATACTTTTAGACAAAGGTGTCATTCATTTATTCATAGCCACATGTCTTGTGTGAAACCTTGATATTCCGGTTGAACCGTTGACTCGATTATTACACTTGGAGGCGATAGTTTCAGTTAGAACCTCTTAGTGGTAGCGTCGGGGATGTACGATGTCATTCTCGATATGGATTGGTTATCTTCGGTCCATGCCTGGATTGACTGTTTTAGGTGAAGAGTGTGGTGTGTCCGCAGTGATGGGACAAGATTTTCCTTTGTCAAAGAAAAGGAGACCCAGGTAGCACAGAATGGGATCATGCATAGGAGGGTGCAGCTGGTCACTCATGAGTTGGCTAGACTATCCCTTGGAGCAGTAGATGTGATGAGCTCCTAGTTCTCAGCAGTAGTGGTGGAGTATGAGGACGTCTTTCCCAAATATGTTCCAGGACTACCTCTCCACTGGGGGATCGACTTCTGCATCGACTTACACCCTGGGATGGAACTGATTTCTTCATCAGCATATCAGATGGCTCTCGTAGAGCTTTGCAAGCTGAGGGTGCGGTTGGAGGATTCGCAGAGCAAGGGTTTCATGAGACCCAGTGTTTCACCCAGGGCGGCTCTGGTCTTGTTTTCCAAGAAGGCAGATGGAAGTTTGAGGTTGTGCGTGGATTACTGATGCCTGAACCAGGTGATGGTGAAGAAAAAGTATCCAATGCCAAGAATCGATGACCTCTTCGATCAGCTAAGAGGGGTACATTGGTTCTCGAAGGTTTACCTTCGATCAGGTTATCACCAATTACGGGTACGGGATGATGATATACTGAAGACGGCATTTAGATGTCGCTATGGTCACTATGAGTACATAGTGATACCTTTCGGCATGGAAAACGCCCCTACAATGTTCATGGTACTGATGAACTAGATCTTCCAGCTGTATTTGGATCAGTTCATAGTGGTCTTCATCGACGACATCCTTATATACTCAGAGTCAGAGGAGGAGCACGTGAGACACCTGAAGATGGTTCTAGACATACTCCGAGATCACCAGTTTTAAGGGAAGCTCCCGAAGTGCTAGTTCTAGATTCAGAAGGTCCACTTTCTAGGACATGTCATCTTAGCTGATGGTGTAGCTGTGGACCCAGCCAAGGTGGAGGCAGTGTTAGCATGGGAGCCACCTCGGAGTGTGACGGAGGTGCAGAGCTTCATTGGGTTGGCAGGATATTATAGGAGATTCATCCCTGATTTCTCCTAAATATCATAACCGATGATATCCTTGACCCAAAAGGGGAAACCCTTTCTGTGGACGGTGAAGTGCCAGCAAGCTTTTGAGCAGTTGAGATAGAGTTTGACGAGTGTCCCAATCCTGAGATTACCGGAGGAGGGTGTCGATTACATAGTTTTCTGTGACGCATCATGGATCGGGCTTGGCTATGTCATGATGTAGAGACAGGTAGTGATTGCTTATGGTTCACGCCATCTTAGGCCACATGATCAGAACTATTCAACCGATGATCTAGAGTTGGCGGCGGTAGTCTTCACATTGAAAATGTGGCGACACTACCTTATGGGTGAGCGGTTCATCATCTACTCTGACCACAAGAGCCTCAAGTACATATTCACACAGAAGGATCTGAATCTGAGATAGAGGAATTGGCTAGGGTTCCTCTAGGATTATGATTTTGAGATCATCTATACTCTTGGGAAGGGAAACAAGGTGCTGGATACTCTTAGCATAAGGTCGAGCTCGCAGCTGTTGAGTGAGGCGACGGAGCATTTGTCCACATTACAGTTGTCCTTTTTAGACAGAGAGGATGTAGCTTACCTACAGTCAATGGTTGTCACCCCTCCACTCTTACAGAAATTTTGGGAGGCACATCTTGGGGATGATGACTGTGAGGCTTTACGTGCTCAGTTATCCACAGTACATGCTCCTGATGGATATTCGAAAGGTGGGGAGCACGTACTTCTTTTCAGAGGATGCATTGTCATACCAGTGGAATTATGGGAAGAGGTTCTGAAAAAGTTTCATACATCCCCCTTAGCAATACATCTGGGAGCGACAAAGATGTACCAAGATCTTCGACAGCAGTTCTGGTGGTCAGGCATGAAGAAGGCAATAGCATAGTTCATTTCTCGATGCCTTATGTGCCAGCAAGTGAAGGCTGAGCACCAGGTCCCAGCTGGTTTATCTCACCCCATAGAGGTTCCAGAGTGGAAGTGGGATGGAATTTCGATGGACTTCGTAACAGGATTACCATGGACGTCCAAGGGGCATGATTCTATCTGGGTGATCTTCGACCGACTCACCAAGTCGGCCCACTTTCTAGCTATTAGGGAGCAGAGTTCCGTAGAGAGCATGGGATGCCTCTATGTGAAGGATATAGTTCGGCTTCATGGAATCCCTTTGACAACAGTATTGGACCGAGACACCCGCTTTACATCCCGGTTGTGGAAGGGATTGCAGGAGGCCTTTGGGACTCAGCTACGCTTGAGCACAACATTTCATCCCCAGACAGATGGTCAAATAGAGAAGACCATTTAGGTTCTGGAGGATATGTTACGAGCTTGTACCTTGGAATTTGGTCACAATTGGGAGGACCACTTACCATTGGTGGAGTTTGCTTACAATAACAACTACCACTCCACCATTGGTATGGCACCTTTTGAGGCTTTGTATGGGAGACCCTGCTGGTCACCACTTTGCTGGACCGACCCCAGAGAGTCATCACTCATGGGTCCAGAGTTGGTGTGAGCCACCACCAAGAAGGTGCAGATCATCTAGGAGCAGATGAAGACTGTACAGAGCTGGCAGAAGTCTTATGCTGATAGATGATGGAGACCTCTGGAGTTCGAGGAGGGAGACCACGTCTTTCTTCAGGTCTCACCATGACAAGGGTTACGGATATTTGGCTGGGGCAAAAATCTATCTACGAGGATCATTGGACCTTTCCAAATAGTGTGTAGAGTCGGAGAGGTGGCGTACTTCCTAGCTCTACCACCATAGTTGCATCGAGCACATGATGTCTTCCATGTGTTGCAGCTGAGGAGGTACGTGCATGACCCATCGCACGTCATCGACTGGGGCGATCTGGACATCGAGGATGGAGTGACCTTTGTTGAGTACCTGGTGGAGATTAAGGATCGACAGGAGAGGATCCATTGTGGGTGATTGATTCCCTTGGTGTGTGTTTGGTGGCAGCACATGAATCTTCATGAGAGCATGTGGGAGCGGGAGGCTCAGATCTGTGCCCAGTACCCCCATCTTTTTTAGTAGTCTTGTTTTGGGTTTTCAAGGACGTAAAGCCCCAAGGCGGGTATAATGTAATGTATCATATTTTTTCATGTATTATTTCCTTTTAAATATTATATGGAATTATTACGAGACCAGGAGCGGAGACGACACATCATTCTGAGGCCCGGTGAGCCCGGAACGGTGGTTTGAGACTTTTTAAGTTAAGTGAGTTGGCACATGTGTGCGGTTGTGGCAGTTTCCAAACGGATGTCGGGATTAAAAATATGAGGGCATCGTTGCGTCCTGGACAATGAATTTACCTAAGAATGGGTCTAACCTTGACCGGTGCAGGTCTAGGAAAAATGTTAATTTCTGGACGTTTTTAGTAAAATAAAAATAAAATAAATTCACAAATTTATTTTATTTTATTTTTTGGAAACATCCGCTACAACGCAGTGACAGGGCATCTGTTTCAATATTAAATATCATGTCATAATGACTCAGAAATAGTAATGTTAACCCATTAATTCCGCAGCGTAATGGAATGCCAAACATGTTTTCCTTTTTATTGGGATGTCACTTGTTGGCAAGGATTGAGAGGATAATCTGTAGAATCTGTGATACTTCGGAGGAAACTCTCGGTGATGAACGACGATGAATCAAATCTATGAATCGTTGTTCCAATGAAGTTGAAGGATCTCGACAATGATAGTAGCGCAACACCTTCATCAACGATCGATCCTTCCTTAAAATGTAGGGGTTTTTATTTCATTCCTCTTTCCCCGTTTTTGAATTTAAACGACGAATGCAGATCAACCACGAACAAGTTGATCCACAGATTCGTACGTTCTTGCGGTTGGGTTTTATTGGGATGATTATGTGAAATTAGTCCATGTTTATTATTATTGTTGATTTCTGCTCTGTTTAAGACTACTAACGGGAGTGGATCAATGCCATTAGGAATGACGGTGGAGGTTCATTCCTCAATTTGTTTTATTGGATTCTTTTATTTCCCCCTTTACTTCTCATGTGTTCTTCACATTCTTTGTCGGGTGACGAACTGTGGATCTATGCGCACCCCTCTAGAAACACAACGATCCCAAACCGGAGATCCGACATTGCAACGACCCTATGGATGTGTGACGACCATGATGGACAACTAATGGGCTCAGGTCGGAAGAGGACTTTCTTCGAGCGTTCTTCACGCGGGAAGATAAAAACATATTTCCAGAGCCTATCGGAGGTCCAGAAACAACAGTAATAGCTTCGTGGTGTTGGGGCGACCAAAACTTGGGAGTTCCATGGTGATCGGATGACCAGATCGACGAACGGAACATCACCGTAGGTGCAACGGTGGAGGTTCGCATTTCTAGAAATTTATAGAATACACGGCGTGTATCTCCGAAGAACATGCCATGTGGACCGGCTCAGTAGTGGTTAGGGTTTTGGGCATTAGACGAGTATCACACAACATGTGACCCCAGTCACACGGTGTGTTTCACCTTCTCTGAGGCTCGGTGTGTACTTTGGAAAGTACACGGACACGAGATGGACTATACGGCTTCAGAACACGGCGTGTACTCTCTATGCAGCATGGATGTTGACCCCTTAAAATGCATCCCCAAAATTTTTCAAATGTTCCCATAAATTCTCTAGGAGAGTAGCTCGTTCTGCAAGTTTCGATTTGACTGGTTGTGGAGCCCAAACAGAATTACGGATCATAATTTATGGCTGTTCGAAATCGGGCTGCTGGGAATGGCCATCCAGGACGGTTTTGGGGGCAAAGTATGGATTTTCATGCAAAAGAGGAGTTTCGTGTGAAAAAACATTTGTGTGTGTGGAATATTCGTCGCCCAGACTTGAGTTCACGGGATATTATGCGCCCATATTTGCACGCGTGGTATTTTATGCGCACCGCCTTGCGCGCGCGCAATTTTACGTGCAACACCTGGTGCGCGGAAAACCCTTTGCGCGCGTGGAAATTTACGTGCACCGACACTCAGGTTTCCGCCTATAAATACAAGTGCACCCACCTTATTCAGGGGGGGCGGGGGTCGGCCGCCGCTCTGATGCGCGTAAGTCCGAATATTTCACACCCGCGTGTAAACCACCCATCGGGCGCGCAAAACAGTGCTTTTGCGCGGAAAAGGGCCAGCAGTCCCAATTTTGCAAGCAAAGGATAATTTTTGCGTGCAATAGTGCCACGGTGCCCAAATTTTATGTGCACTGGTGTTTCACCCATATTTTGCGCAATTCCTTCGATATTGCGCGCCTGACGCCCCTATTGTGCACCCGTGTCTTGTATTGCGCGCATGCTGCACCTATGGCGCGCGTTGCGCCCCTATTGTGCACCGACCTGATGTTTTCCGTGAAGTAACCCCAATTGCACGCATGCCTGCCCTATTTATGTGCAACAGTGTTTAGGTCTGCACCCATTGGTCCATACCGCGGGGGCTGCACCCCCACACCCCAGCTCGGGGTCAATGTCGGGTCGCGGTCCCGGCCCTCCAGGCCGGTCCCTTCGATACCATCACAGACCCCCATGAAAAATGGAGAGTCGCGCCATGAACTTTTCGGGTCGGGACGTCGGGGTTTTCCATTGTTTCCTTGTGCGCACCCACCTCCCACATGTGGAATACCATGATTTGGGATACTTTTTCGCACACCATGAAACACCTTGAGTTGATGAATTCTTCTTGGTTCGTTTCCTATGTCGTGAGTTGAGATTTTCATCATCAATTCCCTAAGTACCTTGAGTCAAACCATTCCTCAGGAAACTCCTCCAAAACCCTATCACTTGGATCCTATTCCAGGTTGAACCAGAAAGGGCCACCCTTGCATAAGACCCAACACCAGTCGTTATAGGTGCCTTGTGGCAATAGTCCTATCTACATGACATTAAACTATAGTAATCCCTTTGTCCCAAACATAGGATGCCTCTTACTCAATATAAGAGATGCCTTATGCTCCTATCATGAGATGCCAACAGTCTTATCTACATGAATCTAAACTGTAGTACTCCCTATCTAACAAATGATAGGATGCCTCTTGCTCCAAACAAGAGATGCCTTATGCTCCTAGCATGAGTTTCCAATAGTCCTATCTACATGAATTTAAACTGTAGTAATCCCTATCATTCAATAATAGGATGCCTCTTGTTACAAATAAGATATGCCTTATGTGACAAGCATAAGATGCCTAATTCCATGATCACAATGGAGTAATTTCAAGAGCATTGGAATCCATTCAAACATTCCATCAATCCACCTCACGCTTTTTGTGTCCTTTATTCGGATCTGCATCCACTTCCATGTCCAAAGGGACCCCCTAACAGCCTGGTCCCATACTGCATCGGCTCACCTACAATCTTAGCCCAACGCCCCGGAAGACTTTGGGTGACACTTTGAGTCAGGTCCTGTGTTTAGAACATGGTCAGCAGTCGACCCTCATTTGTTTGTCACCATTTTAGGCTAATGCGATATGGATACTGTGTTTCGAACAAAGTCAACAATTATCCTCTATCGCCATGCCACCCTCATTGCATTTTGAATGTCGGGCATGTGATTCACACTTTTCATCTCCCTTTGTTCGGGCCGATTCCAACACCCTTGGCATTATCCCGCTTGTGCACTAGCACATAGGTGAAGGCCTCAACCCACCAGTGGGTCGGGATGCCCTCATGGCTAGACATGGGGAATACATTATGGGCCACCTCAGAGCGTAAGCCCCGTTCACCACCATTTATGGATGCACCTCTGTGTCGTGATCGTCAGGTCTCTGCTACCTCTTGTTTCTCACACTGAGCATGAATCATGTGGGCTTAAAGTAAGCATCGACTATGACACCAACCCCCATCCAGCATGACGTTAAATTGTACACCCGAATTATGTGGACTTTGATTCCCTGCCACAGGGATACGTAGGAAGCCTCCACGAGGTTCAAGCCCACCACCCGGTCGTTCTGACCCCTTCGTGTCGGTTCACCAACCATTGTGGGCCACCTTAGAGTGTAAGCCCCATCCATCCACCATTGTGGGGCACCTCAGAGTGCAAGCCCCATCTATCCACCATTGTGGGCCACCTCAGAGCGTAAGCCCCATACCACCATGGGCCGCCTCAGAGCGTAAGCCCCATACCACCATGGGCCGCCTCAGAGCGTAAGCCTCATACCACCATGGGCCGCCATAGAGCGTAAGCCCCATACCAACCATGGGCCACCTCAGAGCATAAGCCCCATACCAACATGGGCTGCCTCAGAGCATAAGCCACATACCCACCATGGGCCGCCTCAGAGCGTAATCCCCATACCACCGTGGGCCACCTTAGAACGTAAGCCCCATACCAACCATGGGCCACCTCAGAGCATAAGACCCATACCACTTTGGTCTACCTCAAAGCATAAGCCTTATACCAACCACAGGCCACCTCAGAACGTAATCCCCATACCACCATGGGCCGCCTCAGTGAGTAAGCCCCATACCACCCGGGCGGCACCCTTGCGTAAGCCCCATCCACCATTGCCACTCCATAGCAGCACCCGGGTGACACCCTTGCATAAGCCCCATGCCATCTTGAACTATGTGGAATTTGATTCCCCGCAATGGGGATATGTAGGAAGCCTCCATTAGGTTCAATCCCACCACCCGGTCGTTCCGACCCCCCTTCACGTCGGTTCACCAACCACCTTGGGCTACCTCAGAGTGTAAGCCCCAACCCAACCCAAACTATGTGGACTTTGATTCCCTACCACGGGGATACGTAGGAAGCCTTCATGAGGTTCAATCCCACCATCCATCAGGACCCCAGGTCCACCTTCACGTTGGTTTACCGACACCATGGGCTACCTCAGAGCGTAAGCCCCAAATGCCATCAAACTATGCGGACTTTGATTCCCTGCCACAGGGATACGTAGGAAGCCTCTTCGAGGCTCAAGACCAACTTCACCGTCGCCCTTAAGATGGTCCCATTTCATTCCCCCTCCACTTAATTCATCCATCCATCACCCATCCTGATTCTTACCCGGGTCGCCACATTCTCGTGAGATCATGCCATTCATCCCAGCGCCACTCCTTGCGGCACCCGGGCAATTAACCATGCATAATCCTCAGCATGTCTCCAGGTCGTTCCTTTGTGTACACCTTGAATCATCACTCCTTCGAACTACCTAGGTTTTGATCCCTGTCCTCTACACAGGGTACATAGGAAACCTCCATGAGGCTCAATCCCATCCAATGGTAAACCCTAGTGTCCCCCATTCTGGGGTGCACTCTCCCTGATCCACCCTCAGTGGTGTTCAGATCAGCCATTACGGTGTGACATCTCCCCTACATGGGGCGCACCACCTTGGATCCGTCCTCATTGGGACTTCTGATCCATTCATCTTCCAGGTGTTCCCTCCTTGGGATGTACTAGTTTGATTCATCTCTATGGGACATTCTGATCACTATCATATCGTCTTCGCAAGACGTTAAACTCAGGCCTACCTCCTGTTAAACATGAGATGCCTGAGGAAAACCTCAGAAGACACGCCCTTGGCGTAACCGTCTCTGCAAGACGTTAAAATCGCGGCCTACCTCATGTTAAACATGAGATGCCCAAGGAAAACCTCAGAATACACGCCCTTGGCGTAACTGTCTCCACAAGATGTTAAACTCATGGCCTACCTTGTGTTAAACATGAGATGCCTAAGGAAAACCTCAGAAGATACGCCCTTGGCGTAACCATCTCTGATGGATGTTAAACTCGTGGCATACCCTGTGTTAAATATGGGAAGCTGAGGAAAACCTCAAATACATGCCTATAGAATATGATTCCCCGCATTTGACGTGGGATGACTTGGGTTCTGCACCCTTGAGATGCCCTCTTATGAGGAAGAATACAGGTTCCCCATTCTCTGCGCATCCAGAGATGCCCTGACATGCCAAATGTTGTCATCTACTCCGGCCGAAGGTTGCTACCATGTCAGGACCCTATGGAATGTCCTAACAGAAGTAGTGTAATTAACCTGTGTCCATGAAGATATGGTACCGGGAACGAGATTCACGAACCATAACTTAATCTATGAGGGAGACCCAGACTAGGTGACGAGCTCCGAGGAGGAATCCATGGAAGGAAGAACTGACATCCCATCATCCCGGTTTTGATCAAGGAGAAGACATCCCTGAATAAGGAGTGGATGCCACCCGCCTTTGGAAAGTGGTAATGCGGGGTAACAGCAGTGCCTCCTCTGCATGACGGATGCACGCGCCCCGATGAAATCATCGGAAAAAATGGCAGAGGCGACCACGTGGGGCTCGGTGTGTATCCAGGGGGTACACGGACACGGGGTATAGTACACGGCCGTGTACTACACCACACGGAAAGGTGAGGCCAGTAGCGTGGGTCACCCCATGTACCAACTACACAGGATGGCGTACTTGGGTTGAGGTCGTGTACGAGCACATAACCAGCATACACGAAGCCGACCCCAGTTACTTAGAAATGGCATATAATCCCTACCACACACCGTGTACTTACTTTCTCTACACGATCGAACTTACGACATAGGCCATTGAACACGGGCAGTACCCGAGGTCTGAAGACACGGCGTGTAACTTTCCTACATACCGTGTACTTTTTGGAAAATGGTTTGGTCATATTGTCCACCACATCTTGGACATGTTTCGTTTGGGTTCGTGCCCCCTCTTCTTGTTCCCTTTAAGGCCAGACATCATTTCCTTTTTATAGAAGTATGATCCATTCAACAGGACATTATGTGATAGAGTCAGGCATCCCTCCGAGAGGCCCAGAGCGTGATCCTATATCCATTTCTGACCCTAGGTAGAGTCAAGCATCGACGTGACCAACTTTACCGGGCGTTGATCCTATACCTAGCTGGTGAATCCGGATGAGTTGTGGTATCCTCCATGTCACTGGAAGTGATCCTCATATGTGTATCATGATCTTTCCCCACTCAGGATTTTGTCTCCCATAATGAGTGTATCTATCTACCGTAATCCTTCCCACTCAGGAGTGTGTCTCCTGTAATGAGTGTATCTACCTCTCGTGGAGTTTCCCAACAAATAGTACTTATCGTACAGACATCATCAGAGCTAATAGACTTGTGGAGTGTGTTCTCTTAGAATGAGTGCTTCGTGGAATCTTCGAACGGAACCCCTATATGGGGTATGCGGTTGTGTGACTTGCCTCTAGACCACAGGTCTGGGTTTCAAGTATATATGGACTGTGTTTCACTTGCTATATGTTTTGTAGACATATACTGTGTATAGCTGATTGTACCTTTACTTTTTGTATTGCTTTGTGGTTTTAGGTTTCCTATACTGAGTATTGTTATACTCAACCCTACACAGGCTTTGCTTGCAGGTTTTGTGTCTTGTGCAGATGAGCAGCCTTTTGACAGAGTCTAGGGCGGACCAGGACAGGACCGGGCTTTCTGAGTTCCCTACAGGCCGAGGTGTTCCTATGGATATGAGCAGCAGTCCCAGTACCTCTTTGTGTTCACAGGTTGGACTTTGTAGTTTTCAGTCTCTTGTTTTGGTGGTCTTGTATTTTAAATCAGTTTACTTTCAACACTTTCCCTTCCATTGTACTATGCTGATTGGGTTTAGTTGTATGCATGAATTTTGTTCCTTAGCATTTGTTTTTACATTTCAGCATTTTTGGGCTTCGAGATGTGTGTGTGTGTGTGTGTACAGGTACTTAGGCAATGCCTCCCATGTTAGTAATATGCATACTCAGTGCTAGTCACCAGCCCTTGGCCTATTGGAGGCGGGCTTCGGGAGTCATGATGCGGGCCCCACTGGGACGGGTCATGACACATTACATAAGGGTAGATAGCACTACGTAAGGGTACCTCTGGAGTTTCTCAATAGTAAACTATGATTTCCAAGAATTGTGTGAAGGTAGATAGGTAATGTGTAAGGGTAGCCTAAGTTTTATTTTGCCTGTGTAAGGGTAAAAAATGATTCATATAAGGGTCATTCAAGAATTTCCTTTATCATGTAAAGGTAGCTAGTGTTTTCAATGGATTCTATAAATGTAACCCAAGGTTCATAAGGGTAAACTCTAGGTTTAAAAGGTTGTTCAATGGTAATTCAAAGTTAACCTTCTGCAATTCTCTTTTGGTAGAAGAATAATTAAAAACCTTGTTTTATCATTCCTTATTCCCCTGAACAAACTTGTAACCTCTTTTAATGATCTTGAAAGCCTGAAATTGATGTAATTAATTCCTTTTAATCGTTTAAAGTATTTAACTCTTTTTTAAAAGGATTAAATCACTATGCATTCAACATTCAGGTGAAGAATAAAATAAATAGTTGATTTAATTTATGATTTTTATTACTGTGAACCAGTATTTGTTTCTTCTTGAAAAATACTCGAACCCTTCTACCTTATTTATGGATTATTCTCTTGAATATATGTTGTATATTAATTCCCTTATTTATAATTTTTGGATCCTTATTTTATCAATCTAAATCATTATTTTGTTTTCTTATCTTGGCAGGACTTACTTCCTCTCTTCACTATTCTTGGAGCAATTTTTGAAAAGGAAATTTTCGAAGTATTATTTTCCTAGTTAAATTTCAATATAAGATTTCCTAATATTTTTAAAGTAATTTAATAAGGATTTAATGGATGATAATAAAATGGAACAACTAATATATGATAAAGAAAAATTAGGTAAAATAGTTGTTATTATTATTCTTGTCTACCATGGATTATTCTAGAGAGTGATAAAGTATTATCACATTTGGAATTATAATTATTCAATAAAATAATCCAAAATTAAAAATAATGATAATATGGAATTATCATGCTTATTTTGGATTATCCAAGATATATAATCTTTTATCGCATGTGGTGTTTTTATTTCTTTTGGAAATAAAAAATATGGAATCAGTTCTAGGAATAATTTTTGAGCAATTTGAGTTTAAGAATATGTGGTTGTTATTTAGGTGATTTTATATTGATTAACATTGGGTCTCTTAATCAATTACTTTTAGGTAAAAATTCCTTAACTTTTTTACAAGTATTATACGAGTTGTTGGTATGATTGTATAGCCCTATGAGAGACCTATGTGTTAGAATACCATTAATTTAATTCATGGTTTATATAGGCTACTTACATTATTTTTGTCATACATGTGTAGCCTAGTGAGAAAAATATTTATGATGCCTGGTCACATGAGGTGTGATTGTGTGTGTGTGTGTGTAGTCTTGAAATGTGTTTGTACTCCTTGCATATTGTCACGAACTATTTTAGTTACCCTAGAACACTAAGTCCTGATTCAATCATGACTTAGCCTGAGGGGCGTTACTGATCCTCATGGGTTTCCAACTAGCACCTTACATCCTAAGAAACATCAAAGGGAAAAAATTAAAAAAGAAAAAAACATTAATACAAAATTGAAAATGATAAAACGATAACTAGTTGGTATGCTAAATACTCCTCGAGGAGAAAAGTAGCACATGAAGACAAATCAAAATCCCAAATAAAAACATCATCCAAAAGACTATACAATGACCATTAAGACATTGTTTCCAAATCCATATGTAGTAAGTGTACCATAGATCCACTAGCCTCCATCATCACTCTAGAGTCATGCTGATCAGCACGCCCACCACCTCCAAGTAGTGATTTCCCTTTCTTTATAATTGTCACAAAAAGATCTATAAACTCACAAAGGTAAAGGTAGGTTTTGAGATAAACATACCAGTAGGGTCTCACTAAGTATTCCCTAACAATTAAACCACTTATTCTTTCAATTTAAATAAAATAGGGTTGGGAAGGCCATTTATATATTTTTAAATTAAAACATGATTTTAAATCAAAATATATTTGATAAATCAAAAATAGGATTAAATGATAATTTTATATAAAACATTTATATAAAAAACTAAAATGAATAAAATAGTTTTACAAACAATGGAATGTGTATTAAAGTCAAAAAAACAAAGCACCATGGTCATATTTTTTAAGTTTTTTTAGTTTTGGACTCTCGGATCCTCACACTAATCAATCATCAATCATGGATCAAATATATGTTTGTACACATCCCTATGACTCAAGACATTGGGATAATCAATCAACATCCTATTGGGTAAAATCAATACAAACAAGGTTTAGTTATATTTTTCATCATTAATACCTTGATAAGGAGTCGGAGTCTTGGTGTTCTTATCCTAATCACCTAATAACTACTAAATATCACCTTTTATTCAATAAACCTATCAATCATTCATTCATTAATGGGAAAATCATTCAATTCAAATCAATTAATACTTCAATTTCAATTTTCATGTTTATTATAACACTCCAAATGAAATATAAAATCATAGGATTTCATCAAATTCATGCATTTTAAAATCATTTTTCATTTAAATCCAATTTTATCAAGAATTAACATAAAATATTTTCATAAAATCAACTTTCAATTCAATTCATCTTTTTTCTCAAAATATACCCAAAAATTTCAAGGACATTGAAAATGGAGGGTTTTCAAAATTTCCATGCCACTTTCAATTCGAACATAAAGTAATTTCATATCAGAGTTTATAAAATAGTTGAAAACTTATTTTGAATCAATCAAGTAATTTAGGGATTAAATTGTGGGGTAAAACCATATGTAACCATCTACCTTTAATCACATGAGATCAAAAAAAATACCTACAACAAATACTACCAATGAAGAATGAAGGCGAATAAGATCAAGGAACAACCCCTCACTCAAAATTAAAATTTTTATTATCCAACATTTTTAAGGAAAATGTAAGAAACCAAAGATCACACACAAAAGGAGATAACCAAGCCATTAAAATGAAATTTTATTTTTCTAGTATCAATATCCCTAAAAAGTTTCCATGAGATAGAGCTTAACGGAGTGTCAGGCTCCACCATCAGAAGATCTTCAAACCTCGACGCCAGCTTTTCCTATGATTGAATGTACTCCTCATTTCTAATTTTCCTTTTTTTGAATCCCCTTATTAATATGAGAACCTTCTTATCAATCCACATTCCATGTTCCTCATTAGGAGTCACCCTTAGGGTCCTTTTCATCATTCTTTTTGCTTCGTCGTCAGGATCATTAATTATCAGAACAATTTCTTCAATTACCTCTTCCGAACTCATGAAAATTTACAAAGATGGTGTGGGTACAGAATAAGACTCATAATTCTGACATGAATCTTTGGAGATATATTTAGAATCATTTACTAATTCATTTTCCTTCATCTTCTTTTCTATTTGGGTCTCCATCGATAGAGGTAGGTGAGAAATTTCCTTCCTCTCTTTCGGTTTCCCCTCTTGCTCTTGCTCCTACTTAGACTAGGGAGTTGGTCATCAATTACCTCCTCCTCCAAATAACCTGTAGAAAATAATTCATCATGGTTTTATGGTTGGGATACACATTTATTAGTTTTTTTGTGACCTAACAGTGCACCCTTTCTAGGATTATAGAAAGGGTGACTGATTTTTCACATGGTTAAACTAACTCTACACTAACTGTATAAGTCCCTCTATCTAAGGGTTCATGATTTGGAGGGATTATCTTAATATTTTTGACTAATTGTTTACACCATTCCAAAGAACCATGACATGGTTCATGATTTTCTTGTCCAAACTGCACTATTTTTCCAAACTGTGTTCCAATATTTTATAATCTGCAAAACTTCCAAATTCTCTCAAAATTTACTGAAACCTCCCCATAAAGAGTTACAATCCATGAATTATTAAAAAAGGTTGAAAATTTACCTAAATCCATGTTACATGATGTTATAACCTCCCCACCATAAACACATTTTTTCCTTAGAAATCATGTCATTAAGAATCCATGTTAAAGACATGAGGCCACTGTTATCTCATCAACACATCAAATTCTGATGTATCATGCGAATTAGAACCATGATTCCATATCACATAGACCAGAGATATATAATTACCATGAATAACCTTTTTATATGAATTATAAATCCTGAATGTATTATCAGTTAGGGATAAGTTAAGTTCTAAATCAAGGTCATCCCAGCTCAATACATGTGATGGGTCATAGAGATACTTTATAAGATGTGATATGTGAAACACGTTATGAATTTATGTCATTTGTGGAATCAAATTAAAATTATAACTCACCTTTTCAATCTTCTCAATAACCTTAAACAGTCCCACATTTCTCATAGAAATCATTTTGTTTTTCCCCATCCTTCGATGACCCAACTGAGGTGAAAATATCAAGAGCACCTGATCACCATCTATAAACTCCAAAGGACATCTATAATGATCAGCATAAGATTTATACCATCTATGTACCTCTACCATTCTCTAACTAATCATATGAATCTATTTCATCATCTCTTGGACCATACTCAGTCCAACCAAAGAAGCTTCACCAATCTCTCACCAACAAAGATGATATCTATAAGTCCAACCATACAAGGACCCAAAAGGATACATTATGATTGTGGAAAAGTAACTATTTTTTTAGGTAAACTAAACTATTATCAAATGATCACACCAAGCTCCGACAAAGTTAAGAACACAATAATGTCTCATTTCCTCAAGAATTTTTATATCTCATTCTACTTTTCCATCCATCTGTAAATCATATTCTATTCTAAAACTAACATAGGATCTCATTGCCTCCTAGGGGCCTATCCCAAAAAATAAGTAAAATGGGGATCCCTATGATAATATTAATTTGTGTATAAATTTTTGATCCATTTAATAAGTGATCATTCATGTTTTATTTGATAATTCAATTGGTATATGTTGAATTTTTTAGGGAATAGGTTTCCAATATTATAAAGTAAAATTTGTAAAAATGGTCAAAAATGGAGATTAAATGTTGTGAATCACTTACAAGACATGTAGGAATCATTTATAGATTGTATAAAGTAGTGAATATATTCATGAATATTTTACAAGTCATTAAAATATTACATGACATGAAACTCCAATACATGTTTTTTAATATTCAAAGGTCATTTACCTCTTAAAGTTCAAACTCGTGAGAAGAAACTTTTTGTGACTTCCCATTACATATTGTGTGATGTGTCACATCTTAAAATCCTGAAGATTTGGGATGAGATTTATTCCAAATCAAAAATACATGAAGAAAATCATGGATTGTGATTACACGACATGATAAGTTTACACATCATGTAATTTCTCAGAAATTTATTTTCTAGAGTGTGCACAGTAGCACATAACATTCCAGAACATCATTTTTTCACTCATTTTCTCTTGTTTATCTCTCTTATTTCTTCCCCAACTCAAATATAGACCATTACCTTTACTATTTTTATTAAATCCAAGTGTTATTGATTTATATAAAATAATTATTTATATTTTTCATCATTTTTTAGCATTCCACCATTTTTCTTCCATTGTCATTTTTGTTTGAAAGTGTATTCACCATAAATTCTTCCTTGTTTACTATTTCAAGAATTTTTTTATTGTTTTATTACTTGTTCGTATTGAAAATTGATTGATTCCTGAACCCTTTATTTCAAACTAATTCATTTTAACAATCTTATTAATCTACTGAGCATGTCTACAATTGTTTCTTTGATCTTGATTATTACCATCATGAGCGGATAAATTGTTTAGTGTAAAGGGTCGATAGTGGGCGTGTTTTGAACTTAATAAATCCATATATCATAACTTGTTAACTCAAATGTTATTAATCAAGTTACATAAGTATTTTTATTAAATACTTTTAAGCAACCCTAACCATGGGAAGTTTAAATGAATGAACTTGACCTGATTGGAGTAGAGAAAGATATGACCATTATCCTATGACACCTTTTTCCGTAAAATCACTATGTAATTCATCTAGGTTTTTATATATATTTGGATGAAGGAATAGTTTCATATTAGGTAGATCTAGTTGGTTTGAATATAATCATCTAGTGCACTATGCACTACTTTATAGCCTAATGCCTATGACTATTCCATGTTAGGACTGAGATTATCCTTTTTACCTGAACCCTGACAATGAACCTAATACCTATCTTATTACTGAACCATAAACCAAAATCCAGATAATTATTAAAATCTAAAACTTAACCCAATTAATTTGGAATCCAACATAAAGGGTTCGAAGTCACTGGTTACTTATAGTTTAATCCCTCCTTGTGGTTTCGAACCCACACTACCATAATACTACACCATTATATCAAGTATGGTTTGGGAAAAAAGGAAATTACAATATAACCATAGACCATGAAAATTAAATGATGTGTGTGGGTGTATAAAATTTTGGAATCATTTCTAGGGAGGCCTGAATGTGCTTAGGCATAAGAACCTTTGGCACAAACTTGGGATTTCCTCACCCATACCCCTTTTTTCTTTTCATTCTTTCTTCTTTCTTTTAGACACCATTGTGTCTTTATTCCTTAAAAATAGTGCATGCATTAGGTCCCCTTGACTCATTCAAGGATCCTCGATGCCCAAGAAACACTTACCTTTATTATTGAAATCAAAATGTACCTTTCTACATTACACAGTTCAAGTATGGTAGACTGTAGCAATCCTACAAGTCCCAACCCACCCAACATGCAATATGTGCCAATGGAAATTCATGGAGATCAACCCCTACAATTGGAGCACACTACTATGGATTATGAATTTCATTTTATCAATAGTGTCAAACCAAGTATTGTTCACCCTCCTATCTAGGAACATAAATTTCAAATCAAATCCAGATTCATCAGTATGATTCATAACATGGTTCAGTTCAGTAGACTTCATGGAAAGGATCCTTGTGAGCACATCTTCAACATCCTAGAAGTCTGTGATACCTTTTGAAACCATGGAGTATCCTCTAATGCATATGATTATGGGTATTATGATTCTCCTTGTGTGATAGAGCCATGTATTGGCTGAAAATTAAAGCTCCTATGTCGGTCACGACTTGGGATGATCTAGCCAAAAAGTTATTAGACAAATAATTACCCCCAGGTTGAACCTGGAAACTAAAAAATAAAATTTATAATTTCAATATGGTAGATGAATATTCAACCTATGAATCCTATAAGCTCTCTAAGGTACTCACTCAAAAATGTTCTCATCATGGACTTGATGGGTGGCTCTATCTGCAGACCTTCTACCTAGGTCTCTAACCCGTTGGATGCATAGTAATAGATGCAGCCTTCGATGGCATCTTAATGTTGAAAACACCTGAAATAGGTCGATAAATTATAGACTAGGTATCTCACAATTCTAGACTATATAAGAGATATCATGGATCAAATCCTCATAGAATCCACCAAGTTGAAGAAATATCTATCTAGCTATATAGGTAGAGGCCCTTACTAAGAAAATGGAATCCTTTCATCTTACTACTGCACCACCTCCCCCACATGCTCATAAAATGGAGATTCAATCCTATGAAATTTGTGGTAGCCCAAATTTATATCATGATTATAGGTAAAGAGTGTATGAACAACAAATCCAAGATTTTCATTATATTAATTATATTCATAAAAACCAACAATACGATTAACTATAGTAATAGTACCAATAGAGGTTGTCTCAATAGCTTCCACAAAACAATATAGGGTAATAATAATAGAGAAGTGGTCAAGCACCATATAGGAACCAATGAACTCCTGCTATCCACCTATGAATCATGTTCCTAGGCCACCTCAACCCCCAACAACTTTTTCCTCTTAGAGTCCAACAAAAACTTTAACCGTCTCTACAAAGACCATCATAACCAGCCGCTCCCCTTCAATAAAATTTCAAGAATCTTCTCGTAAAATTCATTAAAAATCAAATCAAAGGATGACCAACCAATAAATATAAATTAAAAATAAAAGGTATGTCCTTCAAAATTTTGAACATCAAATGGGTAAAATCTCAAAGACCTTGTCTGGTAGATTTTCAAGTATGATGTCTGGTTATAATACGACATAACCAAAGGAAGAGGAAAAATAATTGTTACAAAGAAGAAGAAAAGATTTAGATTTTCATCAACTACATGGAGGAGAAGATAAAAAGTCTGAGGAATCCAATAAACATGAAACATTCATTGAAGACGATTACAATGAGAGAGCGTGTAGAACGGGTCAAGGGAAACCTATAGAATTAACACCATATGAAAAAACTCCACCCTAATAGAAACCTAAAAAAGGATATCCACATTTCACCACTATATTACAAACCACCTCTACCATTTCTGAAAATAATGTGACAAGGAAGCATCAAAGATAAGTATAACAATTTTTCGGAGATGTTCAAGAAATTTCACATCTAAATCCCATTTGCTGAAGTTATTGCCCAAATGTCTACCTATGTGAAATTTCTCAACAAAATAATATCCAAAAAAGGAAGATGGAATACCTAGGAGTCATTTACAAAAATAATAAGTGATTCTCTATTTTTTAAGCAGAAATTTCCACCAAATAAGAGTGATCCTGGGAGTTTCTCAAATCCATGCACCATAGGACAATGCAACTTTGGAAGAGCCCTATGTGACTTAAGAGACAACATTAACCTCATGACAATGAGTTTATTTCAACATATGGTACTTGAGAAACTCAGTCCAACTTGAGTGGAACTTTAATTATCCAACCAGTCAGTTAAGTGTCCTCAATGGATTCTTGGGGATGTTCTAGTCAAAATAAATAAATTCATTTTCCCAGAAGACATCCACATTTTGGACATGAAAGTAGAAGGATAAGTTCCCATTATCCTAGGATTACCATTTCTATCCACCAAGAATTCACTGATTGATGTTAATAAAGGGATACTAATATTAAGATTAAATTATGAACAAGTTTTTTTATCTTGGTGAATGCTATAAAACAAATAGATGGTTCTTTTGAATACTAAGCTATCTTTCTCACTGAAGAGAATAATGACTACACGACCATAGAGGAAGATAGTGATGAACTCTCTCCTATAGAAATAGATGAGTTTTAACTTGAGTAAAAAACTATAAAAAACCTCTTACAAGGGACACTATCCCACCTTTCATACCCTAGATTATTCATCAACTAACACTAGAGCTTAATCCTATCCCAAACACACTCAAGTATTCTTTTATGGATACTATAGTTTCACTAACATACATCATTAACTCATAACTAACACATCCACAAGTGGAAAATTTGATTGATGTCCTAAAAAGGCAAAAAAATAAATTTCCTAGAGGTGGCTAACATCAAAGGGATCATCCCTGCATTATGAACTCACAAGATTATACTATAAGAATGTTTCAAAAATAAATGATAGCCCCAAAGGTGACTCACACTACCAATTAAGGAGGTAGTTAAGAGAGATTTACTAAAACTTATGGATGCTGGAATAATTTTTTCAGTCTCTGGTATTGAGTGGGTGAGTATTCTATAAATAGTTCCAAAGAAAGGCAGCATCATAGTTTTAAATAATAATGAAGGTGAATTTATCTAGACTCGCACCATCACAGGATGGAGAGTATGAGTAGACTAAAAAACATAGATACAACAAATCAGAAAGATCATTTCCCCTTACCTTCATGGATCAAATTCTAGAGAGGCTCACAAGACATGAATTATACTATTTCATGGATGGATATTAATGATACAATAAGATTAAATTTGAACTAGCTGATTACTTCAAAACAATATCCACATGTCCATTCGGTGAATTCTCCTATAAACGTATGTCATTCGGTATGTGTAATACATCGGTGACCTTCAAAAGGTGCATGACGCATATATTCCATGATATGGTAGGGGAATTATTGTAAATTCTTATGGATGATTTTTTAGTTTATAGAAGATCCATAGATGTATGATTAAGCAATATGGAACTAGTACTGAAACGCAACGAAGAGAATTGTTTAGTTTTAAACTGGGAAAATTATAATTTATGGTTCAAGGAGGCACAGTCCTTGGAAATAATATCTCTAAGTATAGCATGTAATTTTCTCCCATAAAGACCAAGGTGATCAAATATTTACCCAAGCCCTAAACTATTAAAGGCATAAGGATCTTTCTAGGCCATTAAGAACTCTACCATTACTACGTGAAAGATTTTTGTGAAATTTTACCACCCTATGACACACCTATTAGTAAATTTTACCCCTTTTGAGTTCACTAAAGAGTGTTGGTGGGAATAAAAATTTTAAGGAAAATTATTTTGTTCGCTCCTATTATCATTCCACTAGACTGGAATAAAGACATTGAGTTAATGTTCGCTGCAAGAGACTTCATTATAGGTGTTGCCTTTGGATAGTGGGTTTGTTACATTTTATGTTTTGTCTACTATGGCAGTCACACATTGAATGATTCTTGGGTAAACTACACAACCATAAAAGGGGATCTCCTAGCTATTATATTTTCTTTAGAAAAGTTTCTCCCCTACTTAGGTTTTTTAAAGGTGATTGTTTACACTGGTCATGCAGCCTTGAAATATTTTATAAGTAAAAGGGATGCCAAAATAGGAATAATATGGTGGATCCTATATCTAAATGAATATTATATCATCATCAAATGCATAAAAGGTATGGAGAATGATTTTGTTGATCATTTATTCAAACTCCCACTACCCCTCATAAAGGATGATGATAACCCGGGCATCGAGGTTACCTTCCCCAATGAAACAATTTTCAACCAAAACACAAAGGCACTCTAATAGTTTTCTGAAATTTCAAACTATATATCCAAGGGATCCCTCTACCCAAACCTGTCTTACTATAAAAGGAGGATATTTTTAGTCTAGGCTTCACACTACTACTGGGATGATCTGATACTTTTTAAGCACTGCAACATCTACAAATATTAGATCCAAAGTGTATTAGAAATGTTTCACATATCACCAAATGGATTTAATCATGAACCAAAACACAAATTAGTAAAAATCCAATAAATTTGACTCTTTTGAACCATACTCCATCAAGATGAAATAATTTTTTTTTTGGAGTTTTGATCGGTGCCAACATACTAGCACCATTGGGAAAATAAATGAAATACCAAAAACCTGATCATGGGAGTCAAAATATTTGACTTGTGGGGAATTGATTTAATGGGTTCATTCCTAAATTCACATGTAATGTTCTATATCCTTATTGGCATTGAATATGTATTGAAATTGGTATAAGCAGAAGCTACCACTCACGAAACAGAAAAATTGTTCATGAATTTCTTAAAGAAAAAATATTTTTTTCAAGATTAAAATTTCCCCTGACTACTCTTAGTGATCAAAGAACAAATTTTAACAATAATGTTGTTAAAGGACTGCTGGGAAAATATGGAATCTGATATAACATAGGAACTCCCTACCACCTGTAAATAAGTTGGATAATTGAATTGTCAAATGGTGTAATCAAAACAAATCTTGGAAAAAATCTTGAACAAAAATCAAAAGGAATGGAGCCTCAAGTTTGATGATTTACTCTAGTAATATTTCACTTCATACAAAACACCCATAGATACCACCCCCTTCTAATAAATGTATGATAAGACTTTCCATTTACCCGTAGAACTAGAACATCATTCGTATTTGGAAACTAAGAAGTTGAATTTGGATTCTTGACAATATAGGGAAGTTAGGATTCTAAAATTGAATGAACTACAAGAGATAATAAATGTTTCCTATGAAAATTCCAAGATTTATAAAGTGAAGACCAATAAATTGAATGATCAGCACATCGTATGACGATTTTTTTTACCTGGTAATAAGGTCATATTTTTCAAATCCTTATTAAAATTGTTCCTTGGGAAGATGAAATCTAGATGGTCAAGACCCTTCATGGTCTTATTAGTATTTTACTATGGGACTATAAAAATTCAGAAATGGAGTGAGAAACTGTTCAAATTCAATGGTCAATGATTGAAAATTTATCAAGAACCATTCATTGATGGGTGTTTCGTCACTTTTAAATTCATCTTAGCACAACTCAAGTCAATATCTCTATATTAATTGAATCACTGACTATGAGACAACCTAATATAGTTCAACATAGAATATAGTAACATATAATAGGATTTTTAATAGCTTAGGGAATGCTAAAAGAAAATGAAAATCCTCTTGTTGATAATGTGAAAAAATCCAATATTACATGTCATGTAATCAAATACATGACATGTGTGGTTCATGGAAAAAAAATTAAATTCCTTAATTACACATCATGTAATATTACACATCATGTAATTTCATGACTTATTAATGTTGTAAATCCTAGGTTCTTGATGATTGACCTCCCCCTCTTTTTCGCCTCTCTCCTTCAGCATGAAACCCACCCCCTGCCCTTTGGTCGATCCCTCTCCCTCACCTCACCCTTGTTGTGACCTCCTCTAAACCTCTATTTTGAAACCATACCCCTCCTCCCCCTTATTCTCACTTGTCTGTTGTTCCTGTAATGGAATGCATGAAGATAGTGTGGACCCCTCTTATAGATCCAGCTCATGAACACAAGGATCCACCATTGGTAAAATACCAAAGGGTTTGAGGCCATTATCACCTCCCACTTCAACTACCTCCTGCTCCTCTTTAGCCTCTGCAACAATGTCAGTCAATGATAACTACTGCCTAACATATAGAGGGTTGCAGGATGCTGATCAACCCCATATGTACCTTATCTTTAACTTTTCCAACCCCAAGAATCATTTTGCATTGATCTATTTTAGGAAAATCCCATGCGTACCAAAAAAACATTGGTTATGGTCTTCCTCTCCCATATTCACATCATCAGGTAGGTCCTCCAACTCCTTGACCATCTTTATATCACTACCATTATCGATGCTTATGAGGAGACCAACAGGGAGTTGTTCATCCATTTCTTGGATACCCTTGAGATGACCATTGAAAAAATCTTCTTCAGACTAGGCAGTTACCCCCATGATCTCTCCTTCACTGAGTTTGGCATCGGCCTCAGCATCTACTCCGCCGACTTCGCCAACTACCTAGTATTCCCTACTCTTCAACTCAAGATGAGCAATTCAGATGTCACTCCTCTCTAGAGGAGGATTTCTTGGGACCCTCATAGCATCCATGATCCTATAATTATGAAATCCATACAGATCATAGGTGTCATGATCTGGATCCTTCATTGATCATTGACTCATGCCTATATTGCTTGTGTAATGTCTCATGGGTCTGTCGACAATTGGACATCCTCATCCTCACTACTGCCATGGGAAGCCCTACCATCAACATGGAATCTTAGTTCTCATTATACTTCAGGGAGCATGTGCAGGGGACATGAGGTGTACTGATGGGTGGGTCCATCATCACTCATCTGGCCTGAAAACTTGGCATTTTTTACACCTCCCTTCTTCTCACCTCCCTCAGCCTGATGGATTTGATCGACTTCCTTCAGATTCACAAGATGAAGCTATTGATAAAGGATGGATACATCTATATTTAGGCATGGGGATGCATTGAGGGTGATAAATAGGCCCCCAGAGATAATGTTTCCAACCCATTTCATGCTCATTTCACCTTTTATCCCGAACCTACTCCTACTCCATCCATATCATCCCATCCCAGCACTACCACCGTTCCATATCCCATTACTACCCCTACTCACATCCATTTAACATTCCCATACACCACTACCATATCCACCCCATCTACCATCCCACCCATCCCTGCTAACCTCTATCTTTCTCACTAGTACATTCTGGGGAACCTTTAGCAGATAGTCATCACCTAGGAAACTCATTCATAGACACACCCTCATTTACTATCCCTTCATCCCCATAACCCCCTGCGACCACTTATCCTCCACCTCCAACAATACCTTCATCCTCCACAATTATTTCACTAGCCACCAACCCTACCAACCTACCATCTGATCTGATAGACCTTTCTTCCCAACAAGAATTTCTGGCAGAGCAGTCCTAACAAGGCTAGGGCACTGCTCCTCCATCGTCTTATAAGGTACCTTTCATCAATCATGCTACTAGATCCATGGCCACACTCAGGATAATTACCTCACCACCACCATCTACTAATATATCTTCCCAAACAGTGCTACCCTCTACAGTATTTGATTCTCCATCCCCTTCCCCCATTACTTGTATTGATATAGCAGGCCAACTACAGACACCCTCTATTCAGGAGAGTAATGTAGATGAGTAGATCAATGATTTTGATTACTCTTTGTATATCTTGTCCCCTCACCCATTTTTTATACTCTTTATGCGTGATCATATATTTTACTATCGGTATTTTATATCATTGATGTATCATTTCACTTATTATATTCATGGGATACAGTTGTTTCCTCACTGTTTCTTAGATTGTTTTCATTCCATTACTTTATTAATTTATCCATGTCTAGCCCTTCTTCCTATTTTATGGTCATAGATATCCCTATTTCATAACCATCTTCCCTCATACTATGGATGTCTAAGAACCTGGATGATATTGAGCTCCAACTTGAGGATCATTCACTATAGATCCATGCTCATCAATGGTTGCCACCTCAACGAGTACATATTTTATTCCTACCACACTAAATTCATTCTAAACTCACTCTTGGGGTGGTTAATCTCAATAAATTCCCACGTGAGATCGAATACATGTCATCTAGTTCATATAATATGTAGAAAAATTCTAAGCATATGGATTACACTTGATTGATTCTTTTTTTCCATATTTTTGGAAAAATGTGTCTTTGTTAGCACTCTATAGGATCCAACCAATATATCAATTATATTATTTATTTTTAGTATTATACTTAGTATTTTTCCTTTATTTCATGAACATTTATATATATATATATATATATATTGTTCTTGAGCTTCATTTTACCCCCATATCTTCATATATCTAAGATACTTTCTAATCTTATCCATTGTGTGCCCCTACCCATTACACTTCTCTTATCATGTTTCAAACCTATGGATTAATGTTTTATCTAGTGTGGGATTTGTATTTCTAACACATTATGTAGGTATCCTAATTTGACATCAATACTCTCCATGTTTCCCCATGGAATGACACTCATAGAGGGATCTCTCGATTCCCTACACTCATTTCCAAAATTTCCATTTAATTATGTCTATGTTATATCTGTCACATCTCTCCCACGAGGCTTTTTAGGATAGTGAGGGAACTATTTCATTTTAATTTAGAGGATATTTTCATGAGCATTACTATCAATACACTTGGATTCTTGCTTATTTAATTTATCTAAGAGACATTTTTTATTGGAAGGATGATTTAAACATAAAAACTCATTTCACCCATTTAAAAAGAGGAAAAATTTATGTTGAAAATTGTTTAAATTCATGTTTTATTCCTATTTAGATTTGTAGTATGATTTTTGATTTTAGTAATTTAATTAAAATTCAAAATTTTTAAAATTTATTTTTTTTGAATTATTACTTGATTTTTATACCCCGAGTGATTTCCGGTTACTATTGTATAGTCACATTCTCGATAGAATTCTGAGCCTATGATTTCATTTTATTTTCTGAGCATGTTTCTTCTCTGACACTTGGGGAATATAAACCTATCAGAACATGAATTGAGATCTTTTTTAAGCTATGAAAGAATAAATGAAATTTTAATATGATTGAGGCACTTTTTTCTTAAGACCCACATTTCATTTTTTCATCTTTATCCTATAGTTTCCATGAATGACCTATTTAGGATACTGCTATTTTAAGATAATTATCCCTTCCTAACCTACTCTTGGTATTATGCATGATTATACTTTGAACAAGTTTGGGGAAATATTCATCCAATGGACATGGGAAGTATTAATTGAGAATATGTATTGTGGTACTTTACCAGAATGATTTGGTGTGATCCATGTGTTATTTTTGGTATTTTACGCTGACCTCATTCTTTTGAAAAATATAAAAAGAAAAAGAAAAATATTTTGGGTTGTTTATTAGGAAGGTCAAAAATCACCATTTACATGTTGATGAATCCCCTAAAGGATTTTTTGTTTTTAGGGGATGAATTTGGGTTTTTTTCCAAAAAATGAACACGGTATATTTTTTATTCTTACTTGATACACTCATGGATCCATTTTGAGCTACTTGAATCATGGAATCCATTTAATCTTTGACGAGCCACACCAATACACTATTACCATTTATCACATGTTAAACATTTGATATTACCCTCCTTTTGATCATGTTTTTTACTTTTTACCCACCTACCCTCTACCTCAAAGTCATTTTCACCATTTTTCAGAATCCCTTATAATTAATTTTGTATTTTTATTTACAAAGTAAAGATGATATAACCAATGCAATCCTATGGCTAGGAAAATGTATTTATGGTATGATAATAACTCAAATTACTTTTTTACCTGGGTGATGAGAAAAAAATTATTGTGAGGTAAATTGAAAAATGGGTATAGAATTTAAGAAATAGTTTTGAAATTGTAATTAAAAAATAAATAAACTAAATAAAGAACTGAACTATAAGGCATGAATGATTTTCTCTTCATGATTGATTCTAGATGACTAACTTTTAATGCTTACTCTTAGTTTTATTTACCTGGTTGTAATGCATGTTTATTGATTTTAAAAATTGTTTCTTTTCGAATCCCTTTTGAGATACTTTTTGCTAGAGGACAAGCAATTGTTCCAGTGTGGGGAAATTTAATAAGATGAATTTGTGTATACTTTTTTGATTAATTGAATTAATTATAATTAATGTTTTATTTAATAATTAACTGGTTATATTTTTGAATTTTTTATAGAATAGGTTTCCAAGATTCTGAAGATAAAGATGTCAAAAATGGCCAATAGTGGACATTAAACGTCGTGAATCACTTACAATATGTGTAGGAATCATTCATAACATGTCTAAATTCATGAAGTAAATCATGAATATTTTAAAAGTCATGAAAATATTACATTATGTGAAACTCTAATTCACATCATGTAGTATTCAAGGGTCGCTTCCCGCTTAAAGATCAAAGTCATTAGAAGAAGAATGTCATGAGTTCCCATTACACGTCGTGAGAAGAGTCGCGTCTCTGAAACCCAAATATTATGGATGAGATTCATGCCAAATTTAATATACATATAGAAAACCATGGATCAAGATTACACGATATGATAATTTTACATGTCGTGTAATTTCTCGACTATTTATTTTCCATAGTGCGCACAATAGTGAATAACATTCCAGAACTTCGTTTTTTATCTCATTTTCTCTCTTTGTTCTTTATTATTTCACTCCCAACTCAACTATATACAATTCCTTTTACTATTTTGATTAAATTTAAGTGCCTTTGATTAATATGCAAGAGTTATTCATATTTTTCATCATCATTTACCATTTCGACATCAATATTCCACTACCATTTTCATTGAACAGTAGCTTCTCCCTATATTTTTTGAATGTTTACTATTTCAATTAAGTGTTTTATTAGTTTATTACTTTTTATAATTGGGAACTTCTTGATTCTCATACCCTCGATTACAAAAATGATGCATTTCAACTGTTTTATTAATCTAACAAGCATGTCTATAATTATTTCTCCATTCTTGATTATTACCATCATGAGAGGATAAACCTCTTAGGGTAAAGGGTTGATAGTAGGGGTGTTTTTGAACTTAATGAATCTCTAAATCATAACTTAGTAACCTTAATTCTAGTAATCAGGTTACATAATAATTTTTTATTCAATTTTTTTTAGGAAACCCTGACTATAGGATGTTTAAATGAACGAACTTGAACTAATTGGAGTAGAGTAGGCTATGATAAATAGCCTATGAAACTTTTTTGATAAAAATATAGGATTAATGTATCTAGTTTTTTATCTATATCTAAACCAAGGAATAGTTTCATCTTAGGTAGATCTAGTTTTTTTGAAAATAATAAACTAGTTCATTATACACTGCCTTGTATCCTAAGAAGTAGAACTATTCCAAGTTAAGACTGAGATTATCCTTTTCACCTAAAACCTGAAATCGAACTTGATCTCTATCTTATTTATGAAACCTAAAAAAACTCTATATCATTAGTTAAATCCCAAACTCAACCCAATTTGTGATAAATCCTACATAAAGGGTTCAAATTCACTGGTTTCTTTTTGGTCAATCTCTCCCTATAGGTTCAACCCTATACTACCACTCTACTATGTAATTATAGAAAGTCTTGTTTGGGACAAGAAAAAGATATTATAATCTGACCATAGACCTAGATAATTAAACAATGTGTGCAGGCGCATCACCCTATCAGAGACTATAGAATATGAAACTCTATGGAAGCTGATAATCTCATTCACATTGAGGCCTCCCAAGTCCTCAAATTTGGTTTAACCATGAATGGGAATAAAATGAGTTGATTTAGTCAATTGATTGATCATAACCCATATCTCATTTTTTTACTATTAGGGGTAGGTGGAAACCCAACCATAAATTCCATACCAATCTCCTCCCGCTTCATAATCGGCAGTAGAAAATCCTAAAGTGGACCCCAAGGTCACTGGTTCTTGACCTTGGCCTGATAATAGATATAAAAATGGGAAACAAATTCAAGGATGTCTTGTTTCATACCTAGAAACCAAAATTATCACCAAATATCATAAATCATCTTCATGGTACCAAGTTGAATGACCCACTGGGAATTATGGTAATCCCCCATCATATCCCTTATCACATGATAAGTTATGATGTAATAATTTTGAAAACATTGGATTCCCTTAGAAGAGAATGACCACTCACTTATGGTCTCCCCACGATAAAGAGATTCTCTAATGTCATGAAATTAATTATAGAGCTACTTATCTAGGATAATAATCTCAATAAGAGTAGAGATCAACTGGAAACTTTCCATAAAACCCTTGATGCCATCCTTTAAAACTCCCAAATGCATATAAGAAAATATAGTACTCAAATTACACTCTTTTAATGATTCTTTCATATATTATGTCAGAAGTTTCCTGATCAAGAAATCATTAATGACATTCCCATTTCAGAGGGTGTAGGAAATGTCAAATGAAAAAGACTATTGGTACTCCACCCAATGTATTTTTTAGTGATTTAGATATTTTGTGACAAGATATAACTCTTCCTTTTTTGATCAGAATAAATATAAAACCTTTATTCAAAAATGTAATTTTGAAAAATATTAAGATCATAAATCATGGATATGTGTTCGGGATCATTAGTAGGATAGTTCTTCTCATATGGCCTAAGTTTTCGGGAACTGTAGGCTACCAAGTGATCAAATTTCATGAGAATTCATCACAAACATGAACCTAATGTGTCAAAAAAGACCACATATACTTTCCCAAGCTCTGGAATAGTTAACACTAAAACATAATTCAAAATACATTTCACCTCATTAAAATAATTTTGAAACCATTCATCCCATAATAACTTCACTCCTTTCTAAGTGAGAGTGGTCATAGGAGAAGCCAACTTCAAAAAATATTCTATGAACCTGTGGTAATACCCTATTAACCCCAAGAATATATGAATCTCAAAAATATTTTTTAGTTGTTCCCATTTCATAACATCCTTCACCATGTTTTGATTTAATGGTATACTATGTTACAATACCACATGTCCCCAGAACTTCACTTCTCAAATACAGAAACTAAATTTCGATAGATTAGCATAAAGATAATGATCTATCAAAATTTATAGAACTACTCTAAGATGATTCACATGGTCTTCTTTGGTTTTAGAGTAAACCAATACTTCATCCAAAAATACCAAAATTAATAAGTCAAGATACTTTTGTAATACCTTATTCACCAAAATCATAAAAAATGTAAGAGCATTGGTTAGCTGTAAAGGCATAACAATGTAATTGAAATAGTCATATTTACTCCTGATGTTAGTATTTGGGATGTCATATTCTTTGATTGTACTCTAGTGGTAACTCTTCTAGAGATGAATATTTTAGAACTAATTCTACCCTTTTAAATGGTCAAACAAATCTTCAAAGGAAATTTATATTCTTTCTTTACCATAACATTATTGATTTTTAAGTAATCAAAATAAATGTAAAGTTTTTGATCATATTTCTTTTCAAAAAGAATGGGAACTTTCCATGGTGACACACTTGGGTGTATATACCCTTTATCTATCAAATTATCTATAAGTTTTTTGAATTATTTCAATTTAGTTGGTGTCATATTATAAGAACGAATAGATATTGGTTGGGTACCCAGTACTAAGTCAATAGATAATTATGCCTCTATTACTAGTGGAAACCCCAAAATAATCATATGGAAACACTTTAGGAAACTCAAAGATGACTGGAGTAAGATCACCACTTATATATTGTCACTCTAGATAAATGGTGGGTATAGATATCACCTTGAATAGATCTAGAAATGGTGTTTCAGTTCTACATTACCTCAGGTCCCATTCTCCTTGAAAAAGATAGCACACCCCATTGAGCACAAAAAAGGAGACCCCTCAAAGATAATAGTCAATACAAGAATTATTCGTAATCGTCCAATCCATCCCAATAATGAAATCAATAGGTTTCATGTCAATTACTAGAAAATTATAGTAGTGTAACCTTGAAGGGATGAGATTTGAGATTGTGATCAAGAGCATCTTCAGTAGAAACACCATCGTTCCAAGTCTCAAATAATCCTTAAGAGGCAGAGGATTAGTTGAAATATCTTGAGATTATTTTTTAATTCTTGTAAACACCTAATTCTATTATAGTAAAATGTGCTAAATTTAAAATTGAATTACCTAGAAGAATATGGTGGGATTTGGTGGTGATGGAAAAGAAACCTAAAGTCATTTTATCAGGAACCATCCCAATTACCCTAGTAAACTAATACCTAATCCAGTCCTAACATAGACCGAGTGGAGTTCATGATCCCTACGGGTTGGAAACTAGCACCTGGAATCATAAGAAACATCAAACGGAGAAACTTTTCCACAAGAACAAAGCCTCAATACAAAACAATGGAAGATAAAAAGATAACCATTTAGTATTCCAAACACTCCTCAAGGATAAAAGTACCACAAATAAATATATAAACATCAAAAATTAAAACATCATACAAGATATGATGCAATGACCATCAGGATATAGTCTCTCAATCCTTATGTAATAAGTAGACTATAGATCTGATGGTCATCATCATTACTTTATATTTCCACTGATCAAGCACACCCACCACCTCCAAGGATTGTTTTACCTTTCCCTAAACCTATCATAATAATATCTATAAACACCCAAAGGAAAAGTTCTGGTTTTAGTCAAACATCCTAGTGGGGTCTCATCAAGTATTTTTTAAACAATTCCAAAATAATTAAACCATTTATGCTTTCAATTTAAATAAAACAAGTTAGGTAAGGAAACTTACATATTTTTAAATCAAAAATGATTTTTTATCCAAATATGGAAGACATATCAAAATAGTCTTAAATGAACATTTTATATAAAAAATATATATATAAAAACTAACATGAATAAAAAAATTATAAAAAATGGCATGAATAATCAAGTCAAACAAAAAAATCACTATGGTCATATGCCCCGAGTTATGTTAGTTTTAGGATCTCAAATCCTCACACTACTCATTCATCAATCATAGTTCAAATATTTGAGTACATATATCCTTAAGGATCAATCTATATGGATAATCAATTAACATCCCATTGGTGGTAATCATTCTGAAAATGGTTTACTGAGAGTTTTTATTGTCACCCCATTTCTAGGGAGTCATAGTCCTAGTGTGCTTTTCTTGATCACCTACTAACTACTTGATATCACATGTTCTTAACTCAATCTATAAATCAATCATTCATTCATTTCAAATAAAATCAATTCATAATTTAATTTCCCAATTTTCAAGTTCAACATTCCATTTCAATCTCAAAACCAAATCATAGGTTTTCATCAAATTCATACCTTTTTAAATCATTTTTCATTTAAATATAATTTTCTAAAGAATAAATATCAAATTATTTCATCAAATAAACTTTCAATTTTATCCATCATTTTCATAAAAAACAACGCAACAATTTCAATGCCATTGAAATTTGGGTTTTTTCACAATTTCCATACCATTTTCAATTCAAACATCAAATAATTTTAAATTGGGGTTTATAACCTAATTGAAAACTAATTTCAAATCAATTTAAAAAATTATTGATTTAATTATAGGGTAAAGCCTTATGAAACTTCATACCTTTAATCACACAAGATCAAAATATCACCCACAATGGGAACTACCAATGAATAACGAAGGAGAAGAAGATAAATAAAAAAACCTAGAATCAGGATCTTTCAAAACAAAGATCTAATAAATCAACAATGTGAGTATTCATCGCTCTCAAAAGGTAGAGAAATAAAGAAGAGGGAAAACTCAAAATAAGAGGGAAACCACATATTAGACATATATCATTATCTTTTTCTGACACTTTGATTAAAAAGAGAAAATGTTTCAGGGATCAAGGAATCCTTTAAAGAGCCTCCAAAATTCGAGGAATTCAATTAGGGTTTAAAGTGGGGTAATTAGAGGTTAAACTAGGGGGTTTTATTTTAATTAAAAATTTCATGGGAGTAAATACCCATGTTTATGGTTTCCTAGTTGGGCCACATGTTTAGTAGTAATCATGTTCCTTAACCATGCACCCTTTCTAGGATTATGGAAAGGGTACATGGATTGGGAACATGGTTAAACATACCATACATCAACTATTAAAATACCTCTATCTAGGGGTTCATGGTTTCGAGGGAGTATCTACATAGTTTGTACTAACTGTAGGCACCCCTATAATGTACCATGACATAGTACACAATTTTCTAGGCCAAAATGCCCTATTTTTTCTAACTATGCACCAACCATTAATAGTTCCAAAAACATAAAAATTTTATAAAAACACATAAAAAACCTTTAGAGAAAGTTCCAATCAAAGAAATATCAAAACAAGGGTTAAAAGGTACCTGAAATCAAGTAACATGATGTTATGCATATGGATTTTTCTGATGATGATATTGTTAACTTGACATGATTCTAATCTATCATTTTCATCTTTTCTCCTAAGTTGGTTCTTCTATATTATGTAGATGAGTGTGTAGGTAGATATTATATAGAATATCCTATGGGAGGGATGCATCATAAATTGTTTAGTATATACTTTTACTATCCTATATAGTGGGATGTGTTACATGCTTGGGGTTATCCACTTGAGAGGGATGTTCCATATTTGGTTCATCATGTACATAGGCTATCCCAACTGGAATAATATGTTACATTCATGGGGATATCCAATCAAGGGGGTGTTATAGAATTGGTCCATCATGTACTTGGTATATCTAGTAAATAAGATGTGTCTCATACTTTTGAGATGTCCTCTAAGGGGGATGTGTCAGACAGTCGACTGATGTTTCTTCTAGTATAGCACTAAAGCAGGTATATCCATGTTTCTTCTGGAATGGAATCAAAGTAGGTAGATATGGTCTCCCAAGACCCGTCATATGTTTTTTACTTGTTTGATATGTTATTTTTATATTTTTACACTATTTATGTTCATGGAATGCACGTGTATATTTTTATGTACTGATGTTAACTGTCATTGGTGGTGTCCTACTGAGTCTGGTACTCACACCAAACTCAGACATCTCAATATTCTTGTAGATTTATTACTTAGGGGCCCTATAAATGGAAAGGTCCCTATGGCGAATAGTGTATTATGTGGATAAGGTGGATGTAGACATTATTGGATGGAGTTCGAGAGGGTTATCTTCTATTGATTTTATTTGCTGGAATTACTGCTATCTTGGATTCTTGTTTAGTTTTTCTTTATATATCAGTCATTTAATATTATTACTGCATGGGATGGATTATTTTTACTTTAAACTTATTTTGATTATATGCTTTTATAATTTTTTCATTTAATTATATTGTTCACTCTAAAGGAGGGTATATTCCCTCTTAGCTCCAACCTAATGGTTTAGGTTAGGGTGTTATAAAATTTTATCATAGAACCAGTATTTACTAACATTTTTCTTTCCTTCTCTTGGGTTGGGATAGGGTATATAATAGATAGGGAGGTCAGGACTTAGTAATAGAAACTATATCATTGGATGATCAATGATGTATAGTGGATATCCAAATTGTCATAAAATGGTAAATTTATGTTTTTTTATGATACCATTGATTATATTCACCTTGGGTGATGCACATAATTTTTATATTCTTATTTATAGGTTTTTTGTTCATTAATGAATCATGTTCGGCACATAGGTTCACATTCCATATGTGATTGTTGATTTTATTAGATAGAGCCCAAATAATTAACTTCCTGAAGAAATTTTGATATGTGCTTTAGAAAATTTTTAATTTCATTCTTTATTTAATATTTATGTATTATATGCTTGAGTGTATATATGGGGTTGTGACTAATGTGTAGGTTTTGACAGTTTGACTTGGGTTTTGGGTAGTTCTTAAGGGGTTATTCTTTGTTCTTTTGGGTAACGTCTTAGGTTTAACCTTTTTATGAACCTTTGTCTGTTCCTATGTGGTTATCGGTTTACGTATTAAATCTATTGGTTTTCACTAATGTTTTTATAGAAATATTGCATGAGATACTTCTCAAAGATGATAATTTGTCAGAGGGGGGGAATTTTATCATCCTCTATTTTTAAATGAAATTTAAACCCTCTTTTTTTTAATTGATAAGTATTTTATGTGAAAAAAAATTAATATATTACCCTTACTCATGTATTTTGAAGGTTATGTATGGGTAAATTAGGTTTCCAAGCCTCTGAGTAAGGGTATATCAGTCTTCCTTGAGTTATGTAAGGGTAAAGACAAATTTCTATAGGTTTCATAAGGATAGAGGCATACCAAGTTTCCATATGTTGTATAAGGGTAGGTTGAAAAAATAACCATTTTATAAGGGTAACATCCACTGCGTAAGGGCACAAACAACTTTTTAATGGTGGGTTCAAAGTTTCATAAGGGTAAGATTCTGATCCAAAGTTTTTTATAAGGGTAGATAGTGTTGTTCAAGGGTACTTAAAGAGTTGTGTAATGGTAACCCATGGGTTCCGGTAACTGTTTAAGGGTCGATATTCACTGAATAATGTTAACCTATGTTTTCCTCTACCTATATAAGGGTAAAAAATCACATAAGGGTCATTAAATATTTTCCTTTCTCATATAAAGGTAGGGTTTTAAATGGGTCGTATAAGGGTAACCTATGGCGTGTAAGGGTAAACCCCATACTTCAAAGGTTGTGTATGGGTATAGTCAAGTTACCCTTATGTAGTTCCAATTTGGGACAAAAATTATTAAAACCCATTTTTCTCATTCCTTCTTCCCCAAAATGAACTTGTAACCTCTTTTGGTGATTTTAAAAGCCTAAAATTGTGTGAATTTATTATTTTAACTTTTTTAAAGTTTATAACTCATTTATGGAAGGTTTTAATTAATTTTTATTCAATATTTGGTTTAAGGACAAATTAAATGGTTTATTTAATTTATGGTTTTAATTTTTGAAAACTAGTATGTGGTTTTTATTCTTAAAAAATACTCAAATCCTTATGGCATTATTTTTTGTGATTCTATTGAATCCAAACAGTCTAAGAATTTACTTCTTCAAGACTATTGAAACCTTTTTTGATTAATTAAAACCATTCTTTGAGTTTCCTATCTTGATGGGACTTAATTATTATCTCCTCTATTATTGTTTTATTGTTCAAAAGAGATAATTTCCATGTATTATTTTTCTTATTTAATTTGAAAATAATATTTCCTATTATATTTGGAGGAATTGAATAAGTATTTATTGAATAATATGAATATGTAATAATCATTTTATGATAAAGAATAATTTTGGAAAATAATTATTATTATTATTCTTTTCTATCTCATATTATTCTAGAGATATAGAGAAAGTATTATCATATATGTAATTGTAATTATTCTATAAATTAATCTATAATTACAAGATAGATAATATGTAATTATCATGGTTATTATGTATTATCTAGGATAGAGAATATTTTATCACATGTGGTATTTTCATATCATTTTTAAATAAAATATTTAGAATCGATTATATGAATCCTGGGTGAGAAGTTTGAATAGAATAACACATGGATGCGTTTTAGGTGAAATTACCTTGATAAAACTTGGATTTATTCATCAATAATCTTGAGGTAGGAATCCCCTAACTTTTTAGAATGTCTTATATAGATTATTGTAATGATTGTTTTATGTGCATGTGTAGCCCATTGAGAAACTGATATGTAGGAGACCCTTAACTTTAATGCATGATTAATATGGTCTATTGACATGATTGTTGGTGTGCGTGTGTGTGTGTGTATAGACAAGTGAGAAACCTATGTTTGATACTTGATCACATGAGTTGTGTGTATGTGTGTTTCCTTGAACTATGATTTTTTATTTCATATGGATTATTATGATTATGATACTATTGACTTGACATGAGGTTTGATCTATAATTTTCATCTTGTATCATATGTTTTTTTCTTTTGTCTTCTATAGTTGGGTATGTAGGTTAAGATTATTTTGACTATCCTCTGAGAGGGATGTACCAAAAATTGGTCATCATGTGCTTGGTCTATCCCAACCATTGAAATATATCACATGCTTTGGGTTATCCACTCAATATGGATGCACCATACTTGGTTTGGCATGTACTGGGTCTATTCCAACTGGTGGGGTGTGTCACATGCTTGGGGATATCCACTAAAGAGGGGTGTGCCAAGCATTGGTTGGTAGGTACTTGGGTTATCCATCCAGCATTATGTTTCACATTATTTTAGGTTATCCTCTAAGGATGATGTGTTAGGAAACCAATCGATGTTTCTTCCTACATGTTTTCAAGGCAGGTAGAACTATTTTTTCTTCTGGAATAGTTCCAAAGAAGGTATAGTCGAACTTTGAAGAATCAGTATATATCTTTTACTTATGTGATATATTGTTTTTATATATGTAACCTATTTACATTCATGGAATGCACTTCTAAATTTTTATGCACTGATGTTAAGGGTTATTGGTGGTGTACTACTGAGTCTTGTACTCATAACATACTCAAGAATCATGATACGTTTTTATATTTCATGATTAGTGATCCAGTGAAGGGAAAGGTCCCTATGGTGGATGGTTGATCAAGTGGAGTATGAGGATACAAGTGTTATTTTATAGAGTTTGAGAGGGTTATCTGCTGCTAATTGTATTTACCAAATTTATCCGTACCATTGATCCTTGTTTAGTTATATATATATATATATTTCTCAAGCCAAATTGTTATTGTATGGGTGGGATTATTTTTATTTTTTTATTACTCTGATTTTCTTTTTTTATAATTTGATTATTTATTTCTATTGTGCACTCTAACAGAGGGTAGAGTTTCTCCATGATTCCACTTGAGACCCTTGCTACGTTTTAGTAAACTTTGGTGAATGGGGAGATGCACCTGAGGTCACGTGGAATTCTATATATGACCCAGTGGTTTGGGTTGGGTTTTTATAGTGTGGATGAAAAACTTAATCTAGGATCTTTCTATGGATCCTAGTATTAAATATTTCATCACATTGTAATTTAATAATAATACAGTGATGGATCTATCCAAGGATCTAAGGTCACACCAGCGGATAAAGAACATACTTCGAAAGTATCATATCTTTAGGTATATTTCTTAGTGAGGTGTGGTCATGGTAATTTGAATTTGCATGCAAGAGAATATGGTGGACCCATTTACTAAAACCATATCTCTGTAGAATTATGAATATAATGTGATATCTAGTACAACAAAAGTTATTATCTGTTAGATCTAGAGCAAGTGGGAGTCTGTTATAGTTAGTTCTCTATAACTAACTAATTTTTACTTTATATTACCAATATATTCAATTTTTTTAATATTAATAAATAACTTATTATATATTTATTTCTCTTCTACATAACATTTATATGATAATATATTAGAGTTTTTGTTTCATTGAAAGGTTATAGTTGTTTCACACCATGATGATAACCTTGATGTATTATGATAATATTATAAAAATTATGGCATAAGTTAAGATAAAATTATATAATGGGACATATAGTATGTTTTATTATCATTTACTTGATACTTGTAAAAGGATGAGACTTAATCTCATGATATTTAAACTTAGTAATTGAAGTGCATTGTGTTGCATTTGTTGTCAATGAGGCATGAAGTTGTCATGGAATGAATGGATGTCAAGGAATGTCAAGATGTGAATGACAAAGGTTGTGATGGTGATGGTGATGAATGGAGAATGGCCATGGTACTAAGATGCATGTCACTTAGGAGATTCACTAAGTGGCATAGGAGATGTGGTTGAAACATTCTCTATGTACATCAGACGATTGTTGAACTGATCTTTAAGTTCCAAGAACTTGTATCAACTGGATACAATGTCACAACAAGCTTTAGAAGACCATGCATTGTATTGACAATGCATGAGGAAGTGAATGAGATCCATCCACATCTCCTAAGTGGATGAAGTGAGCTGAAGAAGTCCATGCACTATCTCTTAGTGCATATGAATCAGAAGAAGATCCAGTTTGATCTCTGATTGGATCAATGAAGAACATTGAAGATCTATGTGATTCAAGAGCTCGGTTGAAGAAGAAGAACCTTCGGGAATTCTATTCCTAAGTAATGATTAAATATTGAGGAAGAATTGGAGGAATTCAAATGAAGAAGAGAAGATAAGAAGAATAGAGGAGGAGGCATTTGGCATTTGGCATTTGAACTTGGTCCCTTTGTTTTTACACAAAGGACTTGTTCTATACTTAAGCAAAAAATAAGCCACCAAGGGCCAGCCTTAAGGGTTCAACCCAAGGCACATGTGGGACTAGGTCACCACGCCCAAGGGGATCCCATGGGGCCAGACCGAGAGAGGCCGGGGCTGTGTATAAGCCCCGAAGCCACGCGGTGATGAAGCCCGCGCAGCGTGAGCGCAGGAGCGCGCCCGAAGGGTGCATAGTGGGCGCTAGGAGCGCGCCCGCAGAGGTGAGAGTGGGCGCAGAGTGCGCCCGCAGGGAGAACACGGTGTGGGGCGGCACCGTGGAGGTTGGAAGTTCAATCGGGGGTTGAGGCAGCGCCAGGTTGATAAACCGCAGCAAAATCGCTCGCCGTTTTGATGTGGGACGCGGAAAAATCACCAGGAGCGAATCCTGGCCGCTCGATCGATCGCGCGCCAGATCTGGACCGCTCATCGCATCCCGCACGCGATGATCATATCACGGCCGTCCGATGTATTTGAATCGCCCGATCTAATGGCTCCCAGTGCGTCTCCTTGCTCGAGCCATGCCGAGGCCTCCCCGTGAGCTCCGTTCGAACCAGAGGCTCCCCGACGACCTATTTCGAGTTCCCAGCCACCTTCGAAGGAGCCGAAGGGTCCATTGGGATCATCTGAGCATACCGAACACAACCATGCCTTAAAATGAGTATGCATGCAATGAGAGGAATATTTCGGTCAAAGCCGAAGCAAACCGAAGGTGCGAGGCGTTGAAGAATTCGTGCTTTGCATGCATGGGCCTAAACAGAGGCCATGCACATGTTCCGCGACGCATGCATGAGAAGGAGCGAAAAATAAATGACCCCGCGTTGAACAGAGAATTGAAAACAAGATTTGGAGAAAATCTTGAAGATCTGAAATCTTCGGTGATTTGAGTTTTATCTCCGTGGATGAACCGAGGCTCTCCTTTGCCTATAAAAATGAGGCCTAGCCCTTGAGGAGAGTTTGCTGAAACTTTTGAGAATCGTGAAGCTCTCTGCCTCGCGAAGAAGAAGCCCCGTGCAAGTTTACTTGCACGGCTGGAGTCCCTTGCGCGCAACACCTTTGCGCGACAAGAAGAGGAGTCCCCTGTGCGCCTCACTTGCGCAGCAGGAAGAGCTCTCTCTGCCCGCACACTTGCGTGGTAGGAGTAGCTTGCGCGCCCAAGGTGTCCTCACCCTTGTGGCTTGCGCGCCTCGTGGTGTTGCATCCTGCACACCGGAGTGCCTGTGCACCCCGCGGCTCATCAAGAACTTGCGCGCCTTCATATGGGCAGTAGGAGATTCGGGTGATGAGAATTACACACCAAGTGTGTGTGTGCTAAAAGGAGAAAACACCCTCGCCGTGGATAGTGTGTGTGCATAGTGAACAAGAAGTTGGCCGTAGCCATTTATGTGCAAGAAGAAGAGGCCAAGCTCACTTGTGTGCAAAAAGTGAAAGAAGTGTGTGCAAAGAGCAAAGAGGCCGAACCTTAGTGTGTGCCTAAGTGGTGTGTACACACTAAGAAGGAGAAGAAGAAGGATACCTCACACTAAATTAGAACACACATTTAAGTATGTAACCAATAAGAACAAAGTGTGTGAAGTAAGTGAGAAGGTGTGTGCTAAAAAGGATTACACCCTTTGTGGGTTTATCACACCAAGAAGAAGGAAAGGGAAGTGCATGCATGCATGCATGCACGCGCACACCGAACAAGCTTAAATCAGTGGTGTGCGTTTGAGTTGACCAAGACTGAAAGTTCTTGAAGAATATTTTGAGAAGGCCATGCAATCACTGCATGAAGAGACAGAGTTTCCATGCACTCAGTGCATGAAGTTAAAGTGATGTGAGACTGAGCCAGACTGAAGTGAAAGATATTGTTTGTCTGAGTTTTCAGTATTTGAGGAGAGTCTGATCAACAGAAGTGATCAGAAGTTGCTGAGCAAGACCAACAGACCTTTTCAGAGGCTGTTGAAGATTCTTGAAGAGAGAGGCCAGGTCATCCTGAGAAGAAGGAGATAAATCCTGAGCAAGACGAGAAGACCTGATCATCACAAGTGATCAGAGGTACAGAGCAAGGCCAACAGTCTTTATCCCAGACTGCTGAAGATACTTGAAGAAGCTGAACAAGAAGAAGAGCTACTCGTGTGACTCGAGCAGCCAGGAGAAGACCCTGTGGGACTCAGGGAGAAGAAGTCTTCAGTGGGATTCTGGAGCAGGCCAGTGGGACTCTGGTAACACTGTGGGACGCAGTATAAAGACCCTCCTGTGGGACTCAGGAGAGATACAGTGGGACTCTGTATCGACCATTGTAATTTTAACAGGTTATAATGGAGAATCCATGCTGAGAGAGCATGGTAAGGATGTAGGCCTTTGGTGTTGAACCTTGTAAATCCTTGTGTCTTGTGCCTTTTCATTACTGCATTATCCGGGAAAGGTTGAGAGACATAAGAAGAGTGGATCGAGGCCTTAACAATCCATAGAGGTTTAATTGATTAAGAATCAATTAGTAAAAAGTTTTAAGGGATCACTGATTCACCCCCTCCCCCTCTCAGTGATTCACACTGATCTGGGCACTTCAATTGGTATCAGAGCGAAGGTTACCTCTAAAAGATCCAAGAGAGTCTATATGAAGTGCAGATTTGAGGAAATGAAAGAACAGCCTCAAATGGAGATATCTGCCAAGACTCTGAAAAACAGAATGAAGAAACAGGCAAAGAAGATGAAGAAGAAGGCTGGTGCAATCAGAGAAACTCCTTCTATGGAAAGAAATGTGAAAGTCACATCAGATGACAATTCCTTTTATCATTCTTCTGATGAAGCCTGCTCTAGCTGTGATGAAGATGGAAGAAACAATGATCTTCTAAATGCAATCAAATATCTTCAGAAGACAGTCCCCAAGGAAGTGGCAATGTGTATAGCTACAGGCCTCCTTGATCTTCAAGAAGAAAAATTACAGCTAGAAGATGAAGCCAATTCTCTGGAAGTCCAATTGGCTAAAAGGGTTGGCATAACCAACACTCTCAGAAAGCTGGTGAAGGCTAAGGATGAAACAGTTTCTCTTTGCAATGATAGATATGAAGACACTGCTGAAGAATTGCAAAGGAGCCTTTCTGAGAAAGATTTCTTTAAAATAATGGTCAGAGATGTTTTCCATGCACTGGAAAAGAGGCACAAAGTTTCAATGAATGTCAGAGATGCTCAACTTGAAGACAAAGTAAACAGGGTAAAGGAGCTTGACAATTCATTACAAGAAATGAAGAAGGTGCATGAAGACCAACTAGAACAGCTGAAAGAAAATTGGGAAGGAAGGCTAAGAACTGTTGAGGATGAGAAGAACTCCCTCAATATGAAATGCTTAGAACTAGAGGTGATATTGAAAAATCTGCAATCACCCAAAGCTGAAGCCTCCCAGTCAGCTGAAAGGAGAAATGTTGCTACTCAAGTATGCATTGAGCAGGATGATTCTAAAAGAAAGACATCCTCTAATGAAAGGGAAACATCTTCTAAAAAAAGGGTACCATCCATCCCATCTTGTACTGATGCTTCTAATTGTGTTTCCACAAAAAGTGCAGGATAGAAGAATAATTCCAAACAAATATGGATGAAGACAGTAAAGAAGCAGAGCTCTCCTGAAACAGCACAACAGGTCAATAAAAGTTCCCTACAATCAGAAGGACTGAAGAGGTCAAGATTCGTGGGACAATGCTGGTGTTGTAATAAGTATGGGCACTGTGCAAAGGATTGTTGGTACAATCCACTAAATGTCAAAGCACAAAGGAAGCCCATGCCTAGGGGGAGCAAGCTAGAAGAAAAGAAGCAGCATCCACAGGTCCAGAGACATCTGTTTACTGCAAATAGATTTGGATTACTTGACAACATCTGGGATGATTGCAAAAGTGGTCAAAAAGATACATGTCAATCTCCAACTGTATCCAGAGCTCAAAAGAAGAAAAGATCACAGAACCTGGCTCAGAAAGAATCCTTGGGAAGCAAGAAGAAAGTTGAAGATGATCCCAAGAAGATTATTAAAAAGGAAGAGAAGACCTTGGAGTCTAAATCCAAGAAGGGTGATGCATCCAGAAGGACCACCAAGAAAACATGCTTCTACTGTGGAAAGAAAGGACACATCATGGACCTTTGTAAAGAAGCCATGAAACTAAATAGAAGCAGACTGAACTCCAAAAGACAATCAATCCAGAAGAAGAAGGGATTGATTGAAAATAAGTTGCCTAAAAGAGGTAGCTTATCAGCATCAAAAGAACCATGTGGAACTTCCAAAACTGAGGCCACTCTTCCAAATGATTTACTATTCATATGGCTAAATCAGTTGCAACTTTCCAAAGATCTGCAAAAAGCTGAAGATAAAGTTCTGGAAATTGCTAAGGCAAAAGGGAAGAAGAAGATTTCACATGAAGATGTGTTGAGATCCACACTAGCACAAACATCAAAGAAGATCAGATGTGCAAGTGTGAAGAATGGTGAAAATGGGACATCTCGGTTGAGAGAATCTTCTCAACCTTGTTGTTCACATTGATGAACCAAGGAGGTTCCATCTTATTCCCTTATACTATTGGTATTTACATGTGCTGACATTGCAGGGAATTGAAGATGATGATCATTCTCAACTGGAGGATGGTTTGGACAGAATGGAGTGCACCCCTTGAGGGGGAGCCAATCTGGAGAAGATGATGTTCTGAAATTAATATCATCTTGAGAAAGTAGATGAAAGGGGGAGCTTTATCTTTGCACCTGAACATTCTAATGTGTTTTGTGAAGTATGTGCAGGATTCAACAATTCATTGAATATCTGAAAAATTCAACCCCTAAGCATGATCTCACGTGTATTGTGAATGTTGGACAGCATTGAGTTCCTTGGTTATATCACACTTGTTTTCTACACCGGGTTAGACCAAGTAGACTTAGATTTGATCAACTAAAGGTTCTTTGCTAAAGAAGAACATGTGACATCATCCCTCTCCTAGTGTTTTTCAAGAAGATACTATTCAAAGGGAGGAAGTGATTTTTGAAAGAGAACCACACCACACCTTTGCATTTGATTGCCAATAAGGGGGAGAAAAGATTGGCACACATAGTGACCCATTCATATGTGCTGAAGTTGTGTATTGACAACAAATACAAAGGGGGAGATTGAAGTGCATTGTGTTGCATTTTTTGTCAATGAGGCATGAAGTTGTCATGGAATGAATGGATGTCAAGGAATGTCAAGATGTGAATGACAAAGGTTGTGATGGTGATGGTGATGAATGGAGAATGGCCATGGTACTAAGATGCATGTCACTTAGGAGATTCACTAAGTGGCATAGGAGATGTGGTTGAAACATTCTCTATGTACATCAGACGATTGTTGAACTGATCTTTAAGTTCCAAGAACTTGTATCAACTGGATACAATGTCACAACAAGCTTTAGAAGACCATGCATTGTATTGACAATGCATGAGGAAGTGAATGAGATCCATCCACATCTCCTAAGTGGATGAAGTGAGCTGAAGAAGTCCATGCACTATCTCTTAGTGCATATGAATCAGAAGAAGATCCAGTTTGATCTCTGATTGGATCAATGAAGAACATTGAAGATCTATGTGATTCAGGAGCTCGGTTGAAGAAGAAGAACCTTCGGGAATTCTATTCCTAAGTAATGATTAAATATTGAGGAAGAATTGGAGGAATTCAAATGAAGAAGAGAAGATAAGAAGAATAGAGGAGGAGGCATTTGGCATTTGGCATTTGAACTTGGTCCCTTTGTTTTTACACAAAGGACTTGTTCTATACTTCAGCAAAAAATAAGCCACCAAGGGCCAGCCTTAAGGGTTCAACCCAAGGCACATGTGGGACTAGGTCACCACGCCCAAGGGAATCCCATGGGGCCAGCCCGAGAGAGGCCGGGGCCGTGTATAAGCCCCGAAGCCACGCGGTGATGAAGCCCGCGCAGCGTGAGCGCAGGAGCGTGCCCGAAGGGTGCATAGTGGGCGCTAGGAGCGCGCCCGCAGAGGCGAGAGTGGGCGCAGAGCGCGCCCGCAGGGAGAACACGGTGAGGGGCGGCACCGTGGAGGTTGGAAGTTCAATCGGGGGGTTGAGGCAGCGCCAGGTTGATAAACCGCGGCAAAATCGCTCGCCGTTTCGATGTGGGACGCGGAAAAATCACTAGGAGCGAATCCTGGCCGCTCGATCGATCGCGCGCCAGATCTGGACCGCTCATCGCATCCCGCACGCGATGATCATATCACGGCCGTCCAATGTCTTTGAATCGCCCGATCTAATGGCTCCCAGTGCGTCTCCTTGCTCGAGCCATGCCGAGGCCTCCCCGTGAGCTCCGTTCGAACCAGAGGCTCCCCGACGACCTATTTCGAGTTCTCAGCCACCTTCGAAGGAGCCGAAGGGTCCATTGGGATCGTCTGAGCATACCGAACACAACCATGCCTTAAAATGAGTATGCATGCAATGAGAGGAATATTTCGGTCGAAGCCGAAGCAAACCGAAGGTGCGAGGCGTTGAAGAATTCGTGCTTTGCATGCATGGGCCTAAACAGAGGCCATGCACACATTCCGCGACGCATGCATGAGAAGGAGCGAAAAATAAATGACCCCGCGTTGAACAGAGAATTGAAAACAAGATTTGGAGAAAATCTTGAAGATCCGAAATCTTCGGTGATTTGAGTTTTATCTCCGTGGATGAACCGAGGCTCTCCTTTGCCTATAAAAATGAGGCCTAGCCCTCGAGGAGAGTTTGCTGAAACTTTTGAGAACCGTGAAGCTCTCTGCCTCGCGAAGAAGAAGCCCCGTGCAAGTTTACTTGCACGGATGGAGTCCCTTGCACGCAACACCTTTGCGCAACAAGAAGAGGAGTCCCCTGTGTGCCTCACTTGCACATCAGGAAGAGCTCTCTCTGCCCGCACACTTGCGCGGCAGGAGTAGCTTGCGCGCCCAAGGTGTCCTCACCCTTGTGGCTTGCGCGCCTCGTGGTGTTGCATCCTGCACACCCGAGTGCCTGTGCACCCCGCGGCTCATCAAGCACTTGTGCGCCTTCATATGGCCAGTAGGAGATTCGGGTGATGAGAATTACACACCAAGTGTGTGTGTGCTAAAAGGAGAAAACACCCTCGCCGTGGACAGTGTGTGTGCATAGTGAACAAGAAGTTGGCCGTAGCCATTTATGTGCAAGAAGAATAGGCCAAGCTCACTTGTGTGCAAAAAGTGAAAGAAGTGTGTGCAAAGAGCAAAGAGGCCGAACCTTAGTGTGTGCCTAAGTGGTGTGTACACACTAAGAAGGAGAAGAAGAAGGATACCTCACACTAAAGTAGAACACACATTTAAGTGTGTAACCAATAAGAACAAAGTGTGTGAAGTAAGTGAGAAGGTGTGTGCTAAAAAGGATTACACCCTTTGTGGGTTTATCACACCAAGAAGAAGGAAAGGGAAGTGCATGCATGCATGCATGCACGCGCACACCGAACAAGCTTAAATCAGTGGTGTGCGTTTGAGTTGACCAAGACTGAAAGTTCTTGAAGAATATTTTGAGAAGGCCATGCAATCACTGCATGAAGAGACAGAGTTTCCATGCACTCAGTGCATGAAGTTAAAGTGATGTGAGACTGAGCCAGACTGAAGTGAAAGATATTGTTTGTCTGAGTTTTCAGTATTTGAGAAGAGCCTGATCAACAGAAGTGATCAGAAGTTGCTGAGCAAGACCAATAGACCTTTTCAGAGGCTGTTGAAGATTCTTGAAGAGAGAGGCCAGGTCATCCTGAGAAGAAGGAGATAAATCCTGAGCAAGACGAGAAGACCTGATCATCACAAGTGATCAGAGGTACAGAGCAAGGCCAGCAGTCTTTATCCCAGACTGCTGAAGATACTTGAAGAAGCTGAACAAGAAGAAGAGCTACTCGTGTGACTCGAGCAGCCAGGAGAAGACCCTGTGGGACTCAGGGAGAAGAAGTCTTCAGTGGGATTCTGGAGCAGGCCAGTGGGACTCTGGTAACACTGTGGGACGCAGTATAAAGACCCTCCTGTGGGACTCAGGAGAGATACAGTGGGACTCTGTATCAACCATTGTAATTTTAACAGGTTATAATGGAGAATCCATGCTGAGAGAGCATGGCAAGGATGTAGGCCTTTGGTGCTGAACCTTGTAAATCCTTGTGTCTTGTGCCTTTTCATTACTGCATTATCCGGGAAAGGTTGAGAGACATAAGAAGAGTGGATCGAGGCCTTAACAAGCCATAGAGGTTTAATTGATTAAGAATCAATTAGTAAAAAGTTTTAAGGGATCACTGATTCACCCCCTCCCCCTCTCAGTGATTCACACTGATCTGGGCACTTCAATAATTTCCAATACATGAGACTATGTGGAAAGACCCATCGGTAGGAATTCCACATATTTTTTTCATTGTATATTTCAATATTTGAACATCTATATTGATACTTATACTTGATATTATTATTAATTCATATCGTGAGTCACATACTTTTATATATTAACAAAAATTGTGACAACATATGTTTTTGGTGAGGTAATATATGTTGGGTGTGTCATGAGTGATACTGAATTAATGAATAAGTCAATATAGAATTTTTTTCATCTTATTTAAGGAAGATTATATCTTAGTCCCTTGGATTATAATGGAACTATTGAACTAAAATTCAGTGTCCATGGTGATTGACGAGTTCATTTCCTAAATTCAACTAAAATATCAATCACAAAGATTGATGGAACAAGTATACAGACTCATTCATTTGGGATATCATGAAAAATATATTATATTACGCAATGAGTGTTTTTATGTGGTAGTTTTCATTTGGAAATTGAATTCTTCCTCTATGGGTGACTTTACATGTTGTTATATATTTATATTAAACTTTATGAAATCCCACATAATGCCACTAAGGAAGAGGCCCATAGGATCACATACATAGTGTATCCTTTGATCTTGGTTAAATTATATTTTAATATAACTTTTTGAATTATTATTATTATCAAGTATAAAGAATAATATTTATTCATTATTTATTGATCTCAAATATTCAGTCACCAAATTTATATGTGAGTAAAAAATTAAATAAATATCAATTCACAATACCATGAATATACAATTAATTTATATATAAAATTAATAATTTTTATTATTATTCGATTTTAGATAAATATCAAGGAAGGTAGAAGATTCAATTTATTCCCTGTAATGGAAATGATATAATCTTAAATATCAATTAAAGTGATTATTTATTTTATAAAAATGATATTCATTTGTAAAAGTTGGAACATTCTATTATATAATAATATTATTATTATTATTAGAATAGAGAATATATTAAGTTTATTATTTAATTAAGTACCTATTTAAAGTTATAAATATTAAACTATAGCTCTATATGTACTTGCTTATATCATTTTATATTGGTGGATAATTTTTTTGTGTGAGATCATTTGTGTTGTGAAGAATGAATTCTATCACTTTAGAATTATCTCCATGTAGAACATATCTAGGGTTCCACTCAAGACTGAGACAATACCTTCACCACCTTCCCCCTCTCATTATTTAGAGAACAAGATATAAAATCCTTAATATTGAAGGGTTTTTTTATTATCAAGACGAACACTACAAGATATTTGGATCACCTATGCTAATACTTAGAGTTCCATCAATATTGTTTGGATATTTTGCAGTATGTTTGGATAACCGCTAGATGAATTATATTTTGGATCCTATTAGAATAATTATGATAAAAATCAAACAAGGGGTTTGAACAATCAACAGTTTTTTGAATAAATAATCTCAAGATCGAGTTAATTATTATTAATAAATTAATTATAAATTTAATGTAAAATGTCCTCTTGTCTTGGTTGTGGGATTATTTATTTTTTTCTTCAAGTAAATTTATTTAAAATGATGATTACTCATCATGTTATTTAATATTATTAATTTAATATGAAAAAATTCAAGTTTTCCATGGGCCCAATAGCTCTTTCATTATTTTTGGAACTGTCAGATTATACCGCTTTGGTTTAAATGGTTTAATTAATTAAAAAATTATATTTAATGGTTTGGATGTTATAAATGGGGTAAGTAACTCCTATATAAAGTTAGGTGGTCCCTAAAATACTTAACTATATGATTTTTTTTCATGATATTGTATACTTGAATGGGAATTTGGATTTTGGAAAAATTGATAGGGAATGAGATCACCCTAAGTGGATATGCTAGTTAGATTAGTTTCTATTAGGATTAGAGAAATTTCATTATTACTTTTGAGTGATATATAATTTCTTAGTGAATTAATCTCCAAGGGGAATGTATTTTATTTTAGTGTATGTGGTATTAGACTAGGACTTTAGTCTTATGATTAGTTTGGTTATCCTAGATTTGATCACTTTAAGGCTAGTATGGTAGGTATGGTGGGGTTATTATTGTTCATGATGGGTGAGATATTTATTCATATCATTTGTGGTTAGTATTACCCTATTGAGGGTGGGATATGTGTTTATTATATTATGGTATCTTAACAAGTCCTCTAGGGCTTTCTATGGTGTGATGAGGATCATTTCCTTTGGATGATGGGATTGGATCACTATTATTAATATGTGAGAGGGGACCAAAGAAATGGGTTATTTAATGTTCCCAAACCTCCATATAGGTAATTATATTTTTTTATTTTTTTATTTTTGTTCATTTATGGTATAATTGGTACTAAAGGAAGTATTTAGGGGTTTCTGGATGATATGAAGGGAAACGAGGAAGGGGTGAGGTGAAATAGGCCTTGGGTACTTTGTGGATTGGTATTGAGTACTTAGTGGGTAACCTTGGGTGTAAGTGTGTCTATCATGAACCAACAAGTATTTTGTGTCTTTGTATCAGGCACCCAATAGTATTTTGGATAGAATCCATTTTAAAAACTGAATTTTTTGTCTTTTTAACCCTAAACTGTATACATAAAAAATTAGGGGCATGTGATTTCACTAACGTCTAACAATTTTCTCACCCCCATGGAGATATCATTCCCCTATCCTCTATCCTAGGTTATTCCTTCCTCAATCTTGATCTTATTGTCTTCCATTGGTCATCGGAGCTAGCCTTTTCCAAGGTAAGTCCTTGGATCATTCCAAACCTCTATTCTCTTCTTTTCTCATAGAATCAGAAAATTTAATATTTGGTATCCCTATTTTAGGTCTTGAGAAATATATAAAATCCTTATGATTTCTTCTAGGATAGTAGTTGTGGAGTCTTATCCAAGGACAATAAAAGTTAACTCCATGGTTTATATTTCTAGTTATTTATTTCCAATATCACAATGGCGTTGACCTAATTTCAATCCCTTTAGAAGTGGTTTCTTTAAAAAAAAATTAAATCTCCCTTTTCCTAGGACATCAAGATGACCTTATATAATTTAATTTGTAGGTATACCCCTTCTCTCTTTATTACAAATAGAGATTTTTTTGCAACAATCTGGGTCCAATTAAACTAAATAAAAACCATGGGTTTAAATTATAAATATTTTACCCAAACCTTTGTGTGGATATAGATTATGGTTTTTATAATCTTGGTTGTGTTTTTTTTTTATTTTTTTGATAAGTTATAGTTTTATTAATTACTTCCCATTTCATTTATTTCTTCACATTCCTATTTCTTTATTCAATGCTTATGAAATATTTAAGATTTAATTGATTTTTTTCTATTATCTATATATAATGAAGTGATTATTTAGTAATGATATATTCCTCACTTGAATATATTGACATGGTTAGTTTATATATAAATTTTTAATCAGATTTTACTTGGATAATGTGTATATATTTTGTGGTATTCTAGTTTGAGTAGGTACCCCCTTGATGGTGAATAGTTTAAAAACATGGGATGGGATTTAGGCCCTGACTATTTATATAGAATGGTGGTTTGATATGGGTTCATAATTAACTACACATTTATATGTATTCGTTTATTACCTAAATAGACTACAATATTGCCTTAACTTCTTATACCAAATTCCATTTACCATCAGGATGGGTCTCTATGACCAAACTTTATTTTACACACATCTACTCATATGTGTGGGTGAATATGTGTACATGTGCAAGTAAATTATAAGTGAATATGATCCAACCATAGAGGATAGGTTGGGATTATAATATAATAATCTATGTTGAGGCTAAAAATATGTAAATATGTATGGATCATCTCATTATAGGGAGTTAATTTTATATGAAAATGAATATTCTTAGATTTATTGTTATGACTTGTGCTTATTGTTTCATTGTCCCTCTAACTTTTTACTATTGATGGAATACACTCTAGTTTATAAATTATTTTTAGGGGTGGGTTGGAAACTAACTACTAATTTTTCATACTCAATCCATGCATGATCCTTAATTGGTAAGTGTGTAGACTCTTTTGTGCGTGATCTAGGTAAGTGAATGGTGCCCAACTACGGAAGTTAATTGCACATGTAGAGTGTGTAACATGGATATTCATTTTTTGATCTTTTTTTGTATAGATTTTTCAGTGTAAAAAGGGTTTTATTAACATATGTTTTGAAATTATTAATATTTTGTAGAGCTAATTTGGTTCCTTAGGTCTCATTTGGCCTACGCACTTATGTATATGTGTGTTTTTTGGATTAATTTCACTTAATTTATATACTTTTGATATTTTTGGACTTTATATGTATAGAGTTTCATATGTATATTATATTTTTTTTAACAATTTTATTTTTATACTCACTTCTATACAAAATTAGTTACACACTTCATATATCATTATCTTGGGTAGGTTAATCATCTTTCAGTGTATACCTTATCTAAATTGCCTCTTACTTTAAAGGGTGAAAATTACCTCCTATGTGAGTTTAATATGACCCTTGATGCATATTATAGCCTTTGGAAACTATGATATTTTATTGAGGTCTTGTGACAATAGTAATTGTGTCTTTCAGGTATTCAGTTCATGAATGTTTCAAAATGGTAGCAAAGCTCGTGTCAAAAGATCTTATATATGTGGCTTGATAGTAAAAGGAGAATATGACTTTCATGACTTCGAAAGTAATTCAAAAACCCAAGGAATGTTGATATTAAATAAATTTCTTATGTTATTAAAATTCATGATTTGATTAAATTGATTTATTTTTACTATAATAATTTTAAGTAATTTTTTAGTTGAAAAAGAAGTATCTTTATTCGAATCAAGTTTTTTTCCTTAAATTATATTGTTTTATTTAAAATTTAAAATTCAAAATTTTAGAATTTTAATTTTATGAAATGTAATAAATTTTTTGTTTTATCATTTCAAAATTATGTCGTAGTTTTATTTTTGGTATTTTTTTGAAAAGGTTGAGTTTTAGGTGAGTAGTGAAAAATATTGTATCCTCAAATTCCCTAACTTTTCCTTTGATTAAGTATTCAGAATTTACCTTTTGGTTTTTAGTTGTTTTTAAAGTCCATAAACTCTATTTCTCTTAGTCATAAATTAGTTAATTCAATGGGTGTCAATTTTATACATTATTTTGGTTTAAAATTATTTATATACTTAAAAATGAATTTGTATAAAAACGGTTTTTCAATGTGTTTTTCATACTTACATTAAATTTTATTTTTAACAATTCTAGAAATTGAATCTTAAAAAATCCATTCTATATTCAGAATAAAAATATTTAAATTGTGTAATAATCTCCATTTCATTTTTTTCATAAAATTAAGTTACCATATTAAAACTTAGTCACCGCAATAAGGGTTAAAAGGGTTTAAAAGGTTTAAAATTGGGTTAGTGTAACATCCTGAACTACAGAAACCCAAATCCTATAGTTATATTTAATTATTGGTAAAAAATACAAGATTTACCAAAGGATTGAGTCATTTATTAGTCTTTGAATACCAGATGCATAAATATATTACATTGAAATTCATAATATACAACAGGATCATAATTCAAGAACATGATTATACCTTCACTAATATCCTTGAAAATTATATATATACATCCTATAAGTTTCTTAAAGAAAAAAATAAGGGTGATTCCAGATGCTCAGTATGGAGTAGCATACACTGAAATCTTACATAACATAAACATGGAATAAGTGACATGGAAATAATAAATGAAAAATATGAATTCATGACCAAATGAAACTGAAATCATGTCATATCCATGATAATAAATGAAAAAATGGATATTATTAATATTTATCTCATATTTATGGAATTTATAATTTCAGACATCAAAAACCTATTTTAAATTCCTTGTTCCAATAAACTTTACTTATTATCAAGATCGTGATCAAGACATCTCATTGTCATGGCCTTACGCCAAGTCACTATCCTATTATGGGAGTGGTAATAATACAAAACCCAACCTTATTGATCTCATGAATCATGTTGATGAATTGAGGGGCTATATAAGGTCATCCCCCACCCGTCACTTGATTAATTCCAATGCATTCACTATAATATTCATCAAGGCCTTTCATATTGTTCCCTAAGGAAACTCTTACTAAAAAAATTTGGATATTTTTATAATTATAAACATTGGTATAAAATACTTCCCCATTAAATATAATAATGTTTATGTATAGGATAATATCCCTTAACACACTTGGAATTCATGGGGTATCATCAAAGTAACATAAAGTACACTTATCAAAGAATTATAGTAGTGGGGGTACTTAAAATGTACTAAGTAATCCATGGAATATGAGAATTGGATTCAATAGATTTAATTAGTAGTACATAAAGTAAATATTAGGAAAAATAATTCATTAAGATTCATTAAGATTATGTAAATGTTCCAAGGAATATCCCCTAGGAGTGTCTCATTAGGTGTGAAGTCTTAGGCCCACTAATCATACATAAGGTTGATGATTGAGTCAATACTCAAAAAACCCGTTTCATGGTAATTAATTATAGTTTCATATTTTCCACATCCTCTTCCACTTTCAAGTATCCAAATAATGATGTATTTTCTTGGAAATTACACACAATTTTACTTTATTAAAATATAGGATAATTTTCCCACCATGGAAAAGGTATCTCTGAATCAAAATAATATGAGAGAGGAATAAAAATATGGACATTTAAATCCCTTAAATTTCATGAGTAACATTTCAAAATTATTCCATATAAATCTATTCACCGCACAAAAAAATAGTTTGTGATTACAACTTAAGTCTCATACAATGCAAATTGAGACGAAAAATCCCTACTTTTGGCTTGGGTAGAAATTCAATCATAACCAATTTCAATAGAGGTATTAAAATTGATCTTAAAATACCATAAATAAACTCATTTCATGATATAAAATCTCAAATAGGCAATATATACACCACATAAAGGAAATTAGGTGCATAATACAAAATTTTTCTCAAAGAGAGGAATTTGAGATGATATACCCTTACATCTTGTCCTGAATTACATGAATTTACTTTAACCTCTTATATTATAAACACATATATTTTAATAAATTTAAATAATAACATTAATCATATCCGTTTTTATTCATACTCTTCATAAATGGTAATTCTATACATGAATTCTTCTGATTTTCTACATCGATGCTTATAGTTTTGATCATTTGTAGTTATTTCATAATAGTGATGTTCATATTCATTTTTCTTCCAAATTCCATTATAACTATGTATTTAAAGATACTATTTTTGATAAATTATAATAATTTATGATGTTTAAAATTCCATTCATGATTTTTTTAGACCGTATTCGTGAAAATAAAGTCGATAATAAGCATATTTTGGTGATTTTTGATGAATGGAAGGTTTTTCCTTAATTGATGAATTAGATATTGATATGATATCTTAAAAAAAACCATGACTTATACATTTATATCATATTATAAAAAAAAATTAATTTTCAATTTCCATTCACTGTATAAATTCAATGTATTGTTCAAGTATGTGGTTAAACCGACTCAAACAAGAACATATATTGATTTAATATATGATTATTAGGTATTTTATAATATAATTAGAACGGGAATATAATTATATTATTTAGTTTTTATTAGTTTTATATAACTTAATTATACGTAATTAAAAGAAGAATGGATGGATGTGAAAACATTATGAAATTTTAATAAAATATTATCCTCTTAGTACGCTTATTTTAAATGATTAAACTAACAATGATTGTTTGTTAGTCATATCATTAATAGAATCTTAAATTTGTCACACTATAACATTAATTATATCATAAAAATCATATTCATCATTAAAAACCTTCCTTATATCCAACCTTTTATGGTTTTGAAGGAAAATTAAACATGTTATGTCATGGAGGTGGTAGTCCACACAACACATAAAAAATAGTTTTGTTTTCCTTAATAGATGAGGTATATGAATAAATATTGATAATAACTTTAATATGTTAACATTATAGTATATTAGTTATAATTATATTATTATATTATTGTGTATAGAATAAATTTTAAAGAAGATAATTGAGAAGAAAACTATGTAGATGATAATACTCATGTCGGGGGCTTGATTATTCTTTGGAAGTCTTCTTGAATTGTAAGGACTTGGGATAATTATGTGAGGTGACCAAATATAAACATGAGTTAAATAATACATTATTCACATTATTTAAATAATACATCTATCAAATATTCACACAACCCATATACATAAAATTTTAGCATCTTGGATATTAGATATATAAATAACTTGTTTTACAACACTTGAAAACTTTTATCTTTAATTATTCTCCTATGGACCATTTCTATACATCTAACATGATAAAATCATATTCATAACCTAGTTATTGGAAACATAAGAAAGGGGGTTCTCCAAAACACTATAATGGAAAAGAAATATCATAAAGTTTTAGATCATAAACATGAAGGAGAATATAAGAAATAAATAAATAACATAATAAAATCTCAAAATACCATGGATAATAATTATAAAATGTGATGGAGGAACATAAAATCATAAGAATATTTTTAAGGAACCATAAAAGAAATTACCTAGCTTAAAAACTAATATCAATAATTATAAAACATGTGATCATGATATGAAAGTGTATAATTATTTAACAATAAGTCATAATCTTGAAAACATGGCATAACTTGATAAAAAACTTGAAAAGGTGGAATAATAATAAACATATAATTCCTTATCATTTTGAAACTATCTTCTCACTAACCTTTTCATACATAAAATTGTGATTATATCTAAATGGAACCAAACTCACCCTTTTTGAACCCACCCACTTTATATCATGTTCATATATAAAATTATTAGTAGAGTTTAATGTCATCACAATCACCCTTTGTCAACTTAGCTACTCACTAACCAGTTCAAACATAAAAGTTTGAGTAGCACTTAATTTCATCACACTCACCCTTTGTGAACCTAGCTACTCACTAACCTGTTCACATAAAATTTATATCTCATGAGATATAAGATTTTACACATTTCATTGGAGGAAGATATATGTCACACCCTTTGCATTATTTATACATTCTTGTGCCACTTGAAAATTAAAAAATCATCATCTCCTAAAGAACTAATGGAAAAAAGAATGCGTTTCCTAAAATATTCATAAGAATCACATAACATGAACTTAAGAAATAATAGAATACCATAACTCTATTTTACCAAAATAAATCATATCATAATTACATATAAAGGGTGATGAAAACATCACATCATGAAAAAATAAACCTTTGAGGGTAAATATTAGTTAAAATAAGTTTTTAAAAATCCATTTTAACAAATTAAAGTGAAAAATACTTTTTAAAAAAAATTGAAGGAAAATATAATAGTTTTAAAACCCATATTATAAAGAGTTACTAATAAAAATTCCTTTAAAAGACAAAAATATTTCAAAAACGGAAAGGAAAAACACTTTGAAAATGTTTACTTTTAAGTAAATATTTAATAATGTAAACTCAAAAAAGACATAATGTTTTCAATAAAATAAGTGAAAATACTATTATAAATTTTATTTAAAAAAAAATATTTAATAATAGATACTTGAAAAAGACTAAAATTATTATATAAAACAATTGGAAATACTTTGAAAATTTATAATTTTAAAAAAAATAAAGGAAACTTGAAAAATACAAAATTGTAATCAAAATAAAATGTGGATTAAATTATAAAACTTTTATTTTTGAATGGATGGAAAAACCTTTTGAGCATTTTGAAATAACCTTTTTGAAAACCCAAAATTCTTAGAATATTTTATAACATACAATTTAAAATAAGGTAAAGATAATTTTTTTTACCAAATATATCTACAGAAGAATATTATAATAAATTATTTATAATTAATGAGTATACAAATTACCCAAATGTATTATCACATTTGAGAGAGCTCCGTTTTTTGGAAAGAAGTTGAAAATAAATCCTTACATCTTGTGTAACATTTAAGTAAAAACTCTTGAAGTAGAATGACCATAAAATTGAACTTAAAATGACATTAATGGATAATTAACTCATGATATAATTAATTATATATGTATTATAAACATCACTTAAATGAAAACAGTTGTGTAATAAAAATAGTCTCTCGATGAAGGGAAATTGAGATAAAAAATCCATTACAGCTTAAGAAATGTTCCAATACAAATCCCCTGAAAGATATAGAGATTAAAATTGAATTTAAAATACCATAATAAATATTATTAATTCTATTATATAACAAATAAGTAGTATACACACCATTTTGATGAAATAAAGTGCATAAAAGTAAGTGTATCTCAAAGAAGGGAAATTTGAGATGAGTCACTTAAAACATGAGAAGTGGATGGTTTGAAAGAGAATGTTGTTATGAAATAAAAATTTATATCTCATGAAAAAAGGTTATTTATTATGAAATAATTCATTTGAATAGTATCTATACCACTTCAAAAGGAAATATGAGAAAAACTTGTAATCATTCCTCAACAAGGGTGAACTTGAGACAACAAACCCTTATCATGTTTCCTTACTTAGTTGATGACACTAAACCACTTGTAAAAAAAAATCATAACTTAATATACAATTTCATAAAATTTATCATAAATATTAACCTTTTATAAACATTATTATTATTCTTTTTCATGAGTAAATTAATTATTTATAGCATATTATGACCATCAGGTGTTAATAAATTTAACTATTTTAAGCATTTTAATAATTTTTATATCATTACCCATAATTTAATTCCAATTTAATTATTGATATATAATTTAATATTAATTAATATATAGCTTATATTGATTTATAATGTTTTTATTTCATCTCATATCTATTTTTTCACGTTATCTAAAAACCAAATTGATAGTGTCTTATTTCAAAAATTATAGTGAACAAAATCTTGCTCTAATAATAAGTTAAATACATAATATAATATTTCCATTACCATTTAAAAATCATTATTTTCTTAATATAATATAATAATATTATATTTCATGTTCCCATAGTCATCTATAATCATATTTTAAATCATTGTTCACATAGGTAGTTAAACCGACCCAAACTTGAACATGCTTTAACTCGATTAGAGAGTATGGTTAAGGGGTTGTTTCTTTTCACATAAAATATTTATCACATAAGAATTACTATTTTTTTAATATGGTGAAATATATTTTAATATTATTATATAATTTATGAAATTATAAACAAAAAATGAAAATTACTTCATCGTAGTGGCGGTAATCCACACATACGCATGATTAGTGTTCTCGTCTCTCAATGGTGATAGGGGGTGAAGTTTGATATAAATTTTAAAATTAAGAATCATAATTATATTATAAATATCATATTTATTCACTATTACCACCATTAATACTATCCATGAAAATAGATAATGAAAAAAAATGATGTCGCTTCGTGGAGGAGGTACTCCACACAACGCACTAATAGTGTTCCTTTGTTTTTATAAGTAGATAAAAATGAATATATAGGAGTTATACAAGTAAGATAAAAACATATAAGTATGATAATGATACTTAATCCATCGTATTACTATGGTTATATGATATTTGGAAGAGTAATATTAAGAAGAAAATCTTAAGAGGAGATTTGGAAGATCCCTTGAAATTAAAGTGCTTAGGGAAACTATGAGTGACCAGGGGATTATTTTTATGGGATAGGTTTATAGGGATAGTAAAATAATATATTTTAAATTAGTATTTATAAAGTTATTTTTGTTTTTGAAAGGGTGTGAGTGATCTCATTTTATAATAGAGGAAAATGGAATTTTTGGAAATACCCTTATATTTTAATAACATCATGACATTATTCCATGTTCAATGGATGAAAATTATTGAATTTATAGATTTTGGGGTTTATTTATGTCGTGAAACACTCAAAAATTTCTTTTCACACATGTTTTAAACAAGTTATCAGGCTTTAACCAATACATTTTCACATTTTACTCTCTAACTTTTAAACTAAGTAACTAGTTTTTAACTTAGTGATTTTAGGTTGTATTAAACATCAAATATAACCCATATAACAAATTTTTGGTGTTATGGAACTAAATTTAACATCAATTAAATCGAAAAATAAATTATAAATATTATTAACTTAATTTTTAAATTAAAATAGTTAATGTGTAGAAAAACTATTTTATTTGAAAATGACATTTTAAACATTACAGATTCTTAATCTTATTTAGTATTTATCACCAATTAAATGAGTTTTAATACATTTATTTAGTTGTTTATAAATCATATTAGGTTCATTTTTTCAAATATTTTAATTTAATTGATTCAATATAAATTCTCTAATATCAATAAAACAATAATTTTAAAACAATTTTTTCAACATTATCGTGGTAATTAACATTAATCCTAACAATTTAAATTTTATACATAAAAATGAAAATGTCAATATTAAATAATATTCACTTTATTATTTCAAATATAGGAATAATTTTATGAAATTAATATTCTATATGTAGAGAAATTAATCTTAATGCTAGCTCATGTAACCTGTAAAAAAATTGAAAAAAAATTATTTTTAAGAAAAAAGATTCATGATTATGATAGAGTTATAAATGTAACTAATTAAAGTGGTTTTAAAATAATAATAATTATTAAAATATTATTTATTGAAAAAATAAAATAAATCAAAATTAAAATTTCTTCATGTTATAATAAATTAAACAAAATGGTTGAAAAGCATTTTTCATTAAAATCATGCATAAATTTTAAAAAGGTTGAGCATGGGTTTATAAATTGAACATGATTTTTTTAAAGGATTTATTATAATTTATAATATAATATTTTATAGGAAAAATATGTCAAAAACATTAAATGTATTCAAATAATAAAATAATTTCTTAAAAGTGAAAATATTTATAAAATTAGTTTTTTTTCTATTCACCTAAAAATTCACTATTTTATACACCCTCAGATAATTTTGTTATGAGGAATTAAAAAATAAAATAAAAGTTATTAATTTTAAATTATAAAATTTATAAATTTATCTTTTTAAAACAAAATATATAATATAAATAAAATGGATTTTATTGAAAATAAACTTTTCATTATTAACACATATTAATTATTTTCATTCTAAAGGTAATAGCTATTAATGTTTTAAAATCATAGTTTTTATTATATATTTATTAATAATTTATTCTTAATATGTTTTTTTACATTGGGTGTATCACGTGACACAACTTATCAAACATACTATGTATTTTAAAGGATACAAAATCTTGGGTCATTAAATTTTACCTCCCTTTAATAAATTGAATCCTCATAATGTTAATTAATTCTGACTGATTAAAGTAGATGAGGGTATTCGTAGAATACTCATTATTCTGGATAAAACTTCAAATGTAACATATACCTGACTATATTAATAAATATCAGCATACTTATCTTTCCTCAATCAACATTTATTGCTCATACACTAGTCATGTATTATCTAGAGTGTACCTCCCCCAAAAATACCAAAGTATCCAAGTCATAAAACCACAGTTAAATATTATATTTTTCCCAAAATTAATTTTATCTTTAATAATAAAATTGTACTACCCATTAGTTCATAAAATCACATACTAAAAAATATATACCATAATACTAAAAACGTGATAAACTTCACCAAAATTTAATTATAATCAATACTAATGATATTGATACTACATAACTTATATTTTCAATGTCACCCAACCCTTTATTATCCCAACATTAAAAATTTTCTAAACTTGAATCTTATCCAACCCTTAAACATGTGTTATTTAATAGTTACTTCCAAAATATGACCTTTCTATAAAATAATTTCTTAGGATTACTAATACCATTTAATATATGATTTTAAACCATTAATGAAAAAATAACAAATAATGATCCTTATATATTTCACATAAACCTAAATAACTATTAGAATATACTGAAAATATCATCGATACATATCCCCTCACTAATTAAAATATCTAATAGAATTAAGATTTAGTTTTTAATAGGATATAGATCTAATTACCTTGGGTAAGACTATAAAACTCACTTTTCAATCATAACATGCATATACGAAGTTTCGTCTATTTATATGTGCTCCCTTATTTGGTTATAATACATAGAGGTTTTTTGATACATACCTTTATCAGCTTCATCCTCATTATCCTATTTTAACCAAATACTAAAACCAAAATGGTTATGATAATATCCTAAAGAATCAAAGTATATGAATATGAAAGCTCAATCCTAAGATGTCTTATCCAATGGAACTTTCATTTAAACATAAAACAATTCCATTTAAACTATATAATACTTGGTAAATCCAATAACTCTCTTGGTTATATCTTGGTAACATTAATTTTTTTTCTCTTATACATCTTATCATAATCCCTTAATGTAATTTCGAAATAAATCCCTCATAATGGTTTATAAAAAGAATAAAATCAACTACAATATATCCCCTTGGAGTTTCTAACCAGGTGTGCAGTGTTAGGTATACTCATTATAAATCAGGTTGATGATTGAATCAATTATCAACCAATATTTTTTGGATGATTACCCCTAGTTTCATAACTTCCATTGCTGCATACACTTTACAGTATCCTAATAAGGATATATTTCTAGTAAAACCACTTACCCTACCAATATTTAATCATATCATCATATACTTAGAATAAATTCAAGGATTTTAAATAAGGTTCTCTAAATTAATCTCCAAAAATAAATAAACTTATCTCCAAAATAAATAAACCCTACTCTAATGTGAGCTGAAGCAACCTAGGTTAAATATGAATTAAATAATACATTAATCTCATAATTTAAATAATACATCTCATAAATATCTGCACAACCCAAGTAACTAACGTTTTAGTGTCTTAGATATTAGCTGCATAAATAACTTTTTATAAGATATTTTAAAACTTTTATGCATAATCTTTTACCTCTATACCCTTTCTATAAATCTCATATAATACAATCATCTTCATAACATGAGTATTGAAAACATAAGAAAGTTGTGAGATGAAATTCCTAGTAAGGGAAAAGATGTATCATAAAATATTAGACAATAAACATGAAGGATAATATGAGAAAGACATAAAAACATATTAAAATCCCAAAATACCATGTATAATATTGATAAAACTTGATAGATCAACATAAGACCATAAAAATACCATTAAAGAACCATAAAATAAATGACATGCCTTATAAAAAAATATCAAAAATCCTAAAACATTTGATCATGGTATAAAAGTGAAGAATACTTTAAAAATAATCCATAATAATGAAATAAATTCATAACATTATTAATAACTTGAAAAGGATGAATAATCATAAAGATGGTATTCTGTATCACTATAAACCTAGCTACTCGCTAACCTGTTCATGTGTAAAAATGTTAGTAGAGATAAATGTCATCACACTCACCCTTTTTGAACCTAGATAATTCTAAATTGTTCACACACAAAAATTATGACTATATCAAAACTCCATATAACTCATTTTTTTAACCTGTCTACAAACTAACCTATACACATGTAAAATTTTGAGTAGATCTTAACGTCATCATATTCACCCTTTGTGAACCTAGTTACTCGATAACTTGTTCACATAAAATTTATATAGGATAATATATAATCATTTCCCCAATTCATTGGAGGAGGATATAGGTATCACCCATCTCATAATACAAATAATTATGTGCCACTTGAAAATCAAAAAAGTCATCATCTCATAAAGAACCCATGGAAAAATAATGGGTTTCCTAAAACCCTCATAAACATCACATAAAATGTACTTAAGAAAACATAGAATATCTTAACTCTAATTTTAAAAAATAAATCATAGAATAATAACATATAAATGGTGATAAAAACATCACATCATGAAAAATAAACCTTATATGGTAAATATAAGTGAAAATAAAAAAGTTTTCCAAACAAAATTTAAACATGGAAGTGATAATTACTTTTCAAAAAAAAATTAAAGGGAAAGATAATACTTTTGAAAACCATATTATAAATAGTTCCTAATAAAAATTACATTGAAAAACATAAATTTTTAATAATTGGGAAGGGAAAATATTTTTAAAACATTTACTTTTAATAGAATATATAATAATATAAACATGAAAAATATATAAAGTTTTCAATAAAATAATTGAAAATACTTTGATAACTTTTACTTTTAAATAGAATATTTAATAATGGAAAATTGAAAAGGAAATATAGTTTTAAATAAAATAAGTGGAAATATTCTAAAAACATTTCCTTTTAAAATAATATCTTTAATAATGAAAACTTGAAAAATACATAATAGTAATCGAAATAAAATGTGGAGTGCATGAGAATTTTTTTATTTTGGAAAATATAGAAAAACCCTTTTTAACATTTTGAAATAAACTTGTTGAAAACCCACATTCCTTAGATGATTTTAAAACATCCAATTTAAAATAAGGAAAATAAAAAAAATATGTTTACCAAATATATATAGAGGAGAGTAAAATGATAGAGGATATATAATGAAAGAGTATACAAATTCCCCAGATGTATTATCATAGTAGAGAGGTCTCAATTTTTATAAGGAACTTGAAAATAAATTAATATGTTTTTTGTAACATTTAAATCAAAATTATTGAAGGATAATGAAAATTAAATTGAACTTATAATACAATTAATTAATAATTAATTAATGAGATAATATATCATATCGGTAGTATACACACTACTAAAATTAAAATAGGTGCATAATATAAACAATGTCTCGATAAAGGGAAAATTGAGACCAAAATCCCTTAGATCTTAAGTAAAATTAAAATAAAAACACTTTTATAGATATTTAAATTGAATATAAATTAGTTGATAAATTTTATTCATGATATTATACAACCAATATGTAGTATATAGGCCATTTAGTTGAAATTAGGTGCATAAAAGAAAATGTGTCTCAAAAAAATAAAATTTGATATGAAGCCCTTTCAAATTGAGAAGTGAATGGATTGAAAGATAATATATGATATATTGTGAAATAAATATTTTTATCTCATAAAAAAGTTAATTTATTATTAAATAATTCATTTTTTCAGTATTTATACCACATCAATGTGCAATAGGTTAAAAACATGTAATCATGCATAAATGAAGGTGAACTTGAGAAAACAAACCCTTATCTTGTTTCCTTGCATAGTTGATGACACTATCACATCATATAAAACAAAAATAGGTAACTTTATATCCTATTCTATAAACTTCATCATAAATATTACACTTATATAATCATTATTATAAATTTGTGCCATTATTACATTAATTAGTTATAGCGTATTTTGATTATTGGGTGTTTGTGCATGTTCATAAATGTTGATATCATTAACCATAATTTGATTCCAAGTTAATTATTTATATATCATTTAATATTCTATATTATATAAATTATATATTTATTTAAAATTTTCTTGTTTCATTCCATATGTATTTTGGTGATGTTATGTGAAAACCGAATTGATAACGGCTTATTTCAGTAATTTTAGTGAATCAAAATATTATTTTAATAATAAGTTAAATAATGAATATAATAATTATATAACCATATAATAATAAATAATTTATTAATATATTATAATATTAGTATTTATCAAGTTCTTATAGTTATCCATACTCATATTTTAATTCATTGTTCACGTAGGTGGTTAAACTAACCCAAACCGAAACATGCTTTAACTCAATTGGCATGTATGGTTAAGGAGGAGTTTATTTTGACATTATATCTTTATAAAACAATAATAATGATATTATTTTTATTTTTTTATAATTTTTAACTAGATTTGAATATTTCTTGATAAAGTATTAAATTCAAAATGAAAATTTTTTCATCATGGAAGTGGTAATATGCACGTACGCATGATCAGTGTTCCTATTTCTCAACGCATGAGACGGGGTGAAGGTGGATATTAAATTTAAATTTTAGAATCATAAAAATATTATATATATAATATTTATTCATAATTACCACCATTAATAATATCTATTAAAAGCGGTAATAAAAAACAAACAACATCCCTTTGTGGAGGTGGTAGTCCGCGCAACATACTAACAATGTTCTTTTGTTTTTCTAAGGGGATAAAAATGAATACATAAGGGTTATCAGTATAATATAAAAAAATATAATAATAATAATTATAATAAATAATTATATTATTATAGTGATAATATATTTTTAAGAGTAATATTAAGAATAAAATCTTAACAGTAGATAACACTTAAGTTGGACACAATATGTTTCCCTTGCAAGTTCCCTTAAAATTGAAGAGATTATGATAACTATGAGTGGACATGGGATTATGTTTGTGGGAGAGGTTTATATTTAGATTAAATTATAATTTTTTTAATGGAGTAATTATATAGTTATAAGTATTTTTGAAAGGGTTTAAGTGATCCCATTTTATAAGATAGCATAGGGACACTTTTGGAAACACAGCTTATATTTTAATAATTTCATGACATTGTTCCAAGGTCAATTACTCAAAGGCTTAGAAATTATTTATTTTTGAGTATATTTAGGTCAATAAAAGCTCAAAAATTTCTTCTCACACATGTTTTAAACATGTAATAAGGATTCTACCATTATGTTTTCACATTTTACTCTTTTTCCTTTAAACAAGGTAACAAGTTTTTAACTAAGTAATTTTATGTTTTATTAAACATATAACATAACCAATATATGAAAATTTGGATGTTAGAAAATTAAATTTAACATATATTTAATCCAATTAAAATTATAAATATTATATAATTAACTTTTAATTTAAAATAGATAACCTGTAGAATAACCATTATATTAGAAAAATAAAATTTCAACCATTATGGATTCTTAATATTATTTAGTATTTATTACCAACTAAATGGGTATTAATATATTTAAATAGGTGATTATACATCATATTATATTAATTTTATAAATTATTTTAATTTAATTTATTTGATATATATTCTTTGGTATTAATAAAATAATAATTTTAAAACAATTGTTTCACCATTATCGTGGCAATTAGTGTTAATCTTAATAATCTAAATTTTATACCTAAAAATGAAATTTTCCATATTAAATAATATGAAAATTATTATTTCAAATAAAATAATAATTTTATGAAATTAGTATTCTATGTGTAGGGAAATTAATCTTAACATTATCACATGTAACACGTAAAAACCAATTTTTGGGAAAGTTTATTTTTAAGAAAAAAGATTCATGATTAGGATAGAGTTATAAATTAAAATTTTTACAATATATTTATAATAATTACTATTTTTAAAAAATTATTTAATTTAAAAAATCAAAAAATTCATTTCCTCATGTTATAATTAATTAAACAAAACAGTTGAAAGACAATTTTCATTAAAATACTACATAAAATTTTAAAATATTGAGAAGGGGTTCATCAATTAAATATAGTATTTTAAAATAATTTTTTATAATTTATAATATAAAATTTTATAGGTTAAATGTTTCAACAACTTCAAATTTATTCATTTAATGAAATAATTTCTTAAAAGTAACAACATTTATAAAATAGTTTTTTACTATTCACTTAAAATCAACTATTATTAAAAATGTCAAAAATACACCCTAATATAATTTTGTTTTGAGGAAAAAAATTAATTTTAATTTATCAAAATTAAATTCTAAATTTTTTTATTTTTCTTTTTTAAAATAATATTTATAATATAAAGAAAGATTTATTTATTGAAAATAAACCTTTTAATATTAACTCATAATAATTATTTACCCTATAAAGGTAATAAATATTAATGATATACCATATTACTGATTATTTTATCTTTATTAATAATTTCTTCTTAATATTTTTTTCTTTTTTATATTGGTTATAGCATGTGACATAAATTATAAAATATGGTATGTATATTAAAGGATCAAAAATCTCAGTTCATTACACTATGAGTGACTAGGGGATTATGTTATTGGGAGATGGTTCTAGGGAGATAAAAATGAAATATTTTCAAGGAGAAACTATAGTGGTATGTGTGTCTGGAAGTGGTGAAGATTTTCATCTTTTATAAGTGAAGGGAAGGGTAGTTTTGGGAACACCTTTACATTTTTCAATAATTCCATGGAATTATTCAAGGTTAAATAGGTCAAAATGGAAAACATATAGGTGACACATGTATTGATCAATAAAAATCTCAACTATTAAATTATAAGAATTTTTTAAATTTTTTAGGACATTTAAATTAGGTTAATCTCAATTTACCCCTATTACTTTTAACCTAGTAATATATTTCTAATCTTAGAAATTAATTTTAATGAAAATGATTAAAATTTACTTATTTACCTAATTTTATACTTATAATTTAATATTTAAAAAAATCAAATAACATTTTGAAAGGCGTGAAATGTTAATTTTTAAATGAATACCCTTAATCAAGTAAAGACTGGTTTTAGAGAAATAATGCTTTTATGATTTAAATTTATATATAATATAAAATTATTTGGGTTGTTTTTTTAATAAAAAAATGATTTATTATAAAACAAATAAATGTTATGAGGCTTTTAAGGCACACCGAAACTAAATATACCTTGAGAATACTTGATTCAAAAAAATAACAAAAAAAAAATTATTTAAAGTAACATTTTAATTTCTTCTAAAAATATTTTAAATAGGTTTTCTAACTTAAAATATTATTGTAAAATGTATATTGTTATTCCTTAAATTCATATTTTATTACTTAAAATGGTTTTTAAAATTCTATCTCTTTCTTATATAATGGTAATGTCATATAAATTATAAGTCTTCTGAAAACCATAATTTTCGACTAAAAATCGACATTTCTAGAAAAAGATCAAAAATTCAAACTAAGATAATTTTAATATTATGAATTAAAAAATGGAATTAATTTAATAAATTTTAAATTCTAAAATTTAACTTTTAAATAAATTCATGAATAAAGTTTCTTTAAAGGGTGATTTTTTTAAATACTTCATAATATGGTATTTACCTGCAATGGTACAGTTTTCGATGTTAAATTATCCCCCCCCCCCACTTAAATAGTTTCATCCTCAAAATTGGGGTATATATAATATATTTAAAATACATAGATACTCCTTCCTTATAGATTCTTCAATCTCCCATATTTCCTATTATATTTTTTGATTTCTCCAAAGTACTTTTACTGAATGAGTTATTAGATTCAGCAATAATTTCTCTCTCATGTCAATAATCTGGATAGGATCCTAATTATAAGACAATCAAAGCTCAAAATCTATTCCCTTATATTTTTAAATTCCTATTGGATCTAGAATGAATTTCATTAATAATGAAACATGAAATACATCATGTACTTTTGAAAGGTTTGGTGGCATATCCAATCGATAATCTAAATCCCCAATTCTTTATAATATTTTAAAAGTCCCAATAGACCTATAGATTAACTTTACATTTCTAAAAAATATTAAAACTCCATTCCTCTTGAAAACTTCAATAATATATGATCCCCAATATAAAATTCCAAGTTCTAGACAATCAGAATAGAGATTTTGTCTGATTTGGGATACTTAAATGTGATCTTGAATAATCTTTACTTTAACATTCATACACTATATGAGCTCTCGTCTAATTAATCTTCTTTCTCTAGCCTCTTCTTAATAGGTTTTGGTATGAAACCATTTCCCATACAATGCTTTGTATTTATCCATATGTATTCTTTAATGGAAACTATTATTATATAAAAATGACACAAAATATTTATATTGATTCCATATACCTTGGAATTCAAGAGAACATAATCTCAGTATGTCTTATAAATTCTAGATAGTTCTTTTATACTATTCATTATTGAGAGTATAACAACCTATATCTTTAATATATCTTAATTCATGATTTATTACATAAAGATACACTTAATACAATGTCAAATGATCTAAAGGCCTGGTGTATTTGGGTAATTATATACATAGAATAATAACTTGAAACATGGATAAAACAATATTATTTAAAAAACCAAAATTCTGGCCTTAAATTCAATTAATATTCTAAAACTACAAGTGATAACCTGAGGGCATACCCAAGAAAGTGGTGAGCTATAAATCCCGATAAAGGAATAATTAAAGCATAACATGATGAAAGTAATATATGTTATTCTAGAGGCATATCAAGGTGATATAAAAGTGGTGAGAATCATAAACATAAACATTGAATCATGATATAATATGATAACATCAAGGAACCATTGTAATGTAGAAACAACATAAAACATGACATCATAATCATAATTCAAGGCTAACTATGACAGTCCATATCTTTCAAACACTTTATTTATTAATTTTTTACATAAAGATACATTAAATAAAACCCCAAAAATCATGAGGCTAAGTGTATTTGGGTAATTAGTTACATAGAGTAAGAAATTGAAACTTAATTATAAATATGTAAACTAAAACTCTAAAACATTCCCTTAAAATTTCCTTGATCTTTTAAAACAACACGATATAACCTAGGGATATATATAAGAAAGGGGTGATATATAATACCCAGTAATGGAATAATAAAATAATAACATGATAAATGTAATTCATGTGAGTCAATAGGCATATCAAGGTTATTAAGGAGTGGTAATAATCATAAAATTGAACATCGAAACATGATATAAGATGATAACATAAAGCCAATATTGGAATGTGGCAACAGCATAAAACATTACATCATAATAAAAAGTCAAGGATAGATATAGAGAAATCATAACATAGTGTTCTTAGGATAACCTATCATGCACGAGAAACAAAACCTCATGAGATAAAAAACATTACTTAATGCATTGGAGGGTTATATTATTCTAACCCCACCTGTCACATTCATATCTGGTAGATGTATAAGTGTGCCACATAGATCATAAAATAAAATGATGTATTTAATAATTTTAAATTCCATGATTAAGTATTGTGGGTTATATATATGGAAGTCCCCAATAAATATAGGACTGGTACATCTAGGTGAATACTCTTCAGTGAAAATGGGTATGAGTATTCACTACACAAATGTTTAGCAGGGAAAATTATAGGATAATTTCCGCAGCATAATGGGGGTACATAAAGATTCATGGAATAGTTTAATGATACTTAAATGTGTATCTAGTCACTTTTAAATAATAATTAAATTAATAGGAATGTGAAAAAACATATCCCAATATTAATAATTGGAAATAAAAAGACATAATATAAAGAAGGTTCTTGAATAAAGGGGAGAAGGAGAGGATCACTTACCTTGAGAGGGTGCTTCTAAAAGACTGGTAGGATATTCTTTAGAGTTTTATTGAATCTTAGTAGGGATATATAGAGAAAATGGTGGATTAAATTAATTATAAAAGGGTTTTAATTGAAGGATAATGGGAGGTTGGGTGGGTTTTTATATCAAAATAGAGGATAATTCTTTATAAATTTATATAGGTTTTGGACTCTATATGATAAATTAATCTAAAACACAAACAATCCCATGGTTTTTTCCTATGTTTTATACCAAATAGGAGTGTATTTAATTATTTTATAAGTCTAAGAACCAAACTACTTAAAATAATACACTTGGTTATGTGGAAGTGAGTCATTTTTATAAAGAATTGATTTTAAAACCTTAAAATATAATATTGGTTTGGGAAGATTCATTAAGGGTTTATAAAATTAATAAAATAACATAAAAAACATTATTTTAAATGGAAACATAGTTTTTTCTTTGATACTCTTTATATTAATTATTAAATCACTTTTGGGATTTTATGATGTCATAATACATACCGTAAAACTATACCATATTTAATTTTTACCGAAAAAAATCGATTATCTCAGAAAATTATGAAAAAATCACTGTTGGATAATTTCAATGTGATAATTTTAAAAATAAAATTTATTTGATCAAAATAATTATATAAATATGATAATTTACACCTTTAAATCAAAAATCCCCATTTATTGAAAAATATTGGGTTTTTTACAATAATAGTTTTCAGACCCTTATAAAAATTACATTTGACTTTGTAAAATTATGTTATCATTTATAAATATTATTTAATAATAATATTTTATTAAAATATCATTTATTTAAATGATTTTTGAATTCATTAAAAAGACTGTCTTTATTGAAACTATATATTTACCAAAAATACAATTTTTGTTTCATCATATCAAAATTTTATTTTTATTAAACTTATTGTTTAATCATTATAAAGTAATAATAAAATATAAATATACTCATTAAATTATATAAAAAATCATATTGTTAGGTTATAGATACATAACCCTTTATTACTCCATCGAATATCCTAAGGGTAAAGTGTGTGATTATGAGATTTTCTTGGGGCGGTTTGGCGAACATAGTTTGGGTCGTGATATTGATAAGGTTTAAATTCTCCCATAAATGTATTTTATCATACTTTAATTATTTAATCTCAAATTTGGGTTAGTTATGGGAAAATTGTAGTGATTTTATATCCCTTATAATCTCTGATAAATGGGATTTATAGGGTATGATTGCATTGGTCAAGGACATTTCTTCCTTTGTCACTGTCAATTGTATTTTTCATAATCCTATATATATAAATTAATCATAAAACCAATATATAATGGATATAATATCGATGGTTATATATATTAATGTTCTTTTAAATCCAATAGGATATAACTAATAATGGTCCAAAATAACCAAATTTGTGCATGTGTTTTCGATAATTTCATTTATTAATAAGGAATTTACTCATCTAAAAATAGAATTTCATTTTAAATGTGTGGGTCATTAAATTATGAAAATCTTCATAAATTACACCCTAAAAATTTCATTCATACACTAAAACAGATAAGGTTACTTCTATTTCATCACCACCTATGGTTCCCAAGTCACTTCCTAAAACTTTTTTTTCATATCACTCTAACAGGTGAGTTTTCATTTTTTATAACCTTGTTTTATGATATAATATCTTTACATAATTCTCTTCATATGAAATATCATTCTCCAATGGTACCACCTCTGGATTTAGTACATATAAGGGGTTTGTTATGTACTTCCTCAATAGGGATACATGGAACACATCATGTAATTGAGATAGATTAGGTGGGAGTACTAATCTATATGCTACTGATTCAATATTATCATGGATATCAAATGGGGTTATGTATCTTGGACTAATCTTTCCATTATTATCAAACCTCATAAATTTCCTACACAATGATATATAAAGGAAAAATTTATCTCTAACCTCAAACTCTATGTATCATTGATGACTATCTATATATATTTTCATTGAATTTGTAAAGATTTTAGATGACACTAAATGGTTTGAACCTTCTCTATCATATCTTGGATAATATTGGGTCCCATTATCTTCTTCTTTCCAAATTCATTCCAACATGTTGGATTCTGACACCTCTTTCCATACAGAGCCTCAAAATATTCCATTTAAATAATATAATGGAAAATATTATTATATGATAACTCCAATCAGGGAATTAATTATCCCAAATTCGTTAAAAATCCACTAAAAAATATCTCATAATATCTTCTAGAGTTTGAATAGTTCTTTCATACTAACCATCTGTCCAAGGGTGATAAGAAGTGATGAAGCTCAATTATATATCCAATGATTATTGAAGGATTATCCAAATCCTCTAGGTAAACCTCATATATCACTCTGATACAATAGAGAGTGGAACTCAATGAAATCTTACCAATTCCCTTATGTATATCTTGGTGAGTTAGTCAAGAGATAAATACTTCTTGATATTAATGAAATGCGCTGACATCTTAAAGAGATTTACTACCACCCAAATGGTTTTATTGCCTTTATATTTCATGGATAATATTATAAATAAATCCATGGTTATGTTTTCTCATTTACATACTGGTATGGGAAATGTTTGGATCATACCCTTAGATCTTTATCATTCAGTCTTGACATATTGGTATTCCAAGTATCAAGATACAAACTACACAATCTTCCTCTTTATGTTATCCTTACAGAATGTTTTCTTCAAATTTATATAAATATTAGTTATTATTTGATTAATAGAGAAGGATGATCTATGTGAATCATCCATAAGTTTCTTATTAATCTATTTTTTGATGGGACACATATCGAGGTTTCAAATCTTATAACTCCATATTTAGAAAAGTTGAACTCTAGAATATTCACTACCATTTTTTATAGCACCTCATTATCCTTCTAAGTATCCTTAGTCCTCTCAATAATAGATTTTTTAGTTGAGCAAGGTAAGATAAAGATCTATTTATTATTCCCTTTTCAATCCACTATATGTCAAATAAGACTAGATCTCATTCAATCCTCATCATAGCTAAGGTTTTAGGATCCTTTCTACTCAGAGAATCTACTACTTTATTCACCTTCCCAAGATGGTAATTGATTTAAAAATCATAATCCTTGAATATAACTAATCACCTTTGTTGAATCATATTAATATCCCTTTATATGAATATATAATTGAGTATTTTATGATCTGTATATATGTCAGACTTCTCCTCATATAGATAATGTCACAAAATATTCAATACAAAGATCAATGCAGATGATTCTAGATTATGTGTTTGGTATTTATACTCAAGGATATTTAATTTTTGTGAGGAATAGGCTATCACTTTTCATCTTGAATGAGTACACAAATCATGATTTTTCTGGACGCATAATTGTAGATCAAGAATCATTCCCCACTGGTGGGAAATGTGAGCATAGGTGTGGTGATTATCCTCTTTTTATCTCCTTAAATATTTCTTCACATTCACCATTCCAGAAAACATTCACCCCATTCCTAGTTATCTTGGTTATTTGGCTTGAAAACAATGATAATTTTCTCATAAATCAATTATGGTACCTAGATAATCCAGGGAAACTTCAAATTTTCATCACAGCTGTTGGTTTAGGCTATGCTTCAATTGACTATATTTTTAAAGGATCCATATATATCCATTTACTAGTGATAACATGCCATATTAATATTACATTATCCATCCACAACTCACATTTACTATACTTTTCATACAAATTTCCTTTTTTTAATTTCTTTAGTGAAACATTCAAATTCTCCACATGTCCATCCTTTATTTTGGAGTGGATAAGAATGGTTTCTATAAATTCTACTAAATATTTGTTGAGGTAATACCTAAATAATCTATTAATAAATTTCATGAATATATTTGGATCATTGTGATACCAAATGGATTCACTATGAACTTTTATTTCTTGTACATTGTATGAAAATTATTATTGGGGATATCCTCTTTCTTCACATTTACTTGATAATATCCTGATCTAAGATCCACCTTAGATAAGTAATGGGTTCCACATATATAATATAATAATTCATAAATCCTTAGGAGATTATACTAGTTATTTATAGTGATTTTATTGAGTTCTTGATAATAAATATAGAGGCACATTAACAAATCCTTCTTATTAATGAAGAGGACCGGTGCACCCCATTATGAAGAACTCGGGTGTATAAACCCTTTATCTAGATTCTATTGTAGTTGATTCTTCATATCCTCAAGTAAAAAATGGTCATTATATATGGAAACTTTGATATTAAAAAATATTTGGTTATAAATTTGATCAAGAACTCAACCTCCCTTCTAGGAGGAAGACCAGACAATTCTTTTAGAAACATGTCAAAAAATTACCTTACAATGGGCATGTCATCAAGGATGGTCTTTTACGTAGTATCGATCATTTGAGATAGATAAAATTTCTCACAAGTAAATAATATTCATTCTTTAGATGATTATACCAAATGAGTTTCATATTCCTCCTTGAACTTGTATGTAATTATAGGGTGACTTTTTATATGAAGGGTTATTTCCTTTCCTTTTCAATCTATGTTGGCTCTATACAAGGAAAACCAATATATGCCTAGTATAGCATCAAATTTATTTTAAGGAAGTATCATAAGTTTTTATAGGAAATTAATCCCAAAAAATATGATAGGGGGAGTTATATACATATAATGTAATAATTTCCCAATTTCCCATTTTCAATGATAGCTCAACTTTGATGATTATAGTGTTGTTTGAATAGTTTTACTAAACTTTCTTAATATAATGGAATGCATAAAACCATGGAAGATAAGCCCACTATTCACTATTTAATTTTTATTCTAATCATTTACATCATCCAAAATAAAATTAGGGATGAGTATTTTAAAACTATTAAACATATAAAGGTAAAACCATGAACATTAAACTTGTAACTCATAAATGAAATTTATTCCTTAATCTATGAATTCCTAGGTTTCAATATAAGTTATTCATGATCTATTTTCTAATATAAAATATGATGGTAATTTCTGTTCCCTTTATAATGGTTCATAAAAATCTTGTGAATTTACCAAATAATATCCCCCAAGAGTGTCAAACCAGGTGTGTAGCAAGGCCTATTTCCATGCACCAGGTGAAGATCAAGTTTAGCCTAATATGCCCTTTTCAGGATTATTACTTCTAAGTACAACTATTATAGTTCCCCCATCCACTTTTAGTATCCTGATAATGATGTATTTTATTAGAAACCACTTACTCTATACTTTACCAAAATTTAGTTTTTTTTCCTATGTTTAGTCTTATTCATATGTCTTCACTAGGTTCTTCTAATCATAATCCCAAAAATAACTATACATTCCTCTAATACCAACTATGACAACCCATATCTTTCAAAAACTTTATTTCATGATTTTTTTCATAAATATACCCTTAATACAACCCCATAAAACCATGAGGCCTAGTTTCACTAGTTAATTAGGTACATAGAATAAAAACGTGAAATAGAAATACAAAGGAGTAAAATAAAACTCCAAAAAATGCCCTTAAAATTTCCTTGATCTTCTAAAACTACGCGGGATAACCTAGTGAAATACATAAGAAATTTGTGATCTATAAATATTATTAAGGGAATAATAAAATCATAAAATTATGAAAGTAATACATGTGAGTTAATATGAATTTAAAGGTAACATAATAGGGGTGATAATGATAAACTTGAACATCGAAGCATGATATAAGATGATAATATAAAGGCAATGTGGAATGTGGAAACGATATAAAACATAACATCATAATCATAAGTCAAGTATAACCACTAAGATATCATAAAATAGTGTGATTAGGATAACCTCATTTTAACCATACATGGAATTTAATTATATAAAAACATTACATAATGGATTAGAGGGATATATAATTTTGGTCCCACCCATCACATTCATATCATGTACATGCATAATTGTGCCACATAGATCATACAACATAAGGATGTAATTTATCACTTTTAATCCCATGATTATGGAGTGTGGGTTAAATAAATGTAAGTACAAAATCAATTAAGGATATGTATATCTAGTTTAATATCCTTGAGTGTAAATGGGGATGAGTATTCACTACACAAATGTTTTTCATGGAAAATCGCAGGATAATTTTGGCTGCATAATGGGGGTATATAAATATTCATGTAAGGGTTTAATGAGATTAAAAGGGGTATATAATTACTTTTATATCATAAGGAAAGTAATAGGAATGTGTAAAAATATATCCCAATTTGAAAAATTGGAAATCAAAAGTCATAATATAAATAAGGTTCTTTAATAAAGGTGATAAGGAGAGGATCTCTTACCTTGAGAGGGTGCTTCTAAAAGCTTGGGAGGAGCTTCTTAAGATACTGGGGGAACCTTGGGATTGATTTAGAGAAGGAATGTAAGAGTAAATTAATGATACAAGGTTTTTTAGTGAATATTAATCAGAGGTTGGGTGATTTTTTATAGAAAAAGATAAGAGAATTCTTTATTAATTTCTAAAGATAGTTTGTGTACTCTGTATGATAAATTTATCCAAACCAAAAACCGTCGCATAATTTTTTACCATGGTTTCTCCCAAAGTGGATTTTATTTCATTATTTTATATAGATGATTACCTAAATCCTTAAAATCATACCCTTGGTGATGTAGAAGTTAGTCATGTTTATAAAGAATTGATTTCGAAACCTTAAAATATAATATAGGTTTTAGAGGAATCATTAAGGGTTTATAAAATTAATCAAATAAATTAAAAAATAATTTTAAAGGGGGAATATATTTTTTTTCATTGATACTATTTATAGTATTTATTATATCACTTTTCGTCTTTTATAATGTCATGATACATACCATGTAATTACACCGTATTTAATTTTTACTTAAAAATTCAACTGTCTAAGAAAATTATGAAAATGTTAGCATTGGATAATTTCTATGTGATAATTTAAAATATATATTAATTTTATAAAAATAATTATATAAATTAGATAATTTACACTTTTGAATCAAAATTCCCCATTTATTAAAAAAATCTAGTTTTTTTACAATAATAGTTTTCCAAACCTTATAAAACATACATTTGACTTCATAAGATTATATTATCATTTATAAATATTATTTAATAATAAATTTTTATTAAAATATAATTTAATTGAAAAATTATTAATTTCATAAAAAAGAGTGTCTTGATTGAAAATATATATTTCTAAAAAATACAATTTGTGTTTCATCATATCAAAATATAATTTTTATCAAATTTATTATTTAATAATTATTATGTAATAATAAAAGATAAATATAATAATTGAATTATATAAAAAAATAAAAAAATCATAATATTCTAGTCTAGATACATAGCTCCTTATTACACCAGTGAATTCCCTAAGGGGAAGGTGTGCAATAGTGATATTTTCTTTGGGAGATTTTGTGAACATGGTTTTGGTCGTGATCTCAATGAGATTGAAATTATCCCATAAATAGTTTTTCTCATGATTTATTTGTTGGATATTGGCATGGTATTAGTCAAGGATAATTCCCAGTGATGTTAGCTCCCTTTTAGTCTCTAATAAATGAGATTCATAGGATACGATCCTACTGGTCGAGGCAATCAGTTCTTTTGTTTGTGTTGATTGGATTTATCATAATATATATATACTAACTATATGATCATTGTATAACAGATAAGCTATAAATGGTAATTATATTTAATGGTATTTTAAATATGATATGTTATAACTTATAATGGTCCAAAATAACCAAATTAGTTCATGTTTTTTCTATAATTTCATTTCTTAATAAGGAATTTTCTTATTTAAAAAGGGAATTTCATTTACAAATTTTTGGGTCATTACACTAACCACTAAGAAATCATAACATAGGTTGATTATTATAAACTATCATTCATCATATAGAGAATATAATGAGATAATAAAATTACCCAATTCATTAGAGGGCTATATAATTTTGGGTCCACCCATCATATTCATATCATATACATGCATCCATATTCCACATAGATCATGTTGGTTGGAGTGGATACTCAAGAGAAGGGTGAATTGAGTTCCAATTAAAATTTCTGTTAAAAAAATTTCTATTAAGATCCCCCAATTTCAAAAACAAATTAAACTGTAGTGAATTTATATAGATTATAAAGGTTCAATTAGTTTATCAAAGATTGATTAGTTCTCAGTTAACTTAATCTTATAATTAAACTAACTTTTGAAACTAACTTACTGATTTATAATAAATATAAACACTTGCGAATTTAATTATCAAAGTAGCTTTGAAGATAGATTATATTTCAAAGTAATAGCAGCGGAATATGAAATAAATATGTATAGTATGGATATAGAGTATAACTACAAACACAAAGAAGTAACCAAGAGGTTCAGTCTCAAGCCGAGACTTAGTCCTCTCAAAAGTTTATATAAAAGTGATCCACACCCTGGATCGGGGTTAACAACAGTGAACACACTGTCCAGGTCACAAGACCTCTACCACAGTTCTACGTGGGAAAACAAACAACAGCAGCCAGCTGTCCAGGTCACAAGACCTCTACCACTATCCACAGTGGGAAATGAAGTGTAAAAGGTCTGCTGAGGATTTACAGATCCTCCAGTGAAAGTACAGGAGTCAGTGTGTGTGTTTAATACAGCAGATAACACACACTGCTCAAAATGTAGAATAAATAAATCACAGAGCAGAGATGTAGAGTTTAGAAAAGGCTCTAGTGATTTCAGTGTAGCACTGGACTCGTTTTGAAATTAATCAGAAGTGATTCTGAGTCCTCTTCTCGATTTTTTTTGAGAAGCAGAGTGTCGTATGCTTCAGGTTCACAGGCAGTGAGATGTAGTCGATGAAGCTCTTCGATATTCTTTTGTATGCACAGAACTCTTCTTGAGTAGGCTTGATTGTATATATGATTCTGTCTTGCTTGGTTCTTCTTGTATGCACAGAGCTCTTCTTGAGTATGTCGTATGTCTTCCTTGTCTCTGTGTGTGTTCTCTCTCTCGCACTACTCTTCAGCAGAGTCTTCTTGTTTTTATATCACGTTCTCCGTAGGACGGAAAAGGTTTCCTTTTTGCAGGTACGAGGTACGGTT